>OX485807.1:24089365-25334802 GCA_950295325.1 Polytrichum commune | reverse complement strand
TTTTGGGCTTGTGTTGCAAGCTAAATGGATTCATTGTTTTTCTAGACAGTACATTGCCTTTGAAACCTCGGCATATGAGTCTAGTCCATCTACCAAATTAGAATACATCGTTTTGAAGTTCATTTACTATGGTTCCCTAGGCTTGCTTTGGGCACTGTTGGATATGGGTGGCTTTGGACAATTTATCCCATAAAAGACACATTTTTCAAGTACTCAAATCCAAATGGCAAACAAAGAAGATGCATATATTATTTAGAAAGGGATACTATGTATTCTCAAGTTTTTGGGTCTATTCAATTCTAATTAGTCGTATCTAATTTACTTGCCTCGATGCCAAAATGTTATATATATATATATAGCAAAATTTATAAAAAAAAACTACTTAGTTGCAATGTACTTTAAAGTTGAATCACAAATTGAAAATGCCTTGTATCTCACTATACATTTAAGCATTATACACATAATATTTTTGCATAAATATGATATACAAAACCTAAGAGTGCCGTCCAAGTTGTGAAGGGTGTGCCTCACATGTGCCCATGCCACCAACCAAATCCAAAGAGAGGGTTAGCAACGCACACGAGGTGAATAACAACATATCCCAATTGTTATCTATGTCACACAAACAAATTAAGGCATAACCATACATTTTGTATCAAAGCATACTCAATACTACCATTGAGTGTTTTACACGATCCTTAGCCATTTGAAGCTTTAGTGTTCGAAACTTGAGGCAATATATATGCACTTCCCAACACCTTTCACACTAATCCTTGAAGTTACTTAGGTTAAACAATCATTGCAGTTTAACCTTGGAAAGGAGGCTCTCATGTCTCCTTCCCCTTAATATAGGATTAGGCAAACATCCTTGTCTGTAGATGCATACAATTGGATCTAGGGTGGATGTGTTCTAGACATGCCTTTTTGAACCCTAAAGTAAATAGTTCGTAGGGGTTATTTGTTAAAGGATGTGTAAATCATTTATGGCTAAGTAAAAACATAGTGTAAAGTTGATTTTTCAAAACTTTTACAAAGTTTGAACTTCATCTTTTCAGAGGCCAAATTCTTCAACTACTTCATTGTTGCAATACAAGGATGGGTGGGTGGGTATTTCCACAAGACTATTTCTATTTCTTTTGCTTCTTCCTATTTGGTAACACAATAACATTTTGCATAATAGAGTTGTTTGCAATTATGCTTAATTGGATGTGTTGTACAACATAGAAAATGTGTGTCATAACCTAATTTGCTTTGCAAGAATATGTACCAAGAACAAATGTTTGATTTTGACTACTCCATACCTTGGAAGTTTAATCACCTATCTTCTTGCATCATCTCAAAGCACATATAGCTAATCCACCACATGTATGGAGTACTTACGGGGGGAATGTTCCTAGTAACTTCAACCAATAGATATGCATAAAATGTCAAAATTACAATACATCATTGTATTGAAGGTGTGAAGGGCCTGCCTCACCTGTGCGCAGGCAACCAACCAACAAACATTTGAGGAATAGTTACGTACACGAGGTAAATAACATCAAGACCCAATTGTTATTCATGTCGCACACATTTAAACTACATCAAATGCATTGTAGTATTTCAAATTACAACACTCATTGCAAAATGACATATGGGTGTCCAAACATGTTCCTTGGCCATGCTTGAGTTTCTCCAAGTAGAATACTCCTCTTGGTGGCTAACCCTAATTTCTCTCACTTTTAGCACGTATCTACTACTCTAGTGAGTATACACAAAGCCAACCCCACCTCACACTTGCGTGAATGGTAAAAAAAAGAAAGCTCCCTTTAGGGTTAGGGGTTTATATTGGAGTTCTTACCTATGGTAAGTTTTTTCAAACCCTAATTTTACCATGGGTTAGAGAAGTGGGTCACGATTATAACTATGGTTATTTTGCTTCATTCATCTACATCCTTGTTACCTTTTCATCATGGTAAGTATGACCACTTTCCATGCATGTACATTTAGGACTTCTTGAGCATATGGTCGTTTATTTATAAAGAAGACAATTGCTAGGTAAATTAATGTAAGAGTTTACCATCAAATGTTTGAATGACATGGCTGAGAGAGCTGGGGTTTTCTTGCTTAAAGCCATGCTTGTTGTCAAGCTTAGTCTTTGTGCAATACATCCTCTTATCAAGAGGCCATACCATTCCTTTGCATATCCATGTACCTTTCAAAACCTGGGTGGGTGGGTGGGTGGGATCATTTCCCATGGCTACTCCCTTGCATATCAAACTACTTACCATGGTCATTGTCATTTCTTGGTATATCTAACCTTGTTGTATGGGTACCTCAAAGCCCTTTGGGGGGATACCATGTCCGGTATCTTCAAGGCACTAGTGGCTAGCTAGGAACTAGTATAGTGTGTCACTATAGTGCCCATCCTCAAAAGGGGAGAGTAGTATTGCCCCAATGTCCCCTTGTCCAGTGGGCATCGGGTCATCGACATTACGAACGAACACTTTATTCACGTTGGCCCCTTGCTAAAAAGGGACTGGAGGTTCTATATGGTATATCTCTAAGAAAGTAAACAACCATAAGTAAACTACTTACTAAGGTTTTACCTTTGCACCCTTAATGTAAAGTAATGTACTTCATATCCAAAGTATGTCAATTTCTAGTATAAACCTTGTCCACTACTACTTCAAAAGTCCTATCATTACTTAACATACTGCCTAACATTCCTCATCTTTAAAGAATGTCTAAGCTCTATGTACACACTATTTTTTGACAAAAGTTGGTATGCAAAACCTATAAATGCTATCAAATTTGTGAAGGGTCTGCCTCACATGTGCCCATGCCACCAACCAAATCCAAAGAGAGGGTTAGTAACGTACACGAGATGAATAACAACAAAACCCAATTGTTATCTATGTCACACAATAATGTACAACATGAACATACGTTTGCAACAAAGAATACACATACTTTCATGGAGTACTCTACCTGTTCCTTAGCCATTTGAACCATGTGCATCCGAGGTTAGAGTTGAGTTACATACACCTCCCAAAACACCCAGATTGCACCACTTACGCTAAACTCAAAAGTTACTTAGGGTAAACAACCACCGCGGTTTAGCCTTTGAAAGGAGGTCCTTGTGATCTCACTCTCTTAATATAGAATTAGGTAGTCCTTCGTGGCCATAGATGCAGATGCCCTGATCTATGATGGATATTCGTTAGTTGAGACTACCCTAACCCTAAAGTAACGTTACCCTGGGTTTAGCATAAGTTACTAGTTTGGTTCACTTATGGTTAAGACAATACATAGTATAGAGAGAGAGAGAGAGAGAGAGAGAGAGAGAGAGAGAGAGAGAGAGAGTTCTCATTCCTCCATCATAAATGCCATGAAATGGTACTAAGCCTGGATGTTTCTATTTGTAGTTTATTCAAAAACCGGAATTAACTACCGGTATACAAAGTTGAAACCTATCATTGTCCAAATCATGTGAGATAAATCAACCACAAACATATAGGAGGTCAAGTTTTTATGCGGACTGGAAGAGAGGTAGCTCATATGTGATAAATCCCTCTATGTCGCAGGGGTAGAGAGAAGGAATCATCGCATACGAAGATAGATGATAGATAGAAACTCCAACCCCTTTCAAGCAAGGGGCCGGCGTGAATAAAGTGTCCATTCGTAATGCCAATGACCCGATGCCCACTGGACAAGGGGATATTGGGACAAATACTACTCTCCCCTTTCGAGGATGGACACTATAGTGCCACACTATACAAGTTCCTAGCTAGCCACTAGTGCCTTGAAGATACCGGACATGGTATCCCCCCAAAGGGCTTTGAGGTACCCATACAACAAGGTCCAAGGACCCCCCCACCATAGTTGGGTGGACTAAGGTGGTGAGCATCACGCCAACATGGGGAATAGAACCCACAACCTCCTCGTTGGGGGTCATGAGCCCTAACCACCAAGCCAAGGCCCGTGGTGCCTTCGCATACGAACATACCTCTCATCCATCCAACATAGACACTTGACCCACTGTAAATTAGGGTTATTGCTAATCCATCTCCAATGACCTTCTTGAGTAAACTAATGCGGGGTCTTTAAAGCTAACTCCGGATCGCGTTCTAAGTTATTTGAGGCCTTTTTATGTTAAGTTATGTTGGATGAACGAGAGGTACACCTGTGTACAATAATAATTCCCTCTATCCGTCGGAGGGTGACCGACCCCATACGTCAGGACATCCATGATTTCATTGACTTGTATACCACCTCATTTTTTAGGGTTCGCATTTGTTATTAGAATTAGTTACAAGATGAAATGGACGAGGCTTTTAATTTGCTTCATCTAAGTTAACCCTATCTCCAGGGATGAGGAGCGAGGCCAGTCCAGGAGATTCTTGGACATAATTGGTGGAGTTCCTACGTTAGTGTTTCCAAGTCCGATCGGTTGCATCATGTTAACATCTTTCAGTTTTCCTTTATTAAGTCTATAGAATCCTCGAAAATGATTGGTTATTTTTTTGAAAGTCTCAACCCTGAACTGATTGTTTCTCAAACTCAACTAGTTCATCTGTAACTACATTATTTTGTCTAATTAGTGTGGGCCATGCTAATTCTCAGTTTGAAATGGCTCACTATAATTTTCAGTGTGAGAAATTAGTGCGGAATTTTCCGTTTGCATATTTGGACGAAAATATGAATAATCATCCAAATACATTTTGCAACTATGCTCAATCGAAGAAATGTTTGGAAAATCAAAGACGAGCAACATTGATAACCAAATTCTAGTAGATTAAAGCATCCATGTGGACAACCCAATAACTGACGTGGTTATCTATCCAAAATCAAAATTACAAGTGCAACTTAACAATAAAGGTGAGTTGAGAGACCAAGAGTACAAACACTAAGATAGATACCTACTTACTTCAGTTTGTGCAAAGTGGCTCGTCCTCCGTTAAGCTTGGCAAAGAAGGAAAGATGGACATTACAGTTTGTGCTCAAACCTAATTTTTGTCCAAACGCGCACCACAAAGAACCCTAACGTACACGGATGTAGTGTTCAAGATGACAATACAAATTGCATCCAAAATGATGTTAACCAAGGCAAATACTCGAAAATTAATGTGGGCCGCATTAATTCCCCACCCACATGAATTCCCCACCCACACTAATTAAACACCACAACGTAGTGGTTGGTTCTCCCTGTTCGTTGCGCAAGGTTGATGATCTGGAACATAAATTATTGCAAAGTAGATCAACTTCCTAGAAAAGGCTCGAAGAATTGGAGATTTGTGGGGCCTCGCAAAGGTGACCGATTCAACCCCAAAACATTGCCCAAGGCTTTGAAGTGCCGACAACCCTAAAAAAAATATCAGCTATTATAATGATTTCTCCGTGAATCTCATAACATTATTCAGCAAGTGATTTGCGGGCATCGTTTTGTGTGCATAAGGTCGAGGTACCTATAACTAATTAATAAAATAAGAGAGTTTGCATCTATTTTAGGCGGAGTAATAGCGGGGATTGTTTTCCTTGCGAAGAGAAACATATTCTAAGGAGACTGCAATTATTTACAAAAACATTCATGAATATGGAAGTTGCTACAAACTTCAAAGCATGAATTTTAGGTCACATATAGTCGATATGTAGGTTAACCCATAACCAATCATCTCAATGCTACTCCTTGGCTATGACAATTGTCAAAACTCTTATGAGGGCAATCAATCATAAGTCGCCAACACATAAACTTTAACTTTGTTCGCCTAAAAATATATAGATCTCATCTATGTCAACATTACATGACCCTCGTGAGCGGTTAAATGGACATGGTCAACTATGGATGCCTTGACCTTAATTCTCCCCCAAAGCATTGCTCAAAGTTTTGCAGCAACCACCAAAGCGATCGATTGTAGGATGATATTCCCATGATCATTACAATGTTCAGCGGTCACACATGTGTTTTGCAGGTCATCATTCTACATGCGTGATTTTCCTCATGGACAACCATAATCAATGGTTGACACAATTGTAGGGGTCCGGGAGAAATTTAAGTTTCACAATAGGAGTTCACCACCCCCTCCATTCCAAAACCAATATTTGACTTTCATTTGAGCAAAACAAATCAGGGTTTACATAATCTTGTTGGCATGGACCCAATATTGTTGTTACCATTTTTATTTTATTTTAATGACGAATACATGTTCTTATTCATTAAACCTTGTCCAAATTTTTCATATTTCCTTGATGTATTCTTAGTTTCCCAAAATCTTAAGGCTCAGAGTTCAATGTTTCCACAAACATTTTGGATATCAATTATTACAAACACCCACACCCATTTTGAACCGACAAACAGTGATGGTGGTTGCAGAACACATTTCTATTTTGTGAATAAAGATAGTTAATATGAGTTTTTTCAATTCTGAATGGTTTAGAATAGTACTCTATAATGACACAACAATGCAATATACAAGTATTAAGATGGCATGCATGCATACATACATACATACATAAGAGATAGACACACCCACACACACACAAAATTGTACTTCATTAATGGCAATTGTCGTTTTAGTGTTGTAGAGTGGAAATTGTACCATAAAAGTAGTATGAAATATGGTTATTTCCTCTCGCTCTATTGAATAAATATAAAACATTCTTATTCAATCAATCAAGAGGTAAAACCATGACAAAAGAAATACTACAAATACTTTATGTACGGAGTGAATGTATGTGCTTTATGTGTAATAATAATAATATTCTTATCATTGTCATCACTATAACACGGACTTTTTGAGGAAGCAAGCATAAATGAAAGAACTTTTTTCTATTGAAAGGCTCAAACGATGACGTTTCCTTGCTTTCTAATTTCAACACATATTGCGTCTACCATACATCCACTAATAAATAGTAAAAATGCACAAGGCCCCAATTCTCCTTTTTAAAAACAATGGCCGTCCGTGTGAGTCGTGTGTGTGTGCGTGCATTGAAATTATCATTCCTTACACTAAAAATCAAACACTAATTAAAGAAGCGTCTTCCGGTATTGACAATTGGTGGTCGTTCACTTGGAACAAAGATCCAAAGCCCACTATAGAAAATGCCTAGTGTCACTGTAACAAGTGTAGGTGCTTGTGTCCATGGTACGGTGCTTTCACGTGGCATATGATGTTTCCTCCTTTTTATAGTCCACACTCATCATATTTAAATGGTATTTTTGAAGGCAAATCATTACCTATTTCTAGCTAGTCCGTTTCTCCTAGAATATTATAAAGATGTTTTAGCGTGAGATTATTAGCATCTCAAAACCGAGGATGTAGCCATTTCCCTCACAATGTTTGGAGCTCGTACAAATATCCTATTCGTCTATCGAGGTAAATATGTTGTTTCTTCTCCATACAACTGACATTTAAGTAGGATTGGACAAACCACCTGTCTGAAAACAATAAAGGATGTGCAGTTATGGGTATAAAAACATGAAATGACAACAACAAAAGCAACAACACAATCAACATAAATTTGAAGGTTTGTATTCCGTGTTTGTCAACCACCATATTTGTGTAGTTTTGCAATTTGTGTATGTCATATTGGCGGTTGGAATTGTCCATCATGCATACATCCAAATATACTCGAATCTTAGTTATACACATAACATTGCTCAGGACTAGGGTGTAGTTCACCTAATGACATGAATTTAAGAAGAATAATCCCCTGCTTATGTTGGGCCACCCTTGCAAAATGAATGGTACTCAACATGAGTATTGTTCAATGTGAAAGGGAACACATACATGTGGGGATCATGGGTTTAAACACCAAAAATATGTGTGTGGATTTTATTTTTTTATTTTTTTATTTTTGAAAAACATTTGCGAACAATCGTTGCCATGCCAACTTGCTTTGTAGCTAGCTCGATGCGTGGGGCCAACACCTACACAACCGTTCAAAACTTGCAAGCTGGATTAGGGATTAGTTTCCATGTAGGTTGCTTTCCCACTAGATTCTAGTGAGAGCAACCTACATGGAAACTAACCCTAAGTGGACCTTGAATTTATGGGCACTTTGCCATCCCCATTGAGAATGTGTCAAGCACGAGTTAGTACCTTACATGATTCGTGCCCTAATTGAAACTATCCATATAGAAATAGGACCATAAAAAGTAGCATGTGTAATGTTATGCATCTCCCATGTCTCCCAAATACATTCATTTTTTAATTTAGCATAGATGAGTTAGCAAGTACATAGTCCAATCTCTTTTCAACACATATCTTTTTGGTGTCCATTCTTAGATCCACACCTGACCACATACAACTTAAGATAGGTGTGCAATCAATAGAAGTAACCGAATTGTGCCCAAATGTTACTCCAAATGTTGATCCCCACCTACAAGATAACTCAACATAACTCAACATAACTCAATTTATTGTTTTATTTAAAAAAAAACAAATAAAGCATCCGGCTAGGGCACATGACTACTTGCTATAAACTATTGCCGCATTGTGCATGTATGTAGTAAATGAGCCTCTCCTATGCTAATATCTTGCACATGGCATGTGCCTCTTGTAATTATGGAGTGAAAGGTTGGGCACATGGCCCAACTTTGTTGCCATGCAATTGTTTTTAGCCATTGGGGGGGGGGGGGATAACCAGGCGAGTGATGGTACAACACAACACAAAAACATGAGTTGCTTAAGCAGGGCCACCATGCATGTTGCCTATGTTTTACTTGGCATGATGCAAATGCTCTTTAAAAAATCACCTTAACATTTTAATTGCCCCAAGTGGTGACAAGTGGCAACCCAAACTGTGTCGTTACAACCTTATGCTAGGCAGGGTAAGCTGATAGCATGGGTGCACAATCCTTGAATTTGTGTGTCAATATCCTCTTTTACACAAGAATAATACAAACACGAATGCACATGAGACACCAATATTGAGAAAATTACAAAAGCTTTACAATTTAATCACAATATTGTGACTGCTATGAGCTCGAACCGCCCGACCATAGGAGAGACAAAAAACAATCCTCTCTCTTCCCCTAAACTCTCTTATATTTAAAGGCACTCTTAGTCTTATCTCTTATATATAAAACTCTCTTATACAGAGGCACTCTTAGTCTTCTCCATCTTTATCCGTAATATCTAAGAGATACTTTTATAAATTTCAAGGCTTGCTAAATTTAAACTAAATCCTTCTTATCTATATACATAGATCATTTCAGCATATGATATTTTCTTATTTTTTGGCTCAATCACAATCCTCTCGTTGGAACTGTCTAATTCCAACTTGATGCATTCATCCATTTTCCTAATTCCAATTAGATGCATTCATCCTTTATTCTAGTTGGATTTTTTTGAATTCCAACTAGATTTATTCATTGAAAATTGTTCACCTCCAATGAACAACATCTATTTGTTGGGAGTTGTCTAACTCCAACACAAGGATCTTCTAGAGGGAGGTGTCTAACTCCCGTGCACAGTTCCTTCATGGGTTGTCTAGCCCTTGTGCATCATTCTCTCTTGGGTTGTCTACCCAATTGTTTTCTTTGGAGCCGTTTGACTCCAAACACCACATGCTCACATGCCAAGTACAACAAAATACGGTTAGTATTTCTTTCTTCAAAATCCAACATTAAATGTTTTAATGTGGGTATATCTCATTGTGGGGGAGGCGGGGCCCATGGCACCTAAGTGTTGCCCGGGCTGCCCAAAGCTAGACCGTGTGCCCAACCCTTGAGGATGTGTTTCCATTAAGAAATGAAAACATAGTTTGATTGTCACCTTGATAGCACGTTCTCCAAGTAGGCATATTATTTTGAGAGGACTCATCCCATCAAAAGGTGGTAAAGAACATGCGGGCAAAGAGTCTCTTCATTTATGTTTGCATTAGAAGGACACGTTGGTCTATCTATCTATCTATCTATCTTTATGAGAGGGTTCGTGCGGAGGCCAATATCATGGGAGGTTTTTGGACATGATCGGTGGAGACCTTGTTGTTTCCAAGACCAATTGGTTACATGTTGATATCTTTTATATTTCTTTATTAAATTAAATAATATTATGCAAATTCCTCTAATTGGATCGGTAATTTTCATGAAATCTTAAATTTGAACTGGTCATTTCTCAAACTCAACTGGTTCATTTATAACTAGCGGTCAATTCTACCCATCATTGTTTTACATACATGACCAAGGTTTGTGAGAACAAAATATTTATGGTTTACAGTGGTCATGGTTAATTAGCGATCCAAAGCCATGATTGTGCAAATCTTAAATCAAGAGGTCATTTTTAATTTTTAATTTTTTTTCATGTTGGATGGATGAGAGATAAGGCACATGAGTGTTATTTGGTTCGTTTTTCATGTTGTCCAACTTCTATTGATTAGATTTACACAACAAAACTCGTGTTGCATTAGCAAATCTACAACGAAACATATGCAAAACCTGGATTAAAAATTGGACGTCCCTTGATTTAGTTATGGTTATTAGTTATGATTAGGCATGTTTGTTGATTTCTTAATTGGATATATAGATCCTCCCAATTGTGTTCACATTGAGTGTGGAACAACTAACAATACTCGAAGACATAGTGCAATCTCTTTTCAACACGTGTCTTTATGATGTTTGCTCTTTGATCCTCACCAAACCACATCCTGATGAAATATAGGGGTCCAATTAAGAAAACGAGCCACTTACGACCCATCTACATTACACTCGTATGCGATAGATCCTACACTCCGGAGCGAAGGGCATGGCATGGGATGAAATGAGATCATGGTCACAAACACATCAAATGCTTGTGAGAGCCACTGGCCCCACCCCAAATGTATATACGATGCACATTTGACAAGCCTGTGACATGTTTGTGACAAGTGCAAAAAGAAAATTTCAAACGCATGGGCTTCATTTTTTGAGGTTTTTATTTTATCTTTATTTTTTAAATTTATTTATTATATTACCACAAGGAGTACCCTTGCCGTTAGCACCTTTTCCCATTTACACGGTGGTTGGGCAAGCTCTACATATGCCTGGCACAGGGAAGAGCCTCTCGCGTGGTTTGCTGGGATGGGATGGCATGGCATGCATGGCATGCATGGCATGCATGGGATGCATGGGATACATGGGATGGGATGGGATGTGGTCAGAAATGGTCCAAACATTGGGGAAGGAGTAATAGTCTACGGCCTGGCCTCCCCTCCCTCCGGAGTTGCTTGGGGATTGCGCAATCAAAACTTAAGTAACTTAACCCAGCCTTGGATGTACCCCACCCGCTTGTCCGTCGCCGCAAGCAGGCAGGCCCTCCTTCCACCCTCGCACCGTCACTTTCGCTCGCCCACGAATCCAAATGCCACATGTATGATTGCCCTGCGTTAGCCTGCCTCCCTGCATTGTCAACACGGACCGGATCTTGTGGGAATTGCCCTCATCAATCAGCGAGTGTCTCATATTCAAGAGGGACTAGAGAGAGAGAGAGAGAGAGAGAGAGAGAGGGACTTGAGTGAGTTCGTTTCGTTCGTTCTTGAACCCTCGTTTTGGTTTGTTTGTGTTTTCGGCCAATGGTGGACTCGAAGGCACTGTTTGTTTGGCTGTGAACTGGCGTCTGTGTGATTCGATTCGTGGTGGCACGGGAGTATGTTTATAGCCGTTTTGGAAAGTAAGTAAGGTAGTGTGCTGCTGCGTTAGAGTGGTAGTAAGATCGGATGGTCTGAGGAAACCCTAATAAGCTTGGTGGGAAATGGAATTGGTGGACTCTGGAGCTTTGTTATTTATTGCGCTCCGCGATTTTTCTTTCAGGCGTTCAGATGTTGGTTCCGTTAGTTAACTTAGATGTCGGAAACGTTGGGGATTTGAAACGGAACCCTAAGTTAAATCCATTTTGGAAACGTTCCCTTACATCCTTCTTACATTTAATTTGGCGGTAGAATCGTTTGTAGTTTCCTGATTGGCTGGATGTGGCTTAAATAACTGGAGTTGGCTTAACTCATTTTTTGCAGTTCATTGGATTTATAGTGAATTTGGGAGTGAAGAGACATTCTCCAGGATTGGCGGCAGTGGAGTTGAATTTTTTGGGCACTTGTTGAAGATCTGAGGAGGCCTTGATCCACTCTGCTGCACCTTCACGCAGTAAGTTGGGAACGATCTTTCGTTGCATTGCTGTTGTCTTTTAAATCTTTGCAAGACGGGTATGATATGCATTTTCTTTCTCCTCTAAAAGTTGACAATCTATCTCATTTTGACACAAGAGGCACATCCTTGCACCCTTTTCCAGTTGGAGGAGCCCAGCATACAATAACCATTTGTTTCACATACCCCATGTGAAGACATAAGGTGCAAGGCAGCAAGGTCCACGAAATGGAATCCGAAGCGAGGTTAGGCCGAATGGTGGATATGGCACCGTTAGGGTCAGGTCTTCAGGTGCAACAGGTAACTGGTGGAGCGGCGCTTGTTCTGGGTCCTTCATTGGAGAGCTCATTGCCGCAACCTTCGTATACTCGAAGCTCAGGGCAGGTACAAATTTTGTTGTTTGGGTTGTTGCTTTTGTTTGAATGCGTCATGCCTTTTTTGAATGCCGATTTTAGCGGATAACAAATTGTGAGATCTGGTCTTTTACCTGATTTTTATGGGTTAGATTGCTTGCACTACAGAATTTTTATACATATGAGAGGCTAGGGGCATTGTAGATTTTGATACTTAGAGGATGCAAGAGCAGTAGATTGGGGTTTAGTTTGAGACTGGAAGTAAAAAAAAAAAACTAGTCAGCGTGGAATGTCAAGAGGAGATTTGTGCATGTGCCATTCTTTGAAATATCATAATGATATTTAGCCCTTCACAGCATTTCCTTTGTGATTTATGTTGTATAAAAACTCCTTTAGCACATCACTGGAAGTAATTCTATATGTTAGATTAGGTCTACAGTTATAAGTGGGGAAGAGCGGAGTGGTGAATTAGGTCCTCCATTGCAAACGAGCTCTTCAGGCAATTCGCGGGTTAGTTACCAATTATGTGTTGTCAACATTGTCTGTGATGTGAAATGAAATGGTTCGGTGTTGCACAATATATAAGTGTAGAATAAATGTAGGCCTGCCTCTGTGCATTGCTTGCACCTGGGTCTTGGCAATTTTTTTTTAATCTAATTTTGGGCATGTGAGCCATCAGTAAACCAATGTTGCATCCAAGCTTGGCTCATGGGAATATATACTGTCTCTTTTATATAACATCTTCTGTAGCATGCAATTGTGCACCCATGTACTGATGGATTATTGTGTGTAATGCTGCAGGTGATGACAGAAGAGCAGCTAGAGACACTGCGTCGACAAATTTCTGTGTATGCCACCATCTGTCAGCAGCTTGTTGAAATGCACAAAGCAAGTGTGTCACAACAATCTACCCTTCCTGGTCAGTTGCAGTTGCTGTTGCTGTTGCTGTTCTTTCTTGAGCGTTACTATTCACACATGTTTTGTGTTTAGGCTATGATCCTGGTTTTCATATCTCAAGGAGACTTTTTGAACGATGTACAAAGTGGTATTGGCCATTAATGTGCATAGATGGTAGAAACTAACCACAGGTGCAAGGATACTGACACATTGAGGGGGTTTAAAGTCCAAGTTTCTGCATGTTTTGTCAAGACTAGCATGACCCATGCCATTGAGCACATTATTTATCTCCTGTCTGGGAATAACATAGTATGTGATTTTTCCTCTTTGTTGACATCCTCCAAGCTTATTTGTAATTGTTCACATATATTAGTGACAATCAAATAGTGATTTAATTTTGACTAATTGATACCAGTAATGCTTATCACCTTCACACTCACCTAATCACCTTATGCTCATTCATTTGCTTAAGTGAGCAATAATTACTAATTATTTAACTTCTCTTCCACATCTATCCTTTTTTCTATTACCATAGGAGGTCCCTGCCCTCCCCCCCCCAAACAATGTTGACTGTTGGAAAATAAGTATGCTCTCCAAATTTGATTGGAATGCTGCAAATCAACCCGTGAGGCATCATATATAAAAAGAGTTTTTTTATGGTACCAAGAATGCCTATGTGGGACTTAACTTTAGAGAGATCTCAATGCTATATACATCTAAACACCAACTTAACTTAGAAGGTTTGAATATTCAGAGTATGTGTTGTAATGGGGACATCCATGTCTCTCACCAATTGAGAGGGTGTATTATGAGGTGTCACAAATGAATCAAAATGTGCACCAGATGTTGCCAAAGGATTGTTAATTCATTCCCATGATGAATGTTGTTCACACCAAACCTCTTTCTAGTCTAAATTCGATGGGAACTTATGAGTGTGACTAGTTCACGTTGAATTGGTTCATGTCTGGATATTTAGACACAATAAGTCTCGAGAGTCACATTCTTTCAATCAATGAAATGTAAAATAGATTATTTCTTCTTGTTCTCCTTTGTTAGGCCTTTGTGTCAGCTAGTCCACAGCCTCAAACTGATCCACCAGTGCAATCTCTTTGTGGAACTTACTTGGTTAGACCTTATTAAAAACAAGGCACATGGTCAAGGCTACTTTTGTATCTGCTTTCTGCTGTGATGGCTGCAATAATCTGTATATCTGTATTAGTTGGAGCTGGTATTGT
Source organism: Polytrichum commune (assembly GCA_950295325.1). Classification (NCBI taxonomy): domain Eukaryota; kingdom Viridiplantae; phylum Streptophyta; class Polytrichopsida; order Polytrichales; family Polytrichaceae; genus Polytrichum; species Polytrichum commune. Next base: position 25,320,217 of record OX485807.1, on the reverse strand, counting down.
TTGATATCATTTGATAAATTTAGGGTAGGATTCATGTAACAATGTGTAATTGTATAACCAGGTTTTCTCTTCTCTTTGTTTATTTGTTTGTTTTCTTTTTTTAGAAACGTATTTGTTGCTTTCAGGTATCTTAGCAGGTGGTCAGCTTACCTCGATGGACCAGATGACAGGGACACCTAACCACAAGTCAACTGCAAGGCAGCGATGGACACCCAGTCAACACCAGCTACAGATTCTTGAGAGGTTGTTTGAGCAAGGAAGTGGCACCCCCAACAAACAACGCATCAAAGAGATCACTGCCGAGCTCAGTCAGCATGGTGCAATCTCTGAAACAAATGTGTACAACTGGTTTCAGAATCGCAAGGCTCGAGCTAAAAGAAAGCAACAACTGGTACTATTTTCTGACCTGAGAGCCATTGGACTTGACATTTGCCCAACTGAGACTTGTTCACTGCCTTCACATTTTGTTCACAAGTATGTGTTACTCTATTCCATCAGGTAACTCCTAAGGATGGAGAATCAGAGGCAGATACAGATGTGGAGTCTCCCAAAGAAAAACGGACTCGTGAGGGAGATGCAATTCAAGATGAATCTGGTGGTGGTGTTGGGGATACTAATGGAGGAGGAAGTTCTGATGGAGGAGGTAATGGAGGTCCTGAGCAAAGAGCTGGCAACTTTGATCAACAAGATGCTGCATCTTCTGTCTTGTTACACACTCAAGGGGATACGAAACCGGATATTTCTTCTTTCAACAGGGGTGCTGGTTTTGATCCACACAACTTGCCCCAAGGTAACAAGAATGACATTCTGCAGTTGTGAAGAAGGTTGATTGATATGAAGTTGTTCTAGCAATGCTTGTTGAATTTTTAACATTACATTAAACAACACTATATGCCTCATAATAACGTCTGGCTTGAAAACAATTTTGTGGATTTACCAGGCATTGGGATTTTGAGAAGCCTGTTTTGGGCTTGAACTGACTTAGTCCTTGTGTCAAGAGCCTTACAGAAGATGTAAAGGAAAATGAGCAGACTGGTGAATGCGTACTGAGATTCAGTATTCTGATATGTGAACCAGTCAGTTGTCATTGTCTTCAGTGGTTATTCAGTTGTCCAATCTGAAGGCACTAGTTAGGGCTTTCTGGTGTGTTTGCTTTTTACTGCAGGTGAGCCTGACTCCTACTGTAGATTGGTGTGATGGCCTTTAGTGCACAAACAGTTATGTCAGGTCAAATAGAAGTGTATCGGAGAAGCTGCATAACTTTCAAGTAATTTGGACAGCCTGATCTTGTTTCATAAATACGATGTAACATCAATGTGAGCACAAGAAGTAGATTAGGCAGGTTCCGCTCAGCCAATGTCATTTACCTTAGTAGAAGATGGGATACCTCTTGTAATCTCAGCAGGCACCTCAAAAACTTTGTTAGAGGTTCCTGAAATACTCAGTGAGTGCGTAGAGCTTTCCAGTACTTCAAGAACCCAACGTTCTTCTGGGGTTGAGGTTCCTAGTCACGGGGGCTATGGTACCTGCTGTTGAAGAGGCCTATCTAATTAAATGTTGCTGACCACCAAGGACAAAATTTTGCAACCTTGAAGGCTGCAGTGTGCAGTATTGTGCAAATTGATGGGTTTAGGAACGACCATGTCCAAGAGTTTTATAATATGCAAATTGAAGATTGCTGCCAAAATCTACAGGTGGATGAGTGTGGTAGGTTTGAAGTTGAAGATTCTCGGCTGGGGGTAGAGTGCTCTAATGCACGAGATGGACAGTGCTGCAGGTTGCAGAGGTATCCCTTGTTAGTAATATTATATCTGCCCGATTAACAAGTCTAGTTGAATAATAAGTTTTTGTCACATATACATCTTGCAAGCAGAGATTTCTTGCTGTGTCAGAATACATTTCATGTGATTCTTAGGCACCTAAATGCCAGAATTTTTAGTCGAAGGATAGTGATCACATTCAGCACCATAATTGTTTCATCTTACGAGCCGCTAATACTTTAATGATTGTGTAGCAAGATGGACTATTTAACTTTTAGAAAGGTCATTGCATACCTGGTCACTAATGAAGACCTTTTGTTCCAGTCCTGAGCATGTAGAACCCAAAGGAAGGAAAGAGCAGGGGTTCAAGAGAGAAAGAGGGAGGAAGAGAAGACATCACAGGGGTGGGCATGCTCGTTTGTCTCGCTCCAAATGCCATACATCCTAGTGAAACTTCCTTCTTAAATAGCTTTGGAACATCATGAAGCTAAAACTAAGATTGTAAGCATAAGATGCAATAATACGAAGTGGTCGATAATAACTGCCAGGCTGATATTGTCAGCTTGTGATATCTGGATAAAATGTCATTTGTTTTTTGGTTTTTGGAGTGCCACATTTGATCTTTTTGAGGGTCATAAGTTTGTTCTAGATTTGTTTAGAAACCTGATCATTGTATTGTTCCTGAGCCATTCGTTATACTGTGAACAGAATTTATGTTCAGGGAGAATCAAAGGGATGGAGTTATGAAGTTTGGATTATTCATTGCTTGGAACATCTAATTGGCTCAGTTCTCATTGTCACTTAGCAAGGGAATGGGAACTTCAATTTTCATTTTCAGTCATCTATGTTGACTTCAATACATTAAGAGTTAGCAGTGTTGTAATGTCTTATTCTTTCTTTGTTCTTTCTAAAATGAGGTCTCTTATATCTGAAATCTCATCTTGTGTCAGTTATGGTTTCTCAGAGGTTATAGTCTTGTGTTTCCTGGACATTCCACTTTGCATCTCTCTGTGCTGCGTATTTACTAGCAAAAACTCACTGCCTCTTGGGTTTTCTGGGTTGGTCTTTATTGAACGATTCTGGATGAAGCCAGTTGCAAGCCTGAGGGTATGATGCTTGTTAGGCGCTGCTGATGTTTTATGTGTGTGTATGTTGGCTGGTCAGGCATTTCTCCCATGATGACTTAAGGTGGAACTTGCCATTGGTGGTGATCATTGAACTCACGGTGAGCTTCTTTTGGAGTCCTTCCATGACATTGAAATTTGTGCTGAATGACAAGATCACATTTATGGCACTACTTTCAGGGATCATATACATGCCATGGGTGAACCAATACCAGAGATGACCTGTCCATCTGATAAAGTAGCCTCATAATAGTTAGAATTTCATCCTTGTTTCCATTGTGTTGTTTAACCTATGTGTCAGTTCTTGATGCAAGCACGAAATTAGTTGTATTGTAGATGTGCCCCTTCTCTTGTGTACTGATTGTCCATACTGTAACATTGACTCTGACAAAACATCAGAGTGCTTGTTCTAGAAATAGTTATCCAGAATCTTGGGGACTTTTAAAAATGAAGTATGTTGTTTTGGATGTTGTGGGAACAATTTTATTACTAAATGTGGTGCTAAACAATGTCTTTCTTAAGTTTGTTGTTGTCTCTATCCTACTGAAATGTAATTGTCTTCTCAAGAAGGTTTTCCAAGTTGTTCATATTATGTATAGTAGCTCTAGGAATTCTGAAATGCTTGTGATAGATCACGTTTTTAATTAAGTGACTGTTTGATTCAAGAATGATCAAGGCCTCATTTTGCAGGGAATGTTCTGCTTGGAGGATGTGCAGGTTGGATAGATGAAAGAGCATCTAGCTTTTGCGTTGCTTCCGATGTGGTGTGCCCTTGATAGGGAATGAGCCACCCGCGGATAGAGGAGTGTGGTGTTTGTTACATCAATTTCTTTCTTTGATCTGTTAGACAATCAATAGCAATTTCATGCATTTACTCTGGCTTTTGGAAAAAAATTGGACATTGAATTTGTACACACGTGAATTCTGCTGAATGTGTCATTCCCAATTATGCATTCTGTAGTTCCTAGAAGAGACCTCTTTCAACGCTGGATTTGAGTGGTCCCTATTGTCTAGAAGCAATTATTCTAGGATGCAAAACAAGCAATTCGTGTGAGATGATTGTGAATCCCAAATCGTGTTTGTATGTTTGCCTCATAAATTTTGGAGCTCATATCAATATCTTTTTCACTACCAAAGTGAAGATCTTAGAGTTCATCAAATGGTCATATAGGTCCCCCCCGCCTCAATTTTGTTGGCTCTTGTGCCTACAATGCTTAGCACATTAACAACTGCAAAAGGAATATCATACCTACCTGTAAAAACTAGAAGGTGCACTAATTATTCCTATTACAGCGGGCTACAATACTTTTCTGGAGCCCATGCTGATTCTCAAAACGATAATTAATTTAGGCCATGTTATATTCAACCGATACTAAATTTATAGTAGAATATTAGCGTGGGCCACAGTAATTATATTCTTGGAAATTAGTGTGTGTGGTTCTTTCATTCTGTGCCATTTTGGTCTTATAACTAATATTCACTGTGTTGATTGGAAGTCTTTGTGAAGACTTAGGAGAAGACCTGGGGTCTTGGACCCATGTCTATTCCATTTTGACTAGAATGCTATTGACTAATATCCTACTGTAAATTGAGTTCCATGCTAATTATTTCCACAACTATTTAGTGTAGTTGGATAAAAGTTTGGATTTATCAGGATGACCAATGACTTGGACCTATAACATTATTACTGTCAAGACTCTATAAATGTTGCAGGTCGGGAGTAGGAAAAAAATAACATATATAGAATTATGACAACACTTAATAGAATTCATACCGATGATTAATAACATTTATAATGAAAGAACATACCGTTTTATAAAATAAAAAATGAAAGTACAAATGATAATACATATTTCAACTAAACTAATTGAAAGAAGTAATCTATGTACAGTCAAGACTTTATAAATATAATAGGTCGGAGTAGCAAAAAAATAACATATATAAAATTATAACAAGTAACACTTATAGAATTCATACCGATGAAATAACACTTAAAATTTCCAAAAATGAAGAACATAAATTTTATAGAATAAAAAATGAAAGTACAAATGATAATACATATTTCAACTAAACTAATTGAAAGAAGTAATCTATATAGCAGTAACTTGATGAGATTCTTCCAATTAAACTAACCGAAAGAAAGATTCTATAGTAGTTTGACGAGAAGCTTCCAAATGATGTGATGAAACTTCCTTCTAGGGTTCTTGAATGCTCCTAATGTGTGATAGGGCATCATTTGGTCTTTGTTCAAAGTATTTCTTCAAAGTCTCTAGAGAACGCTCGACAACACTAAATCCTACAACTTCTTCTACCACATCAACCATAACCTCATCAACATCAATTTCTTGATGTTTTGAGGAATACATATCCAAAAACTCCTCATCGGTAGGTTCATAGGGGTAATTGAAATCAAACTCCATCTCATAATTGAGGTATTCATGAGTATTCATCACGTCACCCACCTCACTATCAGATGACAACAACTTTAGTTGATGAAGTAGATTAGCAACTTCATCAACCTCTAACAAGCGCCTAGCTTCCTGTATCTCCCTCTCAATAGAGATCGAAAAAACACATGTGTGCCTCCAACAATTTTGAATTGATCTCTAAATAAGAGAAAATATTTGATTTGTTCACAAAGAATATGGGATAAATGTGATGACATGTTTAAAATATATGTTCTCATATATTATTACCTTGATTTTCTCAAAATTAACACTTATAGAGGTGCAATTAACAAAGAAGGGAGTAGAGCATGTTATAACACTTAACACATAACACTCACTAGTCTTACCAATTGTGTTTTTGTAGGGGAGAAATTTTTTCTTAACATATATGAAATTATAACGCTTATAAGGGTAACACTTATAGATTGTACTACTTTAGTTGACGGAGGTGTGCCATGGCTAGGGTAAAACAACCCGTACACTGGTTCCTTGTTGGCATGGTTGCAGTCATTCAACAAGGAACCTATGTATGGGTTAGTTCACCCTCCCCGTGTACCATGGATGAAACAAAAACACATCACAATTCAAAGATAATTTGGCATCCAATGCTATCAAGATGCAAGGGACTAATATTATGAACACACAATATTTACTCTACACACAACAAAATTGTATCCCCTACTTCTCATAAGATTGTGAAGTTTCTCACTATGAGAAATCACACCTATGTGAACATGGGTGTTTGATGGTTCCCATAGGCCCATTGTAACTTGTGCGGTGGTGCCTTTGGTAGGTGGTTGTGCCAATCTTCCCTATTACCCTGAGGGGCTTATCACACTAGCCAATTCTGGCACCATCATTAGCATCTCTAGTTGTAATAGTGTGAAAAGTGGTGGGCCAACATCAATTCCTTAACATTATCCCCGGCAATTTCACGGTTGGAACTAGACGGAAAGTTTGGTGTGAACAGGGCACGACACTTGCTACAACACATCATGTTGGTCCAAGTTGTGGTGACGTAAAATGGCTTGAGATGTTGTAATAGAATATATGGCATGTGTTGACAATGCGTGCAATAATAAGGGACAAACTAAAGTGCTTTACATATGTGTGTACAATTGTACAATATCCATTGATGTGATAGAGATGCTCATAGAATGTATACAAGGCACTTCAAGCCAACACTTGTTTTGATGGTTGTGCGGTGGACCCCCCAAGATTGGTAGGATATTTTAATCTTCTCAATCATCACATTGATGACAACATTTGAAAAGGCACATGTGATGTCTTTCTAAAAGAATACCTATGTCCCTTCAATTACGTTAACTATAAATCAAGAGTGGTTAATAAATTTCAAAGACGTGGATTAAATCCTTTCAAGCATTATTTTTTTCCATGTCCGTTCTTAGATCCACACCTAACCACATATCATTCAAATATAGATTTTTAACTCAAAATAGCGACTGAAGAAGGCCTGCATACTTTACTCATGTTCTATCATAGCTTCTCCCCCAACATGGAAGTCGGCTCTAAGGAAAGTGTCAGGATCCTTTCTTGAAAATGTCGACCACCACCGTCCATACATTATGAGGGTTATACGAAACTCCACAGCTCATTCAATGTTGTCGCAGTTGACTTCTTTGTACAATAATACCACTTGGCAACTTAGAAATTACTTTTGCATTGTGGAATACATGATGTAATCTAATCTAATCTAATCGACGTTAAAGTGCATCTCCATCTCATGACAACCGTATCTCACGCTCATTGTTTGTGACATTGCTTCGACATTTGAAAAGTCCCAATGGGGGTAGACGTATCGGTTGTTGTTTCTCGCTCTCCTCAATTTGAAGTGAGAGTCAACAAGGGCATGTGGTAGTGGATTTGCATATATGGATTTGTACATAACACTATATATGGTGACATAAAGGCATTTAACACCAATGTATGCAGGTCATAACATTACTCAGTTGATGAGTTGTGTTCGATTGCCCTGACTTCAGATTGAGTCTGATTGCAATGGGATTCCAACATCCATTACTGGAATATAGTGTCGGACCCACGACACAACTCATCAATTGAGTAATGTTATGTGTCATTCGGTTCATTTTCCATGTTGTTCATCTTCTGTTGATCATAATTACATCTTCAAAATTGTGTTGCTTTAGAAAATCTATGATGAAACAACAACAAAAACAAGTATGATTATTGAACCTATCCTAATTTAGTTATGGTTATTGGAAGTGAATGTTTCATGATTTCTCAATTAACTACATACGTCTTCCAATAGGATTGACTAACATAGAGTATGGAGTACTTTGAAAAGAAGGAAAATAGAAAAAGAAAGAAAATTTTGAAAACGTAGTTCAATCTTTTTTTTACATGCGTTTTTATGGTGTTTGTTCCTTTGATCCTCAACTTACCATACACCAATCAAATGTAGGCATTTGACAAAATGACACTCATGTACCTTAGAGCTTGAGGGCCCATGACCATTGAAATCTAAATCGTCTCAGTGATGGAAAATGCCGAGCTCATCCCACTTCACTTTACACTAGAACTTGAGGGCCTAAAAGACCTAGGAAGTTTGAATGGTTGAACGAACCTAGATGAAGGGTTACATGGCATGCATTGCATAACAAATTCATGGTCTATCAAAGGGCCGCTTTACACTTAGAGGCCGGGCCAATTCGTTGTGTAAGAGGCTTGAAATCCTCATTTGTGATTGGTCAAAAGGCTCAAATCGGCCCCAACCCCTTTACATCTAGAGGCCGGGCCGATTTGGTGGTATGATTTTTTAAATTAAAAAATGTATGTTATGACACGGCCCGAGCTCGTTGAATTGGGTGCACCCAAAATGGAAGGCCAATTCTTGGCCTAGAGGCCAATGTCATATTCCACTAAAAAAATCTTCTTAAATAAAGTATAATTTTTTAAAGTGAACTAGATCCATTGGATTATGTGGAATCTAAAGGCTCTATCTTAGATTATGCTACATCCGTTGGATTAGGCTAATTTTTTTGAATCAGCTTGGCTTCTTGGCCCGAGGGCCTTTACATATGGGAAAATTGGCCCCCGGTATAATCTTATTATAATGTGTAGTAGAGGCCGGCCTCCAACCCAAAAAAGGCTGAAATTTTGTGCAATCGGCCTCAAGGGAAATTGGCCCGGCCTCTAGGTGTAAAGCGGCCCAAAGTTTATGTCAACCACATCTCAAACAAATGGGTCCAACGCAAAACCCTGAGACCACAACACTTTGAAATCTCACAACCCTTGATTTGTTATCATACATTGTATAGGACAACTCATTTAAATAAGATAGAAACAAAATAACATTTAGGTGAGAGTCAAGTCACTTATGTCTTTGCAATACACATTCGGAAGTCCAATGACGATCCAAAATTTGATTTCAATGCCATCTATTACCATGTAGAAATAGAGTGAATCAAGTTTAGTTGCATCCCATCCACTCTTGAAAACTTTCTCATCTACATCAAAATGTCCTTATGGACAATAAGGTTTCAGAGAAAGAGAATATTGATATTGACAACTTGTAATTTTTCCATCTCAATTTGGGAACTTGAACTGACAATCTTTGTGATTCGCAATTACCACTAGCCATGTTTTTGGTATATGATAGGGAAGGGAGGTTTCTACGTGTATGTTTTGGTATCTACATTTGTTCTTGTCTTTAATGTGGCTGCCTCAATGAAGTGTCATCAAATTAGGGTTAAGTACTTCAATTGTGGGTTTTGTGAATTAACATCGCCCAAAAATCATAGGGCTCATGCATGTGCTTTTGCCACCACTTGTTAAAGTGAGCAATGTGTATAAAATGAGCTCTTTATTTGAAATGATAGTGAGACTCCTTGCACATAGTTTTTCCATTGCTTTTAAAGTGAAAACTCTCAATAATGTAACTTCAAGCCCATGTTAAATTATGAAATGTAATGTTTTGCATACTACACGAGCATAAGATTATTTAATTGAGCAACGTTGGGTGTTGGGTGGTGGGCCTAGGCATCTGCATGATTATTTGATAATTGCACAGTGTCAGGTTCAAAGGCCAATCCACTTGCCTCTCAGCAAGACCAACTACTAAGGTCACATGGGTGAGAAAAAGGAGGGAACCGGCTGATATTTCTTGCACCAACCCCCCTTGTCAATAGAGTAGCTTTGTGCTACCGCTTACTGATCCGGGGTGGAGACCCACCAGTCGCCACATGGGTGCGGGCTCAAGTTGTGGCTAGGCGTGGGCATGGCTTGATATGGCCATGGACTTAACCCATCTTAGTAGGTGGATGGAGTTGGGTTGCCGGCCTCAGCCACTTTTAATGAAATGAAATTGATTAAGGGTCCATGTATGCCCTGGCTTATCATATAATTAGTATGTTTGTTACAACATGGGCTCGCCCTAGTACATTGAGGCATGCATGCATCCACCTTAAACCCAAGTTCATGACAACATTCCACTTGGCGGATTGATGTGTGCTAAATTATGCCCCAACAACCTTCTTGCCAAACTTGGGTCCCTTCTAGTGTCTATACATTATTCTTGGATTCTTGTTAGGAACTCTACAAGTTAGGAGGTCTACTACAGTTCCATTAATTCTCCAAGTATTTGTTGCCCATGGCCATTTTTGCATGTTTGTGCTTGATCCTATTATATCATATACTAACACTATGGGATTCTTTTTAAGCTTATGAAATGGTGGCCGCACTCCACTCTACTACATGGCCTCCCATTGGTGCTTAGCATTAACTTTGTATCATCTTAACAACTTATATTTTGGTTTCGTGCCAGGACATGTTCCCGTAAAGTCCAGTTGCCTCCCAAAGGTGTACAAGCCGATGCCACATGCCATGCCACCAATGACCCCATGCCTCTTGGATTTTTGTTGAGGTCACACACACACATCTCTCTCTCTCTCTCTCTCTCTCTCTCTCTCTACTTTGTTCTTACTGTGCCATAGATGAACATATTTAGTTAAAAAGCATAACCCTAATGAACTTAGTGTTCTAGGGCTAAGTGGGGTTTACCTAACTGTTTTCAACCATAGATCTCACACTTAGAATCTACGGATGAGAGCTTTTACCTAATCATATATGAAGGGTGGGGAAAACATTGAGCCCTCCTCTCAAAGGTTAAAACCGCTTAGGCAGTTTTACCCTAAGTAACTACTCAGATTAGTGTAATTTTGTGAGGACTTGTGGAAGGTGTACACTACCGGCCTCAGTATTGTTACACACTAAGCTCAAATGGCCAAGGAACAGGTAGAGTACTTAGTAATGTTGACTATTCTTAGATACAAAACTTATGATTTTACCGTACTCATGTGTGTGACATAGATAACAATTGGGTTATGTTGTTATTCACCTCGTGTACGTTACTAACCCTCTCTTTGGATTTGGTTGGTGGCATGGGCACAGGTGAGGCAGACCCTTCACATTTTGGATGGCCATCTTAGGTTTTGTATTTCATCTTCATGCAAAAATATTGTGTGTGCAAGGCTTATTACAAAGCCTATTTTACTTGTGAATGAGACTTGAAGTATTTTTTTGAATAAGAGGCATTTACTCGTTTGATAGTGACTTGATATGTATCGGATATGTTATGCATTATTTCACTTAAGGGTGGAAAAACTTACAACCTTTGTGGTGTAAATACTCAAAGGTTTTAGTAATGCTTTAGACACATACCAAGTAGAGACATTTTTAGAAGTAACCTTGCAATGTTATGATCAAGAAGGATGGTCCCACCCACCCTCATGGGTTTTGGAAGGTTTATAGATATGTAATGGAATGATTTGGCCTCTAGACAAGAGGATGTACTAAGAAGGAACTATGTTGAAGTGTAAGCATAGTATATGTTCAAGCAAATGCCCATCTCTCTCTCTCTCTCTCTCTCTCTCTCTCTCTCTCTCTCCATTCATTTGTGGGTTTCATTTGGGTCACGTTTTGCACCATGCTTCCCCATGGTTCCGATTGTTTGGACCCCCAAGGACAAAACTATTCATGTTGGATACAAAATTCCAACTTTGTGGGAAGGGGTATTATTTGCGCATCAATGTACGTTGTGTGCATAAAGGGACTTGTGTTGTTTTTCACTGGCGTGTGCATTAATGGCAGCTATTTAGAATTTTGATGTATAGGTATATGCGCATAATTGCCTCCTAAGGTAGGAACCAAATTTTTGTGGTGTACGTGATTGTGGCGTCTATTGGAATCAATAGGAGACAAGATTGCACAAGCATAGATACCTATACAAAGGCATGTGAACAATGCTTGGAGTGAGATGGTTTCATGCTCTCCTTGCTTTGCCTTTAATTAATTTTCTTCTCTTCATTGGTTCACACAAACAATATGGGATAACGTTTTTCCCTTTTCGGACTAGCATGATAGCCTTATTCTAACCTTATTCTTTCTCATGCTTTTTTTTTGTATATCTCTATTGACTACGAGCAATCTAATGCTTTACTCTCTATACTCTCACTTTGCGAGTAGTCAAAGGCTTCTAAACCCATTGCCTTTGTTAATGTTTGATGCTTATTATTTGCAAGTGGTTTAGTCAGCATGTCCGCTATCATATCCTCCGTTGGACAATACTTCAAACATATTTCTCGGTTTTTAGCTTCTCTCTAATGAAGTGATGTTGTACATCGATATGTTTGGTGTGAAAATGATATGTGGGATTCTTTGTTAGTGCTTTGCATCCTTGATTATCACATATGATGGATGTCGGTCTTTCTTGCACATGTCCCACATCCACCAAAAGTTGCCTAAACCAAACATTTTTCTTAGTATAATGGCTAGTAGCCATGTACTCCGCCTTTGTCATAGACAACGAAATGGGTGGTTGTTTCTTGAATTTCCACGAAATGACTCCAACGCCAACAAAAAACATGTACCCCGTGGTGGATCGCCAGTCGTTTGCTTCTCTTACCCAAACCGCATAGCAAAAAAAAATCTCAAGACAATATTCTTGCCTCCAAGGCATAATTTGAAGTCCAAAGTGTCCTTCAAATACCACATGGTGCGTTTTACAACCATCCAATGCGGTGGACCAGCCTTCGATATGAATTGGCTCACGATACTTACCGCAAATGAAATATCAGCCCTTGTGGCCACCATTGCATATATGAGTTATCCTAGTCCGGCCTTGTATGGAACACCTTCGATTTCCCTTTGCACATTCATAAATTCCTCATCCGAAAGTTTTAACAATTTAGAATTCACATCAAACGGAGTTCCAACCGGTTTGCATTTTTTCATGTTAAAATGCTTGAGGATCTATTTGATGTAGCTCTTTTGGTTCATGGTAATGATATGGGCTTCTTTATTCCTCTCAAATTCCACTCCTAGGCAATGATACAATTCTTGGAGATCACTCATTTCAAATTCCTTCTCAAGCTCTGATTTAAGCCGCTTCAATTAGGTTACATTGCTTGCCAATATGATCAAATCATCTATGTAGATGATTGCTACCAACAAATATTCACCCGTTTGATTTATGTACAACCACGTGTACAACGAATGATCCGCTTGGCTTCTACAAAAACTCTTGTTAATGAATAATGAGTCGATACGGTGGTACTACGCCCTCGGCGATTGCTTAAGCCCTTATAAAGTTTTCTTGAGTTTGCACACAAGATCTTCTTTCCTTTCTTGTATGAAACCCTTCGGTTGATCCATATAAATTTCCATTTCTAATATTCCATTCAAAATTGCCGTTTTTACCAATTCATGGCCGTTCTAATACGAGAACGCATATAATGGTGATAAACTTGGCCACGGGAGCAAATGTCTCATTAGAATCCACTTCGGCTACTTGAGAATATTCCTTGGCTACTAAGCATGCTCACCCAATGCATCATTCTTGATGCAGAACACTTATTTACATCCTACACTCTTGCGATCCTTTGGAAGGTTGGTCAATTCCCACGTATTGTTGGCCATGAGTGAGTCGTACTTCTCTTGCATTGCACCCTCCCACTTACTCCAATCTTTGAATTTCAACGCTTCGTACAATACAAAGGAACATCCAAGAATACGACATTGGCTCATTCTTCGCCGTGTTGGGGGTAGAATATGAATCTTTCATCATTCTTCGGGCGGACGACGCTCCCTCTTAGAATATCTTCTATCCTTGCCAAATCTCAATGTAGCCGTCATTCTCTACGGAAATTTCAATTGCCTTCTTATTTGCAACCAAATGATCTCTCACTTGTTCCTCACGCTTGTCACCATCATCACACGAAGATGATTTGGAAGATTTGTCCATAACAACCGCCGTAGGGCCTTCATTTTTCCCACTTTGACGTATCTCCAAAGCATTTCCAATGCTTGTATCATCCTCCATGAATACCATGTCTCTATTTTTTATGTTGATTTTAGTTTGTAAACACATTAGCCTATAGGAGATAAGATTGCACAAGCATAGACACCTATACAAAGGCATATGAACAATGCTTGGAGTGAGATGGTCTCATAGTTTCCTTGCTTTGCATTTTATTGTTTTTCTTCTCTTCATTGGTTCACACAAACAATATGGGATAACTCTTATCCCTCTTTGGACTAGCCTTATTCTAACCTTATTACTTCTCATGCCTTTTTTTCAAAATATATATTTCTATTGACTATGAGCAATCTAATACTCTATCCTCTACAACATCAAATTTGTGTTTTGCATCCGCGGGTTGTGTGCTATGGGGTCATATTATTGTGCATTAAATCAAAATACGAATTAATACTTTTCTTTGGTTTTGTCATTGAAATGTGCATTGTATATGCAATGAAGAACTTTTGAATTTTGTATGCTTTGTCACTTTTTGTACATGATGGACACACTTGTCACATTAAATTGGCGATCTTCGTATGAACATATAGGCCCATTGTCTTCGCTACCTTTCAAATAGTTACACTTGGTTTTCTCTTGGAAATGATCCAATAGGCAAGGTTTTGTTCACTATCATTCTCCCATGTTGTTTGGGTGCCCAATTTGCAGTCAACCCCCCACCTTTGCCTTAGTGGGCTTGGTAGTCCCATGATGTGTTTCATTCAATGTGCAACACATGTGTGTTTGGCACATGGTGCTTCCATTTTGTGAGGTGTGGTTCCATTTGAGGCCAAATTATCCAATGGTTGGGGGAGGGAGGTGTGTGTTTGGGCCGGTGCGTTCGAGTGGACGCGTAATCGCCTTTGTCTATTTGCTCAAAATGTGCAACTCTTGGAAATGGGTTGGTGGTCCCAATCATGTTTCAATCTTGCCTTTTTTGGATGTGTGCATGTCAAAGTTCCATCTGACGGTGGGAAGTCCATTGGGGATGGGTGGATGCAATCTAATGCATGCTTCCCGTGGTCGACACATATACCTTGCCATGGAAATCCATATCGCATGCACAACATTATGGGAATGACGTACGGTGATAGATTGTGTATGTTTTCCGTGTCTCCATCTTGTATGTTGGTGAATGTGGAACCCATTTTCTATTCATGGGTTGGTCATGTGCATCGCCATGCCTTTCAACTCCATGCCCTTGTTTGCCTTTTCTAGTTCATTTCCCGATACTAGGGCTTGTTTACATCGCCACATATAATGACATCACTACATCACTACCACTGACATTGAGATGAACATCTAGTTAGGGCAAGAGCCCATGAGATGTATGTGGTGGTTTTTTTATTATATTTTCATCATTCTAATACAATGTTATAACCATATGCAAATGTTGAATCCTATCATAATGGAAGGATGTCCAAATAACATCCCCTTGTCCTCATACCTTTTGACGCATGTGTGGGTCCCCCAACCATGGTTGTTGTGTAAAATTTGGCCCATGACCGTTTGAACGCCCACAAAGGTGCACTTCATATCCAATGGGCGTCTCTTGTTCCTTTTGGAGTTCGCAAATTGTTGTTGTTAGTGATAATTCAAAGTTTGTTCCAATTGTAAGTGTGCCCCCCAATTTGCAAATCACACCGCCCCA
The DNA here is from genome assembly GCA_950295325.1 of Polytrichum commune. Classification (NCBI taxonomy): domain Eukaryota; kingdom Viridiplantae; phylum Streptophyta; class Polytrichopsida; order Polytrichales; family Polytrichaceae; genus Polytrichum; species Polytrichum commune. The sequence goes on along the minus strand of OX485807.1, from coordinate 25,304,900 downwards.
TATGCCAGACTATGCTTATTGCAAGAGACATGCTAATATTCGCACTGTACATAAACCCATAAGCCAACTTGAGTGATTTGTGCAAGACCTAGACAAACAACTTTTGATGATGGTAGGCAACTCTTGTTTCTAAATGTTGCGGAATGTCATGATGATGCATTTACGTGGACTTGTTGCTCTATAGTACAAGATTTTTTGTTCTTATGTCCGCCGTGGTTTCGTCCCAACGCTTTGCCAATATTCCTCTATGGTGTGTTGTTTTACAAGGAATAAATAAATGCTTATGTTTGCAGCATCCGACACTACATGTCCAAATAACATTGTCGAGCAAAACATGTGGCCAATCACAGTATGCGAGTCTAACCTATGGTCAATTTGATAGGGTTGTTGCCAACCGTATCCTTGAACACAACGAGTGTTTGTTTGCAATATCTATACTTAAACTATGCATTCACAAGTTTGGATACCACATTTATTTAGAAGTTTGTGCCACGTAGCTGATGTTTCCAAGTTTATTGAATTGTAATTGTTGTAGTATGTGAAGGCAATGCTACATTCTATTATTGTCCTTGTGTGCAGGTTATGGAAGACACCCCAAACATGCTCACTTTGAGCAACATGTTGCGTATGTGGGATGCCTAGTACCTAAAAATAGTTCAACATTTTGTAACAATTGTATAGGTTGCTAGACAGAGTTCAACACTCTACTTTCACCCACATGTACTAGTTTTAATTTCATGTTTATTGCAATCAATCGTCATGTGTGGGGATTTTTTTTTATATGCAATTTTGATGTCATTGTCATTTTCTACGTTTGGAAATTTATTGGGAGCACGGCAGTGGGCTAACATGATTGCCGAAAGATAGGTTTTCAGTGCATGCAAAGGATTTTGGTTGGTACACACCTCGATGATTTCCGCACTTCACGATGTATATCCACATTCAAGACGCACATGCATCCAACATATCCTCCAATTTGCTAGGCACATTCACATTGGGGCGGTTAAAAAACAAAGTCATAAAGTAGAAACACAGAGAAGTGAGAGAAATTGCATATGGCACTTGGAGTCAGATGTGGTGGCCCAACGGCAGACATACGCGGGGTAGGTTTGGGATCCACACAACAAACATGGATTTTTGCACTTCCACTTTTGGGTGTTGTGGTTCCCACTGCCTCACATGTCAACATATGTTTGCATACATCCGAGTGGGATTGCATAGACTTGCACAAGAATTCATGTCATAGTACACGCAACTTATTTTATAGACTTAATCTTGTTTGTAAACCATGTCATTTATCAAAATATTGGAATTTTGACATAAATTGAGATTAATCCATTAAAATGACAAAAAATATTAATGGTATATATAAATACTAGATCTTGCAACACTAGATCTTGAAACTATTCAACACTATTTTGAAACTCTTAGTAACCACCCCAAGCTCGCCAACATCTGAATTCGACGGCTTTTAGTCAATTAAGGCAACTTCTCATCCAATCCAAAAACATTCTTGAACCTAACGTAAATTCTTTGTTCCTCCAAATATAATATACCATGCTTTATTAATTGAAAAAAAATTAAATACTACCTATATTTCTCAACTACCCTATTTTAGTTATAATATTGTGTGGGTCATTTCATCCAAGCTATAGTATTTCCAATTTTCATATAATTTTTCCTCTCTTGAATTAAAAGTACCCTACTTTTTTTCTCATGTGGTTTAATAGAATTTTGATAGTGACCTCCCCAGGTCTACAAAAAGTAGGTGCCAAAAAAAATCCCCTTCCTTGGGCTAATGGTTTATGCCACTCCAATATGCTAAAGGTGGAAACGTTGGGAATACCTTGTAGCTTGGAGATTTCCATATTAGCCTACTTGACCACCAAATCAGCATGAAAGATCCCAAATTAGTTTAAGGTAGAGGGGCACATTCCTGCTCGAATTTCAGATTGGCATGTTCATTGGGGAGTTATTAAGGGGGGATCAATCTTGGAAGATGTGCAAAGTACATTGGAAATTGGACCAATTGGAATAATTAATTTTGGATTAATATTGAATTAGTTATGAATTTTGGAAGGAGAACTCATAGGGGTACCTAAAACCACTCACCCCAAAAATGTACACCATGACTACATAGAAATTTGAGGTACGAAGCTATAATGTACCTCTTGTTTGGATAGGTATGAGCCCAAAATGAGTGCTCATATTTGTTTTATGTTTAAAATTTAATTAGAATTGCAATTGGAGTGTTATTGAAACAATCAAAAGTATAAAAAGAGTGAGGCTTGGTGTGGATTTATGTTTAGGCCTTAAGCCATTTTGTGTGGTGAATTAGAAGCTTAGTGACATTAGGGAGTGCTTTGATTAGAGGAGTAGTGCTTGATGAGGCAAGGGGAAGTGCCTTTGATTTAACTGTTTGAATTAGAACGTGTTCTTGTTGGTTTAGGGGTTGAAGGGTTAGCGGAGAGGATGAGGTCCTACTAAGGGGGAGAAGGTTAAGGGGTTGTGATTGGATGCCCTATCTCTCCTCTTCCTCCCTTATCCTCTCTTCTCCTTAAGTTCCCTCTCTTTACCTTTTCTTCTCTCTTCTTCAAAATCATTCTCTTTCTCATTCTCTCTCTCTCCCTCTCCTCTCTAGAATTTTTGAGCTCTTAGAATTAGAGGAAAAGAGTGTGATTAGAAAGGAGGCATGGGGAAGTGCAAGTTTCTTTGGGGGGAAACCGGTGCCAACCGGTTGTGAGGTTAGTTTTATAGTGCTTAGTTATAGTGTTGGGATTAGTGGCATTTTATAGTGATTAGCTCATAATATTTAGTTTGTAGTATTTAGTTTATAGGGCTTAGTTCATAAGATTTAATTTGTAGCATCCAATTATGATTTTCGGCCGTGGCATTTAATTCTGGTGCTTAGTCGACTCTCGGGTTCTGAGACTGCAGCAAAGCTACTGGACCGGGACTGCAGAGGGTGGTTTCGGCAAGCCCAGCAGGCTGCTGGTTGAGTCTAAGGGGCTACTGGACCGAGCCTGCTGGGGTAAAGGCTGCATCAAAGAGTAGGGGCTGTGTTAGGAATTAAGTAACTAGATAGGTTAGGATTTAAGAGGTTAGCTGGGTTAGGATTAGAGTTATAGTTAGGAAATCCCATATAGCGGGAAGTGACACTTGGGAGTGAACTTGTGAGGAGGATGACATGAGAGTGATAAGAGAGAGAAGTGTTTTTCAACACTTGTATTCTCATCATGGAGTAAATTGATGTGCTAATATGGATGTGAAGCACGAGATTGGGTTGTTGGCCCCACACAAGGAGAATGTGCTTGGGTTGACAATTGGGAATTAAGACACTAGAAACTTAATTGATTCATGGAGTCGGCAACCCATAGCCTCATTGAGGTGAAGAGCACTGATGAGAAAACATTGGCCAAGGCCAAGGTTTCAAGAGGAATATCCTTAAGGGCATGTGTGGCCAAGGCAGCAGGGTGGACCCTTGAGAAGGCCAATGCTCTACCTATTCAAGAGGCTAACATCAATAAAACATCATGATTCTAAGTAAGTTGGAAGTTCATTGAGATGGGAGTTACATTCCATGTTACCACGAGTTTGGGTATAACACATGTGATTCTCAAAACCACCACCCGGACTAGGACGCTTAAGGGTGGTGGGTTTGGCCTCACAATAGGTCTAGTGAGCGGTTTAAGGACCCGAGCGGGAATGTGCCCTTCTACCTTAGTGATACTAAGTTGGGAGGAATCAACCATAAACCCATTTATGTTAGGTTTCTACTTGACTCCATTACTTGTGTGACACAAATCATAACTCCATTATTTTTGTTTAGATAATGTGGGTTACCATGTGGAGTTATATGTTGCTATAAATGTTTCCCGACATTATCATTTTTTACCAAATAAGTTACATCACATTCTTTGGTGTGCATACTAGCTACTTATATTATTTGGGTAAAGAAAGATACTCTTAGTAATGATGTATAACTTCAAATGCATAACTCCAAATGGTTACCCACACTAATTAGACAAAATAGCGTAGCTCCCTTGTTGCATGCCCTCTACCTTGCATATCTTTCATGAACTAAGTTGACCGACCGCGCTTAAGTCAACTCACCTTGTGATGATATATATCATAATGATAAAAGTATAAAAGAAGATTACATGCATGATGTCATGGTTCCTCTTAACAATATTTTACAAGAACACCCATGATGTGACTCTAACTTTTGTGACTCGACTTAATGATTTTATACAAAGGACAACACGTGCAAGAAACCACTAGGGTTGTTTCTCATCAGGCACGTGTGTCCAAAGCCAAGGAAGATCCTCTACATCAGCTTAATTATTTCCTACCTTTAAACTTATGGGAATTGTGTGGTTTTGCCATTGAACTCTTCCTAGACTAGATGCTATAAGGCACACTCTAAACTCCGTAGTTTCACACTTGTGGTTACCAAAGTGCATGTGATATTACGGAGTTTTGTAGTGTTAACATGGATGCGTGATACTATAGAATCAGTGTAGCATGTGACACTATGGAATAATACAAAGTGCAACATTTTATTGATGTGGTGTGGTCCACTCCACTTGGCCTTCCCGGGCGATGTGGCATATGCATGCACCAACATTCAACAAGTGGCATAAGAAGGAGAAGAAGAATAAGAAGGTGACTTCTTTGGTGGTTTGCATTAATGGAAAAATTTGTGATATAAGGGAGAGAAATGTGACAATAAGGAGTGAGATTTGAACTACGAACATCCGTTCCCTAGGGTTTTGGGATGTTAGAGAGTGAGTGAAATTATGGAGGTTAATATTATGGAGTTTAGGGTGGAGTTAAACAATTAAACATTGAAACACATTGTAATTTTAAGCATGGAGTTGATTTTTTGATATTATTTGATTTCAACCCAAGGTATTCATATTCTTGTTTAAAACATTGATTATGTATTGCTTCTTCTAAACATATAATGTTATGGGCCTAAGATGGTGTGGATAAAGAAAAGTTACATTTACAAAAATTATTGTGATATGTCAAAATTGTAGTACGCCACAGTGTTAGATGTTGAAGGTGTAGTATCTTTCTAGACTGCAAATCTATTTAGCAAGAAATAAGTAAACCACTGATAAGACCACAAGATGCCCAAAATAATATGGATATTGTCCCCCAACATTCCGAAAAACATGCAAACTAATACAACTTTAAAAGGTACAAAAAGTCATTATTTGGAGGAAACAAAGCCTATTTTCCATGTAAGGTCACTTAAACACAAGAAGAAGCAAGGAGCTCGAACTTAAGCCCTTAAAGACCAATGTCTATTTTTGTATGCGTAGAGTATAGTATGTAGTTGTGAATACCAAATCAATTATCACATCAAAAGTCTCAAAACTAGGGGCAGGTGGGGGGGGGGGGCTTAGACCACAAGATCTCACAAACTCAATACCTACACCAACATTTCCTCCATCACAACAAATCCCACACAATGTTTTCTTAAAGTGTTTTAGCTTGCTTCATATTTTTCCGACTATCATACTACCCCCATCACTAAGAAGATGTATGTAACATATGGAAGGAAGCTAAGAGATGAATAATGAGCGGTGAGTGGTAGTACATGAGTGGTGAGCAGTAACACATGAGCAGTGAGCGGTAACATGTGAGCAATGATGCTAATTTTAATAATGTTATATGGCTTTAAGGCACAAATTCTAAAATTGGTACTAGTTTTAGGGAAATTTTCACTCATAAAAAACTGATATTTTGATTGAATAATAGCAATGAGGGCCTATAACCATGGATACTTCCAAAATCTATCAGTCCAATGCTGAATTTTTTCATAAGAATTCACATTAATACATGTCAGATAATGACATCCTCAAGCATGCAGTTGAATACAACACTTCAAACATTACTCACACTCTACAACACCGGCAAGTTCAAATAGTTGTGTGACCTCGTTGTATGTGTAGGTTGGAGCGTGAATAAACCTGTCACCTTTGTCATCCACCTTGCACAAAAATCTAAACACATAATATAGATATTTGTAGTACACCCATTTTCCTTTCTTTCCCAAAGCTTGAGATGACATTTTCAAGAAGTCCGGGCATGTGCAATGCATATGTGTTACCAATTAAGACTTAGTATGCGATGTCCTCCTTGGAGACGACGTTGATTTACACTCCAAATCCAGGACATGAAATGGCAGTGACTCCGACCACATAGTAACCATCCATGAGTCCGGCATCTCGTCCATTTGTCTTTGTGATTTATCATAAGTGCTGATAGGTTGGAATTACGTAGTATTATGTCTTAGTCAAGAGTTCAATTTTTACTAACGAAAGTTCAATAGGTTGTCTAGACACTATAAAACATAAATGACTTTGCTTGATAAAATATTACATGATCCAAAAATAGTAATTTCATTGCGTAACTCCAAATAGTAACACACTCTATTTGGGATAATGAGTGTAGGAAGCAATAGGTAGTCAAAAACACAATTGTCAAGACTCGATTCCTTGTTTCCATATAAATATCAGGCAATGAACTGGGTGATGTAGTATGTACTCCTTATAAAATTTCACACACTTAATAAGGACATGATCTTAATAAGGCTATGAGTTGATTTTGAGACTTTGTGCACAACACTTAGGACCACTTCACACACGAGACTGAGAGCATGTGACTGTTATGGTTAAATTTGTTGATTTACTAGCATTGTGAAGATTTACTTAGGATTAGAAAATAGGTAAGTTGCTAGGAATTGTGGTAAGTTCTAGAAGATATTGGTCAAGTGGCCATTACTTGCTAATGCCAAGTTGATAGAACGGTGACAAGGCCTACACCTTATCAAGTTGATGGGGTAAGAAATTTCTATCTTAGTCATATTTATGTTATTATAGAATTAGGTGTCATATCTACGAGTAAATAGATTTAGGATATTTTTCTAGTAAAGCTTTCTAATTCGTAGTATAAAAAGGCTCTCGGCGAAGAGTCTGACGCCTTCTTTTAGTGCTTATGGGAGTGATAGTGTGAGGTAGGATAGACTTGAGTGTTAGAATTAGGAATGAGTGATAGTGTGATGTAGGATAAACTTGAGTGTTAGAGTTATGAATAGTGTTTGTATTAAGGCCTCGGCCATGAGGGTTTAACAATGGTGAGAGCTACATTTGATTATGAAATCTTTAAGTCATGATTCCCTCTTTCTTTATGCCATTTGCCTCTATGTCAAAAGGATCCGACCTGACCACTACAAAAAATATGATATTTAGTGTGACAGATTATTTGGAATTATGCAATGCTATAACTGTCTACTATGCATCTCATTTTTTTACCAACCATGGTCAAATTGGATGTTTCGACACTATAGAACATTAACACAATTACTTGGTAAAAAAAATACATCAATTATTAAAAATATAGGTACATGTAACTCCGAACATTAAGTCATATTTTGTGTACACTTCAAGCACTCTCAATTGGTGGAAATGGTAGAACCGGTCCAAGTTCACTTCACACTACGCTTGAGGGACCAATGGAGTTTGTGAATGCAAGATGGATGTAGAGTCTACATGGATTCTTACATGGCATCGAATGGATCATGTTTCATGGTCATTTGGACTATTTTCAAAAACCACCTCTTGGAGGTAGACCTAACACAAAACTATTGGGAGAGCATCGCACTCCAAATTCTAACAACCCTTGGTTTTATTTTTATTTTTTATTTTATCATGTGTGAGGACCCACATGGATACAAATTCATTGAAATAGCATTTGGTTCAGGCTCCAGTCACATATGACTTTGCACTACACTTGAGGGTCCGTGACCACACTACATGATGTTGGAGGTGTCTTGGGACGGCCTTTGGACACTTTCTTTTGGGCTCTCACAATTTCATGGTCATGGCTCTTGGCTCATGTGTGAATTGGCCCTTATCACCCGTCCTAAAGTATGTGGACCTATTATGCCAGACACTTTGAACTCCACACCCAGAAAAATGGTTGTTCAATCAACTCATAAATTATTTCATCTAGGTTAGCGGTTGCAAATCTTGCATAGTTTCATTTTAGATCTTAGATGGGAGTTAAGATGTAAAAGTTACAAAAAAGAAATAAAAGAAATAAAAATGAGTGAGCATGTTCTTAGTTTTTAAGTGATCATGCATGCCCTCTCAATTGTGGTCATTGTCGTGTCTAAAATTTGAACACAGAGTCCAATCTCATTGTAACACGTGTCGTTTTGGTGTCCACTCTTAACTACGTGCCCTGCACTCAAATAATGAGTGTTCCATAATAAAGAAGAGTGACCACATAAGGCCTGCTTACATGAATGTCACATGACATCCATGTTTGGGTCGGTTGAAAGAGTGAGGGCAATTTCGGATATTTTAAGTGGCGTACGTTCTTATATGTTATATTAAATGGCACACGGAAGTTCTTATGGCAAGGGGCGGGGCCTGAACTCCCAGTGAAGTAAGCGAGCCTTGATAATGATTATTTGATCTTTATTGTTCTTTGGTCGGAATTCAATGCTCGGTTGGAAGTCAATGATACCTTCTTGGGCTGCCCTGGGAGGACTTTTGGTGCCAAGAAATTAAAATATATATAATTACGACAACATGAATTTATGATTCAATGTTACCGTTAGGTAAAAACACAAGTACACAAAATATGATATTTAGTGTGACTTCCTATTTGGAATTACGCAATGTTATAACTGTCTATTGTGCATCTCATTTTTTACCAATCATGGTCGAATTGGTTGTTTCGACACTATAGAACATTAACACGGTTACTTGGTAAAAAAAAAGAAGTACATTAATAGTAAAAAATATAGGAACACTTAATTCTGAACAAAAAGTCACACTAAATATCATATTTTGTGTAGTGTGTTTATTGTTTTGGGATAAAATGCAAATTGTGTTTCTACTATAGCTCGGGTGGCGGCTTGCTTTGGCTAGAATAATTTTTTTGATATGCCGCTCGCTTAGGTGACCTACCTCCCTAGTGGGCTAGAAACAATTATAGGGCAGCAAAGTTGGGCCATGTGCCCAACCCTTATGGTAGTGCGGCAAGTAATATGAAAAGGATATGAAATAAATAAATAATCCTCGGACATCCCCAAATCCAAGTTGTCAACCCAAGTTGGTTCCGCCATTCCACTTATAAACTCAAGTCAAGTTTGATGTGAAAAAATTAACATTGACTTTCTGGCCTTCTTTCCCGAGAAGAAAAAGAAAAAAACTTGATGTGAAAATTGGAAAATAACCCCATGATTGTACTAAGCTTAGGCGCCGTATTTTATGAGGGCGCGTTTCCATTGAGAGAAGCTAAAACGGAAAGTTGATGTCGCCTTAGCTTTGATATGGGAATACTATTTGTTGTTAAGTGCAATAACCACATAAACTATCCATAACCGTGTACTACATGGTCCGTTGACATTTCCATTGCAAATATTCTACGGTAATGGGATGTTAGTGTGTGTATTATCATTGACATTTTCTTCCTCATTGCTCCTATGTTATCGCTCACCATTCACATGAAGACATTCCCCCAATTTTGGTCAAGCAAACACAACAATATATACGATTTAGTGTGGCATTAAAATTGACGTGCGATGTTAAGTAGAATGATCTTTGTGATTTGTCATGTATCGACAAATATCATGAGAGACCCTCTTTGATTATCACTTACACGATTAATGTGGGTACGTGGCTGATGAATAGTGTGGACCAAACTAAATCACAATGTTTGGTGTCGTGCACTATGAAGAAGTTCATGGTTGATCCTCCATCTTCGTGCTTTGTGAAACGCGTAATACAAGATGGAAGAGATGGGAAGATTGATGAAACATGCAAGCCTATTTTCTTGCACCTATTCAAGCATGTCACATGAGACTTTTGTTCCTTGCTTGCCTTTGGTACGGTTAAAAAGTTGTGCCATAGATTCTTGATGACACTTGCATTCTGTTTCCGCTTTACAATCCACATGCAACATATGATGACACGGTGGAGCAATTGTGGCCCCTCGCCCCCAAAAACGAAGTTGAATTAATGTAGCCTCCTTATGATTGCTACTATGATTTGAGGGCTTCAAAGAAATGTGTTTCAACGTAAAGTGTGGGCAAAAACTACAAATGTCAATGTAGAACTATCTATGGAATTCGTCAAGTGGAAGAAAAGATATAATAGCGAAAGCGGGCAACAAAAAGAGTTTGACAACGGAGCTCCTTGACAGTGGAGTTTCTAAATTTTTTGGTCAATACATGTCTCTAGACTCGCAATAGAACATGACACGATTTGATGATAATGAACTTGAAAGTTAGCTAATTCTGGAAATATTTATATATGATACTAATGTCTATCAATCTCCAATAAATAGTTTTTTGTTATTTTTGGTCATTCTTGGTTGAATCACCACCTTGACTTTTAAAGGCTATGAGGCTCAATTTCTACATCATCTCTACAAGCCACCAAGTCTTAGATCTATTTAAAATTTATGATTATAGGTTTGAAACTTTGTTTCAAACATTATTATGTCAAGTGTAGAATATTACATGTTCAAAGATGGAAATATGTAGTCTAATAATTAATTGACGACAAACTGAATTTTCAAAAAACATATATAATGTGACCTTTTTCAATGGTTACATAGGTGTGTCTAAAGTGATCACTGTAAGTGGGTGTTGAACATTGACTTTTTGACTGTATGTTGTGAGGCATCATTTGTAAGAATCCTTAGAATAATAATATAAATATATTTTTAATGAGGCTTTTGAACTATTTTGCACCCAAAAGTCTACCTTACCATGTCTCCTTTAATGACGAGGGTTATTATATTAAACAATCCATCTAAACTTAGAGATGGGTAGTAAATTATGTGTTCCTGAATTACATATTCCTACGGAAACTCGCTCAACCCTTACTTTGTAAGGTCCAACATCGAGACCAAAGTTCAAACTCTTGACATTTTTCAGGAATTTGAGAAATTTGACACTCCTATCTGGCAGTATGCTAAAAATAATACTTTTCTCACAATGTGTAGGTAATTAAACAAAGTCATAACATATTACAAAGTGCTACACTAAAATTGATATTTAGTGTCACTTACTATTTGGATTTACGCAATGCTATGTCTATTTATTATATATCTCATATTCTACCAACAAATGTCAAATTGGTTGTTTGGACATTACAGAACATTAACAACTTTACTTGGTAAAAGATTACATCAATATATAGCACTGTATAACTTCAAATAATAAGTGACACTAAATAACATATTTAGTGTAGTAAGCCTAGGCTTTACTAATTTACTTAAAATCAAATGTTCATCTTTTACAACTTGCATACACCTTGTATGTGCTATGTTGGATAATATGTTGATGTTCTTGGTGAATTGGAGTTATTTGTAAAGTCTTGGCATCAAATTCCCTTTGAGTTGGCTAAAACTAAAATTTGAGAACTTACCCATAAAGATATCCAACCTTTTTGAATGCTTGAATTATCATACCTAAAGACTAGTGTTGGGTTATCAAAAACTGGCTTTCTAGCTTGTCTTGAGTTACTAGGATGGGTGGGCTAGCCTTGCATAGGCCAATATGGGGTTTAGGTTTGTGGGTCCCGTGGCATGCCCTATTTTAGATCTGAAAGCATTCTCAAAGTTTTTGAGATGCCAAAAGGAGGTTCTAAATGTTCCATGTGACTTTCAAATCAGGCTCTAACACACAACAAGCTAATGAGCTTTTAATATAATTTTTTATAATCAAAGAAGGATCAACTATGGTTGTAGTAAATATAGACTTATGCATTTTGGACATAATGAAATTATATGTGTACGCTTCTATTGGAAACACCTATAATGGAAATGACATAAATTAATTATATATGCCATATTGCATCTCTTGTTGTAGCACATTTTAGTTGCATGCAAACTATGTTATTTATGAAAAATACACATATGGAGGGATTATTTGATCATATTGCTTCTTAAAGTATGTAGCATTGGAATTTTCAACAAATTCTTCTACTCATTTCTAGCAAAAAAATTATTTTGCAAATGTGCATGTCTCAATTCTACAAAAAATGATCTCATATGCATTACTATTTTGAACAAGTCTTTCGTCCATATTTGCTTGAATCTTACTTGATAAAACCCACAATTTCATCCCTCTTTGAATTAATTTATGGATATTTGCATGAACCCATATGAAATAGAGGCATCCTTCAATGACCTAGTTCATTCCTAGTGTTGGCTATTTGACCTTCTCTCTCAAAATCATAATAATAATAATAATAATAATAATAATAATATCAGTAGTGATTCAAATTTGGATATCTAACTTCAAAATGAACACTAATGATAGTCTTGCAAGGATGAAGAATGCAACTCGTTTTTGGACAAAACAAAAGTCAATGCTCAACACTATTAGGCGGTGGAGAGATGGGGGGAGGGCTACGTAACCACTGATTTAACTAGCAACGAAATCTTGATTTTTTTTTCATTGTATTAGATCACATGACGTTGAAATTTTTTAATCTCAACCATAGTGTTTAGAATGCGACCACTTCAAGGCACTTCTCATGTAAGTAGCAATTCCCTATGAATGCTTTGAAAAAATAAAACCAGAACAGTACCAACAAACCCAATAATTCGTGGCAAGGACTAAACATCTTGCTCGTTGAGACCAACCCCCCCCCCCCCCCCCCCCCCAACCTTACCGAGCTAAAGGAGGTATAAGAATTTTTTTCTAAAACATTTTGTGGTTATCCCAAGACATTCATTTAGAATCCCAGATGTTTGCTAATCTATATATTATGATATACTCGACTGGCTGTAACAAAAGTTGAAATATCCATAAATGAGATGACGAATACAAAATACAGCCATGACAGGCAAGCCTACAGTACATAGTTGACTGTATTTCCCCAGCTCAAAGAGCAAGGCATCCCGACTGGTTTGCAACTGTGCAATATTGTATAGCTTAAAGGCAAGTACACTACAGAGGGGTCCAGGCTCACCTGTTAGGGTTTCCAGTGCAGAGGGAGTGCAGACTCTAGAAAAACTTTCCACCGAAGTCGCAGTTACGGTGGACAGGACACGTCCCTTGACAATAATAAATTTGGGCGACTGGCATCGGAGAATACGAGCCGATCACCGGCTTCTTCCTCAACGCGGCGGGCCGGCAGATGGGACAGATGACCAGCCACCGGCTAGTCGTCACCTCGATGCGCGTCCTCCACATTATAGGAACCCTTGGGCCTTATTACTCCCTCCACTATCATCATCGTTATCGTCATCGTTATCATCATCATCATCATCAAAAGCGCTTCACCTGAGGGTCAAGCTTGCACACAAGAACGGAAGCAAACCTAAAGGAAATCTTGGCAGACACGAACGGCCCGGGACTTGTGTTGCTGGTATCCCTTAAAACATTGTCACACTATCTGCTCCAAATCGCCTGTTTCGTGACCTTCGAATTACGGAACGTAGAGGATAATCGAAGAGACGAATTACCTCATAATCATTGGCGACGGCTCGACAAGGAGTTCGAGTATTTGAAGGAGGCTTCTGTGGAGTTGGCTCGATTTGAGATCTTGAGGATCAGAAGATTCTGAGGTCAAGCCAAGCTTGTCTAACTATCTGCTCCGATTATTTTCTTTTATCAAGTCACCTTCCAATTGCACATCGTAGAGAGTAAACGAAGAGGCGAGTTGCCTCATAGTCAGTGACGACGGCTCGACGAAGAGTTAAGAGTTTTTGAAGCATAGCACAGCAAGCAGGACTTCAAATTCTGAGGATCAGAAGATTCCGAGGTCTATCGGGTGTCTGTCCAAGCTCATCTCTCTATCTGCTTCGAACACTTTCTTCTATCGAATTGACCTTCGAATTATTCAGAACGTAGAGGATAATCGAAGAGACGAGTTACCTCATAATCAGTGACGACGGCCCGACGAAGTGTTAAAGTCTTTGAAGCATAGCAAGGAGTGTGTGTGGAGGTACTCCGTTTTAAGATCCTGAGGATCAGAAAAATTTGAGGTCTATCCATGGCGCAACTGGCACCTATGCAGATCAATAAACAGAGGCGCCTGGTGGTGGCGTTGCCACCACCTCCGACGCCTACAGCCTTGACACTTGTGAAGTCCCTGGTTAGTCTTACACGAGTTGTGTCTGCTTGTGGTAAACCGAAGGTATGCCAGAAACGCAACGCGTCCAATATCGTTCGAAGGATCGAGCTCCTGTTGCCACTGTTTGAGGAGATCAGGGAATCTCGCCTCCCTCTTCCACCATCGGCTGTCAGTTCATTTCGAGAGTTGCACGGCATTATGCAGAGAGTGTGCATGTTGCTTGATGAATGCAGAGAAAGCAGCTGTTTCTGGCTCCTTGTGGAGCAAGAAACTTACTGCCAGCATTTCCATGAACTCACGCAGAGCTTAGGAAGTGCACTCCAGTCCATTCCATTGGAGCTGTTAGATGTGTCAGATGAGATCCGTGAGCAGACCGCGCTCGTGCGGATGCAAGTCCTCCGAGCACGCCTTAATTTGGACCCCGCGGAGCTTCAGCTGCGAGAAGACGTTGTCAACCTGCTCAAGCAGGTGGAGCTGAAGGAAATTCCCGATGCTGCCCTGCTGCAGCGCGCATTCACGCTGCTACAACTACTCAATGCTAGGGACTGTCAAACAGAGATTCATCGGCTAGAGGAGATAACCACGGAAGCAGGTCGAAATGACACCAACACAAAGACGCATATTGCGCTTAGTAGCTTGATTTGTTTCGTACGCTACGGAAAGTGTGTGCTCTACTCAGAGGACTTTGCAGAACAGGATGACGAAACGTCACAGAGCTTCGGAGGTCAAGATTCCGGCGAAGCATCTACGGGAGGGATACGTGGAGAGGATGCTGGTGCATCGATTTGTCCTCCAGTCGAGTTTCTGTGTCCAATCACTCTTGACCTTATGCGGGATCCGGTGATCGTTGCAACGGGGCAAACTTATGATCGGAAATCGATTACGAGATGGCTAGAAGAAGGTCACTCTACTTGTCCAAAAAGTGGCCAGGATCTTGAACACAACTGCGTGATTTCGAACTATGCACTACGAAGCTTGATTTCTCAGTGGTGTGAAGACAACAACGTGCCGTTTGAGGGAGCTGCAAACAGGGGCAAAAGAGGTGCAGGCATCGATCATGTTGCGAGCTTACAAGCTGGCATCGAAGCATCTAAACTCACTGCGACGTTCTTGGTTGGAAAGCTTAGAACCGGCCGTGCAGAAGTGAAGAAACAGGTCGCTCATGAGCTTCGTTTGCTTGCGAAGTGTGGTGTGGAAAGCAGGAAATGTATCGGAGAAACTGGTGGCATTCCCCTGCTTGTACCCCTACTTTCTTCTTCAGATCCAAAAACGCAGGAACATGCCGTAACCGCTCTATTGAATCTCTCAATATTTGAGGATAACAAGAAGTTGATCATTGAATCCGGCGCCTTAGATCTCATCATCCAGGTGTTGAAGGCAGGCAAGACATTGGAGTCCCGTGAAAATGCTGCGGCAACTTTGTTCTCTCTCTCTTCTACCATGGATGACCTGAAAGTGCAAATAGGCAGCAAGCTTGATGCAATTCCTTCGTTAGTCACTTTACTGCAGGAAGGCAGTGCTCCAAGAGGGAAAAAGGATGCTGCAACTGCTCTATTCAATTTGGCCGTCTACCATGGCAACAAGACCAAGATTATTGAAGCTGGCGCTGTACCTATGCTCGTCTCTCTCTTAAAAGACGAAACATCCACCATAGCCGATGACTATTTGGCCGTCCTGGGTTTACTTGCTTCGTTCCCTGAAGGTGCTGAGGCAATCGGGGAGACGACAGCCATTCCCATTCTAGTTTCCTTCTTACGATCCGGCTCACCAAAGGGAAAAGAGGTCGCTACTTCTGTGCTTCTAGAATTGTGCAAGAGCGGAAATAAGAAGATCCTCCAGAGTGTGTTGCAATTAGCGGGCACCATCGTACCATGCCTTTACCACATGATCGCAGCGGGTACATTGCGAGCGAAACGTAAAGCAGGATCTCTTCTTAAGCTTTTTTATCGCGTCGATCATGGCATTACTGCAAGGGCTAGACCACAGACTACAAACGTGTAGGTTTCAAGTGTACATGTATCCATCCATATATGAGGAACGAGGTTTTCGCAAAGGCATCCCTCTGTTATCCAAATGTATGATAACTCAGATTCCAAGAACACGCAGCTCTCCAATTTTTGCACAACAAAGTTGTATATAAGACCAAAAGGTGAGAGACAGTAGAGGTACATACCTAGTGCAGTATGCTACTCTCCGGCTTCCACATGTATCATTTTGATGAGAAAACACACATTGATAGCAATAAAGATGATCCCTTCAGGGGATCATTACAAATTACACCTCAAAAGAAAGCTCCCTCACGCCGAATGTCAAAGTTACTGCAGGCTTCTGTATTCATGTTTTTGTGCACATCCTTCATAAAGTATGATTAGCACCTAAGAACATTCTTGACATACCTGATGCACGGACAAAAACCGTACCAGAAGTAATTCACAGACTCATTCTCGCCACAGGTGGGAATGGTAAATGTGGCCAGACATTCTTCCTCGTGAGCATTGTACATACATTTCTCTTGTCACGGCCGTTAACTCACTCGTCGGCTGTCGTGAAAACTTCAGGAAACTCAAGCTCGTGGACCTTTCATAGGCATACTTATAGTAATATGAAAATGCTTCCTAGCTTTCCCTGATAGCAAACAGATTGGTGGCCACGCAGAGTAGAAATCAGGTGTTGAGTTATGTTAAGCCAAAGCAATTTGAACTGCTGTTTTGGCTCAAGCGCCGGACTCAGCCCTCTGTCATTTGTTCTTGTTAGAGACAAGAAGAAGAAGGATAGGGAGTGACTCGTAATGTTTTCAGGATGAATGTGTTCATCCATCTTTCCGGAAGCCTTCTGCGTGCTGCAGGTCACATTGTCACAATGGATGGGAATGAAACAAAGTGGAGAATGAAATAATTGAATTTGTGAATGGAGCAGAGTTGTAAATGAAGGTGCAAAATAGGCCGACTTTGGTCGTTAATTTGAGCCCTATCTGAGTCTATTTTAGGGATATTGCATACCTATTGATAGGGTGAGTTCTATGATAATTGGATGTCAGAAACACATATTATAACAAGATATGAACGATCAATATGAAATTTTAATCACCATAACCTAGAGCGGGAGCTACACGAGCAAGTTCAATGGTGCAATACCCTGGTTGATACACTGGCATGTTCCATGATGTAATACCTGGGTTGGTACACTGGTAGTATCCATGGTCTAATACCCGGGTTGGTACACTGGCAGGTTCCATGGCCGGGGATTCGTGGCACTCACTTAAAATCATCCGTGCGGATGAAAAAAAACACAAGAATCATCTAAATGGCTATTTTTGGGCAATTTGATTCCGGAAATAGAGTCAAAGGCCCCGAATTAGTCTAGTGATGTCACATTCGAATGAATCGGCCCTCAACCCTATAGGGGGGCTTTTTTTATTGGAGCCACTTCATCCACGATATCTTGGATGGATGATTTTAAGTGAGTGCCACGAATCCCCAGCCAGGTACCATGATATAATACTTAGGTCAATACACGGGCATGTTAAGGTTTCTCTCGGTGCCATATTCTCATAATTTCCTTGCTTATTGGGGGGTTTTGTTGGTTCCATGGCACTATATCCCCATTCCGTGCTATTCTCTCCACCTTGTTGTTCTCTCGAGGTTGCACAACTCCTATATACCTCCACTTTCTCAATACAGACAAACTCTTCAAGATGTGCAACAAATCAGTGATAATTATGACGATGAAAGTATATATATATAAGCTAGTGACCAAGGGAATGATTGTACAATTGGTGTCTCCTAACTATCGTTTTATAATTCAATTCTTATAATCCCCGGACCAAGTTCATGTGCCTCTTGTGTAAGCTATAAATTTATGTGTTATGCAGGCATATCATTACTCAACATTTAACTCTCGTTCTATGGGCTCTCAAAATTTAACAATTGGAT
This sequence comes from Polytrichum commune, assembly GCA_950295325.1. Lineage (NCBI taxonomy): Eukaryota > Viridiplantae > Streptophyta > Polytrichopsida > Polytrichales > Polytrichaceae > Polytrichum > Polytrichum commune. Next base: position 25,286,851 of record OX485807.1, on the reverse strand, counting down.
GCTCGAAAAACTATGAGGGGAGACTTAGATTCAACATGAGCTCCTGATCAAAATTCAATACTAGCATGATTGAAATTTAGCCCTAGCCTGATGGAAATTTTGGTACCCTATAGATTGCCAATTGGGAATAGGTGCCTCTACTACAATAGTTTGTAATACCTAATGAAACATGTATCACATTTATGATGCATGTGTCACACTCTGAGTAGAGGTGCCCATGATCAATCACTTAAGAGATTACGTGCCAAATCTTGAGAAATATAAGGCAGTGCATATTTTTCCCATGTACGACAATAGAAATCGCTAAGATTGCAATTTTTTTGACAATTTTATTCCTTAAATTAACATTTAGGGGAAATTTTTAATCCAAAAGTTGGTCTAAACATATTACCAACATCTAGAGTGTGCCATAATTGCTCATCATTTTAACCACTCATTCCTCCTCACTTTAACACTCAAAACCAAGACATGTGTCATGGCACTATTGGGTCCAACCTGATCAAAATTCAGTCCTAGCCTTGTTGAAATTTCAATACCCTGTAGATTGTCAATTTGGTCTTGATTGGGAATAGGCACCTCCACTATAGTTGCATTGGCAGCAATTTCTTGTCACAAACTTGGTTTATGTGTGGAGGGTTGAGGGCCATGTTAAGGAGAACCTTGGCGACAAACTTGGAGATTATGCATGTGAGAAATGGCTTCACTGGTCGAGCTAATGGATTGAGTGTGAGCAAAGATGTTTCTAAAACATTGTATCACCTTAGTATCAATTTTAGGGAAATTTGTTATTTTCTTGAGTGAGGTTGTGCAACATGTCATGTTGGATCATGTGAATTGCAACAAGCAAGACATGACAAGAATAAAAATCTTGATAAGGCACTACATGTAATTTAGGGAGCTTTACACAATTAGAGCTTTGATGACCATAGACTAATTTGACCATAGACCATAGCTTGGTAGTAAAGAAATTTGCATTGGCTATGGCTGGACAAGATGAGATGGCTAATTTGGAGGTGCAGATCAATTTGTCTTAGACTTGCTTCCATAGCACCTAACTTAGGGTGGGTCCAAGACCAAAGAAATCCCATCATCGAACAATCCAATAGGTTAAGGGTAATTTCCTTTGACCCAAGACATTGACTCTAGGGTTCAAGTGGCAAGTCCAAAGTATGAGAAAATAAAGTAGTGCTAATTTAGCACCACTTTCCCATCAAATCTTGTCGGTCCTAACTCAAAAAATACTCCACCCGATTTGTGAAACCACACTTCAAGCTTGTACCCAATTTTGAGTTCTTATGTAAAGTTCATTGAGGGATGTTTTGGACTTCAAGTTTTTTGGGCCCAAACTATAATGTAAACCCCACCCTTACTATCCACGCAAATATGTAATCTAGTGATATCTATGTTATATAAACTTGATTATCTTAGGTGTAGATGTGAACGTTGTCTCTAGATCTATGCCACACAATTGGGGTTGAGAAAATGTGACACACATGTTGATGAACCCCATGGAACACATGTTGTACGTGTTGGTCTAGTAGGAGGTGCATGTTGATTTACTTAAGTAATGCATGCAACGACCTTCCTTTCCCCTTTCCCTTGGACACAAATTAATCACTGTGGGGAAACTTTGTCTTGTCTTCATGTTGAATCTCCTCGTTTTCCAAGATACAAATAGGTATATTTTATTTGATGTCATGCCCACCTACACACATGTTCACTGACATATGCATTGGTTAAGCACATTTGTTTTCCCTTAGGAGCTTGTTTGGTGGACATCGAAGTTGCATAAGACAAGTTTAAGGATGCTAATAATTCAATAGCCAACAATACAACATACATCCATCCATACTACAATTTACTCAAATTTCGGATATTTCATTAGGGGAGGAATGAACACAAAAGGTGCCCACGAGTTTGGTCCCAAAAAGGATTTTCTCTAATATTTTGTCTTTAAAACTCAAATGAAAATGAGGTTCGGCTCAAAGGTACTAGAAACCGGAACCACTAAACTATTGACACGTTAGGGTGCGGACTTGTCATGATGTAATCCTCTAGTACTTGTGATGTTGTTGCAACCTCCACTATGTACTTCCGGAGCCATAACGGCAACGTTGAGCACGACTCCATTGGCTGGGACCCATGGTCCAAAACCATGTGGCACCTTATGTGCCATGTGAGCTCGTGGGCACACCCTTGTACCACTCGACTTGGGATATTAAGAATCTATTTTTTTTGGTTATTACAAGGGCAGCAACCTTTTGAATCCATTCCTCCCCTAATGAACCAGTTGGCCTGGGAACACTAGGATCTCAACCATTGATGCCCCAAAATCTCCCCAGACACTGCTCCGGTAATCCTGATTTTCTGCAAAAGGATTTATGAGTGGCAACAGCAACATGCACTCAAAACTGACAGAGCCATGATTTCAAGTTGGTAATATTGAATGCTCACATGTATGAATCTCCCCCTCATAAAAGTTTGGCCATTACTTGATTATATTCTTGTGATTTATAATAGGAGTGTGTTGTTCACTTTGACAAAGATTGCAAGTACAATTAATTTCACTGCATGGTTTGATGCTCAATTTAGGATCCATGACTTGTTCATCAGATTGCACCTCGAAATCTGTGAAGACCTGGGCCACCAACACAAATACTATCCTCAAAAACAACAGACCAACTTAATAAGCGTGTAAGATCAAGGGAAAGCCGAAGCTTCCCAAGCTTGAATCATTCAATTTGGGGAACTACCATAGCTTTGCCATGTTGGATTCAGAAATCACCACCTGGAAACCATTCACGAAAGGCCATCGTGTATAAGGTTCCGTGCCGGGGTCTTATGTGGTCACTCTTTGTAATCAGGTATGTGTATTTGCGGATGTTATCTGACAAGGCTTGAACATCTATTATTGGAAATGTTTAGTTTGATATGTGTTGGTGGGTGTAAATTCATGTGGAAGGTGCGCAATTGTGCTAGCGCTGCCTCAAATTGCAAAAATCACAATATAACGGTTTCAAGTTTTGTGAGCTGCTGTGAGTAGGTATATTGCCCCTCTTTTGAATGAGGGCAACATTTTGTCACTTGAAGATGATTTGAGTGGAGGTTCGATCAAAAAACCAACCCCAAACTAATTTCTAAACTGCTGCCCCTCAAGATCACTATTGACATTCATATTTTAATCTCCTACATACTAGAACTTCAACGTTTAAAATTTGAATTGTGAGTAGTCACCTCTGACTTGCAAACGTCTATACAATCGGATTTGTCAAAAAAAAAAAACTTTAGATCTTCATCTATGGTCACTAAAATTGAAGTCACATTTTCTAAACAAATTTGAAGAAAATTGGGTGTGGAAAATTAGAAGTTAAGACCCATCTACCTTATATATATATACATATATATACTCACTTGGACCTCTTGTAGATCATGCGTTTCAACTCCAATTATGAGACTTGAACTGACAATTTTTGTGATTTGCAATTGCTAACTGGTTGAGACAATTTTCGATCTTATCCATGGGTCAAAATTGTTTGTAAGGTTGGAAGTGGCCACACTAGGTATTAACCGTATGACATTGTCGTACACAATAGCAGAGCAATCACAGGTGGCAGATCACTTTGGCTTGAAGATTCAGCTGTGTTTCCAAGATTTTCAGACTTCAGAGTTGATCGCAGTGGGCACAAATTCCAGGACAGGTAGATTTTTGCCACCTCCATGTGCATAAGGGCTACATTGAACTGTTCCAGCTAAGATTTCAGGCAGATGTGCTTGTTTTCTCTGTCTTGCAGGCCCTCGAATCTAGGCGGCAAGCAACTCACTCTCGAGCTATGAGCTATGGTGCACGATCTGTGTATATCAGCATTTGCATCTGCACTCCCGCAAGACAGCCACCTTGTGTACATGCATTGGAGCTTCCTTTGATCGGAGGTGTTTTGTCGAGGGACGGATTGGCGTTCGAGCGGTGAGCGCTGTGCTAAGTCGACCGATTTGAATTGAAATTTGATCGTTGAGGTTTGTCATTTTAAGTGATCCGCATTACCTGAGATATTCTACTGAATCAAGCACACTGGCTTGTGCTTCTTGCAATGAACTTGGCTGTCTTCTTTTGAAATATAAGTTGCTGTGGAATTGACTTGGTATTGAACTTTCCCTTGCAGAGCTCCTCAGTTTGCCTTCTCTCTTGGACTATTTATGTCAGTAGGATAATCAAGTTGTGGTGGCGAATGCTAAGTTAAGTAGAGCAAACACATTTGAAGTATCCTCGAGTGCTATTATGGTCTGGAAGTTGGTGGTTCCGGTAAAGGAAGTACGGCACGATTATATTATCGACTAGTAGAGCTGTGCTTCGCTCGTTGACAATTGCCAATTCAAGTAATATGCATCAGCTGAGATCGTCTCCTGAATCCATCACACTGGATTTTGCTTCTTGCAATAAAATTTGCTGTCTTCTTTCTAAATATAAGTTGCTGTTTGAAATTGACTTGGTATCAATGAACTACTGTGTTCTGGAAGTCTTCCAGTGTGGTTTTCTCTTGGATCATTGTATGTTTATAGGACAGTTAAGTTGTGGCGTATGCGAGAAGTTATAGTGAACACAGTTGAATTGTCCTCGAATGCTATCATGGTCTGGAAGTTGATGGTACTGCTCGATTATATTATGGACTAGTACAGCTCTCCTTCTGTATTATTGATTGTAAGGCTAAAGAGAGAAGCGATCTATGATGGGCTCAATCCTTTCAATGGCCTGAAAGTATGCTCTTCCGATGCTTTGCAAGTGTGATGGCTCCGTACAGAATTTCGACTGCAAATGTGAGGAAGGAAATTAATTGCTGTATTTGTAACATGCTGGCCGAGCTGTAAGGCCTTGTAGCCTTTTTTGGACCAAAATCAAAAGTCTTTCCTATGTATCAAACCTGCGGTGTTACCTTCAGAATTCCACTTGAGAAGGACCATGCTCAGTTTGTTTCACTGGTTATGTCATTACTTGCAGGAATCGTTTGAGAGGAACCTACTAACAACTGGGGAAGTAGAGGAGCTGAGGTGCTATTCCTCCATCAGGTGGATCTTTCGAGCTTTGAATCGAACAAGCAGCAACTTTAACCTTCTTATTGTATGTCGTGGCCAAAGCAACTTACTCTGTATTATCTTAATTAAGTCGAGCAGAATCCAAGTCCTGTCTACCCTTCAGTGCGTGTCTGAACTCGTAACATTGTAGCCGGGGCAGAGCTACACGAGATACACCTTCGGGATGTCGCTTTGATGAGCTCTGTCAACGCTCAAGCGTACATCGGTCACTATCGACTGTCTTATGTGATTTTGTATCATGCGAAAGAGCACTTAAATTGGAATGATGAACATATGTACGACTTTCCCTTTTGCTGTTGCTCTTGAGAATTTGCAGATAGATAGCGAGAGAGAGGCAACATTTGATAGCTTCTGTATTCATTCACATTTGTATATGCCATCATTAAAATACCTATCAACCGAATAAGCAGAATGGAGATACCACGAGATATGGCGGACAGCGACGAAAGACATGTTGGAGAGCTGCAAGAAAGCTTACGAGAAGTGAGCATTGAAGATAAGGGAAGCAAGGGCAAAGAGAAGGAGGAAGTGAAAGAGGAGGACAAAGAAGCTGGGCATGGAGGGGTACTTGGTTTCATCAAAGATGTGGGGAAAGCTATTGGTGGAGCTTTTAGCTGGGGGAAACCTGATGCTGATATCACAGGTTTCCATCTTCCCGTCATAAACACGAAACGTGCCGAGATCATTATCGATGTCCTCATCACCAATCCTAATCCAATTCCAATACCTCTAGTTGACATGCCCTATGACATTGAGAGCGACGGCCGCAAGCTGTGCTCAGGGACCATTCCAGATGCTGGCACAATTCACGCTCATGGATCTGAAACCATCAAGATCCCCCTCACTTTGATTTACAAGGACATCGTTGATACCTTCGATGATATTAAACCTGGCCAAGTGATTCCGTATCTTGTCAAGGTTTGTGTGTTCTTAAATTCCGGTTTTCTGGTTGTTTGCCTGGCTTGATTGACGTTCCTTCTGATAAACCTTATGTCCGAACAGATGCGTCTAGCACAAACAGTCCAGCTGATTTGTGTGCTAAGGTAGAAATAGTTCGAAAGTCGTGTGATGGTCATGGAAAATCATTTCATAGGAAGATTTGTATGAAAATTTCTTAGAGTTACTGAAGCTCAGCTTCAACTTTCAAACTCTAGTTGAGAAACTTGCGCTTTTAATACTTTAATTGCTTATATTTGCAGGTGGCCCTCATAGCTGATGTCCCTATCCTTGGAAGGATCACTCTCCCGTTACAGAAAGAAGGCAAGATACCCATCCCTCAGAAACCAGACGTGGACCTGGAGAGAGTTGAGTGGGAGCACCTCTCCTTGGAAGAAACAGCTGCTACATTACATCTCAGTCTCAAAAACTTGAACCACTTCGACATTGGTACATAGATTCTTCTTTTCGGCCTTCCCACTATTATTGATCCTCATTTTTCAATTGCATGTTCCATTTCTAGATCCACTTTATTGTATCAAGCAAGTGAAATAAGATCGATTGTAGCATGCCTTACAACGCTAGTCAATTTTGATATGTGCAGCCTATGTTCTGACCATTTTGGCACAATCCTAGTTTATGTTGATGTGAAGAAGAGCTCTTTTGATGAAAACTAATTTTTACACATAACTTAAACCTTCTTGATACTTCTGTTTGTAGGGATTAAAAAATTTGAATACGATCTGAAGCTTGCGGACGTAAGTATTGGCCAGGCAAGCCTAGAGCAAGCGACTAATATAAAGGGTGGTGATACTGGACTCTTAGAAGTCCCTATCACATTTCGACCTAAGGAGTTTGGCGGAGCTTTGTGGGATATAGTAAGAGGGAAGGGAACTGGATACGCTATGGTAGGGAGTGTGGAGGTTGACACTCCCTTTGGACCTATGCATTTGCCTTTCAGCAAAACCAGCGAAACAAGATTAAAGGGAAAAGGCCAAGAGGTAGGCTTTATTTTCTCTGTTTCCCCCTTCCACTTCTCGTGCATTTTTTAACAATTCATGTTCAAGTAAGTCGGTAGAGCATTAATGTACTCAACGACTTTTCCACCTAAGACTCTTCAAGCGTGCAACACAAGTTTATTTGGTAACCCTGGCACCGGGAAGAGTGACAGATTCTTGTTTCATATCGGACGCACGTTGTTTGAAGACTTTGGATGATTGTATGGGATGTTGCTTGTGGCAGTGCATGGTTACCTTCAAACATTGAACTTATTCTTAGGATTAATTGTTCCTATTGCAAGAAAATTCTAGATTGTAAGTATATGTCTCTCTGCAGCCATCAACCTGACTTGACGTGTGGGATGTGTGCAGGATTGATGAAGGGCGGTGTCCATATTGTTGCAACTTCCGTGAAGACTCTTTATTACCTGTACATAGTTTTAACCATGCTGCAAGTTCACTAAGGGTGCCTGTTTATATTTCTCTATTGAGCAAGTATTAGTTCCTAGAAGTATAGCATGAGTAGACATGAAGACTGTTTTTTTACGAATCTTGCACTATCTTTGGAACATTGTGATAATCCAGGCGTCAAGCTTTTGGTTATGAACATATATATTCACGGTGTGTGAACCACCGGCATTTCTTCAGAATCTTCACTTAGGTAATTTGCTTCACTGCAATAGCCACATTGTGTGACTCAAAAGACACGCGAAATGTTTGAGAGAATCATCTCGATACGAGCAACTGAGAATTGGACGCGTACTGGGTCTCTCTACACAGAACCTTGGCCTCGACAGAGAGGAACCATTTCGGAGTTGAATCTGTGCTTGACATCGAACCTCCAGGTGTGTCTCTCTTGCATTGTTAATTTCCAGTCACGAATCAAATAGCACTGCTATTCATGCATTCTGATGAATTTGAGCATTTGGATGCGTCGACTCACGTTACAGCACCATCTGTGCTATAAATTGCTGATTGTTGTCCTTGATGTAGCGAGTTTGCGACTCGCTCGCAAAGGATCTTGAGGGGGCTTTAGCCTGCTTTCACAAATATAGTGATGAGGACACCTCATAACCAAAATCCGTTGTGTCGTATGGATTTAAGATGGAAGCAACAACAGATGCTCATCATGTTTTTGTGGAGGACTGGCATCTGTGTGGTGCAGGATCCTAGTCAAGTTGTGGTTGAATTCCACAACTTAACCACAATTTATCTAGACATGCTGGAAATTTAGTAGCTGAGACAATAGGGCCACTATAAGACTTCCTTCTACAAGGAAAATTGGAAAGAAACTGTCATAGGGACAAACATATCCACTTGTCACTTGTCATTAATGCATGGAAAGAGTCCCTCCTATTCTTCCATGGTCCTTATCTTTTGGTCCTTCCAGTAGATCTCCAAGCCTTCTTTCTCTTCTTTTCCATCTTGTCATCCTCCTTTTCGATGACATTTTTTTTCTGACTACCCAGCCAGATCCAGTACACTCTTCGATTCTAGGTGTTTTTGGTCTGGAACCCCTTGATCATGATAACCTCCCCATCTAAATAATTGTGATTCTCCCGCATCCGGAAGTCGAGGGGACGCGACTGTCCACCGACCCTGTGCACCCAATCACAACCCGTCTCTTCCCTTGGCTTGAGTATAGGAAAAGTTTCAGGATGGACAAGCCTCTGCGGTAGTGGATTCTTTCTTGTGACATGGCAGGGTGCTAGCCGTTTTGTCCAGAAGACACGGGTTTGAGAGATATGGCAGTTAAACCCCTCTGATGTATAGCGTCAACTTCGAAGGTGGCAAGGATATTCTTGCAATTTGCAGTCTTCGAGCTCTGGAGCACGATCTCGTCCCCAGTGTTCGGCTGGCCTGTGAAGCAAAGCAGGTGAACTTCAAAGGTCACCAACTGGTTGCTCTTGAGCAACATCACACAATGGGAGAAGAGTAAGCACCTGGTTGTTGCATTCTGATAACTCATCCTGAATCTCAAAAATATCTCAGTGAAATAGTTGATGCGAAATTGTCATCAGAAAGGTTTTTCCTTGATGTTGACTACATTGACATTGCTTTACCATACCTCTTGAAATCCCACTCGTCCTTTCCATGGAATTCAATAGCCATTTTGTCGAGGTGTTGTTAGTCTACAGTTCTTACGATTCATGAGCAGAAAAAGGTCAATGCAGTAACAGATCTTTAATTCAGAAGGTCGAGGAGGGTACATCTGCTCAATGTGAATTGTTTCTTCAATGCACTCAGTTTACTATGAGCTTTGAGCTGCATTTGTTCCAAGCATGTCATCATCAGGTCCTTATGATGCTGTCCGTTCTTAATAAGGATGTATGTCAAATCTGAAGAGGTACGTGCCAAAAGAAGGCTGAGCATGGCGGAGGCTTCGTACCCCCGAACATCTCCATCTCAAAGACAGTTGTAGCAGCGTTGTTGGTTTCAGCCACCGCCTGGTACCTTATTTACAGGAGGAGGAGACAACAAAGTGATGGAGATTGCCCTTGAAGGATGGCGAGGGCGACCAACCAATTCATCATTCTCTTTAGGGTTGGTCGCCCGGACACCAAACACCAAAACCGATCACAAGAATGTTGGATGCCGTTTCTAAATTAGCTCCTGTTGTACCGTCGCGGAGCTGAACCCTGCTCACTAAACATTACCTGATCATAGCCAAGTTTTCGACTCATCGTCCCACTGCGCAATTTTTGCATACTAGACGCGTTGGATAGCTGGGAAGTCATTAATTTTCGTATTCAGGTGGTTGGATAGGTTCACCAATTGATGGAGTCTCTTTGTGTCTGGAGAACAGCTCCAGCAGTGTTCATATGAAACCCATTCGGAAAACTCATTTCTGTAGTTTATTGCAGTTTCTATCCAATTATTCCGAGACGCTCCTTCTTTGGTGTTGTTTCTGAATTACAATCAGATTAGCTCCTATTTCACCGTTGCAGAGCTGAACCCTGCTAACAAAGTCATTACCTGATCATATCCGAGTTTATAATTCATCTACCCACAGTGCAATAATTGCATAGAGCTAGACTCGTTTGATAGCTGTGGTGTCATTGATTTTCATGTTTTAAGTGGTTGAATGGTTGGATAGTTCACCAATTGATGGAGAAGCTGCAACAATGTTCATGTAAAACTGCTGTGGAAACCTCATTTATGTACTATTTTGCAGTTTCTATCCAAATATTTCGAGACGCTTCCAGTGTTGTTTCTGAATTACAATCAGAGCTCATGTTGTACCATGCATCACAGAGCTCAACCCTGCTCACTAAACAGTACCTGATCGTTTTATGAAGAGTGACCACATAAGGCCTTACCTAATATCTCATACTGATCGACTATTACAGGGAGTGACAATTTCTCTGGTGAGGACAACACTCCTTGTTCATGATCATAAAGAGCAAGTCTCAAAGTCTTTCTTTCAATCGGATCAAGAAGAAGTTGACATTAGTCTTTATCTCATGAAGGTTACCATAATCCACCACTCTAGGAAACTACACTAAATGTGATATTTAGTGTTGTATGATGTTTAATGTCACTATGGTAACTTTTTGGATCACACTTCTTATTGATAAGTTTACAAATGTTGCGATGGATGATGGATGAGTTAATTATTGGCCAAAACCCTACCTTCTCTTGTCAGCAACTTCTGATGGAAATATTGTCATGGATGATTGAAATTTGGATGAAAAATGTTGTCACTTGGTAAGTGATAGTAATTGCAACACTAGAGACCTATAATCCCCGAAAAATTTACAAGGAATGACAAATAATGTTGGGTTGACATTTAGTGTTGGTGACACTACACCACGGTTTACAATTAGTATTGAGCAAGACATTTAGAATTGATGGCACTAAATATCATATTTAGTGTAGCCAGTTTGAAACTATCTTGATGTATTTTTAGTCTCATTAGCATTTTGGCTTCCTAGACTCTAAAATCAATTTCATTGCATGAAGATTTGGCTGTGATATTCCTTACCATTCTATAAAAAAACCATTATTATTCTTTATATATATAAATATATAGGGCCTTGTGAATCTTGGAGTAGGTCATTTTTGGATTTGATACCTACTCCAAAGTCCAAAAGGTAAAAAATTGGAGTAGGTCATACCACTAACTTTGGTGTCCAAGTTCATCAATAATTTGGTCTTCAAGTACTTGTTGTTTAATTTCCTCAGATAATGTAGAGGTCTATCTATCAACCTTAAAATCTTGCACTCATGGAAATCAATATGAATTTGATATGAATTTGTGAGCTTGTAGTTATAAATCTATTTGTATACACTACAAAACAACTCCATAATTTATGAAACATTTTCACAACTTGTACATCATATAAAGAACATGTTAGTGCAATTTACAATAGGAAATATTCAATCTCCAACAAATTTGAATGATAGAGGTGTGTTCTAGGATTGGTTCACATGGGATCCCAAGTCCTAAGTCCCAATTCACTTGAGATCAATCCATGCAATCTCAACCATTAAGTGCTTAAAAGTTGGGACTTACCACTTCACATTGGGTCCCAAACCCTAAGTCTCGAGTATGACATGGATGTCTATATGGCAACACGAGTCTTGAGGATTTTTTTCTAATGAAATAATCAAGATCCCATAAAACCATATGTTAATGGGATGGGGGAAAGTTACAGCATGAGCGTAGAGCGGTGAGCGTCATGTTTTCGTGAATTTCTCCGCTCGCTTTTCAAAAATTCATTGAAACATAAGGATCCTATTACCACTGAATTTGGTCCGGACAAAATTGTAAATGTATATTTTTAGGGAAAAGAGTACCCCAAATCCGTGGAAGGGGGTCCTACTGCAAATTTTTGTTATTATATATATAGTGAAATCAGGGCTGATGTCATCATTTAAATGAAAGGGTGATTTAAATGAGGACCGTTCAAGGTTGAAATGAAATTGTGTTTTAATTAATTCACAAATTTGTTTTAGTGTTTAAGGCTAAGGGCGTAATTAGGGCTGGCTTCATCATTTAGATGCGGGCATCCTCGAAACAATAATTCAAATGGCGAAGTTTATACAATCCAACAAGTGAATATTCTTTAGGTTGATTGGCCTCAAATTTTGATGTCAAATTAATAAGAAACAATAGTACTCAAAGTTACATACTATTCTAGGGTTTTCACGGTGGACGAGTGATAGATACGTTCGTATGCAATAATTCCCTCCCCCACCTAGATATAAAGCTTATATGATGTGTGGGGAATGGAAACAATTACTATGTCAAGGGCTTTTACTACTTCATATAAGAAATTATATGACAAAGGAAGAACATCGAGCTCCAACCATTCCAAGCATCACTTTAGAGACGCATGTGCCCTTTAACATAACCAAATGCCCCACGGGTGTTTGGAGGCAAGAAAACATTTTTTTTTTGTGTTATAATGCTATTCAAAGTTTAAAAAATGCCTAGTCATCTCTATCACTTTCCATTCCCTGCCTGGCCTCTACATCTAAATATTCCAACACACGCCTATCAACAGGACGAGCGCGAGTAATAGTTGGAGATGGTGCGACCGCGAACTGATGGGCAAGCCCACCAGCATACGAAGGTAGTTCGAACGCCCGTGGAGGGCTTCGAAACATGTCTGGGTTGAGGACACGGATAGGGCTCTCCCGTGGAACTCTGCACACAAAGCAACATATTAGAATGCATAAGCTAAAGCAAGAAAAGAAATGAAAAAAAAACCAATGAAAGAGGTGCTAAGTTAGAAATCAGACTTACGCACACTTTCTGTGACGCCTCAGGAGCTTTTGCCGAGGTTCAGTAGAAGAGGGGTCCGGATGTGCGACAACGGGTTCGGCCGGAGGTACAGAGTCCCGCATAGGCAGCAGGATGGCCTCGAAGATCTCCGAGTCTCGCTCGAGCGCCACAATGTGGCGCTCAGCCATACGACACGCAGTGATGGATGCACCTAAATGAAAAGAAATTGAGTGAGGTAGAGAAAAAAAATTAAAAATGCAAAAGCAAGAAATGAAACTCAAAGACAAAGTATAGGAGGGCAAAGAGAAACCTGTGCCACATTGCCAATCCATGACAATGTCGTGCTTCCTCGTGAGCGTCTGGATAACAATGCTTAAGAATTCCATGCTCTTCTCTCGAGCCCCTCTCCATGGCACCTTGCCATCCTTCATGAGCTGGCTCTCCTCATCCGTGAAATTGTGGAGAAGGGAATCCTTCTCCAATGAGAAGCCCAACTTCGAATAGTCCTCCGCCTCGTAAACGGAGAGAGTGGAGCCGAGGGGCACAAGAACCTTGATGAAGAAGCGTTTTGTCTACAAAGAAAATTGCATAATTAGTGACAAAAAGGAAAATGTACAACTTGAAGTAAATGAAGAGGAGGAGAAGAAATACTTACAAACATCTTGGGATCTTGTGCGGACGTAAGGTGAAGATCATTCACGCCCCACCAGTCCCTGGCGATAGTAAAGTGACATTCCAAGGCCCAATCGCGAATGTCGTCGTGCATCTTGGGGGCATCGAGGTGCATGATGACGAGGACACCGTTGTCATGGAGGTTGTCCTCTGCGAAAGTAAAGACATCATCAAAGAAACTCGGACCCCGGCGGTTCCACGCTGGAATGTCGGATGGCGAAGTCGAGATGGTGGGCACCGGGAGATTGTCCGGTACATCGACAAGGAGAAGGTCGATACCGGTATGGGACTTGGGATTCCTGTTAAGGCGAGTCCGACCGACACCAACCTGTAGAGCAAAGAAGAAGGTTGAGAAGAGAAGAGGAATGCTTCACAAGATAGAAATGAATGCAAGAATGAAAAAAGAAGTGGACTCCTACCTTGACAAGGAATTCTTCGATGCGAAGGTAGGCCGCTTGGTGGGAGTTGGTCTTCGTGTAGTGGTCCATGAGCACTCCGATGTCTACATTCTCAATGAGACTGTAGGTAGAAGCAGTCTCAGAGGATGTAGCACTCGTTGCTGCTGCGAATGCCTTCCTCTTGCGAGTCAAAGAGGGGGCAGTGGCTGTGCTGTGAAAAGGAGCGGGGGCATGCAAGGCAAGAGGGAGGGATGGGCTACCTACAAAGGTGGCAGCAGGTGCAGCGGAAGCCTCGGCGGCGGCCTTCGTAGCAGAACGAGTAGACACAGTGGCTTGGGAAGCTTGAGTACCCGAGACCGCCTTCACCTTCTTGCTTTTGATTTCCTTAACAACCTTCGATGCCTTCGTACCCTTCACCGACTCCTCGGGGACCACGGGCTCGTGAAAGACAACATCAGCGGGTGCCTCAGCATTCAAAGAGGTGAACAAATGAACCTCCGAGGGAGGAACGAACCCCTTCGAACAGTCCAAATACCACCCTGCATGCTTGAGGTGAGCAAATGGGTAAACATCGTGCTCGTCAGTGTACATGAAATTCGGGGAGGAGTCCAGAACCCACTCCTCGACATAGACCGGTAGAAAGGAGGCAGAAAGAGCTTCTTTCGGAATAAGCTTGTGATAGATGTACCTAAAGCAAAAGACATGGGAAAAAATGAGAGAAATTCGAGTGTTGCAAAGAAAATGAAGGACAAGTGGAGAGGAGGAAGAAATACCTATAAAGGACACGGTGAATGATCTTGATACCATCTTCAATCTCAGTGAGGTTCGTGCCCTTGAGGAACTTCGTGTTTGACTTCTCCTCAAAGTAATGCGGGAAGGCGTGGTCCCAGAGAAGGATCCTCCATCCATCCACGAACTTTGGTGGACGTAACACACCCCCTTGCACATCCCAATTGATGGCGCGACCAAGGCTAGCCTCTAAGGACTTGAACTCCAAATCAACCCTGTCCTCCAACTGTAGTCATAGAATGAAAAACAAGAAATGAGGATAGACAACCGTAGAGAAAACAATCAATCCAAAGGAGGGGAGAGATTCACCTGAGCCCAGAAAGAGGCCTTATGAAGCCAGGATTCAAGGACCCTCTCCTTAAGGGGCACAATGGAAGGGAATTTGTTGCCGGTTCGGACAGTCATGGTGGAATTCCACCAACGGAGCCATTTCGCCTTGAAATGACACGGGACATGAGTGTTGGCCACCTTAGAAAGCTTCTCGATGGTCATATCCGGGACCGTGTTCACCGAGAAGTGCCGATTGATCTAGATGAGGAAATTGGAGGTGAGTTAGCAAAATCAAGAAGAAATCATGAAGGACAAATCGAAGGAGAAGAGAAGATGAAGAGGAGCACCTCATCAAAGAAAACGTCGGTATTCTCGGAGTTGGCAACGGCCACATACTTCTCGAAGCTCTTGGAGCGAATGGACTTTCTGGCCTTCTCCTCAGCAAGTGTCATGGCCCTCCAAACACCGAGAGCGGTCCTCTGATCGGCTAGAGTCTCATCCTTGTAAGCTCTAGCTGCAGCGTCGGAGGCGGCGGAGATCTCTCTCTGGTTGCAAGCAAAGGTAAGCCAACGAAGAAGATGGAAATTGAAATGAGAGAAATCAAAGTGTGGGGAAGTGATTACCTTGTAGAGAAAGGAGGCGAAGACGTCGATGGTCAAGGGGTACCAAGTGTTGTGCTTCCTCTTGGCATTGATACAAACCAAGTAGTCCTTTTTGGAAATGAGGTCCTTGAAGTCCTCCAACTCCAAGGTCCCAAAGTAGCGGATGCGGTGAAGCTTGGAGGGGAGGCTGGACTTGACGTGGTCGTTCTCGATAGACCTACAAAAAATTGAAGAAGACAAGATGAGAAGACACTCACAAACAAAGAGTGAAGTAGCAAAGAATAGAGAGAGACATACCAATTCACGTCGTTCATGGCATTCATGAGAACGCCACTATGCTTCCGCGAATCCAAGGCAATACAATAGGGAGAGATATGCCACGCCTCTTCCATAGGATGGAACCTATTCACGTGGCGCCACCAAGCGGTCAACCGGTGGTTCCCCTCCCACACATAGAACATCTTGCCCACAAAGTGGACAAGATCGGGGTCGGCGGCCATCCGTGCATCGAATCTTTCACTCTCAAGCTTCCACAACGGACTCCAGGTGGACGAGATGTCCTCCGTGACCTCCAAGATGTCGTCCTTGTTGTTGTAGATGGAAACATAGAGAACACGGTCACCATCTCGGTACCCCGT
This sequence comes from Polytrichum commune, assembly GCA_950295325.1. Classification (NCBI taxonomy): domain Eukaryota; kingdom Viridiplantae; phylum Streptophyta; class Polytrichopsida; order Polytrichales; family Polytrichaceae; genus Polytrichum; species Polytrichum commune. The sequence continues at coordinate 25,270,729 of OX485807.1, read as the reverse complement.
AACAAATTCGTTCTCCAACCTTTGGACATCCAACTCGTTGATGGGCCGAATGAGTGGCAAATCCCGCAAGCAGCAGAGGGGGATGCAAAGTCGAGACTTCTCAAGAGGCCGAATGCGGAGGCGATTGATGACTGCCGTCGAATCTTGTTTCTGCTTCGCTCGAAGATTGACCTCACTCTCCTCGGGGTTAGCCGACTCGGGAGGTTCCTCGGGAAGTCTAGAGGGAGTCTACAAACATCCGATTCAATTTAGTACACACGAGAATAACTCAACCACCGACTCTAAAGGAGGGTAGGTGCAAGAACAGAAGACATAAGTGTCTAAATCAACTACCTCCTGCACGTCGGTGTTCACCCGGTCAACTTGCTCGAGTTGTTCTGGAACAACCTCCTCAATATCCTCCAGCTCTTCGACGTTGTTCAAGTCCACAGCATCCTTCGCTTGCTCCTCCTCCACAGAGGGCTCCAAGACCACAAGATCATCGGAGAGATCCATTCCCTCCAACTCCTACATAGAGAGAAACAAATGGCATTAACAAAATGAAAGACTAATGAGATGAAGCAGCAAAGAAATTGTGAAAATTTGACCATATCTCTGAATCCCACGGATCCGTGGGATTGGAGCAAATTGTTCACGAAGCCGCAACCGAGGTGCCTGACGAGTGAAAATCTACCGGGTGGGGGGCGTCCTCCCTCACCAACTAAACTTCAATTGGTCACCCCTTACCTCCATTTCTCAGCTGACTTGATCACAAGTGGTGTGTAAAACACCTTTTCTTTATTGGATTTCACTTTCTCAAGAGCATTTACAAATGCTTTGCTCATACATAGAGTTCGCTTTTTGCATCCCTACCTTTAATACCACTGTGACAGCAGTCCCTTCTACAGGTAGCCAAGCATGATCATGTGCATCTCTAAAGTAACATTCTACTGGAATTAAGCTTCATGCAGCTGCAGCCTTGCACCACTTATCCTAATTACTAGAATAACACTAGGCAATTTCCCTGTGGCCCTCACAAGGAGCGCCTGAGACGAAGGAATTTCTTCTCCTTGACGTGCCCAGCACCAGTCATCTCCTCACCTTCTTCCAGCAAGCTCTGTAGTCATTCAAGCAGCAGCCGGATTAGTCCAAGACATCACCAATTTGAGCCAATTCACAAGATTGAACCACGAGGAACCTAATCCAACAACCGCTCCACCGCATATCAGAAACCTGTGCATTCCCCTATCGATCAACTTCGCGAGGACGGTCTTTCAGATCACAGAATCGAGAGAAAGAAGCAATGTAGATAAAGGCCTGTACTCACAGAAAGCCTGAGGTTATTAACAAAGTCATATACCTGCCCAACACTGGTAAATACCTCTCAAAGTCTAGCCTATTTTCAAGTGAATTTCCAGCAAGCGTCTGCAAGTGTACATAATGTGGGTAATCAAGTGATATGCAAATTGCATCCAACAGTATTAGAAATGTTGTGAGATGAAGGAAGAAAATAAAATCAAGTCTGGCACCCATATGAGGTCCATTTATTTTCCTGTGCAAAGTTCAAGTGACACCCATTTCTTGAACGTTCCTCCAAAATTCATTGGATCTACACCATTAATACCTTGAATGGACAACCTCACCAAGCTTGAACGATTTTTTTGCAAAGATTAGATTACAACCATTTTTCTGATACAGATTAAACTCCGATGATGAAATCCATTCCCAATGTAATTGATTATTTCCCACAGACCAACACACACTTCTAAATTTATTTGTCCACTGATTTCACATTGATTAAAATGCATCAAACTACAACATGAATTCATCTTGACCAAACAAAGGGTGGTTATTTAATTAAGAGTTGCAAGATCTAAATGGTTGATTTAGAACTGGAAAGGTATTAAACCCTGGAGGCTATGTATCAACAGTCACTCAACATGAAACTCAGAGTCACTTGCATTTTGAGATGACCTCTGTGTGCATTATTTACAAACAACCATGGAAGTTATATTCCACTCTGTGGACGATCGCAGAAATTTTACTCCTAAAAAATTGAAGTCCACACAAGACGTTGTACAAGGCTCATCGTGGATACTACAAGCATATGAGACTTTGACAACTCATCTTGAGTTCCACAGTTCCACAACATTAATGTGAATGTTAATAAAATGAGAAGGTCATCTTCTTTCTTTGGAACGAAGAGAAGGAATACCGCATACGAGCGTACCTATCATTCATCCAAATAAAAAGTACTTGACCCCTTACAGGTTCGTTGCTGATTCATCTCCATGACCTCGAGTAGACTAATTCTCAGTATATCTCAAGATGCAAGTGGCCAGCATTTAATGTTGAGCCAATGCCGTGCTTCAATACATGCGCTTCAGGGTCTAGTAATGTTTAATTTCATTGCGAACTAAACACTTAGCTCACGGCTCATTCAACACTTATTTGAACTCTTAATGAAATCCTGTAGATCTTGCAACTATCAACCCTATGTTTGGTAGGCATTTGATCAATTTGAAATCATTGTTAACAAATGGAGAATCTGTAGAGAGAGTTCGATGTATCGCTAGGATGTGGGTCTTGTCATTTCGAATGATCTGATATCTATGTTACATGACGTGGATCGGCCTTAAAGGAAGACATTTCATCCCTAAAGATTGCCTCTACTAGTATGTGAGCGCGGGACAAAACTTTCACTGAGACAAAACTCTCACCTCCCGTGACTGCACCCTCTTCCCGGCTTCGTAAACAGGTAGGGCTTAGCCCTCAGAGTTTCTCAGCCAGCCTGAGGGGGAGAGAGAGAGAAATGAGAGAGAAGCCCCAACTCTCCCCGGACCCCCCTCAAGGCCTCCTATTTTTCCGCTGCCCGCCTCTCACCCTCGGGCAGCTCCAAAGATTCCCCTTCCTTACCGTCGGAGGACTTCACTAAATATGTTGATTAGTGTCGGAAACACTAATAGACGACGAAAATGCTAAATGTCAATTGTCTTCATAGTGTTAGAACATCAAATGTCAACTCTAACACTATTTGTACCAATTAGTAACTTTGAATATTCACATAAGCGCATTTAGTGTTAGATGATTTTTTTGTAGATATTCAAATGAAGAATTGAAGGTAGGATATGTGAGCGTCATATAAAATGTAATATGCTAGGAATTTGATATTACAAAAATTTAAATTTAATGGAACCCAACTCAGATAATGCAAAATAAAGACAAAGGAAATTCCAACACTAATTATAATTTCAAGTAACATTTAGTGTTTTGGATAACTATTGGCTCTAATACTAATCTTCATCCAACACTAATCAACCTATTTAATGTAGTTCCAAACAGACTAGATTATTTTAAAGAAAATGGTATATAGATTCTCGTAATTCATAAAGTTTACTAACTTATCATGAAAAATGTCACTTTTTGGGAAAATAAAAACCCGTAGGATTGAAGACTACAGCCTCCTCTGTGAGATTTTATGCACATTCATCAATTCCACGGATCCGTGGGATTGTAAGACGTGGGCCCCGCTGCCCATGAATGTAGACATTCTCCTATCCCACGGATCCGTGTGATTAATGTTTGTCTTGTTGCATGACAATGTGCATACTATTCAATCCCACAGATCCATGGGATTGGTGAGTGTCGGCATCGTTGCTCAACTGCGTAAACACTTGTCAATCCCACGGATCCGTGGGATTGGTGAATGTTAGCTCCGATGTAAAAATTTATGCACATACATCAATCCCACGGATCCGTGGGATTGGTGAATATCGGCATCGTTGCTCAACAGCGTAAACACTTGCCAATCCCACGGATCCGTGGGATTGGTGAATATCGGCATCGTTGCTCAACTGCGTAAACACTTGCCAATCCCAAAGATCCGTGGGATTGATGCATGTCGGCATCGTTGCTCAACTGCGTAAACACTTGCCAATCTTACGGATCCGTGGGATTGGTGAAGGTTAGCTCCGATGTAAAAATGTATGCACATGCATCAATCCCACGGATCCGTGGGATTAGTGAATATCGGCATCGTTGCTCAACAGCGTAAACACTTGCCAATTCCACGGATCCGTGGGATTGGTGAATGTTAGCTCCGATGTAAAAATTTATGCACATGCATCAATCCCACGGATCCGTGGGATTGGTGAATGTTAGCTCCGATATAAAAATTTATGCACATGCATCAATCCCACGGATCCGTGGAATTGGTGAGTGTCGGTATCGTTGCGCAACTGCGTAAACACTTGCCAATCCCACGGATGCATGAAATTGGTGAATGTCAGCATCATTGCTCAACTGCGTAAACACTTGCCAATCCCAAGGATCCGTGGGATTGATGAATGTCGGCATCGTTGTTCAACTGCGTAAACAGTTGCCAATCCCAAGGATCCGTGGGATTGGTGAATGTTAGCTCCGATGTAAAAATGTATGCATATGCATTAATCCCACGGATCCGTGGGATTGGTGAATGTTAGCTCCGATGTAAAAATGTATGCACATGCATCAATCCCACGGATCCGTGGGATTGGTGAATGTCGGCATCGTTGTTCAACTGCGTAAACACTTGCCAATCCCAAGGATCCGTGGGATTGGTGAATGTTGGCATCGTTGTTCAACTGCGTAAACACTTGCCAATCCCAAGGATCCGTGGGATTGATGCATGTCGGCATCGTTGCTCAACTGCGTAAACACTTGCCAATCCCACGGATCCGTGAGATTGATGAATGTTAGGTCCGATGTAAAAATGTATGCACATGCATCAATCCCACAGGTCCGTGGGATTGATGAATGTCGGTATCGTTGCTTGATGTGGTAGGCAAAATTTAATCTGACGAATTGGGAGTAAATTGTTGTTCCCAACAAGAAATACATTCTCCAATCCCACGGATCTATGGGATTGGTGAATTTCTCACCTCTATCAAAAGTCGGGGAATTTAGCTGAATGCAATTTCATGTTCAGTCAGCAATGAGAAGTCTAGATGCAAATGGAATGATTGCGTTACTTGTGAATCATCGAGTGTCTCCGATCGAGCCTTTTTGCGTTGCTCCCTCGAGGCCTCTTTGTTTGGCGCTCTTGCTTCCATCAGATGTCCCGCGCCTCCCCGCATAGCCGGTGTAATACAGTTTGTGCGCTTCTCTTCTCCCTCTAAAGCTGTCACTTCGTGATCTGGAAATTCTATATCATCCGTGTCTCTATAGATATGTCCTCTATCAGGGCTATCTTCTCGCTAATGAATCACAAACGTATCTCGCGTTAGTTCAAACTACTGCAATGATTGGGGTTTCAATAGAAGCTTAAGCCTCCAAGGAAAACACTAACATCGTCCTCGGGAGGATCACTTGTCTGCTGAGGTGAATCCATCTTACTAGTATCACTCGCTCTGCTACTCGATTCCTTCTCTTGTTTGCTCTCGTCCATCGCTGTTGCAACTGAGGTCCCGTGAATCTTGCCCGCGTCCTCAGCTTCTGCTATCGACTCTAGGTGTAACGAGCGTATTTTACACCTCCCTCTCCAAGTTCCTCCCTGATCCTCTTCCGCTTCGTCGCTCAAGTTCGATGGAGTTCCACGACCCTCAATGCTCGGGGTGTTCTTCTTCTTCAGATCCCTCGCAGCGCGCCTCTTCTGCTTCGAGTTGCTGAAGTTCGTCCTGCCCCTCCTCTTCCTAGGCTTACGTGACGGCTCCGCTGAAGAGACTGTTGTGTGCCCTGTTTCCTTCATGTGTGCGTCTCGATGCCCCACCAATGCCCGAACTTCTCTGCTCCTACACAAACTCTCATGCACACTAGCTACTCTCACGAGATGCTCCTCCCGGAACTAATCGTACGTTCATGTCTCCCAAGCTAGTCCTCCGTATCCCTTTCCTTTGTATTTAATTTCTATCAAGCTATGTCATCGAATTATATTTCCGCGTTTAATAAAACGCGGTATTCGAGATTAGATCACTGACAACACTGTCATCAGTTACTAATCTATTTCGAATTTGTCGATATATTTACGCATCTCTCTTGACAATGACGGCCTCCACAAATTTTCAAATTTATTATTTTTCCATAAAAGGTACATACACCTTTAGGGTTTAACTTCATCATTTCGGCATAGCATATATTAGGTTATCAAGAATGAGTTATTTTTTAGTGCGTAGGAAAATTAGTCTATACTGACATGTATCATATTTGGTGGTCAAAAAATAATGACTATTACTGGAGTACATTCTAATCCTACATGAAACAAGTTGTCTAGAATTGACATGAATAAATATTGACTATTAATTGATCTAATAGGTTGTCATATATTTGGGTATTGGTGTCTACCCAAGGTGTATATAATACCCAATTATTGGTACCCTTTCTTTCATGTCATCTCATCATATTCTTCTCCAATGGGTACTGTCTCACGTCTCCCAAACCTTGCTCCATTAGGTGCTTCTAGTTCATGTCAACTTCACACCACGTTGTCCATCGATGATTCTGCAGACGTCAACAACATGAAGATTGCCAACCCACCTGACTGCTCAGTTACTCCGGCGGTCATCGTTCACACTCCTAAACCACATACTCCATCTTTGCGGGCAGTTGATGCAACACTGATACAGAACAAGTCTACTTTCAAGATTCATGCCTATTCTAGAGCAGGGGTTATTAAACCTGGCACTTACTCTAGATCCATATTAAGGAGTGCCAAAGGTCAGAAACTCAATTGCGCAGGATGCACTGCAGTTCGTAGTTTAGGGATTGACCATTGTCATAAACATGACGGTGAGAAATATGGCAAATGGCCCCATATGGAAAATGTCCCATTTTCGTCTGGCACTCCATGATTCTTAATATTTCCCATAATTAACCAAACATTTTCTGACTACATCCTGTACATGTCTGGGATGTCCAACGATTTCATCAACCTCTCATGTATATATCCCATTATGTTTTTTCAATCCCCCTTTTGCAATTGCATTCACATAGCTTTGTCAAATTGTTTCTCAATGTCTTCCGCTGCTGTCCAAGTTCCACTCTTCGATGCCATCGAACTTGTTTCTCCTGGATCTCTTATCCCTACATGCATACCTATTGGCCCTGATGGAACCGCTGATCTCACTCCCCAGTGGCTATCCATTCGTTATGGTTTCGATGCTGATAGTTTGTGGTTAGAGACAGATGTTGTCGATCCAGAAACTCAAAATGTCCTTTATTCCTTATACGTCCAGCCCGTAATGTTAGAGAATAATGCTCGCGTTTGGAAACTCAAGCCCGGAAGGTATCGCGTCTTTGGCTTGTCGGAGTCCATGAATGCTTCTACAGTCCTACTCACTCCTCGTAGTTCCTCCACACTGTGCACTGAAGCCCCCTTGCTGTCTCGTGTCAAGATTGAACTAGGTCTCCGCGTTAGCATCGATTTGTCCGATTCTTCTGATGATGAGGGGAGGCCTTCCCATCCATCAATCCGGTCGAGTGCTAAGCGTCCATCTCCCTCCTCTTCTCAAGATTTACGTAGGACTATTCCTTTCCTTATACCTTCGCAAACTACTAAACTGATAAACATTCTTCCCTCCCTTCGTTCCCTGGGTAGTATGCCTGGAAGCAAGTCAGTCCTTAAAAAACTGAACTATGATTCCATCCGTACTGAGTACGTAGATTTTTTGCCACCGTCGTTCAATGGGGATGTAATCTTCATTCTTCCTCCCACCCTTCCATCTGTCGTCCAGAAGAATGCTAAATGTATGGAAGGTATGGACAAACGTTACGATGGCCATATGTGGACAAAGACTATGACTACTAACATCAGTAACACGTTGGGGTTGTCATTCCGGTCGTCTAACTGTGTAGGTCATCTTCAATGCCACAATCCCAAATGTGGGTTTCTGCAGCGGCCTGAACGCGCATCTGGAGTGAACGAGGTCGAGTTCGAAGGTTCTTCCAAAGATGCCTTCCCTGTTGCAGACGCTCCACCTCCAACTTCAACAATAGTCTGTAAGATCTGTAAAGAACCTCCTTTTTGTGTAGCCTCTTGTGATGCAAAAATCTTCTACGTTTTTGGAGATGATACGCAAGAGCGTGCTTGCGTCCATGTAGGCAACCATAAACATCATGTCAAGGTAGGAGACTATAGGGGCACGCGGAAGATAATAGACGATTTGATCGAACAACATGTTGAGCGCAACCCGCAAGCTACCATTTCCAAAATAGTCTTGGAAACTAGCAAGGATGTTTTAGGTAACGTCTTGCTCCGCGAAGAAGACGACCCTCCCACCTTACTTTCTCTGGAACGGCTAGAGCCTATCTTCCAATGCCGCAAGGAGCTCAACTCCCCTAACTTAAAAAACCGTGTCTACAGTTTCAAGTATCTACGCAGATATGGCGTTCTTGATGGCATCACTAAGCTCAGAGGGCTTAGCAACTGGGCCTACGTGCAACGAAATATGTTTCCAGACCAAGGTGACGACTCCGACAAGGTCTTCATATTCAAGATGTCCGAGGTGGGACCTGGCAGCGGTGTTGACCTTGTCTGCCGAATGCAACCTAGCGGCGATTTAGAGCATTCATGGATGATATTTGACCACGTCAAACGAGTTGCCAACTGGACCACCATGGCCTACCACGTGTACGACTCCTCTTACCAACGTGTACTCACCATTGCTTGTTGTGATTTCCAGTCTGAGGACAAAGATGCTCAACTCGTGTTCTGGAAGAACCTTAACCACGTCATGGGTAGGCATGGAATACACAAGCCGCAGTTCAAAGGTTTCATGGCGGATAGTGCTCAAGCCAATTGGAACGCTGTGCGTATCATATACGGATCCGGAGACCCAAAGATACCCATGGAAGGCCGCGAGCGAACGTGTTATTTCCATTGGGCACAATCCCTACAAAAACACACCAAACAATACATCGTGCACGAATTGCAAGATCAACACAAGAAATTGTGTATGCAGTACAAAGATGCACGGTCTGTGGCAGAGGCTGAAACACGTTATTTGGCAATCAAAGCCTGGTGGACATCTTCGGGTGCCACCTCTGACGCAGGCCTCCACCATTTGAACCGTTGGCTTTCGTTTTGGCATTTCCGATACAGGCAGTGGGGTGGTTTCATGGAACTGGTAAGTATACACTCTTTCATTCAAATTATTCAATTCTTTAAGTTTGCATTTTTTTCTCTGCGTCTAATGTAGTATCTAAACAATATTAAATCTTTTGCTTTTAAATGGCATGGCCCACCACGACTCCTCCTTGCTCACTTGAGTTTCCAAACATTTCTTAACCAGTTGCCTTCGTACAGGAGAAGAAACTTTCTCCGGATGAACTAGCTGAAATGCCCTCTTGCAACCTTGCTGAGACCGTTCACAACAAATGGTTGCAAGCGTCCGGCAATAGGGGTGGCGATCTCTACGTAGCAGCCGTCGACGATTACGTTAGAGCATTCCTGCAAGTGGTGGGGTACTATCAATACCTCAAAGGTGGAGCGGTAGGCTCTGGACCCTCGAGAGAAGAACTTCGACTTCGGACAGCCCAACGCCGAGCTTACCGAACCGGGGATCCAACTACCCCGAACGCAGCCGTCTTGAACATGCCCGGAGCCGAAGATTTCTGTACTCGAGACGCACACCTCGAAGGAGCTGAGGTTTTTGGGTCAAGGAAACGGAAGCCGGATCTTCCCCTTGGCGCCAAAGAAGAAACTCATAGGCCAGACACTGTTAATTTTTCACGTCCTCGAGTGGGTCGGAGGGTGACACGTGCTCGTGCTCAAAATTTGAGTACCATCCAGGAGGAAGTTCAAGTGGAAGTGGAACGCCCAACACAACCCCCTGCCTCAACTGGCATAGATATTGGACGGGTGACGGCCGTGGAGGAGACTCGTGTGAATGAGAAGCTATGGCACATTGCCCGACTTAATAAGGTTTCTGCGAAGGCTTGTTGGGCGCAGATGGCTGTCACTCGAAAGAAGTGTACATCCCGTATCGTCCAAAACGGGAAGAGCACCCCAGCTCCCACATACACTGGCCTTTGGACCCACCCTCAAAAAGGTAACCAGAAGGTGGTGGAGCAGTTTTTTTTTTCTGTGCTGACGATATTGAGAGGTGTGTGAAGGGGCATCGTCGACAATGGATAGAGCCATTTTCGGATTACGAGGAACGACCTCCCATCCCGTCGGTTTGGCCTGTGAAGATAGGGACCAATCTCACACGTTCCGAGATTGAGGCGTTGGAGAATGCGGGATTTCAACTTCCCCAAAAGCAAAGCGTTCTTATGAGCCGCACGTTCAACAGTGTAGCACCGCCACCGGATCTATCACAGGTTCCAATGCCAGATAATGCGGACGTTTATCCAAAAACACGAAAGTCAAAGAACATGCGTCGCTCAATCACTTGTGCCAGTTCGAAGCACATGCAGAACATTGATTCCGCTAGAGCAATGAAGGCAAGTATTCTGAAGGTAGTAATGATACCTCAACCCGGTTTTGGATGCGTTGTAACTTTGCAATCTAAACCAGCTCCCACGGAGTCAGTTAACCATCTCTCAATCAGTGCCTACCCAGACTGCAATTGCCCGGCGTTCAAAGAGACAATGGCTAAGCTGGGTAGACGCGGGTGTCCATTCCGACCTTGTAAGCATCTTTACTATCTCTACGTACAAGTCTGCAAACTAGAGGCCGACCATGACCTCTTCATGCATGCGCCTACCCTCAGTTTCAAGGAGGTGAAAACAATTCTTGAAAGGGGGATCTTAGCCCATGCTACAGTTTAAATTCAACAGATTTATTTATTAGTCTCATATATATGTTCTTTTTCATAAACGTGTATGACACACATCACTCTATGTATTTTCACAATTTAGTGAATACGTACATATAAATATATATTATTTGTTCGCTATGTTAAATTTATGAATCACTTGTACTTGTCCTTCACTTGTGTTGTTCCGTGAACATGTGTCCTTTTAGTTCTATTCAATGAAGTCTTCTATTTCCTCCAAAACTCGGTCACAGATAAATTTATTCCATGTCAAGCCCATTTTGCACGGTTATGGGTACTGAATTCCACGGTCATAAGACTATAATATTCGAATATTCTGAGAAATATACGTTTCCCAAAATATTTTTTCTATTTTTGGACAAAATTTACTAAAAATAATTCCTCTCCGCTCAAAATTCAGAAAATGTAAGCTCTACGCTCTACGCTCTGCGCTCTACGCTCATGCCCTAGCAACGCTCTAATGGGATGTTGAGGCTCAAAAGTTGGGACTTGTTGACATGAGTGGGACTTGGGAACCAACCCTTAATATGTTGTGAACTTTGTAATTTTGGTTTTGCTTATGAGCTTCCAAATGTATTTGAATTTTTAACTCTAAATGTTTTTGAGCCTCAAAATATTCATTGTAAAGAAGGCTCAAAACATTGCTTCATTAGTTGGACTTGCATTTTTCAAAGTCAAGGTCGGATATGTAGAGAGGACCTCAAACCTTGGCAATAGGAATTTCTTGACGAACATTTGGAACTGCAAATTTTCAACCATTGCATAGGTAATTATCATGGATAAACTCCGATTGGGAAAGATGATGACTTCTCAAAGCACAACCCTACCTTATCTTTAATCTAAGTCATCGATCTCCATGACCACAAGGACCAAAAGAAAGGGTGGCAAAATGGTTATGTCTAGTAACCCAACTCATGCTTCCTGATGCTCGAGGGTTACCTACCACCTACATTTAAAGGTTACTTATTTACCACCTGCATAAGGTCCGTTTGACACATGGGATGACATTCATGGATTGAAGAAGAGGTTGACTTCCCCATATCACAACCGTGAATCTCTTCCACCCGTCCTCACTCCATGCCGTCGATCTCCGTGGTCATTGGGTCTAGAAGAAAAGGTGCCAAAATGGTTATGTCCAATAACCCTGCTCAGGCCTCTCAGCCCTCAAGGGTTACCTACTTCATTTACCTACCTACTTACCAACCGCCCACACGTTGTTCCTTTGACGTTCTGTTGAAAGAAACAATTAAACCTTATGGCGGGACACCGGTGTTCCAAATAAATTGGAGCCTCCTTCGTGATTGGTTGTGTGGTTGTCAGTGATCAAAATATAGAAACCAACTTTGAACATCAGAGCATGTACAAGACGTCGAGATAATCTCAACGCCATTTTGATCGCCTTCAATTGATCATTTTTTACGTCGACACGGGCTCTAGGGTTTAACCGGTGAATTTTGAGACACCAGTGTCCTGCTATAAGGTTCAATTAACGATAGAAGATTGGATGACAAGCCGCGGGAGCAAGCAAGAAACCATCCATCCACTTGAGCGGTTATCAGTCACACCCAATGAGCTCATGGACGGAATCTGAGAAATTTGGATGATATTCTTCCTCCATGGATGAAGTTCTGATAACCCCCCTCTGCTCTTGGATGAGCGATTGGTTACGTGTCTCTACTGCATCTGCCCTTCCTTGTCGGCGTTGCTACCTAGGCTTTTTCCCCCACGCTTGAGCTTCCCCTGCCCTTCTCGGGATTAGCTTAGCAAACTTGTTCTTATCGGCAACTTCAATCTTAGATTCCGCGTTTCCAAATTGGACTCTTGTACCGCCTACGAACCATATACAGAGCAACACTAGTACCGTTTCAGGATTAATGTTCAAGCAATTCGAAACCATTTGAGGCCATTAGTGTTCTGGAAGAGCATTCCCAACATGAGAATTTTCTTAATCTCAATGTTTATGTCGGGTGCAGAGAGCCATTGTCAATTTCCTGCTCAGTCTGCCACGGGCGGAATCACCCTTTGCCATCTCCTTCGCGTCTCGTGTTGATAGTAGGCCAACGTTTCTAAAGTTGGTCGTGGTCGCTTCTTTTTGTCTTGGTGGAGTTGAATGTCTTCGCGGCAATGCTTTTCGATTTACTTTGTAAATATCTTTTTTATGTTCTGGTGAGGTATTTGGGCTAACGATTAATCGATTAGCACAGTTTGATCGAGAGTGAACATTGACACACGACTGCTTGATTGGCGGCAACTTGCTCTGTCTCGCTAAATCATCCTATTCCACTTGTAGAAAACGTAGTGGCTTAATTTAATCAACAGCGTCAACGTGCTACGTATCAACTTGTTTGACACAGAAGGACATCTAGTAAAAGCCACTAGATTGTATCACGTATATCAAATTGTTGTGCAGCATCGATTGTGTAAGTTTGTATTGTTGTATCAGTATTTTATTTGTTTAGTGGAGAGCACACCTTGTCCGCTTAACGATCAGTCAATGGTTCCCTCGATTTCTGGGTTGTTGCCTCACTAAGCTGCTTATCAATTCCAAGCAATTTAGGTCACGGTCTGGTATATCGATTTAAATGAATCAAGGGATCAACACTTTTCTTTCAGTGATATGTTCGCGGACTTCTATCTCCCTGCTCCTCCTACTTCTGAGAATTGTTTGGCTTATTTAAAAGGATTCTTCAGTCAACGTTTTTTTAATTGCATATGAAATTGAAGAGATTGCGGTATCTGTGACTGAGAAGGCCGCTTACATTCTTTCGACTTACCAAGGTACGACGGCACTTATTCTAGTCTCAGTGTGTTGTACAATTGTTTAAAGTGGTGCTTCACCTCACATGTGACAAGACATTTCTTATGTCCGGAATAGATGACAATAGAGTTATCTTTAAGTCGATGGGACTTTTCGTCGGGAATTTGTCCCCCGTGAATATCCATTGGTTGTTTTTGATTCGATATCAATAATTTCTTTCCATTTGTGGTGCATCCTCGGAGGTAGTGTTTTCATTTGAATGAAGAGCAATCTATTATTTTTAATTAAGGGCTAAACTCATTTTAGCACATTATAAAATGGCCTTCGCTTAAACCTCTGAACATGGAAGGTGTTGAATGCAAAACACCCAACTCCCGACTAAAAGTTATGTTGAGTTGAAGGATAACTCTAATGCAATTGGATAAGCTGGATGTGAAACGGGCGTTTTTGAGACAAGGTCATAAGTCCAGGCATTTAGTCGTGAATAGAATTGACAGCTCGGGCTGAGTATCTTTTGTTTCTGCATTCAGGGACGTGTTAGCCACTTCAGCTATGGCGGATGAAGTGAGAGTAAAACACAGGAAAGGAAGGATGGGGGTCAAGGACGAGGATTACACAAGCTCATCATTGATGCCACACTCTCCACACGAAGATCACAGTGCCTCACCTTCAGCCTCCAAGCATTTCGTGTTCCTTTTGACACTCGCAGCTGGTATCGGAGGCTTTTTGTTTGGCTATGACACAGGTAAGCTTGAACTGAACGTTTGAACCTTTTTGATCACGATACATTTATATGGGCTTCTTTACATATTTGAAAGTGTGACTCAGGGACAGAATACATTGTTTTGGATTTTCATCATTACTGGTCATTGTTGCGGATGTGTACAATAAGAGGTAATGACAAGTAATATTCTCTTTTGGCGGTTCTTGGTATTCTGCTGACGCTCATTGGAGCGCTTGATTTTAAGGTAGGGTCAATTACGACATCAGACCACTCCAAGTGCAACGACCTGTACAGTATGTCTGTTACAGTCGATTGCATTTTTTGTAATTCGGAGACACCTTTCTTGTACATATACCAGGAGTAATATCAGGAGCACTTCTCTACATACGTGATGACTTTGATGCAGTGGATAAGAGCTCTGTTTTGCAGGTAAGCTCTGTGTCATGATTCACCATAGTCTTGGATGTTTTAGGTTTGCTTACTCATAGCACTGCTTTGGCCATGTTTTTGCTATCAGGGCTGGTGTGCTGAGATTACTGGTTGGACATGACAGAGATGTGTTGGGAGGCACAGAAGCAGTATGCTTGACACTTGAATTTGTTGGTGTCTACTGATATTTTTTCGCTTATTTCCATGTGGCAGGAGACAATCGTGAGCATGGCAATTGCCGGGGCAGTCGTAGGTGCAGCTCTAGGAGGGAGCTTGAATGATTCTCTTGGAAGGAAGTTCTCTATTCTGGCATCAGATTGTGTTTTTGCAGTTGGTGCTGTTGTCATGGCTGCTGCACCTGGACCATATGTATTGATCTGTGGCCGATTTCTGGTCGGCTTAGGCGTTGGAGTCGCTTCCATGACTGTCCCACTTTATATTGCAGAAGTTTCACCATCTGCAAAGCGGGGAGCCCTTGTCACATTCAACGTCCTCATGATAACCACAGGTCAATTTTTGTCATATCTCATTAATCTCGGCTTTACTAAGGTATAGTATTCTGACCTAGACTAGTTCCATGCCAATGAGTAGCATTATGTTGGCAATGTGTAAGTTTCAGGCGTAATGTACTTTTTGATTCATTTCTTTCCATGAGCTGATGAATGTGGCCAAGCTCCTTCTTGAGCAAGTTTTCTCATGTCTCAAGTATTATCGGCCAACAGTATTTCGAAATATCTTTGATCTACATATATCCTGTCAATAATACTTGACTTTGTATTATCCAGGTCCCTGGCAATTGGCGCTGGATGCTGGGCATAGCAGGAGTTCCAGCAGTTGTGCAAGCAATTCTTTTCTGCTTCCTGCCTGAGTCCCCTCGATGGCTAGTTCGTCAGGTACCCACATAAACTTTGAATGCTATGTTGACAAGGTAACCCATGTGGCTGCTACAAATAGTTTAATAGTAATTTGTGTAGCTCCATTACGTGCAACGAATAGTTTGGGAGCTTTGTGTGGTTCAATACCCTTTGAACAAGAATGAGGGAAAATTTCAGTTCATCCTCATGGAGTCATCTTGCATTGCATGATATATTCACCTATCGACACTGCTGTGTGACAACTTGTTGATTGCAGCTTTCTAAGTCATTGATGACAGGTCGTTATCCTTCCTCATCACAAGAGTTTTGTGGCATTTTGCAGAAGAGATTTGATGAAGCAATTTCTGTGCTCAAGAGATTATATCCTACAGGGGAAGGAAAAGCAGAATATGAAGAAGTGGCATCAGCTGAGGCAGAGCACCAGCAGGAAGGACATCAAACCAAGACAACTGCTTTTCTAGACATCCTTGCCACTAAGGAGAGACGCATGGCTCTCACAGCAGGCGTAGGCATACAGGTGGAATTTTTCCCCTTGAAATCAGTTTATCATGACATAAAGCTATCCTACAATCAACACATTCATGACTATGACTAAGTTTATTTTTGTAAGGATAGCTCTCCTTAGGTAACTCTGTTTGCAGTCCAGCTATTTGTTGTACATTATGTGCAGTCAACTTTGATTCATCTGAATTTGTAACTTAAGTAAAATGGCTTTGCATCCAGCTTAAGAGGGTGGCTCTCCTGGCAGATGTTTATACTCATTAAATTGATTCCTTTTGCGTCTTACTCGCATGCTCTTCAATGCCTCAACATCTGCAGGTATTTCAACAACTGGTTGGAATAAACACAGTGATGTACTACAGTCCTACCATTGTGGAGCTTGCAGGATATGCATCACATGAAACGGCCTTATTACTTTCATCACTAGTGGCAGCTGTCAATGCCATTGGTACTGTTGCAGGCATCCTCTTGATAGATCATTCTGGAAGAAGACGCCTGGCAATCTTTAGCTTGTTGGGTGTGATTGCGGCACTTTGCATGTTGTCAGCAGCTTTTCATCTTGCCAGTGTCAATTCACCCGATATCATTGGGATGTCAAACCTCGAAGACCCTGATTTGACTTGTCCTGCTTTCCCAACATCGGGAAACTCATCGACTTTTCCCTTTCCAGCAACATGCACAGGCTGCTTGCAAGCAAATTGTGCGTTCTGTGCAGCTGCAAGTGATGAGGTGCAAGACTTGATTTTTATGATGAGCTTTGTGTGCATTTATTTTTGCTGGAGTCTGCTTCTTTGTACGATGTTTGGATTTCAATGCTTGTGTGCTATTGTATTTTCTATTCTACGCAGTATGTATTGCTCCACAGTTGCTGCTTTGCTTAGTTCCAAAGGTTGTGGCCCTGTAAAATCCACCAGGTCTTACCAATTTGAAATGTCTTACCATCACAATCAAGAAATGATGTGTCACACATAAACATTGTGTTGATATCTGCAAAGGATGTAACATAACTGTACGGCTGTCTGCAGATGCTACCGGGAAGTTGCTTACTGTATACCAACGAATCTGAAAACTTCTGCCAAAAGCACGCGCGCTCATGGTTTACAAAGGGGTGCCCTAGTGACTATGGATGGCTTGCGCTCGTAGGATTAGCACTCTACTTGCTGGCCTTTGCACCTGGAATGGGTCCAGTGCCATGGACCATAAACTCTGAAATTTACCCGTTGCAGGACAGAGGTGTATGTGGAGGAATAGCTGCAACAGCCAACTGGGTATCCAACTTCTTGGTGGCACAAACATTCTTATCGCTGACTGAAACCTTGGGCACATCGCTTACATTTCTTTTGTTTGCATGGATTGCGGTTTTAGCACTGCTCTTCGTTCTCTTTTACGTACCTGAAACCAAGGGGCTTTCTTTTCAGCAGTTGGAGTTACTTTGGAAGGCAAGGGCGAATTCCCAGAGCTGGATGCCAGCACTGTGTCATGATAATGGAGCAGAGTACTTAAAGATCTGTGAAACATCCGCGGTTCCCGACGATCCTGCAGGGGTATAAATTTTTCAAGCTTCCTATTTTCTTTAACGTTTTTAACCTATATGAGATTACATCAGGAATCTTGACACTGCTTGCCCAAGGTTCTGATCACCTCACCAATCTATGCTACAATTTTTTTTTGGCAATGATGCACGAGCTGGTGAAAGGCAATGAAAGAAAATTAGATTTTATTGAGGCACTGTTTAGTACAGTTGGAGATACACTCAACACATATTCCACAGGATCCTATAATTTTCACTGACTGAAAATTATACCTAAAGCAGTGCCAAGTGTGACCCTCTGACACACATGATCATGTGGCTCAACAATTTGTTGTGGACAAGATAAGTTGGAACATGATTGGAGTCAAGCCATATGCAAGTGTGGTAAGTGTATCTGCCCTTTCCCTTGTAATGGGGAGAATTTCAAACAATCCATTATTGCCGTTAACTCACCTTTTCTACAATTAACGATGTTATTTGCACTCAGTTCTTTGTTTACAACATATCGAAAGGCCCGAAGATTCTTCTGACCCCTTAACCCTTAAGGGCTGGGGACACCAAACGAGATTCTAACTTTTTAAATAAGTTGTTTGTGTGCCTGTTGTCATTTGGAATTATGGTTTAATTCTGAAAGTAAATGTTATTAGAAAGATTTGGTGACGTTCAAATTTTTATTTATTCCAATTTGTACAAATACAGTTCAAAATTCATCCTCCATAACTCTCTTTGTGAAAGCCAAGTCCAGAGTGGGTCATTAAATCATACACTAATTTGGAGTTAGCTTTTCAATCAGACTCTATAACACATCTTTGATATGAGGTCACCAACCCATGCCATTAAGGGTTTAGGGTTTAGTTGGATAAAGGACTAGAGGCCCTAAATGTTTTAGATTACTTACTATGATTGTTATTTGATGGCATCAAAAATGATCCTATCTAAAATTATTTGGTGGATCAATATTGCCCTCCCAATTGAAGCAGTACATGTATGAGAACGAAATGAAAGACATTTGGTCTTGTTCAAATGACCTAGCTTTATATACATACCCCATGTGATCCTGTGGGTTTCTTTGCAACCAACTATAGAACTTCAACAATTCCTCTATGCGAGCAGTATGGGACTAACGGACTCATATTCCCGTCTCAATCACCGATATTTCGTTCTTTTTCTTTTCTTTACCTTGACAAGGCCACTTCATTAAACTCCAGCAATTGATGTTACGGACAGTTCATGGAGTTCAAAACATCGGGAGGATATCATCATCTTTGGGTGCCAGAATTTCAAATCTCGTAGAGCATGCCAACCTCGAGGTAACTCTCTGCTGAGATTCGCAGTTCCTCTATTGCCGATCTGCAAATAGTCCGGAGGAAGACATACACTTTTTCTATGGCAAGGCGGCCAAGCCAGCTACTGCCACTGCTTGTCTTGACTGTCACCTTCCCCACGACGTAAACAGGAACCTGTTCGCTGGCTCTCTCAATCTCCCTCAAATCTTCCTCATTGTAAGTATCTACGGAGAGCTGCACCGATGGAGATGAGTTTCCCGTGACCACGGTGGGCTCATTCTTGTCCACCCTTGCAAGATATAGTCTCAGGCTCCGAATGGCTTGGTTTCGAAACTCGCCGTCCTTGCAGTTAATTACGTCTAGGTAGCCGTACTGGACGACGCAACGATATACTCCTTTGAACCCCACTCGGGAGATGTGAAACCGCTCGTCAGGAGATACTGTCTTCACTGGCAAGAACCTGATGGTAGTTAAAATCAAGACTTGGTGAAGTGTTCGGACGTTCCTCACATAGTGTGTGATGATTGGGGGAATGCCATGAGCTAAGTCGCTGTAGAAGAAACATATTCCAGGCACACGCTGGATTCCCGCACTCGAAAGTAGGTTTCCCAAGCTGTCGAGGCTAATCTTGTTGTTCATTTCGTACGCATACTTTTTCTGCCTCCCATAGTTCCAACACAAGCTGATGACCATGAAAATAAGGGCGATCGCGAAGGGGAACCAGCCACCCTGTGGAACCTTGTTCAAAACAGCGGAGAAGTATATTCCTTCTATCGATCCGTAGATGCAGAAATAGAGGAGTGCCAGAGGCCATGAAAGATTCCACACCAGCAGCATCACCATGGTCAACAGTGTGCTTGATATGAACATTACGCCTATGACCGCTACCCCTGCATAACCCCCCATATCACCACTTGTGAGAAGATGAACGTTCAGCATGTGCTTGGCTTGAAAAATAGAAAGCTCCAAATTCAATATACTCAAATTGAAATGGATTGAGCCTATAGTGGACACCAATTGTCAAGTGGTCAGATTATTCTAGAATGTAACACGTCATTTCTTTCGTTTGCATACTAGAACGAGACTTTAGGACATTTACACATTCATAACAATTTCTGGAAAGTGTATAAGATACAGTTTGCAGATTTGTATTCATGACTCGGAAGATTATGAGATTCTCTTCAATTAATTCTTTCAAGTTCAGGGTGTGATGGAACCAGAATGAAAAGATGTAACAATCAGAAATAATCTGATTCAACAAATACTGACAATTCTTGAAACATGAGTGTGTGCATGTTAGCAAATCCTCTTACCAAACGCATTTCCAACTTGTGTTGCATCCCGGAACCCAAGGACCACCGCAAGGCATAGCAACATGAGAATGTAATTGACCTCTGGAGAGTACACCTGCCCTTCCTGAGTGGCTGATGTATGTACCATTTTCACACGCGGGAAAGCTCCTAGCGCCACGGATTGCTTTATGATGGAGAAAGTTGCAGTTATGAGTGACTGGCTGGCCACAATGGCTGCCAATGTTGCCACAACAAACATGGGCCAATATACTGAGCGAGGGACTGACTTGAAGAAGGCGTTGTGATGGTCCCCTGGGTTTTTGATCAAGTATGCAGTCTCACCAGCATATGTGAGGATGGCTGACGGATAGATAACGGCCACAAAGGCAATCTGGACAAATTGTATACCGAAACGTATACAAATTTAGGGCCTTCAAGAAAAATCTTTAATGGTTATATGCTAAATTACATTGAATAGATCGATGACATTCAACCATCATTGAAGGAGATTTTCTTATCCCCACGCTTATGTGCATACTAGGCATCATTCCCAGGAAAGACTTGGAGCGAGAGAATGGAGCCAGTATCATTGAAAGGTTACAAGCATTTGAGAATATATTTCTCACTTGAATTGATCTTTTGTTGAAATGGCCCATGTCTGCAAATGCAGCTTCCGCACCTATCAAGTACATGTAAAGATGAGTCAACCTAGGAAAGCCAACTCGGCAAGAACCAAGGATTCCCATTAAATCTAATGAAGTCAAAAAAAATACCTTTATAGCTCAATTAGGTTCTGAGCTTTGGACACTAGACTCCACAACTCGGAAGGGTTACCGATCCTTAGAACCCCCTTCCTTATAGAGTTCATATAGTAAAGCTCTATGTGGAGCTCACCTATATAGGGGCAGGCATTACACATATTGCGTAGAGTGTTTTCTTGAGTCGCGACCTCCGAGATTTAGCAGGAAAGTGGGGCCACATTAACACCACTTTACGTTTTCATACTTTGGATTCAAACATAGTGTAAACTCCTTAGATTCACAATCTTACTCTCGATCAATAATTTTTTTTTTAATTTCAGACATTATGAGGATTGCGGGGTGTTATGTTGGTTCTCTTCCACGAAGTTGTTATAAAATCTATAAGAATGGATTGAAAATCTACCATTATAAAACTACTATCTAGTGAAGAGAAGCAGGGGCAAGACCATGTCATCCCCGTAGTGAGAGTTTCTTTGGTCTTGAACCCTAATGCAACCCACTCTGAGAATGCAACATGGGCAGCCAAGTTTAGATTTAGGCAAAGGGACTCTCGCTATAATAAAAGCCCCATATTCTTTTTCTTTCTTCTTCGAAAGATATACCTGACTTAGCACGCGTAGGAGGTATACAGTCAGGATAGTTATCACTTGCAGGTCAGACATGAATCATTCAATCACGGATTGCTCTTTCTAGAAACCATGAAACTCCCTACCAGTACCAATATTCTTCAGGACTCGGTTGGCAAGAAGATTCTTCGATTTTATAGACAAATGGATCCTTCAACTGATGTCTCTCCTCTACAAACTATGGCCCACAAGCACATTAAGCACGAGGTCCGTGGCAGTTAATAAAGCCAGAAGATTATCGCCCCCCTAATCGCCAGGACAATACCATCTTTCATGTCTAGAACTTCAAGAAGATGGAAGGAAGATATACAAAATTTATACCTGCAGGTTTAGGATTCCAAGTGAACATAAGCACCTCTATAGAAGCTCAACAATTTTAGATGCTGAAACATATGTCACATGGCATACGCGGCTCAAATATAGTGCGCAAACCTAGGCGACACAGAGAAGACGTACCTGTAACGCAAAGCACAACACCTCCTAAGGCCACCCAGCCATTCTTCTGGTTTCGTTGAAAGTACTGAATGATGTAATGGGGAGAAAGAGCTTTGAACACGCCAGGATAATAAGTCAGTATATTGTAAATTCCTACAAGGGGAGTCGACACAAACCAAACCAGCATAATTGGTGAAAACAAGAACCCAATACGATGTGTTCCAAATCGTTGCAGCAGAAACAGCAACACCAGAATCGCTGCTGATAGCCAAGTTACAACAGCTGTTCGCGTAAAAAAAAAATGTCAGATGCAACTCGCCACATCTTGTGAAACTCTAGTGAGAAAACCTCAATAAATATGGTGCAATTCGAGAAAGAGTAGCTGCTTATGACCACCTTTTTCGGCTGTAACTGCTTTACTAGGCTGCAAGAATAACAGGAAATTAAGTTCTAGACCCTGAAGATTTGAACCATGCTTCCTCAGCAAACACCTGAGAGCTTTATAGCTGTATGACCAACTGAATATGTCAAACATGGTGAACGATAATAGTCCGCTATTCGTTCTATCCTCAGAATAAATAAATAAATAAATTCAAAACAAAATGCTTGCCGCCCCTTGTTCAACGCAATTCATAAACTTGTTAATTTTGACTGGCATCCTCACTTAGTACTTACAGGAATTAATCGCTGAATTCTCGCCTTGAATTCCTGCCATGGCTGATAAAACTGCACAACCAAGTTACATTTGCAGAGTCAAAAAACTAGTGCTCTTACACCTTCAACTAGAACAATAATAAGTTCTGGATGAGAAAATTGCCCAAAAAGTGATGAAGACAATAGCAGGGTTTTGTACCTGAGATGGCAGGTGTGAGTATGCCATCGCCAATGACCAAGCAGGTACCAAACATGACCACAAAGAACAGCCAGAACTGAACACCCTTTCTATTCTCCAAAAAGGATCGGAGTCTGTTGGAAACAACACTACACCTCGACTTGGTGCCCTCCAGCTTCAGGGAACTGCTCGATTCATCAAGCGGGAAGTAGGATGGATCCCCAAGCCTCTGACCGATTTTAGCATGTTGGCACAGCAGAGAGTACAATGCGAAAGTTCCTCCTGCCCAATTAGTTACTAGATGTCAACCCACTAAGGAGTAGTAAAGTCCGAGGATGAAACTACCTCCAACATCACTACAAGTAACAATTTTACATCAACTCTACCAGTATTGCCAGTTCCAGCACTTGTAGTTAATTCTCGTCATACAAATGAAATAAGTATCCATTTTCCAGTAACAATCCCGAAAGCAAAACATGCAATATTGAAAATATTGTATACCTCTGGACGGATACTGCAATATAAAAAAAAATCTTACCATGTTCAGTTCCATGCAATAGCAGCACATTTACGTATCCTGCATCACATCTACATTCGCAAACAACTGAAGTGACATGAATGAAAAAAGCACAAACCTTCCCCGTGATCATCGGCGTTCAAGATGATGAGACCATACTTCACCAAAGCTATAAGAGTTACTGTCCAGAATAAGAGGCTCATTACACCTAGAAAATCATCCTCGTTGGGATTATCCAGCTGAATGGTCGGCCAAACGTAGAGTGGGGATGTTCCCAGGCCTCCAAACACTACGCCAAGTGTCTGGAAGGCCAAAACAACTGTTCCCCACTTGCTGTAGTCCTGCATCCCGTACAAACAAATAAATCATCATTTCAGTACTCGACAGAAATTTCTTTCTTCGTTTTGTCTTCCTGATTCGAAATCCTTGACTCGACATATATATCTGCCTTGATTCGAATTTGGAACCCGATTCTGGATATTTACCCGTCCATCTTAATCGATCCATCCTCATTCTTAAATTAACCTACTCAAAATACTGGACGATACAGCTGTTCTTTGTTGTTAACACAAACTTTATCCTCGACCTGCCTCTGTACCAAAGCTCCTGCAATATATCAATCGCCTCTCCAAGAGGTGTAGTTCAAACATTGCTTCGCTGCTTCTTAGGACAGTGGATAACCCGTTTATTTCGACACGATCGGGTTAAACCGACAGGCTTCTTGACACGTTAACGAATACAGCTGCGCTTGAAATCAAGAAATCTTAGATAGAAGGTACTTATCAAAGTATTAACTACTTCTTAAAAGTCGTAAAAGGAAGTCATAGAAATACCTTCTTGTCAGGATGAACCTTGGCTAAATGTGCCCTGAAATGCACATCCGAAACTGCACGACGCAGACGAAACTGCTTTACACTTAAGTTCTTCCTTCCCGATTCTCCCATCTGAGCTTCGTCTGAAATCTCAATGTGAACACCCGCGGGATAATTTGCAGCACTATCATAATTCTGCTTGTACTGATCCTGATGATCATTTGAAAGCTGCTCACCCGGCCGCCCTCCAGCTTGTTCGACGAGTGATCCATTTTCTGTGCCTAGCGTTAAGTCTTTGTCTTCGGTGTCCATGATACTCAAGTTCTGATGTATCTCTTTAAATATTTGAGATTTTTTCAACTGACAAGAGATCGAAGTGATATCCTCGAGAAATATCCGACTGAGCAATTTTCAACTCCTAGACCAGCGCCATCATCTAGACCAGAGTCCTTGGAGGAATTAATAACAGGATGTTCACTTTCAATTGGCGCTGTCCACCTTTTTAGGCACGTACTTCTCTCCTCGGAGGCAATGTCTCGACGAACACGGAACCGTCCGCAGAGCTATTTTGGCTGTGCATCGACTTTACGGAGCTGCATTCCAAACTAGAATTATAGTGACAGAGCTCTTCCGTAAGTGTGCGAGAGACAGGCCGTCGCCAAGTCATGGAACCGCGTAGAGATCCGTCCTTGAACTCATCCGATTCTTAAACTCGCCTACAAAGTTCTCTTTCCAGTGGCCGAACGCTTGCTCCGCTGATGAGGCGATCCGAGCTTTCTTGAGAAGAGGCGGATGGCCATTGGCGGGAGGTTCAAGCAGCAGTCGCTTCTGGAATTTCACTGCGCTGATCCCAACGACGCACTCAACTGTGATGTGCTAACCTATGGAAAAAATACTTGAAGTTCAGGCATTGCTCTTCCTCTTTGTACCATTGTCAGTAAATTAGCTCTTCCTAAATCCGTGAAGAGTCTCAGAAGCGGAAAAGTGATCTGTAAGGGATGTCTTTGTTCCTCTGGTTCTCTGCAGTTTCAACTCAGTATCTCTTTGAAATTCAGTCGACGCAGGATTCTGCTAATACTTCACTATAGTAGTCTTAAGGTAAAAAAAAAACTTCTCCAAAATCACTCAACAATCTTCATACGCCACTTTCCATTGAATAGTGGACACTCTCGAGGCCACCTCAACACCGAGACTGGCAAAATTAGGTATTCCAGTTCATACAATAGAATGCCTACTTGTAATCTTTGATGTGACAGTTAAAATTAACACGTACAGCACAGATAATAGCAACCGGATGAAGGTAAAATTGGAAAAGAAAGAAATAACAGCAGCGGCCTTCCAAAGAACTAATTTGCCAAAACGATTATCAGTCGATCGTGCAATGTGATAAGGAGATCAATAGAATGATAGCAGGAATTCCTGAACGCTTGACATAAGCCTCCGATCCAAAAGGCAAAAACCGACACCAATGCAGCCCCGGCCAAGAATTCAATTATCTAATAGGTAGTACACTCAATAAACAAAGTCGGTAGCCTCCTTCACCGCACCTTCCAATAATAAGTCGAAGCCCTAGCCAAGATGACGATGCACGTCTCATTCCAGCTAGTCAGAAGACCGTGAAGAAAAGCATACTACTTAAATTTCAACAAGGTCTACACTCCTCACTCTTTTTCAGCCACACAGCTCAAGAACCAGTCTAAAAGTGGCGGCGAACTATCGTACCACTAGACGACGCAATTCACATAGCTATTTCATAAATATCCTGTTAGTAATTAAGAGTGGCCGCATTAATAACGAGCTTACGCACCAGAACCAGTGAAGACAGACAGACAGATAGATAGATAGACCTCTCTATCACGACGGCGGCTGAGAGCTTCAATTCCCTCACTCGCGCCTTCAAGCGCGTGTCTCCAGGCCACCTTCGCGTCCGCCGCTTTGATACCAGAGATAAGATTATCGCGATCAATGAGGTTATTAAGAAAGACTGAGCAGTTCCGGGAGCTTCAGAACTTGAGCAAGTTACAACGTGATGTGCGAAGAGAAGAGAAGAGAAGAGAAGGGTGTCTAATGTAAGGGGGGCTTCACGAGAGCTTTAATCAACATTCTCTCGCAGATGATGCTCACATAAGAAGGGTTCCTGAACAGAACACCGATTGCACTCAGCCGCAGCCGCGGATTTCGCCACACCATCTAAAGTTGTGGCGATTGGTGGGCCACAGCATATGTCGATGGACGCCTCGTGCATGTCTCGTCAGATGCTACTAGTACATATAGGGTAATTCTTTTAAGTTTATTAGAGAATATAATCTGGAGCCCATGTGACTGGTGGTATGCCATCTGGGAATTATGTTTTGGAATACCTTTTCTGACATGAATCACTTGCCACGAACTTCGCTGACCTAAGTTCATGGACTACAATAAATATTGTATTATAACGCTTTGACCTATGCTGGGAAGAACCGGCGGTTAGTTGCACGTAACCGGTTGGCCGCTTTGTTTCGCCGAGGTGGCACTACACGATTGGCTCTGAGCACACAGGTTTGCAGACGATAACCTCGACATCCCAGCCGGTTATGATCATCTAAATCGGTTATGGTGACAGGTGACCCACTGTTTAGGTCACCTGCGCGGCTCAACAAAGCGGCCAACCGGTTACGTCCGGTAATCGTTTTATTGGAACCGGTTATCGGTGTAGAACCGATTCTATCAAGTTGGCTCGCCCGCAGTTCCAATAACCGATAACCGATTACCGGTCTGCACCGATAATCGGTTCCAATAAAACGATTGAATACCTAATACATACACTGGTTGAGTTCGAGAAATATCCGGTTGAAGTTCAAAGACTTCAGGAATCATTTTAGAGGAATCTATCGAATATGCCTTAATGAATGAAGCAAAACCGGAAGATGTCAACATGTAACCGGCTGGATTTTGAATCACTAGGATCTTGACCAGCTATGCCCAAAAACTTCATCAGCATGGGTATTGACATTGAGACCCTACTAATTTAGCATAGCATGTAATAGACTTCTCTAGGCGACGCTCTCAGTGTCACCAATTCTATCTGCCTTGCGCAATACAGTCTAAACTCCGTATTATCACACCTATGGCAATCAAAGTGCACGTGATATTACAGAGTTTTGTAGTGTTAACATGGATGCGTGATACTATAGAATTAGTTTAGCATGTGACATTGTGGAATAATAGAAAGGAGATGTGAGGATGATTTGAATACGTTCTCCCGTCACCTACGCTAGTGTGGTCCACTCCACTTGGCCATCCTGGGCGATGTGGCGGACACATGCACCAACATTCAACAAGTGGCATAAGAATAAGAAGGTGACACTTCACATGTTGACACATGGTGCAATGTGAGGGTGTGGGTTGACTTCTTTGGTGGTTTGCATTAATGACAAATTTTGTGATATAAGGGAGAGAAATATGACAATAAGGAGTGAGATTTGAGCTACAAACATTTGTTCCCTAGGGTTTCGGGATAGTAGAGTGTGTGTGACATTATGGAGGTTGATATTATAGAGTTTGGGGTGTACTAATTGACGTGAATCGCCCGGGTGGTGTCACCAACACTTAATGTAAACCTAACATTATTTTGTTGTTCCTTGCAAAAACATTTGGACATTATAGTTTTACAATGTTTGCAATTACTATCACTTATTAAAGTAATTTTCAAACCCAAATCAATCAATCATGACAATGCTTCATTACATACATATTATTTAGCATCATATATGATGCTAAATATACCAAACTTTGTTTCAATAATTGGCATTTGAATGATCTAAAAGTAAGTTGAGATAATGATACTTGTAAAGTTATCCATAAGAAGCGTCACTAGAAAGTTACCACAATGACATAAAATCCATACGACACTAAATACATATTTAGTGTAGTCACTAGGTAACCATCAAGAGATGAGTGGGTGAAGCTCGTCATCCACCTACTCAAGTTGGTCTTTAATCAAAACCAACTGCGCATCCAAGAGCATAAGGGTTATGAGAATTCATCACAAGATTTCATCCATGTAGGCGCAATATCTTTCATAATTTTAGGATTTTGTCCATGACCTGATTGGTTGTGGACTAGATAACCATTGAGAGGAGATTAGATGACAAGCCACTAAATCTAACAAGGTTTCAATTTGAGATGTTTTTTTTTTAATTTTTTTAAAGAAGGCAATAGAAATAGGAGCATACATACATATATATATATATATATTGAAGCATTGGTCATTAGTTTGCTTGATCGTGTGAACTATAGGGCAAAAGCACGACTTGAAGGTGAACTTTAACAAACATGTGGGTAGTATTGTGTAGCAAGTAGGGAAATGACTTCCATTGAGTACATTGATCATTGCAATACTTAGATGCTTGAAAATGGAGGACATGCACCAAATAGGATAGTTACTGCAAAACTTGGCATGTTTGACAAATGGAAGGCAGTCATTATGTAGGATTGTCACTGCAACACATAAATACTCAAGAAATGGAAGGTGGTCATTTGCACACTTATGAAAGATATAAGAGAGCAACCTTCTCCAAGAGGACTTTCCCCTATGCACTACAGTAGTGTAATTACAAGTTTACACTTGAGCTATGTGGCCATATTATGCTTCACTTTTGTCATAAAATTGATCCCTTTCTTTTTTTCCTTTTGCTAAATCTCCTTGGCATGGGAGGAATGTTAGAACTAATGAATCAACTTTCCTTACATATTGGCAATATTCAATTTCCTGAATGAGAGTTCAAGCTTTTATGAGAGTCAATGCACTTTCAAGAATTCTTTGGCTTGTCATGAATGCTCCTTTATCATCCCCCACTTGACATCTCACTTCAAGCATGCTAACTGTCATTTTACATTTGCTCAACATATTGAAACCTTAGCCCTTAAGGGATGTGGAGTCTCAATATACTATTGCACACACAATTTATGATGGCCTCACCAAGTTCATAAATCATATTTCATATATTTAAGGTTTGAAATATTATTTTATAAAATTTCTTATGTCAAGGAGAAAATTAAAATATTTATTGTATTTTGACTTAAATGTGACTTGAATTTATGTTTTTGTGCTCCAAAAGACCAAATTTGGGCCTCTTGAACACTACAAAGACTGAGGGTTGATCAAACTCTTAATAAACTGAGCTTCAAATGAAAGTTTGTCAACTCCAAGTATCAAACACCCAAACTGCAACTTCAAGCTCTCAACTCAAGCTCTAGTGTAAAGGGGACCTAAGAATATTTTAGTCTGCCCACACATTTCTATTTTGGATAGACACCCCAAAGAAGGTGTGAGGTTGAGTTATTAGGAAGCAACATGCAATGTCCAGGGAGATTTTTGGGCATAATTGGTCAAGATCCTAGTGTTTCCAAGTCCAAATGGTTACATTGTGTGATCTTTCAGTCATTCTTTATTCATTTGAGGTGTAGTCCATAGATTCTTCTAAATGATCAATAATTTTCCTAAAGTCTTGAACTTCAATAAGTTGATCTCTCAAACGCAACCCGTTCATCTGTAACTAGCCATTGGCTGGCTAGGCAAAACAACTTGTACACTATACTAAATATGATATTTGGTGTTTGATTATATCTAATGTTGTTGTTGTTCCCACCCTACCCTGCTCAACACTAAGTTACAATTCCTTGACAGTTAGGGTTAGAAGATATTATACTAGAAGATATGTCGGAATTCTCCTTTTATCATTTGTTTTTTTTGTTTTTTTCCCCATATCTTAACTAACACTAAATTCAAACATGTAACTTCTACATATTACCTTAGTTGATATTCACTGTTTGAGTTTATATTAAATGTTGTTTGCTTTCATATGGTTATTGGCATTTAGTGTATGCATTCGTATTTAGTGTATCAAACACTAAATATCATATTTAGTGTAGTATCTTAGAGGCAAGGCTACTACAACAACAACAAGTAACCAACAAGGAACCAATGTATGAGTTGGTTCGCCCTCACCCCATCAGTACTCCCCGTTCATGGGCAACATGTCTGTGGCATCCTTGCTTATTTTCTTTTGCGCTCTAGGTATCTGAAGTCTCACTTTGCGCAATTCATAAATAACATCACCTCGTTCACATCCATGTTACACCAATTGTCTTCCATAATCATAGCAATACTCACTTCAAGATCATTTTGCGCAAGAGTTTTTTTTTTTTTGAGAGACAGAAGGCCAACATAGCCAACATAGCCAACGCCAAAATGAATAAAAGAAAAAAGAAAATGCAGCCACACCGAGGGGAGGCAGGGCCCCTTGGGCACAAAACACCACCACGTAAAGAGTAACAATAACCGACCTCAACCAAGGACAACCCCCTGAACCCACCAAGCCAAGGACCACCCCCACCCCACCGGCCATGGACGACCTCCATGCCACCATGCCAATCCTCAATTTGGGGGAACCAACCCATACACTCTTTCCTTGTTAGATGCCTAAATCCGTGCCTCCAAGGAACCAATGTACGGGTTGATTTGCCCCAGCCCCAACCCTTGATGAAGGGCTTGACCAGATGTGGGTGAACCAACCCATACACTCGTTCCTTGTTGGATGCCTAAACCCGTGCCTCCAAGGAAGCAGTGTACGGGTTGATTCGCCCCAGCCCCAACCCTCAATGAAGGGCTTGACCATATGTGGGTGAACCAACCCATACACTCGTTCCTTGTTGGATGCCTAAACCCGTGGCTCCAAGGAACCAGTGTACGGGTTGATTCGCCCCAACCCCAACCCTCAATGAAGGGATTGACCAGATGTGGGTGAACCAACCCATACACTCGTTCCTTGTTGGATGCCTAAACCCGTGCCTCCAAGGAACGAGTGTACGGGTTGATTCGCCCCAGCCCCAGCCCTCGATGAAGGGCTTGACTAGATGTGGGCAAACCAACCCATACACTCATTCCTTGTTGGATGCCTAAACCCGTGCCTCCAAGGAACGAGTGTACGGGTTGTTTCGCCCCAGCTGGCTTGACCACCTATTTACGTTGCCTTTTTCCAATTCCACTCCATTCTATGCAAGAGTTGCCTTCACGAATATTGGGAACCGAACCACATCCTTCTCGTTAGCCACTTCTTCTTCTCTAAGTTAAGTATCACGATCGATGCACCGCACACATTGACTGGAGGACCGTTAATGTGGCATCTCCACTCATTGGAGCCGCAAAATAGGCTCCACCAGAGGCCTGTTGGGGTCTTTTAAAAGCAAGATCACATTCAACTCTATAATCCTCATACATGTATATATCCGAATCCTTGTTGCCCATGGAGTACAACCGAAGGTATGTGGCCATGGAGTATAACAGAAGGTATGTGGCGGTCCCCATGTGGGCACGTCCAACTTCACATGCATTTATGGATGATGGATTGGTAAGGGAATTGTCTCATCCAGTTAGGAATTGCGAATCACTAAATTTCAAATTTTAACGTCAAATTAGGAATGTAAAAGTTGCAAAAGTTGATGTGATTTCAAACTGTCATCTTATGTGTATTATCATATGTGTCCTCCCAACATGTATGACCCAACGTAACTGTTCAATTGGATTTGGTAGACTATCCTGTAAAAGTTGGGATTTTTTCTCCAAATTTTGAATTTACATCTTGACTTACATCAGAACATGCAAAAACTTTTGAGAGTGTAGGTGTTGTAGGGGCCATTGGAGTCACATGTTGGGAATTCAAACCTCATCTATTCAAGGCTTTGGTGCTTTCAAGTTTCACATACGGCATTCAAGTTTGGGGAGGCAACTTGAAAATCTCGCATTGGAAGGTTTTTGAGAAGGGCATAAAGATACATATGACGTCCCACATCAAAGTGCATTCTTCAACACCCTATCAAATTTTGTTGGTCAAATTTGAAGAGCCTCCCATGGAATTGTATGCTCTTAAGCTAACTATAGGTTTTCAACAATGGGATACGATACCCACCTATCCATGTCTTGGTTAGTCAATCAAGCAACCTCGCTTTCCCAACACCTAGCACAAATCGACAACTATGTGGAAGGTATCATAGAATCTATGACCTTGGGAAATCCATGACAACACAACACCATTAAAACCCACATTCGATGGTCTCAAGGAGGTTTACTTGCTAAAGAGTGGGAACTATTTCCATCTTTTGGGCATCTCTCAGGGAAGAAACTAGGCCACCTTCACCTAAAGGATTCTCTCAAATACAAAGGTGAATTATACTTGAAGCAACCATTGACATCACCACAACGCAAGATCAATGTTGCTTACCGCACCTCAAATCATAGACTTGCCATTGAAACTACATTGTTTTGTCTAATTAGTGTGGGTTACGATTTGGAGTTTTGCATTGCCATAACATTTTATTAGGAGCATCATTCCTTACCCAAATAACATATGTAGTTAGTATGCACATCGAAGAATACTATATAACTTAATTGGTAAAAAATGATAATGTTGGTAAAAAGTTATAGCTACATGTAACTTCGAATGGTAACCCATGCTAATTAGACAAAATTGTGTAGATAGTGGTTGACTATTCTTATCTTTGTAGATCATAGATTATGCCACTTTTGCTTTACATTGTAGTTGAAACCGAGACACAGTTTGTGTTGGAGTGTCCTAGGCTATATAACTCCATTAGGGAATTTTTTCAAATGTAGTATTAGGGAGTCTCGAGTCTCTCTTTCAATTAGACTAGCAAGTCAATATTAGCCTCTATCTCATGAAGGCTACCGCACTCCATCACTCTAAAAAATTAACTGGTTTGAAACCATCTTGATGTGCTTTTATGCTCATAAACCTTTTGACTTCCCATACTTTGAAATTCATTTCATTATTGTAATATTGGTTTGGAGTGGCTGGAATAAAAAGAACTTATGGAGTCTCTTTTATATTATGAGAAATTTTAGACTCAAATTTCTAAGAAGTTTCCATAAACTTATTTTAAAAACTTAAGGGTCTCAGTATGCTCCCTAAATCTATGAAGAAATGATGTTGGAACTGTAAACCATTTCCAATCCAAATACAAACGGTGTCAAGGATTCCTCTCAATGCCCTCTTTCCAACTTAGCATGGTGCTACTCATCGTGAAATATCAAATAATCAACTCATTTGAAGCATTGGAAGTGATTTAGAATCACGTGTTTTAATGGGGAGAATTGCACCCCATGTGACCAACTAGCATCATAAGAAAACAAGTCTTCAAAGTTTTGCCTAAAATTATCTTTGATGAATGGCCTTGGAAATGTATGTTTTCAGTATGTTGTTGGATAGGCATAATTTGGTTAAATCTTTTAAAAAAATCTATTATATTAAAAATCTTAAGAATACTATATAACTTAATTGGTATATAAACTCATTGTTCTACAAGAACTATGTGTTCTTGTTCTACCTTCAAGGAGCATATTCTATTAATTCTCTCTATATATAATATAATTTTAGTTTCATCTTGACTAATTTCAATCATTAAAATGTAATATTTTAACAATAATAACAACTAGATGTTCTCCATATTGGAATGGGATATCCTAGCCCTTAATCCAAGCATATAACCCACAAACAAAAAAAAACACAAACCATAAATAACTAAGAGTGTACAGATAGATCATTTCATGTCGTAAATAAACCCGCTAGACTTTACATAACCGCCTATGTAATTGAACCCGGGTGGACAAAGCAACAAAATTGATCACATGTGTACAATAATCATGGGACTTGATTAAACATCCAAACCACCCCAATCGAAATGGCCCCATCTCATAGATACACTCTAGAAGCTAGCACAACCCCCCTACTTGTAGGCAATACACCGCCAAGGAGTTCATACATGTGAAGCATGTCCATTCCTTGGAAAAAACACATGTTTTCCTTCACGCAAGTGATCTGCGCTAGCGTTCTTTTTGCTTCTTTTTTCTTCTTCATGCAAGTGTTGTGCACAAGCGTTCCTTTTCCTATCTTTTTTTCCTTCACGCAAATGTTATGTGCCAGTGGTCCTATTTCCTTTCTTTTTGCGGGATGTCATAGTCGACAATTACATAAAGTGTGAATAATGAGATCTCTAGCAAGATGAATAATGAGATCTCCATGATATATTTATGACATTATTGGAAAAAAAACTAGGATGAGGAGGTTGGTTCAAGAACAACTCTTGTAGTCATGTAATAGAATTTTAAGGATTACATTTGGTATTTTTAAAATTGTCAAATGTGGAGATCGATGTAAGCACATTCTAGAAGGATTCAAAATTCATTAACTAGGTGAGGGGGGGCACCTATGTTTGAAAACGTTGGTTTCGAAACCGACCGCAGTAAGCCAAGGTATAAGGTAGTTGGCTTGGACATGTGCCTAACTTCGAGGAGCTTGGTTTCAAGGTTGGTCCCCCCTTTTTTTTTGGCTTAAAACCATCCGTTTCCGCCTCCGAATGGAAACAAAGGTTTTAAGTCTTGCAAAAACGTTGTCTTGGATCATTGTTGAAAGCGGACAATTCTACCCAATGAAAGAGGGACCAACATTAATTGAAACCAAACTCCTTGAAGCTAGGCACATGTCAAGGCCGAAATTCTTTTACCTTGGCTTACCAAACTCCATTTCGAAACTAGCGTTTTTTAAACATGTGTGGCCTCCACATGAAGGAAGTCTTGGACTCCAGTGCCATCGTTGGACATATTTGGTTAGGACCAAGGCTAGATGCCCACCTCTTTAAGCCATGCCCCCACCACTATTACCGATGTACAAGGGCTTTAGTAAAAACATAGGCACATAGATTTATGGGTTTTCAATCTCAAGTGGGTCCCTCTAGACTAATTCAAAACCTTTGATAAATAATTCTAGAGTCACACTTTCCCAAAAAAAAACAATCTATATGCTATAACAAAATAGCATGAATTTTCACCACAAAATAAGAATGGTAGGGGCCCAACTCAAAAAAGTTGGCATCTAACACCGGACTTTGGGTAGGAGTGTTCAAGTGCTACTCAAAATCCTAGAGATAGTTGATCCATGCAATGGACAATGACCATGCAATGGGCAATGACCATGCAATGCAAGTTCACCTGCACACTCATTGTCGAAGATGGCTACTTCCGAGCTAGTTTTAAAAGACCATTAACTAAATCAAAGCCAAACCTTTGCACCACCTATCTATTTCAAGTGACAAAAGAATCTTCATGTTGAGTGACATTCTTCATCATGTGATGGTCCTTGGGTAGGGCCATGCTACACACACATACAAGCAATGACCAATGAATGGGGAGAACCGACCGCTATCTACGGATGAACCGCTTGACTTCGAGAAATAACCGGTTGAAGCTCAAGACTTCAGGAAAATACCCATCATTCTAGACACGGGGGGATCACACCCCCTTACATTTTGTAACCACGTACGATAATGGGGTATTTTATGGGGGGATATTTATGTACCTCTCAATAATTTTCTTCTCCCTATTTGTAGATATAAAGCTACTTTGACATATTTTTTAGTACCCTATATTTATTTGTAATTATTTAGAGAGGCTATTTTTTGGCATCATATTTTTTTTAATAAATTATACAAGTTCCAAATAATGGGCGGAATACTATAGCATTGCAAAATTGACTACGTTAACAACAAACGTTCCATACCTTCCATCTTGTCATTCAATCGGTTTTAATTAGTTATACCAATGCTAAACCATTCAAAGTCCCATTCAAAACACAACCAATAGCACTTGAATACTAGTTAAAAGGTAACCAATAAACACGGAGATAACAAAATGTACAAGCTAACATAAACAAGTTGTAAACGCGGATAGAACAAAACAAGAAATACAATCAATTATCACAAGACATGAAAATTTGCACAACTATATACTCTAAAACAAAATATTGCATTCAAATGAAAGAAAGCTAAATACAAAAATTGAAAACATTTATTTTAATTGTATTCACAAACACATTCAACGTCTACCAAATATTTACAATGTGAGGGGCTAGGATAAAACTATGCATCCTCCAATATATGTTAAGGTACATGTCAATATCCTCTACAATGTCATGATAAGACTAAAAAATTTGGAGAGGTTTATCACCAATGATGACGAATAACTAAAACTAATTGTTGGCATGAGGCAGGCAACCTTCAAAGTTTTCAACCACTCCAACACATCTTCCTCCAAGGCAAAGCGCAATCCTCCGAGTCTACCATGGTGAGGTTGCCAAATGTTGTAGCACACCAATCGATCATCTAGATGTTGTAGCACAAAAGGTTGTTATAACAAAAGGGCAATCAATAGAATATTGGCATATTGGACACTACTAGCAAGACAAGTAAGAGCAACAACAAAAATTGATGAAGAATAAACCACAAGCCAACCTTAATTCTCATAATTTGATGCCTTAAAAACTAGATTTTAGATTTAGAAAATTGAAGATGCTCAATCAAAAATCTATTCAAGACCAAATAACAAGATTATGTGCAAATTTAAGATTTAGGAGTACATAGTACCTAACCTCCTCCGAATTTGGATTGAAAGTTAACTCATCATCTTTATGCATTTGAAAAGATGAATACATGCTTATCACTTTAACCATCCAATGCTCATTAATAAATGACATCTTTGAATGAAGCAAGAGAATTTCATATAGATTAAATAACACCTACTAACCTAGAAAACATTTTCTACAACA
Source organism: Polytrichum commune (assembly GCA_950295325.1). Lineage (NCBI taxonomy): Eukaryota > Viridiplantae > Streptophyta > Polytrichopsida > Polytrichales > Polytrichaceae > Polytrichum > Polytrichum commune. Next base: position 25,233,964 of record OX485807.1, on the reverse strand, counting down.
ATCATTCATAATTTGTACACTAGAAAAAAATAGTTATTTTGTGGTGTGGGTATAGGGTCACAATCAATATCCTACATCGCTATCAATTTCATGTAGATTTCTCAATAAATTCATTCAAGGAATTATCATCAACCGGATCAAGCTCAAAAACATCCCTCTCTACATCAAATGACATAGTCACTATGCAAACTATACTATCTACATCAACCCAAATAAAATCCGAGTGCTCAGATTCGAATTTGAAGTGTCTAGGGACTTTTCTAAAATAATTAAGATAGACCATAAAACCGGTTCTGGCAATACTTGTTTATTTACCTTTATTCACCTCTCGATTGAGACTGTCAATGAGATGCCTGCAACTTCCCCACCTTGTACCTATCTTCTGTCTCATTTTTAGAACTTGTCATATACACCACGTGTCATGGTCAACTCCATTGACGACACATGTAGGTTGCAGATTTTTAGAAGGTCTTCCCCTAATCCTCTTAACAACCAATTCAACTATAGATGAGATAGTTGTCGTACTGCTTTGCATAAAATACACTCCACAATCCATCCCAAGACCCAACATTCTCTCTGTAGAAGATGAAGCATTGATATAATCATCAACATCTCATCTTTCTACGCTCACATTTAGGTCTTATAACTCTTCATCTTTCTACATCCCACATTCAGGAGGGCGTCAAAAATCAATAATATGTCATCAAAAACAGACAATGGAAGGGGAAAATCAAAGAGGTGGAGTTTGAAATCAACTCTTACTGCACAAGAGCGGAGCAAGCCGAATCTTTGGTGTTTGTGAAACATCCTGTGTGAATGCTATGGAGCAAAGAAGAAAGCTCCAAAAATTATGTCTTACCTACCGCTTTTGCGCCACTATGCTTGCCCAAACCCTAAGCAAGCCCAAGGGTCGTTGAGAAGTCGCAACATTCATTCCCCAAACAAAATCCACAACAATTCCCTCCATACTAACGCATTTCGTTCAAATTTGGACAAAATTTAAACAATATTCATCCAAGTAGTCAAACCCATATTATTCTATTGATCCTACTACATACATTTGGGGGGATCCAATATCTATGACCCTATTTTTTTCTACTAATTACTAAAATGAAGGATTTATTCACCACCTTATTTTACATATAATCATGTAGGGGACATATTTCCAATGCTATGGTAGATCTAACAAACCTATAAAATTTACCCTTAACGAATTAAATTGACCCTATGTTTTATCTCACGTGGTTTCTAAAATTCCGATAGTCACCTCCCCGAGATTCTAGAGGACTATGTATGGAATATACCTCAATTTAATTAAGGAAAGACCGAATGATCACAACATACAAGGTCTGTGGGTGTTATGTGATTCCTTTCTTTCATATTTCTCCAACGCCTAGATTTACACAAAGAAATTCGTGTTGCATTAGCAAATTTACGATGGAATATATGTAAAACCGGATTGAAATCCGAGCTTCCCCTACTTTGGTTTTGGTCATCGGAAGTGCATGTTGGTTGAGTTCTTAATTGGATATAGGGGTCCTCCCAGTTGTGTTCACTATTGAGTGTGGAGTACTTATTAGTATTTGAAAACATAATCCAAACTCTTTTAAACATGTGTCTTCATGATGTTTGCTCTTTGATCCTCACCGAACAACATACCAATCAAATATAGGGGTCCGATTAAGAAGAGTTTAACTGCATAACACCGGCATAACCTTAACCAGTTGGACTTGGCAACAACTAGGTTCTTGACCAATTACGCCCAAACTTCTCCCCGGACACTGGCACCGACCCCATTTTGTGTGTGGACATAACCATTGTAGACCTAACAAAAATAGGAGACAAGAACTTAACATAACATAATGCTAAGTTTATGTGTGGCATGTGGGTAGAAATTCAATCGGGAAAAACATCAAGTACGGTAATCTCCCACTTAAGTACGCACCCGTGTACGCATCAAAAATCAGGGTTCATACTTTATTGTTTTAACATGTCATGCAAAGTCATTTACTGTGAAAGCATGAATTTTTTACGCTTGACATTCACTGTCAATTTGTCAACGTTTCCCTGAAACATCTCAAACGATCGTCACAATTCATCATACATATGTCCAGCTTCCGTTTGAACATCGGAGCACAACAATTGGATCGTCAATGTCAAGGGCAATACAACTTCAAAGCCTTTGAAGTCGGTAGCACTTTCAAATTCAACAAATGTCTCGATAGGTTGGATTTCGTCATCGATAGGTGGTTCTTCTTCAATTCGCATCATTTTCATGACTTTCTGGATGGCACCTTCACTGACTTCATACTCCCGCCCCAACGCCCGCTTGCTCGGCGCATTCACCTTGCTCAACTTTGCAATGATTTGACATTATTGGGCTTGGGTCAAGTGGGTTGCCTCAAGTTTCATTTGTTTCCCGTTGCCATTCATCAAACCAGAGGGTCTAGAAAACGATATGAGTAAAATACGCATCAACCAGCTAAGTGTGCACCAACGGCTCCAGTTCAAAGTGCGTACTTAAGCAGGAGATTACTGTACTGACTACCGAATTCTTGTTAGTGCTAGTTTATGTGGGAGAGTCCTATGTGCTTGCCCCTCCCTGCCCCTCACTTTCCATCGATCTGCCTTACTTGATCAAATCTTCAATTCAAGTGGGTAGGATTGTAGTGCATCACAAACACCTCGGACAACCTTACATGGAAAGAGCATTTGCTATTTCCTTAGATCTAGCAATGCCATCTCCATGCATGAGCTTTAAAATGCCTAAGAGGTTGGACCAGACTACCTTAATTACCAGGTGGAAACAATGCCCTTGCATGCTGTTGCGTTTTTCATTCAAACAAACTTTGCAAATTGCATAACATTAAGTAGCAATGCTAGGAGGGTATTCTTTGAGTACCCGCAATATTACCTCAACAAGAAGGGAAAAGCTTGTAAAGCAAGGGTGAGTGAATGGATAATTAATCAAATATAGTAGCTTCAAAAAGATATCAAAGAGGTTTCCAAGGCAGGTGTTGGGAGACTTTTCCAAAAAGTGCAACTATGTTTTTGACCTCACCAACTTTTCCGTTGCTTTTATAGCTATTTAAATTTGTTTACATCATAATTTAGCCTAGATTAGAACCTTTACCACCACTTGGCATTAGTTTTGTCCTAGAAACCGACACAATTAATTATAAGCATTGAAAGTAACTACCCAAACAAATTAAAAATAGCCTAAGTAAAACTCAAAAGTAATGCTACCTTTGCTACCTTGTACCCCTACAAAAACACAATTGGTAAGACTAGTGAGTGTTATGTGTTAAGTGTTATAACATGCTCTACTCCCTTCTTTGTTAATTGCACCTTTATAAGTCTTAATTTTGAGAAAATCAAGGTAGTAATATATGAGAGCATACATTTTAAACATGTAATCACATTTATCCTGTATTCTTTGCGAACAATTCAAAATTGTTAGTGGCACACGGGTGTTCTTTCGATCTCTATTGAGAGGGAGATAGAGGAAGCTAGGCGCTTGGTAGAGGTTGATGAAGTTGCTACTCTACTTCATCAACCGACATTATTGTCATCTGATAGTGAGGTGGGTGACGTGATGAATGCTCATGAATACCTCAATTATGAGATGGAGTTTGATTTAAACAACCCCTATGAACCTACCGATGAGGAGTTTTTGGATATTATGTATTCCTCAAAACATCAAGAAATTGATGTTGATGAGGTTATGGTTGATGTGGTAGAAGAAGTTGTAGGGTTTAGTGTTGCTGAGCATTCTCTAGAGACTTTGAAGAAATGCTTTGAACAAAGACCAAATGATGCCTTATTACACATCAGGAGCATTCAAGGACTCCAGAAGGAAGTTTCATCTCATCATTTGGAAGCTTCTCGTCATACTACTATAGACTCTTCCTTTTGGTGAGTTTAGTTGGAAGAATCTCGTCAAGTTACTACTATATAGATTATTTCTTTCAATTAGTTTAGTTGAATTATATATTATCATTTGTACTTTCATTTATTATTATTAAAAAACGTTATGTTCTTCATTTTTAGAAATTTTGAGTGTTATTTTTATAAACGTTATTAATCATCGGTACGAATTCTATAAGTGCAACTTATTATAATTCTATATATGTCATTTTTTTTGCTACTCCCAACTTGTAAAATTTATAGAGTCTTGACTGTATTAAGCTAACATAGACGTTCATATGTGTCAGGAGTTTTTTGACAAGATATACAAGAGACAAAGTCTTTGCACAAGAAAGCTGAGGCATGGTTCAAGGACTGAATCAGAGTTGGCTTTGTTATCGTCACCTGCTTTTCCCCAGGACTTGAAGCTGATAACTACAGTGGTATGGGGAAGAGATGCATGAACATGGAAAAGGAGTCTTCAAGAATATGACTGATGATGTGCAACTTGTACACAGTCAGAGGATGCGCCCATGAGAGTCATTTGAAGGGGAGCTAATTATAGTACATAGGGCCCCAGTTAGCAACGGTTTTCCACTTGGGCATATTTGGTATGTCCACTAGTTTACAGTGTTGTAATGCTCTCGTAGGACTCATTGTTGTAACATTCCAAACACCTGGATTTGGATGTTCTAGGGTTGTATAACTTCATGATAAACCACGGATGGCTCTCTATTTTGACAAAAAATAAATTACAATTTCTTTGAGTTTTGTCACTCATCAATTCTGCACTAGTTGTGACCCTTTGAATCCCACGTGGAAACTACATTCCGGTGTTAGTAAAGATGAAATAGCACCTTGTACAGTATAAAACCATTTAATCAAATTTGAAGAAGTTTAATTATTCTCTCGGGGGGCAATGTGTTAAAAAGTTAAGGATATAGGTGCGAACAACCACTATTTTATAGGGGGTATTACTTTCAATTTTTTTTTTCACATGCTATCATTATGCAAATTTCTACTTTGGGTTAATAGAAAAATGGCTTGCATTACTTATAATTCCAAATTACCTATTATTCCATACCCTATAGTACTTTAAAGATGTCCAATGTCATTTTTGATACCCTATATTACTTTGAAGTCCAATTATAAAATTTTGCCCCCATGTTTTTAAAATACCCTATCATTTGTTCGCACGTATATTGCTACTCCAACCAATGACTACCCCCCCCCCCCGATTATTCTTTTGTGAAACTCTTTGTATGATTTAATTTCGTTACATGTAGTGTGAATACATGATGTTTTACAATTACAACGTCCTACGTTTCCCACGTTCCCCTATGTTCCTAGATAGTTCGTTGGAGTTGTGAAACCTTGTTGTCGTTGCAAAAGATTGATCAGCTATGGAAATGGCTACCATCACAACCACCGTCACCTCTTCGTATGCCCCCTCGCAACTGAAGCCCACCACCCGCTCCCCACATGTGGCCTTCTCACTGTGAGATTCCCTCGCCGTAGGTTCTAGTACAACACTCCCTCCTTCAATTCATCACGTTTTGCAATAATGGACCGATTGATCTATCCCAATGCATTTAATAGAAATAGTGGTTGGGGAGTTTTTCTACACAAACCCTCTAATAACTGGTTGAAATGGGCTCCAACCAGTTGGAATTTATTATTTGTTGGTTCGGGTTGGATCCACCTAGTTGATCCGATTCATTACCCCCATTTGGCATTTTAGCTTGGTTGAAATCCGAATGTAAAAAAAACCCGTGGTGGGTAAAAAATCCGTTTAAATAAAAATTTGGCCAGTTTTCATTTTTTTCAACTAAATTACATTCCTTCATAAAAAAACCCAATTTATCCTTAGCAAAAATTGAACTTGGTTCAAATGACGGATTTATGTTAGTACAATTAACCACCAATATAATAGTTTAAATTTGATGCAAAACAAATCACAACAAATTAGTTGCGTTCTTGCTAAGGACCAACAACTCCACATACATACCAAGCTGGATGAGAGAATAAATATTTAAATTTGATGTTGTTTTTTCATATTTCTATGACTTCATTAATAATTGCATGACAACATTCGATTAGCCCCTCTAAAATTACCCACAAAATATTCTTCACATTTTTTGTCTATATTCTATTCATGTGTTTGATTTTTATGTAATTTTGGACTAAAACTGTCATTTTACAACTCGCTGTGCTAATACATTGTACTCTAACAATCTCATCTAAAATTAACAAGTTTTCATAATTAACTGTTAAGGTGTGATTCCAAATGATCATTGATCAAACATCTTTGAAATTTTTGTCCAACCAATCGGTAGTTGTTTGTAATTTAGATGCAGAGAATTTTATTATGATTGCAACATAATTTACTGATAATATCATGTCTTTCTTCCTTTAATTTTACACTCAATTTCATATTGGCCATATAACAACTCAAACCACCCCCAATTAGTCAAACCAACTTATTTAGACAACATATTAATCGGATTCAACACTTTAAACGTTGTCATGATATGGTTGTCTTCAAATTTACACTCTAATGCATTGTACACCACCAACATAAATTACTTTTGAAATACTACTGCATCTACGAGGTTTTGCCTCGTTCCATCCCGTATTATTTCAATATCATGATTTTTACTTCTCCCAATTTCATTAAATAATTCCTTATAGATTTTTCTTGATGACCACGTTTAAAAAAAATGTGATATCAAATTTTTATATTATATGTCAAACTATTCAAATCTATAATCTCTTCAATGAAAAACATACAGATTTGAATAATATCAGTTTCTATTACTAAATATTTTATAATTATATTCACAAACTTCTTCTGAAATAAATGTAATAACATGAACAAAACATGGAAAATATCAGCTAAAAAATAAAACATCCAGATGAACTTCAACATATGAAGTTCTGTAAATATATGAGATCCAACTTCATCCTCTATAGTATTATAATAATCTCGAAAGTAGGTTAGATTGCTCTCTAAATAATCATAAAGGATTATTACGGTTTGCCACTATGACAATCACTTAACTTTTTGGTATATTTTCTAACATTTTGTAAAATCAGCAAACTTCTCTTATAATTGAAGCAATGCAATTTTTCTCTTCTAAGACTTCTTGAGACGCATTGCTACTAAATTCAAAAGTGCATCTATTTCTCTAGAAATCTCTTTACAAGGCAGAATTTTTGTTGCATCTTTAGCCACTGAGTTTGTCCTATATGCCACATAATGGATAGAAGTTAACAAAAAATTTACATGTTTTTTTAAACGCGCTGCAATATTATTTTGTTTGCCAATAATGATCGACGTTCTATGGAAGTCAAATCCTACAAACTTGTCAAAATTTAGTCCGCATTTTTTCAAATTTTTGTTAATATCTCGAAAATTATACATGCATCTTTATTTTTGTCTTCAATATGCAATAATCCAACATTAATGCAAAAAACAAAAAAAAAATTCTATAAAACTAGCAAATACAACAAAATGGTTTGTTATAGATATATTTGTAAACTCATCAATCATAATATTAACAAACCTAGAATCTCAAACCCTATCTAAAATTTTATTTGAATCACTGATAATATGTTAAATAAAATTTCATCACAACTTTTTTCATCATGATAAAGTTTCTCCGTCACATTAGTTTTTACCTCCACAAATAAAGAGCACAAACCAATTTCTTTTTAAAGGAAATGATTTATTTCTCTATGTAATACGATGTTTGAAACACAAAATGCATGGTTTCATTGCATGCTCAATTTGCTTCTACAATCTCTCTTTTCATTGTTCGCTCTTATTTTTATATTGCCTAAGTCAAGCGTCTATGCTCTGCATTCTTCTCATGGTCTTGAAAGGCTGATATTTGAATGTTAATACTGCATGTAGTAGCGAAACTTTATCTGCCTCATTTCTGTTTACAAACTTTGTAAATAAAAATCCTACCCGTTACAGGTGCAAATTCAATCCAATCAAATATATTATATCATACATTCTTCCACTGAATCACATCAATTTCTAGTGGAGTCAAATCTAGACAAGAGATACAACCTTCAGATGATGACGATGTTTGAATAATTGTTATGTCATCACTTTGTGAGTTTTTATACAGTATACTACGGAGACATTTTTGTCTTTTCAGTATGTGAAGACAATTTTTTTGGACTCAACAAATATCCTAAAGTACAATTATAAGGCGAACATAAGGCGAACATATCCAACTGTAAGCAAAAGCAATTGCAAATAATCTACCAACACCTAAGTTAAAGTAATTCACAAATGAAACCCAATTCCAATGTGTCCGTGCGTTAATGCAATAACATAGACGTGTAGATCCAACCAAGAAGAAGTCTTAAAACTTTCAACATAACCATAAACCAAAATAATTAAACAAACCAACAAGCTAAGTCCAACAAACCAGCAACCTAAGTCTAAGCAAAACAACACCCTAACCCACCAAGCATTTAGCCATCTTAAACCTACAGGATGACACTATACCCTGGTTTATGGACATGGCTACTACTGCACGTCTCCCAAGTGCAAAATACTGAATTTTCACATAACCAACCGAAAAATCACAAGAAGATCTCCACAGTGATCCTCAATAGCGGCCTACATCAAGAATTAAAATCTTGCCAGCTTCTCATTGTCGTAAATGGTCCACTCCGAGACTCATTTTCATCAAGCTTCCAGTTCATGCATAGAACAAGAGACGAACATGCTAGAACTAAGGACTCGAAGCATATTCTAGCGATTTAGAATGCATTATAGAACAATTCTTGTTGAGTTAAACTGTCAGAAATGTATCTCCTGCCTTGTGATCCGACCTACATCAAGAAGCGCCAAGATTACATCCACAAAACACAAATATAGCCAATATTACTTTAGTTGATCTTGAAGCCGATCCATGAGTTCTCCATTTTCCACTCACCACATGTGTATGTGTGTAGTTTTGTGTCAAGATTTCAAGTCTTTCGTCAAGATTTTGTTTTGCAAAAAGTACAAGAGTCCTAAGATGCTCTACATCTCTCACTACATCTAAGAGCTGACATCTCTCACCACATCTACTTCAAAGCCGATCCACAAGCTCCCCAATAGGTTGGGCGGAGGCCCAAGCGAACGCAACCAGGGAGATGGGAGTTGGACCTGTGCCGAGGGGGAGGGCAGGAGTGGAGCGATCGGGAAGAGCAGGGGCAAGGGGGAGGAGCAAGGATGAGGGGAGCGAGAGTGAAAATTGAGTGGAAAAATGGCGGGGGGAGGGGACCACTATCTCCCTCATGACCCTCCCCATACACGGCTGAGATCCGACAAAATGTGGTTAGCCGATATTCACGGATACCCTCCGGGGGACAGTTAATATCTGAGGGTTTACACCTTCAACCCGTGAATTAAATGGGTATTCAAATTTAATACCCATTAATATTTGGTTTCCTCCCTTGGTAGATCGGATGCCCATCTTACTACCCTCCTCCATATCCGGTTATGTGTCCATAGCAATCAGTTCATTTATAAAGAACCGTCGGTTCTCCCCGATCATTGAATAGAATCTTTCCACCAATTCAATTAGGGAGCCAGTAGCGTTTGGGCAAGGAGAGGATACTTCATAATATGCGTGAAGTGTTGGAAAATGGAGAAGATATGCTTCTTTTAAGGGGGAGGGGGTTTGGTGGATCTCGTAGGGAATGGAGTTTGTTTCATAGGGTTTAGGATGTGCTGAATCTTGAGAAGAGAGGCTCTTGGAAGATATTCTTGTGAGGAATGGAGCCATAGGTTTTTAGTGTATTACTAGAAAGGACAAATGTGTTCCACCTCGTTTGCAATTTATGCATCTTTCTGTTGTTGTATTTTGAGTGCAGCTACATTGGAAAAATCCACAAGTCTAGAGTATCTTGCAGTGGCAGAGCTCTGGCACAAGAACTGGAATGGTTCTAGATGTTCTCAAAAGTGGGGTTTATGAGGTATCATAGGATTTAAGAATACAACTCTGCTTTGACACAGTAGTCTCAGAAAATTCTGCTGGAAGCAAGTGTTATTAAAAAGATCTAGTGGGTGTTGGCAAGGAAACATTTGTTCGGGAGGCCTATATTTCCATGTGGAGAGTCGGAAGGCTTGTATTTCCATGTGTAGATGCCAGGGTTCTCAGAAGTCAAAAGTTTTGAACTAGATGGGAATGCCACAGTGAGGCATTGTTACAAGAATGTTGCATTTATGCTCAGAGGTTGGTTGTGTCTTGTTTGCATTTCGTTGATGTTAGGGTACACATCAGAGCGTCTTGCTGGTAGGTTTTGTATATGTGGACAAATTAATGATGCCAATGACCATCTCCTGCTGATGCTACAATCCTCATAAACTAAAAGTATTGAATTCAATAGGAATAGCGCAGTGGGGCATGGACGTTTGGTACAAGACTACAAGTATCTTGCATTTCTGCTCAAAAACTGGTCACTTCTTGTTCACATATTTTTGATGTCGGGGTTGATGTTCGAGTCTTGCTGGTAGGGTTTTGGATCTGAGTTCATAAAATGTGTTTCATGAGTGTGTGGTTGCAGTTCCAGTTATATCACGTGAGGAGATTGAAGTAGCACATAAATGTATGAGTGACATATCATACTATCTTACATATCCGGTCCTCTTTGGAGGTGCTGTAGGAATTCGTGTGTACAATTTGGACTTGCCTTGAAATTCATCATTTGGACCTTAAGATTTGAGATTCTGAATTCTTGATAAGAATCAGTTTATTCAGATGCAATGTGGTGAGAATGTTGATTGACTGATTTTCCTTTACAGGTCTTTTTTGGGGTTGTAGTTTGTTGCAAGCAATTTCTAATAATAACATTGCATAATGTGCCACTTTTAACATTCTCCTCAATTGGCTTCCGAAATGTCTAAATTTCTCAAACAAGTCTTGTTTTGGTTCATGTCACTGATCCATGATCTTATTGGTTGAGCTATTTGATGCATGGTAGCATTATAGAAGGTACGTTCTATTTCTTTTTAGAATTGGTCTTGTCAACACTTGGTGTAAATTGACAGAAAATACAAATGTGAAGGTGGATTTCAAGCTTCTGACTAAGCTCTCGTTGCTATGGTATATTGAGTGTTCCAGTTTGTGGAAGTTTTGCTAGTTGTAAGGCAGGGTTTCTTCCTTTATCACTGAGATTTTGTTTCTATGTGCGCTGGCTTTATTGCATTCTCTTGTATGTAGTAATGGCCTTATCAACTAAAATGAGACAATTGGTCCGCTCAATTTAATGTAGGGAACGTGATGGGAACGCAATGATTGCCAATTGGTACGAGAGAACACCCGTTGAGAGTTCCTAAACTAAACCTCAAACATTCTAATACACCCATACATGTTTATAAATAGATGCAAATCATCAATTGCATTATGGAAGATCTCATCAATTGTCACAAAAGTATTGTGCTTACACTCCACGGGCGATTCCCCGTGGGTTGTTTGGGGCCACCATGCACATTGAAGGACGTAGACAACATGTTCGCAACATATAACAGTGGCCATGTTTGTTTACATCAATGATGCGAGTTAAAGGAGTAATGCCTACACTCTCAGAGTCATGTCAATATGTGCTACTCCCTACTTTATGCTCTCATATATCAAAATTGAGCATCAGACATGATAGTCCGTGTCTACCTCAGGTGTCAACCCACGGGCTTTCGCCCGTGGATTCCAAAATTACCTAGAGCAATGCATGTTCAATCTAGACGCCTCCTGTCGGTACCCCATCCTCAAATTGAACTCCATTGCTCATATGCTCGCTTCTTGTGCATCGATCTAAATTATCCTTAGCGAAGAGAATTTGCCTCGCTGGGATGATCACATTGTCATCGGACGCATTCTTTTGTCTTGCCCATGATGCCACAACACAATCCAGAGATTGACGAGCTGGAGCATAATCCTTGAGCCTCGTCCACCTAAAACATTTTGCGGTGTCCCATTCCTCATAACGATCATCCAATGTCTTCTTGCTCCTCTGCCCAAGGACCGGTACATAATATACAATCTCAATTGAACGAGGATGAGGACCAACATGTGCTAAATTTGGCTCGGAAATCACTCGTCCCATCCAAACAGGATTAGGACAATCATCACTAGGACGTAGTAAGACATAGTGACCGACCCTAATGTGTGCACCCGGACGAAAGGTCTCGGCGGGTCGAGAACTAGCTGGCCCCACATATGCATAGTCGGTCATGTTCTCCTCAAGTAGATGCACATTGTCCTCATGTAGGGCTGCTGCAATCGAGAACCGTGAAGAAGGCCAAAAGGGCTCGCTAAGCTCAAATGGAGTTGGCGGTAAAGGAAGATCCATAGCCGCAAGCACATTCTCCCAATATGAAATTGTTGGCGCAATGGACTCCATATATTTACCCGAACTATCTTGATCTGCTGTATCCTTCCAATATTTAATAAAACCTTGAAGTCCAAGTTTTATGTTGACAGAATCCTTCATCTCCCTTTTTGGGACGGGTCGGGGACAACCTACAAGAACAAACATACATTGAGGTCAGAGCTATACCTTGGATTAACGGTCCACGGGCGATCGCCCGTGGGCCACGGACAACACACCTTGTAGTAGGTAGTGCACTTCCATAGCAATACCAACCTCACAACCACTAACCTGGTGGGAACATGGTTTTCTTCGTGATTGGATCCACATTCCAGAGCGCAATCCCACCTTCTGGTGACCAACTTGGATCTGTACAAAAAACTTTGTATTGCATCAATGGCACTCCTTGAGGGTCGACATAAAAACGGAATTGGTGTGCCTTGGAATGCCCTATAAGTCGGTCTTGACCAAACTCACTGTAGTAGCCTTTCACCCATCCCTTGAAGTCAACGACCTCATGTATCAAGGACGGGACAATAGTGGGATCCCCAGCAGCCATGAATGACGCCATGAGGTCTGGGAGGGTATGGCAATCCTCAATCTTCAGCCTTTGTCCAAACCTACCGAACATTGCATCCACATCCTCATGCGTATGTCCAACAATTAGGAAAGACACCCGGACTTCACGAAAGATTCCCTTTGCCATCAGAGCAGATCAAAACAACATGTTGTATTTTGATTTGTTATCCTTCGCACAATTGTCCATCTGGACAAGCAAGAGGGGTGGCAAACTCGTAGGCGGAATAATATCGGTTGGTGGTAAAGGAAGTGTTGCTGAACACTTCTCTACACCGACCACCAGTGCGTCGTGCAAAGGGTCACCTATGGAAGATATAGGAATGTCTCGACTGGAGCACATGGGTTCGACCTCAAGTTGACAAAGCAACTTCATGATGGATGTGATGGTGAAGTTCGCATCAGATGGGTACATGTCAAGAACATAATGCGCGTAATTCACATCAGAGTGTCCATGTGCAATCATCCCGGCAATGGATATTGGGAACCGCTCGTATTTATCAACACGTTTGTTTTTGTGCGCGAAAACAGGAAGCGCTGTTTTTCCATAATCCATTTTGTCATGGATGATACAGAGGACCTCTTTCGGAGAGTACTTTGATAAGATCCTATCTTTATAGTAATTGTTTCTATGGGACTCCTGCAATGATAGATGCCTGTTGCTAGCCTTCGAGATGGCCAAGTACCCAGAAGTGCCTTTTGTATGTATTCGTAACAAATCCTTGAAAGCTGCACAGGTTCCACAACGCGAGAAGTTGTCACCAGGGCTCTTTATAACATACTGCTTGAAATGTTGCCGATGAAGGCGGCTTAAATTTGACATAGAGACAGGCGCGTAACCGAGGTCTTTGTCCAAGTCGTTCACTTCCTCCAATAGGTTGGTCCACGTTGTTCCTACAGGGAGCATCTCCGTTCCAATTTTTTCACCAGTTGGAAGAGTCCGAGTCATATGGGGCATTGAGTCCGCTCTACCTTCAACCAAAACTCCAAGTGTAGCTTGTGCCTGCACTGTGTTCGCCCTTGGCTTTTTAGTTCCTGTATTCCCATGATCGCGGGCCCTAACCCCCATCAAGCTCTCGGTCTTGTTCCTATCAAATTGTGCCCTTGATATCATGTAGATGTTCATCCAAGCACGAGTGCAAACTGTTCTTCCTTCCACAACAACCGTCTCCCTACCACTGTGCTCTTGTCTCTGGATCGTTTGAAACACTGCAAGGGCAATGAGCTTCCGGGCATTGAATGGCAATGCAAAGTAGTGTTCCCGAATACTTATCAACAAAGGCCTTGGAAATAACTGGCAACAATGCTCCTTGCAGCAATCCACCATAGACAACATCCGTGCCCCCTCCTCAGTGGCTCCCCAAATTCTTTTCCCAGGTGCCCGAGGTGCAGTAATCCTTGCAGTGTTGTATCGGCGCTTTCCAAGCAAACGCCGACGACTCGTATCTTCGTGGGTTGCATTATGATGGGCCATCAATATTTCCGCCAATGTATGTCCTTCAAATTTCGTGAGGGCTAGGGGCCATCGGTGTAGAGTATTCTCCCAATCCCCGGAAATGACATTTCCAGTGGGGTTCAAGATAATAACTCCAACATCTTCATCGCCCAGTATATTGTTGTCAACACAATCCAGCGGGTTGGTATTGCAAATTAGCCCATCACACAAAGGGCGATCCTCTTCATCAAAGAGAGTAACTGCCTTACCCTTCAAGTCCTTCCTCGACAATCCAATGTAATGCGGAATCTAAACATCAAGAATGAAGCAAGTTAATGCACTATAAAACCATATAGAGAACACGCATCATCAAATAGACCCTGAGTAGCCAAACTTAACCTTATATTGTGGAATGTATACGCTTATCCATGTAGGTGAAATTGTGGCATGTAGATGAAATTATAACTCCTATGAAGAAACACGTAATACAAATGTAGTAACTTGCTCCAACAATAACACTAAGATATATAAGCTCAAACAGAGTACATCCCAGATACTTCCACGGGCGATCGCCCGTGGGGGCTCTCACCCCCTGGGAGGAGACTCCCATGGGCGATCGCCCGTGGGGGCTCTCAACCCCTGGGAGGAGACTACCACGGGCGATCGCCCGTGGGGGATCTAAACTCCTGGGCGACGACACCCACGGGCGCGCTCGTGAGATGACTATACTACTACTCAAGGGAATTTGAGGTCACCACGGGCGCACCCGTGAGAGGCGCCTCCTATTGATAAGCTAATGCGTTTGGAGACACTACGGGCGCCCTCGTGGGGGACCCCACGGGCTCACTAGCGTGCAACATTGGATTAGAGACACTAACCTCTTCATCTACTTGAGCCCCTCTCTCCATGGTTTGGTTTCTCAAGAGTCAAGAGGATGGGCGTCAATGAGAAGAAACAAATGAGCATCCAAATGGTTGCCCTTATATAGAAGGTGAGCATTCCCTCCAATTTCAAAGGTACATAATGTGCATTCCCTCCAATTCCGCCTACCACAAGGTCATCGCGTACTATCTCTCTACCATATAACTTAATCATGACCGATGGTAGTGGAGTTCTATGTTGTATGTTCATGACGTACAAATAGAGTACTAGGGCAAGGAGATTCTTAGTTGGTACTTATTGGGCTCAAGTTTTTCACCACCATGCATGTAATATTTGGCCGCTCGTAGCCTACATGCAAGGCTAATTCATACGGACATTGTATTAAGCTTAGGAACCCACTTAGGTTCAACTTCACATCCAAAGTGTCACGTGTCATAAATTTTATCATATTCCTTGAATTCATTCTAAACTTGGGGTCATCGTGATTGTGTTTTCAAAGATTGCTTTCCAAATGTTTGTGAATTTTTATTTCTTAAAATTCCACGTTAGTATATAACTTTGGATCACTTTCACTAAAACCTTTGCAATGTAATGGACATGTCCACTTTACCGTGCTTCCACCCATGAGTGTGTGTGTGTGATTATTGGTAATTAGTGTTACTAGACATATACGTGTTGATACCTTCCATATTGCGACCCCTTCTTGTGCCTCCATAGGCATACAATTCCTAATGCAAGACATCTATTCGCATTCTTGTGAGGATTCCAAATGAGGGACATGTATAGGACCAACAGTTTACAAAAATCTCATGTTAAGGTTAATGAAAAGAATAAATCTAGTAGTTCGTTGGGAGGTTGTACATTTTTTCTCAACGTGGAAATGCACCTCTAGTATTTCAAAGGCTAAATATCATGATAGAGCGTGAATAATCAACAATCATCATTGTGATATCAACATTATATTTTAGAATGGGGATTGATCGTTCAATTTTGAAGTATCAATACACATACCGAAGGCTTTCATTCCTACAAACTCCTAGTATGCCTATTAATGATGAATATGGCTCATATACTTCAAGGTTTACAACATTGGGTTATTTTATGTGCAATTAAAATGCATATCAGTGAATTTTTAAGAGAGACACAACTATATCTAGATGATGCCACTATTCGAACTCTTAAATAATATTTAATTAATTTAACTCTTAAACTCTTGATTCTTGCGTTTCTTAAGGCTACTTTACACGCGGAGCAAGAGTTGTGACCATGAAAATCTACGTTGACCATTTGGAAACCATCCATATGAAAATAGAAGTCAACTTTTTTCAAGTTATGGGGCCTCAAGCTTAGTTTTAAGTGAAAGTAAGCGGAACAATTTAATAAGTCTAGAACCCAAGTGTACATGCACAGTTGGGGTGCCCAAAATGAATGTCCCTCGTCAATGCTTAGGAATATAATTGAATTATGGAACTCTTATTACATGTGATTGTGGACTGTTGATTCATTTATCAAAGCGTTGCAGATATGGTATTTTACATATACAAACATATCCATATACAGAGACATGTATATATATATATGTATGTTCAAACTTATATATATATATATATATATGTATATATATATATGTATATGTATTTATATATGTATGAACTAATACAATATACAATGAACTTGTATATGTTCAATGAATCAAGTATACTGTGTAGTATGTCAAACCTATAGCTCGACTATCTAGAGCCAAGAATAATGATTATTCATTGAAATAGAGTTCTATTATGGTGTTTCATTTGTTTCTCAAGCAATAATTGAAGAGTGAAGAAAAAAATGATACCACCTAGACTTAGTCTTTGGGAAGGGTCTATAGGATGCGCCACAAAACTAGCAATAAGAGAATTGGGTATTGACAACAAAGTGACCTTTAAGACCGACCTTCCAATATGCCAACATAATTTTGTGGGTAGCAAATTAAAAAAGGAACATTGTGGACCTACGATTTGACCAATCATTTGCTGGTAGAGTTAGAAACCATCATTACATTGGCTACATTGACTTATATTGTAGTCACTGAAGATACTATGTGATTGGAGATACTTATATTGATTGAAGATAAATATAAGTTTGAAAGTTTGGCAGCAACAAGAGCAAAGACATGAGCTGACCTTTTACCATGCCAACTTATCTTTAAAATTTGGCTCTCTTAATAAGCCTTTAACCCACCTTGAACTGACCCGAGATAGAGGCCGGTGTGAGGTGGCACCACTAATGGCACATAAAATTTGTTTGTCCGTGGGCCTTGGCATTTATATAACGTTGGTTTTGGGCGGGGTGTTGGTTCTAGCAACCTCTACCTTATAGGTACTCAACTTAATAATGCAAATAATACTCTGTCTATGGTATTTAGTGTCACATACTTAATAATGCAAATCTTTCCCAAGGCTTGCCATATGAGATAGTCAGTGAATGCATGTTAATACTTTGTCTATGGTATTTAGTGTCACATGTAGAGTAGTGTCACTTACCCTAGTTTGAGGCATTTGTTAGAATACACTAGTGACCAACAACTTCAACATTAGTGTGACCTCATGACACTTGGCATTCAAGTGCACTTACTAATTATTTGGCATGGGCATGTTCAATAATGTTATGAGGTGTATGCCTATGCTTCACACATGATCTACAAGATCACTAAAGAGTACACAAATGACGCTTGGCATTAGACTTATGCTCAAGAATATCTTCCTCAATCATTCTAGAATGTAAACACATGACATTTGCCATTTAGTAAGCTCAAGAATATCTCCTCTTTGCACACTAAAACAAAAAATCGTCATCTAAAGTATCGCAATGTGCTACAATAAATGTCATAATTTAAATATTTGTTCACTTTGAGCAGTTTCTTATGTTGACAAATAATATCATATTGCCAACACTTTGAGACCCCTAGCTAGGCATCTAGTATAGGCCCTTCACAAATAGCGCACATGACACGAAATACCATGAACATTGGACACCAATGTCACTTATTAGGGTGGTTCAACATTTTAATTTATGTGTTATCTTTAATCACGTGATTTATGTCATGTTCCTTAAAGTCCAAACTAGCTATTATACTATTTGGGTAAATCAAGATGTGTATATGTTCAATGAATCAAGTATACTGTGTAGTATGTCAAACCTATAGCTCGACTATCTAGAGCCAAGAATAACGATTATTCATTGAAATAGAGTTCTATTATGGTGTTTCATTTGTTTCTCAAGCAGTAATTGAAGGAGTGAAGAAAAAAACGATACCACCCAACAAGAAAAACTCAAGAACCTCAACATACCCAAAAAATAATGAAATCCTTATACCAACTTGCCATAAAATACCTCACCTATTCAATCATATACAAAATAAACTTGCATAGTGGGTATTTTATAATGATAACCTAATTTGGCAACATTTCATCTTATTCATGACCACTTTAAAAACATGACACAACAAATGTTGGCATTAAACTTCGTTTTCATTGACAAATGACCCATGTAGAATTTGCTAGTGTCGCCATCCACTTACACAACATTGAACAATGTAAGAGTTGCTTGCTTTAAAACCAAATTGGAAAGTAGAGACTCTTTGATTCCAGAGCCTAGACGAACACCTTCCTCAACTCCAATTTCAACAACTTTAGATTGCTTGGTCATGATTCGCAATTGTTATCCTGCTCAAGCTTCTAATGCTCGAATCCATCACCTAGATAATTTTAAGTAGGCTAGAGGTTTCCACAATATCCTCATCAACCTTAGTGCATGAACACCAATGTTTCAACATTTTTAATATATATTCTACATTCCATACTTGCTCACAATTATCTTCCTCTTGCATGCTACATTGTAATACATGACACTTGGGTGTGTAGTTAGGATTTTAAATAAGACATAAAGCCAATGAAATATTCAAGGAAGACTTCAAAGGTGATTCCGATATCATCTTGGTGTCACAAATTAATTTCACTAAGACATTCACATGATTAATTAAGGTTGTTTTGGTTTTGAATCGGTGTTTGGATGATGATTCATAGGATAAAGTCTTACAAAGTCTTACAACAATACATGCAATCGTGGTTGTCTCTCAATTCACACTATTTGCCCACCCAAGAGCTTGGCAGTGAGTTGATTTCATTTAACAAACCCCTAGCAAAAGAAACTAAACATCTTTGAAAGCTGCATTACAATTGACTGATGGAGAGAGCATCCCTTGTAGGTTGGTCACCCAAACTCAACTACCCCCAAAGAACGCCCAATTTATTGTAAAGGATAGTGTTTTCTTGTCATCATATTTCTCATTATCGTCTATTAAGGTTTCGAACCCTCGATCTTCATCTCACAAAAAGCCACACGCCCCCCCCCCCCAAGAACACTAAGTTGAAGTCACACCCAACCCAACTCCTCATTAACACACTTAATAACCACTATAAGAAAATCATGTTTTTTGTGACGTAAAAAAAAACGGGAGTGCACGTTCACTTTGACATGGAGGTTCTTCTCTTGGACGTCACCTAAAATCCGTCATGTCAGACAGGAGAAAAACGCGTCGTGGACATGCGAAAACATGGGGAATTTCAGCACGTTTTTATGTGACGTCACATAAAACATGGTATTCCATAGTGTCCACGTGAAGACACGTGGACGCCACCGGCATGCCACGCAAGCATGTTTTTTGCAGGCAGTGCCACGTCGGCACGCTTTTTTTTCCGCCCCCTCGGTGACGTTGATGGCCTCGTGGACCCTCTTGAGATGACGTGGAATGCGATTAAAAACTGACGTGGCATTCGCTGTTGCTGACGTGGACATTGCATTACGTGGCGATGTGTGCTGTTACCGATGTCCTCTGCGACACGAAAATGTCACATGAGACATTTTCCTCGACGTATGCATGTATTTTTTGGGTGTTTTCGGGGTGACTTTTAGTTTTCTTGGACATCCTTTTTGACAGTGGGATGTTATGTGTAACATCAAATGGGGCATTACAAATTATGGGGATGTCCTCTGGCCAAAACCACAGCTTGTTTGGGAGTGATGATGTCGTTTTCAAGCTTAGCCCGCCTTGACGTGGCTGATTGCCTCAAATTCTCAAACACATTACTGACATCAAGTTGTTTGGCTATTAGCAGGACCAAATGTCAGATGCACGTCACTTATGCCATCTACGAGAACAAACACCGACGTCAACTATTCCACCAGATAGTCGGAACAGACACAAAGAACGCGTGGAACAAATGTACACCAATGCTTTCCAATTCCGTAAATGCAACGTTTTCATTGATACAACATATTGCAACCAAGAGGCTGCATTTACACATCAATCGCTAGTTGCCCAAAAACTTAAACATTGTCCATGATCGAGGCATCCATGTCTATAGTCGCGAGTCTACACCTCCACGACTAAGTGGATAATTCATGAGCACTTGAATGGAGAGCCGCGTCGTTATTGAGAACGTCCACTCATTTCTTCTTTTGTATCTGTGCCTTCGTACTAGTCCCCACCTGCCCCATTCCACCACCATTCACAAAACCGCATGAATTACATTAGTGGTCATCCGAACATGAAATGGACTCACACGAACGACGTGACTATATTCGAGTGTTCCACACTCCTCCTGCAATCATGCAAGCAATGTAGGCATGCAAACACTAGTTCCCTCACCTTCGCAAGATTTTGGGGAGGTTTAGGCAAACCAACCGCTTTTGGTGCACCGAGTTTGGCCATTGAGGATTTCGCTTGTGCGCTTCTACCCGCACGGCGGGGTCGGCCACCTGACTCCTCCGGTACGGACACCTCATCCTGTAATAGCATTCCGCATTAGTACTCGGAGGTTTCAAATTATGGTCGTTCTGTTCTGTGATAATTCAAACTGTCAAGGCAAACGTCCAGCCTAATGTACATGTTGACATCCTCAATGACACCACGAAGAACATGCCAGACAAATACATGAAGGTATAATTTTTTAAACGACGATGAGAGGGTTTCCAGTATGTCTAATATGGGTGGGTGTTACTTGATGTTACCTGATCCAGAGATGCAATCTCTTCAGGCACGTCCGCATTGCCGGATATCTCAGGGTGTCCTTCCTCGACGTCCTCCATAGCTTGCACTGGCACTTCCTCGTTGGTGGGTTCTACAGGGTCATCAATTACAGGTGTCTGTGTCGTTTTTTTCAGTACTTCGAGAATGCCCTCAATTATAGACGCGATAATGGTTTTAGAGCTGGGAGGCACTGCTTCTACGTCTGTGACTGCATCAGTCGCAGCATCCTCGGAGACGTCGCTCGGGACAGGAATCGCGGACGCCACACGCATGTCTGCACCGCCCACCGCGCTGATAACTGGGGTGGGAGTTTGTTTCTGTGCCACCATCACCAGATCCTCCGTCGTTGACATCAATGCCGAAATATCGAGCATCTTTCGCAGACGATGAAGGCTCCGTCATGCTATCAATGTTAGTCGGATGTTTCTGACTATGATTCTGAAGAATCATTCGCATCATATCCTCCATGCGCTTGTTTGAGGCTGCCACATTCTCTCCAAGGCGTGTGACGCTGCCCTCCAAATCCGTCACTCGAGTGCGCATCGACTCCATTTCCGAGCCATGATCGGGACGCGCTCGGCGCTTTTCCTCCTGTATGCGTTGGTACTCTTTGGCAACCTCGGCGTCAACCTCCGCATCGTACGGTGCCCTGTTCTTCAACATCGCCTGCATGGCACATTAAAGTCATTACGGATGAAAGGGGATGTCGACAACAATGCGTTCCAACAGGTGCAGGTCCCGTGACGCCTTTGGAAGTGTCATGATTAACATCGAACATCAACTCAAACAACTAGAGTTACATTGCCGGCTCATCGGACGTCTAAGTAAACGTGTTGGATGACATCTGTTGTCGACATTGATATTGTAGGGGATAAGGGCCATCACAGATTTATAAAGAGAATTGCAACATTGTCAGCCATGTCAACATAGACATAGTGGCACTCTTATCAGACGGGAGACGACCTCCCTTTCAATAGCTTTCAGTTGAGCTGTGGTCAATCCTTTCCCTTTTGAAATTGAGCGCATGTGCTGAGACTTCAAATGCGCAGCCTCGGTGGCGCGCATACCTACAAGTGTTTTCCAATGCTCTGCATCCACATCGGCTGGTTTACCCGCATTGTTGTCTATGAGCTGGTTTAACCTCCACCGGGTGTTGATGAGTACCTTTGTTATAATAGGCCGCATCCACTTCTCGCACACTTTGTCACAATGCCCGCACATCTCCCAGTCTGCATGCCGGACACACACGTCAATGCCATCACATTCACTTCACAAGCGACCAACACTGGGTGCCCACACTACACCCACGTTAGAAAGGGTACAAACCAGTATGTCACCACAAGAGAGAAAATTGATATCATCGACGTCCCTATGGACGTCGATAGCGATTGTCGAGCGTTTCAGTACACATGTCCACAAAAACGCACGGACGTCATGTTCGGCATCCACTCACAGATTGTCAGCATGACACTCCGTGCTAAATACATGTCCACCCTGACGTCAGCGAGAATGTCATGCCTGCCTACATAGACATACACCCTGTTGCTCATGTTCAGAATGATGTTTGGTTGCACTTAAAATGTCAGATTCGGGTTTCACATCGTAAATTAACGCGACACATGCATGCCAAAAAATTGATGTGCAAACCTTACCTGTGTATAGGCGTTTGAATAATCGCTTCCTCTCGTGCCGTGGCTGGCCTTCCCATCCCGTCGTGGGATCCAGGTCCTTTGCATACTTCTTGATGTCGGCGCACATGACAGCCTTCATGGCGCCAAAAGGCTGCCCTTGCGCATCCAACTCCACACGTTTCTTCAAGGCAGTGCTCCCCCCTCCCTTACGTGTTGGTAGTGGATGTGATGTTTCAATCCCATCACTGTTCTCCTGATCGCCGTCTGATTCCGTACCCAAGTTGGTTGCGTATCCTCGGCTACAACAACCACATTCCACAATCAAGGAATCTCCAGGTGCACACATATGCGACTACCCACTGAGCTTGAGCAACCACATTGCAACCAATTACTGCCCCTATGAATCATACACGCAGTCAAGAGCATGGACGAGCAACTTCAGAGTTCAGGAAGATTACCAATCACGATGTTCAAGCTATAGCTGAAGAGTACCCATCATAGATGACCTGGTTGTCCAAGAGGGTATATCCATTCGATAGGTTTAAGGTCCAAGAAGATTACCCGTAGACATGAACTGGTTGAGTTTAAGAGATAACCAATTCACTGCTGAGAGGTCGAAAGCGGCCAATTACATTGACCCGTGTGAAGGATCAACCCTAATGTCGGCTCCATCAACTAATTGGGGGTTGTGCGCCATAGGAGCTAAGCCATAAGAGCATCCCCACTAGACCGGGCACCGCCCCGAGCATAATTGCACCGGTGGCACCCCGGGCATAGTGTGGGTTTACCCGACATATTGTTGGAGCCCACTAGCTCGGGTACATGCCCCTCTTCGAGGCCGGCCCCCGCCTGGTATTACCCCCTTGCCCGATTCCATTAGCCTTGCCCGATGCCTTGCCCGGATACCGATTCCGTGCCCGATGTGTTGCCCGATTCCCTACCCGATCCCTTTCGGTTCTCCGCCCGGAAATATACTAAAATCCCTCGTTAACTAATTCACTAATTAACTAATTAACTAATCATACTAGATTTTCATCAATCACGAAATAAAACATTACACTAATATCACTATATGAGTTAATTTGAGACTTTCTATTGTCACCCATTAATATATGGACCACAACAACATGGTCTAATGTTTGAGTCGTCCTACCTAAACCATCTTGAAATGGGTTCTTAAAGACTGCAGATTTGTTTTCTTGGTTTTCCAGCTGCAATTTCAAGACTTTGGGGGCATGTTATATACCGCTGGAAAGATATTTTCAATACCTTTCCAACGGTATATAACATGCCCCCAAATTCTTAAAATTTCAGCTGTAAAACCCACAAAATAAATCTGCAGTCTTTTAGTGACTGCAGATCAGGGTGGTCAAAAGCTCATGGTCCCATAACCGTCGTCAAAACCCCAAGTTGCAGGTATAAAGGAAAAAATTCATAGAGCTCCAGGGAGCTGGAGCGTGGCGTGGTTTGTGTTTGTGTTTGTGTTTGTGTCTAGCATAGTGCGTTGCTACATTGATCCAAAATTGTGCATTCTTCTGCCCTATCCCTCTCCTGGCATCCGACTGGTGGACGTTAGAACTTGGCGTCCTGGGCACCGGATTTCCAGGAGTGCCGTTCAACTGACTTATACCTCTACTGGTGGGGACGCTCTAAGGACCTGCTAGAGACAACTACAGGTGACGTCTACTAATTGCGCAGACTGCAATACCGATTATGCCCACGCCCCGACTCTGATTCCAGCAAAGATCGAAATGTCACTTTTCAAATTGGACGTCCACTTGGACAACCAGATGTCTAACCGACATCCACTGTGACACATGGGCCTAGACGTGGTGTGAGGCCAAATCCACCACCCTTAAGCGTCCTAGTCCGGGTGATGACTTTGAGAATCACATTATCTATTACAACATTGAACCATATGCAAGGAACTTTTCATGTTCGAATGAACACGTATTGTCTTACTCAATACTTTATTAATGTTGGCCTCTTGGCTGATGCTAGAGTTGGCTTTCTCAAGAGTCCAACCCGCGGATTTAGCCACACATGCCCTTAAGGACATTCCCCTCGCTCGTTTAATCTTCACTCCCTTTTCCTTGTCATTGCAAGGATCTCCCACATTCTCCATTAATAATGCAAGTGCGTTATTTGACCAAGAGATTCAAGTGTTGAAAAACACTTTTCTTCACGGATCAACACACTCATACAAACCCACACATGCCACAACTAGTCTAATAGGTCTAACTACTTAGCCACCACTAAATGGCCTAATGTAATCTAGTTTTTTATATGCTAACACCCATTAATTGGGCCTAGCCTTGATAACCCCTAGGTAGCCTAATGGTTTGCACTAATCACCTCAGCAGTCTGTGCCATTAGCCTTCGGCTGGGCCTCCAGCAGCTACTGATCTCACTACTAAGCTTAGGCAGTATGTGACATTAGCCTTCGGCTCCCCTTCCAGCAGTCTGTGCCATTAGCCTTCGGCTGGGCCCTTCCAGCAGCTACTGATCTCACTACTAAGCTTCGGCAGTATGTCACTAAATAGCCATTAACACACCCTTATCTACTAACCACACATCTTCTAATTTCTACTTTTTCTTTTTTTTTCTCTTTTCTTTCTTTCTTCTCTCCTTAACTAAGGAACTAACCTACCATACTAACTTCACTAACAACCAATCTTCCTAGGTAATCCCAAGCTCTAAAAGTGCACTCACTTGGGAGGCATTTAGAGAGAGAGCTTAACTAATTGTCTTCACTACACTAATCACCCACACACGTAGCTCAAGCTCTTAAGAGCTTGCTCCCTTGAGAGCACTTGATGGAGAGAGTCGCAAATGAGAGAAAAAACACCTTAAGTAGCAAAGAGGGAGAGAGGGAGAGAGGGAGAGAGAGGTGAGGATAGGGTGGGAGGATTAGCACCTCCAATCACAATCCCTTAACCTTAACCTTCAAAGTAGGGACTAATTCCCTTCCACCAAACTTCCTTCTTCCTAAACTACCAAGGTGGATCCAAAAGTGGGCATTTAACCCGCGGAGCTCACCTTGCCTCACCTTACCACTAGTAGAAAATTCTGCGTCCGGATCAACAGAAAGGCGTTGGTCGCGGTTGTCACTTAGGACGCGTTGACCTGGACATGATGTAACACAATTTTGTTGATTTTTTCTGTTGATATGGTCACAAAAATATTTTTTTAAAAAAACTTATTATATATATATATATATATAACATTAAAAAATAAAAAATGAATAAATGTCAGATCTGCAATTCCTAACCCCTCCCAAGTAACCCTCAACCTATACCTCACCTACAAGTATAGACTACCTACAACTCACATAGGTGGCAAGGCCAAGGCCGAAGGTGTCGGCCACGGGAATCAAACCTTGCACCTAGTGACACCCACACATGTGCCTTAACCACTAGGTCATCACATCACACATGATATAAGTGGAGTGTTTTAAACCTTTCTAGAATAAGGCCACTATTTTCTCTTTACTACCTACTTGATGTATATATTTACAGTAAATATATACAGTATATAATTACAGTATATAATTACAGTAAATATATACAGTATATAATTATAGTATATAATTAAAGTATATAATTACAGTAAATATATACAGTATATAATTACAGTAAATATATACTGTATATAATTACAGTAAATATATACTATATATAATTACTTTAAATGTATACATATAATATATATATATATATATATAATATATATAATATATATTATATATTATATATTATATGTTACATATATTATATACATATTATACATATTAATATGAATTCATATACATATACATATGAATATATGAATATATATATAATATTAACTATCAACTAATATAATATTTATAATATTTACACACCTTTGAATTCGTAATTATTTCCATACCCATACATTTACAAGACCATAAATTGCAAAAAATTAAAAATATTTTACAATATTCCAATAGATCCTAGAATATTCCAAAAAGATTCCACATTTACTAAAATTTTGTTGATTTGGTCATTGTACTATTCTAATAAACAAAAATGTAGGCAGTAAACTGTTGATTTTTACAAAAATTCAAAAATCAGTGAAATCGGTCATTGCAGTGCCCAGATCGACAAAGATCTGTTGATTTTTTGTTGATTTGGTCATGATTTTCTAGTAGTGTACCCTTTACTCACATAATCAAGGCATCCTCTTATTGAAATCAAATCTTGAAATAACTACACAACACATTCTAATGCCTAAACTTAAATCCACACCACACTTCACTCTTTTTATGTTTTGTGAATAATCATAACACATCAAAGTCAAACTAAAATTGGTTTCGAAGAGTTAATCACCACATGTGGGCACCATTTTGGGCTCACATGCGGCTCAATTGAACTGGTCGAACAGGCGCGGACATCGCGACGATGAAGACTGGTTGTGCTCTACGCTAGCATCAACACCAGGAAGAGGTCAGGAAAGGAGGAGAAAAACCCACTTACCTCCAGGATTGCTCCGGCACGTCCTCAGCCGCATCCTCCTCCGATGATGATACCTCGATTATGCGGCGGCGTCTTGCCGGGGGTGAGCCACGCCTCCCAGCCACATGCCGCAGGTCCTCTCTGGCCTTGGATCGCCGCTCTCCAGCTGCGCGCCTGTGTTCTACCAATGTTGCTGGAGACATCTCCTTGCGCTTCCCAGTGCGATCCCGTGTCCGCAGCATCTTGGACACCCAAAAGCAACACAAGGGCGTGGGAAGGCAGCGCATCGCCGTAGGGAAAGCAACACATCGGCGTTGCAGCAGACACCACAATGGAGACTAGCGGACGTAGGTAAGAGGATCTATGCACCTCGGCATCGGAGAAGACCTATGGCCGACTGTGACCCTATGCCCAACCCACTGGAGGCCGTACAAGCACCTAAAACCGGAGGCTGCCGCGTGTCCGCATGCAGGCTTCCCAGTGCCATTGTCGGAGTTCGGCTTCCAGTGGCCGAGAGCGGCGAAAAATTTCGCCGCACAGCAAAATTTGAACTTGACCGTGACCTAAATTGTGATGCATGCATATGAGATGGAAGATTTACCTGTTTTGGAACTGGGTTTGATAGCGATGCTCGATGACTCAGTGGGTGTTGTGAAATTTTCACTCCCAAAGAAGTTGAGCAAGCGTGAGCGGCGGCGACGGTGTGCACGTTGGGTTCTTTGAATTGTGTTGGGTTTTTGGGATGGCATCATTGCATTCTTCTCTTCGCATTCAAACACCAAAGTGGACAACACTGCAGCGGCCTCGGAGTCATCCGCATCCACCCTTTGCGGATGTTGTGATGTGTCTATAAAACGGACAACCCTACCAGGCTTTCGTGCTGAACGCGACACCGCCATGCTACTAAGGGATGTTCAAGCAATGAGCGTACAAAGGTGAAGCCGCAACACTTAGGGTTTAGAGAATGTCGGCGAGCCTTCTCAGGGTCCTCTGGGGCATCCACTGCCTGGAATACCCTCTAGGACACGTGGGAAAAGGTCAGTTACATTGTTTTTTTACTGGCGTCGTAGATACCAGTGTTTTCTTGGACGTCATGTAAGACACCCAATGCGACATGTGCTTAATTCGAACACTGTGCGCTCCCCATTGTGTGCGGGAATGAAAGATCCAGGTCATCGACGTGACCATTGTGGTTTCGATGTTCTGCAGCAGTCAAATCCTTCACGTGGGTGTGTATGGAACACACTGCCGTGTAGTGTGTGACCTTCATTTTGGTGTCCAGGAAGATGTCACAATTGACGCCGACAGATCAACAGCAATGTCCCCATGGACATTCTCAATGACATCCACCCTGGAAGAGACACTCCGCATAGTATCAACGAATGGTGTCCTCTGTTTATATCAATGCTCATGCGCAACACGACCACGCGGAGACCTTGCGGAAGCGCTGCAGGGTGTGTAACATCGGCCCAGTGAGGTAACATCTTCCAATTCGGGACACGCAACATGGGTTCGGTTGTGCGTCGTGGTGCAACCATTCGTTTGTCGGACAATGGACGCACACTTCGTCACGTGCCAATAGGGGATTTGATACTTCACACGGAGCTCCGCGTGGCGACAGAGAACAATGTGCACACATTTAGATGTCCTTACAAAGACTGCAAGGGTGGACGCAGAAAAACCATACAAGTTATACGGCAACACCACGCGGCAGTTGGCCGTGATCCATTTCTAACCAAGTCTTTACTAGGCGGTGACCCCGTCGATGGATACCCACCGTCTGGAATGTGGGTGGAGGACATCTGTTGTGACAACGACGTTGTAGAAGACATCCCTTCGAACACATTACCTGAACCCGTGGACGCCGACAACGGGGCACTTCCCCCATCCCTCCTGGATGAATTCCATGAAGTTGAACGTCAGGTGCTGGAGGCACTGGGCAGAGGGGATGCACTCCACGAAGAGGCCGTAGCTGAAGGACGTTTGCATATGGAGAACGAGGAAGACAGCGACATCGAAGGTGAATTGGATGGTTTGTATACGGAAGCCACGACTCCAGTGTACCCGGGTTCAAAAATGAGTGTTGTGTCCGCCACGATCATCATAATGAACATGTGCTCGGTGTTCCGTGTGAGCAATACATTTACCGATGAGTTGTTCCGATTTTTGTCTGGAGACTTGTTACCAATGCCCAACAAGTTGCCCAAAACTCATTATGCGGCTCGGAAGAGCATCCGTCGACTTGGATTAACCTACAACAATATCCATGCATGCCCCAATGGTTGTATTCTATATGACGAAGAATATGCAAATCATGATTTATGTCCCAAGTGCACGGCGCGACGATGGCTGGATGGTAGCAACAACATTCCCGCAAGAGTAATCCGTCACTTTCCCCTAATTTCTAGGTTGAAACGGATGTGGCGCTCGTCTGAGATAGCACGTCTATTGACAGGTCACACCAAACACGTCAGCAGTGATGACATCATGCGTTCTGTGGTTGACAGCCCTGCATGGAAGCACATCAACAATGACGTCGCGTTTGGCAACTTTGGGCGTGACGATAGGAACATGAGACTGGCTCTCGCTTTGGACGGAGTGAATCCTTTTAAACTAAACAACACCAACTGGTCGACGTGGCGGGTATTGATTTTGATTTACAATTTCGAGCCATGGTTGGTGACCAAAAAGTTTTTAATCTCGTTGTGTATATTGATTTCCGGGAAGAAGTCGCCGTCCTCTTCAAACATTGATGTGTTTATACGACCGTTTTTTAAGGAGCTACAAGAGCTTTGGCATGGTGTTGAGGCTTTAGATTTCTCCCAACCACAAGGGAGTCGCACTTTCACTTTGCGTGCCATACTTATGTGGACCATTTCCGATTTTCCCGCTTTCGGCCTCATTTCTGGTCTTACTTGTAAGGGCTACAAGGGGTGCCCTTGTTGTGGACCAAACACCGATGCGAGGATGGCAAAAACCGGAGACATGCTTCCAAATCGGAGCATTAGGGGCACCAAAATTGTTTACAGCGGCATTCGTTGTTATTTACCCCGTCACCACCCGTATCGCCGGAATAGGAGATTCAATGGGGAGGAAGAGGAACGTCCTAGGCCAAAACCAATGTCGGGGGATGTTATCATTCGATACGCAGCTTGGCGCGATTCATACCTACAAATGGGCGGGAGAGAGAACGGACCCAACGATCCTGTGCATGTCACAGGCGTCAAAAGACTTAGTGCGTTGTTCGAGCTGGAATACTGGCAGGTGATTCCCGTATAACAATTAATGTTTGCACATCCTGTCCACAGATGTTGAAGTGGACATCGCGACGTCCGTCTCGGTCACGTAGTTTGTAATGATGTCCACCAAGACATCTGACCTAACGCTTCAGGCCATGATGATTACCAGCTTTGCTCATACGGATAGACGAGGCATGCATGTGTCCATGAAAGTGCTGGCAATGTGTCTGAAATTGCCCATGTGTCTTGTGCAGCACCTGCTAGAGCGTCACATCCTCGATGTTATGCATTGTTAGAAGAATTTGTGCAAGAACTTGTTGAAGACATTGTTTG
Organism: Polytrichum commune; assembly: GCA_950295325.1. NCBI lineage: Eukaryota > Viridiplantae > Streptophyta > Polytrichopsida > Polytrichales > Polytrichaceae > Polytrichum > Polytrichum commune. The sequence goes on along the minus strand of OX485807.1, from coordinate 25,203,041 downwards.
GAATGAATGATAGTCCTGGAAGCAGGGTCGACGCGGAGGACCTGGGAATACGCGAAGAGATATGGTTGCAACCCCCACGGCGGCCACAGGATGGGTACTATATGCCGCACGCTTCCTATGTTTTTAGGCCACATGAACGCGCGGAGTTTGTTGGAATTGTCTCCAATATTCGCACCCCCACAAACTACGTGGGTAGCATTTACAAGCGCCTAGCGGATGGGAAATTGCAGTACATGAAAACGCACGACTACCATGTTCTCATGCAACAGGCAAGTCAAGAAGGACACCCTCAGGGATGTCAATGTTGTAATACAATGTATCAATGTGTCATAGGAGTATAGGCACACACCACATGATGTCTACTGAGACCTCATTCCAAACATGGTTGACGCGTCAACATCCTGGGGGACGTTATCCTCAAATTGTTCTCGCACTCCATGTTCTTCATGACGCTCCTAGATGTTCTGTCTGATGTCCAGGGGGACGCGACACAATCGTTCTCTGACTTTCTAAATACATGTCTTCCAGATTCTTCCAGTGGCTATACGCAACCTATTGGATGAAAGCGTGCGCATAGCTATTATCAAACTGAGTAGAGTGTTTCAGAGACTATGCGCCAAGGAGGTGAAGAGAGGCGACAAGGAGGGTACAATGTTGGATGTGGTGATGGCGACGTGCATCATGGAGAAGGAGTTCCCTCCCACATTTATGAATGTCATGACGCATCTTCCCGTCCATTTGGTGGAGCAATTGTACACGTGCGGTCCAGTGCATTGTCGATGAATGTATCCCATAGAACGGTACATGAAAACGTTGAAAGATTACGTTCGAACATTTGCACATCCGGAGGGTAGCATAGCGGAAGGTTATCAAATGGACGACACGCTTGGTTTTTGCACGGAGTACATGCATCAATACAGAGGAACTACACATCGTGTATGGGACGCTGAAGAGGATGCAACCATGAACGATGAGATTCTCCGTTGCAACTCACAACAAAAGCGAAAGATGTCCGACGAATTCCGCAACTATGCGCACGCTTTTGTTTTGGACAGTGCGTCGTCATTGGAGCGTTGCAGAGAGTTAGTGGAACCCATACTTACTTTACTTCAAGCCTCGATGATATATACTGTCACCCAATGCAAAATACCTGTGCCATGTCAACTGTGACATGCAGCAGTGCATGAGGATGTGTTGGACATGATGTCCCAAATGACATTCTTTCTTAGATATACGCGTCACATGTGATATTGCAGATGATGGCCATCACACTTTTGCATCACCTTTATATACATGCAAGGGCCATTTCTAACCACAATTTAATGGCACACAACCTTGTGCAGGGAGTTTATGGCAACTAGAGTTTCGCGTTGGAAAGAAAGGGAGGCCTTTCGGAAAATGTGTCGCCGCCGGCATCCAACTTTGGCAGTGCGGTATCCGTTGGAACTACACGATCTTCCTCCCTTTGCAACATGGTTGACGTCGCGTCTGTCACGTCAGCGTTCCTCCGGTGAAGTTGTGGACGTCGATGTTGCGCAATACGCGCAACCTCCCGAGCGATATGCAATCTCACACCGGAAAATGTATGCGTTTGGCATGCACTTCCGAGTACGAGGTACTGAGGGTGGCCTCGTCACGCGCGATTCATGTGTGGTGGCCTCATTTACACGACAAATACCATGGGGCTTGAGAAATGGGTGACCCATAGAGACAACCGAGGAGTATGTGGGCTACATCGAAGAGATCTTGGAGCTAGACTACCGAAATCATTGCACCACTGTGCTAGTGTGCGATTGGGTTCGCCCAAGTGCAGATCCTCGACACCCTAACATCACACGGGATCAATATGGTTTCACCGTTGCGAACTTCAACCGCATGGATGGCAAAGTGCACTCAAACTCTTTTGCATTTCCATTGCATTGTCAACAAGTATTTTTCTCCAATGACCCGACGAGGCCAGGATGGAAGGTTGTATGTCGCACGGACGTGAGGGGTAGACGTGGGCAACTACAAACCAACCAGACCTTACCGCGCATAATCGATGTCGGCCACGATGCTGACTTTGTGGGTTTACAACCACAAATGCAAGATGTAGAGCCCACTAGAGAGCCCACAACGGACGGCGGCATGCACATCCCAGCCCCGTTGGATGTTCGTGGGGAAGAAGAAAACGAAGGAACACAGTATTAGTGGTTACAACCCAAAGCACCTACAGCAACGTCACATCACACATGGCATGCAATGTATAAGGTTGCGTCACAAGGGACGCCTTGTTGGAGAGGAACCGACTGTCAAGGCTGATGTCTACTCGGGTGTCTGCGGAGACGTCCTTTGTGTTCAAACAGACGGATGGTCATAATTTTCTAGGCACTAAGATTTTCCAGTAGCAGTTGCTCGTCTATATGTGGAATGTGGCCACGAGATCCAACGTGGGCACTCCCACGTTTGGCGCATGTATTTTTGGAATTGTGAGAGCAATGAAGTGCCATATTTTGCTTGCAAAAGTCTTCCCTTGATTTCCTCATGTCTAAATGTACAAATATATAACCTTTGAAATCCTTTGAAATCAAAATCAACATATGACAAACTAAATTATAAACAAGTGAATGAGAAAACATTCATTTTGTAGCAAAACTTGAAATTTCATAATTTTTCTATTTTAATCCAAAGGGCATTTTTCCACTTTAATTAATTATTCAGCTAACATGTGTTGAACCTGCTATATATGAACCTACGGTATGCAATTGTGGTCCCGCATGTCTACCTTATGGCAATTAGAGAATGACTCAACCACCCCCGTGTTTTTTGGCTCATCCGCTACAAATATTTGAACGGAATTCGGGAGAATAACATGCATGCCAAGAACCATATTGATGCACCGTGAGAAATTTATGTGGCATTCCCTCAAATTTTTGGGAACAAGTTTGTCTTTTATAGCCAACCACACATAGTTGAACATTCTCCAACCTTTTTTTCCCGGGCAGCACTTTAAGTCTGCCCGCCGCAACTTTATACATGCCGTGGATAGACCTGTGGGGATGACGTGGCGTTAGCGGCCTTACAAACGGCCCGACGCAAGACGTCAGCATGTTTTAAATGACATCCACAAGAACATGGCTATCCTTCCTGACATCGCCATGTCCTGGCCCATGATCTGTCATGTTTCACGCAACGTCCAATAAAATCTGCAATTTTGTGGGCGTTTATTGCCGAACATAGTGACATCTCGGAAAACATCACTCGTTTCCCCAAAACGACCCAAAAAACGCGGGTTTCTTATAGTGAACCTCTCACCAAGACCTCTCCCCAAATGTCCCATCTAATCAATCCCTACCTAAGATACAAAACCATTCATAAAGCCACGGTCACAAAGTTCCCCACCAAAAGGCAGTAAACACCTACATGTGAAGAGACTCTCTATTTACATTTGCTCACTTGCATAAGAAGTTGGTGATGCTATTTATCTATTTGCATGTCAATCTTTCACAATGATTACTTGGTCAACCTTTAATTATTGAAAAGCCAAAGCGCTTACAAAGTCTCTACATATGTCTTAAGTACTAAACCTACCTAATGTCCATATTTGAGCACATATAAGTCCAATCTTTTCTACACACTCTCTTTCTACCTATGGGGGGGGGGGTGGGTTATTCTTAGCTTCACACCTATTCACACAAATAAGTGAAGGCCCTAAACGTCCAAACAACCTTTTCAACATGAGTGATTATGAACTCATAAGTAATACATTTGAATTGCCCAATGGAATAACAGTACATCGTGCGATGCCAAATATTAATGTAAAATAATGTTAATTCTAATAGGGTTTAGGGTTAAATGTAATAGGGTCATATATTTGTGTGGTGTTTTTATGGTTATTATTTTAAAAATTAAAATTCATGTATTTGCCAAACCCTAAACCCTAAACCCTAAACCCTAAAACCAAACAATCACATTGTGGAACCGGCTGGACTTGGAAACATTGGGATGTTGACCGATTATGCCCAAAAATCAGACCGGCCACTCCCACCATCATGGAAGGTTCGCACGCACTTTCTAAATTCACTGTCGGTCCAACAAATCATTGGCTCGGATTCCACTAATGTTATGGGTCCACAATGCCATGGGTGCATCTTAAAAACATAATCAACCTTGAGTGTTGCTAACCACAATTTCAGTATTGAGTACATGTTTAATACATGGAAATGGGTCATGTGTTAGTTATTGGCCCAGGGGTGATGAAATAACATCTTTCCCCATCTTCAATTGTTTTTATGAACAACAATGGGTATTATAAGATAATACTAGTTGTGACCATGAGACCCCATTTTATTGATGTTGTCAAGAAACACTTGGAAATATTGTGTAATAACACATCTTGGGTAGTAAAAATTCACGCCCTACTTTTGGGGTCCATTACTAGAAGCAAAATGAATTAGTATATTAGGTGATTGACATACAAGTGTGTGCAAGAAACATTACCACTACTATGATAATGATTTACATTACTATTTGTTTGAAGTTATTTTTCAATAGAAAATCAATGCAAGCCACATTCATTGTATTGCTCAAATCTTAATGTGGTTAATTATTTGTATTTTGTGCTTCAGAATAGTCTACTAGACGAAAAGTCTACTAGACTTTCAAGTGGTATGCAAAACCTACATGGCATGGTCTACTATATATTGTGAGGAGCCCCTCAAACATTGGTAGGTCCAATGCAAAATTAGGGGTCATGGCAATCAATCAAATTGCCCTTGGCATCTAAAATTGCTAGTATAGGCCCTTCACAAATAGCGCACATGACACGAAATACCATGAACATTGGACACCAATGTCACTTATTAGGGTGGTTCAACATTTAAATGTTTGTGTTATCTTTAATCACGTGGTTTATGTCATGTTCCTTAAAGTCCAAACTAGCTATTATACTATTTGGGTAAATCAAGATAGTTGGGGGTCATATTTGAACGGGTGAGTTATATTTTATCCTTTAGGCCTCATTGGATGGCAAAGGGTTAGCAACTCCAAACTTTGTTGTCAAAGGAGGGTGGGATTGTCTTTTGGAGCATGTTAAAGTATGTCTTTCAAAAACTTTGAATAAAGTATGTCTTTTAAGATTCTATCAATAACTTATATTGATTGAAGATACTATGTGATTGAAGATACTTATATTGTAGTCACTGAAGATACTATGTCATTTTTTATTATATATACACATTTACACATACACATACACATACACATACACATATACATATATACATATATTGGTTCATGTTGGTTCATATCATGTTCCCATTGGGTTTCACATCCTGTATGTTTGTTCTTGTAGGTTGTTCCCATTGGGTTTTACATTGGGTTTGAACATACAGGCAACTCCCAACTCAAGTGCTCATGTAGGCTCTCTTCCAATGATGAATAGTGAAGTGGGCATGTAGGCTCACTTCACATGATGGCCTATCGTAGGTCCAATCGCAAGGAGGACGTGTACCTCGGCCGTCATATTCAAGTCCCTTCATCTCCCTCACGTCCCTCCATGGCCCTCCCATCCATCTCCTCTCCCACCCATCTTTTCTTTTGTTCTTTTGTTCTTTTGTTCTTCTCCCTCCAGCCTCTTCCGTCTCTCTTTCTCTTTCCCTCCCTCCCAAGGCGCCTTCAATGCTCTCGGACCATTATTGAATTCCTCCCACCATGCAATGAATTCCTCCCAACATGCATTGAATTCCGCCAACAATGCCCTCGTTTCGTCTCCCACCTCCCCCTCACTCACCTCTCTTCCTTCCTGGCTCCTTCCTCCATCCCTCACTCCCTCTCAGGCGCCATCGCCGGAATTCTCTTTGTCTTTTTCTTTGTCTTTCTATTTCTCATTCTCTTTCTCTTTCCCTCCTCGCCGTTTGGGTCGCACCCTTTGGGTCAGAACCTCTTCCCTCCATATTCCATTGCTCACACCCTTTTCTGTGGTTACATTTCTGGCACATTTGGAAGAGTCTGGCATCAATTCCCATTTCCCACTCATTGCATCTTTCTGCAGTCCCAAACTCTCCATCAAACCTCCTTCAATCCAATTAAGGTGAGTACTCAACAGAATTTCACCTATTCTTTGCAATCTGGTATGAGTGTAGGAGGCGAAATTGCTCCATTGATTCTTCTTTTTTGCTTGGTATTGATTCTTGGAAGTTTTTTGCTTGGTATTGTCCCAGTGATCTCCTTTGTTTGCTGAATTCTCCATGTTTCTTCCATTTTCATGTGCGCCATTGGTGTCCTCAATGGAATCAATCCTAAAGTGTTGTTTTGTAGGATTCTCTACAATAAGGGTATGAATGCATGTCTTTAGCCACAATCTGAAATGAGCTCCCATTCCCTTTCCTCAATTGCATTGCCCACTCTATGTATCTTTCTCCACTCTTGCTTTTTGCTTGTTATTGATTCTTGAATGTGCCCACAAATTCTGGCACATTGTTTGATGAATATTTATTTGTAGTGGCCAGATTGTTGATCTCATGTGTTTGCTGCATTCTCCATATTTCCTTCTTTTCCATGTAGGCCATTGTTGTCGTCAATGGAATCAAACCTAAAGTGTTTTTTTGTAGGATTCTCTTCAATCAGGTTATAAATGCATAGGTGAATGAAGGTCTGAATGTGGCTATGTGATCATCTATTGAAGACATGATTAGCCAAACTCATATATTATTGGAGTGAAGAAAGGTCTGCATTGTGCTCAATTTGGGTTTTGAAGTTGATAATTGGGTTAGTTGATTGAATTTGTTCACTTTGTTTCACACATATGCTTTTGATTTCCTTGTGTGCAGGCAATTCTATTGACATTGCAGAGCAATTGCAATGACCCCACCAAGGAAACCTGGTGAGTTCCAATTCTAATAGTGGATATTTGTGGTGGCAGTGTGAAAAGGGTCAATTTGTTTGTCATGTAGAAAATCAAGCTCCACGGGCGAACGCCCGTGGGCTCTAGAACGAGAAGTGGGGCTGCCTCACGGGCGATCGGCCGTGGGCCCTGTATGGAGGAAACTAATTAGGTAGTATAAATTAAAAATGAGAATAAATGTTTGAGTAGGAATGAGACAGCTATATAGATGTATGAATTGAAAACTAGAAGGGGGGAAGGCCCACGGGCGAACGCCCGTGGGCCTTGTATGAAGGAAACTAGGTAGAGTATAAATATGAATTAAAAATGGGAATGAATGAGAGAAATAATAGAGGTATAGAATTAAAGATAGATGTGAGTAAAAAATGAAACTCTCATATGAGAATCATTATACGAGTATGAATAAAAGATAAGAATGTTTGAGAGAAGTAAGTGGGTATGTTTGAGAGAAATATGTGTTTGAGAAAATAGGAGTACGTGTTTGAGAAATATATTTTTGAGAAATATGTGTTTGAGAGAGATAAATGTTTGAGAGAAATATGAGTATGAAGAAAATTAGACAGATAGTATGAATTAAAGAATGAGAGTGAATTAGAATACTAGATAGATGAATGAATTAGAAAAGGAAAGGGGGAAGGCCCACGGGCGAACGCCCGTGGGCCTTGTATGAAAGAACCTATCTAGGAACTAAGAATTCAAAGGGGGTTGGCAAGGTCACTGCCCACGGGCGAACGCCCGTGGGCCTTGCAACCAGAGATTTGGTTTGCAGAGACAAATGACAAGGACTTCCCACGGGCGATCGCCCGTGGGCCTTGTAACACAATGTAGAGGCATCTTATAATGTAGAGGCATTCTATTTGGCCATTCTATATGGGCTATATAACAAGCAAATATATGGTTAACAGTAGGAAATGAAATCATCCTTTCTCTTTTGGAAATGTGCAGTATAGTGCAGAACTTAAAATAGACAGTGTTTGTTTCATTCAGGTACATAGACGTTTTGAACTGAAATCCTTCTTTTCATGAGCGATGGCAAGAACGAAGCAGACTGCTCGAAAAGGTAGGACAACGGCACCTAAGACAGACTCGATATGTTTCTAGATAGTCGAAAGCATCGACTTGCCTAGGGTATTAACATGTCCATTTGTTTGTACGCAGTGTCCGGTGGAATGTCCAGGACAGTGACCTGGGACATAGTCGATTTGGGAGAGAATGTCAAGTGGTTCATGCAATATAGTGGCTTTGGGGAGACAACGGTGTTGTCATTGTACACCAAAACAGAGATTGATACTACATGGAGGAGATATATGAAAGCAAAGCACGTGTTGGACCTTCAAGCCGATGGAAAAAGGGTTATGATAATGTGCAAGTCTTCAAAGCGAAAGAAGGATTTCAAGGTTGTTGGCTATGTGGACTCGTTCGCATATGAAGATGTCAATGAAGAGCTAAATCATGAGGGAGAGAATATCAAGTCTACGAATGGCGACTTCCTAACTTATTGTATCATCTACGGCGAGACAAACAAGCACACAAAGACCCAAGAGGAGAGAGCATTCATGATCGAGTAGGACTACAAAGCTGCTCTCCGCAGGGTGCAGGTTATAGTGGAGGAGGCAAAGGCATCAAGGCTGGAGGCATTATCGAAGAAGAAGCAAATCCGTGAAGGCAAGAGAAAGGCAGGAGATGAGGTTCGAGAGGCGGCAACGAGGAAGAAAGCAAGACAGGATGACGTCCTGGACTTGACTGTACAGGACAATCCCGAAGAAGATGAGAATCAAAGGAAGGGAAAGAAGAAGCCAAGTGATCCTAGTCCTTTCCTAGAGGTGGAGAAGATTCCAAAGAAGTCGAAGAGTGGGCCGCCGGATAAATCTGTTGGAGATAGGTTGATGGACTTGGAGGTTTTTATGAAGAAATACAGTAGAGTGTTTATATTTGGCGAGGGTGTCTCTGGATATGTAAATATCGCAAATGTTGAGCGGGGAGATGCGGGATACAATTGTCAACCCATATCAGAGGCGCATTTGAGAGAGATGAAGACGTGGCTCTTCAATTTTGCGTTCATGCAGAAGAACCATCCGAACTTTTTGACCATCGTTCCAGCAGATAGAAGTTCGAAGCCAGGAAGTTTTGAGGAGGTCGAAGACAAGAGATTCCATGTGGTTAATGGACAACACACGTTGGCTGCCTGCCTGGAGTTCGTCAATGACCCAGAGAGCACTCCGGAGGTGAAGAATTTTTTTTCTCGATGGCCATGCAATGTGGTATGGGCTCCTGAAGGTGATGATGATCCTTTGTTCCATCTTTCTGGTGTTCTAAACTTGGATAGTGAATATAGAAAGCACTATCCAACATGGGTGGAGTGCATATAGCACGCAAGGAAGACGTGGATTCGAAGAGGAAAGCCGCCTCGAACAAACCGGGAGAGTGCAACCAACAGTGAAGCGTTCAGGAAATGGAAGGAATTCACCACGTGCCTCATGTGGACCTTCCGTGTGGAGAAGGAATCCAATTTGATAATGGAACACATCTTCCTGACGTTGGGTGACGAACTCTGGAGAAAGTGAGAGCGAATTTTCATGGATTTTGAGAGAGGCAAGTATATAGACAAGAAAACCCTGGCGTTGGCAAAGGAGAAGAAGGGTTTTAAACCCAAAAGTGTTGTGAAGAACGACATGAAGCACACTCGCGGCTTGACAGAGGTGAAGCTTGACATGGCAGCGGATTAATGTCTGGTCACCAGAGAAGGTGAAGAGTATCCCCGCCATACCTTGAAGACAATTGGTGAGTGGGCATACAATAGGAAGAAGAAGAACGAAACATATATTGCGATGGCGGAATGTTTAGATCCCCCCCCACGTTATGTTATTCAAGTTGATCAGAATAACACTATTGACCACGACGAATGGCATGCATGGAAGGAGACGAACAATTTTGGACGGCTGCAGAGGGAAAGACTACTGGACCTACTGGGAGCGGATTACCTAGCTGCCGCTTTGAATCCCGCCAAGAAGAAAGTGCCGATTCCTGCACGATTTATGGAGGGAGTGAACAATATACTTAGCACTTGGGTTAGGGAAGTGTTGGAGGAGCACACAGTGTTGTCTATAGACAACAAGTTTCGGGTTAGTGCTGAGGGACAAACGTTTGCTCCAATAACCCATGTTTTCATGGACACGAGGTTTCTTCTTGGAGTTAGGTACGGAGTGGACAGTGGCTTCCGTGTGAAGGAGATTGTTGAAGGCACTCTGCAAGGTCTTCGTCGGGACCTCCCTGGAATACTACAAGCCCCACAATTGTGGACTGTCGTGTCGGAGTATCCTGATCGACACTTTATACACAATGTGTTGAAGGCGTATCTCCCGTACAATGTGAGGTTTTGTGAAGCCTTGTACAGAGGATGCAGTGGGGAGAAACTTACTTCGCAGGGCTGCTTTTACCGGAATAGTTCTTTGAGGGTAACGACTTGCATTTTCCCCAAAAAAGGGGAGTCAACCGAAGAGGTAGCAGTACGGATTTGCGGCGGGAGGAAGATGTTGGACATGCATGACCCCCGAGACTACAAGCGATATTCAGTGAAGAGGGCTTATGCCAGTGAGGCGTCAAGATCCATTTTCAAGGGGGAGCTCAGGATGCAGACGTACATTGACATCATCAAGCCTTCCTGTCTGGAAGGGACAATTTTCTTGAATGTTTGCGGTGGAAACAAAGCTCATATCGTCGCACATGTAAGAATTCACATTTTGTATCCTTATTATGTACTCATATTCGTTTTTCCAACAATGACCATGAATTACGTATATGTCCGCCATTTCTAAATTTATTTTATCTTATTTTTGCAGGCGCTGGGTATGAAGGTCGTGAACATTGTTCCTGTGGATGTCGTTGGCACGGCAAAGGCAAGAATGTTGGCGGCCGTTGACTGGAGCCTACAAAGGTGGTATAAAGAAGGGAAGGACTCGGGAGACAACAGCGAGGATGAGGATATTGATCGCGAGAGGAGAAGCAAACGTGCCAACGATATCGAAGAGGAGGACGATGAAGAGGAGGAGGATGAAGAGGAGATTGATGAGGTGGTGCTTGATGACGAGGAGGATGAGGTTAATGAGGAGGAGGTTGACGAGGATCCTCGTGAAGAGGAGCACGAGGAAGGCCATGATGAGGGAGATGATTATGATGATGAGGGTGCTCCCCCTGAAGCTCCATTGCAAGAGCTGGGAGATGATGAGGATGAGGATGAGGGGGATGCAGGTCCATCCCACGGGCGATCGCCCGTGGGGCATGTTGAGGGAGAGGGAGGTCCCTCCCACGGGCGATCGCCCGTGGGGCCTTTTGAGGGAGAGGGAGGTCCCTCCCACGGGCGATCGCCCGTGGGGCCTGTTGAGGGAGAGGGAGGTCCCTCAGAGAGGAGCCTTCAGCCCCCTGGGTCATCATATACATCTGGTATCCCGCCAACTCCGGGGCGCGGATTTCAGCCGTTTGAGGCTTCCCGACAAAGTCGGGAGCATGAGGAAATCGGAGAAGAGCAAACGCCAAGTGATACTCGGGAACATGAGATACATGCTCCAAGGTTTACATCGAAGCCGGTTGCTCGAAAGAAGGTTAAGGCTATCCGACGAAAATCTCTGCGAGCTCCTAGGGGTGGAGAAGCATCTCGCTCTTCGGAGGATATAAGACAATCTAGCCGCGATGACGAGGGCGAGACTGGCGCTGTTCATGAAGGTGAGGTTGACAATGTTGATGATGTAATCGATACTATCATGGATACCCAATTGGTGAGTGGGGAGAGATCAGATTTGAACGTGTCCTCACCTGTGGAAGAGGTTGCTGCGGCGGTTCTAGAGGTCCTAGGACAAGCGCGTCCAAATGTGGAGCCCTCTGTAGCCGCGGTTGAGGAGGAACCTGCAGCTGCTTCGGCTTCAGGAGAAAAAGAGACGGTCATCCGGACAGAGGTCATTTGCCTGGACAGCGATGATGATATGCCCCAGAGACGTGTTGATATGGATGTGCGGGTTAAGGTGAAAGACCCTGTTCCATATCGTGTTCGGGGAACGTTTGCCGATTATATGACAGACGACTCGGAGGACGAGGACTACGGCAAGCCTGGGTACAGCAGGGTGAAACTAAGCTTTGCTGATGATCCTCACCCCCTTTTTGCGGCAAGACCTCCACCGAACGCATCCGACAAGGACAAGGGCAAGGGCAAGGAGTCAGATGAGAAGGACAAGGTCCATTTTGCGCCTTTCGTGGACAAGTATTTGTCGGAGGTTCCGGAGAATGTGCGCTTGAACCTGAGCAACATGTACAAGTCCTATGACTATCACAAGATGTTTGCGTATCTCTCCACGCCAGCGTTTTGTGCAGCTGTGAAGTTCAAGCATATCCTCCATGCTGCTTCGTTGAAGAAAATGCGAAAGAGGTGGACATTCTTCGATGCCCCACCAGAACGTCCAGGACGAGGTCAAGGTCAGGGAGCCGCTGCTGGGCAAGCTCAGAGTGTTGTTGACTCTACGCTGGAGGTTATTGACATTAGCGGAGCACAGGAATCTCCCGTCCGTGAAGTCCATGTTGGAGCTGCTGGGTCCTCAAGCCCTCGTGATCATCGTGCGAGTTCCCCTGTCCGTCCCGACGCTGCCTCAAGTTCACCGGGCCCTCGAGCTGAAGGTATGCTATAATATTTACCTTCATAGAGGTTGGCTTACATTTCATTCAAGTAAAGGTCTACACTATGATTTCTGCCTACGTACTCATGAACTTTGTTTGTGGATTTTGTCTCAGGTCGCTCATTGGAGGATCAAGTGCCAGTGACGGTACGGGATTCTGCTAGATTTCGCCTAACTAATTGATTGCGTAGCTACTTTGCCCTCTTATGTATGCTATACTTATATCTAACCATAATATTGTTTCGTTAGATGAGAATCCATTAGAATGACTTTCGATTTTGTCATCGCCAGATCCCCACCTCTCCAAGTACAGTTGTTCACCGGAGAGAGAAGATATGGTTAGTGCTGGATGTGAACGGGATTCTGGTGAGGAACGCAAAGTGCGACAATGTCAACACCAGGAAGGCACTTGATGCACAACATAGCCCGTTAATAAGTGGGGAAGTGGCTCCACTATTTCTCCCTTATAGTGCCGTCATTCCCAGGAAGGGATTGGGACGGTTCTTGCGCTTTGTGCTTTCAAACTTCCATGTTGTCATCTGGTCCTCCAAGGTTCTGAAGAATCTCAAGCCAATTGTCCAATACTTCTTCAAAGGTTGTAGGCAGCCTGAGTATGTATTCGGCCAGGAGATGTGTCAAGTTTTGGCCGATGAGCGCGGAAAGAGTTTACCCAGTCCCGTGAATGCTGAGTTGAGCTTCTTCATCAAGGACCTCTGCGCATTTTTTGAGTGGAGTCGGATGCATCCCCTGCCGCATTCGAAGCCACCCACTCATAGAACCACATTGCTTGTTGATGACTCCCCTTACAAGTGCATAGCAAACCCTTCAGGGAGTTACATTAATCCCCCCCCCCCTTTTCTGTCAAACCAGAGCTTGGATACTCTCCATAATTACTTGCAGAACCTTTTGACTTCACAAGTTTATGTTCCAGATTTTGTAGGGAGCAACCCTTATCCATCAGGCCAGGGACCCTTCAATCTAGAGTTACCAAATTCGCAGATATATAAGAATGCGTTGGCTAGACATAGAGAAGTGACTACGGATCGTAGAATTCCAGCGGCGCAGATGCCAATGTAGCCAGCCAAAGGAAGTTCTGGCGAAGTGTACATATTTTCAATTTGTACTGCATATTGGACTAATGAGGAACTCACACTATGCATGAATTTGTTTTGGTTTTTTATCCTAAGTTATGTAATGTTGTTGTATCGGCACAGTCATATGTACATGAATATATCTAATGCGACTATACTGCTTTGCATCACTGGTTGTTCATCTGTCATTGTCCCACGGGCGTTCGCCCGTGGCAAGCACTGTGACTAGTTGTTGCGTTTACCGTCAGCCTAGTTGTTATTGTGGTTTTTAATTTGGGACTCCTTGTGCTATCATAAATTGTTTCTGAATTTGCACAACGTTTCCACTGACCAACAAAGGTGCTTCACATAATGTTCCTCTTCTATGCAATAACATCCAACTATCTTGACAACATTCCCCATTGCATACACGTGCCAAGCATTATATTTCCACTCCACCATCCCGACAGCATGGTGCAGATGCTGATGCGGACTTCGCCGAAGTGTCGTCACCGTGTCCTAAGGTAATTCATTTGCCATTTGAATGCCCATTTGCATTTGTTTCTTATCCCTGGGGATTTTCATAATATTGCGTTATGTTGTTCTTGTAGGCACATATGCTCCAATCACGTGATGTCGCGATTGCGGTTGCGGTTGAAGCTCCGGTCACAATGCCGCACCCTCGGGCGAAGAGACAACTTGCTCTCCAAACCGCTCGCCCTAGTGAGCCTACGGGTTCTGGAAGTAGTTCAGGATGTTGGAAGTGCGGCTCTCCCAAGGCTACATCATCAATGTCTGATTACATTGCTACAAGGGTGAAGCAACTTCGTGATGCCACAGTTCTGATGAATGACAAGCTTCGTGTTGAAGAGCTAAAGCGCAAGCAACAAGCTGCAGCTCAAAGAGAACCCCATGACAAGATATTGCAAAGGATTAAAGATTCATACTCCTATTGTGCTTAGGTGGACCTTCATGATTATAGATTTACACGCCTGTGTATTAGCGGTTGTTTACGGGCGTTCGCCCGTGGTACATTTATATTTTAACTCTCTGCAATATGATGTGCCCACTGTGGTATCTATGATTCAACCATTAATTTTTGGACACAAATATAGTCATGTGTATGGTAGTGTCTTCTTTGTGTGCACATATCTTTGGTGTGATTTACATTGTGTTGGTTTAAAATGTGCATGATTTACATTGTGTTGGTTTGTGACGGGTTTTCGTCCTGGCGTAGATTTATCCCTCTACCTTGTTCAATATTTAGTGTCTTTTATGGCTTATGTGATTGGACAAATGATTTATGTATTACATATACGTTGTCATGCGCATCTATGCTTCTAGTTGTGTTGGTCTGGTTTAGGACAGTTAGGCAATTGCTATGGATTAAAATTGCATGTTTTGCGTGGTGCTGGTTGGCCACGGGCTTTCGCCCGTGGTGCGATGTAGCAACATTCTTTATCCAAAATTTAGTGGCGACAGGCTTCTATGATTTCACCTCTGATTTTAGAGCACAATTGCTCTCAAGCGCTTTATTGCTTCTCAATTGTGTTGATCTGCCTTTGGACAGTCAGGCTTCTGTAGTGCATATCTCCTACTGTAGTGCATATCTCTGTCTGTAGTGCATATCTCCTACTGTAGTGCATGTGTTGTGGTTAGTCAAGCTTTCGTTATAGAAATTTTCCCGCATGTGTTGGGCGGTGTTCCTTGGTCACGGGCTTTCGCCCGTGGTTGGCCCGTTCTATGGTGTAGTTTCTGCAGCAGTATGTGCCCCGGTACAACGGGTGAATCAACCAATATGTTTGAAACAATGTGTTTTTATATCAAGTGGTTCCAAAAACATTGTCAATTAAGGTATATTCACGGGATTTTGCTCGTCAACTACGTTCCCAATGCACGTTCCCAAAGGTACGGATTGTCTCATATTGGACATTTTGGCTCATTTTAGTTGATAAGGTCATAGTAGTGAAAGACTTTGATTCTCTAATGCATTATTATTGGTGACAATGGCAGCAACACTTGGTCTTAGTTATGGGGCACAAAAGGCAAAAACATGATGCTTGAAGAAATTCCTTGAAGTTGATGGAAGTCAAGTGTAGGTAGAACTTGTTGACATGCATGTTTATCCTCCAAATCTCACTTTGGGTATTTAGATGCTTAAAGCTTCAAAGGAACACTATCTCTTCTAGCAGTAATTTATATGATAGTGGTTGTAATAATTTTGTCATTAGACAATATCTCATTTTTTATGAATAATCTAGAGTGTTAGAACACAACAAATGTGGTATGCATTTATTTTGAAGTGGGCTTGACTCAAAATTTGGTAGACCATGAAACATTATCCATTGCATGCCATGGAGGACTCCATGAAGTTTTTCATCCATTCAAACCTCTTTGGTCCCTTAGGACCTCAAGCTCTAGTGTAAAGTGAAGTGGGAAGATCTTAGCATTTTCTACCAGTGAGAGATTTTAGAATTTAATGGTCATAGACCTCCAAGCTCTAGTGTGAAATCCCCTTGATTTTATTTCTTGTGTTTCATGAATTGCATTGCAAGGTACAAAAAGACTACCTTGATCACCTACTTTTGCGATAAGAAGAGGTCTTTGCATTTTGAAGGCGATGAGTCCCAAGTGCCTAAGTTGTTGATAGCCAAAAAAGATAAGCATATATGTATATATGTATATGTATATATATATATATATATATATAATCCACTTGAGATTATTTTTTGCAATTTTTTTTCAATGATGTATAATTATTTTTGGATCGTAATGTTTTCTTAATGAATTATGTAGTGAGTTGGTTGTTAGGTGAATTATTTATTTGGTATTTTTTTTATGCATGTTGTACTTCAAATCTAGTTGCATCTATCTATCTTACATTTTCTTTATTATTTCTATTCATGTTAAGGCATTTGTATTATTGATCAAACTGGAACATACAATGGTTAGACATCATTGAACTACTTTTGCAAAGAAAGAGGAGTGTGAGCACCTTCGAAGGTGGCTTTGAGTTCACTACAGATGTCGGGTATGATAACAAGTTAGGCCTTAGTCCAAATCAGATCCAAATATGTCAAAACATTAAATTTGCAAATTGTAATCTTGGTATATGGATAGTGATCACATCTTTGCTAGTTGATCAGTCATCAACATTATTGATTGAATATAAAATATTTGTTTTGTATTGAATTGGATTCTACCACATGATTATGATTTTAGATAATATTGTGTATTAATCAAATGTGTGACTTTATAAATTGCAAAATCATATGTATATCAATATTACTTATGATATTAAACTTATTTGAATACATGATTTTATAGCTAACTTGTAATTCAAAAATAAAGTAAATAAATTTAATGTTTACCATCAACTTTCCACCTTCTTTACAATACAATTATGGATGATGTAAATTTAAAAAATTCAAAAACCACATAGAATGGGGTAGGCATTTGTTAATAACTTATTATAAATTAATATGATAAAAAATTAAATATCGATGAAATAATTGATCAAAAATATTATTCATACATTTTTAATTTAATTTTTTTAATAATTGTTTAATGTTACAAGAACATCAATAAAGAACGTGGATTATATACAACCAATATTCTGATTCAGAATGTAATCTTGTGAAAATATGACAAAAAAAACATCTCTAATTAATGAAGAATGTTTTATTAAATAATTCATAATCAGTATATAATAAAATGTCCAAAATGAAAATGAATATAATTAATAAATATAATGCAATCAATATATCAATGTAATATTCTTCCTTTCATATAGAAGAATATTTTTTAACATTTATAAAGTGTTACAAATTACTAACCTATTGCAAAACCAATTGTTACATATTCCTAATCCTTTGTAAAATCCATTGCAAGGTGGGCACAATATGTAGATGTTTTTTTTATTAGCAACTATTTTTTAACATACGTACAACATAATTTGAACGTCACTTTTGCTCATGATATATCAACGAACTAATAATGCATTTGCAATATACTTATAACAATTTTGTAATACTTTTGAGAATTTGACACCAATATCGGGATTTTCAATACCCACAAAACCATCACAAAACTATCGCAAACATCTTGCAATTATGTTATGATCTATAAACCTAGTTACTAGTGTAATTTCCCTTGATCTCAAAAAGGATGTCATTGACTACCCAAGGGAAGCTCAAGAGGTGCAACTTCACCTTCGTGGCCGCAGAAAATTGATCATTTTTATGGAAGTAGTCAGGGTGATAGGTGACATGATACCAAGCGGAAGCCTTGGCAAAGTGATCTACTTCCCGGCGCTCTTCTTCTTCTTCTTCTTCCTCCTCCTCCTCATTGCCCTGTTGACCAAAGAACCATGCACGAGCTTCTCGTTTCAGCAAGTTAACTGCTAAATGAATCCTTTTCTTGACTTCCTCGACCCGCCTTCGAAAAT
This sequence comes from Polytrichum commune, assembly GCA_950295325.1. Lineage (NCBI taxonomy): Eukaryota > Viridiplantae > Streptophyta > Polytrichopsida > Polytrichales > Polytrichaceae > Polytrichum > Polytrichum commune. Next base: position 25,184,981 of record OX485807.1, on the reverse strand, counting down.
GCCGTGACAGCCGTAAAATGTTGCCACCCATCAATTCGGCCTCAGTCTCTATGCCATATTGGTTCATTAGTCCAATAAGCTTCACATCATATTCGTTTTTGTACGCAATGGCTTCTTCCACGTAATCCTCAAAACCAAATACCTGCAGAGATGAACTTGTGAGGTGAGATTGAATAGCGAGTGGATATGTTTGCAAATCCTCAATAATCACAATACCCTTCCCAAATTGGATATCATGACACAGTTTGGTCAAAACCCGCAAATGAGGCGAGCTCCACATATTATGTATGACTCGCATTGAGGCTTGAGGTTTAGAAGGTGAAACCTGTAATTGCTGGTCATAGTACTTGGACATGGATTCTTCTGACAAATCCAAGTCCGGGACTTTCTGAGTTGCTGCCTCTTTCACAGATCTGAACAGCTTTCCGATCACGCGCTGAGATCGGTATGTGGGTTTATCCTCTTTCTCCATGAAATCAGGATATTCAGTTGGTCGGAGGGAATGGGTTATGACTGCAGGTACGCCTGTTTTGCTGAAATCCACAGCAATAGAAAATAATTTGGCAAGATCTATGCACTTCTTACTCCTGGCCTTTAGTGGCTCGCGATCCGCGTGGACCACATGTGCATTCGAAATCTGCCCCAGGTTGTCATTGAGCCAATGGTTTAGGAAAAATTCCTGCAGCTCCTGCACAGATATAATCATAGACACAATATTGTTACATACTCTATATATCCTTGATATAATCTTGTAACCGGTCATCAATATGCAGGCCAGCACGGGTACTGACCCAAACCTGGAGACAAGGTTTTGAAAGGGATTACTGCTCATCCTTGTTACCTTTCGTGGGCTGCAGGAGTATATAGTACTAATGATAGTAGAATCAATGATGCAAAGAAGGTTTAAAGGAGCAGTTAAACTTGCTTCCACAGTAACCGGATGGTCTAGTGTTGTCCTTGGTGCAGGGGTGTAGTCCATCGGCTCCTCCATATTGAGTGGGATGAGAGACCTATCCCAGCTCACAAAATATAGATCCCCATCCAAATCACTCCCGGAGCATTCGTTGGGATGTGGCCTGCACTTCCAATGTCCAGAATATTAGATTAACTGCTGCTTTGAAGCCAGTTTCACAATCACCAAGCAATGCTCAAAGGATGAATGATGTGTCAAGAAATTAAGCACCTGCGGCCCTTCTGTGGAAACACGAGGCAATTCACCATGTGTCGTAAGCCTGGGTGATTGACAGCCTGAAGAACGCGGACATCCCCAGGATGGAGACATGGATTCTTTGCCACCACCACTTGTCCTGTCACCACCCTTGCAACTATATCACTGTCCTCTCCGTGGAGTTCTTTTGGATACTCATCCAACCCATCCTGCAGCTGGTGAAAATTTGCTGAAGGTGGTGTAAGTTGGAGAAACACCTCCCCGTAGTTGAGCACGGCTGTCTCGTCAAGGCAGCCCATAACTAATGCCCCTGTTGGAACAAAGATGTGGGTTTTTGTGCGCAATTTTAGTAACTGGTACGCTCGAAATGCACTCAGCATGCTCTTCAGGTAGGGCTCTTTAACCGGATGATAACCAATCTCGAGCATCTTCTTGATTGCTCGGTGTGAGTCTCCTGAATGTGTTGCCTGCATCAGATGATTCAGAATTTGTGTGACCAGAGTAACGTAATGAGGAAGACCGTACCTTTTCTATACATAGATTAACTTTTCTGAGAATTTGTAACTTCTGCACGCACTGACTTGCTGGATGCCTGACTGGCGGGGACAAATGTAAGGATTCTGTAAATGCTGATCTCATCAACCTTGTGTAAAATTAAATACTGAAACTTTCTGGGGATGACCTGTAGAGTAATAATAAATATGCTTTGATCCTATGGTGCTCCAAAAAAACTCGGAAGCATCCAACTTCGAAAACTATGTTTTCACGTTAGACTTCCATCCACAGTCCACTGTTGTGGAATCTACCTGTCAATTCTTAACTGCTGTAGAGGTTTAAAGTTTAGGGTTTAGGATACACTTTCTACAGCTTCGTTCTATGTGAACAACATGTAAGTTGTATAATGTTAAAAGATTCTCATTTCGAACATGACATCTTCACATGTTAGGCTGGAGGAGATACCTGCAAAACTTCGAGAGCCACGACAGGGTCCTCTATCATGGCATCTAGTTGAGCAACCACCCGTTCTTGCAGATTTTCGAAAACGTGGTCTTCAATCCCAAGTGTGGACAGCAGGGAGATGATCTGCCGGTTCAGATAACAAGGCAGGAACTGAGCCCAGCCCAGAACCTCAAGGCCAATATGTTCGGAAGAGAACTTCCGCATGCTTGGGCGCAGTGAAAGCTTATATAGTGAGTATGGATCCACCGCTACCACACCCTTGTAGCCACCATAGCGGATCTGGAAAGCAGATGGCGCCATAGACACTCCCATTCGCCGGAGCCCACACTTGCGGCCGACTTGTTTGGCAAAGTCTTCGGAGATTTTGCCTATCCCATCACTGAAGCAATACTTTATAGATGTCCTCCTATCCACCCTCTCCACATCGTCAATGAGTTCCAGTTCTCGAGAAGGCACCTCGAGTGTAGGTGTGGAAGATGAGAAGCATTGACCCATGCGAGCAGCGCACTGGGCTACGTTCCTGATGCTCAGAAAGTTCCCCATCCATTCCCTAATAGATGCAGGTGTTACGTCCCCTGTGGAGGCAAACATCCAGAAAGATCGCTCACGCAGTTGACTCGAGGAGAATGCCAGAAATTCATAGTTTTTACCTCCAAGCTTAACTCCCTCGCGCATCACCAGCAAGAATCTATCATAAACACGGGAAACCTCCTTGTCGGAGCCTGTGGTGAGGGCGGTGGCTGATGTTTCCTCCCAATCTTCCTCAATGAAGGACACACGAAGAAAGTTGTCTACCTTGTCTTTGAACTCTCTTGTCACTCGGTTGGAGAGGTCAACCTCCGGGCCATAGCAGTAAACTTTGGTGGGAGTAATGGCGAGCCTGTGCACACTCAGTAAGCTTCGTTCCAGCTTCACGGAGCCGGAGATGGGGGTTCGCACTTTGTTGGCTTGGTGTTTCAGCACGGCGTTGAAGAAAACTCGCACAGGATTCCAACACACAACGGATTTCAGCTCCAAAATCTCACGAAGTCCAAGCTTTGCATACTCATGTGGAGTGCAACGTGGCTTTAATATACTGTAAAATGCCCTGGTCAGATCGTCAGGGATCAATTTCCCATACTGCACGAGCTCATTCACTTTGAATATGAGCTCAAATGCGATACCCATGTCCTCCGGTGCCTCCACTATGGGCACAAGCGTCTGACGTGTCACCGTTGAGAGATTGGAGATTGGAGATTGGAGATTCACCCTTCGAGGATTGATCGGCGGGTATTCCGCTAACTTAAAATCAGCGAGTTTCTGAAAGAGATCCTTTTTCCCCGCTAGTTTAAGGTCTGGACACTCGAGCAGGTACGCCCAGGCCTGCCCTATGGAGCTGTTCGGTGTGAAGTCTGTGCTTCTCGCCCACGGCTCCTCCTTCGCTCCCTTGGAAAAACTAAACTGGAAGTCCGCATGAATCGCGCCCTCATTGTCCCCATGGTATCCTCTTTGAAAAACCCGCGGTGGATTTTGGATCTGCACAAGTAGCAATCCTGGTGAGTTACTCAAGGGTGACTCGATGAGCATGAACACTTCTCATCATTGTCTATGCAGGCAGACTTACCGACAAAATTGAGGAAATGCAGGCAAATCAGGGGACATCATTAGGGTATTGCGTCAAGACCTGCATCAGGAGGGCAAAGTTTCCATTCTTTGGTATGGCGGTGGGGTTGATGAAGAAGATGTCCTCGAAGTGAAATTCCAATTTGTACTGCGTCGCTTCATTCACAGTTAGGGTATATCTCACTCTCCTGCTATTAAAATCGACGTCCGTGGTCACTGCTTTGGAGCTCGATGACCACAAAACGAGCATGGTGGTGTCCGCCTTCATATAGCCCAAGTCTAGACTACCGAGCTCAACGGTTATAAGGTTGTGCTTCGGCTTGTGCACGATGTCTCTGTCAACCAGCTTTACGACAATCTTCTTGTTCTGAAACTGTAGAGTACCAAACTCAGCTAAATTTACAGCTTTGAGAGCGCTGTCTCGATCTTCAAAAGCCACTACCGCTTGGCCCATCGATTTCCCATTTTCCTTATCGACCTTAATTTTGGCGGAGAAGATTGAGCCTGCCCCAATCGATGCCTCCAGAAATGTGATCAATTCCGTCACAGTCGCCGCAAAGGGAATATTATTCACAAACGTCTTGGCACGTCCCTCCATCGCCGTCACAGTGTCGAGCTTCTCAAGATATTCGTCCCTTCACCCTGATCTAAGAGCACGTCACTCCGATTGAAATTCAATTGTTAGCGTTCATAAGGCAACACCGCAGAGCTTAAATCGTAGAATTGTTCAGACGTCATAACACTCCACTCTCGATCGACAAGCCATCGGATCAGAGGCTTTCTTGGCCTTTAAAGGGTTAAGCTGTACTAGTGACCTTTGAGCTTCCTCCTGGAACTCCGAAAATTCTGCTGTAATTGGTATTGAGTGTCTACTACTGCTACCTTCAACCACAACCACGTTTACACATAATTACTGTTGGACATACTCCCAAGTACATCTGATATCGAAATAGGGCAAGTAAGAGGAGTTGTGGTTGTAGTTGTCATCAATGCACCTTCTCTATCGTTATCATTATACCTCAAAAATACAACCAAATTAAGTTCCAATTAAGTAAACTACAACCATCAACCACACAAACGGTGGTTGTGTGTAAACGCACTTTCTGACAGTAACCTCGTGTGGATTTGCAAGGCACCAACTACGATCGTCTTTAGTCGAACAGATCCTGCAGAACTTCAATCAGACCTCCTCTCTATATGTCTCCGTGACATTTGATCCTCTGCGACTGGAGCTGCAAAGCAATAAAACGGGGAGAACCGACCGCTAGGTACAGATGAGCCTATTGAGTTTAAGAGAAAACCGGTTGAAGTTCAAGACTTCAGGATAATTACCCATCATTTTAGAGGAATCTATGGCATATACCTTGAATAGATAATGAAAGACCGGAAGATCACAACATGTAACCGGTTGGACTTGAAAACACTAGGATCTCGGCCGATTATGCCCAAAACTCTCCCCGGACATTGCTGCGAAACGAACCTCAATATAAAAGCGCCGGAACTCGGCAATCAATCACTAAGTGCAACAAAACCACAAAAATGACGATGGTAATGATTATCTCAGAATGGGTCTGACCTCCTTGCTGCACGATCGACTTGCCTACAGGAATCGAACGGATGACCACGTGTGAAGCTTCAAGCAGCATCCGTGCAGAGCTCCAGAAGCTTAGGAATGTCAGCCAACCATGGAATCATCGAGGCAACAGAGTAGAAGGCATGAACGGCGGCTGCATTGAACATACATACATAAGTTACACCACGAGGGATTGGATGCAATCGCCTTGCTCCATGGAGAGGTCGAGAAGCTCAGGAAATCCAGGCAGCCATGGAATGATGGAGGCAACAGAGTGGAACGCATTGAGTGCTGCACTAAACATACACAGATCATAAGTTTATATACAGCGTGGATTCAATTCTACCGCCCTCAAGCAGCAGCGGATGGAAAGATCCAGAACCGTACCCAATGCACGCAGTCATAGATCGTTGACGCAGGATTAGGTTGCTTTCAATTTGTAGCAGCTGTGGGACTCTGCTGGACTGTCGGTGTTTTCTAGATTCCTTCTTCTTTAGAGTATGTTGATCTGGATTCTGGACTACGTAGCCTTCGAGGGCTGGGAGGGGTAACTGGACACAACCATTTTGTCGCTCTCTCCTTTAGAGACCATGCTTCCAATCATGGAGATCGACGCTTTAGATTGAAGGCATGGGAAGGAGAGGGTTATGTTATGTGGAAGACGTTTTGCTCCCTAACTTTAGAGCATCATCTTATGTGCCAATGGTTATATGCAATTAGGTTGCCTTCATTAATGAGTTGCTTTAATTTGGGATGATGTGTTGTTAGTGTATTTTTTGGGGTAGATTCCGAACACGATCAAGTATCCCAAATAAGTCACATGATTCAATTGGTGTTAAAACAATTGAGTCATACGGTATAGTGGAAGCACCTATTTCCGGAACTTTGAGCAATAAGTAGTGCATGTACGCATGTATTGAGTCAACATCGAACCAATTGTAAGGTATGGGGACCTTTTGGGGTCATGATTCTTGATTGGAAACCTATTTTTGATTGGTATATGACAAGGCTTATAAGTAGGAATAGACATCAAATGGATCCTTGTTATGATGGGATTGGATTGTGTGCTCCAAACATCGGGCAATGGGAGATGTTGCATATTAGTGCACCCCTCATTCATCCGTGTTAACCCTAAATGCCTAAGAAGCCCAAATGTGCAAAAATGCATGTGTTTTCTGTGGCTTTAGGTGTTTGGATTTGATCAATAATTTTGTTAGATTTCACTATGTTGGGTGCAATGGGATTTGAGATTCATAGGTGAAAGGTTTTTGTAAATTGAACAACACATGAGTGCATGTTTTCCATGCAATAATTGAACACATAATGGTGCAAAAATCTCCCCTTTTAGACATCTTATCATACAAGCCTCACCAAATACATATAGAGATATTGAGATGGCTAGAGAAATATTTGAGGCACTCCTCACCCACATGCTCTATACATATATACAATTTGGATTTGGATGTCACTTATTAGACATGGAGATAAAAATTTGTTAAAGTTTTGATATTCACATAGGGGATTCCAAGGTCATATTGGAGAAGCCAAGTCTAAGGGTTAAAAGCCTACCTCCTACATGTTTGTGGTTGATTGACTTTTGATGTGGTTCACATGATTAATTTAGATTCTTTGAAACTAGTTCTAGTGTCAATTTATCAAAATTAAATAAGAGACAAGCTACATAATATGTCAAGGCATTAACACATATTAGTGAGGGGTTAGTGGGAAGTACTTTTCCATGCAATACTTTCCTCTCAACCTAAACACAAACATTAGTTTACACTATTGGGAGTACATGTGTGGTATTAAAAGAGATCATCTTTAAATCTCAACTTTGATTCCAATAATTGAAAATCACAATTTTCTTAATTCTTACTCAGGTGGTGCTCTCTTCATTAGGATAAAAAAATAACTTATGTGTGTGACCTTCAAATCACATCCATATGCAACCACTGTACACACACACACACACACACACACACACAGTAGTCCAAAATACATGCACCCACTCGTGACTAGAATCCTAATCTAGCATTTCTTGCTTGGATGATGGTAGTAGGTGAGTATAATACAACGAACTATTGACTCAATAGCCCATCCTTTGCACATGGAGGACACATGGAGATAGGATTATGTTAGAGTCAAAAATCAAATGGATCAAAGTGACCTTATGACTTAATTGATCATATGATGGTAATTCTAGATGCTATCATTGCCCTAGCTTCAATGACATAGTATATTATGGAATGAGATTATTATGAGCCAAATCCATGGATGAAAATCTTCAATAACTCACTCATTGGATCATTTATATATAAAAGACATAATTTCTTCATGATGTACATTTCATGTATGTAGTTGAGACATTTATCACATGAAATTGAAAACCTTGGTTTAAATGCACAAATCTATTATCTAGCATGCAATTAGAACGTATACCCTTCTTTTTTCTCTATACATTTCTCATATTGAGGAGGTTCGTTTTGTAGTCATCTACATGTGCACCATTTGGAATTCCAATGAATTCTTGAACCAAGTTCATAATAGGCTTGAATCTATAGGGGGTGATTTGAGGAAGGGATCACAATTAAATATACTTATCAATGTATGTACAAAATGCATATGCGGAAATTACTCCATAGTGCCCACCTACTAACACTTGTCCTTCTTTGGGTTCATCATGCCATGATGTCCATAACTTAGGACCACACCACACCAACCAACACCAACCCCATGTTCTGTAAGGTAATATCCATTGTCATAGTGTGCCTAACAAAAAAGGAGACCAGAACTTACAAGACTTGACAAAGCCTAGGTATTTTCACTGAGACACAAAACAAAAACTTGATATCACCTTGTCTTCATAATTTTATTTCATTTTAGTCATTTTGATATTGTAGAAGTGCATTTTTTAAGGTCACAACTCTCTGGCATGTTTGTAAACTCTTTTATCCACGAGGTGAAAATGCAATGAACTAAACTGTAGCTTGAAATCAAATTATTAATGCTAATTTTAGCTAGAAATAGCAACGCAAGTCTTGGATTTAAGAAGACTTAACATATTCCATGAAGTGGTAGGGAAATGAGTTGAAATAATTAAAATGTTATAGAGGATAAGCTCACTAGGGTCCCTTCATCGATGATGGTTGAGATCACATGCATGATACGGTCATCGAGTTTGGCTGTCGGTATGCTTTAGCCAATAGTGAAAGGTTGTGTAAGCAATTTAGTCACCTAGATCCCTTATGCAACACAAATATCACCACCAACATATAGGACGGCAAGATATTGTGCTTCTACTTTTGAGTGGGCCTCACTGGTGGTAACACTAAGAATATGTTACTTGCTATTAGTAATAGGTACACATGATAGGGTTTTTTTTTACAAGGGTAACAAGTATTTAACTAAAATCATACAATTAAGGAGTTTGAATTTATTTTAAGATTAATTATTGATGATTATTGATAAATTAATAATAAGAAAATTAATAATAGAAGCCCTAAAACATTCTAGTAAACAATAATGGGACAAGGAGCACACCCGATGCCCAAATTATTCTTGGCTTCATGTAAAAGAACAATTATTTGTAAGAAAAGAGAAGTAGGAAAGTGTACTACAAATTATATTATAACAAGTTTAATCTCCAAGAGCATTGGGAGGCCTCCCCATCTATAGAAATAAAATGCACTTAACAAAATATATAAAATGAAACACATGTGAAGAGTGAAAATGGGATTTGGGAAATAAAACTCCATAAGTTGTCATAAAATCTCAAACACAAGTTGTGCACTACATCAAGCAATGTATATAGTAAACCGAAAAACAAATTATAGTCCATAATCACATTGAAATCCTTCACTATATACGTCTATTATTTCAATAGAAGATCGCAAAGCTCTTGACGACTAAGTATTCCCGAATTGGCCACCATATCTAGAGCCTCCTAACAACTTTCATGCCTTCTTTGTGGAAAAAATATAGGATTTGGAGAGTTCCGAGTGTTTTCGTAGTCGTTAGTGACTCCTATATAGAGTTGGCTAGCTTTTATTTGAGCAAAACCTTGAGGTGGGGGAAGCAAATGAGAATTCGTAAGGAGATGAGTTGGTTGGACCTGCAAAATAGAGAAAACAAAGATGTGAATTTTTATTAGTATAACGATGAAGCAAAGACACGGGGAGGTGACTATTGAAATTTTAGAAACCACGTGAGATAAAAAAATAGGGTCAATTTAATTCATCGAGGGTAAATTTTACAAATTCGTTAGATCTACCATAGCATTGGAAATATGTCCTCTACATGATTATTTGTAAAATAGGGTGGTGAATAATTCCTTCATTTTAGTAATCAGTAGAAAAAAAATAGGGTATTAGATATTGGATCCCCCCAAATGTGTGTAGTAGGATCAATAGAATAATTATGGGTTTGACTACTTGGATGAAGAATTGTGTAAATTTTGTCCAAATTTGAATGAAACGCGTTAATATGGAGGGAAATGTTGTGGATTTTTTTGGGGGAAGGAATGTTGTGACTTCTCAATGGCCCTTGGCTTGCTTAGGGTTGGGCAAGCACAGTGGCGTGAAGGCGGTGAAGTGTTTGGGTAGGAGGTCTTGCGTTGGTGAAGTGTGGCGCATAGGCGGTAGGTAAGACACATTTTTTGGAGTTTTCTTCTTTGCTTCATAACGTTCACACAAGGTGTTTCATGAGCACCAAAGATTCAGCTTGCTCTGCATGCGGTAAGAATTGATTTCAAACTCGAACTCCTTGATTTTTCCTTTCCACTGTATGTTTTTTGACGACATGCTATTGATTTCCGACGCCCTCCTAAATGTGAGATGTAGAAAGATGAAGAGTTACAAAACCTGAATGTGAGTGTAGAAAGATGAGATGCTTTCCAGGTTACTCTGTACTTGTATCTTGTTCTTTGAGACATCTACCTTAAGTGGGATGTTCTAATGTCGCTACCAATAGTTGCAAAAATGTGTACGTTTTGATGAGATGTGTCATTCGGATTTTGTGTAATATGTGGTTTCTTATTCAGAGGACGAGGTCCTACTAGAGATTGCAGTGTCATTCTATGAGAGGCCAATTTTGTCATTGAACTGGAACTAATGTCGTGAAAACCAGGAGATTACTCAAATGAAAAAGAAATTAAGAAAAGTTTGTGAGGTTGGAATTGGGTTTTAGAAAGGCCGATATTGGGATCATCTCGGAAATGTGAGCCAACTTTTTTCATATGATCTTTTTCAACCTTAGAATTATAGGTTTCTTTCGAAGATTTCAAACATAAAATTTCAAACTCCATTATGTAATAATAATAATGCTAGTAGTGTCCAATATGCCAACATTTTATTAATTATATTTTTGCTACAACAATCTTTTGTAGATGATCGATGATGCGCTACAACATTTGACAACGTCAGCGTGGTAGACGTAGAGGATTGCGCTTTGCCTTACACTCTGCCTTCGAGGAAGACTTGGTGGAGTGGTTGGAGACTTCAAAGGTTACCCGCCTCATGTCATCAATTAGTTTTAGTTATTCGTCATCATTGGTGTTAAGCAAATCTCTCCAAAAATTTTAGTCTTATCATGACATTGTAGAGGATATTGACATGTATTGGAGGGTGCATAGTTATATCCTAACCCTTCACATTGTAAATATTTGATTTAAGGTTGAATGTGCTTGTGAACACAATTGAAGTAAATGTTTTCAATTTGTGTATTTAACTTTCTTCCATTTGAATGCAATCTTTTGTTTTTGGAGTACATAGTTCTACAAAAAAATCATGTTTGGTGATAATTGATTGTGTTTCTTGTTTTGTTCTATCCGTTTTTACAACTTGTCTATGTTAGCTTGTACATTTTGTTATCTCCATGTTTATTGGTAACCTTTTAAATAATATCCAAGTGTTATTGATTGTGTTTTGAACGGCATTTTGAACAATTTAGCATTGGTAAAACTAATTGAAACCGATTAAATGACAAGATGGATGCTATGGAACGTTTGTTGCTCACATAGTCAACTTTGCAATGCTATAGTATTCCGTCTACTATTTGGTACTTGTACGATTTATAAAAAAAATATGATGCAAAAAATTAGCCTTTCTAAACAATTACAAATAAATATAGGGTGTTAAAAAATACGTCAAAGTAGCTTTATATCTACATATAGGGAGGGAAAAAATATCGAGAGGTGCATAAATATCCCCCCATTAAATACCCCATTATCGCATGTGATTACAAAATGTAAGGGGGTGTGATCCCCCCGTGAGCAAAGAAAATTAGGACGAAGAGATTTACAAATGAGAAGTCAAACTACCTCCCGAAAGTTGTAGACATCATCTAACACGCAACATCTTGCATTGTGGTGAGGAAGAATCAGCTGCAATGGTTTGCCTTAGGCAGTAAGCAAGATGGGAGTTACACTTCAATAGCTTTGTGGGTTGCAAGTCCATGCATTTATTTGGAGATTTTATGGGTTTCAATTTTGTGGTGCCTAAGTGCCACACTCATAGATAATTGATACAAAAAGAAGACAAAGAGCAAAGTGTGGCAATGCAATTAAATACAAAAAGAATACATCATAGAAATGTTGGATCAAGAGACCTCCCAGTCCATGGTAGTAATACAAAGGGGGAAAAAATGAATAGAGAGAGATTGGTAAGTACTCACATAAAGTGTTCCAAGAATTTATTGAGTTCGGCAAGTAGTTGCCAATCACAAACAACCCAAACATTTTATCCTAACATGATATTGGAGGTTGTCCACCTATAATATAATTCCCAAATACAAAGGAACATTTGGTGCATGTATAAGTTTCTCAATGTAGATATAACTAATGTTGATGATATTATCTATAACTCTAGGACCGGGCCAAGTGCGGGGGAAGTAGCAACACTTTGAGGCCTTGTTCCTAATGTGTTTTCTAGGTTGATCATCAACAAACAAGATATTTCCCTCCTTGCAACTAAACATACTTTTGTGGTGCCTAAAGACGATTTCTTTCTCTTTAAGGAGGAAAGATACATCTTACTAATGAACCCATTTATATTTGTGCACTTTGATCTGCCCCACACAATGCCAATGTACAAACGACATTCCTTGCATATAGGCTTCGCAACACATTTTGAAGGACAACATCTTCTATGCATGACCACAAAAGGACATGGAAATTTTGTAATAGCAGGGACATAAATTCCCATAATCTTAGACGAACTTTGAGGTCCCATAAACTTAACCCTTCCAATATTACCATGTCCATTAAAATACGCAATTGCCTTCTATCTTACCCTCAACAAAGAGCAACTACAAAGTAGATAATCAACTTGAAAGGCCTTGGTTGGACTTAGGTTGCATAGGATGATAGAAACCTCAAAATCTTGTGGAGAAGATGCATTAGGAAAACTCCTAATCATAGTACCAAGAAACACATGTGTTGGGAAAATGTGGAGCAAGAAACAAATACATTTATATACATTCGTATATGGAAGCTCAAAACACTATTGGTAATATAGGGGGAAAAAAAACATTTACAATGGTTTGAAAGTATTTACAAATAGAACTCATGGTCCGTATTTCCCTAATGAAACATTATAAGATGTTACAGTCATAGATCAAAATTTTATTTCACATAAGAAGAAAAAATAAAGGAACCTAAAGAAAGCTAAAAATGTGTAAACCCCAAGTCCAACTTTGTGACACTCTTAGGGGAACCTAAGGACATGGACATCTAGTGAAGATGTGCCGAATTTCATTCTTAAAGTAATTGGCCCATGTGGATACTCCCAAAGTTCCCATGATACCCAAGAACTTGTTGAGTTGATTTCACAATGTCCTCCGGAGCTAGAACAAGAGTTTGGGAATTTTTCGACGACGCCATTTGGGGAAAAAGGAGAGTCATTTTTTCCCCTTTATTTTTAGTGAATTTTCCCCCCTTGAAAATTGAAAAAATAGCACAACATTGTGATACATTAAAGAATGTTTCGGGAGATCTACCGAGGTTATTACTTTGGCTAGAATAACTTTGCTCGATCTACATGGGAAAACCTCTTTGAATAGTGGTCTAGTAGTAAAACCCAATAAGCGTCAAACTTACAAAGTTGGGATTTTCTAGATAAGAGGAGGTTCATTTTTACAAACGTCCTTACACCTATGTTTGAGACCACAAGGCATTGCAACTACTCAAGCAATGGACCAAGGAGAAATTTGTCATCAAAATTCAACTCAGGTTTGTAAGTGGGAGGAGGGATTACTTGACTCCAATGATTAGGACAAATTTTAGCTAGATAATCCTCTATAAACAAAACATTATGCAATATGACATTGTTCAACTTCTTGAAAACCCTAATTGCCTTGAACAAAATGGTTGTTATCACTACAACAAACCGCATGTTTTATGACTACATTTTATGATTGCACTCAGTCATAAATCCCAAAATATAACTGAGTGCAATCATAAATTGTAGTCATAAAACATGCATTTTGTTGTAGTGTATGGTTTATCACGGTGCTTGGAAAAAGTTTAGTGTTCCTAATAAATGAATCCACCTTCTTCATCAAACTTGAAGTATCTACATTCTTCCATTAAGGCTTTAATCATTTGTCTGGTTTTTAGCTTCCAAATAGAAGTCTAGAACAAAATGTCAACCTTATTGTGGCACCAATCTAGAAGCTCACGGGCGCTTGGCCACAATAAAACTTTCTTTTTTATTAACTGGTCTGGAGCACAAAAACCCATTCAAATCAAACACTAATGAATATCTTACCAATTGCACACAAATGAACTTGGGAGGCAAATCAGTCGATGCTACAAGATAATAGTGCAAATTTTCAAAAAATGAATATATGAACCTCTCCGTATTAATGTACTATCGTGAAGAATTGAGCATCGAGAGCCTCTTGGTCCTCAAACTTAAAAATGTAACTATTAATTTGAATATAATAAAAAGTATAAAACACATGGTTGGAGTCTCATGTGGAATTGTTGCCTTTGTTGCAATAGACTCAAGTTTCTGGTTTCTTGTCCTTCATGTTGCCATGTGTTGACCTTGTGTTTGTACCCTCTAAACGTTGTACTTACCCCTGAAAGGGGACCCCCAACCACTTGACGAGTAGGTGGTAGGGAGAGGGGCATGTTTAGATTGAAGATGTTCAGGCATTGGCGCAATAACCTCCAAAATCTTGTCTTCCTTATATTTGTGGTGTATAATATCCTCTGCCACATCAGGTGCATGAGGTGAAGGTGAGGGTGTAGAAAATGCAAGGTTGGGAGCATATGCGATTGCAATTTCATAGTCAAGAACAAAAATTGAATAAGGTGGAGAGTTTTTAGGGGTTTGTGATCTAGCTTGGGGCATGAGGAGCTCTCCCAATGCCTCGTGAGTGTTTTGAGCCCCCCCCCCCTTTCCCCCACGTTCTATGTATCGGAAAAATTGTAATTCTCCATCTCATCATCAAATATGTCGGAATCATGGGCATGCACGTTTTCCACCTCCTCCATGGCGACATCCCTTAATTAGTTCTTGGTATTCATGTAGCGTCTCATCGTCAACTATCTCCACTCCAATTCTTTTATGTTTGTCATTAGCCCTTTGCATTGCATCAACAATTCACTCCAGCATTGAAGTTTGTGAAAAAATTTAAATTATTGTTGTTATTTCTCGGCAACCTATGTGTTGAGTTAATTGTGACAATGTTGGCAATAGGAATTCATTTGTGAAGACTCAATAATGTTGAAGTTGCACCACACTTAATGTTGAAAATAATTCGGTTAGATTTCAGTGTTTTCCACACAAAGGCGTCGAGAGATGAAACTCTAGGTTGAGCGCCCAATGTCGACCAATTCCCTAAAGGAGATCATTTTAGTGTCTTCAAATCAACAAAAATCAATTTGCTAACACCAAACAAATTTTTCAAATACTTTGCTTATTCAACCTCTGCAAGAGTTTTTGTGAAAACCATCAAAACATACACCAAGACCTGGGTGTCCCAAGCATGTACCATAAATGTCTCTAGCTCAATCTTAGACAACACAACCACAACATGATAACCCCAAACGCTAAGCTCACGGAGCCATTTGACACATCTTGCTAAAATTTGTAGGGAGCAAAAGAAATAGTGTATACACAATTTATGTAGAATTTTGCACAACCTTGTCTTCAAAAATTTACAAGAATTTGTGTTGGATTGGGAGAGTAAGAGCCACACCAATGGCCAGAAAGAAATGAAATGTGGATACTGTATATGAAGGAACACAAACACCCCACTCTCTCAAAGCCCCCGTAATGTCATCCAACTCCTTTGTTGTGATGACAATGTATTTTTTCCCCAAACTATCATCTATGATTTCCCTAGGTTGTAACCCCTGCACATACGATTTAATTGCTAACCAAAAAAAATGTTGGTTCTTGGGAAATTTTTATTAAATCATTCTCCCTCTTTCAGCCAAGCCTAAACTCTACATCAGTTCCCTTCACGAGCTTCCACATCACGGTCACAAAGGAGGCATCAAATGTGTTTGTTGGACACCCCCACCCAATTTTAGTAAGTCCATGCCCTATAACTTATCCCTTTGTGGGGATGTTCCCAACCATGCCTGTGAGGTAAAGTAGGCAATCCCCTTGGTTTCCAAGCCAAAGGGTTGAGTCGTGCTTACTTTTCGTTCACAAATACATTTTATAAGATTCGAAAGTCTTTTTGAGAAAAAAGATAATAGTTAGCCTCTTAAGTATCTGATTAGTCCAACTTAAGCTTATTTACCTTAGAATAGGCAACCTAGACCCTTTTAATGTAGCTAAACTACTAAAAATCAATGCAAAGAAAACCAAATGCTAATAAAACTTCTAACTAATCAAAAAGGAATATGAAGAAAGAAGAAATATATGAGCTGCCTCACGGAAACTCTCATAACTTTTGGACAGAGTTTTAGTTTTACGCAAGATTAGGATGCAAGGATAGAGAACTTCAAGACCTACCTAGAAATATAAAACTTGTAGAAAATGGCCTAACCAACTAACCGGGGTGAAGTCCTTCTCAAGGAGTACAACCACTCCCCCTACTAACTACTAACTACTAATAGAAGTCGGGGACACCTAAGTTGGCGAGATAGATAACTAAGCGTCGAGAAGGTTGAGGCTCTAAGGGCCCGAGACCGATGAAGTGGAATAGTGGTAATGTTTGATGGAGTTTCGACGCCTCTTAAATAGGTGGTCGAGGTAGGCACTCCGTGGTATTCCGCCTTGCCACGTCCACCCTCGCATTGGATCCGTTTAGGCTTTGTTGATCTTTCGCATTGGATCCGCTTAGATCCATTTTGACTTAGTAGTGTCAAAAGACACTTGTCAACTTGGATTTTTTCTCGTCGAAGCGAATCGGCTCGGTCAAACGTGCATCCATCTAGTCCACGTTGTTTTGCTCCACTCCTTTAACCCGTTGTCATGTAGTCACTTTGGATTTAGCCCTTAGCTAAGTCAATCTTAGCCTTACCAACCACTTGAATCTTGCCCTAGCTAAGTCAATCCTCACATAGTCCTATAATATTCCGTTAATGCTTGTTCTATTAGGATTTACTTACTAGGCTAGTTTCTAACTCCCAACTTACCTAACCGACCTCATATTTACTATCTAAAGTCTATTTACCACTAGTATTAGGTTAATTCGATAAAAGAATCAAAATAAACCTTCACAATGCCGTGTCATGAGCTCTTGCATGTTAACAGCTTCATCATTTTTTTGGTCATACATATTAACAAGGAATACAAGAGATTCCACACTAGGCAGTAAAAGTCTGCAACACACTTTCTTCTCAAGAATTAAAGTGTCAATCTCCTAAAGCATGTCCTTTGGAAGACCCTAAATGTGGCTCACTTCAAACTTCCTATGAGAAGGTCGTTAGGAGTTCCCAAGTATGAAACCCCGTGACCGTCCAAAATCGTTCCATCCACCCATTGTTATAACACTAACCCCTAAGTTGTAAAGGACCTATCACTGGAGATAACCAAAGGAAGACACTCTTTCATGTTGCATGTTTTGTGGAAGGTTGTTGTCATTGCTAGTTTTAATTTTTGAACATATCCAAGAGCATAGTCAAATTGTATATTCTACACAAATAACAAGTGTGCAAGCATATGCATTGAGAGACCTCCTGATGCCAAGACAAAACCAAATGTATGGAAAAAAATATGCATACATTTGCATTTGGAAACCCCTCAAAGACAAACATCTCAAATAAAACCTTCCACGAAGAAATTGAAGGTAAACAAACTTACATTCGATTATTTTGAATGTATGCCATCCAATTATACATATTGTGGCTTTCCATGATTGATTTAAATTGCTTTTCCTTTTGTGACATCCTTGAAGAAGGTAAGGCCTTGCATCTTTATCATGGATTTTCAAGTTCAACACTTTGGACATGTACATTATTTTTCTATTGTCAAATAACCACACAACAACAATCTCATGGAAACTACAGTAAGCTCTAACATCGTCCTTGCTCAAAAAATTCGGATCATTCATCATTTCTCTCATTGCCGTTATTGAATGTTAACCTTGTGAGCCTCAAAATTGCCCCCAACGGCATTTTGGAGAAGGTAGTGTTTTTTTAACACACCCCTAAATAGTTGTGTCACTTTCAATCGAGTGTAGTTGTCAGCCCTAAACTCCCACCCTTGTGCGTCGTAGTCCAGGTGAGAGCCTAAGGCTCACATGTGATTGCTTGACCTCATTGAGTCTTCGCCCTTCGTCCCCAATACTCCAATGATGTAAATATAAAATACACAGCTTTTTTATTCACTTGTTGTTGTGGGTTGGCTACCGGGTTGGGCATACTAATGATCTTGTCCGGTCGACGACACTCGTCCGATGGATGGTTTTCCTCACAATTACTACAACCATAACCTTGTGCATGTCATCTTCCACAAAAATGATGGAACTCATTCCTCTCTACATTTTAACCACCTTGACCTCTAAGAGGAGGTCCCCTATTGTTACCCTGTCCATACTGAATTTGTCCTTGACCCCTTTGGTTGTATGGAAGTGGACCACTGTTCATTCTTTGATCACAGTTTTGTCTATTCCTACAAAACTGACGAGTGTGGTCCGGTTGACCACATTGAACACACCACAATCCCGAAGCATGCTTACCCGATTCAACTTGAGGAGGAGGACCATGTTATTGACTCCTAATTATCAATGACATCTGATCTGTAAGACTCTGCATTTGCTTAATCATAGCCTCCTGAAATCCCAACTGACTATCACCCAACCTTCTCTCCACTTCCTCAAGGTGAGGATCCACTCTAGGGGCTGGTAATGCTAAAAGTGGTGTCGGCTCTCTAACCGCTAAAGGACGTGGACTTGCATCAATGAGAACATATGGGGCTTGACTCCCATACTTACCTGGCTCTCCCTCCGCCACTCTCGGCCGAATGGGAATTAATTGAGGGATTAATTCACCCTCCCTTCTCTACAATCTTTCATGATCCCTATCCAAATTTTCCATCTCTCTAGCCGTCCTCTTGGCATCCGCCAATGTCTGAGGCTTCCTCTCAAGAACACCCCTAATTGTTCCCGACTTAAAGAATCCTTGAATGAAGAATTGTTTTAGTGTGTCATCATTGAGCATGGTGCCCACAAATCGTGTACACACTAAATCAAACATCCTAATGTAAGCCGAAATTTCCTCTTCCCTTCTTTGCTTCAATGAAGCCAATGCCCTCAAAGCCGTGCTTTGACCAACCTCCGGCCTAAACTCATTCAAAAATTCCCTTTGCAATTGCTCACATCCTCTAAAATGTCCCTCGGCATGGTCTCTATACCACTCGTAGGCCTCACCCTCTAGAGTGGTAGGAAACCAAACCAACCAATATCCCGGATTAGTCACAAGAGAACTAGCCAACCTCTCAATGTACCTCTCCATGTGCCTAGATGGATCCTCATCTTTAGTTCCGTAAAATTTAGGGAGGTGGGATGGCATGAGTGAGATAGGATCACCCCCACCCTTAAATGCGTCGTTGTCCAGGTGAGAGATTCCCTTGTCACATGACGAGTTCCTCATGCACATGCAACCTCGACCCTCCACATGTGGGGGAATAGTGTGTACAATACTTCTTTTTTTATTCCAATTTTTATTGATTTCATTCCCAAGTGTTAACAAATACTTGTATTACACAACCCACCATCTAATCCTAATTCCACACTCATAACAAATTCTAATTAAGTAATAGCCTACCTACTTGAGAACATTTGATGAGAGGAACTACCCATCCCTGCCTGGGTATTAAATTGCCTCAACCCCTGCACCCCAGTCGGTGCCCAACTTCGGGAACATTCAACCAGGAACTCATGCTCATTACCCCCAACGCTACTCAAGCTCCCCTCCCATATCAGAGCTAACTTCCCCACTTAATCAAGCAATGCTGCAGCCTATATGAGCAAGGCAGCAACCCAACACCGAGAGAGACCAGAAAGCTAACAAGGGATTCCCTTGTTCTCCCCACCTCCTTTCGATCCTTCTGTCTGCCTCTTCCCGTTACCTCAATCTCGAAGGCTGAGACCAAGCTTGACTTCGGCAAGCTTGAGTTGCTCCTGATCCCAAGACTGGCTCGGCAGATTCCGAATTCCGTCCCAGAGGGGTCGCCCAGCCATCACGCCGCTAAACCTTCAGCATTCACACATTTGTAGTTTTCGAATCCCACTAAAACGTCTGCCCTTAGCTCATCCTCCTGCTTTCGTTTAGATTTCCCATTACGCTCCTCTCATTTTAATAGCTTTCAGCCCTTGAAAAATTAACAACCCTGAGAATTCACAGATTTTTCCTTCAATCCTGATGCATTTCTTCGGTGTTCCTCTTCCAGCCGCCCCTCCTACAATTTCCCAGCCATTACCCGGCTTGTTCCCCATTTACAGATGCTTTGCAACCTCGGCCAGATCTGCGGTGGGAACCCAGGTCCATTCCAGCATTGCCCAACCAATTCACACAGAGTGACCAAAGGTTCTCCTACCCAGCAGCATTTTCCTGCTCCCAGACAACCCTTCTGTAGCCGCGCATTCAGAGAGAGAGAGCAGACAGTCTCCTCTGCCCATCCTGATTCGCACTGTCCTGGTTTTTTTAGGTTGAGCAGTTCCCCCCCTCCCATAACGAACAATTACCAATCCTACCTTAGCCAAACAAATCCAACTTACCTAGCCTAAACTCTAAGCTTCAATAACCCACTAACTACTCTCCTAAGTAAGTCTTTTTAACTCACAAGCACAAAGGCACTAGCGCCCACTCCCAACTTAAGTTGCTATCCAACCCGAAACCCCACTCTTTTTATAATTTTGAACCTTTGACAAAATCAAAGCCCGAGTTTTTAATGAATTTGTGTGGGCCCAGTTTTAAGAACCTGTGTGGGCCCAGTTTTTGGGCTCACAGCTTGTCCACCGCTACTAAGTTTTGTGGAACCACAATTGGTAGCCCTATGAGCCCAATATGGTGCCCACATGTGTGTTTAACTCTTAGAACTCATTTTAAGTGGTGTTGGATTTCTTTTATTAATTATTCAAAAGCATGAAAAGAGTGTAATTGTTGGTTGAGACATGAATTACTTTAAGGGCCTACAAGTTAGTCCTTGGTTAGTTAGAAAGGGAAGGGAGATTGATGGAGACACCGTTAGGAAAAAGAGCTAACTCTTGGGCTAAGTTAGGTAGTTGGGTTTATTAGTTGATTTAGGTGTGGGGTTGTTCGTTTTAGGGGGGTGGTGACTGTTACCTAGAAAAATCAGGGAGGAAGAATCGGTAGCGGGGGAGGCTACCTCGGCGTTGGAATTCAATGCTCTCTCTCTCACTCGTCGGTATGAAGTCCAGGGCGGAGCCCTGAAAAAGTTTGGTTGCTGCCGCAAGGACAGTGGGGGTGGCTGATAGTGGATCCTCTAGTGAGATCGGTAAAGGTTGGCTAGAATGCTATCAAGGGCTGGTTGCTGGGACTTCCCAGTGGCCATTTTTCTGCTTGTCACCAAGAATGCTGGCCATTACACTTGGCCGAGCTGAGATGAAAAGACAAGAGGATTAGAGGTTGGGCCAGTGGAATGAAGGACGAAACTCAACTTTGGCGATTCAGGGAAAACAAGTGGTTGGCAGCCGAATGTTGGTGAATGGGTTGCGACTCTAAGGTTATCAACTGAGTCAGCTGAAGGTGGGCGGTTGATTCAAACCAGGCATAATCAAATTTGAGGCTCATGCGAAGAATGCCACAGGAGGGTGAATGAGGTTGCGGCAGTCCTGAGTAAACTCAACTGTGTTCAGGTAGATTGAGGTTTGAGCTCGAGGAGGAGCAGCCGAACTCACAAGGGGGCTCAGATCGCAGAGGTAGAGGGTTGGAGCCTCTGATAAGTAGCTGCAGCTGAGAAATGAAAGGCTGACTTTTGGGCCAGAAGCCCAAATTGAGCCCTCGAGGACCTGGGACGGCGTGGCTGCACTGGAGCTATCGACCGAGAACTGCCGTCAGTTGACGGGCGTTGACGGGCTACATGTCACTGTGGACAGCGTAGAATTGCGAAGGGAGGATGGGTAATGTTGTGGATCCGAGGGGCTGAGGGGTTACTGATGGCATTCTATTATATGGCAAGCCTACCAAATAGGTAGGAAGGGAAGTTTTAGATTAGGAAATTAGGGGGATGGTGGATTAATGAGCCATAATGTGTGAGGCTCAAAACCTTGGGAGTTAGGGGGTGGATGAGATTAGTGTGTGCTCAATGTTAGGAGGTTGAGTGGGAAGGGCCAAGGCTAAGAAAACATTTGTGAATGCTTGTACCTCTCAACATGAAATAAATTAGTGGGTTGAGATGATTACTGGAGGGCTTGGAACACTGTTGGCATGACTGAATGCCTTAGGCATTGAGTGTGAGTTATATGCTCCCCCCCGGACTACGACGCTTAAGGGTGGGAGTTTGTGCCTGACAAGCCCTCTCGGCCTAACCAATGGATCAATGAGTGGCATGGGAGGTATGGGTGGTGGATCCATCCCACGTCCCTCCTGAGCCATGGTAACCGGTGTGTCCTCTCCTACTTCCCTATCAATCCCTATCGGAATCTCTTCTCTAAGTGTATCAGTCTCCGATGATGTCTCGCCACTCAACTCAGAAGGAGTTGCCTCTTTCTCAAGTTGAGCCTCTACTTCTAATGTTTCTAATAATAAACTAACAATAGGCTCCACATTCAAACACCTTTCTAATCTAACTTCAACATCTTCCACATCCTCACTAATCATAGATAATCTCCTCATGCGTGTAACTTTGTCTAATCCTAATTCTAAACTTGGTTTTTGAAATCGAGTCTTACCTTGCATTCCCCAAATAATCGATCAATCCTCACTTGACCAAACATACCCCTCGCTACCTTCACTTTTTAATGTTTTCACTTTTCTTGATGTGGTTTAAAATTGAGGAGGTGAAGAAAAAGAACCTGCAAGCCCACTTAAGTGAAAATCCCAAACATGGGATAAGCATGTTCATGCCAATTCTCAGTCAGGCCGGAGAATCACCTCCGCACTCTTCCTTAAATTGGCACTCACCACAATACCGAGAATGAGGGGCTAACCTTCGCCATGCACCACATTAAAGACTGAGGCATCACCCTCTCGTCTCCGATACAATGCAATGATTAAGGAATTACCCTCTACAATAGATAACAACAAAGACAAGTACTAAAGTCCTTCTTTAATTAATTAGCAAATTCACTTTGAAGAATGTCATACCTCAAGCAATTCGCTTCCCCCTGCAAGTTAGCACTCACTCTCGACAGTGATTCAATGTGACATCAATCTCAACAATTCTAACTAACACTCTAGTCTAACACATCAAATTCAAAATCCCCCAACTTGGAGACTCACCCCAAGGTGAGTGTCAAAGTTGACTCCTCCTAAAATTAATTATCCCTCTAAGATTTAGTGAACTAATGATCGTAAGATTAATGTTATGTCCTTAAGCCATTCTCCAGAGAGTTTAGGACATCACCTTAAGCCGCGCTCCCTCCTCAAAACAAAATGCATAAATAAAAATGCAATTCGATCCAAGGACAATTCTAGCCAATGACAAAAATCAAAACCCTAAGTAAGATGCTGACCGTGCTCCAAGTGCTCCTTCCTCTCCCACTAGTTTGTGCCTCCAAGTCTCAACCTCCTAATTCCACTTCTCTCCCGGCGGACGCATCATTTATGTCAGCCTTAAACACCCACCTTTAAGCGTCGTAATCCAGGTGGGAGAATAAGGCTACACATGCTCATATTGAACCTCTTTCCCATTCTCTTTGTGACTCACGCTTAAATCACATTCACATTCAATTCCTAGCTTTATTCAATCAAATGAGCACAAAACATTTAGAAATACTTTACACCCCTCAACTCAACTAATGACTAACAACCTAGCTAACTCTAATCACTATTCTAATCGCCACGGTCCGGTCATTAACACCAGCCGGTACTATAATTAAATCAGTGGATCCTTAACCCCCAGTTCAACTGCAGCCACCCTCTAACCCAACAGGCCTCCTCCTCATCTAATCTAATGGTTGCCTTCTCTAAGCCCCTGTTGCCACTTGCCCTTTCGGCAGCAGGCCTTTCTCCCAGCAGTCATCCCTCTGCAGCGTCCACTCCCTCCTTCAAATCACCTTCCTGGGCCGCTCCAGCTACAATGTTGCTGAGCTTGAAGGCAAGGTCCTAGCCCGATGTCGCCCCTGGTCTGGCTTCCAGAGCTCGGAGAGTTGGAACAGCTTGAACCAGCTCGATCCCTGATCTCAGACTAGGATCCCTCTTGGACCTAGCACAGCTGAAAAGTTGAATCCATTCCCTGCATTCGCCACTCTGGGCCTAATTCTTCACCCCTGCTGAATTTTCCACACTTCCTCAACCATCAATGTGACCTTTATTACCTGTCGAGACCCAACATTTGGTTAACTTTGTTATGCCTGGTAGTGCCGCCCATGTTCCTTCCTTCAACAGGCCGGCACCAAGCGAGGAAACCGTCACAATCTAAGAGAAACACATTGCACTGGTGAACGGCTGGTGATTCCTCACGCCTGCTGCCAACTGCCACCTCGAATCACACATGACCCTCCTCCTTCTGGTTTCTCCCAGTGATTACGCATGATGATCCGAGGGCCCTTGCCTAGGACCCGAATCTCCCCTGTTTTCCGCCCAGACACACAATGTCCAGGTTGTAGCATTCACAAACTTTTCCCTCCCAGCTCAACTTTTTTCCTCTTTCTCTAAATCCCGTTAGCTGCTTCGACCCCTCCTTCAGATCTCCTCCTTGCTACCCAGTGCTTCATCACATTGTAGCCTCTAGCCGCAAATCCTCAAAAACCTGAAAAAAAAAACCACACCCTACTCCTTGCAGCGCCCTCCTCCTTCTGTGCAGCAACTGCCGAGAGTTCCCTTCCCGAACAGAGGACCCCTCCATTCCCAGGTCCCGGAAATCTGGCGGTTTTCTTATCTTTCTGTGCGGCAGTCCCCTTAAACGGACACCTTCTCACCCCATAACGACCACCCTTTGGCCCAGTAGCTAACCCAACCCTTAAGTGGCACCTCCATTAGCCTAAGTTCCCTAACTTAAGTCAAGGCCCGCAAGCTTGGGTCCTAACTATTAAATGAATCCTAAACTAGCCATAACACCAAGCAAAACAAAATCCACTTCTCAATTTCTCCTAATTGTGGCTTCACCCCTCCCCCATGTAATCCTCCGCTCCCTAACAACTAATAATTCCACACCATTCATGCCTCAGTTCCTAGTGTTCAATTGAAGTTTAAAAACAAGGCTTCACTCTTTTTATGTTTTTCGAATTATTAAATGGACCCCCAAATCCGAGTTCTAATGTCTAATTGGGGTCAAGTGCACATGTGGGCACCATATTGGGCTCACACTTGCTGGATCCCAACATTCCATTACTCAGTCCTCTACCTCCGCTCAGAGATTTCCCCTTCCATCTGCCCCAACCTTTCTGCCCTGGTGCAGTAGCAATGTGAGGTCCAGCAGAAGGGCAAAGACAAAATGGTTAAGAGGGAAGTGTTAGAGTTTTTAGGAGCGACAGCAGTAGGTGTTAGCCACCGACTTCCTGGATGATTTGTGTACCTTATGCAACCACCGATTGCCCTTCCCTTTGAGATCCCATGTCTGATCCAATCGTTGTTGCCGAACTTAGCTGGCCGCTCCGCACCCACAATTCCATACCCCGATTCAGGAAGTTGTTGATACTTTCAACCAGTTCAGAATTGTAATGCGGCAGCAGCCTACATTCGGGGGTGGGCGGATGATGCCCACTCCAGTCACCTCGGTTGCTTGGTTTGTGCTCATG
Organism: Polytrichum commune; assembly: GCA_950295325.1. Taxonomy (NCBI): domain Eukaryota; kingdom Viridiplantae; phylum Streptophyta; class Polytrichopsida; order Polytrichales; family Polytrichaceae; genus Polytrichum; species Polytrichum commune. The sequence continues at coordinate 25,159,353 of OX485807.1, read as the reverse complement.
CTGGTGATGGCGCCCTTCGAGTAACCACGGTGCTGGGATCTTCCCAGACCACCTGAACCCATGCGCTTCCCGGCTGCAAGCTCAAAATCGAACGGCAACTGCCCATCGTTTCAGCAGCTTCCTTGTCCTCCCAGTAGTTCAATCTCGTGAGCGGCAGTAGTTGCATTGGCGACGCCCTAGCGGCAGTTGATTTCTCCCTCAACCATCGCATTCCCTGCCTTCCCCTCGCCGAGGTTTCCCCTGAATTGCCCTGGCATACCCCCGTTCCACCGCTAACCGCAAGAGAGTGCATGTCTGGAAAAGCCGAGAGCAACCGCCTAGCAGCCAGCCGCACCTGATCCTTTGTCTCCGAAATTCACTAGGGCCGACAGTGGCCCCCCTCCCACAATGGACAATGGCCAGTCCTAACTTAGTCAAATTAACCCCCACACACAAAATCTAAGCTTCAAGTTGAGAGCCCTCCTAATTAACTCCCAACTATTCCTCCAGACCAACAAGAACTAAAACACTAACATAAAAGTTTTAACCCCCATTCTAATCTAACTTAGGCCCTCCCTTTTTCTTATGCTTTTGAATGACAATTGCAAAAACCAAAGTAAAGGTTTTAATGGCCTTTTAGCCTAAGAACACATGTGGGCACCTAATTTGGGCTCACATAATTGGCGACCATCTGGGACCGAACCCAAAGTCTCTTGCTCCGCAGGCAAGCATCGTTTCAAGCTCGATACTCCTTGCACCTACTTCTTGAAGTCCGTGTTGGGAAGCTCTCTCCATTCAGTGTCTCCAATTGCAACGAGTTGTTGGGGAGGCTTCACGAACAAGATAGGGACCCAACCAAACTGCATCAAACTTACCAGGAAATTCTAACTTCCTCGCATCCTGAATCATGACCATCATACCTGGGCTTAGTGCTCTTTTCTTGTGTTTTTTGTCGAAGGCGATTTTCCTTCGCCTTTGAATGGCCTCAATGTTCTGAGCGCTCATCCTTCTCATTTCGTCAAGTTCCTCCAATGTTGTCAGTCGATTTCTTAATGACTGACTATCTGTGAGACGCGAATTCACAGCGACCCGCAATGATTCGACTTCGAACTCAATGGATAATGTAGCTTCCAACCCATATACTAAAGAGAATGGAGTCGCTTGTGTCGTCACCTTAAAGGTTGTGCGATAAGCCCATAATGCCGCTGTTAACTTGACGTTCCAATCCCTCTTTGAATCATGAATTGTCTTGCGAAGGATGCTCACCAGAGTTCCGTTAACACGCTCCGTTTGACCATTGGTCTGCGGATGATAAGGAGTTGTTTTTCTATGGTCTATCTTAAACCTATCTATCAGTTCTTGAAACATCTCATTCAAGAAGTGTGTGTCCCTATCGCTAACTAGAATCTTAGGACACCCAAACCTTGAAATGATGTTCTCATATATGAATGTGGTGGCATTGGCGGTTGTGTTCGTCTTCACCGCCTTAGCTTCCACCCACTTGGTCAGGTACTTGGTCGCAACCACGATGTAAGCCATACCCTTTGAAGAACGGGGATGAACCTCGCCCACATAATCTATCCCCCATTTTTCAAAGGGAACTAGAGGCAATGACACATACAGAGGCATCTCTATGTGGAGGTCATTCCTCGCATACCTTTGACAGACATCACATTTCCTAACGTACTCCTTAGCATCTTTAAACAAGTCGGGCCAGAAATAACATGCCCTGATCATCTTTTGGCCAGTGAGTAATCCCGAGAAATGACCATCACAGGCACTATCATGGCATGCAGCCAATATGGAGGGCGCTTCAACCTCAGACACACAACGCCGCAAGATCCCATCCATTTCCCTCCTGAACAGTCTATGGCCTATCACTGTGTAGTATCGACTATTAACTCTGACATTTTTTCTTTCCTCCCTCGTCCAATCTCTAGTCAATTGTTGGGTTGTGAGGAACTCCACTATGCCTGAGTACCAATCCGCCTGAGCTATGACTAAAAAGAGCTTGTCGTCCCTCAGACTGTCGTCTACTGGGTTGGATCCCACCTCATCTGACAACCTTGATAAATGGTCGGCTTGCAAGTGCATACGCCCAGGATTATACTCAACAATGTAGTCGAACTCCTCCAATATGAGGACCCATCTAGCCAACCTCCCACTCAACTCCGCTTTGTTGACTAAGAACTTGATCGCCATATAATCAACAAAGAAGACCACCGGATTACACATGAGGTAATGGTGAAATTCTTGACCGAGAAGACCATGGCCAAGCACTCCCTCTCTGTGGTAGAATAATTTCTCTCTGCAGGGGTTAACTGTCTGCTTGCATAAGCGACAGGTTGATCCTTTCCCTTGTCCCCCGTCGGTTGACATAATGCGCTACCTATAGTGACTAAACTAGCATCACAAAACACGTGAAATGGTTTTCCCCAATCGGGCGGCACTAACACCGGATAGGTACTGAGTTTCGACCTTAACTCCTCAAATGCCCTTTGGCATGCATCTGTCCATTCAAACTTACAATCCTTCTTGAGCAGTTGAGTGATAGGCACTGCGATCTTTGCATAATCCGGTATCAACTCTCTATACCAACCTACATGTCCTAACAAGTTGGCTATGCCTTTGGCATTGGTTGGTGTGGCCAACTCATCTATGACTGCTATCTTCTCGGGATCTCGTTCCATGCCCTTCTCACTCATCACATAGCCTAACAGCACCCCTATCTGAACTCCCAAAAAGGTCTTGTCTAGATTCAAAGCTAACTGCATTTGTCTATATCTAACCAAAGCTTCTCTCACACATCCCAAGTGTTGACTAGAATTCGACTGAGTGCTAAAATCATTAATGAAGACTGTCATAGATTTGTACAACAAGTCGGTGAAGATGTACATGACCAACCTTTGAAACGTGGCTGGAGCGTTATACAATCCAAATGGCATGACCACCCACACAAATGTGTCCCAAGGAATAGTGAAGGCCGTTTTGTGTACGTCTTGTAATGCTATGGCAATTTGATTATAGCCTGCATAACCATCCATGAACGTTTAGCGAGCATGACCCCCTACCTCTTCTTAAAGGAGAGTTATGAATGGTAAAGGAAAGTGATTTTTTTTGTGCAAGCATTCAGCTTCCTATAATTCACACACACCCTCAACTTCCCAATTTTTTTCTTAACCAACACCATCGGAGACACCCAATTCGTGATCTCTACAAGCTTTATAAAACCAGCCCTTAACAACCTTTCTAATTTTGCCCTTACTAACAACTACAACTGAGGGTTCATCCTTCTCTCCTTCTGTCTAATTGGTCTAGCACCCGAATATCTCACCAAGTGGGCGGAGGCTAAAGCGGTCAAGACCGACACGGCGGCACATGCGGCCACGTTCATGTATGAAAACATCATCTCGAGGTTTGGAGTGCCTAAGATTTTGGTGAGTGATAGAGGAACTCATTTCTTGAATTCCTTAATTCAAGAAATGACCAACAAGTTTCAAATTGACTATAGGAAGACTACACCTTATCATCCTCAAACGAATGGACAAACGGAGCGGGTCAATGGGATCTTGGTAAGCATATTATGCAAGACAATTTTGGATTCTAAAAGGGATTGGGATAAAAAATTGACGGCGGCATTATGGGCTTATCGGACTACTTACAAGGTGACTACACAAGCTATTCCTTTCTCTTTAGTGTATGGTTTGGAGGCTACTCTACAGGGTTGTCTATCGCGACGTCATGACGGTGTCGTGCCGTCATGTCAGGGCGTGTCGTGACGGACCCCTCCGTCACGACACAATAGGGTCCACGTAGGGTCAACATAGGGGGAATGGACTAGGGTGGGTAAAATACTTACCTTCTTGCCAAGGTGGCGTCCTATGTGGCAGAAAACGCCGACGTGGATGTGCATATTTCCCTTGCCAAGTAAACCATTTTGCCATTGTGTTTAGGGTTCTGTTAAAATCAAAGTAGAAAAATATGACTAAGGAGGGTGTGGGGCGGCCAGGGGCGGACGGTGGGGCGGACGGGAGAGGGGGGTGGTGCGGACGGCGGAGGGGGGTGGTGCGGACGGGAGAGGGGGGTGGTGCGGACGGCGGAGGGGGGTGGTGCGGACGGCGGAGGGGGGTGGAGCGGACGGACGGGGGGTGGAGCGGACGGGGGTGGGGCGGAAAGGGGTTGGGAATGGGGGGGAGAACGCTGGAGCGGACGGGGGAACGCGGGGGTGGACAGGGGGAACGCGGGGGTGGACAGGGGGAACGCGGAGGGCTCTGTCCGCCCCAAGTTCCCTCACGTCCGCCCCACGTTCCCCCGCCGTGCGTTCACGTTCCCACCCGTTTCCTAACGTCCGCACCCGTTCCCTACCGCGTTCCCCCCAGTCCGCACCCGTTCCCTCCCGTCCGCGCCCGTTCCCCCCCAGTCCGCACCCGTTCCCCCCCAGTCCGCACCCGTTCCCTTCCCGTCCGCCCCGCGTTCCCTTCCCGTCCGCCCCGCGTTCCCTTCCCGTCCGCCCCGCGTTCCCTTCCCGTCCGCCCACGTTCCCTCCCGTCCGCCCCACGTTCCCTCCCGTCCGCCCCACGTTCCCTCCCGTCCGCCCCATGTTCCCTCCCGTCTGCGCTACGTTCCCCTCCCGTCCGCGCTACGTTCCCCTCCCGTCCGCGCTACGTTCCCCTCCCGTCCGCCCGCGTTCCCCTCCAGTCCGCCCCACGTTCCCCTCCCGTCCGCCCCATGTTCCCGTACGTTCCCTCCCGTCCGCGCTTCGTTCCCTTCCGTCCGCCCGAGTTCCCCTATGTCCGCCCCCTCGTTCCCTCCGTCCGCCCCCGCGTTCCCACGTTCCCCATACGTCCTTTTCGTGCCCCATGTCAAATCCGACCGGGATCCCATAATGATTGTGCTCCCCTTTGCCTATATAAAGCCGTGGGGTTTTAGTTCCCCTCACTTTCCTCCCCTCCCACCACAAAGGGACCCGAGACCTTGTTGCCGTCCCAAGGACAGCGGCACCGCGCGGGTCTCAGGGGGTTTGGGAGGGCAGGGCAAATTGTGGGGGAACCCTCGCAATTTTTTTTCCAGATTCACGCACTCATTTCTACATTCACTCACTCCTTTTTACATTCGCTCACTCACGCGGTTTTTTTCACGATGGAGGGGGAGGACATTGCTCCTTACCAAGACGAGGATACGAGGCTGCACCGTGCTTGGCTCCAAAGCACTGCACTTGCACATACTGGAGAGGGTACGGGAAGCGAGGCCGGAAGTGGAAGCACTGCAGCACGTCCCCCATGTCCAGATCCTTTTCGGTTTGACGAAGAGTTCTTTGCAGTTGGCCATTCAGGAGGCAACCAAACACGTGGAAGCCGTGGAACACGTGGGAGTCGGGGAAACAGTGGACATAGAGGGAGAACAGGAAGGGGACCAAGCTCAGGCAGTTCCACCGATATAAATGCAGCCACTCATGGAGAGTCCGTGCCACCACGATCTCCGACACGGCGGACATCAAGACCGGAAAGCCCTGCACGTGATGTACCTCAGGGTTCGGAGCATGGTGAAAGACGGGGACAAAAACGCCCAGCAATTTCGGAAGGGACGGAGGAGGGGTCCGGGGTTTCAGGTTCGCAATCGAGGAAAAGGAAAAATAGAGGCAAACGCGACCCGCGGATCGATGAGGCTCGAAACCATTGTAGGGTCGTGCTGTTGGAGTGGTTTAGAAATAACAGCATGGTTTATTTGGAAAAAAAATACCTCAATGATGGTACAAAGGGGTTGGATTTGGTGAGGAACGATTTGATTCTTATTCTCACGGAAGCCACGGCTGGAGCGGAGTTTGAAGATGCTAGGGGCATGAGCGATTGGGGCACCTGGATTGAACAACAAGCCGTGGAAGCAATCTACAATCCAACAATGGCATATGAGGTTGTGCATCCTAGCGAGGGAAGTAGTAGTGACAGGAAGTCCGAGCTGTACATGAAGCTAGAGAATTGGAAAAGAGGCGTAATAGCAGCAAAAGGAACATCCGCCCGCAACCTTCCCATTTCTATTGACAGGCAGATGGCAGACAACATTGCCACTCAGGGCCGGCAAGGTGTCATATGGTTGCCTAGGAATGCGGAGATCAAAGCCTTGGATAAGGAAATCTTCCAAGGGACCTTCGGAGTGGTGCGGAAAGTCGCAATTCATGGAGCATCATTCATCCCTAGCTGGATAGAGTGGGCTGGGAAGACCATGAAGGCCACGAATAGTTTGGAGAATCGAAAGGAACGTTCAGTTGAAGCATTGGCGTGTCCAGTAGATCATCCTGGGGTAATCAAGCTACAATACCTCAATATGAAAACATACGAATCCTATTCGATGTGGTGGAATGGAGGCTCCTTGAAAAATATGAGGATCTATGACTTCAGCGTTCCGGAAACCCACGAGCGCACAATCCTTCACATGCATGGGCCAGACTTTGAAGCACGGAAACGGTTGGTTGTATATCGAAGGCATCGAGTTTATTTGGCATGGGCTCTAATGTGCATTGTGGATGTAGTGCACAAGCATGACATGTTGCACAATGACCTTAATCCCAACAATGTCATGCTGCATTTCCCACAAGACCGTGAGAACACGGTTTACATTGGTGTGTGTGATTGGAGCATGGCATCCTGGGGAGGTGAAGACGCACCCTCCAACTATGGAAAAGATTCAGTGGATGAGATGAACAAGCACAAAGCAAAATACAACTGTGCTGGTCCAGAATTATTCCATGTACGAGGGCAGCGTGGAACATCCACCTCTCCGGTGAGGATGGCTCGGAAACATAGGCACACGTTTCTATCGGAGTCCTTCTCAGTGGGTGCTTTGGCAAAGAAGATTTATGCCAGGGATGCGACTTCCCCCTTGTTTCAGCTAAACAGTGATCCAAATGGCTTGAATATGCGGTTTGAGTTAGCATTGGATTCATTGACGAAGACCAATCCAGCGGAAAGGTCAACCATCACACACGTAGTGAACATTTTGAAGTCCCCTCCATACAACATGGTTAACCCGACAATGTGCTTCCGTGACACTGCAAAATAGATTTTTTTTGTTTTTTTTGCAGCAATTTTGAATCATACCAATTTTGTAACCGTTGGAGATGTAAATAAAGCCATCATTTTTTCATACAAAACTTGTATATTATATGAGGTTTATGGATCTTAGTGCAATGTTCATACTACTCCATGAGGCCTTTGCTCCATAATCGAGAAGAAGTCTATGGGAGGCTAACCAAGGTTCTCGCCTCTCGTGAGGCCACATCCTTCTTTCACATCGTTGTTATCACATCCATGTGCTAAGTTCAAGTTAACTATAGTTGTTTGTGATATGTCTTGAAAAAATGCAGTTACCTATATTTATTCTAATTTTGGTATGCCACAAAATGTAGTCAACTATAGTTATATCTAGTTAACTAAAGTTGAGCACAATATTGCAATAGTTATATCGGTTGTACACGTGATCCAAAACATCTCTAAATGTTATCTTTCTTCTACTCCCCACATATTGCACACTATAAATGTTAAACGTGTTAACAGTTAACAAAATGGTACTCCCTTCTTTGTAAATCTGACTCTATAAACGTTAACGGATGAAATACAACCATAATATGGATGATAAAAACTACACATCCAGTTACATTGATTCATATTCACTCGTGATTTGTAAACTTGATATTGAATAAAGTTTTGATTGGGTGTGCAATTTTATGAATGGTATTCTCTCACAAGGAATCTTCACAATTGCTTATATTTATATTTATATAATTCACAATCACTTTTTTTTTGAAGTTTGGACATATTCTTGGCCGTCCAAGTTGAGAGGCCGTGCGATTGAGTGGCCCAACTTTGTTGATAGTCCAAAGAAATGAACTGAAAATAGCCAAGAAAATATAGTAAGGGTAGCCTTAGTTGGGCATAGTGTGAAGCCTCCAAAGGCCAAGCGCAAAGTCCAAACCTTTGGCCATGAACTCCCACGGCCTCTCGGCTTGGATGGCCAAAGTGTGAAGCCTCCAAAGGCCAATCCCAAAGTCCAAACTCAAAGGAGCATGCCACTTTATTCCTTGCTCAAAATAACCCCTCCAATCTAACGGCCAAGATCTTGTCAATGATTGATTATTTTAATGAAAAAAAAGTTCGGCCTCTCGACGGAAGTTTGGGTTGAGCATTTTGCTATACCCAATCTTTGCTCGAGAGGCCGAACTCTTGGCGCCATAACTTCCTAAAAGTGTTGCCACCTAGGCTCTTTTGGAGGCCACGTCCTTTGGACTTCGGCCTCTAGTGTGAAGGCCGAGAGGACGGACTTTGGGCATTTCAGCATTTTCATTGGTCCAAATGTTGAACCTCTCAAAGTTTGGCCATATTGTGAACCGGCCCTTATATTTGCAATACATGTCTTATTCTTTTTTTGGCACAAATTGAAAATTCAAATTGAAAATACAACCAACCCAGCCGAAACAGCGCAGCCTAAGTGGAAATCTAGAAATAATGCTCATTTGAGGCCTATCCTTCCAAGTAGGGACTAAGTTGCTACGGGTCATAATAAGACCTTTGACCTCCCAAATCAAATCAAATTTGTTAAGAATGTCATGGTAGGCCACGTCCGGGGCTTTTTCCAAGTCCCTAAGCATCTGTTTCCATTCAATCCTCTCATACTCTGATTTGTAATACATGTCATAAAAGCTAATGCAATTATTGTTTTGAAGTCTACCATCAAATGATATGTAAGATCGTATGTTCACTTGTGGTTGGTTCTTTTTATGTACCAGTTTAAGCCAATACTAAAATAAAATAAACCTTATTCTATAAAATCTAGTGACACTACCATACAAGTTAGTAGAGATGTTGTATATTTTTTTTAATTATTCTATATATTTACATAACTACAACTTATAATTTTGTGAAGAATAATACATAATACAACAAAGTTCAAATCAATACCTCTTTTGTGCACTCACATATACTCATACGGATTTAGTATAGTGCACCCCTCCCCAAATGATCACTAATGTGGGCCACATTAAATTTAAGCCCACACCAAATCCCTAGTTTAATATCAATGTGGACCATATTAATTTGCTTTTCTAGAATGTTCTAATTTGTGTAAGGTGTTGGTAAGATATCTTTATAAAGCCTATAGGAACTCAAGGGATGCACTCTACATTATGTTTGAGAATCACGTGCGTTCATGTGTGAGGCCAAACCCCCCACCCTTAAGCGTCCGTAGTCCGAGTAGTGGGTTTGGGCTCACATTCCTCCGCGGTATTGGATTTGGACTTGGATGAGTCCATAGTGCAAGGTTCACCCTTCAAGTGGTCTTGGATTTAACTGGAATTTCACTTTTAACAACTCAATGTACGATTTCAATACGTATGTGGAGAATGCACAAGTTAACTATGTTATTTTAACCTCCTTATGCTCGGGTGCTATTTTGTCTTTGTTTGCTTCTAACGTCCATCCGGCCGCTTTAGCTACACAAGCCCTTAAGGATATCCCTCTCCTAAATGGAGTCCGTGCCGTTGACTCTATACTACCACTTGAACTATCACTTGTGTATTCCGTATCGCTACTATAAGAGGTCTCACTTGGTGTCTCCATACCGTACATAAGCCTTTAAGTATTAAGAAATACTTATGTGACTTATGTCAATCTCTCCCTCGCACCTTTGGTCTTTGCTTCCTTTGTCTTGCCATCGCGAGAGTGCTCCACATTCTCCATTAATTTGTGCACGTGGTTTATTTTTAAAGAGAGGATGCAAGTGTTAAAAAAACACTATTCTCTATAGTCAATCTCAAATACATTTACTTGTGAAAGCCACACATAACACTAACTAGCATAATGTAACTAACTACTTGTCTATGAGCTAATTAGGTAGGCTATCTACTAAGCTCCTTCATGAACCCATCTCTTTACTTTCTAATTACATAAACCTAGCTCCTTCATAAACCCAGCTCCTTCATAAACCCAGCTTCTTAGCTTCTAACTAAACAAACCCAGCTCCTTCATAAACCCAGCTCCTTCATGAACCCAGCTCCTTAGCTTCTAACTAAACAAACCCAGGTCCTTCATAAACCCAGGTCCTTCATGAACCCAGCTCCTTAGCTTCTAACTAAACAAACCCAGGTCCTTCATAAACCCAGCTCTTTACTTTCTAACTAAACAAACCCAGCTCCTTCATAAACCCAGCTCCTTCATGAACCCACAACTTTGTAGTTGTAATCCCCAACTACCTCACTAATTATTCAAGCCCTTAACTAATCTTCCTACCTAATTTCCCTAATTCTACTAACAACCCCTTTCTAATCACACAATTCTTCTCTAATCCTAAAATCCTAAAATCCTAGAGAGGAGAGGGGGAGAGAGAATTTCCTAACTTCACTAAGACTAACTAATCCACACAAGTATATTTTTGCACTCATCACAACATCAAGTGCTCAACTCTTAAACATGGAACTTGCAACCACGTGTATTCAAAACATGAACTTAAAGTACCACAAATTGGAATCATGAATTAACTTTAAAATCCTTCACGTCAACACTAATTCTACCAAGAGGTCAAGCCCTCTTCAAGGCTAACAAGCCTTGGCTCTCAAACTAAAAACTAAGCACACACATGTGCTCCAATATGGCTTCCCACACCCACACTTATAACTCGTGGGGTGCCTTGGAGCACAAAGGAAAGAGAGGATGAGTGAGGGAAGAATGAGGGATTATATAGTAAGCTTGAGGGGGTGAGCACCCTCAAGGCTCACGATAAGCCCTTGAGATTTCCTCCTACTTAGTAGGCGCCAATCCTATCTTCTAAGCCTTCCTCCCTCAATTGATCAACAAGGATCCTAATTCGAACATTTAACTAGCCTTGGCTTTCTACCTACCACACTTTACCAAACTTGGGATGCTTCAACCCAAACTTAGCCTCCTTCGCTTTCCGCCGCCATAACTTTCTCCCCTTACTTTCCCAAATCGTCGCTCACCACTTAATTCAAACCACGATGCTTAACTCGTGATTTGATTGGTGCTTTGAGAATTTGCTTATCCTCCACCTTGCATTCTTCCTTGGGCCTTCCCCATTAAGTGGCCATGATGAGGTGGTCCACTTGTGCGCTCCATGTGATCCTCCATTCATCCCAATTCGAATGCACTTGCCTCTTGAGTCACTTTGGTTGTCTCCATCCATTTGTACTAGCCTACTCACTAACTACTCAATCCAAGTTCTCCTTACCTATCCTCATTCACTCAAATCCTTCCGAAGGTAAAAATACAATAACAACTCACATCCTAGCCTCTTACAACATGGTACTTCTAAGACTAACATTTCACTCTTTTTATATTTTTGTGAAGTAACATGCTACTTCAAAGTGCATCAACTAACGTTTCAAGGGTCTAAGACTAAATGTGGGCACCCTTTTGGGCTCACATAATTGGCGACCATCGGGGGATGAATCCAAACATCTCTTGCTCCAAGGGTAAGTTGTCTAGTGAAGCTCGGTACTCCTTACATCTACTTCCCGATGTACGGGTAGGAAAGAGCTCACCATTCAACGTTTCCAATTGAATTGAATTATTAGGAAAGACCTCATAGACAAGGTAAGGTCCTAATCATACCGCATTGAATTTCGCCGGAAATTCAAGCTTTCGTGCGTCTTGAATCATGACCATCATTCCCGGTGTTAGGGCCCTTCTCTTATGTCGTTTGCCGAAAGTAATCTTTCTCCTTCTTTGGATTGCCTCAATATGTTGAGCCGCCATTCTCCTCCCTTCGTCAAGTGCTTCCAAATCGGTTAGTCGATTTCGTAAGGATTGACTTTCGGTAAGTCTCGTACTCACGGCCACCCTAAGTGACTCGACTTCATATTCGATTGGTAGTGTCGCTTCAAGACCATAGACTAAGGAAAATGGTGTAGCACGCGTAGTTACCTTATAGGTTGTACGGTATGCCCAAAGTGCCGCCGTTAGTTTCGTATCCCAATCCCGCTTCGAGTCTATAACCGTCTTGCGTAGTATACTCACCAAAATTCCGTTAACCCTTTCCGTTTGTCCATTGGTTTGTGGGTGGTAGGGAGTAGTCTTCCGGTGATCAATTTTAAATTTCTCTGTCATCTCTCGAATCAAGTCATTCAAAAAGTGAGTACCCCTATCGCTTACTAGGATCTTCGGCACCCCGAACCGCGAAATTATGTTTTCGTACATAAATGTTGCCGCGTGTTCCGCCGTGTCGGTCTTCACCGCTTTGGCTTCCGCCCACTTGGTGAGGTATTCGGTTGCCACCACAATATATTTCATTCCTTTTGAAGATTGGGGATGGACCTCACCCACATAGTCGATGCCCCATTTTTCGAAAGGAATTAAGGGTAATGATACATGTAAAGGCATCTCCATTCTAAGGTCGTTTCGGGCATACCGTTGGCAAGCGTCGCATTTCCTTACATAGTCATGGGCGTCCTTAAATAGTGTAGGCCAAAAGTAGCCCGCTCTAAGTATTTTTTGCCCGGTGAGTTGACCCGAGAAGTGACCGCCGCAAGCGCTATCGTGGCAAGCGATTAAAATCGCTTCAACCTCCGTTTTTGACACGCATCGTCGTAAAATACCATCGGACCCCCTTCTAAACAACCTATGGCCCACTACAACAAATTGCCTACTATTTACCCTCACCTTCCTTCTCTCTTCTTTTGTCCACTCTTTGGGCAACTTGTGGGTTGTTAGAAATTCCACTATGCCCGCATACCACTCCGGTGTAGAAGTGACCACAAAGAGGCTATCATCTACTAACATATCATTTACCGGATTTTTTCCTATCTTCTCCGACAACCTAGACAAGTGGTCCGCTTGTAAATGCATACGACCCGGTTTATATTCCACCGTGTAGTCGAATTCTTCTAATAACAAAACCCACCTAGCTAACCTACCACTTAACTCCGCCTTGTTAATTAGATACTTGATAGCCATGTGGTCAACAAAAAATACAACCGGGTTGCACATGAGGTAATGCCTAAACTTTTTAACGGAAAACACCATGGCTAGGCACTCCCTCTCCGTTGTAGAGTAGTTTCTTTCGGCGGGGGTCAATTGCTTACTTGCATAAGCTATAGGTTGATCCTTCTCTTTTTCTCCCGTTGCTTGACAAAGCGCACTCCCTATTGCCACATTACTAGCATCACAATAGACGTGAAAAGGTTTACCCCAATTGGGTGGTATCAACACCGGATAGGTGCTCAACCTATCCCGCAATTCCTCAAAGGCTTTTTGACAAGCATCCGTCCACTCGAATTTGACATCCTTTTTGAGCAAATGGGTAATGGGCACCGCTATCTTTGAAAAATTAGGAATAAGTTCCCGGTACCATCCCACATGTCCTAACAACTTAGAGATCCCCTTGGAATTGGTTGGAGTTGCCAAGTCGCTTATGGCCGCAATCTTATCCGGATCGGGTTCTCTACCTTTCTCACTAACAACATAACCCAACAACACTCCCTTATTCACTCCCAAAAATGTCTTATCCGGGTTCAATGCTAACCTCATCTTCCTACACCTAACCAATGCCTCCCTAATACAATGTAGGTAATCATCCACATTACTTTGTGTGCTAAAATCGTCCACAAAGACGGTCATGGATTTGAACAACAAGTCGGTGAAGATATACATTACTAATCGTTGGAAAGTAGCCGGGGCATTACATAACCCAAATGGCATCACTACCCACACAAAAGTACCCCAAGGTGTAGTAAAAGCCGTTTTATGGATATCTTGGAGGGCTATGGAAATTTGATTATAACCCGCATACCCATCCATAAAGGTATATCGCGAATGACCTCCAACCTCCTCAAGCAACAAGGTGATAAAAGGTAAGGGGAAGTGATCCTTTTGTGTGCACGAATTCAATTTCCTATAGTCGACACAAACCCTTAATTTCCCATTTTTTTTCTTTACTAAGACCATAGGAGAAACCCAATCCGTGATTTCCACCGGCTTGATAAACCCGGCCTTCAATAACCTTTCCAATTCCGCTTTCACCAACAATTGCAATTGAGGATTCATCCTCCTCTCCTTTTGTCTAATTGGCCTCGCCCCCGGAATTAAAGGAATCCGGTGCTCTACCATTTCCCTAGGAATTCCCTTAAGCTCATCGTAGGACCATGCAAAAGTATCACTAAACTCATCCACCAAATTGCTATACTCCCTAACCTCTTTCTCCCCCAATTTGGAGCCCATCTTCATTTGTCGGGTTTTTCCATTCTTTAATTTCACATCCACGTACCGCCAATCCGCTTCCGACACATGTGCTTGTTCCTCTTTGTTCCGATACCAATCGGAAGGCACATTGGGGTAATCTTTCACATCTTGACCTACAACTATCCCCGTAGACGTGGTCTTGAAATGTAAAGGCTCCTCCAATTTCGATGACTCAATAATCACATCCTCCTCTTGAGTCCCATCTACATGAATTAAACTAACCTCACCCTCTTCCACGTCATCTACCCAAGGTGTTAACCCACAGCTAACCCACTCTTCCTCGGTGAGCACCTCACATGGCTCCAACAATGAGCCCTCTCCTAAACTAACACTAGGAAATTCACTCCCTAAGCCTACTTGGTGAAATGTAACCATTACATCAACCTCGGACTCGGGGTACTCCCTTAGCCATTGGGCATAATCCCCATTATCCCCATAATTGTAAAAATTAGGACCTAGACTTCCCGAGCCCGAATCTATAACAACCCTTTGACCTTCGGGATGGACGACTCCCACCAATGCCTTGCCAATCTCATTCTCGTTTAAGTCATCAATTTCCTTCTCCAATGGCAAATACATCTCCTTCTTCATCCATCCTTCTAATGAACCAATGGACACTATGACCCTATTACCCTCCGGACCATAAGTGATGGATGGTTTAGGTCCACCCCAATTGACCATAGCATTCGCCATCCGCAACCAAGGCCTACCTAGCAAAATGGGGAAGGTGTCCTTGTTGGAGTGCATTTTAATGACATGGAAGGTGACCAAGTACTCCTCACCTCCCGTAGTCATTCTACAATCCTTGATCATCCCCAAAGGCGTAGTCGAACTTTGATTTGCCATATTTATGACCAAAGGTGAAGGCCCCGTGAGTCCAAGTCCCAATTTTTTCATAGTATCCTCCGGTAGTATATTTAGACTACTCCCTCCGTCGACTAGCACATTAGGAACCACCTTATCTACTATAACAACTTCTATTTCTATAGCTTTCACGTCTCTTCCACCTTGTGATTGGATCCTAGCGGCTATTTTAGCTTTCACCTTCCTCATCCTCTTGTGTACCGGCATTCCCTCCTTTAATGTTTTCCTTGCCGTGGGTGAAATTTCCAATAGTTGGCCGAAAGTAATATCCGCCTTGAGTGTACTAAGGTCCGCCCACAAGTCGTACCCGGTAGATCTTTCCACCTTAGAATTACCCACTACGTCGAATTCGTCTACGGGAACCCCCGGTCCTTCCCATTCACCCACATCGCTATTATCCAAGTCATGTACCGCATTAGTCCTCTCCCTATCTTGTAAAATTATATTTTCCCTCTCCACATCCTTAGTAGCTCTTCTAGCTACCCTATCCAACTCGGAGAGATTAATCTCTTCATCCGAAGAGTAATTTCCTTGCTCTCCTATTCCTACCTCCAACGGGGCATCCCCTCTCCTAGCCCTAGTAGTTACCGCTAGTGCAGGTGCTTCTTCAACCACACCCTTACCCTTCACTAACTCATATGTAATAGCATTGGTGTGAGGAGGCCATTGACTTTGCTCCTCTCCAATTCTCGTTGGGAGAGGAAGCATGTCATCACATGTGGCCTCCAACACTCCATCCATGAACCTAACATCTTGGGAGTTAGATGGTCCCGGATCCGTTGGAGGCGCTTGTCTCCCGTTACTACCATTAGGTGGAACTCCTTGTCTATTTTGTATTGGAATGTAACCGGTTGTAGTTTGCAAGCCCGCCGGTGGATGAAAAGTTTGCCTAGCATTACTATGGTCATAGTATAAGTTAGGTGGCCTAAGTTCATTGGCCGGTACTCCTTGTGGCCTAGCACCTCGCATATTATCCCTTGCTTGTTGTTGTGGATTAGCCACCGGGTAAGGGACATTAATTATTTTGTCCGGTTGGCGACACGTATCCGAGGGATGACTTCCTCCACAATTGCTACAATTAAACTCTTGACCTTCGGACCAACATTGTCCTTGAGCGTGCCACCTTCCACAAAAGGGATGAAATTCCTTCTTCTCTAAATTTTGGCCACCTTGCCCTCTAGGTTGTGGTCCTCTATTGCTTCCATTTCCATAGTGAGGTGGCGCTTGACCTCGTTGATTTTGTTGAGGTGGGTTACCGTTTCCTCTTTGGTCACGGTTTTGTCCACTTCTACAAAATTGACGCGTGTGGCCCGGTTGGCCACATTGGACACACCATAATCCGGAAGAATGCCTACCCGACTCAACCGGGGGTGGAGGCCCCGGTTGTTGACTCCGGATCATTAATGACATTTGATCCGTGAGGCTTTGCATTTGTTTTATCATAGCCTCTTGGAATCCTAGTTGGCTAGCACCTAGTCTTCTCTCAACCTCCTCCAAGTGTGGATCCGTTCTAGGGGCCGGTAGTGCCAAAAGAGGTGCCGGTTCCCTAACCGCTAAAGGTCGGGGACCGGTGTCCACAATGGCATATGGAATTTGGTTCTCATACTTAGCGGGTTCTACCGCTACCACCCTAGGGCGTATGGGGATGAATTGTGGGATCAATTCATCCTCCCTTCTCCATAGCCTTTCGTGATCTTTATCCAAGTTTTCAATATCTCTAGCCGCACGCTTGGCATCCGCCAAGGTCAAGGGATTCCTTTCTAGAACACCCCTAATAGTTCCGGACTTAAAAAACCCTTGAATGAAAAATTGCTTTAGCGTGTCGTCGTTGAGCATGGTACCCACAAATCTAGTGCACACTAAATCAAACCTCCTAATGTAAGCCGAAATTTCTTCCTCCCTTCCTTGCTTCAATGACGACAATGCCCTTAATGCGGTACTTTGACCCACTTCCGGCCTAAATTCGTTAAGAAACTCCCTTTGTAATTGTTCCCATCCCCTAAAATGTCCCTCGGCATGATCCCGATACCATTCATAGGCTTCCCCCTCTAGAGTGGTAGGAAACCACACTAACCAATAACCCGGGTCGGTTATGAGGAAGCTAGCCAACCGTTCGATATACCATTCCATGTGCCGAGAGGGGTCTTCATCCTTGGTCCCATAAAATTTAGGGAGATGAGATGGCATATCCATCGCCGCTAAATTTTGTGGAACCACAATTGGTAGGCCTCTTGGCCTAACCAATGGGTCTATTGGAGGTATAGGAGGTATGGGCGGAATTGGGGGTATGGGTGGTGGATCCATCCCCCGTTCCTCGGCCATGGTGACCGGTGAACTATTCAACAATCCCCTATCAACTTCTACCGGGAATTCTTCTCTAAGTGTGTAATTTTCCGAAGAAGTTTCACCACTCAATTTGGAGGGAGTGATCTCCTCTTCAAGTTGAGCTCCAAGTTCTAAGGTGTCTAGAATTGACCTAGTCCTAGGTTCGACGTTCAAACAACTCTCTATTCTAACATTATCTTGTTCTAATCTATCACTGATTTTAGAGGACCGCCTCTTTCGAGTAGATTTCTCTAGTCCTACTATCAAACTTGGTTTTTGTGAGCGAGTCCTACCTTGCATTCCATAAGAATCGATCGACCCTCACTTGACCACACATAATCCTAGCAATTCCCCTCTTAATATTTTCACTTGTCTTGGTGTGGTTATAATTTTTTTAGGAGGTGAGGAAAAGAACCTGCAAGCCCACTTAGGTGAAAGAATCCCAATAGGGGATAGGCATGTTCATGTTAATTTTTTGGTTAAGTAGGAGCATCACCTCCGCACCTTCCCGCAAATTAACACTCACCACAATACCGATTGTGAGGGGGTGACCTTCCGAGTAGATTATGTTAAAAGTCGAGGCTTCACCCTTCAACTTCTCACACCATCCACAATTCGGGAATTACCCTCTACAACGGATAACAACAATCACGAGTACAAAAGGCATTCCTTAATTAGTTAATGAGTTCACTTTGAAGAAATAAACATACCTTGAGCAATCGCATCCCCCTGTGAGTTAGCACTCCCCTCAATCGTGACTCAATGTAACAACACCATAAACTTTGTGAAATATTAATTTAATCTAGAGCATGAAATGACAACTCCCAAAACTTTGAGACTCACCCCGAGGTGAGTGTCAAAGTTCAATGTCCTAAGGTGAATTTACCCTCTAATGTTTTAATGAGCTACTCGGTTATAGGTTCCTTTTAAGTTCTTAGCAAATCCCCAAAAAGGTTGAGGACGTACCTTCGCCGCGCTCCTTCCTCAAAAATGAATTTGCGTAATTGACAATGCAATTCATTCCAAGGAATAGTTGAAATACAATGAATTCAAATGTAACCCACAGAGAGAATACTAACCGAGTTTCGGGTGCTCCTTCCCTTCTCTCAAGTTTGTGTCTCCAATTTTTCCTAGTTGCCTCCAAGTCTCCTAGTCGCCTCCAAGTCTTGTAACTACCTTCCGCTTCGCTCCCGGCGGACGCACCAATTATGTGAGGCCAAACCCCCCACCCTTAAGCGTCCGTAGTCCGAGTAGTGGGTTTGGGCTCACATTCCTCCGCGGTATTGGATTTGGACTTGGATGAGTCCATAGTGCAAGGTTCACCCTTCAAGTGGTCTTGGATTTAACTGGAATTTCACTTTTAACAACTCAATGTACGATTTCAATACGTATGTGGAGAATGCACAAGTTAACTATGTTATTTTAACCTCCTTATGCTCGGGTGCTATTTTGTCTTTGTTTGCTTCTAACGTCCATCCGGCCGCTTTAGCTACACAAGCCCTTAAGGATATCCCTCTCCTAAATGGAGTCCGTGCCGTTGACTCTATACTACCACTTGAACTATCACTTGTGTATTCCGTATCGCTACTATAAGAGGTCTCACTTGGTGTCTCCATACCGTACATAAGCCTTTAAGTATTAAGAAATACTTATGTGACTTATGTCAATCTCTCCCTCGCACCTTTGGTCTTTGCTTCCTTTGTCTTGCCATCGCGAGAGTGCTCCACATTCTCCATTAATTTGTGCACGTGGTTTATTTTTAAAGAGAGGATGCAAGTGTTAAAAAAACACTATTCTCTATAGTCAATCTCAAATACATTTACTTGTGAAAGCCACACATAACACTAACTAGCATAATGTAACTAACTACTTGTCTATGAGCTAATTAGGTAGGCTATCTACTAAGCTCCTTCATGAACCCATCTCTTTACTTTCTAATTACATAAACCTAGCTCCTTCATAAACCCAGCTCCTTCATAAACCCAGCTTCTTAGCTTCTAACTAAACAAACCCAGCTCCTTCATAAACCCAGCTCCTTCATGAACCCAGCTCCTTAGCTTCTAACTAAACAAACCCAGGTCCTTCATAAACCCAGGTCCTTCATGAACCCAGCTCCTTAGCTTCTAACTAAACAAACCCAGGTCCTTCATAAACCCAGCTCTTTACTTTCTAACTAAACAAACCCAGCTCCTTCATAAACCCAGCTCCTTCATGAACCCACAACTTTGTAGTTGTAATCCCCAACTACCTCACTAATTATTCAAGCCCTTAACTAATCTTCCTACCTAATTTCCCTAATTCTACTAACAACCCCTTTCTAATCACACAATTCTTCTCTAATCCTAAAATCCTAAAATCCTAGAGAGGAGAGGGGGAGAGAGAATTTCCTAACTTCACTAAGACTAACTAATCCACACAAGTATATTTTTGCACTCATCACAACATCAAGTGCTCAACTCTTAAACATGGAACTTGCAACCACGTGTATTCAAAACATGAACTTAAAGTACCACAAATTGGAATCATGAATTAACTTTAAAATCCTTCACGTCAACACTAATTCTACCAAGAGGTCAAGCCCTCTTCAAGGCTAACAAGCCTTGGCTCTCAAACTAAAAACTAAGCACACACATGTGCTCCAATATGGCTTCCCACACCCACACTTATAACTCGTGGGGTGCCTTGGAGCACAAAGGAAAGAGAGGATGAGTGAGGGAAGAATGAGGGATTATATAGTAAGCTTGAGGGGGTGAGCACCCTCAAGGCTCACGATAAGCCCTTGAGATTTCCTCCTACTTAGTAGGCGCCAATCCTATCTTCTAAGCCTTCCTCCCTCAAATGATCAACAAGGATCCTAATTCGAACATTTAACTAGCCTTGGCTTTCTACCTACCACACTTTACCAAACTTGGGATGCTTCAACCCAAACTTAGCCTCCTTCGCTTTCCGCCGCCATAACTTTCTCCCCTTACTTTCCCAAATCGTCGCTCACCACTTAATTCAAACCACGATGCTTAACTCGTGATTTGATTGGTGCTTTGAGAATTTGCTTATCCTCCACCTTGCATTCTTCCTTGGGCCTTCCCCATTAAGTGGCCATGATGAGGTGGTCCACTTGTGCGCTCCATGTGATCCTCCATTCATCCCAATTCGAATGCACTTGCCTCTTGAGTCACTTTGGTTGTCTCCATCCATTTGTACTAGCCTACTCACTAACTACTCAATCCAAGTTCTCCTTACCTATCCTCATTCACTCAAATCCTTCCGAAGGTAAAAATACAATAACAACTCACATCCTAGCCTCTTACAACATGGTACTTCTAAGACTAACATTTCACTCTTTTTATATTTTTGTGAAGTAACATGCTACTTCAAAGTGCATCAACTAACGTTTCAAGGGTCTAAGACTAAATGTGGGCACCCTTTTGGGCTCACATCATGACCCCTTCTAAAAACCCCAATGTATACCATAAGTTATATGTCTAAGTAGAGATTGTACCAACTTGAAGTAGTCCTCGCGATTTGCGAACGTTTAACGTTCGTTGTAGGCATTGTAAAAAAAAGCGGGTGGGTTCGTTAGAAAGCTGGGAACCTAAACCGTCAAACCATGTATGGAAACACTTCTACATGAGTGAGAGAACAAAACAACGGCACATATGTGGTAGCAATTTGGAATGACGTAGGGTTTAGGGTTTAGGGGTTTAGGGTTTAGGGTTTATGAACCACAAAGGTTGAAGCACAAATATGTGAATTGTCGAATGAAAGGGCAAGGGGATGCGTGTGGGTTGTGAAACCATACGAACCACTAAGGTTGAAGCTCAAATATGTGAATTGTTGAATGAAAATGGCATTCGGATGCCTAATATGCGTTGTGAAACCATATGGATCACAAAGGTTGAAGCACAAATATGTACTTTGTTGAATTAATATGACATTCGAATGCGTGTGGGTTGTGAAACTATACGAACCACTAAGGTTGAAGCTCAAATATGTGAATTGTTGAATGAAAGGACAACCCATCAAATATAGAAGCTTCAAAGAGGTTTCCAATGCGGGTGTCGGGGGACTTTTTCAAAAAGTACAACTAACTTTTTGACTTCACAAACTTTCTTTTTATTCTTATTGTGTTGTCTTTATCCTACCAAGGAGAATTGGATCCTCTACATCTTGGATTACATCAAATATTGTATATTTCATAAAGTCCTTTGAGCTCAATATATAAGTAGAGCATTTAGACTCATACATATAACGAGGGTAGAGTATCATGAATAGGATGGGAGAGAAGAGAGACATGTTTGAGGGTCTAGGATGTGATGAGGAGATAGAAAATTTAGGTGAACCCGATATTCCATTCAATCCATCAACCGAGCGTGAGAGAGATGAGAGATGTGCTAGGGATCGATTTCGTGATGAGTATGTCATGACTCCATTCTCACAATCTACACAAGCTTGGAGGATGAGGGCGGAAGAGGACCAACGACGATATGCGGACAACTTTGAGATCGATGCGGTGGAGAATGACAACACACAATGCGTGGGTGGAGATCTAAATGATCTGATTGATTTGTGTGCGGATATTTTGGAGAAGCCCGGGGATGTGGATGTGGAAGAAACTTCAATCGACATTGAAGATGTCAAGTTAGCGGGAGAATCTTCAAGAACTTTGTCTTTTCGTAAGAAGAGGAGAGGATTATCGCCTCATCGGCTACCATTGAAGGAACGGATGAAAGACCGAACGATTAACTATGTTGATTTACTTCGACCGAATCCTCTCCCAAAAATGGACCCTCGACGGAAGCCACAAGCATCTACGAGGTTGCCATGACGGAAGTCAAGTTGACGGAATGAAGTGGAATATTAAATCGTGCATGGTTTGTTCATGTATGTATTTATAAAGGGCATTTGTACCGTCGTCGCAATAATAAAGTCATTACTTGTACATCGTTGTCTCCATAGGGGTGATAATTTGTTGGTCATCATACTACATTGGTTACTTTGTTGCTTGAGGGATCCTTCATTAGTTTTGTGTGGATAAGTACACCGGTAATGATATTTAGTGTCACATATATTATTTGCAAAAGGCCTAAGTTAGATGGGGTGCGGATGGGGGGACGCAGGAATGTGCAGTAGAAATATTATTGCATATTCATGTAGAGGACTTCATTACCTATCCATGGATACCAAGAACTCATTTTTTGGACTTCATATGAATTTTTGAGAGCCAAAAAACCGAGACTATGTCCAAACTTCCAAAAAATGTTAAAAAATGCAGATTCAAAGGAACTCGGGAGCGGACGTATGGGAACGCTAGAGCGGACGCAGGGGAACTCTAAAGCGGACGTAGGGGAACATGGGGCGGACTTATAGGAACGTTGGAGCGGACATAAGGGAACATGGAGCGGACGGGGGGGAGCGGAAGGGGGGGGGGTGGGGGGGAGCGGACGGGGGGAACGCTGTCGGGTAGAGAGGGTTCCGCCTTGGGAAAGCGTTGGGCTTCTGGCTGCAACTAGATTTTATCGGACCCGTCGAATCTTCTGATCTTCAATCGAATCTTCCGGTCTTCTAGTCTTCAATTTCTTCTAATCTTCAACCTCTTTCCCGTCGACCTATCCTGTTGCGGCTCTATATGGATAAAGGGTAAGGGTAGTGTGATAAGAAACCACGGGCTTCGGACGGGTAAAACGGGACGTCAGAATACGAGCTGACGTCCGGAAGATTGGCTCCTAAACTTTCAAACCCACGGTGACCAGCAATCGCGCCTCACCAGTGGGAACGACAGAAAACAACCTTGTGGGTGATTAATCCCACTTCGTTGTCACAAACAACCTTGTGGGTGATTAATCCCACTTCGTTGTCACACAGGAAACAAATTACGATGCAGAAATGAAATGCAACTAGCCTCCAAAACCGGCTTGGAATCACACACACAAGAAAAAAACAACGTGCCACAAGCAACCACACATTCGAGTCTTGAAGCCTTCAATTCTTTAATCTGTCCGTCTTTTATGGTCGGTCGAAGTCTCAGCTCTTCTTTTAAGAACCAACAGACTTCCTTCCACTCAAACAAGCACAAATCTTGATTGCTAACTTCCAAAACAACAAGTGAGATCTCTCATGAATCACAAATCCCTCGTATTTTATTTCATATTCTTCTAAAAAACAACTCACACCGTGAGCTTCGAATCCACTTCTCTCTCTCTACAACTTCTCTCCCACAAAATAATCACATAACATCTTTCCTTCACCACCTCTCCCTATCCATGCGAGAGACAAAGTTCTCTCTTATCCTCATCACATGGCTTCTAATCACCCATTGGTCCAAAGTAACTCAAGATAACTAAAAGACAAAAATAAACTATGAGTAAATAAAAAGGTAATCTATTTCTATCATTTGGTAAAGGTAACTAAGAGTAACTATGAGTAAACATAAAGGTAAGCAACTTCTATCCACTTCTATCCTTAGGTAATGATAACTAAAATAAACTATGAGTAAATAAAAAAGTAATCTACTTCTATTCTTTATTATTTTTCTCCAAGACCAAGAATCACAATGCAATATTAAATACGAACACATCTATATAGTGTACGTATTTACATCACGACAACGCGGGAGCGGACTGAGGGGAGCGGATTGAGGGGAGCGGACGTAGGGAACGAGGGGGCGGACGTAGGGAACGAGAGGGCGGACGTTTGGGAACGGGTGCGGACGGGGGCGGGAACGGGTGCGGACTGGCGGGGAACGGGCGCGGACGGGAGGGAACAGGTGCGGACTGGGGGGAACGCGGGCGCGGACGTAGGGGAACGGGCGCGGACTGGGAAGGGAACGGGCGCGGACTGGTAGGGAACGGGTGCGGACTGGAGGGGAACGCGGGGGGGCGGACGTAGGGGAACGAGTGCGGACGGGGGCGGGAACGGGTGCGGACTGGGAGGGGAACGGGTGTGAACAGGGTGGGAACGGGGAGCGGATGGAGGGGTATATAAGTGGAGGGGACCACTTACATACCCCACTCCACTCCTTGTGGGCGCCCGGACGACCCTCCTCTACTACAGAGTGCGGGGTTTAGCGGGGTGCTCGGAGGAGTTAAGGATCCTTTTTTTGGGATCCTTTTATATTTTTTTTATTGACCTGTTTGTGGGTGTGATCCACGTGGACCTGTTCCCTTGTGACGTGGCATATTGCCTTTTTGGCATATTCCTTGTGACGCGCCCAGTCAACTGGCCTCTGCGTGAGCGCTGGTAGCGGGGTGCTCGAAGGGTGTGCTGAATTTTTGTACTTTAATTTTTAACGACATTTTTGAACTAATTCCACAGCAACACTATTTTGAAGTGTATGCTTGGATGTTTTGTAGCACTATTATGAAGTGCAATTAGTAATTTAAAAATTAGAGTTCTAGATTAGAATTAGAAACTACAATTTGGGTGGATCCGGCAAGTGAAGGATTTCCAGACATGGCAAGTGGAGGATCTGGAGACATGGCAAGTGGGGGATCAGGTTGTCACAGATCACATGTACGCAAGGCCGCTGGGTTGGAGTGGGATGTTTATGATGACAACACCCAAAAAGCCAGGGCAGGTTGGGAGAATGTACCACAACCGTGGTCAGTGAAGACTACAATGCAGTACGTGGGCTTCCCTCACTTTGATCGGTTGTGGCCAAGACCTTGTCACGAGCGACACTGCAAGGCCATCAGTGCGAGTTATATGCAGCTTGATGACGTGGAGGCAAAATGGAGATTCCTAACGATATTTAGAAGTATCTCCAATTTGGATAGATGGCCCAAGAGTGCAATTCCAAAGTCGGTGGCGTGTATGATGTATGCGGAGCACGTGTTGCGAGTTAGGGTGGATTGGTCAAGTTTGGCTACCCTGCATGGTCAAAAATTTGGGGGTATTGGAATTGCATTCACTAAATGCACAGTTCCAGATATTCCATACACTCCCGTTCCGGAGTGGTTCAGGAGGAATCCTCGACTAGTGGACGAGCCTGGGGCCCCAATTCCAGAGGGTCGGGAACCAAAAAAGCCACGTAATCGTAAACGACCAGCCAATGACGTGGAGATGGCCATCGAGGAGGCGTTTGAGCATATGGATGAGGGCATGGAGGCAAATGTCGAGGTCAACAACCTAATCAACGACGTGGTTAACGAGGTCCTAGACGAGGTAAACCTTGGTGAACATGGAGCGGACCCGATGGAGAGCAAAATGGAGGAATTGCGTAAGCAACATGCGTTGGAAATTCGTGAGTATAAAACGATGATTTTCGAGTTGGAAAATCGAGTTGCAACACTTACGATGGGGGAGGCTAGCAGTTCAAGTAGTACACCAATTAACCTTCAGTCTTTGGAAGCAGAGAGGGACGCAGCTTTACTGGAGGCCAAGATTGCAAAGTCACAAGCTCTGGAGGTATGTATGAGGAATGAAGTAATGCGAGGAAAGATGGAGGCTTTGCAAAAGGAGGTGGTGGACATGCAACAACAACTTCAAGTGGTCAATGAAGTGGTTGTTGATCACGAAGCCAAAATTGGCGGACTAGAGGAGCAGAATGCAAGGTTGAAGAAATTTCTGTTGGATGCGATTGTGGAGCGCAAAAATATAAGGACAAGCACATTGCTTGCTATGGCCAAGGCTCATCAATTTGAAGCTGAGTTTGAGAGCATCCAGAAAGAATGGAACCGCAATCAGAGAATGCGGAATATGATGCTCACGTCATGGCCAGAAGATGAGTAGATGTACCCTAGTAGGTGGGATAGGGATAATGAGTGGACAATGTCAAGCGGGAGCATCGATTGGCGTCAAGTGACCGACCCAGATCACCATTGGGATGTGACCCAAGTGCATGAATATCCATTCCGCATGAGGGGTGAGTTGTTATGGCCAAATCCACATACAATGGTCTTCGACGGAACCGCATGTGCGATTTGCCAATGTCCATTTGGCCCAGAGGGATGCTATCAAGTTGGATCATGTGGGGCCCAATTCCATCCACAATGTCTAATAGGGAATATGATCAAGAAACGCCAATGTCCTCATTGCAGATCACCCTTCCACCCTCGTTTGTACCTCCAATTTGGCCTTCGGGATTACATGCCTAACGACTGGGTATTAAAGCCATGGGACTTTCCCTTCGATCTTTAAGAGTTTGATGGGGAGAATGTTGAGTGGAGTTGGTTATACAATTGTGCCAAGGTTGAGCTATGGCACGAGAACAGAGATGGCGACTGGACACGGAATGCACGTCAAATTTTGTATGTTGCAGACGAGTTGTATCCCAACAAGCCCCCCGATCATGGCTTGAAAATATTTTTGTACCAAACTCTTGAATGGCATTGGGATTCAACCAGCAGACAATTAAAGAGAGGCATTCATCCTCCTTGGTACAATGCAGCAGGTCTCGAATCAGTATCGAAGCATGATTTGGAAGAAGATGCAGATGACATGCCTACGGAACGGGATCCGAGATATGAATTGCAGTTAGAGGTGGGGTACCACAAGAACAGGCTGCAGTTGGCTGCAATTGATGCACTCTTGCATAGAGTTGTGGATGATGCGGTATTGAGATGGCTAAATGGTGGGCCTAGACCACGTAATGCCGTTCCATTGTCTCCTGGTAGTCGTCCATACCTCACCCGTGGAACAACGCGAAGCATGGAAGCGGGGGAATCATCACAAGCACGACGAGGATCTACTTCAGCTAGAATAGACCTCGATTCATATTCGGATTAGGCATTTTTGTACCATGTTTAGGAAGTTGTATAAGAACGGATGAAGACTTTGGACACAATGAACATATTTCATGTTCAAAGTATATGTAATATAAAAAGGATTTACCGACAAGTTGTCATTTCTAAGATCGTGTAAAAGATAACATATGGATGCCACATGTTTTAATGTTATTCGAAACTTTTAAAAACTTACTTGAATATTAGTAATTCATATGATAGTCTAACCAAAAGTACTATTGACTATATAGTCAATATTGAATACCACATAAAGATATAATTATATAAAACGGATAGAAAGGTCCTCAAAAAGAGGATGTCACCAACGAAGCATGTACAATCGAGCAATAGGGAATTGCAATATTTATAAAAGAATATTCTTTAAGAAGCTCAATAAATAAACATAAAACTCCATTCACAGTAAGAATTATACAAAATAGTAATTAATAAAGGCATAACATGTTATTGGAGATTAATTGCAATGCTAAGTTGACAACCATATTGTATTTTAAAAATTTAAAAAAACATGCAATAAATAATTTTATTACTATAATAAAATGTTACAACTTCGAA
This sequence comes from Polytrichum commune, assembly GCA_950295325.1. Taxonomy (NCBI): domain Eukaryota; kingdom Viridiplantae; phylum Streptophyta; class Polytrichopsida; order Polytrichales; family Polytrichaceae; genus Polytrichum; species Polytrichum commune. The sequence continues at coordinate 25,131,653 of OX485807.1, read as the reverse complement.
GGTAACGTTCGCTTTGTGGTCTAAATGTCTTACCGAAGGCCCTAAGGTTGTAACTTGTATCAATTTTGACGTAAGTAATAAATTATGGGAGTACGTGGGAGCACCGAAATACCACATTTGTGCAAAACCATTACGTTCGAATCCGTACTGTGGGATCATTTGCTTCGACACATCTTGGGTCCTCTTCAGACTCGTCTGTGCTGCAATCATCATCCGTTTGGGGAGTCGCGCTCCGAAGATGCAACTCTCGGTCACGTTGTGAGAAAATTATCTTCTTAGTCGGCCGGGAGCCCTCTGCATCCTGTATGCCATTTTCATCTAGATGTGGTCTACCCTCATCTTCATTGTAGTCTTCAGCAGTAAACGGAAGCGATCTTCCCTGATACCTCTTCCTAGTATGTTTGACACCTCTCGTAGTTCTCTGACGCCCTCCACCCGTACCACGACTTGAGTGCACTTCATCTCTACTTCCATCTATAAAAACATCCCCCGTTGTACTTCCGCCTCCAATTTCAAGGCCACCTGTTCCATTGGATTGACTGTGTGGAAGTGAAACTGATGCGGATGGAATTGCAATTGGTATGTTCTCAACAACATGTCGACGAACAGATTGACGACGTGGCGCCTCTGTAGTAACATTTCTTGAAACATTGTATATAGCAACCAAAGTAGCATCCACCGCAGTTGCACGTGAAACACCCAATCTAGAAGTATTGGCAATACTTCGAGTGAGAGGACGACGTTGACCTTGTGCATGCACTTGCACCGTAGAGGTTGATGCAGTTCTTTGAAGAGCACGGAATCGAGTTGTAGGTATTTCAGGAACATTGGGCATTTGATCTTCTATACGATGGTTGGATATGAGGGAGGCGTCCATGGATTCAGAATGTACTCGGGCTGGAAATGGATCCTGTTGAACGTGCGTTGGCTCATTTGCGGGTAGTACATTGTCACCTTCACCAAAAGAAAGAGAATCGCTCCGAGGTTGCAAGGAATCTACTTCAATTCCTACATTCTCACTTGCCCCCATAGCAACATTATGGGCAGGGCGAAACCCTTGTCCAATGTGGAGAGTTTCAAAAGGCGGTCCTCCAATAGACCCCTCATGATCGTCATGCATTCCGTCGTTATGTTGGGGGACATCCGGTTCATCAAAATCAAACACCCCAAGGTTTCCATCACTACCATTGCCATCCTCATCTTCTGAATCATGATTCTCGGAATCGAGGTCATCAAAATCAAAATCGATGTCATCAACATTGTTGTTATCATCATTTCCGGCCCTATCATTTGGATCCACGTCATCTTTGTTGTCATCTTCTTCGTCAAGGTCATCGTCAGAATGGACCTCATTCAATTCGTACCATTGCGCAGGTCTTGGGCCCCTCCGATGTCGAATGAGCCTACTATTGGTATATATGTAGACGAGGTCCTCGGCACGACTATGCTTCAAGCGATTGCGACTCTTGTTGTGAACATATGAGTACATGCTCCAATTGCGTTCACATGCGGATGCGGAACATACTTGTGCAAGGATACGTCTTGCTATTGTTTGGAGGGCTTTAGCTCCACCTCCCATTGCATCCCACCATTCATGGAGAGGTGCGGCATGCACGCTCGGGTCAGTAGAATCAGCAAAAGACCCTCGATTTTCAAGGAAATCTTGGTACTGGTGGAGGATTTGGACATAAGTGTCCTCATCTTGAGCAAGCCTGCGAAGAACTCGATTTAGGATTGTCCTCGAATTCTCATCCTCATGGAGTGGGGCCCAACCACGTAGAAGTGGATTTAACATCGCTCCAGCCCAATGTAGATCATTCAACATCAACCTCCATCTATTTTGAAACGTTAGCATAGCATTTGCAGCAGGCTCAGGGCTTAAGTGAAATGGAGGTTTACTGAATCCACGAATATGGGTTTGTAAATCATGCATGACCCTCCAAGCCATTCCCATTGCAGGCGCCTTGCCATCAAATACACGAAGAGCTTTAACAACCGGGATCACCATATACAAGAAATTTTCGCACGTGTTCCAGAATCCATCAGAACGTATAAAGCTTCGCACAGCAGAGCCCTTCATGTAAGAGGTGCGAGATCTCCTCCTCATATCACGCATTAGAGTAGGCCAATCCTCATCAACCACCATTCTTTCCAAAGCATTGCGTACTTGAAGAAGACGATCTATCATGATGAAGTTCGTTGCAAAACGGGTCTCTACAGGTAGGCGGAGTGAGAGATTTGGTGACAACCTCCGGAATATAGCTTGAGAAGCATGATGGTTTTTGATAAAAACACAAATATGGCGCGCCTTTTTTACCAACTTTTCCACCCATTCCTCTTTCCCCCAATCTTCTAAGAGGAGATCTAGGCAATGCGTAGCACATCCTTGAAAATATAGATCGGGATTTGCTTGAATCAAGTCGCGAGCAGCGGAGGCCATAACTGGGGCATTGTCGGTGCAAATCTGGACCACATTATGTCGACCAACCTTTTCCACAAATGGTTGAATTTGAGCAGCAACGTATACATGATCCTTGTGATTTCCAGTGGTATCAATGGTACCCAAGAAAACATCTCCCTTTGTGCCGCATTGGAGAACGTTTAGGAGAGGTCGGTTTTGCACGTTGTCCCATCCATCACAACATATTGTAACACCGTATTTTTCAACGGAATTCCCCATCTTCTCCTTCACTTGCCTATCTAGGTCAACATTTTTATCAGTTAACAACTTCGTACGGATGGCATTGTACGATGGTGGTGTGTAGGCTGGCATTCGATGACGGGCAGTTTCACGCACAGCATGAACAAATGCAGGATGTCTCACAATGTTGAAAGGAATGTTAGCTTCATAAAAAGCCGTTGCCCATGCTCTATCAAGGAGTTGTTTTGTTGACACATTGAACCCCTCCGTTATGTTGAGTTGACGTAGTTCACGAGGAGGTGTGCCATATATCACAACATCAGAATGTTGAGTGGATTGGGACATAAGCAAAGGCTCTGTTTCACTAATTACGGAGTCCGCTATAATAGGCTCCAGAGGTACAATATCTGGCACCGGAGAGTCCTCATTTACAATGCCTACATGTAAGGGCACAATGCCTCCGCAATGTTCAAACAAGACCCTAATATGCGGGGGTACCATCCTACATGTGGAAACATCACAAGCACCCCCTATAGGAGGTCTATAACCAAGGTGGGCCAACATTCTATTTCCTCGGTAAGATATGACGAACGGGCAAAACCTACATTTAACCTGCCTTTGTGATTTACCGGGAACCATCCCCTTATCCTCGTACCAATGATCCCATGCATCATTTCGGCGTGGCATGACTTCAACAAAACCTGCAAATACAAACAAGTTAGAGCAAGTAACTTTGATCGCATACTAGGTCCTGTTCAAGAGTGCCACAAGGGCAACCCTAATTCACAGTCACTAGATTGGACAAAGTATCCTCTGCATTCGGGTCTCACGCATTCAATCCTCACTCCTCAAAGGAGAATCAAAAGACTTGAGACACACTATGTCAGTGGAGGCAAAAATGGCACCTTGAACCCTCAATTTATAGTATTCGAATCGGACGGGGGAGCGGACGGAAGGGGGGGGGGAGCGGACGGGGAGCGGACGGAGGGGGGGGGGGGAGCGGACAAGGGAGCGGACGGACGGGAGAGGGGGGGAGCGGACGGGGTTGGGAACGGGAGCGGACGGGGGGGAACGGTGGCGAACGGGGATTGTGAACGGGAGCCGACGGGGGGGAACGGGGGCGAACGGGGGTTGGGAACGGAGGCGGACGGGGGGGCGGACGGGCTCTAGTAAATTTTTCCCCACTTTACCTTTACTTTGTTGACATGTCATCACACGTGGACATTGTAAATCCTACGTGTCAGAAATGGGTTAATGTAATTACACAAAAAAATCGGTAAAATTCAAGTCCGTCAGGATAAAGACAGCATCCGGCATAATGTCGTGACGGATACGTGTCGTGACGGCACGACATTATGTCGGGATTACCCTCCGTCACGACACAATAGACAACCCTGCTACTCTACCAATTGAGTATGAGATGGAATCTCTTCGGGTTGCAATAGGCTTACGCCTTACCAAAAGCCAATCATTGAAGAATAGGTTAACTGATTTGGAGGAGCTTGATGAGAGATGAAAGATGGCCGCCCAACACATTGAGGCAATTCAACGTCGAAGAAAGGTCATCTTTGATAAGCGACACAAGAAAAGGGCATTACGACCGGGAATGATGGTGATGATTCAAGATGCTAGGAAGTTTGATGCGGTTTAGTTAGGCCCCTATCTTGTTCGAGAGGTGTTTCCCAACAACTCAATGCAATTGGAGACTTTGAACGGCGAGAGTTTTCCAACCCGAACTTCCGGGAGCCGGTGCAAGGAGTATCGGGCTTGATCAACAACTTGCCTGCGAAGCAAGAATCTTTGGGATCCATCCCCCGATGGTCGCCAATTATATGAGCCCAAAATGGTTGCTCATATTTGTTTTATGCTTTAAATTTACTTGAAGTTGGAATTGACGTCATTATTGAAACAACAAAAAATATTAAAAAGAGTGAGGCTTGGTGTGGAGTTATGTTTTAGGCCTTAGGCTTATTTAGTGTGGTTAATTAGAGGGTTAGTGGCATTAGGGGGAGGGAAGCTAACACATGAGCAATGAGCCATGAGCAGTGAGCGGTGAGCGGTAACACATGAGCAATGAGCAGTAACATGTGAGCAATGATACCAAATTTAGTAATTCGGCACGGTTTTAGGTAATATTTTCTAAAATTGGCACTCATATTTTTGGAATATAAAGTACTCGCATTCGGATTGAAGAAGAATGAAAGCAACTTATAACCATAGATACTTAGTCCATTGCTGGTTTTTATTATAGAAATCCACACTAATACATGTCACTTATTCAAATTCTCAAACATGTAGTCAAATACAACACTTGAAATATTACTCACATTCTACAACACCTGCAAGTTCAAGTAATCGTATGACCTCGTTGTAGGAGTACGTTAGAGCATGAATGAACTTGTCACTATCATAATCCACTTTGCACAAAAATCTAAACACGTAATAAAGATGTTTGCAATACACCCATTTCCCTTTCTTTCCTAAGGACTGAGATGACATTTTGGTGAAGTCAGGGCATGTGCAATGCGGCATATCGCCAATTGTGACACGATATGTGATGTCCTCCTTGGAGACGATGTTGATTAGCACTCCAAATCTTGGATATGGAATGGCAGTTATTCCAACCACATAATATCCGTCCATAAGCCCGGCGCTCTCCCATTTGTTTTTATGATCTACTGTTGGTGCTGCTAGATTGCGGCGCACTGACTTGCCAAACCTGGATGTTGGGTGGGCATCCGGATTTAGTGGCACATGAAAATCCGTCCGAGGGATTGGGAGCATCGCAATTGTTGAAAGCCTACGGCGAGGAGAGAGAGCCTCCCTCTGCTGCAATTGGAACCCAGCATCTTCGAGTGCCAATACTTCTTGCCTTGAGAGATTGGTACCTATCTTCACAGGCCATATGCTGGGAACTACAGGCCAATCTAACACATACTTCTTCTTGTTCCTACTTACACAACGTTTGATGTCATCAGGGCAAAACCAAAACTCGTACTCCACATTGTTGGTGGAGCGGTATTCCTTCTTCAATCCTTTGTACGTGGGAGCTGGTGTGCCATGTTTGCCAGTTCCGACTTTGGCATTGCACAAAGTCCCTGTATTGGCTTGCATTGCCCAACATCTTTTGGCAGAGTTGGCTTGCAATCGTGCAATATGCCAATGGGAAGAAGAACAATCAGTCTCTAACACTAATGTGGTATGTGCCACACCATGCTCTGTAGAAACCAAAGATTCCTCTATGATTGCCCTTCTAACCCTAGTGTTAGGGCGAGGAATGGAGTAGTTCACTTTATCGGGTCGGTGTGAATCACAATCTGCACCCGGTGGCAGATCAAGCTTTCGTTTGGTGGATCCAAACAACTCAGACCCCTCCAAAGCACAATCCCTAGTATTGAGATCTTGCAACCCTGGATAGGACTTCATGGCATCTGCCAATAGTTTCGGATCTCCGCACCTGGCAGCAGCTTTCAATTTCAAGGACGCAGAATCAGGCCCTTTACTAGTAGAACCACCTCTCAACCATGATCTGTAATTTGCAATCTGCATGAATGCACGGATCAAATCGTCCACTGTTGCTTTATACAGACAAGTCATCTTGTTTCCAGACTGCTGGAGTCATTTGTTGTGCACTGTTTCTGCAAGATTACACGTTGGCATTTCTGCACGTTCATCCATTGTCATATCCTGCAAAAGTATTACACAAATTAGAATAGATGGTATATGTAAATATATATCATGGATTTCTAAAAAGTAAAATAACATCTGAAATACATAGTAATGAAGCACTTACAAGAATCATGTGACCACCCCATTGCCTATAACGAAAGTGCCAAAACCCCAACCACTCGGACAAGCCGAGAATGCCTTCTTCTGTGGCAGCTCCGGATGACAACCACCATGAACGAATGACATGATACTTAGTTTCAACTTCATCAATTGTTTTCGCGTCTTTATAATCCTTGCATAGTTGTTTGTGCTGAAACTGTAAAGATGTCTTGATATACTTCTGCGTCATCTTATCCAAACTTTGTGACCAATGAAAAAGACAAGTACGCTCACGACCCACCATTGGCAAACTTGGGTCACCTACACCATAAATCTTTCTAACTGCATTCCAATTAGTCTGAGCGCTATCTGCCATGAAACCTTTGAAATTTACTTTTAAAACTCCATTCTCCGACATGACGGAGTTTAAGTTTTCCCAAAAGAGCGTTTGAGCTACGTCATCTTCAGATTGCATGTCACAACACGCAATGGTCAACACCTTACAGTACTTGCTATCATACACATGACACGCAAGGGTGGTCCAGCCCTTCAGACGTTTGACGTGATCAAACATTATCCATGAATTCTCCATATCTCCTCCCACCTGCATACGATTTACAAGATCCACCCCACTTCCCGGAAGATCTACTTACATTTTGAAGACAAATACTTTGTCTTTGGATTGTCCCGGGAATCTACTATCATGGACGTACTTGAAGCCTGAATGATCTTTGAGTGTCATGATACTATCCATTGTGCCCATTCCACTACGAACAAAGCGCTTTGAGCCTGATACAAAATTACGACAATTTAGAGAGGCAAGAGTACCGAATTTATCCATGACGACCTCTAATGATGAACCTGCTAGGTGATGTCCTTCACCATTTGATGGAGATTTTAGGAGGTAGTCTGCTAGGAATTTTTTGCTCGTTGCCATAACAATTGCAGAGTTTTTGGCAGTGGGTGTTTTCATGACCTCATTGGCAACGCATTGGTAAACCATGTCAAGTGACTCACGATATGTACCATTTGATACAGGGTGTTCATGAACACCTTGATATATACAAGTTCTTGACATCCCTGGAGATGTGGAGTGAACATATATTATGCGAGCATGACACAACGCAATACATGCTGGTGTTGAATGACATACCTTACATTCCAATCTTGATTTTTCTGGGGCAACATCTCCCACAGAAAATGGGATAGGAGTCGATCCAATCCATTCGGTGCAGTTGTAAACACCTCTATTGCGATACAGATAATCACAGTATGTATTTGTGCACTGTAAAATGACCGGCACATGAAGAACGTTTGAAAAAAAATCCAAAATCATTTTGGATATTTGTTGTTTTGGTTGTGCACCAAGGATGTCCATCGCACATCTTATCCATGTCGTCCATGGAACGCCCATACGTACTAGAAACATCCACAGCTATTGGAGGCAAAATAAAGATAACATCACCATCAAAAGATGGTGGCAAATACTTGATATCATATACATCTGTAGTGTCAAAATGAATTGCAGTAAGATCGGATTTAAACCTTTTTCTAGACTTTGTCATTTTTAATGCATCGATAATATTAAAACCTGAAGAAGATGAAGAAGGATGAAGAGGTGGACGTTGAGACGAAACACCATGGTGAATCAATTTCATGTACAACAAATTGTGAGGGGTTTTATCAACATCCACGGAGACCAAAACCGGATTGGAAGGCTTAGTCTTATAAGGAAAAAATGATGTATCAGAAAGATCAACAACAGGACAAACCTCTTCATCTGAGTCCAACAACACAAGAACATCATCGTCACTTGGTTTTATCTTGATTGTAGTCATACTAGGCACATTGACAGTAGATGCACCAGACTCATTTGTCAACAAAATAGTGGATGCTTGCATCTGATAATCAGTAAGCCCTATAATTCTAAATGATCTTGGACCTAAAATCCAAAAGTATCCATCTTGACACATGTTCTTTGGAATCAAAATTGTCTCTAAGATATCGCCGTTCGTAGAATACATTTCTTCCTCTACGTACATAGATCCTATCCGGAGATTGAACCTCAAACTAAGCAACTCTTCTGAGACCTTCACATGATGATCATCCTCAAGAGACAAACTGAAGGGCACAAATGATCCAGATGCTTTAATGGTAGCCATTTTGAAGTAAGAGTATTGGAGAATGAGAGACATTGGAATGTGCAAATGATAGACTATTTATATTGGCAATATTGGGCCTTCGTAAGAAACCCTAAATGAGAACAATAAAAAAATGAAGAAACCCTAATATCTAATAACAATGAAGGCGATAACATTCAAATGATAAAATATATTATAATAAGCGAGTTTCCGCGTCGGAAAAAAATAACAAGGAAAATATACGGTGTCAGTATATTTCAAAATAAATATTCTAATCAATAGAATAGAACCATGCGTTAAAAAGATTCAATATATATATGTAGCAGTATGCACCAAACTTCATATGAGTGTTTTAGAAAGTGAGTTGTATAGCGGTTAGCATTTATTATTACAGATGCAAGAGATAGATCAATATGAGACTAGTACAGAATTGAGTGGAAGAAGGAAGAGACGAAAATGATTGTACTTCACAACAAAGAAAGTTCGAGAACAAGCAAGCAGTATGAGGAAAAAATCTAACATTGTAGTGCAGAAATATATAGATGATTTAGCAGAAATACAAAAGTGTATGTCTGGGTTTTTGTGTGTGTTTGTGTATTTATGTGTGTGTGTGTGTGTGTGTGTGTGTGTTTTTTTTTTAAAGTCCGAAATTGGTAGATTTGGATTTTAAGAGGTGAATTTTTAAAATTATAAGAACACCTTAGATTACGTTGAAAAAACATAAGTGTATACATTTAGATCATTCCAGTATACATGATTTTTTGTGGAATTTAAAACTTGAATTTGGATGTTTAGAAATTTTCCAAAGTCTACTTTTTTTGTGGGGTTGAAGATTTGTAATCTAATGTATCCCCTCGGTACATTCTAGAATTTATTTTATGCAGTGTTTCTTTCAATTAGGCAACTTTGAAGGTCTATAAAAATTGAAGATTGTGATGAGAATTTATAAAATAAGTACGATCAGATTCATTTTGTTTGGCTCTACTACTTGTTCATATAATGTTTTCTCATATGAGTTCATTTTTTATGTTTAAAAATTTGTTGAAGTTCTACATAAGAAGTTATTTGTTATTTTGAATTTAGTTGAGGTGATCAACAATTTGTGTTTTGACAAGTTTCTTCATCTTTGTTGCAAATGGAGACAAACGATACTTCTAAGCATTTGGCTTCTGATAACAAGCCAAATGATGATTTGTGTGAAGTCACTTCTTCTCATGTGAAAGCAAATGCTATTTTGAATGATCATTCATTTGATTCTAACTCAGTGATTGAGAATCTACAATTGCAACCTACTTCAAAATTAAGATTCTTCATTCCGTTATGTCGTTTGTTTTCAATACCTTTGGTTCGACCAACCTTGATGTCAGATGTTCTCAAGTTGGAACATGGATTTATTCATGGGTATAGATCCGGAAGTGCCGTGTTCTATATCTCAGTTGTAAACAATGAAATGGAAACTGAAGATGTGACCTCTGAATTGATAAATTTTTGGAATATACACTGGAAAAATGCAAGTGCAAAATTTAATGAATTTCTAAAAAAAACGAGGTTCTCAACAAATTTGAGGGCAAGATATTTTGGGTGTGGGATGGGAATCATCGTTTGCAAGCATGGAGGTCAGTTATCGATAAGCATCATTTTGGATAGACAACTTGGCACATTTTAGTGGATTCTATTTTGTTGAATTCATCCCCTGATGTTTCGGTGCTCCTCACGGCAATGCAAAATCTCAATAGGTAAGTTTTTACCATGTAATTTGTATTTTTTATTTTATTTCTCAAGTTTTTAGTTTATTTCTTATTCGTTTTTTATATTTCTTATTGAATTCATTTTGGTTGTTTCAGTCATGTTGAACATTCTCATGTGAAGACCAACCTTGTGCATCAACTGTATCGTGTGCAAACTATCGGAAGTTTAGTCATTGAAAACTTCAAAAATTTATTGACACCTGACCAATACAAAAAGTGCATCACAAAGACAATTGCAACGTGGTACTCGCTTACACGGGATCTCTTCTTAGATTATTTATATAATGTAAGTTTCATACCACTTTTCGCACTTTTCGTTTTTTTTATTGGCTTTCTTGTTTTAATCGTATTTCTGTGTTTAACCAATTTAAGGTATTTCTGTGTTTAGCGTGATATTGCTGATGCAGGAGATTTGGCCAAGAAAAAATATTTTGAGGTTACTCAGGAGCATGAGAGGTCTGTGGAAGGAGTTACTGAATTTATGAATGCAGCAATGGATGTCAAATGTGTCAAACTAGACTCTAGTCTTGCAAAGCATTTACCCATTGCGGATCCCAGTTTGGGACATGGTTTCTTAGCTCAAATCAAACGGCATTATGATTTGTGTTATGAAGAACCTCAAATGAATAAAGAAAAACTTCAATATCTTGTGACATCGAAAGTAGATGCCGCACAGAAGGTTAAATGGTTGGAGCTGTGAAATTCAACTCCTGCATTTCGTATGTCTTTGAAATTTCCAAAGATACCTATTTCCGATAAGGGTTTTGATTTGTAGTTACACAAAGCAACATTTTGGAGTCAGGTAATAATATTTCGTTGAAGTTTGTTTTGATCTGAATAATTGTAAGTATTATTTTCATATTATATGTATTTGATACTTTTGTTCTCACTTGTTTTTTTTTTTCTTTCAACAGTTGGCTAAAGAAGCTCTTGCTCTCTATGAATCCACAATTTCTGAATTAAACATCATCATCAAGATTGTTCTTGAAAGAGTGGAACCTTTGCCACTTTTTGTTGATTATGTTGAATCTTGGAGGGTTACTTGTTGGGAAACGACATTTTTCAAATTGTTCAAATCGAATGACGGAATTATGAAAAACAAGACTTTTGATAAGCAGCCTGGAGGACTTCAAGCCATGAGACGGGTTGTTTACAGGTATTTGTGATATTTGTCTTGACTGTATTTTATGTTTGGCATTCTTCATTTTTTTCTAATTTCTGTAACTTTTTTTACTTGAATCTAATTTTTTGGGTTACACAGATACTTTAAGCGTGTGTTGCTGCATGCCAATGCTTTGGATAAGCTACCAACATTTTTTGACAGTTTCAAGGATGTTCAATCGGAGAATTCGATGTTCACTCCTGAAATATGCAAGGATTGGAATGAGGTCCATTGGTATGAATGCGGATGGTATTTGGATTGTCCTAAGAGTAAAACCCCACATTCCGAATTGGAATTGCGTAATCACCTTGAGCCATCATTTGTTTCACCTACAGTGGAGGAAGATTTCTCACGTAGTGCACCCATTAAAGGCAAGAGGAAGAATAATGTTCAAGTGCCCGAACAATCCAAAGACAATGGTCCAATGAATGATGAACCTTCTGGCAAGAAGCTAAAGGTTTCTAAACCTTCAACTTCATCAAGTACCAACCCTGGTTTTTCTATAATTTTGGAGCCTTTTACTTCTTTAAGAATCAAGACTAAAGTTTCTCAAACTACACAACGTAGTTTTGACAATGACTCATTTGAGCTCATTTTGAATGATTCTTTTTTGAACATATTGAATGTCAAAAAAAAGACCGACTCTTGGCCTCAATCTTTTCATGACATCAATGCATTTCTTACTAAGGTATTTTTCTTCCCAATTTTTGTAAACTTTATGTTAAATAACAAATCCAATTTTGTTTTTCATTTTGTGGCTCGATAATATACTGAATTCTATTGATTGTATTTATGTTGTTCAGGTTGGTGCTAATCGCACATTCTATTTTCAAGGTGTTTCAAAGGCAACACCAGCAGTTGATTTGGTTATTGCAGATATTCCGGAGGGGCTCCCTGTGCCTGGAATTTCAACACCTTCATCTTCCATACCTTCTTGGAATGCAAAATCTGATAAATTTCTTCTTGTTCTTTTTTCATTTTGCATGCAATATCTTCATGACGATGGTGTTTTGTTGATATTTCATCCTGAAGATCCAAAGTGGACGAAAGAATTGTCTACATATTTTTCCAATTATAATTTCAAGGTTGGTCATGGACCTTAGACTTGTGTGAACCCACTTCGTCTAGCCAATCCTCGCAATCCAAACAAAACAGTTAGTTTCACATCTCTTTTCATCATAATTTATTCTTTTCAATGAATTTTGTTGTTTATGAACATTATAGATTAATTAGTTTATTATTTTACTTATGTTACATTTGTTGTGCAGACCATCAAGTTCACTGCTATCTTGCTTGTACGCTCTTTCAGTGATACTACTCGATTGAAACGCATACCTTTGCCTTTTCAAATGAATATTGACAAAGATCTTTCGGAGAATGGTATGAGTCTGGATGATGATGTTTTATACAACTTCACGGATGCTAGTTCTCAACTAATGAGAGATGATGGTATCACACCTTGGAGAGGCCCGCGAGAAAAACATCCATTGTTTTTCCAATGTTTGATTGATGCTTTCTCAAAACCCGAAGGCATTGTTGCAGACCTCACTGCTGGCACAGGTATAAAACATTTTCTTTTTGCTTTAAAATTATTTTATTATGTCTTTTTTACAAACTAACATATTCTCATTTATTTATGTTTTGCTAATTGTTTCTTATATCTTTGATAGGACCTTCCATACATGTTTGCCGCGCTTTGAAGCGTCACCTCTTGGCGTTGGAAGGTGATAAAGATGTTTTTGATTCCGTCTTGAAGCCTTTAATTCTACAATCCCCTTTGCCTATTGGCAAAGATATCAATTTGGAAGACTCGGATGATTCTCCAATTGTTAATTGTGAGGCCGTCAATTTATTTTGTGAGTAAGTTTTGTTTGTTTATCTTGTTTAAAACCTTCATATGGTTGATTGTGTAATTTTTACTTGCATTATATTGTATATGCATTTAGTTGGATTATTATGAGTACTAACACATTTATGTTGTCATGTGCTAGCAATGTGATACCTCAATGTCGCCGACGTTGGCGACTTTTTTTTGAAGATCCAAATTTTGTAGCAAGTCCATCACCTCCACGAAGCCTCCCTATCTATGCCGAGACCATGGCTTCCGTTCTTGCTGCTCAATCTTCCCCTTCCTCTATCCATAGCAAATCTAAACGGTATGATCGTCGGGTTTTGGAGTTCATAGATTTGGAGGCCGAATCATAATCAACCTCCATCACTTTAACTTATACTAATAATTATTATTTTTTGGCACGTGTTCAACTCTCATATTTACACTTGGTATCAATACTTTGAAATACATTAACTTATGATATACCTTGAAGGACTTACACATGTTTTGTGTCCAACTCTATATTTTTTGCACTCTCTATATTTATGTTGTATAATGACCAATTATAAAATTTAGTATCATTGCACCATGTTTTGTTTTATTGTTCAATGTGTTCATATTATGAATGTTAATGATCATCATAATCATGAGCATCATTCACTTCAACTTTGTCCATTCCATTGTCATACGGCATACAATACAACTATGAAAATTTGTATATGATAAATATATATATGCCCCTAGTCATGTACATATTGGTCTTTTTCGTTGCTCACTACTCACAATCTAGCATTCATGTTGTTTGTCCTTCCCAATCTTCTTATTATTGAACCCTAAAAATTTATTTCTTTAGGCCACGGTTATAGGATACTAGGGGACCTATTACCAAATATTTTGTTTTCTTCACTGCTCACAAATTACTGCTCATCGCTCACTGCTCACTGCTCACTGCTCACCGCTCACAAGATAGCACTCCCCGCATTAGGGGTTGGTTTTGGTTAAGTGAGTTGGTGTTTGATGAAGCAAGGGGAAGGGCCTTGGGTTTAAATGTTTGAATTGGGGCATTCCCATGTTGGTTTATGGTTGGGGATTTAGTGAATAAGCTTGGGGGTTCCTCTCCACAAGGGTTTTATGACCTTGAGGTTTGAGTGTGTGCTCTCTCTCTCTCTCTCTCTCTCTAGGAGAGAGGATGGAGCTGGGTTGAGCTCGAAGATAGACTGGGTGGATTCGGCCAAGGCCAGCGGCTGGGTTCGAAGATAGACTGGTGGATTCGACCAAGGGCCAGCAACATTGAGCTCGAAGATAGACTGGGTGGATTCAGCCAAGGGCCAGCAACATTGAGCCCGAAGATAGACTGGGTGTATTCGGCCAAGGCCAGCGGCTGGGTTCGAAGATAGACTGGTGAATTCGGCCAAGGGCCAGCGGCATTGGGTTCGAAGATAGACTGGGTGGATTCGGCCAAGGGCCAGAGGTTGGGTTCAAAGATAGACTGGTGGATTCGGCCAAGGGCCAGCAGCATTGAGCTCGAAGATAGACTGGGTGGATTCGGCCAAGGGCCAGAGGCTGGGTTCGGAGATAGACTGGTGGATTCGGCCAAGGGCCAGCAGCTGGGGCTTTGGGGCTAGTCCCGGAGCCACACTAATTACCACAGTTGAATTAAGGTGGGGTTGGTAGTGGCATCCACCTTGTGACACAACATAGGCTAGTTAGTTAGGATTAGCATACGGGGTTAGTCTAAGTAATTAGTTAATCAGTAAGTAGGAAAACCACAACATGTTAGGTGGTGGTATTAAGTATTCATTAGATGTGTGGGTTTTACGATGGGATGTATTACGGGGGTGACATTAGAGAAGAGCGTTCTTCAACGCTTGTATCCTCGCCATGGAATAAATTGGGGTGCCAAAATTGATGTGAGATGCAATGGAGGTTAATGATGTGGGAAGATTTAACTAAGCTAGCATGAATGTGAGCCCCACGCCCTCACCCGGACTACGACGCATAAGGGTGGGTGGTTTGGCCTCACATGCGGCACATGAAGAACTTACAACGCTACAACATACAAAGAGAAGAGAACAAGATCTAGATCAAAGATAGGAAGTAACACTTGAGCTTAAAGAGACAACTATGGCACATGAAGAAGTTCAACACAAGAAGAAAGTTACAAACAAACAAGTTGATAGATTAGAAGCAACACTTGGGCGAACAAGACTATTTGAAGAGATATCATCAAGAAAAGGTCCATTATGATGGATACAAGGTAGAGGAGCTTTTAAAAGAAGAACGAAGACACCTACCAAACACAACAAGGAAGACAACCAAGATAAAAAAAAAAAAAAAAAAAACAACAAGGTGATTAGGTAATTTAGTCATCATAATCCAGACGACGCTCTAAGTCACTACCGTACGGTCAACCCTAACAAGTGGAGGTAGTTGAGCTTTACAAATGTCTCCATGTTGTAGCATTCAACCATTCGTCATCCACTATCTTCTCAACTATCATGGTTAAAGGTCCACAATTCTAGATCTTGATGCTCTCCTCCTCCCTTCAACTTCCTTGAGAAATTTTCTTTTGCACCTTAATGAAGCTAAATATACAACCATCACCTCCTTTCAATCAATGATGTCAAAATTCAAATGTTTCTAACAATGCATGTAGTCATTATTCACTTATAAACGTTACATGCTTCATCTTAATTTGTAAGAGTGGAAGGATGCATTTGATGCTATAAGTTCAAATGATGTTTGCTTTATGCTCCAAAAGCATTAAATGGGGATGTGGACATTAAGTAACCTTGTCACCCGCTCTTTAGTATATGATGGAACGGGCACCCACATTTTTTTTAAATATATCATTGGTTCTTCAAGTTCCTTGGTTAGTATCTTGTTATGATTTGTTTTTACATAGTTTGGATCTTCTCCAAGACTCTCATCTAAACCCATCTTGGATTGAATAGGTTGTCTTTTGAGGTGTACACTAAAATCAGCTCTCGTTAGGCACAAATTACTCATTTTAGTTGTTGGATTTTTTGAGAGATTTCACCTTTGTTTTGGAATTTTTTTAAATGCGATAAAAAAAGCTTGCTTAATATTTAGATTTCTTGTAGATGAATAAATCTCCATAAATTGTGAAATACATGGATCAAACAATATATGGCATCTAAGTATATGACTTGTATACAAAAAATATTACCCAACATAACCAACTTGCCTTCAAACAATTCACAAACTACCAATGCACAAGTTCATCATGTCCAAGATCTCAACATCTTCAAATAGGTGGCATGAAGTGTTGAAACTACATTACAAAATATTCAAGTTCATGTGCCCAAACTTTTGGATATGCCATATTTCAACATCCAAGCCTTAAAATTAAATTTCAGGCCCACTCCTACCTACCTGAATGTGAGACAATATTTAAGGTATGTGGGTGTTATACACTTCATGTTTCATGTTCTCCAACTTCTACCAATTAAATTTACACAACAAAACTTGTGCTACAACAACAAATCTAAGATGAAGCATCAGCAAAAACCATATAAAAAATTGGACCATCCCTTATTTATTAATGTTTTTATCATAAGTGCATGTTTGTTGAATCCTTAATCATATACATAAGTCTTCCCAAATTTTGTTCACTATTGAGTGTGGAGTAGTTAGTAAAATTTGACAATGTGATCCAATTTTTATTAAACATGTGTCTTTATGATGTTTGTTTGTCAATTCTTACCTAACCACATACCAATCAAGTATAGGTTTCCGATTAAGAGAAGTAACCAAATAACACCCATATACCTTCTCTCTCTTTCTCTCTCTAAGTCACCGCCCTTTGATAAATACCCAACCAAAAAACAAATATCCAAAATAGTGTGAGGTGAAATACATACATGTGTGATGGAAGAATGGGAGGCATGTTCCAGGTGGAATGGTCTCCTGCGAAGATTATCCACTTCGGAGGAAAGCACGGCACCCGCAATCTACCTATCTGCTTCCACGATGTCCATGGCCAGATTTTCAACTCCTCCTCCACTGGAATCTCCTCACCTCCACGAAGACACAAGAAGAAGTTGGAAAAGATTGAAGTGGGCTATGTAGGGAGGGAAGAGTTGAGAGCTGGCCACAAGCTGGCCCTCTATTGTTTCCGTGGTGGATTGATTGTTTGATTGCTTGATTCACAGGTTTGTTGGAGTGGAAGTGCGAGCGAGCGAGCAATCATGGCGGCAGCTTTGGGTATATCGACGGGACAACTCTTGTCCAAATCCCAAACTGCTCGCAACCCAATCTCACCTTCTTCTGCTCGCATTTCTGTCTGCACGCATGTAAATTCCTCACTCGCTAAAACCACAACTTCTGCTGCATTCCGCACTCATTTAGTGTCAGAGTTCGCGGGAGTCTGCTTGCGCAAAGATGGAGTTGTGGAGCTTCCTCGAGCTATGGCGAAGATTAGGGCTGAGGTTGCACAAGAGGTGGCAGCGGGGAAGCAGTCGTGGAGGCAGAAGAGCCCAAAGGACACAAACGTAATGGTAGTGGGCGCCACGGGATATATAGGGAAGTATGTGGTGAAGGAGATGGTGAAGAGAGGGTACAATGTGATTGCAGTTGCAAGAGAGAAGAGTGGAATTGGGGGTAAGTCTGGCAGCGAGCAAACGATTGCAGAGTTTCCAGGAGCTTCTGTGATATTTGCAGATGTCACAGACATGGAGTCCATCTCATCCTCGTTGCAAACGAAAGGGATAAGTGTGGATGTTGTCATCTCATGTCTGGCCAGCCGAAATGGTGGGAAGAAAGATTCGTGGAAAATTGACTACCAAGCGACCAGGAACAGTTTGGATGTAGGTGTGAAGGCAGGTGCTTCCCATTTTGTGCTTCTGTCCGCCATCTGTGTGCAGAAGCCTTTGCTGGAGTTTCAAAAGGCGAAGTTGAAATTTGAGGCAGAGCTTCAAGGCTACGGTGATGGCATCACGTACAGCATTGTCAGGCCTACTGCGTTCTTCAAGAGCCTAGGAGGTCAGGTGCAGAGTGTGCAAGGCGGTGGACCCTATGTGATGTTTGGCGATGGTGCATTGTGTGCTTGCAAGCCTATTAGTGAGGCAGACTTGGCTTCTTACATTGCAGATTGCTTGAGTGATGTAGACAAGGTGAATAAGGTGCTGCCTATTGGTGGACCGGGGAAAGCTCTCACTCCACTTGAGCAAGGAGAGATGCTGTTCAAAATTGTGGGGAAGGATCCCAAATTTATCAAAGTGCCCATTGGGATCATGGACTTTGTCATTGGCCTCCTGGACAACCTTTCCAAAGTTTTCCCTAACCTTGAAGACGCGGCCGAATTCGGGAAGATCGGCAGGTACTATGCTGCCGAGAGCATGTTGGTGTTAAACCCCGAGACAGGAGAGTATGATGCGGAGGCCACTCCTGGCTATGGAACTGACACTTTGGAAGCTTTTTTTGACCGGTGTGTGCGTGAGGGCATGGCGGGTCAGGAGCTCGGAGACCAAGCTGTCTTCTGAAGATCCACTTTGTCAACACAATTGCATCAGTGAGTGAGTGGGTTTGCCAGATTTTGTAGGACAGAATATTTTCTAGGTAATCTTCTCTTCCCAATTGGAGAGGAGAGGCAGGCTGAGTATGAGAAGGAAATTGCATCGCACATATCTACTTACTGCTTTGTGCTCGAATCATACTTTACAGCTCTTGCATCACAAGCAGTGTCTCTGGAAGTGGCAGCTTAAAACACTTGCTATCTAGAAGAGGACAACATAGTTTGTCGGCAAGGTTATGGTTTGTGCAGGAGTTTGTCTGTGGTTCTCAAGAATGATGGCTGTTGAGCTGCTTAAGGTGTCAGTTCATTGTAGGGAGTAGCTCCTTGTCGTCACTATATCCTGCTTCCTCCCAAGAAACAGGCAGAAATCAAGACATTTGTACCACCAAGCATGTTTTGCAGCTGATACATTCGTGTCTTCAATGGTATACATGTAAATTTTATGGTTTCATAGTTGTGCTGAAAGAATTTGATATACTGGACATAGGTAAGCTTAAAAGGTCAGGAGCATGCTTCTCCTTGAGCTTCAAGCTGATATATTCAGATCCCGTGTCATCACCATGTGATGCTCCAGAAAGGACAGACATGGACCGGGACTTCAGGAAGTGTTCGATGGTTTTGGTTCCCTTTCACAGGGTAAGGCAATTCACTAGA
The DNA here is from genome assembly GCA_950295325.1 of Polytrichum commune. Taxonomy (NCBI): domain Eukaryota; kingdom Viridiplantae; phylum Streptophyta; class Polytrichopsida; order Polytrichales; family Polytrichaceae; genus Polytrichum; species Polytrichum commune. The sequence goes on along the minus strand of OX485807.1, from coordinate 25,112,172 downwards.
GGCCCAAAATTACAACCTGAAATACTTCAAAAACCAGTTTGTGTCGACTTTGTGAGCTTCCAAGACATGGGCATAGTACAGTGTTGCCTTCCCAATATATTCTCTATGCAAGTTTGGAAGGACCTCATCACACTTATAATTACTCATACAAACAAATTACTGAAGCATTGAAGAATTGGTTACTCTCCATGACTATACCATAAGATCTCACTACAGCAAAATGTAGAATCAATTAGCAATGGTATGGGACACATGAGAGTGTCTGAAAAGTTGGAAGACGAAATTACAGTAAGTTGGCCAGGTTGTCATTTTAGGTAGACATTCTTTCCATGTTCACCATCTGTCAAAGACACAATCCCAGTCACCTTGCCAGGAGATTCTACAGCTCCTGAATCACTAACTTGGGGCAGACTCGAAACCTGAAGCTGAAACTACTGGAAAACCTGCAAATCTCTAAGCGTTGGTATTACAAGAGGAAAGAAGGCTAAATTCGTTAATGAAGTTGCTGGTTCCTCCTTGCTCACTCATAATAGCATACAAATGGAAGTAGTTACCAGATACATCTTCTCTCTGCCCATCACCCAGAAGGGTGTCAAATTGCCTTATTAGGCAGGCGGTTTGCACAGGTCCAGTTACCAGGGAGAGATTGCTGAAATGAGAAACAATCCGTCTAGGAAGGTGTGCCGCTGCCATAACGTCACCGAAGGCCAGAGGCCAGATTGAGCAGTTTGTGTGCTCACTATAGAGTGAAGAAAAAACCCTGCTAAACCTCCCGCAAGGTCGAATCATTGAAGCTGCAAACACAATGTATCCACAAGGGTCTCTTGGATGTAACTCTGGGCCCAAATATTCACCAGGAGGGAATCTCCTGCATGTTAGGTGGAATGATAAACAGCAACAGCTCTCATGAATGAGTGTTGCCACAAAGAGCCCCACTCAGCTGCTTGAGGCCATCACCTATGTTAACCAAGGCATCAATGTAACCGCTGCCAAGCTTCATAAGACCACGAAATTTCTCCTTCTCCAACTCGAGCTTTATTCTCTCCATCTCAAGATCTTCCTTATGGCGCTTGTCTTTCCTGTTTTCAGACTCCAAAATTGTCTCTACCACATTCTTGTTGTTGCGCAATAGGATCATGGCCAGGCCTTCCTCGGTCTTTGGCCACAATTTCTTCTTCTTGCCAGAGTGCACTGGCCCACTTGTTTCCTCGCCACTCTCATCACCTGAGTCCGCAAATTCTGATTTCACACCTACAGTATACACTTTTCAGGGTTCACTGATGATTTTTATGTGTTGATGGTTATTTTTTTCGGTTTGTTGCATGTGATACAAAAAGGGTTGAAAAGAAGAAGAAAAAATTGAAAGGTGATGAAACCACTTAATTGACTTTCAAGGTGACTGCACCATGGGCTTTAAGTGATGATTTAGGGTCGATCCTGCATCTGGTTCACCAACCTATGACCCTATTGTTCCCTTGCAAAATACAACAATCCTTTGCATTTCATTTCATGCAGGAGGGATTACACATACCAATCGGTAGTTAGTACATCTGCTCAAAATGGTGATGCTAGAAATACTGGACAACTCTTATCAGTTGTTCACAAACACAACCTCAACACAACGATGATAAACCCTACTTCTAGGGTTTATCCATGTATGTGTCTGCGCAATAATACATGAGTTTGGACATGAAGGAGAAAGTAGGAAAGGATTACCGGAAGGACCCAGAAGGCCAGATGTATCAACGACCAGCTCCCCGGAATCCGAATGCTTCGTGTTGGTGTTACACCAATCCAGTAAAGCATTGAAAACCTCTCTTTGGAAATTGGGAGGCAACTTGTTCTTCTTGCGCTCATCCGTTGACATGATCCAATAAGACGTTTGTCCATGGGACACATACTTCTCATTGTTGTACACTTTCCTGTACGCTGTGGAGATGACCTCCCACTTATCATGGCATTGCTGTGCACTGCGCTGCACCCCATTGTTCCAGCACTTGTCTTCTATCCAGTTCCACCGCTCTTGTGCCGAGTTTTGATTTCCTTTCACCCCATGCTCATGTCGGTCACGATCCTCCCTCTTAGCCCCTTGTAGCACCATCATCTCCTCCACCACCCAGTAGCCCTTCTTGTACACTCGCCCCATGCGGGAGCCATGCGGAGGCCCATACACCACTTCTTCCTCCAGCGGGATCAATGTGTGGTGACTGTTGCTGCCATCTACTAGCATCCGGCTGCTCACATGTGACCGATTCCCGTTCGAGTCGTGTAGGCTTTGATTAGGGTCTGACATGTGAGCTTCGACCCCTTCATTCTGCGAGTGCGACGGATCCACGAGTGACAATGTCGAGCAATACTCCCCTCCATGTGACTCCATCTCCGATCCCTCCCTCCCCAACCAACCAACCAGAAGAAGATGATAACTCACTTACGACTTAGTTCTCGGGAATCCCAATGCTTGTCCCCAGGATCCTCACTTCGGTCGGTGGGTAGGTTAGTGTTTTCCTAGATACATAGAAACGTGAAATATGTGTAATTCCCTTCCAACAATTCTCAAATTCCACTCCGGGGCTTCCTTACCCACATCCAGAAACTCCAGCTGCGATAAACCCTAAGTTAACCTACCTTGTAAGAACGACCAAAACCTCGCAGGATCAAGTCAAGTGTTACACCGCCATTTCTCTCTCATCTCGTTCCTTCTCACATCTCTCCCCTCACTCCCAAATCCATTCCACGACGGCCCTTGTTGTGCACATCCCTGGACCTCCACTCCCATCACCCATGCCCTGCACAATCATTTCCACATCAGCCTTGACAGGAGTGAGTCCTCGGACGAGAGTGGAGTGAACCCTGTGTGTGTGTGTGCGTGCGTTGTTCGTGTCCCATGTGATGGAGCTTCAACCCTAAAGCACTCATCACTCCCAGCTCCTCGAAGCCCTGCCAGAGGAATTTGTGCTAACTTAAGCGCCACTTTCCAACACTGAATTCACTCCTCTCACACAAATTCCAATATATCTTAAGTAAGTACATCTCACCATCCCCAACCTGGATGATGAGCCTCTCTTCAACTGCACATAAAGCTTAAGTCATGTCAATTTGGAGCTATTTCATAAATTTGTGGGTTGTAACTAAGGTAGTAATAGTAGTATGTGGGCTCACCACTCTGCTTAATTTGGACACTTAGGCATATTTGAGTGGTTTAGGGCAAGGTTTGTAGTTAAGAACGGATACCAAAAAGGCATGTGTCACAAGGAGATTGAACCATGTGTTCAAAGTATGGACACCAATCTAGGTTTAGTAGTTGGTGACACAATTAGGATGGGTTTGTGTGATTGTTTTGAGGAAATAGAGATAGTGCAGTTGAGAACTACACTTAATCTTCGGGCTAGTCTTTTTGGTGGGTTGTAAGGCATATGGATAGTGACTTTGCACACTCATACATCTATATTTAGGTGGTAAGGTTGAGGCATCTATAACCAATAAAAAGAAGGGAGTCTGCATCTATTTAGGAGGAGTAATAGCGGGGAATTATTTCTCTTGTGAAGAGAAACAAATTCTAAGGAGACTACAAATGATTAAAACAATAAATTTTCATGAATATGGAAATTGCTACAAATTTTGAAGCGGCAAAATTAGGGTAACACATAGTTGATTTGTAGGTTAACCCATAATTGTTCATCTACATTCTAATGCTTGGCTATGACAGTTGTCAAAATCTTATGTTGGTAATCAATCACAAGTTGTTGCCACATCAACCTCAAGTCCATTCACCTAAACAATATCACAAACAACATTATAAATACTATATGGTACCATGTAATGTCATGTGTTGTTTTTTTTAGAACTACATATAGAGTTATATGTGTTTAGGACAATATAAACCTTTTAGAGGGTCTACGCTAGGATGTACATGATGTGGGTGAAGATTGTACATGGCTACTCATGTTATCCGGTTCAAACTCTCCCATACAATCCACACTAGTTGCAAAGTGGTTTAGGTGATTTTAAACAACACAAAAGGGGCATTTTTTGAATTACATAGGGTTAACTTTGAATGGAAAAAAAAGTAAGTTCAAACTACTAAAGGGTGCAAGTTAACGGCGCAAAGTAGAAGTAGAACAAAAAAACAAGGTATTAGGAAAAGAAAAAGTATTAGATAAATACTCCCCACCTAAAAAAAGGCTTGATCACTTATATATATAAACTATGAGATAGTGAAGTACCTGGGAGGTATTTGGGTAGTCAACATGTACATTCAAACACCTATGATTAATTATATCAACATACCGGTATACATATCTAAGTGGTGCATGGCAAGGCTTGTAGTTAGAATGGACATCACAAGGACAAATTAAATGTCATAATGAGATTGGACTATGATGTACTCAAAATGTAGACACCAAACTAGATTCCATAGTCAACACAATTGGTAGGGTTTTTGTGATCGTTTGAAGAGAAAGAGAATCTTTAGTCTCCAATTGCACATCGTTTTGGAGCTATTTATCTGGGTGGATTGTAAGCTATGTGGCCCATTTATATGGTCACTATGCTTATTTGTACACCTTTATTTGAGTGGTATATGGCAAAGCTTACAATTAATAATATATACAAAAAAGTGTCATAATGAGACTAGACTATATGCTCAAATTATAGACACCAATCCATGTTCAACATTTTACACAAGTGGGAGGTCGGGCTCTTCACTTGTTCTTACATGAACGCATTTCATGCATTAGGAGTAGTTAACGGTTTATTATTTGGACTCATTGACATTAACCCTTCATGGCATGCATGATAATAGGACTCCCAGTTTCAAGAGATTGATCTTGCTCAAAATCATGTAGGTCTTACTAATTTGAAGTACTCTATCACCTCCGAAAGTTGATTCCAAGAATTCAATGCATGCTTGTCATATACCTTCCAAAACAAGTAACCATTTTGGATAAGTTCTCCAACCTATTAGGAAACGGGAGCTAGAGGTCCAACTCCTAATCCCACACCAATTGCAATACTTGAGAAAATCTTAAGCAACTAAAAAATGGTTTTGAGCCACCTTTTTGTAATTACATCCTTAATTAGCCAACAATCTTGAATGTACAATTCTCTGTAATAATAAAAAAAAACTTCATGGCTTGCAATGCAAATGGTGCCAAAAATGGCTGAGGGCTTGCACTTTTCATTCAAAGCATTGGGGTAACATATTTTGAAAATACACATCAAATCAGGGCATTCCAAATACCCACATTATCATTGTGATTTTTTCCCCATTATTCCATGCCCCTCGTAATGGGCTCACTCCAAATGGCCTACTCTTGGTTTTGGGCCCTAGCAGGCAACTTGCTCAACATGTCACCCCTAGTAGCTCATATGTTGGAGGGATCTACATTGCCCATGGGAGAGTTGCAGCATCCTCATGATTTAGATGGGTTGCACGAGGTGTTGTCCTAGGAGCATTGCCATGCATGGCTCCAATTATCGGCCACAACATGTTCAATATGGTACCAATTGCCACATTAAATTTCGTCTGTTACCCCATCCGAGCAAACTACCACAATATCAGTGCAACTTATGGTTTGTCAATTCTCCTACACTGATATTGCAACTTACACTGATATTGCAACTTGTGGTTTGTCAATTCTCCTTCGCAAACCCCTCATTCATCTCGCCTTGCCTAAAAAGAAGAAGAAGAAGAAGAAGATGAAATTATTTATTTAAAAAACAATTGACGATTTGGCATAAATGGAATGGTTTGCTTGTGAAAATTTGCAATGGCAAGAAAATCCAATCGCTGTCGAAACACAAGAAGAATGCCACCCAAGGCCATCATTAACTACTAATGTATTGTGAGAGCCAAAACAAAAATAAGTTGTGGGCTTAAATTTTGACTTCTGCTTCCTTCCACTTATGCACCTAAATTTGGGGAGGGGAGTGGGACACAAAGATGTATGGTAAATTCAAATTCAAATAAGATTGCAAAGTGGATCATTTTGCAATCCCTCTAGCTAGGTACTAAGTCCTACAAGTAGAATCAACTGCCATAATTCACCACTCAATGAAAAACCATTTTTTACACTCAACAATTGACAAAATATGAATTAACACAACACAAATTTTATTCTTCACATTTGCTTATGTCCATTCATTAGCATTTGGGGTTATTGTGTGAAACCGTGCGAATTGGATTTGCAAACCCCCCTAAGCTTAGTACCTCATGATCGAAGATGTTGGTAGTGCAAAAGGAAGTAGGCAAGCATTCACCTACTTGGCCATTGGTTGAAGAACCTCTAACAAGGGCCATTATGTGGCTTCATATTTAGAGGATCGATCATTAGCCATAGTTAGATTTTGCAACATGTTGGGACGCTATAGTGTCGTTGTGCAGACCAACTCCAACTTTAATTTTGCGTTATTTTACACAAACATGAAATTTAATTGGCTTATACAAAATAAACTATAGATAATTTTGTTTAATGAATTGCAATCTTTTTTCAATTATGAAGGATTGGTTAATATTCTTATAACTGTTTAAATTACATCATGTTTGCTTAGAGCGATTTAAAGAATGAAACAATATTTTATAATTAAATATTAGAGGGAATTGAAGGGTTTAATACAAATGGTAAAACATAAGAGAATGTAAATAAATGCTAGAGTGCCACATGACAACCAAACCCTAGCCACCAAAGATTCTCAAACATTGACATATGAATAAAAGGGCGGTGTTTGTCATGTTGTATAAGAGGTATATGAGAGACATCCGCAATAGTGAAGGAATCGTTGACAAAATGAATTGCCAAAGAACTTAAAAGATATACAATTGCAAGCATCAAGGGGATGGACCACATAAATGATGAAGTAAGAATCATGAGCACTAAAGAAGACATAAGGAAGGCGATAATTATTTAGAGAAACTTTGTTGATTGGTTGAGAATGAAGTTTTGATTTCATAAATGTGCATATTGGGGGAGAAAGTTCGTAAGGGATAAAAGGAAAGAAGTCACACTAGACAACTTCAACCTTTGGGGAGAGGCAATACCCAAGCTTAAAGGATAAGTTACAATGAACTCGCAGATGATACTGGGAACCAAGGAGAAAAAAAAAATCATGCTTGAAAGTGCAAAGAGAGGAAATAGAACAAAGGGGGGGGGGGGGGGGGATTTTTATTTTTATTTTTATTTTTATTTTTGACAGAAGGCTGACAGGCCAACGCCAAAGCACAAGAGGCGGTTGACCACCTGACAAGTTTTCCGTCAAGTAGAGAGGAGATTTCATAGCCGGGATTCGAACCACCAACCTCTTCCTTGAGATTTGGGTATCTCTCCACCATCATCCGGTAGTTTAAGGTCATCTCAGACCGGGGGGGGGGGGGGGGAGTTTCGGGTGAGGAGGATTGGGAGGACGTTAAACACCCCCTCACGAACTTGCGGGGGTGTCAAATCCAGGCCAGGGCGGCCCTCCAAAGAAATTTATGAAGCCCACCGAAAACTGTTGCCCGCCCCACCCAACTTCGAAAAAAGCAATGGCCTTGCATTCTTGAAGGCAACTTGACTACAAATCCCATATTGAGTGCACTTCACCTTCAAGGTCTAAAATCCAATATATATGTGCACTTCCAAATAGTATATAAGCAATTGATTGGGATTTCATTCCAGAAGTGAAACCATCAATGAAGCACTTAATTAACTTGGAGGTCAAAAAATTTACAAAATCCTCATTAACATGAAGGTTATAATTTTTGTGACTTACCATTTGAAATTGTCTTTGTCATTCTAAAAATGACACTTAAATTAGTGTGTTGATTTAGTATATGTATTGTATGATTACTTAATTACTAGAATTGATTATAAAATATACTTATTGGAATTGATTCCAATGATTTATTAATTCCAGTAAATACATTTTACAATCAATTGCGTATGAATACTTGTGAAAGTAGAAGGCATTACCTGGATTACTAGAATTGATTATAAAATGTACTTATTGGAATTGATTCCAATGATTTATTAATTCCAGTAAATACATTTTACAATCAATTGCATATGAATACTTGTGAAAGTAGAAGGCATTACCTGGAATATTATACAATATATATACTAAATCAACACACTAAATTAAGTGTCATTTTAGAATGACAAAGACCATTTCAAATGGTAAGTCACAAAAATTATAACCTTAATGGTAATGAGGATTTTGTAATCTTTTTGACCTCCAAGTTAATTACGTGCTTCATTGATGGTTTCACTTCCGAAATGGAATCCCAGTCAATCATTTACTAATTAATTGGAAGTGCACATATATATTGGATTTTAGACCTTGAAGATGAAATGCCTCAATATGAGATTTGTAGTCAAGCGACCTTCAAGAATGCAAGGGCAATGTTTTTTCCGAAGTTGGGCGGGGCGGGCAGCAGTTTACGGTCGGGTTCAGAAATTTCTCTGGAGGCCTGCCCGAGCCCGGATGTGACACCCCGAAAGCTCGTGAAGGGGTGTTTAACGTCCTCCCCTCCGGAGGATTGAGAGGTTGTGTGGACGCAGGACGAAAGCAGCAGAAGAGATTGTTGTGTCATTGCGTCGGTTGCGCAAGCATCATGGCGACGATAGAGCAATTCTTGTGCAAATCCGCAATTGGATGCGGCAGCATTCCTTGCAGCACCAGGCCAGTCCCCTCGTTTGCTCGGTTCCGCACACACTTGAATTCTGCATTCCCTTGTTCCCCTTCTTCTTCTTCTTCTTGCTGTGTCACCTCGTGCTCTGCTCCATCAACATCCTCACCGGGATGTAGTGAGCGCTACACCACACGTGCAACAGCAATGGGGCATGTGCCCCAGGGTTTAGTTGACGATGATGGTGATGATGGTGATGATGATGAGGAGGAGGAAATGGTTTTGTCTGAGGATGTTTATGAGAGGGAGGCAAAAGGGGTAGCAAGGGAGTATGCACGAAATTTGTACGAGGAAATGGAGATGGAGGATGCGGAGGACGAGGGTTTAGGGAAGAAGAAGGGAAGGAAGAAGAAGGGGGGCAGAGGTGGGGGGAGTTACGAAGCGGAGCCTAAAATTCCCGACCACTTGTTACCGAAGGTGGCAATTGTCGGGAGGCCGAACGTAGGGAAATCCGCTCTGTTCAATAGGATTGCGGGAGGGGATGTGGCCATAGTGCACGACGAGGCGGGGGTGACGCGAGACCGGTTGTACACGCGAGCGTTTTGGACGACGCACGAGTTCATGTTAGTGGATACGGGAGGGGTGCTGACAATTCCTGGAGACGGGAGTGACGCGGTGGCTGTCACGGCGGCAGGGGGAGCGGAAGCGGTTGCAAGGGCGGTAAAGGAAGCGTCTGCGGCGGGGCTGCCTGCAATGATTGAGAGGCAGGCTGCGGCTGCGGTTGCGACGGCAGCGTCGATCATTTTCGTGGTGGATGGGCAGGCGGGGTTAACAGGTGCGGATATTGACATTGCGGATTGGTTGAGAAGGAAACACTCCAATAAGAAGATTACTCTCGCGGTGAACAAATGTGAGTCTCCGACTAAAGGACTTCTTCAGGCTGCGGAGTTTTGGAGTTTAGGGTTTAACCCCATACCTGTGTCAGCAATCTCCGGGACGGGAACTGGGGATTTGCTGGACTGTGTGTGTGAGGATTTGAAGGTGTTTGAGGATGGGGATATGGAAGAAGGGGATGAGAAGCCGATGGCTATTGCTATTGTGGGAAAACCTAATGTGGGTAAGAGTAGTATTCTGAATTCTCTTGTTGGTGAGGAGCGGACTATAGTGAGTCCGGTGAGTGGTACTACACGAGATGCCATCGACACTGACCTTGTTGGTAAGGATGGCCGAACTTACAAACTTATTGATACTGCGGGAATTCGAAGGAGAACGGCTGTTGCATCTGCAGGAAGCAGAAGTGAGAGCTTATCGGTGAACCGTGCATTTCGAGCTGTGCGAAGGTCGGATGTGGTGGCTCTTGTCATCGATGCCATGGACTGTGTTACTGAGCAAGATTTTAGGTTAGGGGAGAGGATTGAGAGGGAGGGTAAAGCATGTATCATTGTAGTTAATAAATGGGATACTGTGCCGGATAAAGATGCAACGTCCACTGTGTGGTATGATAAGGATGTGCGAGAGAAGTTGCGGTGTTTGGATTGGGCACCGATTGTGTACTGCTCTGCTAGCAGTGGACAGCGGATCAATAAAATTTTGGAGACGGCCATTGGTGCAGGAGAGCAGAGGGCTAGGCGTCTGCCCACAGCCACTTTGAATCAAGTCATTAGGGATGCTGTGGCATTGAAGCAACCACCCACAGGGCGTGGAGGCAAGAAAGGCAGAATCTATTACTGCACTCAGGCTGGCATCCGGCCTCCCACCTTTGTCTTTTTTGTGAATGACTCCAAGCTATTCCCTGAAATTTACCGACGGTACATGGAGAAGCAGTTGCGGTTGAATGTCGGCTACCCAGGTACTCCTGTTCGGTTGCTATGGCGTAGCAAACTCAAATCTGACCGGGAGAAAGCTCCCAAGGATAAAGTTTCTTCCCAAGCCAAGGCATCATCATCTCCAGTGAAGGAGAAGACATCGCCACAGATGGTCCCATTCTCTCAATAAAAGAATGGTGTTTCTTTGACCTAGTGCAACTATAATCAATTTCCTTACCTCGGCGTCACTTTGGTCTCTTTGTAAGTTGTAACACTTCGACGTTGGTTGAAGGTGGTTGTGCGGTGGCCAAAACTACAGCTTTACTAATTTCACTTGTTTCAATCACGATAGAGATAGAGTCCATCATTAATGGGGGGGATCTTGCCTTAATGGCCGCAGGTCGTTGACTTCTTAATGGTGCTCCTCGTTGCATATGTGGTCTTTAAATCACATATGTCAATAGTTACTAAATGAGATTATAGTTGATCTTTGTCATTATTTAAGAATCCTCCCATTCTCCTTTAAGTTTCACACTTTAATTTTTTAAGAAAATTCCAATTCACTCAATGTTACCAAATTATTTTAATTAGTCATCACTCATATTAGAATATAATCACATTAAATTTTTTGAAATCTCTTAGACAAAAGTGATGGCATTTCATTCTAAAAACATAATTGACATGTCTTTCACTTCTCTTTCTTTCAAAGGTTCCTCTTAAGACCTCTCTTCTTATATCTCATTCAATCTTGTCTTTTGGTTGTGATCTATAAGTTTTCGTTCTCTTACAGTAAAGAGTAACAATACTCTTTGGTAATCATGATTTTTTTTAGTGTAACAATTGTTTTTGTAAGCGTTGGCCAATGCATCTTCAAATCACAACAACTTCCTTCATTAATTGGTCAATGTTAATTTCGATGCAAGGCAAATTGTTCATTTGTTACTTCCAAGATTTGACTATTACTTACAATTATGCAATTGATACTCGGGGGTGGACTCTACATACCACGTATGAATTAACATGAGTGTAATAAGGTATATTATTTCAGGCACTATCATACATAGCATACATAAGGGAGAGGTATTAATTTTCTCTAGTGTGTACAGTTAAAATAAACTCTTCAATTCACGAGGTGCATTTGCAACTCACTAATAGTGCTACTTGATTTCATATTAATTCTATTTGTTTCCTTTCCACACATAACACAAATCATCTGTATGTATGCTTTACTTTCATCCTCACACTTAAATCATCAGTCTATGTTAAGTTTACTATGCTTTTGCTCAACTCTCGGACAATCAATCTTGCATACTTGAATTGTCATAACTTTGGTGGACTTCTCTTAATCTCCATTCCTTTCAATTCATAATTCAACTTACTCACGATTCGAATTCAATCAAAGGTAACTTAGTGGCAAGAGTCATACAACCTAAATCCAATTTCAACATTATTATTATTTTAATTATTTTAATTATAATTTCTATTTTTTCTGAAGCCACAATCCCACAATCCCTATAATGATTGAATGTAGTTCAACTATTGACCTCACATAATCTATATGTCAAGGGAGACAAGACTACAAGTTTAATGATATACTCAAAATTGATCAAAAAATGTCTTTCTTTCTCTCTTCCCTATGCCTCCTCATGATCAAAGGGGGAAGATGATAATTCTAACCTACTAGGGGCTCTTAAGCGCATGATTATAGTTCAAAATGCCTAACTCCATCCATAGTTCATTGCTTTCATCCATTGAAGTACAATTTCCACCTATAGTCTAACCTTGTTGATATGACATTTGATTATACGACACCCTCCATATTATGGCACATTTTTGCGCAACCAAACTTTTTAGTTTAAAACTCCCTCTTTTATACGACTATGACACTCGATGATGTGGCATTTAGAACCTATGTTTTGTCATTTTAAGGAGGTAGTTAATGCTAAAATTCCTTTCATCTATGTTATATATATATATATATACACCAAAATACATCCATTTTCACTTGGGAACTACTTGGGAACTTAATGATAATTAGGGCTACTAGTGTAGAATAAACATGATTAGGGTTAGAGTGGCATGCAACACCAAAGATTGTTGGATTCTCATATGTAAAGTAGATATCACTTCATTAAGTAAGAAATATATGCGATTTCCATATTTATTCACTCCTACCAGTCGCAGACGCTTACTACGCAAAGTTATTGTCTAGTATGACCAGTGGCAATATAATGTGTATGCCAGGAACATATCACTATGTCAAGTGAATCCCATGTTATTCGATATAGTAAACACAATCATTTGCATTTAAAACATATGACTTGGCAAAGTTATATACACTTCACTACTAGTAATACGTAACAAAGACATACGACAACCACATGACCTCACAACGTAGGCTAGAAATCACTGGTTGATGTAAACATTACTCCACTCAGTGAAGTAGATATCACGACATGAAGTAAAAAATATATGCATTTGTTGTATTTATTTACTATTAGCAGTCAGAGACGCTTACTACGCAACGTTATTGACTTCCCGCTTTGTTGTCCGCGATTACGGGAAACAGTAATGTGTGAAAATTAATTCAACTAATCATCGCCACATGAAAATTTATTTGTTTCAACCATGTTGTTAACGTTGACTAGTAATTTGGAATGTATGTATATGCATTTCACATGTTATGACTTTGTGTAGTGAAGTGCAAACACCATACATGACTGGTGCCAGTGTCATGAGTTCACTAGGCCTAGTTATATGAACGTGTGTCTTATCTTACTTATATTGACGAGGTGTAGTGAAGTGCAAACACCATACATGACTGGTGCCAGTGCCATGAGTTCACTAGGCCTAGTTATATGAACGTGTGTCTTATCTTACTTATATTGACGAGGTGTAGTGAAGTGCAAACACCATACATGACTGGTGCCAGTGCCATGAGTTCACTAGGCCTAGTTATATGAACGTGTGTCTTATCTTACTTATATTGACAAGGTGTAGTGAAGTGCAAACACCATACATGACTGGTGCCAGTGCCATGAGTTCACTAGGCCTAGTTATATGAACGTGTGTCTTATCTTACTTATATTGACGAGGTGTAGTGAAGTAGGACACGACTTTAAGAAGTAAAACACTGGAGCACCCCAAACTTCACTGTCATTGGGAACGTGTCCATTGGGAACGTCCTGTCCGACATGACTATGACCACACTTTACTTCTTGTCCGAAGCGACTGGTCGTTTTCCACGTCAGTAAAGTCCGGGTTTTTTCACTTGTAGAAGTTGAAAAACCCAGTTGTAAAAGACGTGTTCTATTGTAGTGCATTTCAATAGTTCTTGAGAATAATTGTATTTTTTTGGAGTTATATGTTATTATTTCATACCATCTATATTTCTTAAATTCATTGTATATATTTCTAAGCTCCTATTACTTATATTTTTGTATTCCCTCAATAATGCAACAACTTTATGCCATTTGTCATATCAATGACAACACGACACCTCGATAATACAATTTTTTTGTGTTTCCCAAACGTGTCATACTAAAGAGGGAGAACATTACATATCACTAAATTGCCTATAGTGAAATTCTTAGCATAAAATTTTGGCTCACACACATTAACATTTCAATACAACGTTAATGTTTTGATAGAAAACTTGTATGTTTGGAATTTTGGGTGTTGCCCCCATCTTCAAAGGATGATATCACCTAGACAATTTCACTCACTTTTTCCATTGTCTCATTCCCTACAATATGTGAATGAAAGCAAATGTCATTGTAAACTAATGCTTTCAAAGTCTTTGTGTTGTCGCCCTTTTCAATCCTACATAACATATTCCTCATTCTAACCCTCATTAGTTGTTTTGAACTAGAAAATTTGAATGCACATTTCTTCCTTCATTTCTTTGTGAATGTGGCAAAATTGCCCTTTTGCATTTGCTCATGTATCAATTTTGAACACCACATTCACTACTATCATTCCCTTGACCATACAACTAGTAAGAGAGTTCTTGTGTGAATGTGACCTCTTATATACCCATCCTTCACATCTTAAATATAGCCCACCATGTTCCTGGATTGATTCACCTACCATTTCGCCTTGGGTACCATGTATGTTGAACAATAAATGTTCCATGATAGTGAAGTTTTGTATGAGACAATTTTGGTTCACAAATCTAGATGTACATAAGTGTTAACAATGTTGTTGACAAACGAGTCAATCACTATAGGCCACCAAATCCCTTCTCTTCATGCAATTAAAGTTGAAATTGGTTTAGAAGATGTCTTGCTTCTTAGTGATTCCGACGAAGATAGTGTCCATGTGGTTTGTGGTACTTTTGGGCCACCCCCTTTCGAGGGAGCCTAAAAGTATCACACAAGCCCTTCGGTGAAGGTGGCCTGCATTTGCAGGCGCCCAAGCCGAACCCGGATGATAGGTGTATAACGTGAATAGTTAGAGTTTTAAGGGAGATTAAATATGCGTCGTAGTACCTCCGGAGGTTAGGCCTTAGTTTTTTACTAGTGTGGCTTTAAACTCCACTAACCAATTTCATATCTAGTTCTAACCTTAACCTACAACCTATTCTACGCGCAGACGCACCAGCCTTGAAACCAAGGCAATCCTAATTTGTGAATTGGGATGGTTCTGATACACCCAACCGGGTGTGACTCATACCACCCCAACTCAACGAACGGAATAACGACAATTTGATGGATCATTCAATTCTTCCTATTTCTTTATTTATTTCTATTTAGTTTTCTAAGCGGGGGAACTTGGCCTAAGTCCCACCCTTCACACAAATTCCTTCTTAATTACTTACTTTTGTTTGCACGTCCTAACTTACTACATTAACATATTAGGCATCACCCCTTACCTCGGGTCTCTTACCAACAAGGGTTTACGATTTATTTTGTATGTTTTGATTGTTAAATGTGTTTACACTGGATAGACCACGAAATGCAACTCAATGGGACCAGGGTGACGGGCGACCTGTAGGTTCAACCTGTTGCGCAATCTTCATAAATTGGGGCCATTACTCCCAATCTATGGGGCCAACAACATAATAGTGGATTCGCGGGTCATTAACCCCACCTTTCCACCAACAACATTCAGAGTGGTCGTGTCGGTGATTAATCCGACTTACCACACACGAAACTTGCTAATAAATGAAGCTACTACCACAAAACATACCAAGGGCCCCGAAAACAATGGAATTGGGTACTCCCTTGGCGGTCAAGTGGTCAAGCCACTTGACCTTACGAGATAGGTGAGTGGGTTTAGAGATGCGTACCTTAGCCGTGCTCCCTCCAATCCTAAATGGAAGGCTTAAGGTTAGTTAATTTACCTCAATTTTCCTCGGTTGATTTGGGCTTGATGTAGGCCGAGCCGCTACCTCCTTCCTTGCTCCACTTTCCGAGCGTCGACCTTGCCTCCTTCTTTGTAACTAGTTTGGTAGTAAGCGTACCTTAGTTAACAATTAAAATATAAAGTGTTATTCTGCCCTGTAATTTAATCCTAAGCATAATTTTTATACTTAGTGCACCAAATTATCTTTCCAATGATCTAAAAATCACTCTAATCGGATAAGAAATGCAAAAGTTATGAGGGTTGGAAGTGTGAGGTCGATTCAACCGACCCTTCCAACCCACCTATCTACCTTCTAACTTCAAAAATTCATAGCACATTCCTTACTACTTGGATCTAGGCTTTCCTTATACCATTGGAAAGCTATGAACAAGCTCTAACTAGAAAAATTATGACATTAGCAGGTTAAGCTAATAGAAATTCAGCGGACTCCTTGTAACACAGCAGTCAATCAAGAAGGCTTAAACTATGTATCTCGCCTTCAACAATTCATATCTAATTCAAATCTTAGTCAAATCAAACGTTCTATATGACCCTGGAGAGATATTAAAAAGATGTATTTGATAAAAATATGTGATTAGAAAGGTAAGCCGAAGTGAACCCAGCAGGTCCTCTGTAATGCAGTAGTCAACCAAAAGTTCTCAAACTATGTGTCCCATCTTGCACAATTCATATCTAATTCAAATCATGCTCAAATCAAATGTTCTAAGCCATTTTGGAAAGCTACACAAAAGTTCTACTTGGGAAAAATATAATTTCTTGGAATTAAAATTCCTATTGGGCTCGCAGGTCTGATCCAGCAGCCGCTACCCACAAGACCACCCAATTTTTCTACTCCATCTTTGAAAATCCATAACTAATTGTCATCTCAACCAAATCACAAATGGGAAACGGCTATGGATAGCTATATGAAATCTCTCTAAGAGAAAAATGATAAGTATCTTGTTCTAGCTTTTGAACTAAGCCTTCAGGGCATTGGCAGATGAGGTCTATAATGCCTCTACTCAAAAACTCTACCATCCAACCTACCTCTACAAAAGAAGGAATAATTTTGTTGGTGTGTTAATAAACACACAACCTAACTAGGAGAGAGAGAGTAGAGGAGGTTCTCAAGCCTTTCTTTTAGACCATTGAGAATACATGCTAAAGGATTTTTTCCTAACTACATTGAAGCAGGGCTTCGCCCAAAAACTAGAGAAAGAGAGAGAGCTACAAGGTGGAAGGAGGGGTTTTTAAACCCTCTCACAAAAGGGTTGGACCCCTCCTCCACCGGATCCATTTTTCAAACCCTTTCCCGAAATTTTGGCTCGGGGGTTTTCCCGGTTGAGGTTGCCACCCTCTCGCCGAGGTGGCTCCGACAAAAAACCTTTAGAAATCTTTCTAATTTTTCCGCCATCGAGTTGGCAAGGGGGCAAGTGGGCAAGTATCCCCCTTGCTCTCTTTCTTTTTTGTCTTCAAAATTCTTCACGCCGATTTTATCTTCTTACGTAAAACACCTCCAATAGTCTTGTGTGCCTCACACTAACTAATAAACTAACACTTGCTTAGCTAGCATCTACTAACATTTGCTTAATAACTAGCATCTACTAATATTTGCTTAGCTAGTTGTTTTTACTAGCTAGCACATTTTTTCTACTTTGCTATCTTCTAGCACTACTTAGTTTCATTTTGACCTTCCTTCTTCTAGGCTAAATGCTAAATGAACTAATTTTTCCTAAATTCCCTATCAATTCTAACTTTTAATGCTAACATTCTAACTAAAAGTGATCCCGCAGAGTGGTGGACCACTCAAAGGGTTCACATGGTTGGCCTTAGAAATCAATATTCTTTTCATTTAAGTCTTCATGTTTATATTAGTTTGTTAAATATTCTCATGTTTCTCCTAGTATTGCACCTTCCCCATGTATGCCACTATGTTTGAGTGTTACGCAACACCGATCACATTCCCAAAAACCTCCAGTTCATCCTACTTCAAGCACATCAAATGTCCACATACTAGATGCCTTAAAAATCACCAAGTCTCGTAAAAGATTAAAATTTAATTTGACTAATATGGACTTCGAGAACATTGTCATGAAGGAAATCAAGTATTTGCCATTTTCATTCAATGGTGATGTCCTATATTTTGCCACATGTTAATCCAAGAGTTCTAGATGCCTATGGAAAATCAATGGATGGCATGGACACGATTTATGATGGCCATGCCTGGCGTAGAACCAAAAAAATGAACATCCAAAATGAGTTTGGATTGATATTTCGAAGGTCATGATGTGTTGGTTACCTCTGGTGCCCTAACGAATTTTGTGAGGTTTTTTCACGGAATGGCGGAGATCACAATAACACCAAATGGATTGGAATTATACCAACTCCATTTGTGGTTGAAAAGGAGCCACTTGAGAGATCAAGGGTCAATGCAAGTTATGCTCTCTCTCTCTCTCTCTCTCTCTCTCTCTCTCTCTCTCTCTCTCTCTCTCTGTGTTTGTTGTGCAATGATCATACACGTTCATTCACAATCTTCAGATATGTCATGTGCATGCATCCATTTGGGTGTCATAACCACGTAGTTTTCATTGGAGTGCGTTGTGAGTCTTTGGACATGGCTTTCAAGTGTGTTGCAAACGAGGTGTCCAAAACCCCATATGCAAAAAACTCAACAATTGTTATGGCTGTGAGTAAACAATTTCTTGTTGATTACATCCTCAAGTCCTCTTTGCTGGGAGCAAAGAACCATCTTTATGGAATTTCCTTAGAGGTGGTAATGGACAAATTCTCCACCCTAGCCTCCCCTAACTACATGAACTTTGTAGCGGGTTCAAAGCATTTCATTGGAAGTGGAATGGGATCAATGGATAGCATCATGGCTCTTAAAAATCACTTTGGGTTCATGTGCATGACAATTGGTTTCCAGGGCAATCCAAGGATAAGGTTATTGTGTTCAAAATGTCCATGGATCTTGTTGTCAGTGGAGTTGATCTAGTGAAGCATATGCAATGTGGAGGAGACATGGAAAATTCTTGGACCATGCTTGACCATGTCAAATGTCTTAAGGATTGGACAACATTGGCTTGTCATGTCTACGATAGCAAGCATTGCATGGTTTTCATAATAATTTGTTGTGATATGCAATCAGAGGATGCTATGGCCTAAACATTGTTTTGGGAAAACCGTAATGTTGTCTTGCTGGAGAATGGTGTCCTACATGTGAAATTCACATGGCTTATGGTAAACAATGCCCAAGCCAATTGGATTTCATGAGAAAGATTGATGATGGTGGGGACCCATCAATTCCAATGAAGGGTCATAAGTGCACATGTTTGTTTCATTGGTCTGCACATTTGGACAAAATCACACAAAAATACATACGACTATCCTTGCAGCATCAATACAAACAACTTTGTAAAGAATATAAGGATGCTAAGAGTAAGGAGGAGGTTGATGTCAAATACCATACAATACACGTTTGGTGGTTGTCATTAGGAGCAACCATTGAGGATGGCATGTCAACCTTGTTGAAATGGTTGGGTTTCTAGCATTATCAATATAGACAATGGGAAGTTCACATGCTCATTGTGCATTTCCTCTCCTTCATAATATTCCGACCTCTTTCATAATTGGTGTGCTTAAATTCTTTTTGGCTTCACTCTTATGTGTTTCACATTTAACATTTGTTGCAAGATCTTTATTTGGAGCAATGTGCTGAGATGCCTACCTGCAAACTTGCCAAAATGGTGCATAACATATGGTTGCAACAATCAGGTAACAAAATGACATGCCTATATGAGGCAATGGTAGATGACATGATCTAGGCATTCATGCAAATTGCAAATAACCGTTTGTGGTTCAAAGGGGGTTATTCGTGGAAAAAACCTAACCAAATGTCATTGAAACTAAAAATTATAGCTCACATTGGTGATCCCAAGTTCCTTGCTGAAGCTACGAGGTCTTATTCAAGGGGCAAGGACCTCAACACAAGGAACTGTGAGTTGGAGGGATTTGAATTGTTTGGTTCACCAAGAGAAAGTTGGACTTGCCTCCGCGGTTTGGGTACGATTCTCATCATTTGGACAATGTGAATTACTCCATCCCACACCCCAACACAAGATTTAGTAGGGCACGATTTGATAAGTCACTCGTACATGATAAAAATGTGCTGTCACACACCACTGGCGTGTTGGAGTCAGAATGTTTGGAATATCAGTGGCACATTTCCAAATTGCCTTATCCTTCAAAAAAATAATGTCAAGCATTGTAGGCCAACATAGGACATCCATGTATGTTCCAATTGATGATCCGATTGACAAGTCTTGAATGTCATTAACAAATCTTGTTGACACTCTACACATAGGATCATATTTTTTCATGCATTTAAAAATAAAGTCGTAAGTCTTTATAAGATGAACATAACTATAAAATTAAACCAAAAAAACTAATATCATCTTCATTTTAAGAAAAAATTCTTAAGTTTTTGTTTTGAAAATGTTGACACGAAGCTCATGACCATATATATAGAAGGTCCAACCATATGGACATGTTCTTCCACCTTGTGCCAACAAATTTGCTTCATGAATGTTTCCTAAAGCAAGCTTGCAAACTTTCTCACTTTGTAACCGATTTGAGAATACACAAAACCCTAGGGATAGTAAGGGTTAAACCCTAGGCATGTCCAACTTACCTTACAATTTCCCGTGCTCGTGATTGTTTGGTATGCGCGCTTTGATTGTGCACACATAGGCTTTTAGGTTCTCCGAAGGATGATCAGGGTTTCCTTCCTTCACCGCGATGGGATGGTGGAGAGCTGCTACGTCGATGCAACGGAGGAGATTCTTTGCCTCCGTAGCACCGCAATCATCAGCCGGCCATGTGATGCAATGTGCCCTGGAGGGCGTCCGGGTGGTATTGGTCAGTCCTCAGCACGCAGGCAATGTCGGATCCGTATGTCGAGTGGCTGCAAATTTTGGTGAGCATCACTCGAATTTGTTCAAAAATTCCCTTGTTTGCAGCAGAATGTGGGATGTTTGAATGCACAACTGCCTCAGAGCAACTCCTATGCTCATTGTGTAAAATGATTACCTCCATAACCAGCTTTCAAAGTGTTTGGTCTCATCTCACACATAAAGTGCATATATATACATGTCATAAAATGCAATTTTTTGCCAACCGATGGTTTGAGAGAGAGATAAGCCTTTGAGATCCTTTGACGGTCAATTCTTGATTATGGGGAGGGTTTTAGAGGGTTGGAAAAAAAATTTAGCTTGAGTGAAGAAAATGTCCTTTTTGTGGCGGCGCGGTGGCGACAACGTACCGGTTCATAGTTTTCTGGCTCTGTCCACTATTTGATCATTGTTTTTGCACAATTACCCGCAGAGGGGGAGATCGAATCGTAATGCAGAGAGTGAGAAACTTGTTGCATCATTGAGTCTTAAATGCTTGCTGGTGAAGTATTCAGCGTGATGCAAGTGAATGTGTAACTGTAATCCGCAACTTTACCGATTAAGCACCGAATTATATTGGAAATGTCGTTGAGCCCTTCGTATCCTCTCTGGATAGGCAATTACAGCTCTCCTTGACGATCCCGAGAGTGGCCTTTACTTATCAGTTGTGGTGATGTTGGGTGGGTGGATGGGTACGGGAAACCTGGCAGACTGCAATGATTTGTGGCTGGTATGAGCCTTACCAACCTCTTCTTTACTGCGATATCGTAGTCTTCTGATTGACATAGATGCTGGAGCCTTCAGATTCATTCGTGAGATTTGTGCAGTGTGTTCCATAGAGCAAACAGAGAAAGAGATTTGTTAAAGCATATGAACTTTTTGATGTCAGCAAGGGAGTCCATATATGCAGCAATGACTCCTGGAGATGTGATATATGACTTCAAGAAAGAAATAAAGCAAGAAAGATGGCTCTGATGTTGCCACCAGCGTGGATTATGGTGTTGCTTCATCTTTGAGTTGGTCCTAGTCTATACGTAGTCCCGAAACATGCATCACGAGAACTAGACGGCTCCTGAAGCCTGCTACCTCTTTTTAAAGGTGAACACCTTGAGCGGGCGTGGACAAGCTGGCCTGTCCCAAGGGCAAGCCCCTATATTTCCACATGAAGGGCTGAAAGTGTCCGGTTCACCTGACTACCCCCACTACGATTGGGTGGACTATAGGTGGTAAAGGTCATCCATCTGAGCCCAATGTCGGCTTATGTGGCTTATCTCGGAGTTCCCATGGGTTTCAGCCACCCTATTTCATGATTTCGATGTTATGTCAAGTGCCATAGTTCATCCTGAACATGGGGAGTCTGTTCAACCTTGTAGCTTGCACTTGCGATTTACACACCAGGAATATTACCTTGTGGAATTCAGGGTTCACATGCATATCACGTTTTTCTTCTCCTCAGCCAACGGATATTTGCATGTAACCATGTGACAACTTTCCAAACCCATGGAGGAGGATTTATGTAACAGTATGACAATCTTGATTGCATTAAATACAAATCGAGTTCTTACTGGAAGTAGACTTACTTTGAGTGAAGGGTAGGACACTATATCATATCTTATATGCATTAATAATATGATGATTTAATGTTGTCAATACATGTTTTTTTCAGGTGAATCCATCATGTGATTATAAAGGTGTTGAAGCTCATACCATGGCAGCAAATTCTTCCTCGCAAGCCAAACTTGGACATGTACATGTTGTAGATACTCTTGGGGAAGCCCTTCAAAACTGCTCCATGGTATTTAAAGACTTCCCTCTTCTTTGGCTTCCCTCTGCTTTGGCTGCTCACTACGTAAGGTAGAGGGCGCTAAAGCCAACACCCTGAAATCTTGCACTATAGGTGCTCATTGTTTTTGAGAATGTCCACCACCTTCAGGCTGCCATGTTTGTTTTGGGTCATCTACCAATCAAACTTTGAGCTCTATGATGAACTTTTGGCATATGGAATTCAACTCAAGCATACTTTGGTGCATTGAAGTCCCCTTTCAATTGTTAACAAGGAAAATCTAAGGTTTATCATTCTAAAAATAGTAGATACACTCAATGTGTAAAGTGAAAGTTTTTGCACCCTTGGCCTTACAGCTGACACAAAAAGGCTGAAGCTAAGCAGGTGATTGACAACAGGCTGTTGGATTCTCACGTCGCAGTGGAGGACTTCGAATTCCGAACACACAGCTCTCAGACTTGCATATCCCAGGATCAATCAAATCCCTCAACCTTGCGGTGTGTAGTTTGACTTACATTGGATTTCAGCTTTATTCTTTGTATATGCTGTTACATTGCCTTCCATATGCACCTTTCTCCAAATTTCCAAGAGTGACATATAATTTTGCTGATATCTGCCAGCTTGTTTTTGGACGCGAGGATCGAGGGCTTACCAGCACAGAGTTATTGCAATGTACACATGTCTGCACCATTCCTTCAAGCCATGGAGCAGGTTCTCTAAGTAAGAGGACCTCCCTTATCTCCTTGTAGCAGGATACCTAAGGTTGTTCATTTTGGTGTACGTTTAGTAGGATCTTACTTTTTAGCACATCAACAATTTAAACCTTTTTGCCATTAAAGGTATTCTTAAACTCAATGGGACTTCTTGTGTGGATTTGGCCCCCTATAATTATCCATTGGTTGTTTGCATACAACATATCTACAATTTCTTTCCACTTTTCAATAATGCATGCTCAGAGGTAGTAATTGAATTTGAATGAAGAGCATCCTATTTCGGTTCATTAAGGGTCAAACTCCATTTAGCACCTCTGGGGATGCCAAAATGAGTTTGACTGTCAATGAACCAATATAGAATGTTCTGCATTCAGATCCCCACACTACCTCCAATTATGCACCAACATCTTACTGAACATGGAATGTGTTGTATGCAAAAGTCATGTTGAGTTAGAGGATAACTTTATTGCCACCAATTCCATGAGATAATCAGTACCAAAACAGCCTTTTCAGGGATGAAACAAGTCATAATTTAATTGAGCTAGGCTTGTTTCTCCTCCTTTCTGGTGAATGCTTTAAAAGCTGGACACATCCTGTCTACGAGTGTCATAAGATAATCTATTGTTGGTGAATTCTCTATACTGTTTTTCCTGTGACCATACTGCGGGAAGTCAGATTTCTGTTTGAGCTGACCCAAGACACCACAAAACTGCTTCACCAGATCTTAGTCACGCAGTGGCTGTGGTGCTGTCTCGACTCTATGAGAAAATTCCCCAAGGAGAATGCCGAGATCCTTCTTTATATTTTCCCCCACGGTCAACAGCTTTTAAGACCTTACCAGGTCAGTCATGCATACGACCTCATTCTTCTGCCCTTATTATGAAATGTGGGTTTGCACAGGTCATGTACTCACATTTGTCTTTGATTGCAAGTTACCAATCTGCCAATAGGTAAATATACATTTTTCTCCAGGCCCATTTTTCTGTGGAGTGGTCATTTAATGGGTACTAACCCCTAAACGCCCAAGGAGTCCACTTTAGAACAGAGATGTACTGTAAACTATGATGTGGAGACATAGTTTGTGAAGGGTGAACATTAGACTGCATCTCTAGGTCAGACTCAGCAACATTTTGATGTCCACCAGATCGTTGTAGATGCTTTTTTTGCTTCAAATAATCTTAGGCTGTTTGCACTCAGTAAAGCAACACCTCAAAAGTGATGGAACCAGATTCTGGTTGTACGGGATATCAAGGGTTAACCTCAAGTATTCCTATTACTCTGCATGCAGTCTGGGTCACTCACAGCTGCTGCTCATGTCAAAGTCTTTTTGCAAGTCAAAATATTCTCACTGTAGCTACAGTTGCTCGATTTGCCAAACCTTTTTACTTGATAACACAATATTGTCGGTTGGTAGTAACTTTACAGTGTGTTTTACACTCTTCTATGGGTGCAATACTTTTGGCTTCTCTGTTGATATTGATGGGCACATCGAAGTTCAAACCAAGAATGTTTTATTCTCACATGTAGAAACCCATCATAAACTGGCACTGAATTGTCAAAGGCTGACTAGCATTTGCTTTTGCTATCTGGTACTGCTTTTCTTCGGAAAGGCAACTGAGTGTACTTTGGTGCCAAAGTGCTGATGTTTTAAGGTGACACATGGAATTCTGTAGAGGTTCAAACCAATAGAACAGTGGCATGTCGTACTTTGCTCAAATTTTGTATTAATTTGTCTTGAATCTGGTTGTTAACATCAGGAACTGCATCAGTTGGTGCAGTGGAGAATTTGATGAGGCGATGGGAACTAGTGTTACAAACTTGTAACCATGTCACTGCACTTCTGGGACTCCCCAACTACAAGATGCAAAAAAGGATGCTTGTCCATGTGCGCAGGATGTTGTTGAGAACAGGCCCATCACTCAGAGAAGTTGGGTTCTTGCATGGGTTTCTTACCATGGTTGAGAGAATTGCCTCGAAAATACAGGTCTCTCAAGAGCAACAAAAGTCAAGCAGTTGTAAGGTGGACACATGATCTGCTGCAAAAAAAGTGATCAAAATTCTTCACCCATTCTAGGTGCACCAACAGGAATTCATTTTTTCACTTTTTGCATCATTTTTCAGCAGTCCTAATATAATAGGACATTATTTATTTATATTAAGTTAGCTGACCAAACTCTTGCTAGCACTAGGTTTTTCAAGAAACATCAACAACCAGGAATGGGTTTGGGGTGTTTCTCATGTAATTTTTGCTGCTTAGCACTTGAATATACCTGGCTTGACAAACATGAAACTGCAAATATAAAGTAGAGAGCCCTATCCTTGTGCACCTCAAGTTCTTGGTGAGACTGTTTCAGGCACATGGATACATATTTGAATGCCTTTTCTTTCCCAACAAATCCTTGCGGTTCATGTTGCAGTTTAAAATTTGCAATTCTCTCCCATTGCTTTGACATACTATTGCACAGTACTTTATGGTGGTTTTATGATGATGGTTTTGTGACAATTTCAAGTACTTTACAAGCTTTATACTGCACTTTAACCTTCTTGTTCAGTTGAAATTCCTCATTTCACAAAGGTTATTAGGACTATGTCCACAACCATAGGAATCAATGTGCCATTTCAGAAGAGACCTTGTGCCCTTTTCAATGTCATGTCCTGACTCCTCATTTTGAACAATCTGTCTCGTTCCTGAGGATTTCAACAAATATGTATCTTTTAGACCTTGTTGTATTTGAACTACACCGTTTATGGTATTTAGTGTCACTCATGCTATTTGTGAAGGCCTAAACTAGATGCTTAGAGGTCTCAAAGCATCATGTTTGCTAATTGTCAATATTTGTCAAAATGAGTAACTTTTTAAGCGAAAAAAATACTTACATTATGACATTTAGTATAGGGCATTGGGATCATGACAAGTGTTATGTGTTTATATTTTAATATGCAAGAGCATACTAATGTGAAGTGTTATTTGTGTATACTTTTAGTCAACTTGTAGACCATTGTAACATTGTTACATAGGCATACACCTCATATAACATTATTAAAGTCATACCCATGCAAAGATATTAGGAAGCGCATTTCAATGCCAAGTGTCATAAGGTGACACCAATGGTGAAATTGTTGATCATTAGTATAACCTAGCATAAGCCTCAACATAGGGTAAGGGACACTATTACACATGTGACACTAAATACCATAAATGATGTAGCCTAGTACTAGACTCTTTTTGATTCATGTAAATAAATTTTCAACAATAAGGTAGATGGGTCTTAAGTGGTTACTTTTTCTCACTAGCCTAATTCTCCTAGGATATAACAAAAGCGATCAATACTAGGTGGTTAGCAAATCAAAATCGAGGTCACACAGTCCACCCTCGATATGTGTTACCCCGATAAGAGTGCTTTGATCTCGATGATTAGGTTGCACTAGTTGGGGCCTTCATGGCGAAGCTGTGAGCGAATGAAATAGGAGGGAAAGAGGTGTCGGGCAACCCTTGAAGCGCCGAAAGGCTGCTGGAGGCTTGGGGAGGGACAGAGTTGAAGCGGCAAAGTGTTGCTCCTCGCATCTCCCCAGCCACCCACCTTCTCAGCAGTGGAAAGGGCACCCTGCACCAAAACCCTATCACCGCGGAACCCACACTCAACAATATAAAGAAGCTACCGCTGCCGCATGCAATACCCAGTCTCGCTGTCTTCTCATTCTCACCAGAGCCGCACTCCACCGAAGCCTTAGAAGACATCTATACCAGATCTGCACCCGACCTGCCATTACCAACGAACTCGTGCTGCCTACGCCACCAAAATCCTACTGCTGCCACCACCGAACTAGTGCTGCTTGCGCCACCGAAACCCTACTGCGATCACAGGAGAGATCTATCTCTGCTCGCTTCCCTGCAATCTATCTGAAGTTGCCTACCGATATCGAAGGTTACTTCTTTCCCCGAAGTCCATCTGTAGTCGACCTGCTGATACTGAAGCTGCCGACCTGCTTGTACTGAAGCTGATACTGAAGCCTGCTGGCGTCGCCGAACACTGAAGTGCCGCTGATACCGAAGTGGTGATAGATAAGTTGCCAATAGATCTAGGATCGTCCCCTCTCACAGATCTGACTGAGTGACATTACTGTTAGATTGCTACCAATAGTAGAAGTTACTACTGTGATTAGACGTCGCTGAAAATTATTGAGACTAGTTGCTACAGAGATTAAAGGGATCGTCACTCCCGGATCCCTTGAGATCAGGCCCTTAGAGTACAAAGAAAGTGGAAAGTTTGGATTGAGTGAACTTAGATCACACTGACCAAGCAAATTCATAGATCGGAATTTCCTGCAAATCGGAACCACTGTCCAGCCCCAGCCTTATACTTCCCTCCTCGGTAAAGGCAGAGACTATGCAAGAGATCAGGAAGGCTACTGATAACTCAGACACATTGCGTAGTTGACTACGGAGAAGGCAGGAGGACTCAGACCCGAAGATCTGTTGTTACCTCAACAAAATCGAAACTCAGGAGGCTATAGACTTAGTATTATGCGGAACTCTGCTGCAAAAGGAGAAGACTTTTAAGCCGAGGCTGCGGAGAAGAAGAACTCTACTGCGAAAGGTGAAGAGTTTTAAGCCGAGGCTGCGGAGAAGAAGAACTCTGCTGCGAAAGGTGAGGAATTTGAAGCCGAGGCTGCGGAGAAAAAGCTGAGGCTGTGAACTATGCTACGAAAGTGAAGCTGAGGCCGTGGAGAAGTAAAGCTGAGGCTGCGGAGCAACGAAGCTGGGCAATTGAAAGCTGCCCGCAAACTTTTTGCTTCACCGAAGGGAGACCAGCTAAAAGTTACATGCACACTCTATGTACGCCGAAGTGAGACAAAGTTAGAGTGCCAAAGAGCTCCCCGCACACTTTTGCTTCATCGAAGGGAGACCAGCTAGAAGTTGCATGTACCCTCTTTGTACAAGTATGATCGCCTAAGAAGCTGCCCCTACATTTTTGAGTAGTTGTAAGCAAACAAAAGTTGCTGCGGAAGTGTGATCAACTTTGGAGCTACTGGAGGCACAACAGAAGTCAAGCTGCTGGAGGATCACTGTGCGATAAAACCCCATCCCAGATAAGACCCCTAACCACTCATTGCACATAGATTTAAGTGCACACACACAACAAGTAGTCACATAGCAATTTCTTTTTTGTCAAGTTAGGAGGAAATATGAAGGTTGCATATGCAACTATCTTTGCTCTTGTCTTATGGCTCATAGTAGCCACCCCATATTGGAAACCCTCTCACCGTGTCTCCTCTCACACTCTTTGGATAGGGTATTCAAGTTGTTGTTATGCAAACACACATAATACAAACAAACCTACATTACAATAAAAAGACAAAACATAATCAAAACAATATGTAATATACACAAATTGATAGTTAAACTTACAATCAAAATCAAAGACCAAATATTAAACCACTATCCTAACATACGGGAAAAACAACATTACACTTTCAACCATACACAAGAACAACTCACATACTTTAATCTACACCTTGCAAAACCCCCTATAATATGGCACACACAACACCAAATGGGCTCAGCCTATCGGCCTTGCCACAAAACCAAACAAAAGACTTTTCCACACTATCACACCTTTCAACAAACTTTTAATACAATCACACGGACTATACACAAATAAACCAAATTCACACACTACCTCCCTACACAATCTCAGAAAATAATACATGCCCTACCTAATATATTCACTACAAGTAAATACATATTAATAACATACTATAAAATAAACAAACGAAAATCAAAAGTAAAACAATACCTAGGATATCACTTTATTAATCAATTAGCATTATTGTGTTGTGGAGACATTGAACCTCATCCCGGCCCAATGCCTAATATAATACAAAATCATCCAACCGCTCATAATAGACGATACTCAACCTACTTTATACCTAGCACTATAAAGCTACAACCAGAATACCAACACCTAGCCACTAACTTCAAACCATTATTCCAAAATACACACCCCCTCCACGAACAAGTTGCATCCTCACTCCCACACTTACACAACAAAATACAACAAAATACCAACCACCCACCCCCTAGACTAATATACGCCCTAATTGTAACAATGAGCCCCTCCACCAAAGATTGCAATGCATACCTACAACAACCAACCAACGCCTAATTGGGCCGCACAAATATTAGAAAAAATGGCAAATTTACCTAATCCGCCAAAAAGACATGTTGAAACCCCGCACCCATATACACAACTCATGTCTACACATCAAGATAAAATATCTCTCCCAAACACAATACACCATCAGCTATATGCCTATATACACCGACACGTCATACCACCCAATCTTCAGGACCTACAGGACACGTTCCCATACGTACCCCAACAATTACTTATAGAAGTATTAAGATGCACAGAACCTATCACAGAATACACATACCCTACCCCTTCCCCCGATAGTACACAACCAAATACTATCACCTATACCAATAACACCCACAAGCCAAGAAACATACATCATAACATGGAATGCCGCGTCACTCAACACGGCAATGCCATGCCTCCACGAGCTACTAACCCACTACCGATACCCCCCAACAGCCATAACTATACAAGAAACCAAACTTACTGCCATAAAATCCACCAAATACATTCAAAACATCTTCCCACAATACAAACTCTTCTTCAACAATACGCACAACATCACACGTACTATACGACAAAGAATGACACATTAGAATCACAGAGGCGGTCTACTCACTCTCATCCACAATAACCATGCGTACCCTGGTAACATATCTAAAATACCCACTCCCGCAGACATATCACCTTTTCTTCAGATAATACGTATAGTAAACCAACCCCTCCAACCATGGCTATTAATAAACATGTATATGCCATCCCACGATGAAGATCTACCCCTCATTCCCACCATACAAACCACCATAGTTGAACAAATTAATGCACATCCCAATCACGCCTATGTATTATGTGGCGACTTTAACCGAGACATAGCACTCATAGGAAGACAAAACGACCAACAAACTATACCACCCCAAGCAGAAGACTATCAATGGAGGGCATTTACAGACAACCTAGATCTAACATACGTTACAACAAATTCCACATTCTCAAGACAAGGAGGAAACAACTACACGCACAATAGCCTAATAGACGGTTTCTTTATAAACACCCTAAACAATAACCAATATAGATCAACCACAAACCAAGATATAAACCTCAATTCCGACCACATACCCGTACAATTACATATCCCACCCAATACACTAATAGCCAGAACACCAGTACCCAAACTGGAACCACCCCCAAGAATATTCAACCCCATACCAAAGTCAAATATAGAAAACTTTCACATGCAGTTCTTCGAGACCAATTCAACCCAAATAAACGAACTTACACAATTGCTTAAAACCAATATGACCTTGATAACAATACAATGGCAAATGGTATGTGAATCATTCGAAACCCTCGTCAATAGCATTTCTAATATAGTACTAGAAATTAAACATGTAGTGCACCACCAATTCCGAATTTACCAAACAACATTGCTAAACAAGGAGGCTACCTTCCAAAGAAACTCCAAAAACAATGGAAAAAACACTTAGTCACATACCACCTTACCTGGAAAATAATATACATTACAAAAAATAACCTGAATTGGCGAGACCACCCCATCATTCAACAAATGAATAGCCAAACGCATAGCACCCTCCCAACACCCCCAATACACCCACTACCACACAATACTTGGATAGAAGATCTAGCCAACAAGGCAAAAACAACCAAAAAAGAAGCCCGAAAAATCACAACGGAATATTCATTAAAACAAATAAAAAAACCATATTCAAATACCAACAACTATATGACAAAAACCCCAAAAAAATCAACAAAAAGGTCTTCAAAGAAAACGATTCACCCCCACTAGACTGCATTATAGATAGATATAATAACATCCTCACCAACCCAGAAGACATCGCCAAAGAAATTCATACCCAACAATCTATCATTAACAAACCTACAGTCCCCACATGCCACTACCAACCTGATCACCCACAATACTGCACATGTGGGGTTAGGCAATACCCATGGCATGACCTAGACGGATATACTATCGAAAAAAGAGGTGAACCAAATGTTCCATTACACACATACCTAGACCAAGAAACGTACGACATGTGTCTCCGAAATCTAGCAAACGGGAAAACCCCAGGGCCAGACAAAATCCCTAATGCCATATTAAAGTCCATGCCTCCACGCTTCCATACACTCCTATTTCTCCTTTTTACCCATTGCTATAAACAAAAACGCATCCCGACATCCTAGAAAACAAGTACTACCATACTACTGTATAAGAAAGGCAACCCATATTGCCTCAACAACCACAGACCAATTGCTCTTGCCAACACAATATACAAATTCTTTACTAGCACACTCACTAGTATCCTCGCCACATATGGAAAAAGACATCAAATCCTACATGACAGCCAAGAAAGATTTCGAGCCGAGAGATGTACGTCAAGGCAACTACAAACTCTAATATCAGCACTTGAAGATGTCAAATTCACAAATCAAGATATCTATATCCTATATATAGACTTAAAAAATGCCTTTGGCTTAATTGATCACGCTAGATTACTAACCATCATGAAAGATCTAGGCTACCCACAAGATGCCGTAGCATTGATAGGAAATATCTACGCACAATCTACCATCACATATATAGGAGAATACTTTGGTAAAACACAACCAATCCCCATACAACGAGGAACCATACAAGGAGATACATTAAACCCATACTTGTTTATTATTTTTCTAGAACCCCTCTTGCGGTGGTTACAAAGGGGAAACAATGGATATACCTTCAAAACCTCTACCACTAAGTTGAACTCCGCAGCATATGCCGATGACTTAGCCATCCTAGCCAACAAAGTAACATCATTACAATTACAACTAGACAAACTAGACAAGTTCTGCGAATGGGCAGGAATGGACCTAGGTATACCCAAATGCGCGATCACGGGATGCCCCAACAAGTCAAAACTAAATCCACAAGCCTTCAAAATACACTTACAAGAAGCAAATATAAATTTCAGACAACAACAAATACCCATATTTAGCCAACACGAACCATATGTATACATTGGAATTAACCTAGTTCCTTCATTACAGTGGAAAACACAAATGCACATCACCACGGCTAAATTAACCAAACAAAACAAACTTTTAATAACATGCCCAGCGACCATGAAACAAAAAATAAAAATGGTCGATACAGTCATAAGAGCCGGTATTGCCTACAGCTTCTATGCCGTACCGTACTCTCTTCCGGCCATTAAAAAACTAGACAAGAAAATCGTCGCCCTACACAAAACCATATGTGGATTACCAAAATGTATGTCAAACGCCGTCACACAACTACCACATGACATATTCGGGACAGAAGCCTTTTTATTAAAAAAATACATACATAACATGTATAGGAGAACAACTCATAAATGCCCTAAACGACAAAGGAAGGCTCAGTAGAATATACAAAGGCTTAATACAACACATACTTGCTAAACACAGAGGAGCCCAAAACCTAACACGCCTCTCACTGCATGACTGTATGCGATCACCAATTACAAGATCCCTATTCCTATTGAAAAAGACAAGTGGAATCCACCTCACAAGTACACAAGGAAACTTTCCTCTCACCCCTACACCACTAGAAACACAATGGATGTTACAAGCACGAAACATCCCAACACTTACCCCCGAACTATCACTAAAATACCTTCACAAGCTAATATTACATAACATATATGAAATAAAACACATCACATGCTGTGAGCCCAAAATGGTGCCCACATGTGATGATTAAGTCTTCGAAACCAATTTTAGTGTGACTTTGATGTGCTATGATTATTCACAAAACATAAAAAGAGTGAAGTGTGGTATGGATTTAAGTTTAGGCATTAGAATGTGTTGTGTAGTAATTTCAAGGTTTAACTTCAATAAGAGGATGCCTTGATTAGGTGAGTGGGGGGTAAGGTGAAGCAAGGTGAGCTCCGCGAGTTAAATGCCCACTTTTGGATCCACCTTGGTAGTTTGGGAAGAAGGAAGCTTGGTGGATGGGGATTAGTCCCTACTTTGGAGGAGAGGGTTAAAGGATTGTGATTGGAGGTGCCAATCCTCTCACCCTATCCTCACCTCTTTCCCCCTCTCTCCCTCTCTCCCTCTTTGCTACTTAAGGTGTTTTTTCTCTCATTTCTCTCTCTCTTCATCAAGCGCTCTCAAGGGAGCAAGCTCTTAAAAGCTTGAGCTACGCGTGTAGGACATTAGTTTTTAGTGAATTTAATTAGTTAAGTTCTCTCTCTCAATTCCTCTCAAGTGGAGTGAGCTCTTAGAGCTTGAGACAACATGTGGGGATTAGGTAGTTATTTAGTGGAATTAGTGGGTTAGATTAATTCATTAGTAAAGGATCGAAAACAAAGACTTAGGGAAATGCTCGATTAGCGGCTAGGGGAGACTGTATCAAGAGGCAACTGGTTAACTGCGGCTGCGACTGCATCGGAGGCAGCTGGTTAGCTGTGGTTGCGACTGCATTGGAGGCAGCTGGTTAGCTGTGGTTGCGACTGCATTGGAGGCAGCTGGTTAGCTGCAGTTGCGACTGCATTGGAGGCAGCTGGTTAGCTGTGGTTGTGATTGCATTGGAGGCAGCTGGTTAGCTGTGGTTGCGACTGCATTGGAGGCAGCTGGTTAGTTGTGGCCGGGACTGTATCAAGAGGCAACTGGTTAACTGCGGCTGCGACTGCATCGGAGGCAGCTGGTTGGCTGTGGCCGGGACTGTATTTTGGGTAGCTGGTTAGCTGCGGCTGAGACTGATTAGTTTATATGATTACATTAGTTTATAGACTATATTAGACTATATTAGTTTATAGATAAGTAGTTGGCCACATTAGGTTAGGTGGAGGCACGTGTGGGTTTCATAAGTAATTGCACTTAGGATTGATTATGGGAAATAGCGTTTTTTAACGCTTGTATCCTCTCTATTAAATAAATCAAGTGCACAAGTAATGGAGAAGGTGGAGGACTTCCGCGAGGGGAAGACAAAGGAGGTTGGGTCAAAGTATGCAAGGGGAAAATCATTGAGGGCATGTGCGGCTAAAGCCGCGGGTTGGACTCTTGAGAAAGCCAACTCTAGCACAAGCCAAGAGGCCAACATTAATAAAGTACAATGAGTGAGACAATGCATGTTCATTTAAACATGAAAATCACCTTGCATATGGTTCCATGTTGTGATAGACAAATGTGATTCTCAAAGTCATCACCCGGACTAGGACGCTTAAGGGTGGTGGATTTGGTCTCACATAATGGGTGCGTCCGCCGGGAGCGAAGCGGGAGGTAGGGACAAGACTTGGAGGCGACTAAGAGACTTGGAGGCAACTAGGAAAATTTGGAGACACAAACTTGAGAGAGGGGAAGGAGCATCCGAGACTCGGTAAGTGTTCTCTCTTTGGGGTTTACATTTGAATTTATTAGATTAATTGTATTTCAATTATTCCTTGGAATGGATTGCATTGTCAATTACGCAAATTTATTTTTAAGGAAGGAGCGCGGCGAAGGTACGTCCTCAACCTTTTTGGGGATTTGCTAAGGACTTAGAAGGAACCTATAACCGAGTAGCTCATTAAAACATTAGAGGGTAAATTCACCTTAGGACATTGAACTTTGACACTCCCCTCGGGGTGAGTCTCAAAGTTTCGGGAGTTGTCATTTCATGCTCTAGATTAAATTAATATTTTAGGAAGTTTGTTGTGTTGTCACATTGAGTCACGATTGAGGGGAGTGCTAACTCACAGGGGGATGCGATTGCTTAAGGTACGTTTGTTTCTTCAAAGTGAAATTATTAACCAATTAAGGAATGCATTTTGTATTCGTGATTGTCGTTATCCGTTGTAGAGGGTAATTCCCGAATTGTGGATAGTGTGAGAAGTCGAAGGGTGAAGCCTCGACTTTTTAACATAATCTACAAGGAAGGTCACCCCCTCACAATCGGTATTGTGGCAAGTGTTTAATTTGCGGAAAAGTGCGGAGGTGATGCTCCGGCTTAACCAAAAATTAACATGAGCATGCCTATCCCTTATTGGGATTTCTTTACTTAAGTGGGCTTGCAGGGTCTTTCTCCTCACCTCCTAAAAATTTAAATCACACCAAGATAAATGGAAACATTAAGAGGGGAGGGTTGTGAGAGATGCGATTGGTCAAGTGAGGGTTGATCGTCTTATGGGGAATGCAAGGTAAGATTCGATCCCAAAAACCGAGTTTAGTGTTAGGCTTAGAAAAATCTACCCGTAAGAGAAGGACTTCTAGAATTAGTGAAGTTGTAGGTGAAGCTCATATTAGATTAGAGAGTTGCTTAAATATTGAGCCTAGTGTTAGTTTGTTAGTGGAGACATTAGGAGTGGACACTCAACTTGAGAAAGAGGTAACTCCTTCCAAGTTGGGTAGAGAAACCTCATCGGAGGCACATAAATTAACAAAGGAAAATTTTATAGGCTTGGGTGAGGGGTTAGAAAATACCTTACCGGACACTATGGCCGAGGAGCGGGGGATGGATCCGCCACCCATACCCCCAATTCCGCCTATACCTCCGGTACCTCCTATAGACCCATTGGTTAGGCCAAGAGGCCTACCCATTGTGGTCCCACAAAATTTAGCGGCGATGGATATGCCATCTCATCTCCCTAAATTTTATGGGACCAAGGATGAGGATCCCTCTCGCCACATGGAACGGTATATCGAACGGTTGGCTAGCTCCCTCATAACCAACCCGGGTTATTGGTTAGTGTGGTTTCCGACCACTTTAGAGGGAGAAGCCTATGAATGGTATCGGGATCATGCCGAGGGTCATTTTAGGGGATGGGAACAATTACAACGGGAATTCCTAAATGAATTTAGGCCGGAAGTAGGTCAAAGTACCGCCTTAAGGGCATTATCCTCATTAAAGCAAGGTAGGGAGGAAGAAATTTCGGCTTACATTAGGAGGTTTGATTTAGTGTACACTAGGTTCGTGGGTACTATGCTCAACGACGATACACTAAAACAATTTTTTATCCAAGGGTTTTTCAAGTCCGGAACTATTAGGGGTGTTCTAGAAAGAAATCCCTTAACCTTAGCGGATGCCAAGCGGGCGGCTAGGGATATTGAAAATTTGGATAAGGATCACGAAAGGTTATGGAGAAGGGAGGATGAATTAATCCCTCAATTCATTCCTATCCGACCTAGAGTAGTTTCGGGAGAACCGGTTAAATACGAAGGTCAAATCCCCT
The DNA here is from genome assembly GCA_950295325.1 of Polytrichum commune. Taxonomy (NCBI): domain Eukaryota; kingdom Viridiplantae; phylum Streptophyta; class Polytrichopsida; order Polytrichales; family Polytrichaceae; genus Polytrichum; species Polytrichum commune. The sequence goes on along the minus strand of OX485807.1, from coordinate 25,075,641 downwards.
ATGCTATGGTGGATACCGGCCCCCAACCTTTGGCGGTTAGGGAACCGGCACCTCTTTTGGCACTACCGGCCCCTAGAACGGATCCACACTTAGAAGAGGTTGAGAGGAGATTAGGTGCTAGCCAACTAGGATTCCAAGAGGTTATGATAAAACAAATGCAAAGCCTCACGGATCAAATGTCATTAATGATCCGGAGTCAACAACCGGGACTTCCACCCCCGGTTGAGTCGGGGAGGCATTCTTCCGGATTATGGTGCGTCCAATGTGGCCAACCGGGCCACACTCGGCAATTTTGTAGAGGTGGACAAAACCGTGACCAAAGGGGAAACGGTAATCCACCTCAACAAAATCAACGAGGGCAAATGCCACCTCACTATGGAAACGGCAACAATAGAGGATCACAACCTAGAGGGCAAGGTGGCCAAAATTATGAGAAAAAAGAATTTCACCCATTTTGTGGTAGGTGGCACGCTCAAGGACAATGTTGGTCCGAAGGTCAAGGGTTAAATTGTAGCAATTGCGGAGGGAGTCACCCCTCGGATGAGTGTCGCCAACCGGACAAAATAATTAATGTCCCTTACCCGGTGGCTAATCCACAACAACAAGCAAGGGATAATATGCGAGGTGCTAGGCCACAAGGAGTACCGGCTAATGAACTTAGGCCACCTAACTTATACTATGACCATAGTAATGCTAGGCAAACTTTTCACCCGCCGGCGGGATTGCAAACCACAACCGGGTACATTCCGATACAAAATAGACAAGGAAGTTCACCTAATGTCAATGGCGGAAGACAAGCGCCTCCAATGGATCCGGGTCCATCTAACTCCCAAGACGTTAGGTTTATGAATGGTGTGTTGGAGGCCACTTGTGATGACATGCTTCCTCTCCCAATGGGAATTGGAGAGGAACAAAGTCAATGGCCCCCCCACACCAATGCTATTACACATGAGTTAGTGAAGGGTAAGGGTGTGGTTGAAGAAGCACCCGCATTAGCGGTAACTACTAGAGCTAGGAGAGGGGATGCCCCATTGGAGGTAGGAATAGGAGAGCAAGGGAATTACTCTTCGGATGAAGAGCTTAACCTCTCCGAATTAGATAGGGTAGCTAGGAGGGCTACCAAGGATGTGGAAAGGGAGAATGTAATTCTACAAGCTAGGGAGAGACCTAATGTAGTACATGACTTGGATGGTAGCGATGTGGGCGAATGGGACGGACCGGGAATTCCCTTGGATGAATTTGACGGAGTGGGTAATTCCAAGATGGACAAGTCTACCGGGTACGACTTGTGGGCGGATCTTAGCACACTCAAGGCGGATATTACTTTCGGCCAACTATTGGAGATTTCACCCGCGGCAAGGAAAACATTAAAGGAAGGGATGCCGGTGCATAGGAGGGCTAGGAAGGTCAAAACTAAAGTAGCCGCTAGAATCCAATCACAAGGCGGAAGAGATGTGAAAGCCATAGAGATAGAAGTTGTGATTGTAGACAAGGTAGTTCCTAACGTATTAGTTGATGGAGGGAGTAGTTTAAACATACTACCGGAACATACCATGAAGAAGTTAGGACTTGGACTCACGGGGCCTTCACCTTTGATCATCAATATGGCAAATCAAAGTTCAACTACACCTTTGGGGATGATCAAGGATTGTAGGATGACTACCGGGGGTCAAGAGTACTTAGTGACCTTCCATGTCATTAAAATGCACTCCAACAAGGACACATTTCCCATTTTGCTAGGAAGGCCTTGGCTACGGATGGCGAATGCTATGGTTAATTGGGGTGGACCAAAACCATCCATAACTTATGGTCCTAAGGATAATAGAGTAGTGGTGTCGATTGGGTCACTAGGAGGTTGGATGAAGAAAGAATTGTGTCTACCATCGGAAGAGGTATTTGATGACGAGGTTAAAGATAACTGTGATGAGGCGTTAGTGGGAGTTGTTCAACCCAAAGGTCAACACACATTTATACGCTCAAGTTCGGGGAACTTAAGCCCTAAGTTCTATCACCACGAGAAGGACGGAGATGATGCCAAGGAGGCTAACAAAAATGAAGATGTGTTGATAGGGGAAGTGCATTCGGGAGGTCGTAGTAGGCCCATATATTATGGATCGGGAAGCTTAGGTCCTAATTTCTACCATTATGGGGATGATGGGGATTATGCCCAATGGTTAAGGGAGTACTCCGAGTCGGAATTTGATGTCATGGTCACATCTCACCAATTGGAATTAGGTGATAAAATTCTTAATGCTAGTTTAGAAGAGTGTTCATCATTGGAGCCATGTGAGGTGCTCACCGAGGAAGAATGGGTTAGAGGTGGGTTAACACCTTGGGTAGATGACGTGGAAGAGGGTGAAGTTAGTTTAATCCATGTGGATGGAACTCAAGAGGAGGAGGTTATTATCGAGTCATCAAAATTGGAGGAGCCCTTACATTTTAAGACCACTTCTACGGGGATAGTTGTGGGTCAAAATGTGAAAGACTACCCCAATGTGCCTTCCGATTGGTATCGAAATAAAGATGAACAAGCACATGTGTCGGAAGCGGATTGGCGGTACGTGGACGTGAAATTGAAGAATGACAAGGTGCGACAAATGAAAATGGGATCCAAATTGGGGGAGAAAGAGGTTAGGGAGTATAGCAATTTGATAGATGAGTTTAGTGATACTTTTGCTTGGTCTTACGATGAGCTTAAAGGAATTCCTAGGGAGATGGTAGAGCACCGGATTCCTTTGATTCCGGGTGCTAGACCAATTAGACAAAAGGAGCGGAGGATGAATCCTCAATTGCAATTGTTGGTGAAGGCGGAATTGGAGAGGTTGTTGAAGGCCGGGTTTATTAAGCCGGTTGAAATTACGGATTGGGTTTCTCCTATGGTCCTAGTGAAGAAAAAGAATGGGAAACTAAGGGTGTGTATAGATTATAGAAAATTAAATTCTTGCACACAAAAGGACCATTTCCCCTTACCTTTCATCACCTTATTGCTTGAAGAGGTTGGAGGTCATGTGAGGTATACTTTTATGGATGGGTATGCGGGATATAATCAAATTTCCATAGCCCTTCAAGATATCCATAAGACGGCCTTTACCACACCATGGGGAACCTTTGTATGGATTGTGATGCCATTTGGATTATGTAATGCCCCGGCCACTTTTTAAAGGTTGGTGATGTATGTTTTCACCGACTTGTTGTTTAAATCCATGACCGTGTTTGTGGATGATTTTAGTACACAAAGTAATATGGATGAGCACTTACATTGTGTTAAGGAGGCATTGATTAGGTGTAGAAAGATGAGGTTAGCATTGAACCCGGATAAGACATTTTTGGGTGTCAATAGGAGAGTGTTGTTGGGTTATGTAGTTAGTGAAAAGGGGAGAGAACCGGATCCGGAAAAGGTTGCGGCCATAAGCGAATTGGCAACTCCAACCAATTCTAAGGGGATATCTAAATTGTTAGGGCATGTGGATTGGTACCGGGAGCTCATTCCTAAATTTTCAAAGATAGCGGTGCCCATTACACAATTGCTCAAGAAGAATGTGAAATTTGAGTGGACGGATGCGTGTCAAAGAGCCTTTGAAGAATTACGGGATAGGTTGAGCACTTACCCGGTATTGATGCCACCAAATTGGGGTAAGCCTTTTCATGTTTATTGCGATGCGAGCAATGTGGCGGTTGGGAGCGCACTTTGTCAAGCAACGGGGGAAAAAGAGAATGATCAACCTATAGCTTACGCAAGTAAGCAATTGACACTGGCGGAGCGAAATTATTCAACCACAGAACGTGAATGCCTAGCGATGGTATTTTCGGTAAAAAAATTTAGACATTACTTAATGTGTAACCCGGTTGTATTTTTCGTTGACCACATGGCTATCAAGTATCTAGTTAACAAGGCGGAATTAAGTGGTAGGTTAGCTAGGTGGGTCTTGTTGCTAGAAGAATTTGATTACACGGTAGAATACAAGCCGGGTCGCATGCATTTACAAGCCGACCACTTGTCTAGGTTGTCGGAGGAGATAGGAGAAAATCCGGTAGATGATAGGTTGGTAGATGATAGCCTATTCGTAGTTACTTCGACACCGGAATGGTATGCCGGAATTGTGGAGTTCCTAACAACCCACAAGTTGCCCGAAGAATGGACAAAGGAGGAGAGAAGAAAAGTAAGGGTAAATAGTAGGCAATTTGTTGTGGTAGGCCATAGGTTATTTAGGAGAGGATCCGATGGTCTTTTACGATGATGTGTGTCGAAATCGGAGGTTGAAGCGATTTTAATCGCTTGCCACGATAGCGCATGTGGCGGGCACTTCTCCGGTCAACTCACCGGGCAAAAAATCCTTAGGGCGGGTTATTTTTGGCCCACACTATTTAAGGATGTACACGATTATGTGAGAAAATGCGATGCTTGTCAACGTTATGCCCGGAACGACCTAAGGATGGAAATGCCACTCCATGTGTCATTGCCTTTAATTCCTTTTGAGAAATGGGGAATTGACTATGTGGGTGAGGTGCACCCTCAATCTACAAAAGGGATGAAATATATTGTAGTTGCTACGGAGTACCTTACGAAGTGGGCGGAAGCCAAAGCGGTAAAGACCGATACGGCGGAACATGCGGCAACTTTCATGTACGAAAATATTATTTCTCGGTTCGGAGTGCCGAAAATTCTAGTAAGTGACCGGGGTACTCACTTTTTGAACGACTTAATCCGGGAGATGACCGAGAGGTTTCAAATCGATCACCGGAAGACCACTCCTTACCACCCACAAACAAATGGACAAACGGAACGAGTCAACGGTATTTTGGTAAGTATTCTACGCAAAACAATTTTGGACTCAAAGCGGAATTGGGATACAAAATTAACGGCGGCACTTTGGGCATATCGTACGACCTACAAGGTAACTACGCGTGCTACACCATTTTCTTTAGTCTATGGCCTAGAAGCCACACTTCCAATCGAATATGAAGTCGAATCACTTCGGGTGGCCGTAAGTGCAAGACTTACCGAAAGTCAATCCTTACGAAATCGACTAACCGATTTGGAAGCACTTGACGAAAGGAGGAGAATGGCGGCTCAACATATTGAAGCGATCCAACGAAGGCGAAAGATTACTTTTGACAAACGACATAAGAAAAGGGCTTTAACACCGGGGATGATGGTCATGATCCAAGATGCGCGGAAGCTTGAATTTCCGGCAAAATTCGATGCGGTGTGGTTGGGACCTTACCTTGTCTATGAGGTTTTTCCTAATAATTCAATCCAATTGGAAACATTGAACGGTGAGCTCTTTCCTACTCGTACATCGGGAAGTAGGTGTAAGGAGTACCGAGCTTAACTAGGCAACTTACCTTGGGAGCAAGTGATTTTTGGGATTCATCCCCCGATGGTCGCCAATTATGTGAGCCCAAAATGGTGCCCACATGTGGTGATTAAGTCTTCGAAACCAATTTTAGTGTGACTTTGATGTGCTATGATTATTCACAAAACATAAAAAGAGTGAAGTGTGGTATGGATTTAAGTTTAGGCATTAGAATGTGTTGTGTAGTAATTTCAAGGTTTAACTTCAATAAGAGGATGCCTTGATTAGGTGAGTGGGGGGTAAGGTGAAGCAAGGTGAGCTCCGCGAGTTAAATGCCCACTTTTGGATCCACCTTGGTAGTTTGGGAAGAAGGAAGCTTGGTGGATGGGGATTAGTCCCTACTTTGGAGGAGAGGGTTAAAGGATTGTGATTGGAGGTGCCAATCCTCTCACCCTATCCTCACCTCTTTCCCCCTCTCTCCCTCTCTCCCTCTTTGCTACTTAAGGTGTTTTTTCTCTCATTTCTCTCTCTCTTCATCAAGCGCTCTCAAGGGAGCAAGCTCTTAAAAGCTTGAGCTACGCGTGTAGGACATTAGTTTTTAGTGAATTTAATTAGTTAAGTTCTCTCTCTCAATTCCTCTCAAGTGGAGTGAGCTCTTAGAGCTTGAGACAACATGTGGGGATTAGGTAGTTATTTAGTGGAATTAGTGGGTTAGATTAATTCATTAGTAAAGGATCGAAAACAAAGACTTAGGGAAATGCTCGATTAGCGGCTAGGGGAGACTGTATCAAGAGGCAACTGGTTAACTGCGGCTGCGACTGCATCGGAGGCAGCTGGTTAGCTGTGGTTGCGACTGCATTGGAGGCAGCTGGTTAGCTGTGGTTGCGACTGCATTGGAGGCAGCTGGTTAGCTGCAGTTGCGACTGCATTGGAGGCAGCTGGTTAGCTGTGGTTGTGATTGCATTGGAGGCAGCTGGTTAGCTGTGGTTGCGACTGCATTGGAGGCAGCTGGTTAGTTGTGGCCGGGACTGTATCAAGAGGCAACTGGTTAACTGCGGCTGCGACTGCATCGGAGGCAGCTGGTTGGCTGTGGCCGGGACTGTATTTTGGGTAGCTGGTTAGCTGCGGCTGAGACTGATTAGTTTATATGATTACATTAGTTTATAGACTATATTAGACTATATTAGTTTATAGATAAGTAGTTGGCCACATTAGGTTAGGTGGAGGCACGTGTGGGTTTCATAAGTAATTGCACTTAGGATTGATTATGGGAAATAGCGTTTTTTAACGCTTGTATCCTCTCTATTAAATAAATCAAGTGCACAAGTAATGGAGAAGGTGGAGGACTTCCGCGAGGGGAAGACAAAGGAGGTTGGGTCAAAGTATGCAAGGGGAAAATCATTGAGGGCATGTGCGGCTAAAGCCGCGGGTTGGACTCTTGAGAAAGCCAACTCTAGCACAAGCCAAGAGGCCAACATTAATAAAGTACAATGAGTGAGACAATGCATGTTCATTTAAACATGAAAATCACCTTGCATATGGTTCCATGTTGTGATAGACAAATGTGATTCTCAAAGTCATCACCCGGACTAGGACGCTTAAGGGTGGTGGATTTGGTCTCACACATGCCCCAATGGAACACACCTAATGAATAACGAAGAATTTAAAAATCACTACAATAAACCCACTAAATTAGAGAAAACTGTACTAGAATATGCCAGAAAACTATTTTGTAAGCCAACATGCCTTACCCCATGCACACGACAATGCTCAACACATACGACACCAAACACCCTAAAAGATGAATATAAAATAATAAACCATAATATACCTCTGAACCCCCAAAGACACCACACTTATGTACCACCATCAATAATGGAAGAATACCCAAAACCACCCCCTTACATACTCGAAGACCCAAAACACTTCCCGATATACAAAATAAAAAATGACCGCCCATGTGCATACACGGACAAGTACAAAATCAAGAAAAAATACACATCTTACCTATGCCAATGGACACTCCCAAACGATATAATCTATGATAAATGGCTACCCCAAAAAGAATTATTCCCTTGGAACAACCAAGACGCCATAAACCACAACATTCTGCTATTAACACAATACTATACCCAAAAACAACACCAACAGATTACTAACATCCTCAATACAAACTTCAACCACGAACAAATGAGAGACACCAGATACATCCCCCCACCACAAACCATACCCTTATGCCACATACACATCAACGATTGCAACCCAGAGAATGATATTGAAAACACAGAGTATACTATCCAAACCCAACATGACACTGCACACATCTACGATAACACCAGCCGCCACTTAATTACCATCCCGAAAACAAGATTAAACTGGTTATGGGACCAATACCACTCAGCACTAAACACATCACACAACCTAGAATCACCCACTCAATCATTTGAAACAGAAGTAGCATGGCTATATCAAAGGTATAAATACAAAACCCCCAAAAATGACCCCCTTAAACTCTCTCAATACACACTCCCAAATGCCATCCTTGAAAACCTCATAAACACATTCGAAATAACACACTCATATTTCTCGTCACCAGTAACATGCCCCACTACACTCAGACAATTCCACTCCCCATTTCCTAGGGATGCAATATTTGGATCAACTGGAAAGGCATTCCAACATAAATGGCATGGAAATGGCTATGCACATCCACACACGAACACCGAAACTCAACAAGCCCGCCTCGCAGCCAAAAATGACTCCAACTCCGTCACAATACTAGTAATGCCAAACGAAAATTGGTATCACAATCCTAACCCACATAATGGACCCTTTCCAGACTCACATATTATAACTCACTTCAAAGCCGACACCATCACATACGAAGAACCAACAATTCCCCCATAACTACGTACAAAACCTAGAACAGAAACCCACGCTATACAAATAATATGCATACATCACAAAAACACACCCATAGGAACAAATTCCTTTATCCAACAAATGAACGATACTGCAAACACACTACAAATCCCTGAAATGGTCTGTCAAATTGCTCCACCAACACCACCAGATACACCAGTGAACCGCAATAAAAAATGGGCCAAACTCACCTACCCACCTCCACCTACCCCGCCAACCACACAAATACCAACCAACCTATGGAACATCAACCCGATACAATGCCTACCGCTTAAATACCCGCCTCAATTCTGCTATTACACGGACGGGTCATTCAAACCACCAAAGCAGCTAAACAATGGGCAATGGAGACGGGAAAAAGCCGGTTACGGCATTTACAACCCTTTCAAAAATCTAAAAATCACATAAAGGCTACCAGGACTACAAAATATTCTCCGAGCAGAAATGATGGCTATACATCACACTCTACAACTCCTCACCACAACATACCGAAATGAGCCAGGATACATATTCACAAATTGCCTAAACATACTATATCTCTTAAACACACAAACCCCACCAGCCATAACAGTCACCCAGACAAAATAATCCTAGAAAACATGCTTAGAATGCTAACATCCCGAACACAAATAACCATAATACATAAAATCAAGGCTCACACAAACATAGGAGGAAATGACCAAGCATATATACTGGCCAAACAAGGATGTGAACTAGACCACAGAGATGCTACACTCCCACATGAACACGCACACCCCACACCATACTATCTACAAAAAGACTAGTGGCACTCCATGCAAGAAACACCTGACAAAGGCCCCATTAGACACCTCAGCAAACATATCCTCAAACATGACAATGAACATAACTTAGCTACAATAGCAAATCAAACGCATCAATTACACAAATGGTTGGACAATGATGACATAGATAAAACATTATCAAATGACTTTTGGACGAATCCTAACGTCACGGATAAACAAAAAACATGCTTAGTAAAATTCCGAACCGGTCAATATATGGGCCATGCTCGAAAACAACTCTTCTTTGGAAGAGAAGCCTTCCCATCAAGAACATGCCCCATATGCAATTCGACAGATGCCGATACATGGCTACATGTACTACTTAAATGCAAACAACAACACATCCATGCACTAATCACTAAAAGGCATAATAAAGCGGTATGGGAAATACGTAAACTCATTGTCTCAAACAGTACATCAAGGCACTACACATTAATGAATGCAGGAATACATAATGACCAACCACAAGAAAATATAGTCCCATCATGGCTACTCTCATGTACATGTAACTCCCAAAGATGTCACTGCAACGCTCGTCTCAAACCCAACATACTATGCATCATAGGCCACCCATATAACCACCCACCCCCAGAAACCCCCACACCTAATATTACCATACAGTTCATAGAATTCACATATTGCAATGACAGATTCGCCACTGAAACCTTAGACAGAAAAATTATGAAATACCAACCACTCATAGACAACATCTCCACAAAAGGTTGGAAGGTGGCCCCACTCATGGTACTAGTTGCAGAAGCAAGAGGCACAACATATATCCCCTCAATGAAAAACTTGGAATCAACATTTACGCTCCCTATCACGAAAATCAAAAACACATTTAAACAAATTAATATAATTGCTACACAATACGCGCACTCCATACTTATACATAAACGAAGGTTAGAAAACCGACAAACTATTAATGATCTCCAAGACCCCCATAATTAAACTTCATCACCTAAAGCAAATTCCTCACTCCTCCCACCAAAAACCCCAAACAAAAAACCACATACAACTCACCAGCTACCGAAAGTTAACATTGATTACTAAATATAGTATCTACGTCCTGAAAGGGGCGAAGTAGTTTTACATCTAAAGCCAATGCCGTAAGGCTTGGCCTAGGATGTTCTACGAACAGACACTTTATTCACTCCAGCTTCCTTCAGGAGGCCGGAGTTCTTCTTCTTCTGTTACCCCGATAGGTGTTAAAATAACCTATGTGTTAATGAAAATCACACTCTCCAAAAACAATCCAAAAATACACTAATAAGTGTTAATTGCTAATTGTTGAGGGAATTTCTAAAGATTGTGCTCCTCTCTTCAATGAATTCACCTCAATAATTTTAATGAAATTGAATTGGGTCCCTCATGTATTTGAATTCCGTAGAGAGTGAAACTGGACCCACATAAATGCACATGCATTCATCAATTTTGAGTTGGAATGTGATTCAAACAATCCTTGCATATTTATTGAGGAGAAAATTATAGGTATGCTTGATGAAAGAGATGATACATATGATAATGAATTCATTGAAGAAGCTGGCAATGTGCAAATTGGTGATGTGCTAGTAGATAGAGTAGAAATTCAAGGATGGTGAAATAGTATTCGCCATATGATGCTTCACCTTTGGAAATTAGACTAGGTAGGTACTTCTTACATGGCTTTTTTTCCTAATGAAATGAAATTGATTTTAAAGTTTGGGAAGCCAAATAGGATGATGGGACTGAAAGTACATCAGATGGTTTCAAATTAGTTAATCTTCTAGAGTGGCCGAATGCCCTTCTCAAAGACTTTCCAACGAGAGTTTTTCAAGTTGCCTCCCAAAATTCGGTGCCATACGTGAAAGTAGGAAGCACTAAAGCCTTGAATAGGTGAGATTTGAGTTCCCAACATGTGACGCCGACTACTGCTTCTTTCCTTAAAGATCCCATCAACGCTTTCATACCTGCGATTCCTCACCTTTTATTAAATGACTCAAAATAACCATGTGTGAAAACTACTTAACTAAAACCTACTCGAAAATCTCCAAAGCAAGTTCTTGTAGGTGCATTGGGATAGCCGGATGCCTTCGATGTAAGAGCGTCCCCACCAGCGGAGGTATAAGTCAGTTGAACGGCACTCCTGGAATCTCGCTGGCGGGGCCGCCAAATTCCAACGTCCACCAGTCTCCGGTATGGGTAAAAAGGGTCCCGGGCCGGGCATTTGGGAGGAGTACATCCGGCATTTTGTCCTCGGGTGCCGTGCTCTCCCCGCCAACGCCATCAGCCATTTTTTCTTTGATTAGACTTATTCTACCATGTCAGGAAGGGGGGAAGAGGGTTTAGCAACGGGTGCCCGGACAAAGAAGGGCAGAAACTTCTGCCCGGAGGAGGAAGAACAGTGTTGCAGATCATTCATGCACACTTCCACAGATGCTAGGAGAGGGATAGGGCAGAAAAATGCAACTTTTTGGATTTCTGTTGCAGCGCATTATGCAAGGCACAAACCTGCTGGAGGAGCTGATCGTCCTGCTAGGTCCTTGGAGACAAAATGGAGTGATATCAAAACTTTTGTGGCCAAGTTTGTTGGTTGCTATTGTTCAATCAAAGATCTAGATGAGAGTGGGAAAACAGAGGATGATGTTGTATTAGATGCTATGAACTTGTACAAACAAAAATGTGGGAAGCCATTTGTTCTAAAACATTGCTGGTTGTTGTTAAAAAGCTATCCTAGATTTGTAGCAATCTTCATGGGGAAGAGGAAGGCTGGAGGGTTCGATCTCCCTGCTCCGAACCCCCTCCCAGTTGATCGTCGCGATATGGTCTCTCCGAATGGTGAGGCCCTCCCCTCCCAGTCTTCGCCTCCACCTGCACCTGCACGGCCCCAAGGTAGTAAGTCCTCAAAAGCTGATCACCTACATCTAAGGGTGAAGGACCAAGCTGCCCGAGATAATGCCAAAGCAACAATCGACTTTGCTGCTGCCACATTGAAGAAAGCTGAGCAAAACGCTCAGCAAAACGCCTTTAGTCTCTTTACATTAGAGGATAGGCTAATTACCTGTGACCTTGCTCGCGAGTGGCTCCACCTGCACAGGACTCAGGAACTTGCGAAGCTCAAGGCCGAGGTTGCTGCCGATGCCGCTGCCGCGGTTGCTACCTCCAACGTCCCTCCTCCTCCCCGCGCTGGAGTCTGCTCCTCCCCCGGCAACAGCACGCCTTCGATCTCACCTTCGAGATCGACTGCAACTGCACCTTCTCCTGCACCTGCTGCCCCTGCCCCTACCCCTACTCCTCCACCAACACCTGCACCTGCACCAACAACAACACATCAGCAACAGCAAGGGTTAGGGTTTAGGGATTTACCAACACCATCACAACAACAACATCAAGGGTTAGGGTTTAGGGATTTGAACGATGATGCAGACGTTGCTGGCGATGAAGATGACTGTGCCGAGTTAGACTGTGATGATGAATCGCAAGATGTCTTTGGGGATCCTGGATACAATGTGCAGGAGTTGAGGGAGAGAAGGAGGACTTTTGGTAATGACTTCGCCCAAGCAGCTTCGGATCGCGAGGATGACACCACTATCATCCTTGATTCACAAGCGAGTGACTTCCAAATCAATCCTCCCCCTTCACAACGGAGACGTCTCTCCATAGATCCACACGAAATGCATGCTGCTCATGTCCAGTTCTGGAACTCTGGAGTTCGTGAAGATTATGCTAATAGGCATATCTTCTCTCAACAATCTCACTCCCCCTCTCCTCACAATTCATATTCCCTTCAATCCCCATGGTTGCAGGGTGGAAGGGCTTAGGAATGCTCTATGTCAGGGTAGTATGTAAGTTTATTTCTTCAATTCCAGCTAAATCTGTGTCCACATTCATGTCTTGCTTGTGTTTCATGCATTATGTTTGTTGTTAACCCTCACACAAACTGCAATATGACCCAATTGAACTGCAAAACCCCCCCTCACCACCCTCTGCACCTTAACAACCTCTCAACCTGCATAAGCACTCTCACCTTAAGCACCAGCAATGAACACTCTCACCTTAAGCATAAACCCAAAACCCTTAAGCATAAGCACCCTCACATTAAGCACTCTCACCTTAAGAAGACTCACCTTAAGCATAAGCACCAGCAATGAACACCTTAAGCACTCTCACCTTAAGAAAACTCACCTTAAGCATAAGCACCAGCAATGAACACCTTAAGCACTCTCACCTTAAGCACTCTCACCTTAAGAAAACTCACCTTAAGCATAAGCACCAGCAATGACCACCTTAAGCACTCTCACCTTAAGCATAAGCACCAGCAATGAACACCTTAAGCACTCTCACCTTAAGAAAACTCACCTTAAGCATAAGCACCAGCAATGAACACCTTAAGCACTCTCACCTTAAGCACTCTCACCTTAAGAAGACTCACCTTAAGCATAAGCACCAGCAATGAACACCACCAGCAATGAACATCAACACCTAAAGAAGAACCTTAAGAAGAACCTAACCCTGCACTTAAGAACCAGCTAATGCAAACCCTGCACTTAAGAACCAGCCAATGCAAACCCTGCAATCAAGCCACAGCTGCAGCTAACCCTGCACTCGAGCCACAGCTGCAGCTAACTTAACCCCGCAATCGAGACAGAGCTCCAACTAACCCTGCAGCCAATACTAACCCTGCAATTTAAATGAAAGCTAACTTAATGCTAACCATCCTTAACCCTGCAACAAGAAACCCTGACTGATCTAATGTTTAGGGTCTGCAGTCTGAAATGATTAAACAGGGTGCTGGCCCATACTGATTAAACATACGACCTGCACCTGTTATGATTAAGCAACTGGTTTTTCAATCTGATACGATTAAGCAGCTGGAGCAAAATCAGATTCGATCAACCAGCTCTGATTTTTAATCAATTTACCAATTTTTTTTCCACAATAAATATAATTTCAATAATTTACAAATTTACAAATTTAATTTCAATATATTTAATTTGAATAAGTTTAATAATATTTATTTCATTTTTTAAAATTTTTGATTAATAATAAGTAGCACAATAATTTCAATAAGTTTAATAATATGAATTTCAATTTGTTTTAATTTGTGAGTAATAATAAGTAGCACAATAATTTCAATAAGTTTAATAATATGAATTTCAATTTGTTTTAATTTGTGAGTAATAATAAGTAGCACAATAATTTCAATAAGTTTAATAATATGAATTTCATTTTAAAAAAAATTTGAGTAATAATAATTAGCACAATAAGTTCAATAAGTTTAATAATATGAATTTCATTTTGTTTTTAATTTGTGAGTAATAATAAGTAGCACAATAATTTCAATAAATTTAATAATATGAATTTCATTTTATTAAATTTTGTGAGTAATAATAAATATGTGCGATATAGTTTTTAAATTATTTTTACAACTACAATTAATCATTTCATTTACAATGTCATCAACAATTTGTTTAACAAAGTGATTAACAATTTGATAAAAAATATCAACCCTCACTTTATTAACAATGTCATTAACAATATGATTAACGAAGTCATTAACAATTTGATTGTCTACTAGTTGCATAGAGTGTATAATAAATGGCATATAAAAAATAAATGCAAAAAATTTAATTAATAATATATCTTTAACAAATAAAATTAACAAGTACAATTAATCATTTGATCAACAATGTCATTAACAATTTGATTAACAAAGTCAAACCTCACTTGATTAACAATGCAAAAATTTAAAAAAAAAAATTGATTGCGTTTGATTATAAACTACAATGGGTTTGTAGAATCTCAAATAGTAGTGAAAGAAGTCAAATCTCAAAGAAAAGCTTAAACGTAAAGGTGTATAGAAGATCTACATTTCTGCGCTACATGGTATTGAGTTAACTCTGATGCATGTGTTTGGAGAATCTATCATTGTAGCGAAAAACATCGTCCTACTTGGTGAAGCGCGTCTCGAAGTGGTTGACATAGAGCTCGATCGATGCACTTGAGACACATAACAATCCACAAGATTCTTTGTGGATGGTTGTTCCAGTTTTGTCAATCACCATAGTAAGATTCTCCAGCTCATGGTCAAAAGATTATAGCAATGCGTAATGTCAATTGGTACCCACACCAATTAGACAAAACATTTTTAGGCATTGTTGTATATATCATGACCCTAATTAAGAACCCATTTCAAGATGGTTTAGGTAGGACGACTCAAACATTATACCATGTTGTTGTGATCCATATAATAATTAGAGACAATGGAAAGCCTCAAATTAATCAATATAGTGAATTAGTGAATTAGTGAATTAGTGAATTAGTTGATTAGTGAATTAGTTAACGAGGGATTTTAGTATATTTCCGGGCGGAGAACCGAAAGGGATCGGGTAGGGAATCGGGCAACGCATCGGGCACGGAATCGGTATCCGGGCAAGGCATCGGGCAAGGCTAATGGAATCGGGCAAGGGGGTAATACCGGGCGGGGGCCGGCCTCGAAGAGGGGCATGTACCCGAGCTAGTGGGCTCCAACAATATGTCGGGTAAACCCACACTATGCCCGGGGTGCCACTGGTGCAATTATGCCCGGGGCGGTGCCCGGGCTAGTGGGGATGCTCTAACCAAGAGAGCTTTACCCGGTTTTTAGAAAAAAACTTTGGTTATTTGGTAAAGTTAGATGGGTTGGGGGCATAATTAGCTAGCTCATCCCCATTGGTCCAAGCCATGGACTTTAGAGGCCTCTAAACCGATAATAAATAGAAGTACTAATACGACCACAAGTCACCAGTATGATACTTAAGTCACAACAAGTTGTACCCTGATGACCTAAGCGGCCTTTGACTGTTTTGGGTGTAATTTCTAGGTGAGCACTAGCATGCTAATATAAGTAGATTATAGGTGGGTGCTAGATTTTACAACTTCACGTTTTTTCATTTGTTTGTACTAATACCGAGTAAGTTTTTGTCAAATCACTTTCTATAATCTAGGTTTGGGGCTGGTTTTAGAATATGGTGAAGAAGTGCATTGGTCCGTCAAGAATTTTCATGAAGTCTCTTTGGAGACATACGATAAAATTGGAACGATACGTAGAAGATTAGCATGGCCCCTGTGCAAGGATGACATGCACAAATTGAGAAATGGTCCAAATTTCATGGGACCTAGATCGGTGGAGGTGGATTGACAGAGGGCGCTTTCTCAATTACACCACTAAGGATGGTAGGGAGTCTAACTGCGTTAGTGACCTTGAAACAATTTTTGCAATAGAAACCTATTGATGTTACACCTCTCATTCAAAGAAATCAAACACAAGAATCTCATCAAACTACTTCAGATTTGTTTTTCCATTACGCTTAGATGTATGATGTCATTTGTATCTTGTGTATTTTCATCCTTTATTATATAAGGGTTATTGACTTTAATTCCAAAGTCACATATTGTAAGTGATAATCATGTAAGTGTTACAAATTGTGTATGGTACCCCTAATAAGTGTCAAAGTACGAACATCACATAAGTGTTACAAGTTTCCTTCCTCCGAAGTGTTAACAAATATCGAGGGTGGAATGTAGCCACTTTCCTTATAATTTTTGGAGCTTATGTGATGTCTTATTCATTATCAAATTGAAGCTTCTCATGCTCCATTGAACGGGCATATAGCCCCTCCCCCCCCCCCCAAATTTTGCTAACTATTAAACCTAGAATGGTTATCATATTTTGAACATGCAATTCAATCTCTCCTAAACACATGTCTTTTTGATATCCGTCCTTGGAGCAACACCTAACCACACGCACTCAAACATAGGTGTTTGATTAAGGTGAGCAAATGTATTAGGCGCGTCTACCTTAGTTGGCCAAAGGTAAGGAGATGATTGGGTACACTGCCCACACGAGGAGGCATGAAGTATCCAACTTGGTTGATGACCAAGGCTCATGCCCCAATCACACCAAAATTTATGTTTGATTCCAGCCGTGAAATTACTTGGGATTATGTTCATAAATAAATGTTAGCCCACCACTTTTCACATTATTACAACGAGAGATGCCGACGGATGATGTCAAAACTGGTTGGTGTGATTAGCCCCTCAACGGGCCTCTGAGTGTTCTCCCATTGTGACCATCGCTACACTAATTATCCCGATTATTGTGTGTCACTGTTCGGAGTTATGTAGTGTTATACCTATTTCACAAGAATATAGTATTTTACCAAGCAACGCCATTTACAATCTACAATGTCCGAACAACCTATTGAACTTTTATTAGTAAAAATTGAACTCTTGAGTAAGATTGTCTTGCACCGTGTAACTCTAAATAGTAACACACACTAATTGGGATAATCAGTGTAGCATGTTAGTAGGTGAAACCAACCTCAGATAAAGTGGGCTGAAAAATTGACACACTTTTTCCAAAATGCCCACTTCCTCTCCACAATATTTAACACACCACCATTCCTATGAGATGATTAGCTAATCCAGATTGAGGCCATATTAACCATTTCCCTCTTAACATTTGGAGCCAAACTTGTGTGGAACCACCAAATAGAAAATTTTCTCTCCCTGAAACGATGCCTTGCAACAGTTCATACCAAGCTATCACAACTTAACATGCTGAGGTGAACAAACCCGTACACTGGTTCCTTGGAGGCAAGGGTTTAGGCATCTAACAAAGATCAAGTGTATGGGTTGGTTCGCCCAAATCAACTTAGCAGTGACCACGGGGTTTTCTAGAAGGGTTATCCCATGGTTCACCATCCACCTACAATGCCATTTACTTGGCAATCTCAACACCAAACGGAAGGCTCAACCTCTACTTTGAGATTGCTCATGCCCTTATCATACCAAAATTTATGTCTAGTTTTAGTTGTGAAACTATTGTATTATGTTGAGAAATAGATGTTGGCCCACCACTTTTCACACTATTACAGCCGGAGAGGCCAATGGATGATGTCAAAACTCGCCAGTGTGATCAACCCCTAAGTAGTTAGCATTGCATGTATGTATAGGTATTGCTTATTTGGAGGATGGGTATTGGGTGTATAATGCCCCCTCCTCCCCTCCTCCCCTCCACCAATAACCATACATAAT
The DNA here is from genome assembly GCA_950295325.1 of Polytrichum commune. Classification (NCBI taxonomy): domain Eukaryota; kingdom Viridiplantae; phylum Streptophyta; class Polytrichopsida; order Polytrichales; family Polytrichaceae; genus Polytrichum; species Polytrichum commune. Next base: position 25,057,562 of record OX485807.1, on the reverse strand, counting down.
TGGTGGCAGGGCTCTATCGAGCCAATGATTGATTGTCATGTCCTTTCTACCTACTTGACATCCTCAGGGGGTGGATTTTTCATACCACGTACAAACTAACGTGGGTGAAAGAAGGGGTTTTATTTGAGGCATTTGCGTACAAAGTAATACATAAGCAACATGAATTATGTTTTCTTTAGTGTGTACATCTAAGAAGGTTGTTGAGATTTTTGAAGTAAATGTAGATGTACGAAAGGGGGCCCTGGGGTTATTGAGAATTAAATTGATAATGGATGTGTTAGTTTCATCCAATTCACGTTTTCATCTATTGTTGTCACATGTTGGTTTTCTAGTTGGTGTAGATATTTTGGCCATTCCATTGTGGGGTTGTATTGTATGGTGCTAGGTGGGATGGTTGCTATCGTGTGTACTTCTGCATGGGTGATGGGGAGGGGGTTCTTTTTATGGTTGATTATGATGATGGTTGTGGTGTTGTGGTTTTCTTAGGCTACCATGTGGGCCCAGTGGATGGATGTCATGGTAGTTCTAAGGTGTGGGGGTGGGCTAGGCCATTGCCTTTCCATTTTGATGAGTGTACCAGTCCTGTCGAGCCGAATATTATGTCCCGGTTGTGTGAGGAGTTGTATTGGGTGAGTGTTATTGGACATGCGAGGGGCAAAGAGTAGTACGAGTGTGTAATATTGTATGTTTCTGTTAAGGCTTGGAGGGTGGAGGAGTGGAGGGTTTGGTGGTTGTTGTTTGGGTTTTCATTTGGGAGGATTGTGACATATCTTTGGGTTAGCCATAATATTTTGGTGACAAAATCTTGTCATGGGGGGTTTAGGAAGTGGGTCATAGGGTGCGTTTGGTTTTGGTTATATCTTTCCCATAACCATTGTCGCCTTGTGAGCGGCATGGTTAGGATGTACGCTCTTGTTTGGTCATAGATATTGGATTCCATTCCTTGTATTTGTATGGTGGGTTTGGTAGTGATGATACCTTTATCTGGGTAAGCAACAAGCATATAAATGGGGACATAACAAACCCATATTCGGTGTTCCATTACAAGGAATTCTCCAAACGTCAAATGAGAAGTTGGGCGGGGGGAGGGGGGTTTGCGATCATGAGTGACAACATGCCCTTCAAAGTGGGTTTTCAAACTCCTTGGCAACTAAAGATTATTGACACACAATCACTATAGCAGAGCCGCACTTGATACCACATTCGGCACAAACAAGAAACATGTGACATTTTAGTTTTTGGACCCCCTAATTTGTTTTCTTGTATGTTGTTTCACATATTTTATCTCCAAAGCTCATACCATTACTTCCTTCTTCTTCTATTTCCGTAACATTAGAGAACTACATATTCCTCCTTCAATGAGGCAAAACACTCCACTACACATTCCTACTATTTTGTTTGGTCAACCTGAGTGGAAAAATGGCATATTATTTGTTGCTTATTGCATAACATCCCCTTCTAGACAAGACTATCTCATCCCATGGCTCTCAACGCTCAACGACTAGAGTTGGGGAAGTTAAAAGCATTTGACAACCCAATGTTTCCATTGTTGATTGCACCCGAGGAGATTAGGGCGGAGGTGCTAAGATGTGAGCAGTGAATCGCAAGTGATAATTTTTGGCAAATTTAGGAACCCCTTGTTGTTTATTTAGGGACCTATTCCCATGAGATTTAAGCTCAAATTAGGATATCCATGCACTATTATGAACTTGAAAGTGGAAGGGATTGGGCAAATATGTAGGTACTTTAAGCATGCCTAAAAGCGACACCCCCTAGTAACTTGCTCTTTAATATATTACAAAATTTGAATAGATTATGAAAACTTCACTTGCATGCGAGTACATCCTCAAGTACATTGTTTCGTCTGATTATTGCGGGTTTCCATTTTATCACATGGTCAACGTTTCTTCTCTATGGGTTTCCATTTGGAGTTACGCATTGCTATAACATTTTAATGAGAGTATCATTTTTTACCAACCATATTCTTCAGTGTGATATTTAATTGAGTGGGTAAATACACTCAATATGATATTTAGTGTCACCAAGTCTATTTATCTTGCTCAATGCTAATTGTAAACCACAGTATAGTGTCACCAACACTAAATATTAACCCAACATTATTTGTCATTCCTTGTAAATTTATTAGGGGACTATACATTTATAGTGTTACATTTCCTATCACTTACCAAGTATTTTTTTCATCCAAATGTCATTCATCCATGACAATATTTCATCACAAGTTGCTGACAATAGAAGATATTTGGGCAATGGATGCATGCATCCATCATCCATGACAATATTTGTTCACTTACTCATAAGAAGTGTCATCCAAAAAGTTACCATAGTGTCATAAAATACCGCATGACACTATATTTCATATCTAGTGTAGTTAGTATGCACATCAAAGAATATGGTCGGTAAAAATGAATACCCACTCTCAGTAAAATGTTATAGCAATGCACAATTCCAAGTGGTAACCCGCATTAAATAGACAAAACAATGTAGCTATTTGAATTGGGAAAGGTTCATTCCAAAAGGGACCTCTCAACATTGGCATGTGGCCGAGATATTCATGGCTCTCTTATATGTGTTCTCCTATTGCTTTCAATGATTTCATAAACACCCATCCCATCGTGCCTCCACTCCTTACCGCACATGTCTCACACTTCTATATACCACTAATTCTTGGAAATGAACAACCCCATTTGCTCATGCTCATTGCATTGCTCTTACTTCCATCATTGCTTTAATTCCTTCAATGTTTTTATCGTGCTTGATAGTTCTTGCCTCTTCTATTTGTCTTCTATTGTTTCCAATAAATTTCAATGCTTCCATTGATTCCCAAATCATTTTGCCTTAACTCCCTTACCGCACATGTGCCACACCTCCCAATATTCACTCTCAAATGAACATACCTCTTTGCTAAAGCTTCTCTTGTTGCTTTTACATCCTTCATTGGTTTTATCTCCTTCATTGTTCTTATCTCACTCAAAGATCCTACTCCCTTCAATGTTCTTACCTCTTTCATTATATTTGTCTTTTATATTTGTCTTCTCTTATTGCTTTCAATACATTCTAATGCATTTTTAAAACCCCTACTTATATTGTCTCAAATCACTAGCACACATGTGTAAGAACTCTTATGAATCACTTTCAAACCTGAGGGGTGCACCCTTCCTATCATGAATGAAGTAACATGATTGTAAAAATGGATATTATCTTGCCGGGGGGGGGGGGGGGGGGAGGGGGCACTCAAGCTAGCCCATACAGTACCACATGGATGTACGAAAGAGCATAATATAAGGATTTGGCTCTTGAAGTATACATACGAGACGGGTATTATTTCACCTAGTTTTGTACATACAAATACGGCAGTTCAAATTACTTTTGGGAGGTAATTATGGGTAGTAAAAACCTTTTTCCATGGACTTGTGTATGCATCGAGGCATTTAATGCATAGATTAGGAAACTTCATATAAATGTATCAATTTATTATCTAGTGTGCCTTTAGTAAGTGTGTTACTATTTGTTTTTCTCTATTATTTTCTCGTATATAGGGGTTTCTCTTTCATAATCATTCGTGTGCTTTGTTTAGAATGACAAGGAAGGGTCTCAAGGGAATCACATTTTTGCTCATGTTTATTGCGTTGCTTGTACCTCCTTTATTGATCCTAATATCTTTCATTGCTATTGACCACCTCGCTCACAATTCTCATATTTTTAACCTTCTCTTACTGTCGCTTCACTAACCTCCAATCCTATCATGGATTTCTCACAAATCTTGTCTCAACTCCCTACCACAACCTTCATTACAATGACTCAACCTCTCACACAACCACATGATCTCTATTCATACGCAATAATGCCTTATCTTCTCACCACCCAATTGGAGCATAAAAAAAGAAGCTCCGGTCTCCGGATGAATTCGGAGTGATCAGAGTGTCTGGATTGTAGAATATCCTTGGCCACATCCTAGAGGATAATGATGTTAGATGTAAAACTACTTCACCCTTTGCCGGGAGTAGACACTACATCATTAGCCAATAATATTTTTCTTTACATGAATGTGTTGTTGTTGTTTGGATGTAGACGGGGCATTATGCAACTAGAAAAACAACAAGATAACTTCCCAAACTCCATGTTGGACCATGAGGAGTTGGCTACTAGGTTCTCTGACACTATTTATTTTGTTATGTAATATCAATGTTGTTGTTGATGGGGGAGTTTATAAGGACATACAACACATAATAAACCTTATAAAAGTTAATCCTTATTGACACATTCCAATTAACATGCTCATACTTTTGTGGCCCACTTGCAAGCCCTAAATCAAGTTGAACGCCACTAATAATAGCCATGCCAAACAATGAGGGAGTTTGCCCATGTATTGCAATTCCATCATGGTTGGCTCTTGCAAAACAATTATACATGCAACTCATCTCACATGTTGCCTCTCACCCTTCATAGTTGTTGCACCTCATGTGAGGCCTTTCGAAACATCACAACGCAATTTAAATTTTATGATTATGTCATTTTTAAAGGGGTTCCAACCAATCACTAATGACATATTGCATTTATTTAGTTTTTGTTCTTTCGGGTGGGGACAAAAATAGTAATTTGTATGCCTATATTTGACCTTCAAAACTAAATTGATGAGCTAGATTTTTGGGCACAAAAAATGACCTTGCCATCACAGTGTGGCAACTAAAGAAGGTAGGATAAGACACTTGATGCTACTACATGGGTCATGTCCAAGACACTTTAATCGACATGGCTAGTCAATTTCTATGCCACACTAAATTGGATATATAGCGTAATACTCATTGTGTAAGCTAATTGGAGTCCCATGTTGCCTAAAATTCTCAATTTGGTTATGGTTTTAGATGTACACTTGGTCAAAATCAGATTCAACAAAAGAGATTGAGGAAGCAATAACCATTCCTAAGTATCATAGAGGGCTCTTTATTCGAACACATATTTCCCCCTCAATTTTGCCACATGTCATGCTCACATTCGCCACTACCCCACTAGTATCTCATGTGGAAATTACATTCCAGCACATGTAAAGATAAAATAGGGAGCCCTCTATGGTAGATACAATATGGAATGGTGCGAGAAGTTCCATGCACTTTGGTAAAAATCAAGTTTGAGAAAGTGGTGGGGGCAAAGTCGTCTTTGGAGTCATGTAAGTGGTTCACAACAAGTTTACTATGCAACAATGTCATATTTAGAGTCGTGGTGTTGGAGTCCCCTAGACAGAACCGACCCAAAACATCAAATCATGCGTTCAAGGTGTTCACCTTTGAAAAGAGGCAACAATCGTTGGGGGCCCTCTAATTATAAGAATGCTCGTTTCTTGATTACATATGGAGTTAGACCAACTTGAAAATGAAGCAACACCATAATTCATGCTAGTGGCAGCATCGTAGTCGTATTTCTTTCAATTATGCTCTTGGACAAGCGATCATTTGTGGCTTGGAGATGTCAATTTAGGTCAAGTGGGGTCCCATTGAGATCAATCCAACACCAACCCATGGGAAACAAACCAAGTAAAATGCTTGTTTTTTTGGACCCGTCCAAGTTTGTTACTCCCAACATGTGCTCCAGTTGGAGTTAGCCATGGCGAGTTTTACTATGACACCTCTACTCTAGCCTTTCACTTCGTTGTATAGCTTGGTATTTAGAGCCGCTCCACACTATGGCCAAAGGTTGAGAGGCTGTCAATTTCCACCAATCGGATTGCAAGAAACCAAGAATTCGTCCTCTCCATCCTTCACACTAGTGGCCAAAGTCCAAAGGCCGTCGCTCTTCAAAATGCCTACATGGCAATACTTTTTGACCAAGGCGACGGATTCTCAAAGGAATTTAGGGTCGGACAGGAATGGAAACCCAAACTATGGTTGAGAGGCCGTTGGTTTTTTTCCATTAAAAATAAATAAATAAATGACAAGGTCTTGGCCGTTAGATTGGAGGGGTTGTTTTGGGCAGGGAATAAAGTGGGACACTCCTTCTTACTTTGAACTTTGGGCTTGGCCTTTGGAGGCTTCACACTATGGTTGTCCAAGTCAAGAGGCCATGGGAGTTCATGGCCAAAGATTTGGACTTTGGGCTTGCCTTTGGAGGCTTCACACTATGCCCGGCTGAAGACTCCAATTCCTATACTTTATTGACTATTTTCGGTCCATTTCTTTGGACTCTCAACAAAGTTTGGCCATTCAGTCCCAGACCTCTCGACTTGGATGGCCATAGTGTGAAGCGGCCCTCAAGTTAGCTAGAGTGTCGGGACGGGGAAGTGTTTCGTGGTAATATCTTTCTTTCAATCATTTGTTTCGTAGTTAGAGTTTAGTACATGCCCCAGGTGGAAACTTTGGTTGTTGATAAAACTTCTTATCGAAAGTTTATGATGCATGTAAACATTCATCAAAATTATGATTGTGAAATGATCAACATCATGTGATTTAAGTGCATTAATAAACACACACACACACACATGTGTGTGTGTGTGTGTGTGTGGGGGGGGGGGTTGTCCACTTTTAGAGTATAGTTAAAAAAATTATAGAACAAAAATAGGTGCCAAATGAGGCAAACCATAAGAATACGGGTGCATGCACAGAGCTTCATTTCAATTTTGAAATAATAAAGTTAAATTCAAAAAAGGAACAAAGGCAGGCTCTTTGTATAAGGGAAAAGTAAGTTAAGAAACGTAGGTGGTGCATTATTGCCTCTTAAGTCTCTTTGGAAGCCCATGTTTTGAAGCCTTTGTTGTTGCTTGGTGAGGATTTAGTAGAGTTATTCATTAAGTAAAGCAGATGAAACCATGGGTTTAGTCCCAAACCTTGAGTTTATGACAATCAACACAAAGTTAACCAAGTTTTCTTAATGCTTAAATTATCATACACAAAAGTGATGTCATGAGATATGATGACATATATTGCAAAATCTTTATGAGATACATTGTGTCACAGGTCACATGTGGGTGTCAAGAAGAATAACCTTGCGAGGCAACAAGTTATCACTATCTACCAAAAAATCACATCACAATCTATGCAATCACGGTGTACAAGATTCTTGTACTCTGTGCAACTTATGAGAACCCCAAAGTGGGCTGAAAACTCCTTTAGGGGTTAACTCTTAAAGGATGCATGGTCTCAACATGTACGACCGACTACACAGTTCATATGGGCCACACCAAGTTCATGTTCATATTCTTAAATGTTTATGGATTTGAAACCTAATTCTAAACATTGTCTTATGTCAAGGAGCAAAATAAATACTCATACTTGACATTGATGATCAAAACACAATGTACATTTTTGCATCCAAGGACACCTATGTTGTGTATTGGAGCTTCAATCTTCAACAAGAAAAGTAAAGAAAATGAAAAAGTAACGTCCATAGCTAGGTACTAGCGTGAATGTGAGCCACATGTGAGCTTATTAGCCTACCGCTGATCACGATTGTCCGTGATGCAACATAGATGTTATGACCCTTTCAATCTTCAACAACAACAAATGATCACTACTAAGTTGATTCCAGATAGGGGCATTTTTAGCATCATGAACTAAAATTATGGAAGTATGTAGCTCAAATATATTGTTTTGTGCATAAGGAGGATCTTGGACGCTTAACCCTCAATACCCTAATATTGTATGTATATTCAAAATCAATTATGAAGTGAGATGTACAAGCTTGCTATATGAGACATTCATAAGGCAAAATTGTTGACACAAAGTCGAATATTACATGCACATGGTTGAGATCATGAACTGCATGGAAGCATTTTCAAAGCATTTAAGTTTTTTTTTGGATAAACTATCAATTAAATTATTATATGTGATTATTTTGTAGATATGTCCATCTTATGAAGACTTTTGTAAGTTTTATAAGGGATTGTTACATCAACCATACGGTTTGTTAAAACGATCACAAAGACACGTTAGACGATCACATTACCTACCAAATTTTGATTTCTCATTGCATACATGAAGAGGAGCAAGACATCAACTATGCTTCCTCTTTCTTTACATTTCAACTTACAACTGGAATGGTTTTAAATTTGATGGGTCACATGTGACCATGCAACGCATCTTTGTGGTCATTTAAACTAGTGTGTGGTCAATTCCATAACCCCCTTTTTTAAATGCACAAAAAACAAGGTCATTTGTATTAAGTGCGAACAACATTTGTTAATGGAATTGCACACTTGTTATTCAATTCATCAAAGATGATGTTATATTTCTAACTCTCTACTTTACATACGTAATCATCTTGGTGATACACACGCCAAATTTGAAAAATATATTGATGCAATTAGCATTTCTTATGAATATTTCAAGTTTAATGCTTTGGAGTTTTTTGGACCCCAAGTTCCTTGGACCATGGCTCTAATTGTAAAACCACCATTATGACACGCATCAACAGAGTTCGGGAAGTTTTTGAAGCCTTAGTGGCTAATTGCCGGTAGTTGCTACGAAGGGTCGGATTTTTTCCAATTTACATCGGCAAGAGCCGGTCTTTTGTAAAATCAATCGGCCAATTGCCTATATTTTCATATTTTCATTGGCCAATATCCGATTAAATGGAATTCATATCGGCACTAATTGTTTAAAAAATGTATGAAAAGTTATTAGAAATCATTTCTTCGTACAAAATCTTGAATAAGTGAAAAGAAAGGCATGTTCAAAACTTTAAATTTGAAGAGTTAATATCCTTGGCAGGAATTGAACCTAGCAATGCCTTCACCACTTGAAGGCCAAGGGTCCCCCAATTCTTCATAGAAGCAATTGGATTTGGTCATGGAAAGGTTGCATAATTCAAAAAGTTTAAGGTTTAGGGTACTTCCTCAAGTGCATCATCAGATGCCTCATACAAATAACGCTCAGGATTGCTATACAAATAGTGAAACTTAGCAACATCCTTCCAAAGATCTAGAGCACTTGTTAGAATGTCATCAAAATCATTGTCTAGGCCTTCTATAGCAACACGCATCATACTTTCTAAGTTAGATGTAGACATTCGTTTACGAAGTTTTTGTTTAATAGTATTTTGAACAGAAAATGCCCTTTCACATGTTGCAGTACTCACACATTGGCACTTAGCAATCTAAACAAGAATCAGAAGGTTATAATACTTCACTTTCAAAGATGGAGACCAAGAAATTGATGTTCATACATTTGCAAAAGTAAGATCCATCCACTTTGTACTTCCTTGTATCTTGAAAGCAAAAAAACTCTTGCTTGCACAATGTTGCATTCACCAACGGCGGAAGGACTTGAACTCCTTGCATTTTTTGTACACCGTATTGCTGCAACAACCTATCCAACTCCACAACACCCAAAGAAGCCAAACCTACTTGTCTACGAGGCATGTGTAAAGGATTAAGAATTTTAAAAAAAAATCTATAATGTCATTATCAACAAATCTTGCCTCTAAAGCACTACAAACCGCTTCAGAATAAGTTTTTTGAAAGTCCAAAGCACTCTCTAAGTCACGACCCAAAGGATCCCGAATCAAGTCTATAGAATGAAACTTAGAACCTTTAATTTCACTTGATATTAGCTGTCGGTTATCGGAGGGTATCGGTTACCATTTCCCGGGTATCGGCCAATATTTGAATACTTCTTCCGGCTAAAATCCAGTAACTCACAAAAAGAATCGGCTACATTTCTGGGACATTTTCTGGTCCATCAGCTAATTGCCGGAAGATTGAAATTATAGTCATATTGCCATCCGATGGTTGGAAATTTGGACCGGCCATGAGGGGAAATCCATCGGCTGATAATGAACTAGCCGTCGGTTTTCCCCGACCATTGCTCAGCAGCAGACGGAATTGGGACCATGTACCTTACAACCGTGATAAATTAGGGTTTAGGGTTTAAGCAAGCTTGTACCCTGGCAAGCGCATTGCGCTTCGAAATGGTGCGTTCAGGAGATTCGTGACATCCGTTTTTTTGTTGCTCTTCGATCCTTGCACTGCAATCACGATGGGCAGGCGAGGCGCAAGCAATCGTGGGGGTGGCGGTGGAAGGGGTGGGCGAGGAGGCAGGGGTGGGAAGAAGGATGGCGTTGGAGGAAGAGACGGAGGGAGCGGGCCTAGGTTGCATTCCAAGCTGCTCAAGGAGCTGGGCGGTGGAAGGAAGCAAGTCCATGAAGACAAAGATGATGATGCCCTGGTGGTTAAGGATTTGTACGAGTACGAGGAAGGAGTGGCTGAAGAAGAAGCCGGGAAGAACCGACGCTTTGATGCTGTGGATGGTGTGGAGTACGAGCTTCCCTCCGACTTTGAGGTAATGCTCATGATAATTTGCATCCTTTGGCGAAGTTTGGATTTGTTTTAACAATTCTGTAGAGATTGCTATGTATATCATCCTGTATGTATCTGTTTAAGGTAAGCGGTTCTCAAACAGACACTTTAAGCTCTGCACCCACTTCGCGGAGGATTTGAAACACATCGCAATCAGTGTTGCAAAATTAGTGTTGCAATATGATTAGCAAATCCAAATCGTGCCTGGAGCCACTCTCCTTATAATTTTTGGAGTTCATATGAAAACCTTATTCATCATCAAATTGAAGATTCTCTTTCTCATTAAATGATTATTTAGGTCCTCCCAATAATGTTGTTGACAATTGAGTCTAAAACAGTTAGCAAAATTTGAGCGTGTAGTCAAATCTCTTTTGTATATATGTCTTTTTGGTGTCTGTTTTTAGATCCACACCATTGCAAATCCATTTAAGATGAGTTATCGAATCAGGCCTGCTTACCTTACAAGGGAAGTTTGGATTTATTTAACAATTCTGTAAGGTAGATGGTGCTAAAATCGTCACTTATAGCACTGAGCAAGTGACAGGGGGTTCCAATGCACCGAGGTACATCTTTGTTTGAAATCTGTATGCAAAAGCTATAAGGATTCAAAGTTGTATTGGTAGATGACCCAAAACCAACACCAACATGGGAGCTTGATGGTAAGGTGGTGGGTATTATGAGAATCAATACGTACTCATTATGCAGGATTTTAGGGTGTTGTTCTTGGCATCATCTACCTTATGTAACCCTGGATGTGTTTTTCAAAATTGGCTGGAGTTTTCAGACCATAATTAGCAGACTTCTGCAGCTTTTGCATTTTTTATTCACCTCAATATCTAGTATGTAGTTTTATTGTTCCACAACTCCATTGTCGAGGTTCTGGAAAACGACATAATTTTTGAGGCCAATGTGGCCAATATGTCAATGTCCGAATTTGATACAAAGAGTGGAGGTGTTGGGTGACTTTTGTCGTATGTTATGGTTTTGGAGTTTGAAATCTGTAGATTTCGAGGATAATGTGATTTGAACCTGTGGATGAGAGTCATGGCAATTGTTTGATATTGTGGCTTAGGACGAGGAGATAGATGAAGACACTGCCCTTGGAGAAGAAGACGATGATTTAGAGGAAACTCTAAAATCAAATAGGAAAAGCAAGGTCCATCTTAAGAAGGGGGAGATAGATTTGAACAGTGAAGAGGATGATTCTGATTCTGATTCTGATTCTGAGGAAGATGAAGATGAAGATGAAGATGAAGATGAAGATAAAGAGGAAGAGGAAGAGGAAGAGGAAGAGGAAGAGGAAGATGAAGATGAAGAGGATGAAGAGGATGATGAGGATGACAAGAAGCATCAGCAAATGCTCGAGGCTGTGACAGGGAAATCTAAGCAAAGCACACAAGGTATAAACCTCAATAATTCCATGTAATCAGCAGAGAACTTTGAATTTACATCTCCTTGTTCTTTCAGGTGTCTTTGACATGAAACAGTCACCACATTGCAGTTTTTTTTTAGGGTTTGTCCAATGCATGGAATGCTGGTGACTGGTTACCTGATTTTCATTATTATTTGTAGTCCTCACCGTTTCTTCTCGACCAGTTGTTGTCCCTTGATTGGCTTCTGCAATGTATATGTATTCATTGTGTATATAATACTATCTGCTTGTGGCTATTGAGGTTGACTAAGAAGTGATGTGCATAATCTTTGTTAAGGAGTGCTTCTTTTTGTTTTACTTCTGTACAATTCACTGTGCATTATCTGAGAATACCTATTCTTTTCTTGTCAGCAGAAAGTGCAAAGGTGCGCAAAAAGGCTGTTAGATCAGAGGCTTATGCCGAATCAGAATACAACATAAATCCAGATGGAAATGGAAGTGCATCAGGAACAAACAATGTTAGTGTGGAGGAGCTCTTAGGATCACTTCAAGGTACTTCAGGGTTTGGAGCTCTGAGAAAGCGTATGCAGCCTCTGCAGAAAGAGAAACGGCCTATAAGTGTTCCTCTACCAAAAATCATACAAGAGAGAGTTGAACGCAAGGTAGGGTATGATAAAAGTAGGGATGAGGTTACGAAATGGGTGCCGCTGGTAAAGAAGAACCGTGAGGCTTCTACCCTTACTTTCAATGAGAGAGAGCGGGGTGCAACAGCTACTGTTGCTGCTTTGGCAGATAAGTTCCAGCCTTCAAATGACATGGAAAAAGAGGTTGCATTGCTATTAAGGGAGAGCCAGCTGGAAATGAAGGAAGCCCAGGCGATGGAAGCACTTGAACTCAATAAGGTCCATCCTCTATCCTTGTGCAACTCAAGGTTCGCCTCATGTATGTGTGCTTTCTGAGGTCCATGAGTATGTAGTGTTGTTGAAATTTATTATTGTGTTAAGAATACTCAATTGACAAGCACCAGGGGTCTCCATGTTGTTCTTATGGGGCTTCCAAAATTTTATGTGAATAAGAGTACAGCATTTTTTACCATTAGGTGGACGTAATGATTCCGATGATGATAATTGACTACTTGCACCTTATTGCACCTCACCGTTTCAGCCTTGAGATGATAATGTTGACTTGCTATTTACGTGCTTGGTTGGTCTCTGTGTAGCTTGGTGTAGAGGAGGTTAGGGATCGACAGGAACGTCTATCAAGGATGCGAAGTCTGTTGTTCCAACATGAGGTGAAAGCCAAGCGAGTTGCAAAGATCAAGTCGAAAACTTTCCACCGATTGGATAAAGATCGAAAGATGAGGAGCTTTAAAGACACAGACGAAGAGGCTGTCAAGGAGGCGGCCTTGAAGCAAGAAGCAAGCCGTGTTGAGGTCTGTCTCTTTACTTTGCATCTTAGTAGCTAGTCTCATGGTAGCTCACCATTCTCATGGTAGCTCACCATTCTCATGGTAGCTCACCATTCTCATGGTAGCTCACCATTCTCATGGTAGCTCACCATTCTCATGGTCTTCTAATATCTATTTTAGAGCAGATGTTTCTATTTCTGTCTCTGCACTGTCCGCAACATTTTGTTTCAAAGGATGTCTCTCATTTTTAAGAGGTCACTGTTTAGAGCAATGCTGTTCTCTGTTACCAAAACCAACAGTATGACTTAATTAAATGTAGATCTCTTTCTTTCAGGCTAGTGGATTTGTATCAACAGTCTTATGGACTCCATTTCTTCTTCAGCAGAAGCATAATGCCCTTCTTCTGATTGTGAGAGACTAACCTTTGAACTCGCAGGTTTTTGTGAGGCATAGGTTGCTTGACAATTGTAATTTTTGCAGGAGCGCATGACGTTGAAGCACAAAAATACTTCACGGTGGGCAAAGCGTATACTGAAGAGAGGTCTGAAGGCTCATGAGGATGGCACAAGGGATGCTATATTGGAGCAGCTAAGGGCTCATAGTATGTTAACAAAGAAAGTTCAATCAGCGACGATGAGCAGTTCTGATGAAAGCAGCAGTGAAGATGATGAAGAAGATGATGAAGTTGGTACTGCAGGAGGTAGGAAGTCTAAAATATTGGCAAAGTCAAAGGCAGCTACACTTGAAGCTCTGCAGTTTGATACCGAGGCAGAGATACCAAAATCTGGTCTTTTTGCTCTTCCCTTCATGGTAAGAATTGTGCTGATGAGCTCTCTTCTTTCAAGATAATTTGAACCTACACGTTCTTAAGTTGAAATAGCTCACCTTTGACTTGCTCCTCAGTGTTTGGGAATGTCATTTAATTAGGATAAGCGTACTAGTTCTGGTCCTAGATATGCATCACTAGGAGGAGTAAATCTGGAGTCTGTTGAGGGTAGAGTGCAGAAGGAACATACAGAGTGGGAGTATGTTTTCTGATCTGCACTTGGTCTGGTAAGAGTGGGAGAAGTGTCCTGAAGTCCATTACTTATTGGTGGTAATGATTGATCAAGAATACGTTAACCCTTCAGGGTCAATGAGACCCATACTGGGCCTCAAGATGTCACATGGAGAAATTTAAGAATACTTTTTGATACTAAGCTAAAAATGTTAACATTAACCCTATCTAAATTTACCCCATCATTCTTATGCATCATTTCAATTGGAGCATACACACATGTATGTTGAATTGAAGGGAGATTTGCGCTCATATAAATTGATGCCATGATGCAAGATGTTAATAATGGCAGAAAGTGATCACTTCATGTTCTTTTAGGCTCGTGCTATGGAGAAGAAAAGGATTGAGGCTCGGGAGGAAGCAGCTGCTGTTTTGGAGCAGCTGGAGCAAGCTGAAGCAGATGATGGAATGCTTGCTAGGGAAAATGATTCAGAGTATGTGAATCGAGAGAAAGAGAGTGAGGGGGCTGGGTACTCGGGTAGAATGGCTTTTGGAGACATGGTGGCTCCATTGGTGGCTAAGAATGTAAGAAAGAAATCCAGAAGCAATATGGACAATGAGGATGAAGATTTAGAAATGGCAGTTGATGATGATGAGGAGCAAGACAACGAGGCTGTTCGAACTATTGGGAACAAAAGGAAACAAAAGGCGAAGGAGAAACGCCAGCGTAAGCGGCGTTCTGAACAGAAGGCCTCTGCTGATGTGGAGTCTAAAAAGGTGCATATCAACCTGTATTTTCATTGCCTCTCTGTTTGATAACCTTTACTTTATGATTTTTTGATATCAGGGAAGTCAGTTCTGAAAATCTTAACTGATTATCGAGGTAGACTGGTGTTAATCCAACACCCCCAAAATGTGGACACCTACATTTGAGTGGTGTGTGGTTAGGTGTGAAACTGGGAACAGACCCTAAAAATACATGCATTTAGAAGAGATTGGACTACGTGGCTAAAATATGTTAACCATTCTAGGCTCAACAATTTACATAATTGGGGGAAGGGGGGGGGGGACCTATATGACCATTTAATGAGCACGAGAATATTCACCTTGATTCTGAGGTATTCTGAGGTTTTCTAAGATATTCTGAGGTAAATGGCTGTGGGTACAATTTGGAGTTGCTAATCATCTGACACTAATTGTGTATTTTATATTCTACAAGACGCGAGTACATAGAAAAGTGTTCATTTAAAGCCCACTTTCTTTAAGTTCAACTATATGTGGTAACAATGGAGAATACACAAGGCATGTTCTATAAGCATAAGGTTGTGATGAAGTGCCTGCCTTTCACTACAGTAAATAACTATGTGCATAATTTTTATTTGAATACCAGTAGGGTCTTCACATATCCCGGCAGAAATTATGCCTAGCTGGTATGGCTTCCATGGTGAATGGTGTAGGTGTAAGTAGTTGTGTGTCATAGTTATTTGCCAAAGGGTTGATGGTACTGGTGCTATGAGGTGGGCATGTTTGGAAAGCAAGAATTGGGTCATGCAGATATTTCAATCATGGTATAGATGTACAATATTCCTTACCTGTTTCACAGAGTGTCAACTACGTATTGGTCAAACCAGGTGGGTCTCCAAGGATTCAAGGAAACTTCTGAAGACAAAACACAGATAAATTCTGGTGGAGATGGTATAGGAACTGTTGAAGGATTGCAACAGAGCAAGGACTTAAAGAAAATAACTACTACTGGGGTTGTGCAAGTTTCAACTTTTAACAAGGAAACAGGTTTCAAAAGTAGCCAGTCCACCACCACCACCACCACCACTACTCCTACCATTGGAAGTTCTCGATCAGACCTAGTCACAAACACTAGACGACAAGGTGGAAATTCTTTGTCACAAGTGCATGTTGCACAAAACGTCAAGGAGGTGCTTGATTATGAAGAGGATGACTTCGCGAAGGATACGGGATTGGAGCCTCTTAGTAAGAACACCTCGCAGCAAGAGCTCATTCGACGTGCATTTGCAGGAGATGATGTGGAAGCCGATTTTCAAGACATGAAAGCACGGGCTATGGATGAGGAGGTTGTCCAAGTCGAAGAGCCTAAATCTCTACCAGGCTGGGGTCAGTGGACTCATGTCCAGAAGAAGAGAGTACAGCCAGGATGGCAAGCAGATCTTGCAAAGAAGAAGAGAGAAGAAGCTTTGAAAAATCGTAAAGATGCGAAGCTACAGTATGTTATTGTGTCTGAGAAGCTGGATAAGAAGGTATGGCGATGCTTTTTCTGGTGTTTAGTATGAGTTTTGTAAAGTTTGTTGCAGTTGGTGCAGGGAGTTTATGAAATATCTATCAAGTTTACTGTATTCTATTTCTTGTGTAATGGTGTTAATGATCTTAAGGTTAACTGTGTGATGTAATTTGTGTTGCTTAGGGTGTCAAATACCTTGCTTCCAAGGTGCCGTTTCCAATGAAGACAAAGGAAGTGTTTGAAAAAACCATGCGGATGCCAATTGGCCGGGAGTATAATAGCGAGAAAGTGTTTCGGGATATGATTCGTCCTGCAGTGAGCCTTCATTCCTCTCTGTGTTCTCTATTGATAATGCTTCAAGTGATTTTCATTAAGCCAAATATTATACATTTGTGGTTTCTTCTTGGCTCAGTTTAAAAAAAGATTGGAACTTTGATGAGGATCATAGTGAGGTTTAGTATTCCTACACCATATTTAAGTGCAGTGTCCAATATTCATTTACTAACCTATTGTTCCACTGTTTGGGAAGGACCAAATATGAGGGAAGCTAAAATATGTCTTGTCAACATTTTTCAGGATACATGCAATATTATGTCAGTATTTGACACCATTTCATAAGTTGGTGTTCTTCAGTGCACTAAACATCTGATTTCGTGTGACATAAAAATTGGTGTGCCATGTTAGTTAGAGTGGTCTTCATGCAGGACCAAGTGTCACATGACACCCTCTCTAGTTGCCACCCTATGATTGCAAAACAATAAATGTGGGTCGATGATGTTGGCCACATTAAATAAGATGTTTAGTGTAATCATGATAAGATGAAATAAATTGGGTATAATGAACTTGCAGCTAAGAAAATACCATACTTTAACCCCTAATTGTCTAAGAAACCCACTGGGCCCTTCTTCAAGCAATAAGTAGTGTATTTGAGCTACACTTCCATTTTTAGCTAATCATGTGAAAAATTTACCTCGCTGAATTCAACTTATTCTTCAAGTGCACTACTTATTCTTTGATGTTATTGAAGATTTAAGTTCAAATAAGCAGCGCGGGTCCCTTCCATACAAATATACATGTTTTATTTTGATCCTCAAGGTGCATTCGTGAATGCATTTTTATTTTCGCCTTGACATAAGACAATGTATATAATAAGGTTTCAAAGACACAAATATATGTTTATGAACTTGGTGAAGCCTGTATAAGTTGTATTTTGAGACCCCACGTCTTTTAAGGGTCAAAGACCAACCAACACATGCTTTTGACAATGAGATACTAGGAATGGCTGATCTTGGTGGTCTTCAGTTCACTCAATAATGTTTCTGAATATCTTTTAACTTCTCTTCCAAATCTCTTGCCGCAGGAGATACGGAGTGCTGGAATTATCATCGATCCCATCAAGAAAGATATTTCTGCCAAAAGAGAATCTCTGGATGTTGCATTACGTGTAGGTAAGAGGCGCCGGCAACGACTTGAGAAGGGAAGCAAGTAAAGAATGAGAAATTGTGATGCCTGATTTAGGAGGCTTTCTTCTGACACTTGGCATCACCTGTAGTGGTGAATTGAGATAATGTACACTAAAACCTGGGGTTATCATCAATTTTTAGGAAACATTATTTGCTTCAGAAGTTGAAAAGGAGCAGACTTTTTTTACGTAACAGCCATACGACTATTATCAATACTAGATGACTTGCTGCTAGCATGATGTTGCACCTCATTTTGTTGATTTTTCTTCTGATTTTGTTCTGAAGGGAAGCAATTCTGCAAGTCACATGTTTTGATATTCAAGGAGGCTCCATCATACAATCATGTAGCTACCATAATTGATTTCTTCCAGAAATGCCAGAGGGAAAACACAAATTCATAGGCTTACTTCTCATTGCTCTTCTGTTCCTTGCACATGTTCTTGCATCGGTATTCTGTTAGCATTATAAGATGCAACGTTTGTTGTCTGAAAGTCTGGGAGGATTGTTTATGAATCTTGAGTTCATAATAAGACGCTATACACTTGTGATCAGTGATTTTAAGTCCGGCTATGCGCCGGTATTTTGAGATTCTAAAAATAAAAAGAAGAATTATGAGATTATTGAATGATTTTTGCGTATGATATAGCCAGAAATATCCATAAAAATCATAAAATTGGACGAGATCGCCAACTTTTGGATGGATGTGCATAGATTTGGATAGAAGTTTGTATAATCATTCATATGTGGCTTTGTCACTCTAATAGTTGTTGCCAATGCTCCTCTCAAAAAGTTCAAATTAAGTCTACTGGTTGTAATACACATATTTATCTTCATTCATAAAGAATTGTGAGCACTTTACTACCTACAGCAACACTTTGTTGAATGTTAAGGTATGTCAAAGTTACAAAAAGTTTCTCAAAACTGACTCAGCAAAAAGTCTAGGTAGGTTTCAATACATGTACAGTTGTCTTTCATAAAAAATCAACATCTGGGACAAAGAGAAAGAACATTCAAGATATTTAGGCCCGGCAGTCTAATACAAAAGAGATGCTGACAAAGGTACAAAGGGTATTGACAACGTCAAACAAAAGAAAGGTCGTTTCTCTGGCTTCAGCTTTTGCATACGATGGAAAAGTTGTCTTCATCTGAACTCTTAAGTTAACAACTTTCATTGATGTGGTCTAAAAAACCCTGATGGCAACAATAACATGATGAGGAAGCCCTCGAAAGTGCCGAGTCTTCATGCTTCCGTTCCCATGATGGAGAAGTTGTTGAAATCCTTCCTATATCAAAAGGCCTCTCCTCACCCCATTTATTACAGCCATGGGTGAAGGAAATACTATGTGATTATAATGTGGGAGCTGTAACTTGTGATCACAAATACACTATGATCACTTGCCAACTAAGGGAAGGAGATCATGGCCTACCTATTCACTCTTGGAATAACAGGGGGTCTTTGAATTTTTTCAGATTGAGCAAATCATATTTCCTTTAATGTCAAAGGACCAAGGTGTTCTTTTTGACTAGCAATATCATCTCAGATGAAAGGCTTCATCAATTCCAAAATCAATTAAAAAAAACAAAAACAAGTTTTACTGGAAATGAACTAAACATAACATCCATTTAATTGGAAGTTGCACTACAAGGATCATGTGGTCAAGTCACTAGCAAAGTGTCCAATATTGAAGGCCAACATATTATGTAGTATTCTATATGTTTCTCTAGAATTATGTGTTATATTATAGTGGGACAAAACCAATGGCAGTGACCATGTATAATGCAACATTAGCCTATTTAAGTATACATACAATTAGAATAGTCATGTGCATTAAATCTACCCAATCCAAAAATCACACCAATTAGTACACATTTGTCTACCTAGGTATGTCACCACACAATGTGAAGCTTACCTAGGCTTGCATGATTGTGTTAAGTATTTTGAACTCATGACGTCACCACTCCCAAGCAATTGCCGAGCTCACCAAGCACACTCATGACACATGCACACATTGAGTTTATTAACCATATTATCGATCGCTTTAATGCACCCATGCTTAAATTGAGGTACCAAGAGGACCACAAATGAGAGGCCAAACTCAATGAGGTATACTAAGTTCTCCTATTCATGTAGGCCACAATAATGATTCTTACTAAGGCACCCATCTTTGAGCTTACTTGAGCTCAAATGGGCTTCCCCACCTCGGGAACCATCTTTGCACTTGCTTGAGCTCAAAAGCGGTTCCCCATCATGGGAATCACTTTTAGCTAGTTAAGCTCCTTACCTTCAGAACATCTCTTTCACATTTGAAATCATGTTTTGTAAGTGATAGTGTAACTTCATTTCATCACTCCTAATATGCATGTATTGACACGTGTCATCTCATTGGAGCCCCCCTAATTGGGGAACACATTGTGAGGTTGCCCAATTGTGCAAAAAAATCAAATTGACAAGACAATGAGCTTCGACCACTTTCTCCCACTTTTTTGTGAAAATATTGAACCCAATCACAAGGTCTAGTGGAATGACCATGTAGTCCAATGCACACGATCCTTGTAATGTTGTATTCACATTTGTGTTATGGAGAAAATCTCTTGGTACGATGTTAAGGTTTAGAATGTACAATGAGTTGAAATGTATTATAAATAATGGATGTGTATGTGTATATGAGCTTGAATATATATTTATCATATGAGGTTGCAAGAAGCAAGAAAAGTATGATCATGCGTGACAATAACAAGTATTACATTAAAATATTCAAAATGAAAACTAACATGTGTGTATTTATATGTTTTCATCTTTCAAATCATCTCTTTATCAATAAATGAAAATATAATGTATTGCATTGGTTGGAAGAGTGCTATCAATAGAATTAGTCATTTAGACTAGAAATGTAGAAATATAGAAAGCATATATGAATGGTACAATTTGAGCCTCTTAGGTTTTCAAGGGTTTAATATTGGTCTTACTCTCATTAATTTTGAATTTTTTTTTAACGACCTTCATTCTCAAGCAAATCACATTAAGTATTCCATGCCATCTTATGTGCGCACTACTCACTGATTACAAGATTGTTTACATGGATTGATGATGAATAGTCAGGGCCATCCTTAATCAAATGTACAATGTAATGACAAGATCATTTGGGTTAGAGGTTTGTGATGTCTATGTAAACTCATCCATTAGGAAGGTGAGAAAACAAAAAATAATTTTCTTGTTTGAAGGGGACGATTCAAGGAATGGACTATGTGACTTTAAAAAATGGCCATGGGGACCCCGCATTAGGCTAGCAAGATGCAGTTGGAATGATTTGACTCTCAACCTTGTTGGGGACCTACTTTTACTAGAGCCCCTTCATCCACGATGGATGACTTTACATGGACACCACAAACCCAAAGTTGATCGAATGCGTCACAACATACACTTTCTGCAAGCCAATCTAGCTTGGGGTTCATGGTGTCTACGTAAACTCATCCATTGTGGATGAAGGGGCTCTAGTAAAAAAATCCCCTACAAGATTGAGGGCTGATTCATTCCAATTTAACACCACTAAACTAATTCGGGGTCCCTACCTCTAATTCCGGAATCATTTTGTTTACACATACTAATTTATAGGGTTTAGTATAATTCAATGTGTTTTCACGTTCACGATGGACGAGTTTACATAGACACCAGGAATGTTACAAACTTCATCCTAGACTCGAGTACTGTCTGAAGTATATTGCAGAGAAAGCTCCTTAACGTCAAGTGTAGACAAAGTGGAAGACGCTGAACTATTTTTTGGAAACGCACATATACAATGTGATATTGTAATGAAGGAATGGCCCACTTCACACGATTCTGATGAGGATCATCACGACCATCACCATGAACGGGGAGACCAGCTGACCGCTTGTCACAGATGAACCGGCTGAATTCGAGAAACAAGCGATTGAAGCTCAAGGCTTCAGGAAAATTACCCATCATTTTGAAGAATCTGTGGAATATACCTCTCAAATTAGCAGAGAACAACCGAAAGATCCCCACATGGAACCGGCTGCACTTGGAAACACGAGGATTTTGACCGACAATGTCCAGAAATCTCCCCGGACCAGTGATCGGTTGAGATCCTAGTGTTTGAAGTCCAACCAGTTACATGTGGACATCCTCCGGTTTTCCTTGATTAAATTGGGGTATATTCTTCTATAAATCCCTCTAAAACGATCCGTAATTTTCCTGCACTCTTGAACGTCAACCGCTTATTTCTCAAACTCAACCGGTTCATTTGCAACTAACTGCCACTGGTTCTCCTCGATCATAGCCCCGGACAGTGGCCCATCATGTAGACTAGACCTAGCTAGGTGCTATAACCTTGGCTGCAATGTGGTGCAGTTATGCAAGTTACCTTTCTAGTTACAGGAGGATCTTGATAAACACACCCTCCCCAGTGCACGCGACCCAACAGGGCTCCCAATAACGAGACTCGAGAGAAGTGGCTGAATCAACCATTTTCTTTTTGCTTTTGCCACGTCCATTAATTACGAGTCGGAAGACTCGAAGGCGGAGGGAGGCAGGCCGGGCTAGGGTTGTGGGGAAAAGGTGCGATCGATTAAGTTAGTTGATGTTTTGATTGGAATATAGTTGTCAGTTGAGTGCGCTCTGTGCATGCCGTTCGACTGACACCAGATTCAAGGCCACTGCACCCTGTCCAAGGGACATGTGTCATGGAACTCATTGGATCGAGTAACAGATCTGTGGCCCTATTATGGGCACTTGGAACTCGACAGACATATATACTTTTGACGGTTGGATTGAATTGGGAACTGTATGTCTCGACCTGTTAACGATTCTAAAATCACTCATATATACTGGCATTTCAAAGCCAATGATCGGGGAGAACCGGTGGCAGTTAATTACAAATGAACCGGTTGAGTTTGAGAAATAAGCGGTTGAAGCTCGAGACTGCAGGAAAATTCTATAGGAATTCTAGAGGAATCTATGGAATATTTATACCCCAATTTAATAAAAGAAAACCGGAGGATGTCAACATGTAACTGGCTAGGCTTGGAAACACGAGGATCTCAACTGATTATGCCCAAAAATCTCCCGGCCCCGATCGCTGTTCAAAGCATTAGCATCATCAAAGTGGAGATGCAAAAGCTACACAGAGTCCACCCTCGATAAGTGTTAAGGAAGATTGCGCTGCCCAAGAAACCTCTACAAAATACATTAGTAAGTGTTGACTGTTAACTGTTAAGAGAATTTAGGGAAAAATACACTCCCCTCTTCAATGAATCCACCTCAATAAGTGTTAACTTGGATGAATTTATTGTTGCATGCATACATCATGCACACAATCACTTTCAAATGTATAGTAGGTTAAATGAAAAATTCTCGGAGCCCAATTTGCTTGGGGTTACTGCATCAACAACCATGAATTTGGTGGAAACATACATGTATTTTGGGAGGTTTTTACGACAATATGGAAGTAGAGGAGGCAATCATGAGAGATAGAGAAGCTCATGAAGCGATAGAAACGAAAGAGTTGGAAGAAATTACTACCTTACTGGAACAACTGGCATTGGTATCTAAAGAGAGTGAAAGTTGACCCACTATGAATGCACATGAGTTCATCAATTATGAATTGGAATTTGGTCTAAACAATCCCTACATACCTACTAAGGAGGAAATTATAGGTACGCTTAATGGAGGAGGTGATACAACTGACAATGAACCCATTGAAGGAAGTTGACAATGTGCAAATTAGCGATGTGGTGGTAGATGGAGTAGGATTCAAGGATGTTGAATGTGCATTAGTGACCTTGAAACAATTTATGGAACAAAGACCTATTGATGTTACACCTTTCATTCAAAGCATTCAAACACTTCAAAAGGAAGTGGGATCTTGGTGTGCACAAGAATCTCATCAAACCACTATAGATTCGTTTCTCCCATTACATTTAGATGTATGATGGCATTTATATCTTATGTATTTTCATCTTTTATTTATATAAGTGTTATTTCTAAAATTCTAAATTCACATAAGTGTTATTCATGTAAGTGTTACAAAGTGTCGATGCTACCCCCGAAGTGTTAAAGTGTTAACACCACATAAGTGTTATAAGTTTCCTTGCTCCGAATTGTGAACAGATGTCGAGGGTGGACTATAGAAGACCAACTCAGAGAAGTTTTCCTTTCTCTTTAAATAATCACATATATGACCCTCCCAAAAGTGTTAATGATCAAGCCTATTAATGGTTAATACATTTTGAACAATTGTTCAATCCCATTATAACACATGCCCTTTTTGTTTTCATTCTTAAATACAAGCCTTGCCATATATTGGCATCTAAGCTTTCAATTTAAGAATAATAGAAGGTGGTCACATACCATAACAGATCACTCATCCAAGTGGAGGGTATTTCCATCAACTCTCTTGTACTTTTTTTAATCCACGCAGAGGGCATTTCATCCATAACCCATAGTTTACATCTGTGAGCATATCAGTTATGTCCCATAATGGACAAGAGTCAATGGATGTCTCACTGCTATTGCAACTCGTTCTCCACTCTCCTCTCACCCGTTTTGTAGTCCTTGACAAATATGAACAAATGAACTCTTACGTCCTTTGCATTGGGAATGGGAGTGCCTCAAGAATGAATTGCCTAGTCATTAGATTAAGCACAATGGATTTGATCACGTAATTTCTTTGACTAAATGATGTTTTGTATCGAAGCCAAGACATGCTTATCCATTCCACTCCATTCACAAAGTGAGCTTATAACATAATCCCTAGACACTTTTAGCATGTTCATACAAATTGTGTGTTCTCTTTATACTGGATGATATGGAATCTTCATCAAAGTCTTCCCAAGTCACTTTGTGGCCAGATGTAAAGCAGAAAAACCTTGCAAGACAACAAGCTATCACTTGTCTACCAAAAAGTCGCATGATTACATCACAATTTCAACATACTGTATGTTTGGGCTCCAAATGCGTATAGGGGTTAAAGTCATTGAGAACCTGTTTTAATAGCTAGCAATATAATCTACACATACAGACATAGACAGTAATTAAGTATATAAAGTAGGTAACAACAACCACCCATGAAGATGTATTATAACAAAAATGTTATAAGTGACAGTGAGTGAAGTAGGAAGCGGCATCCTTCACCGTGTTGTCAGCCCTGAATGCAGAGATCATGTGACAACAGACGTCATGATAAATGCAGAACCTACTGTTAGGTTACAATTGCCGTCATGAAGTTATATGTAGTATAAAGGGTGATCGATGCTATGTTTCTCTACACTAACAAATTAATGGTGGCAGTCCCCATCAGAATCATGTGACCTTGTTCCTCAACCAAAACATCATAAGCCTATTTGCCCTCATCGCATGTGAACTCGATGATACAAACTCCAGTTCATCACATGTGAACAAAGTACACAAATTTATATATCTGTTTGATTTGTAACCTAGGCAGCAGTGTTGGCATTTCAAGATTTAGGATCAGATGACACAATTCCCAATCCAATCCGACTGTAAAAGCCATCTGTCAGAATCACAATCCAGAATCACAATCCAAAGACAACTCTCGAGCCTTGACAGAAACTTTGGAAATCAGCAAAGAAAATATTTCAAGTCTTAAGAGACAACAGGAGCCAAAATCTCATCAAAATGCTCATAAGAATGCAGATCTTTGAATGGGGTAACTTATACAGGAGGGATATGTATATATGTATATGAATACAAACCGTAGGTAGACTACAGTAAGATTTGGATATGTATATGTGCTACATATGAAGCTACTAACAGACTCATACCCGAGGAGAAAGAGGATGGACAAACCGGAGGTCTTTGGAGCCAAACTTTGTTGATGGCACCAGGTTTTATTGATTGATGACAAAATATGTGAAGAATTTCTTGACAAGGAGTTTGGGGTCCTCGGAAATGTACTGTCTGTACATGACGTAGTGTAAGTGTGGTTTCCTATTCAGAAAAGTGGAAGGTGATCTAAGAGCTGTCACTCTGCAACGTAAGGTTTGAACAAAGTCTCACATGTGGAGGTGAAGATCACCGCAAACTCTCAATAAAAAAGGGACTCAATACAGTTGCTGTCCAGCCGTGGGTTGGGTAAAAACCAAAGTATCGTTCTATCGTTCCTATCGTTCTATCTAACCTCTCTGCAACATCATCATCATCTAGCAAGGCATAGCATGCTTTTGTTTTCATAGAAACGCCTGCAGAGTGTGACAAAGGGTAAGGGTAAAGTCGCCGTGGATTGCTGTAAGTTTTGGTACAAGTATGTTGTTTCCGGCAGGCAGTTTGTTGTGTTTGTCGACATACAAAATTCTCAGTATACGCAGCAGGAGAGGCTAGGCTAGCAAACTTCTTCGTTGCCGCGTGACCGCATCACCTCGCATCGCATCGCATCGCATTGGATGGCTCCAAACAGTTTGATGGCCACCAAACGTCTCTATATGAACACTTTTAGGTCAAAAGTAGGTTTCCAGAAGAAGTAAAAACGACTCTCTCAGCTCTTTCTCGCAAGGTTTTTGATCCACCATGGGAGATGATGCTTCTTCAGTCACCAAAAAATTGCACCTGGAACAATCTTTCTCTTCGGTTATGTGGATGTAGAGAAGTAGAAGGTTTAGATGTACGGTCGAAGGAGTAGATTGGAACGAGAGCTTCGCCCTCGAGGGAGATTCGCCATCATTAACCCTGCGGAACCGGACACTTCTGCAAGAAGAGAAACCTTGATGCATCGAAGTAGATCACCGCATGGCTTTGCTAATTCGAGTGTTGGAGTTGATGTCTTCATATTTGATCGCCAGTGAAGGCTGCAGGGGCCGTTGAATGGGGTTGATGAGCTTGAAACAGCATTCGTACTCTTCCTTTCAAAATTAGGAGACAACCATTTGGCACTCATGTACTCCAGAGTTCGCCATGGAGGCAGATGCATGTTGTTCTGCACCAAGGATAGCTTCCCCGCCTCCGACATTAGCTTCAGGATCTGCTCCAGCCTCGATGCCGTTCCCACAAAGATGGTCGGCAGCGTCTTCAGAGCTGCCTTGTATTGCTGAGTAGGCCTTGCAATCTGAAACTGTGCTTGGAAGTCAATGTCCACTATGAGGCGATCTGGATGGTCTCCGTTGAACACCACATCGATGTATTCGTACTCCCCTGGAATACACAACCATGGCTTGAATCATCAGTCCTCAATAACCAAACCAATCTTCCTCATATCCAATTTCCTACCTTAACAAAAGAGGTTGGCAAAAAGCATCTCTCGAACTCTTACTCTCAAATTATTTCTGTCAAGATGATCACTGTAGTTCACAAACTACAGAGGTGTTGAGAAATGCACCTCCAGGGACTCCGACAGTGGTGAGCCATTTAGATTGGCAAATGGAGGCGCTGTAGCCAGCGACCTTGAGATGCTTCACCAAGAAACGCTTGGTGCATCCACCTTTGCATTCGGAATCGCCCGCATCGCACATTAGGTCGGTGGTCTCATTGTTAGTGAGCAGGAGGACCCTCACATCCGTAAGAACCTCCCGTTCGAAGCAGCTGGAAGGTGTGGTGAGCATCTGCACGCAGACACACAAAACCGGATGTCAACAACAACAACAACAACAACATGTCCACCATTCTTTGTATCATATCATATGCCTCCTCATCGTCACAAGTTTCCTAAACACCGATCATCCATCCAAGCTATCAAAATATCATCCATCATCCATCATCAATGATCATACTCCAAGAAAGCTGTTGTGCGTTATTACCTGCAAATGGTCTGTAAGCTTCATGGGAGGGGAAGCGAAGTCGGCATCCGAGCCATCCATGTACTCGCAATCATTCTCGATGAAATCATGCACCAGGGCTTGCAAGTCATCACTGTCGTTGTTCATGATGCTACCACCACCGCCATGGCATGAGACTTGGGGTGCAACAACATCGCTCCACTGCGAGGTTCGGAGTGAATTGTAACGCATATCCTCCTTCCCCAGCTGCAACCACTGTGGGGCGGGGCGAGGGATGGACTGCTTCCGACTGCTGGGCCGTTTGAAGTGGCTCAGATTCTCGTGCTCGTTATACGACTGCTGCTGCTGATGATGATGATGTTGTGCAGATGACTGCACATGGTGCATGTCAATGTAGTAGGGTGCGGTGGTGGTGGTCATGGTGTTATATGGACTAGTACCACTACTCATCATCATCCCTGCCTGATGGTTCCGGAGTCCTGGCATCCTGCCGACTATGCTGAATCCGTCAATGGCCACTCTTCAAAATTTTACTCGCTCAATCCGGATTACTGCGGTGATCGCATAAGTATAGTAGTACTGCAGCAGCAGGATTCACAAGGATTCACAAAGTGTCCTCTTCCAATGCATCAGAGAAAAGCTTCGCATCCACTCCTCTCTCTCTCTCTCTCTCAAACCAAACCCGGTTGAAGAATGCTCCCAATGCCTGCCAACCTGATAATGATCTCTGATCCCTTTTCCGATCTTCCAAGATCACTCACTCCACTCTCCACTCCTCACTCTTCACTCTCTCTCGCTCTCTTACGGCCCACAGGCTCACACGGGTGTTCTTTTGTACACAAAAACTCGCCCCAAACACATCTTCCACTTAACCTCAACCTCATTCACGCAACCAAAACTCTCCGAACGTGTGCAGCAGACAACATACACACACTCCTCCGAACCAAACCTCTCTCAACTCCAAATGATCAAACCTCGTCTTCTTCTTCTTCTTCTTCTTATGTTAACCCCTGAAAAAGTCCGAGTCCAGAATTTGATAATCTGAAACACTCTTCTCTTTCTTTCTTTCTCTCTCTCTCTCTCTCTTTGTATCCCACAACTGACTCTTTGCAGGAACCCTAACAACACTGAGACTCGCAGACTGAGAAGCGGGTGCAGGGAAGAGAAGGTGGCAGAGCAATAAGTCGAGAGCCTCGCACCACAGCTTTATTAGTGTGCAAGGGAATGGAAGAAAAGGGAAGGGCTGGAAGAATGACTCAAGGAATTCGGGTGTGTGGGGTCCACCACCACTACGTAGTAGACCCCAATGAGTAGGTACTAGGTACGAAGACCCCATCCGGTGGGCCCCGCTACGTCTTCATCCTTGGAGTGTTTATCAATAGGGACCTAGCTAGGCTACGCTAAGCTAAGCTAGCCTAGCCTAGCCTAGCGAGCGAGCAAGCGGGGGCGAGACGTAAGTAGGGACCAGGATTCGTGCCATTCGTGGAATAAGGCAAGAGGGGAGGGGAGGGGAGGGGAAAGGGAAGGGGGGGGGGAATGGAAGTTGGTGGATGTGAGCGTCATTCTCATCCATCCATGTTACCAACGTATGTGTGTATGTGCGATGTTTGACACTAACCCATGTTACACAATATTATGATGTTTGACATGATTAATGCATCACAAATTTGCCCCAACTAGACTAACTATCACGATCTTTGAAGTGATTTTGATGTCCAATGAACAAGAAAATAAACAACAAGTAGCCTATGGGCTTCTCTCTCTCTCTCTCTCTCTCTCTCTATATATATATATATGTGTGTGTGTGGGTTCAAGGCACTCTTTTGTGAGATGAAAGAGAGGCTCGTCATTTATCAACGTTGAGGATGAGATTTGAAATTGAAGGCATACGTCGGCCTTTAGGGGTTGCTTATGGTAGTCGGGTTTTCCAGTGGCCCATTTCATGAGCCCGACCCCCATATTCGATTCATATATGCTCAGGTGAGGACCAAAGAGCGAACATCATGAAGACACATGTTTGAAAGAGATTGGACTACGTCTTCAAATATCAATAACTACTCTACACTCAACAGTGAACACCATTGGGAAGGGACCCATGTGAAGAAATCGACGGACACGCACTTCCAATAACCATAATGAAATTAAGGGGAGGCCCGATTTCAATCCAGTTTTCGCCCGTGTGTTCATCGTAGATCTGCTATTGTGACACGAGCTTCCTTGTGTAACAAATGAATTTGGAGAGCACGAAAAACAAACTAAAATAACAACCCACATACCCTTATGGGGTGCGCATATGCCACCTTCGATTTCCTTACATGGAATGGGCCAAGGGGACGTGTGACTTATTATACATAAGCAGGCCTCAATGAGTAGCCTAGGTATGAGCATTCCCTCAGTTGGGGGGGGGAGGGGGAGGTGGGGCCCACGAGGCTCCTAGTCTCCTATTCCCATTCAGTCGTCCTTGAGGTTGTATAACAAACAAGGCACCTAGATGGTGGGGGGGTGGGGGGGTAATACCGTAGGCCTCTAATAAGAAGTTAACTATGGGGTATGGTTATGGTACCTTTGGGTTGGGTGGGCCCCACGACCCCTTCCTTTTGGTGTAACTTTTGGGACTCTCTTGGAGTGTGTTGTCACCTCTCCGTGGGGCCCACGGAGTAGGTTCCCATGTGGACTTTGCGCTTTCAGTCCTCTGCTTTTCCCACTTTGTGTTGGGAGTGCCATGTGGCCACTTTCCTTGTGTCCAATGAGGATTTTGGATGAAAGTTTGAGCCTAATTGGGTCCACCCCCCATCATGAGCCACAAGGGGGCACAGTCTTCCCAGAGGAGGGTAAGTTGGTTCAATAGATGTAGGTTAGTGTTTCTATACTATGGTACAATTTATGTAGTGTAAGGTGTGTAGTGTGTATATATGTATATATGTGGGCCTTATATATATATATATATATGTGTGTGTGTGTGTGAGTCCTAGCCTGCGGTTTGTTTGAGTGGTCCATGGCGAGGTTGTATGTGAGTTGAGAATGGACACGTGTTACGATGAGATTGGGTGACACGCTTGCTTTTATGGACACCATTCTAGGTTCAACAATTTTAACACCAAATTTGGGTGTGTACTCGGAAGGACTGATGCGGTCACTTTAAGAACACGAGAATCTTTTCACTTTGATCGTTGATAACTTTTGCACCTCGGCTCCAATTTTGAAATTTTGAAATGACGAATTCCATGGTTCGCAAGTGGTAACAAGTCGAGAGGTTGGTTTCCCACTCTGGACTAGCGTTTTAAGTACATTTGGGATTTATGCATCGAATTTTGGACGATTCCAACCGCCACCATGATGTACATTAGATCGCAAAACTGCACAAATGTGGTGGTTGGCGAACATGAAATACAAACATCCAAAGTTGTGGTCGTTATGTTGTTGCTTTTGCTATCGCCATTTGTTGTTTTTTGTCCCCACAAGTGCACATCCCTTATTACTTTTGGACAAGTGGTTGGTCCGTCTAAATATACTTAAATGTCAGTTTCTAATCCCACCATCGTTGTTGTTGTTGTTCTTCTTCTTCTTCTTCTTCAAAGTGAAGTTGGAAGTGCCCCAGAATACATATGGACACATAAAGTAGAGGTGCCCATAACCGATCACTTAAGAAATTAGTATTTCGGTAATTTCATTCCTTAAATTGAAACTACTATGAATTTTATAATCCAAAAGTTGACCCGAACACATTACCAGTGTCTAGGGTTCACCATAACCGCTCATTTCACGCCGAATCCCTCCTCACTTTAGCACTCAGAACCGGGACACATGTGTCATGCCACAGTCACTTCCCTCGGGACATCATAACCAGGGTTGGAGACTCAAGACTAGTTCCCACACATGCCGCTCGCCCATCACATTCTAGCGAAACCGTAGACGCCACCAGGTGGAATCTACGTTTCCACTAGAATATGACCTACATGGAAACCAACCCTTATAAACTACGAAACATGGCACCTTCTTTTTAACCACCCACGAAAGGAAAATTACCAAAACCAGTCCCCTCTTCCTCATTGAAAGTATGGCACCCTATAGATTCCTCACGGGGTCGTCCTTAAGGAATAGGTGGCTCAACTCTACCCAAGGGTGGAGTGTGGTGACTTGGGGTGAAGATGCTTCCCACGTCGCAATTCAACGCCCAGCTCATGCTGACGATCCACAAGCGAAACCGGAGAAAGAAATAGTGATGCATGGGAGAAAGAAATAGTGTGTTGCTAAAGCGTAATCGTGTGTGGTGTGGTGTGGTGTAGTTCGATTTCTGCCACAAATTGTGAATATGTGAATAATTGAATATTCGTGCTAGGCCATGAATTTGGGCCACATGAGGCTAACGATCCGGCAAATTGGCTACTCCATGGACATGCTGAGTATGAATATGTGTATATATATTGATTGTGTATTGTAAGCGTGGGTGGCATTGAAAGGCTCTCCCGACAATGGATTGGGTTTCATCACACCATGCTACCAATGGGTAGTAAGGGAAGCCATTCACACAAGAAGCATATAACTCACTCCTTCGGAACCTACTGCATATCCCCACCTCGCTCATAAATCAAACACAAAACAACAATGAAAACCATCCACCAAATAGTTATCAAATAGCTCACATACCTAGTACTTCGTAAGAGAAAACTCGATAGTAAACAAGAACTATTGTAGTGCTCCCCCCCCCCCCTCCTCCCCCACATAGTAAGTGGATATCAAAGTGTTGTGTTTTGTTTCTTTTTTATCTTTCTATTTATGTGTGTTTTTACAAACAAGAGCCCACCCACCGCGAGGTGGGCAGTAAACCCCACCTTGCACCAAGGGGATTCTTGAGCAGGGTAGGGCCAACAGGCTCAAATTCACGTTGGATTGCCTGACATTG
This sequence comes from Polytrichum commune, assembly GCA_950295325.1. NCBI lineage: Eukaryota > Viridiplantae > Streptophyta > Polytrichopsida > Polytrichales > Polytrichaceae > Polytrichum > Polytrichum commune. The sequence goes on along the minus strand of OX485807.1, from coordinate 25,025,118 downwards.
GTTTTCGTCTTTTCTTTTCTTTTCTTTTCTACCAATGGTAGAGGGGGGGTGTAATTGAAACTCGTCCTTCTCAAGTTTTTGTTGTTATGTCATTTCAATTGAATCTTGCTATACTGTACTAAACTGATATTTGTTTTGGATTAAGAAAAAAACAGAACTCCGTGAACTATGTAATGTTTCCTTTGCGTTTTCACCCTCCCCCATGGTAGATCGTTGTGGAATCTTGCCTTTTTCGACATTGCTCACTCCAATTATTTGGACATGTGATTTACCCAATTGTGGGAAACCCTTTCACCTGGTGACATTCAAGCCCAAATCTTTTATGGATCGCTCATAGCAACCCTCGAACCCAAAGATCAACTTAAGTTTGTAGAAAACACTTGTTTGACTTGCATCTCAAAATCTCAGTGACCGTTGTCAATACTAAGTCGACGTTTTAGGTTATGATTTATTCAAGAGTCAATTCAACTCATACTCCACCCTTTCCAAGTCCAGCAACCATAAAATGCACAAACAAAGGATGATAATAATAACAATAATAACACACCACATAGGAATTGGACAAGAATTGAGGGGTCATGTAAGTAAGGCAGATGCGGCTTCCTTAGACATCTACTTTCAGGCACAAAATGGTTCAATGTACCCTCCAAAGTCCTAAAGCAAACACACTTCCAATATAATCATAAGACTACGACGACGGCCCATTGGTTGCATACCCAAAAAGACAACACTCGAGACTCGCTCAACACTAACCATTTTAGACACACTTACATAATCACATAAGAAACATCACACACACACATATACTCTTTGAAAATTTGTCAAAATCCGTGGCCTTAGCCTACCTCACCTTTAGTTTCACATAAGTAAAACACTTACGTTTTCCCCACCACATCACATCACCAACCTCGCATCCGAGGTTGTGCATATTCTTTTGTTCAATAGTCCCCTTGATACATAATAGGGTTTATTGCCTACCTTGCACACAAAACATTGGTACCTTGTCCTCTATGTATACATTTTTCATTTTGGGTACCGGGCTTCCCGACCTTGCGTACAAAGGCCAATGTGGGCTTGTCCCACACCCTAGGTTTCAGAAAAAAGGCTATTTGTTGTGGAAATGTGGTGGAAAGAAAGAAAGAAAGAAAGAATGGATCAATGAATGAAGCTAAGCTAGTGAAGCCGCGTAGTATGCCCCACCCAAAGCTTATGGCCCTCACTTCGCCTTGCAAGTGGCTTGGCGGGCTTGGAACCTCAATTTTGGGAAGGACATGGGGGGTTCATATGTGAAGCGGTCGTCCAAGCAAGCGTGTGCACATTTCCTTTCTTGAAACATTGTTGGAAGTGAGCTCGGTACTTGGGGGACTGTATACTAATAGGTCTTGCATTGTGATTGATAACAACACTGCGTCCTAGTAGCAACTGAAAAGCATTCAGAAAGCTCTTGAAAGGTTCCTCACATTAGTCACCACATATACCTTCCCTTCAATTGGGTGGGCCACGGAATCCTAGGATTGTAATCACATCATCTTGCACGCCACAATGTTGGCCTAGTGGTGTATGAAGACCCTGACATTGTTGAGTAAGGTTATGTTAAAGGTAGGTGTATGCAACTAATACTACTACTAGTGTAACTCCTTACTCAATCTCACACCCGCACCGCCTAATTAAGTTCAAATAGAATTTAAGACACTAGAATACTTAACTCGTATGTGCCCCCGTATTCTCAACTATACCAATTATTAGTCAAAAAAAATTCTTGAATGACTGCCTCTCATTCTCCCCATCTCTTCTCTCTTTGAGTAAGTGGTGGACCACATTGTTTCTTAAGGGATTCAGAATGAACATGTATCTCAAATTTTGATGATTTATTTTTCAAAAAACCTAATTCTTTTCTTTTCAAGAATTAGACAAATATTTTCATTTAAATTCAAAAGAAAAAACATAATTCTCACATTCAAATTAGGATGAAGCACGTGTGGTGTGGGTCACAAATCTCAAAATATTCATAGTTCGTGTCATGTTCAAAACTTGAACAGGGCAAGTGAAATTTTTAGACATTCAACATAAATCCAACTCTGAAATTGCTTAACCCCCATATGGGCATTATTTCTTGATCTCCCCTCAATTTGTGTTGATCCTTGCAAGGTAGTTGTATTTTGGTTCCTTCTTTGTAATTAGAATTTCAATTTGTGACGACAACAACAACAACAAAAACAAAATAATAATAATAATAATAATAATTTAAAACTAGAAAACCAAAACTACAACTAAAAAAACTAAAATTGCTTAACCTTTGGTTAGTCCTAATCGGACAGTGTGGTTGTAAGATTGATTAGTTACCCATTGGTTAACCAATTCTCACTTGTAGGTTAGCTACACTAAATATGATGTTTAGTGTCATATGGTATTTGATGTCACTATGGTGACTTTTCAAATGACACTTCTTACGAATAAGTGAACAAATGTTGTCATGGATGACAGATGAGTTCATCCATTGGTCAAACCCCTGCCTTCTCTTGTCAGCAACTTGTGATGAAATATTGTCATGGGTAATTGAAATTTGGATGAAAGATCACTTGGTAAGTGACAGTATTTGCAACACTGTAAATCTAATACCCCCCCCCCCCATTTAATTTATTAAAATCATAATAATAATAAATTACACGGAATGACAAATAATTTTGGGTTAACATTTAGTGTTGGTGACACTATACCTTTGGGTTTACAATCAGCATTGAGCAAGACAATGAGACTTGGTGACACTAAATATCATACTTAGGTGGTGCGAGCATTGTGATAATGAAGTTGATTAGCTAACATATTAGTTAATTCATGTGTTAGATAGTTCTCCTAGCTAAGTGGTGTGGGTGGCACCTTACAACAACAATGGAATTTTCGGAATACCTACTAACTCATATGCTCTTCTCTCATTTTTGGAACATTTAAAGAAATGAAAACGTGTGCATTACTAAGCCACCGCTTACTAAGTTCTTCTAATCAATTGACTTACATACGTCCCGCAATAGGTGAGGCGAGTTTGTGGAAAGAACGTTGCAACTTTGTGAGGTTTAGATTAGGAGCCACATGCAAAATGTGGACTGAATCTCTCTCTCACACACACAAAACAATAACAATAACAATAACAATAATAAAACAAAAACAACACTCATGCATTGGGGCTAGTACGTAACCACCAACTCTCACTAGGTAGTATCACATATTTGAGTTTTAGAGTGCGCAACATGTGTGACTAAATAGTGTTTTTGCACATCTATTACAATGGTAGATTTTGGAAATTCTCAATTGCACGTGGCATGTGCTTTGGGGCCCGAATGCAAGTAGTGGATCCAAATGCCATAGACAAGTGATCTTGCACATGGTTACAACCTAACTATTTTCATTCAACTTCCAAAGCGCATGTCAAGCACCACCGGTTTAGGGTTTTGACAAACCCTATTGTCGTCGTAGATTTGTAGAATTTTGGTTGCTTGGATGTGTGGTTTGGGGCTCGTGTGCTCGTTCAATCCCAACGGGAGGGCTTCTAACTTCATGGTGTTCGAGTGTGGTGGACAAAGGAGCTCTAGTGAGAAAGCAATACTTTTAGAGGTTGGGGGCGGATGCATTTCCCACTAGGACCTCCGATACTAATGTTGGGGTCTCTAATTCCATTTTCGAAATCGGAACGCTTGATTGAAATACACACGTGAAATCAAACAAGGTCATAGAAATTTTCACCTTCCCAAAGAGGCGAGGAGTGTGCTACGACGCCGTGAAGCTAAGTGTAGCCCATCACTAAGGTAGAAATACCATAACCCATTAACCACCCTCTAGCCGTGCACTAGACCGCCGTCATAACGGTGAAGTGCCAGTTCTGAAATGGATCATGGTTCAACAACAACTTCAATGCGTGTACACTTAGTGTAGCCAGTGGGAGTCAAGTGTTAATGTACTCACGAGGTAACTGATTTAGGCGACGTTCCGTATGGAAAATGTAGATTACCATGTTCAATTTTCACCTTCCCAAAGAGGCGAGGAGTGTGCTATGACACCGTGAAGCTAAGTGTAGCCCATCACTAAGGTAGAAATACCATAACCCATTGACCACCCTCTAGCCGTGCACTAGACCGCCGTCATAACGGTGAAGTGCCAGTTCTGAAATGGATCATGGTTCAACAACAACTTCAACGCGTGTACACTTAGTGTAGCCAGTGGGAGTCAAGTGTTAATGTACTCACGAGGTAACTGATTTAGGCGACGTTCCGTATGGAAAATGTAGATTACCGTGTTCAATGTAGGGAGAATCTAATGAACGAATAGGGGGTTGGACAACTTTCCACTTTGAAAAATTGTAGCATTTTTTGTACAGGGGTAGGAAAATATGAAACAACTTGCACTCATTCTTCATGAATCCTTCTCATCTATCTTGGAAAATTATCTCATGATTGTTCGACCGGATCTTCAATGCGAATTACCATATATTCACGGGCTATGGTGTTTGTACCTTACATGGTGTGAGATTGAAGCCAAGTGGGGTTTCATTCACCAAAGGGATTGGTGAATCGATGTGATCTTGGATGAGCCGCACAAGAACTTATATACAAAACCCTTGGGAGTACAATGGGCCAAGCGAGTGATGAGTGCCAAGTTGGTCCATGCTATAGGCAAGTATTGGTGGGGCCATGAGCATGTGAATCATGGTCGGGGACAAACATGTACTATCCTCATTCAAGATGGAGGGTGTCTAAGCTAAAGTGCTAACAAACTTCCAATTAGTTCCAACCGTCATACATAGCTTACATACTACCATGTAACGTGTGTTTAATTGAATCTATTATTCACTCTATCGGCTACCTTTTCATTCATACGTGTGCTAAGTGCTTTATGAAGTGAACACACTATTATTAAGTGGAGTTCACCCCTTCCCCTTTAGGCACCCTAGCTAGCTATGCTTTTCGTCAAGCATGTCACATGTGGGGTGCATAATTTTAAACCGAACAAGGACTCGCACCAGCTAATAATGACGGGTAGGGTTACACTTAGGGCCACCTCCACACGAGACTGAGAGCCCGTGACCGTTACACTTCAAGCACTCTCGTGGGTGGAAAAGGTGGAGCCGGTCCAAGTTCACTTCACACTATGCTTGAGGGACCAACGGAGTAGGTGATAGCAAGATGGATGTAAAGTCTACGTGGACTCCTACGTGGCATCGGATGGATCGTGTTTCATGGTCACTTGGACTATTTTCAAAAACCGTCTCTTGGAGGTGGGTCTAACACAGAACCGAGAGACCATGGCACTCCAAATGCACACAACCATTGATTTATTGTTATTTCATCACGTGTGAAGACCCGCATGAATAAAAATTCATTGAAATAGCTTTTGGTGAAGGGCCCGATCACATATGACTTTCACACTACACTTGAGGACCCGTGACCACACTACACGATTTTGGAGGTGTGTTGGGACGGCCTTTGGTCACATTCTTTTGGGCTCTCACAATTTCATGGTCACGGCTCTTGGGTCGTGTGTGAAGTGGCCCTTAATCTAGAGTTGGAATGGGCTGCCAAATGACCGTGCTTGTCAATGAACCGGTTGAGTTTGAGAAACAATTGGGTCAAGTTCAAGGTTTCAGGAAAATTGGCCATCATTATAGACGAATGTGGTGAGAATATGCCTCCAATTAATAAAAGCACGTGTTAACCATGTCGTTCAAGATACAAAGGGCCATCCCAATGTGGCAAGCATGTGGAATTGGATGAAACCGAATGGCCGTGATATACTCTCAAACGTGAGAAATAGCCCCCCCCCCCCCCGACCATTATCTTGATATTATCAACCCCAAACATACATATGATAGATTTGGATTTTGAGATAACACATTTCCTCGGATTCTAGCAATCTTTAACAAGTGTGCCTTAGAGAAAGAAAAAATGAATTGTGGTATGCAATTTTCCACCTTCTGTGTAAACGATTATGTGTTTTTGCTTCTCAACTTCTCCACTTCTTAATGGAAGAGTCTCTCTCTCTCTCTCTCTCTCTCTCTCCATGTATTTACGTTTGAGGTTCATGGTGCCTATGTAAACTCATCCATCTTGGATGAAAGGGGTTCAAAATTGTATAAGAAACAAAAATCCTCTGTAGGTTGAGGGTTGATTCATTCCAATTGACTCCTTCCAGACTACTTCAAGATCTTTGATGCTATTTTCATTGTCAAATTATCAAAAAGTGCCTAGTCATTTTTCGCACTACATAATAGTTCACTATGTTTTCACCTTCGCAAATGTACGCTTTTACGTAGACACCATGAATCCTGGCCCTTTTAACTATGCAAGGAAGCACTAGTGCTAAAAATAACTTTATAATTTTTTTCTTTCTAGAAGGTAGTGGAGAATTCGTCCAATATAAAGTTACCTAATTGCATAGCACCATATCAGTTATGGCACCAAGTAAGTAAATAAATAAATAAAAATTAAAGTAAAAATTGAGTGATGTGCCACGTGTCACGTGTAGTTGATTGGTGGAACAAAAACAAAAGATGATGTGGCGTGAGAATGGGTGCAATATTGGCAAGCAAAGTACCTAAACGGCAAAGGGTACCTAGTACAACAGCATTAGGTCAACTTGGTGAGATAAAAAAAATTGCGAATCCATATGATATAGAGCGTGGACACGGATGGTTGGAAGAGGGGACACACCTTTGTGTGTGAATGAATGAATGAATGAATGGACGAATGAGCACATTTCTTGGATGGATGTTGGATGAATGAATAATGAGGTCATTTGAGAGTGTGTGGTAACTTAATAGGTAGGAGATGAGCACACACTTCTTGCATGGCGGTGGGATGTTTAGGGTTGGGGAGGGGGCGCATGTGTTCATAAAGTGGGTGATTTCCCATTGATTACGTTACCCGCTTCATCATCATCATCCTTATGCATGTCGCTTACAAATAATGGGTCGAAAGATTGCATGCGTTGTGGCACTCTTGTAGGTAGATAGATATCGGAGGACACGAGCCGGATTAGGTTTGGCTACCCGGCTTCGGGTAGAGGTAAAGGGAAGGTGAGTGGGCCTTGAATGGGCAATTTTAGTTCATATCAATGTCGTTTAGGATGCAAATCACGCAATTGGTGTGAGATGGTTGCCACTTTCATATTGTTTTTGTATTTGGAGTTCATATAAACATCTTAGTCTTTATCAAAGTGAATGTTTGCGAGCTCATTGAATGGTCGTTATAGGTCCCTTCCCCCCCCCCCCTTCCTCAAGCAAATTATGTTGAATATTGTGTCTAAAATGGTGAGTAAATTTTGAATATGTAATTCTATATATATATATATATATATAATTCCTCCCCCCTTGTCATGTTTTAGATACACGCATCACTCAATGAATATAATGTTTTGATGGGGAAAAAGTAATCATGAAAAGCTACCATATGTTAATTCATGAAGGCCAAAACAAAACATCCCAAAATTGTCTGAAAATATTTTAGTCCAATGTAGAGGCCCAGTAAAGAGAGTCGGCACCTCTTATGATTGTACCAACCATGGAAACTTTGTAGAGTTAGAGTTGTTAACACAAACTCTCGTCCGTTTATGTGTCCCAAATCAAAACATCTTAATGTCAACGTGTATGTTGGTTTTCTCATACAACAATGACTGCCTAAACAAACACGACCGCCTCGGCCTTTGGGGGTTAAGGGAAGGGCCACTTCACACACAAAGACCGAGAGCCCACGACCATTACACTTCAAGCACTCTCATTGGTGGAGGAGTTGGTCCAAGTTCGCTTCACACTACGCTCGAGGGACCAACAGTGTAAGAGACTACAAGATGGATGTATAGTCTACATGCATTCCTTCCTACATGGCATCAAATGGACCACGCTTCATGGTCACTTGGACTATTTTTGAAAACCACCTCTCGGAGGTAGGCCTCACACAAAACCAAGAGACAATCACACTCCGAACACTCACAATTGTTACTTTACTCTACTTCATCATGTGTGAGGACCCACATGAATAGAAACCCATTGAAATCGCATTCGGTTGAGGGCCCGATCACATATGACTTCACACTACACTTGAGGGCCCGTGACCACACTACATGATGTTGGAGGTGTGTTGGGACGACGGCCTTTGGACACGTTCTTTTGGGCTCTCACAATTTCACGGTCACGGCTCTTGGCTCGTGTGTGAAGTGGCCCTAAGGTAGTCTCCGGTATATACTACCGAATTCCCGTGACCACACTACATGATGTTGGAGGTGTGTTGGGGGACGATGGCCTTTGGATACGTTCTTTTGGGTTCTCACAATTTCACGGTCACGGCTCTCGGCTCGTGTGTGAAGTGGCCCTAAGGTAGTCTCCGGTATATACTACCAAATTCCTTAGCCTCTCCAAATACTCCATCACGGGTCCAATCACGGGGGGCCTCCCCCCCCCCCCCCCCTTTTTCTTTTCCTTCCCCTTCCTCTTGGTGACCGTGATGATGGGTCTCGGTGTACTTAAGCACGATTGGCGCCTTCAATGGGCCACCGTCACATGAGCCTCCTGAGCCTCTTGCAATCACCAAACCCCAACGGACCGTAACTTATTATGTGAGGACAAATAGCCGCAGTTGTTGAGGTGGAGAAGAAGGGGGGGGGGGTGAATGTGTCTTTTTGGTGTCCATTTTTCATTATACTATTATAGGCAATTTTATTTGTCATTCAATTATGTGCGTGTCCAATTAAGAGGAGTGACCACATAAGGTTCACATGTCTATGTGTGTCCAAAACCCTACATTGTATACTATATCTAGTGTCCCATGGTATTCTATGTCATTATGGTAACTTTTTCTTATGATACTTTTTTCATGAAAAAGTTTCTAAGTGTGGTCATCCCAATTCACTTTTTGTTCATCCACTTTTTGTATGTTTTGCATTCTAACATTTATGCAATGAATTGCCATCGTGGGAGATTTTGATTTGGATGAAAACCCACTTAGTGAGTGACAACAATTGCGATATTGATGATTTATGATGTCTGAAAATTTTCTTTTTACAAGGAATGGCAAATTATGTTAGGTTTACATTCCGTGTTGTTTGTGACACTACATGGGTGGTCTACGATTAGTGTTGAGCAAGACGAATAGAGAATCGGCGACGCTAAAAGCAATACTTAGTGTAGTAAAGGCCAAATGTGTCATTTCCAAATGAACGTTTGTGGGCTTTTGAGTCATGTGAATGAGATGGGACTAGGTAAAACCTTGTGATGAGCCAATACCTTGATTGGGTCGATCGAGTGAGGATCCACCTACACTCCTCATGAAGCTTGCGTTGGCTCCTTGCTTGCTAACATGTGTTGAGTCATCTTCACATATAGATAATATAACCCACACACCTTATGTCCAAAAGACTAGTAAATATCGCCGAAGACTTTTGAATTTGGTTGGTGGATTCTTGAGTCTTATGGATGAACAAGAGGACTAGGTAACCTTTGTGATAAGCCATGCCGTAATTGGGTCAATTGAGTGAGGATCCACCTACACTCCTTGTGAAGCTTTGGGTTAGCTTCTTGCTTACTAACATGTGTCCCCATTGTCTTACCTATGAACCATTCAAATACATGCGTCCAATCGAGAAGAGTGATCACATAAGGCTCCATAAGCACACCTTATGTCCACAACACTACACTAAATATGATATTTAGAGTCATATATGAAACTTTTTGGATAATACTTTGCATGAATAAGTGAACAAATGTTGTCATGGATGATGGATGAGTTCATCCATTGGCCAAAACCCTACCTTCTCTTGGCAGCAACTTGTGATGAAATATTGTCATGGACGATTGAATTTTGGATGGAAAATCACTCGGCAAGTGACAGTAACAACAACACTGTATATGTATAATCCCCTAAACCATTCACAAGGAAAGACAAATAATGTTGGGTTAACCATTTGGTGTTGGTGACACTACACCACGGTTTGCAATTAGTATTGAGCAAGACACTTAGAATTGGTGACACTAAATATCATGTTAGTGTAGTGACGACCACATCATTTCTCCCACATTTTTGATTTGTGGGCTCTTGAGTTCCTTGAAGGGGCCAATACTAGGTAAGCCTTGTGATAAGCCGTATCGTAATTGGGCCAATTGATGAGTGAGGATCCACCTACACTCCTTGTGAAGCTTTGAGTGACTCCCCCTTACTTGCTAACATGTGTCCGTCAACTTTCGTCTCCCTAGGCAAGGTACGCATACCCAAAACCAACACGTCGTTTAAAGCCCTCACAATGTACAATATCATACGCTCTTGGGTGTTGAAATGTACGGTTGTGGTACATGGGTGTTGATTTTAGTCAAAGTGAATTGAAAACAACATTTGAGATCTTGAAATTGTCTAGTGGGACCAACCCAATCAAAGAGAATTGATCGCAAAACTTGATAGAACAAATGGATAAGATAGATGGATAGATGGATGGATGGTAAAACCATTATAGTGAGAATAAAAATACGACTAAGACATGAGTTTGTGCCCCCCCCCCCTCTTTCATGAAATTGTTGTTGGTTATATCCCAATTGAACCTCATTATATTTGTCCAAGGACCGTGTCATCTCCAAATAGTAATGAATGGACTCTACATAGTGTTCAAATGTTTCCACCCTCCCCCTCCATAGTGTTGTAACCATTTCGCCTAGGAGGAAGCTTCGGTTTCTTTAAAAATTTAATCCAAAGGCTCCACAGATCAAAGGCATAATAACCCGTTATATTCCGGGGGGGGGGGGGGGGGGGGCGCACACAATGGATTACCATGCTATGTTCATTGTCCATAACATTATTCAGATGTATAAAAATGTTTTGTGGGATTGACAATATTCCACATAATATTTCCCATGTTCAAATTGAATGTGGAGAATATTTTGTGGAATATTGTTAGTCCCACAAAACATTGTTATGGTTGAGGTTGGACCACAAATTGAGTTTTGTATGATATCTGACACGAACAAACTACAAGTGACCCCAAAAAAAAAAGTGGCATCAAAATTGAACATGATGACAAAGTCCCATCTCAAAATGAACTCAACTTACGGCCGCTCTTTACACACGGACCAAGAGCCGTGACCATGAAAAATTCTAAGGGCCCTCGAGAATGATCTAAAGGTCTTATCGTTGGAAATGGGCATTCGGTTTTGCAATTGATGGGACCTTAATTAGCTTAGTGTAAAGTGGACCATGTTGAGGGACTGCAACACATGTTATGAACGATCCAAAATAGTATGGGACTCCATCGTGGCAACATAATATTTCTAGGAGCCAATCACAATGTAATGGCTTGCCATAACCCCTAGATTTGCGTTAGACCCATCTCTTTTTGATAGGTGTAATGCAATGGTTGGTAGACCATGAGACTTATACTCGGTGCCACGTAAGACGCCATTTAGATATTTCTTCCCTTCAAATTTCTTTGATCCCTCAAGCCTTCATGGTCTGAATGTGAAGAATATTCCATGGAATATTGTCAGTCCCATAAAACATTGTTATGGATCTGAATAATATTATGAATGATGATTTGCATTCAAAACTGTAGGGAATTGGCAATGTGGAGTGGACCCAATAAGACTTTATTATTATTGTTATTTGTCAAATGTGCAAATTTGTGGGACCACAACAACATTTTGGAAAATGTTGCATACAAGCCTATTACCTCTCTTACAATCAAATCTTAATCAATATAGCTGAACAACAAATTTAGTCGTCTCCAAATATAAATCTAGAGTAATAGAAAACTTCATGAGTTTGGAGTTACCTTCTTGAACTTTGTAGTTTTTAGGTCACGAATTTCTTAAGAATACGCTAAAGTAGAGAGTAACCTCCTTTTAAATAGTGAGGTCCACAATCATTACACTTTAGAGATGTGGATTACCTAATGTGGGGTCTTTGAGACTATTTGCAGTCTCGAAATGGATCTCACATAACAACTAGAACCCTGTAGTTAGGGAAGGGAGCTCTAGATTTATTTAGAGTTATGTTCGATAGCCATGTTGTCCTCTATTTATTATTTTCTTGAATTTAAATTTAGTTTTATATATTATATTATATTATACTTTACACTACATGTTAACCCTTCACATCTTCTTCTCTTTTTATTTTATTTTATTTTTGTGTATGATTGTTTTTTCATCCACAAAATCCATCCAAAAATGCCCTCATGCCATCAATCACATTTGATCAAAAATTAAAGTAAATTAATTTTTGCATGAAATCATATTGTACCATGCATTTGGGCATGCCACAAGGCTCTCCTTTGACAACACTTTGAATATATAAACAAATTTCCCATACATTAGAATTTATTAGATGGGTTGCAATCTTTTTCATTTGATAAACGAAACACGCATCCATGTGCAATTGGTTTCCCACATCTAGTTGTGGAAGTGCCAATGACAAACCAACATAAATATGTAGTGAAATTTGAGCTTCATGGAAAGTTATCTTTCACACTACAATGTCATGCACGCACTCGGGGTGGAAATGCACAATACCTTGATTATAAGATGAAAGAAAAATACGAAATGTAGTGTTAAGAAGAAACAAGATTGTGCTTCGTACTATAAACACCACATAGGAACGTTGAAGTTTTGTGATGTTTGGATGAAACTCATCCATCATCATGAATAAGGGGGAGTTTACCAACAACAAGTTAACCGGTATGACCAAGGCTCTATTCCTTCCCATCCGACTCACATACACTAACTCGGAATCTTTAATGTGTTTTCTAACACTTTAAGAATCCTTTGAAGAACAAACCTTTCTCCAAGCTAAAGAATGTCATTTTCATTTTCCACCTTCATTTTCACCCTCTTTATGAATCATTTCAACATGAAACCCTAGCTAGATGGATGTCCATTCTACTGTATAACTTCTTCTTGATAAGTAATCTAATATAATGATATAGAGTTTTTTTTTTAAAAAAAAATTAAGTAAAGAAAATGAAACCATGGGATCAGTCCCAAATCTTGAGGTTATGAGAATCAACACAAACTCACCCAAGTTTTCTTAATGCTTCAATTTACCATACACAAAGAGTGGTGGGTCGGACTATTAAACAACTAGCTTCCTAGCTCAACTTCCTGCTAGGCACATACCGACCCGAGAGTTAGGACAACGGATCCCAAGCACATACCCTATATTAAACCCTAAAACTCTCCCTATGTTTAAGAAAAGAAAATCCCAGAAGTTTCACCCAACGTTCAAAACAAGCTCCACCACATGACGAGCTAGCTAAACCAACGCTTAAATTTATTCACTTTCAAACTCAAAGAAGGATCGAAGCCCACGGTTTCGTCCCTCTTCAAGCAACTATTACGGATAACGCTAATTTGTATCACTACTACTACTAGGAAGCCGTAGACATGAGAGCGAAGTTCTTTCGCTCGACTTTCCCATGACAAGAAGAGGCCCTTTTCCTAATGATTGGTGGGGTATGCACTAAGGTGAATATTCCACACTAAATTATCATTAGTGTGGTTTATTCTTAACCCGGAGGGAATTGTGGCCACTTTCCGCGAGCACTCAACGTTAGAAGCGAGATAATGTTCTCTAAGCCGATCACTAATCTTAAAATGCAAAGTGGTTAATGATTGGAGGCGGTCCGCCACTAAGTTAGTCGAGGCATATTCCTCTCTCCCCATACATGAGGCCATAGGGGTGGGTGTGGCCCTAGCTAGCTAAGCTCGTACCCCTACTAATGGCTGTAGTCCACACTAAACCGAATATTCTAACCACGATACGCTGTAGCTCCCATAATCGGTTAAAGAGCGAAATGGGTTGCCGTCCACACCAAATGCATATTCTTTTAGATAAAGGGCCTCCTAAGTTCTAGTACGTCCACAATAAGTGCATATTCCCTCCCGCTAGTTCCCCCCCCCCCTCCCCCCCTCCTCGTAATCGTAGTCCACAAGCGTTTTTGAAATGTTTATCCCCCTTTCCGGATAATCCATCCCCGGTCGAATTATTGCGGCGTCCACATATATTATAAACGGCTAAGTTAAGTTCCTCAAGTATCCCACTCGGCCCCCTTATAATATCAATTTTCCCACCCCCTATAACCTTCCCGTTTGTGTATTAAAATATGAGAGTGTGGTCCACAATACATGGTTGGAAATATGTGCCCGTACCCGTGTGTGTACTTATAACTAGCTCCCCGTTTTCGTGGTCTTGGAGTTTGTGTCGAGTTGGGAATCGATTTATGAGGTGGTGGGTCATACTAACCTCCTTAATTGTTTCACCACCGCTGCGGGGGGGGGGGGAGGGTATATTTGAAGGGGGAAAAGTGGGTGTTAAATGGCCACTTCCCGTAGGTTGCGGGAATTAGTGTGTGTGTGTGTGCGTGCCTCATTGATGGCGGATTCTAAATCCACGTCCGGAGTGAGTTGTTTGATAGTTTTTGGAGCTCGTATGAGTTTCTTATGCATGGTCGAAGGGAGGATTCTCGGTGTGATTGAATGGTGTTATAGGTGTCCTAGTTACATTGAGCCTTGAATGGGTACCATAATTTGAGTATGAAGTTCAATATTATATATGTAGATGTTTTTTGGGTGTGTGTTCTTACATCCATGTGCACCCATTCACATACCACTCAATATGTAGTTGTCCAATTGAAAGAAGAAGAAGAAGAAAAAAAAAAGTAGCCATGAAAGGTCCACTTACCTTAGATCACTTCCGCTAATCTCATGTTTTGCGATGTTGTTGTCCATGATCGTGGGGTCTAGATGAGAATCGACTCTCACTTTTTGACACCATAATTGATTCGCATATGATTCTCATACGAATTGGTTACGAACTTTGACAATCGAGATTATCTACATGGAATTTATCACATGCGAAGATGTCAAATATAGATTTCAATTGTGTGGATGCAATTTTTACGTGTCGTGCATCGAGTTTTATTTCTTCGTTGTGTGAAACAACATTTGAGCATGAGAGTTGTTCCATCTTGGGTCATCCCAAACACATAATGACGACGAAGGTTTTAATGGACCTTGCTTTCAAACTCAAGTCTATTGGACCTAGGCTTGAAGAATGGGTTCTCAAACTAGGAGTATTTTCCTCAGTGGTTTACAAGATTAACACGATAATGATGCCACATTGTCACTTCAATTTCTCATACATTGGACCATACCTTGGTGTAAACTCCTTGGGTCCAATTTATTATTTTTTTGGGTTGTTGACCCATAGGATCGTTGGAATTTGGAGTTTCTTATGTCTTGAACCCTAATGTAAACCCACTTTAAGGCGTGTGAACTTAAAAACCAACACGATGTGGGCACTATGTATCTCAAACATGCATTTACGGGCTCCGGATGTACATTTATGGTAGATAGTGTTGCTTTGAGGTTAAGTGTTGGTCCTTGGTGCATGCCTACTTTGTACATAAATAGAGCATAGTCGGTTGGGGAAATTGATATAGTTCCAACTAAGATGGAGAGGGTCTTTCCATGAGGGTCTTTTCATTTTGGCGTGCTTTCAATGTTGTCAAATATGGGAGCCAAATTTTCGAGTGACTTTCATTAATCTTATAAACCTTTGGCTTCTCGGACTTCCGGATTCGTTTGATTTTTTATTGGAGTAGTCATAGTGTTTGTAGTAAATGTTGTCAACTTATGAACACAAGCACAAACTTTAGTCAAAATAGAGGTATCCTCAAAAGGACAAGAACAACATCCAATGTTAGAGGGTTCATCTTGTCTTTGGTGTGTTGATTGGAAACTCTCCAATTCCAACAAATACTCCAAATATTAAACACGCTAAGCCCACCGCCCTCACAACTTCCAAGAAGTTCCCAAGCTCAATTTACATGTTCTCAACAAAAACGGCCAAACTTGGGACCAAAGGCCACCAAACTCGAGTGAGGTTGGAAATAAGGTAAGACGTGCCTAAATTGAACACAACGATAATTGGATGTATTTGTTGTGGTTAGGTGTGGATCTAAGAACTACCACCAAAGAGACATATTTCAAAAGAGATTGGTCTACATGCTCAGAATATGCTATCCATTCTAGGCTCAATAGACAACATGATTGGGACAACCTGTATGACAATTGCATGAGCACGAGAATCTTCACTTTGATAATGAATGAAGACATTCTCATGACCTCTTAAAAAGACAAGGCAAACGAGTATGGACACGATCTAGATTTACTAATCATCTTGCACTAATTACGTGCAGAGAGGAGAGTACCCATCTAAGGCACATCTAATATGCACCCTAGGAGGAGGGTCTCTTTGATCAAGTGTTTATTTGAAAGAGGGTCCCAATGTTGAAGAAGAAAGCTATGCAATTGTAGAATTGCCTATGAAACTTGGCATCTCTCTCTCTCTATATATATATATGCGACCTCCTTCTAAGGATATGTCTATTGTGTACTAAGTTATTACATGTGTAATAGTGCCACACGGCTACAAGAAAAAGGAAACATGAAAGAGAAACCGGTACATGATACTTAGTTATTAGGGTAGTTGGATGTGGATGAGACGTGTTGGATGAATGCGACCAATTTATTTTGACATTTGTTTTGGGACGACATGGTACACATGTACAACAACCCCACAACGGTAAGTTGTTGGTGTTTGGTTTTTAGTGGATGAAATACTTGAAACGAGGTGGTTCCATCCGGAAGTCGAAAGCGGTTCCATAGATTCCAATGCCGCTATTAGTGTATTGGTTCCCCCTCCCCCTCCAAGTGGGCATGTCTTCTTGGTTTTTAATTCATTTGGCACTAGTCGTTTGGCCTTTTGTCTAAAACAAAGTCAAGGGAAAGGGAAAGGGGGGAAGGTTCATTACCAATCAATTGGTTGTGATGTTATTGTTAGTGTATTGGACGTGGTGTGGGTGAAGTTTTATGCCAGTTACCATAGGGAAAGGTGAAAACATAAAGAAACGTCGTATAGCCCAATCTTTATGAGTATAGTTAATTGACTCTTAAATCAAGTTTGAAGTAGGTTTTAGTCTGGTGCAATCCAATTGGAATGAATCAAGAAAAATAAATTTGGGAAGGGTAATTTTAGACTAGAACCCCATGGTAGATGCCATGAACCATTATTCCACTTGCCCCTAGCCCCTAGACCTCGTTCCCATGTTAGTGTCTCATGCCTTGATCACACCAAACTTTATGTCCGATTCTAGTTGTGAAATTGCTAAGAATTATGTGGAGAAATAGATGTTGGCCCACCACTTTTCACATTATTACAGCCGAAGATGCGGACGGATGGTGTTAGAACTGGCTAGTGTGATCAGCCCCTCAGTTCCACAACCATTTGGTAACTAACGAAGTTGGCTATATATATAATGTTTAGACATGGGAATATATGTTTCCTCTCATTTTGTGTTCCGTTGCATTGAAATGGTGAAAAGAGTTACTTGTTGCACACAATTTCTCATCACAAATATTATAGAGAAGGACCTTATATTATATTGCATTCCATCCTTTGGATAAGAAGTTATTACATATTCCATATATTACCCACACAAAAATGAGTTCAAGTGACTTCCATTCAACTCCATTCACCTCTATAAAACATCTCATTTGGACTAGTATACACACACACATATACCTTAGTTGCGCTTGTAAACAATTGAATCACTTCATCATAGAATTCGAATTTGACCAACAAAATAGCTCCTCATGCAATTAAGGTTTAACGACAAGCCTTCCCTTATGACGTCACTCACGTAAAAGTAGAGCCCGATTAACCAAGAACATAACATTACACACCTCCTTGGCTGCATTCCGTGGGACCATATATCACATGAGCATAATGCTCCTGTAATGCCGGAATCCCATGTCATGATGTAATGTACACTATGAACTTTTGGACAACAAGTTGTAATTAATCAAAGGCTTTTTTTTTATTGAAACCTCGTTCCAAAACCATCGTGTAGTTGCTTAGTAATGTTAGGAAGAGTGACCACAATGACATACTATAACTTGGTCCGTATAGTTATCTTACCAATTAAAGAGTGTTGGGTCAATGGACGGAGTGGAACGTAGGGTTTGGGGCCGTTCATTGAAGCAGTGGTTTCACATAACTACTGAGACAGAATCTGGGCTTGTCTTGTCCCCTCCACCATTGTCTAGTAAGCTCAGCCTTCACATGGGGTTGCGTCCATGGCAAGCCTAACAGATTCCGTCCCTCACAACTTCCATCCTCGAATCCGTATGAATTTTTTCATCTATTTTTTACATAAGTTTTAGTAACCGAGAACTTATGGATGGATGGATGGATGGATGGAGAGAGAGAGAGAGAGAGAGTGGGAACTATTGCATGTGAGCGTACCTCCCATTCATCCAACATAACATCCGTGAAATATTATGCAGTCCGGAGGTTACTTGTTGAAGTTGATTTGACGTCGAAATTAGGGCCTTAAATTAGTGTGGTTGAGGTCATTTGAGATGAATCAACAACAAATATATAGGGGGTCAAGTTTTCATGTTAGCTGGATAAGAGGTTTGCTTGTATACAATATGGTTCCTTCTCTCCCGAACATATTGTTAAGTGTTGTTTCACACACGTGACCAAGGGCCGTGAGAGAAGATGGTTTAGGATTTCTTGTGGCCATGGTTGGCGGTATGAAGACAATATTAACAAAAAAAATCCACATCACTTTTTAAAAGCTTTGGTTACATGACATACCATAAATCGGACATAGATTTGGACGTAGTGTTATATATATATATCAAAAGGAAAATCCCCTAAATAAACTCTATTGAAATCAAACATTTTATGTTGACAAGTTGCCTTCTTTTCCATTGAGACAACCTATTTTGGGTTCTCTCGCTGCAAAATTCGGGTGACCACCGAACAACATTCATTTTTGAACATGCAGAACTCCCATGTCACTTTCTCATTCATTTCCTAACATGCTCACCCATGGTCATTTATGTTTCCGGCGACCTTGTATGAAACAAAGTCAAACTGCTACTCGTTTCTCAACCAATGAGAGATTTTAGAAAGCGGTGGTCATGTCCACTAGTCACCAATGTATTCATCCACATTGTATCTATGGTCATGCATAGCATGAGTTGGGTAAAGGCTCATAGTATGTACCAAGGGGAGGGTTGAAGCAAACATTACAAGGGTCTGCTATAAATCATGCCCTTATAGGTTTGTGGTCAATTTGTCCCAAAGCATCTCATTAGATCGAATTTGGATCATTTTGGGGTCCTACCAACCATAGAAATACACATTTCAACTTATACGAGGTTTTATTAGCAAATCATGTTTGACTTCCATGGGTGCCATGAAGCATTCAACACCCGTTTGTTCAAGAGAAAGAAAAACATCGCATACATGCGTACTCCCAACCATCCAACATTACAATTGACACCCTATAAATTTGTGGTTAATTGCACCTCTCAAGTGACTTGGACTGGACAAATTCGGGTTCTTTTAGACCTAATTCAACTGTCAACTCAATTGAGAACAATAATCTCCAGGTTGCATATCATTTTAGGACTTTTATGTTGAATGAATGAGAGGTACACTTGTATACGATAATCCCCTCCATCTCCCATTTGTCATGGGCTTATTATTCAAGGCTTGTAAAATGACATTTGCTTCTTACAATTTGGTGTGAGATATTTCTTGGTGCAAAATGCCAAGCCTTATCTAAGTTGGGACATGCACTGCAAATGCCCAACTTCCAATGATATGGAATGATGGCTCGAGCAATCTTGTAGGGTGCATTTCATTTCACAAGGAAAGCAAACAAATAAAGAAAGAAGGAAAGAAAGAAGGAAGGAAAGAAAGAAACTCGGGTGGTCTATCACCAAAATTCGCCTTATACTCATCATGGTTGCAATTCACACCCAAAACATGTAGAATCATACTTTTTGATGTGCTTCAATAAAAATGGGTTTTAATTAATTAATTTATTTATAAACCTAAGCACGGGTCATGACTTGTAAAGAAAGAAAGAAAGAAAGAATTGGTGTTCGTGCACCGACGTAGATGCGAGCATGTTCTCCTTACGATGATCATGATATTCCATGATGTAGGGTAAGGTGCATGGCCTTCCTTCTAAAACGTGGGCACAACATGACTTGTGTGTAAGCTTACACTACGATGATTGTTGGATATGTGTAGTGAATTTTTTGTTTATTCGGGGGAGGGGCAGGGGAGGGTCTAGGGATGTTGGTGAGGTAAGGTCATATGACAACATCACTCAGGTGTTTGATTGTTTAGTGCAAATTGATAATGCACTAAGATATGTGGAGCTTATGTGGTCACTCTCCTCTTACTTGGACACCTATGGCGAGGCTTGTAGTAGAAAATGAACACCCAAAAGAGAGTGTTATGACAAGATTGGCTTATGTGCTTAGATTTTTATTTTATTTTAATTTGAAAACATTATAGATTTATGTTGAGGTAGACAAGCTTGTTACGGTAAGGTTTGACATTTTTTGATGTATAGTAGAATTAAAGACCCCCCCCCCCATCCCCGGTGGTTCGATCATCAAATCTTGTGCGAATGCAATACCACGAGAATAGAATTAAGGTGAATACACCTCAAAATTTGACACATTTGTAAAGAGCATATTTGCGATATTCTTATTGAGTGGTTATGTAGGTGTCCCTAAAGTGGTTAGTGTCGAGTGGGTATCAAGCAAATAACTTTTTAGCTTTGCCAACGAATGAGCCATTGTACTAATCATTAGAGTAGTACTAGAAGTGTTTGTTTCTAGAAAACATTGAACCATTTTGCACCCATAAGTAGGTGTTTGAATCAAACACATTCATCACCTTATGACACTATCCAAGGGTTGGTCTAAGAGAGAGAGAGAGAGAGAGAGAGAGAGAGCTTTGACCTCTTACACCATTGGCATCTCAACTATGATTTCAAAACTTCAGATGATAATTTGAGTGGTGCACAATTTGTAAATGGATGAGACAATTCCCGAGTTGTTCATGTAGTTATAACTGTATGGTAGTTGGAAGTGCCCACAATAAGATAGAGGATGCTAAAAACCAACAACATCCCACCCAAAAACCACACCCTAAGGTCTTGCACTGAACATATTAATTTTGAGAGTCTACACTATCTTAATATCAGACTCCCTTTACCTTTTGTGCTAATGTACCAATAAAAATTTAAAGCCTTATAATTTTTACACATATAACCCAAAGATGTCATACTTTTTTGGTGCATTAGAATAAATAAGAAGAATATTTGTATCAATCTAGCAATAATATGCATACGTAATGCTAAAAATTGATAGTACCCACTGCAACTTGAAGACTAATAGGACAACAACGTTTATGGTATTTAGTGCCACATGCGTAATAGTGTCGCTTACCCTATTTTGAGACGTACACTAGGTTACAATAATGACCAACAACTTCACCATTAGAGTCACCTCATGACACTTGATGCTCAAGTGCACTTATTAATACCATGGCATGAGTATGTTCAATATTGTTATGAGGTGTATGCCTTTGTTACACAATGATCTACAAGTTGATTTAAAAGTGTACACAAATGACAGTTGGCATTAGCATGCTCAAGAATATCTCCCACATGCATACTAAATCGTAAACGCATCGCACTATCCAAATCAATATGCTCAATAATATCCTCCACTCGCATACTAAAACGCAAAAACTATCATCTCAAGTACCCCAATGTGACTATGCTGAATGCCATCATATAAGTACTCTTTAGTTCAATTTTTTTTAAAAACTTACGTTGATGAATAGTATCATATTGACAATTAGTAGATGTAACACTTTGAAGCCTCTAGGCATCTAGTTTACGCCCTTTGCAAATAGTGTACGTGACGCTAACTACCATAAGAAGTGGTGTAGTATTGATGGGGGGGGGGGGGGAACAAGAAGCGTCAATCATAGAAAAGGGTTAGGGAGCAGGCCGGGCCGGGCGGGGCGAATCTTGGTCACCCGGGCCTTTACCAGCCCACCGCCCACGAGGAAGCCAGCCCAAGGAGCTGCCCCGTCACCGGTCGCCCGGGCCGCCCGTGATGGTGCACGGGCGGAACCCATGATTGGTTCCCTGTCGACCCGGCCCTGCCAAGATGCCCTTGCCTGCACGAGGGCCCCATCTGGCAACGGATGAGAGACAGGGAGGGAATCAGGTGCACGGATGGATGGTACGCGGATGAATGGATGGATGTCGTTCTATCCAGCGACTGGGTTAGATTGGTGGTTGCAGAAAAAGGTGAGTTGACAGAGGTGAATGGAGGAACTCTGTCAGAGATGGATGTATGAAGTGGACAGAGGAGGGTCGGGAGGGACGGATGAAATTGTACTTTGGTGACTGGGCGAGATTGGTGGCTGGAAGAAAAAGTTTTTTTGTGTACAGACAGGAAGGCAAGGAACCTGTCTCCTACCCCACACTTCCCACTGTAGTGGAGCAACATAGCCAGTATGGGATATATTATTTTGTTGGTTCGCCTTTAACCAAAGAACACTCAAAACTTCACTAAGGTAGAAAATACCATAACCCGTGAAAATAACATAAGGTGATTTGCATCGAAGATCTAGTCAGATAATCATGAGATAATTTCCCAACATAGACGAGAACGATTCATGAAGAATGCATGCAAGTTGTTTCATATTTTTTTGCCCTACACAAAAAATGCTACAATTTTTCAAAGTGGAATGTTGTCCAACCCCCTACTCGTTCACGAGATTCTTACCCCCTACACCGAACACGGTAGTCCACAGAACATCGCCTCAATCGGTTACCTCATGAGTACATCAACACTTGACTCCCATTGGCTGCACTAAGTGTGCACGCATTGAAGTTGTTGCCGAGCCATGATCCGTTTTAGAACTGGCACTTCACCATTATGACGGTGGTCTAGTGCACGGCTAGAGGGTGGTTAGCAGGTTATGGTATTTCTACCTTACATCACATTACAGCCGGCTGTTGGCTTAAAAAGTGACGGGAAAACGGCCCACACTAGTGGGCAAGGCGTCCACTGGCTATGCCCACTAGTAAGTGTGGGTCGGGCCTCACTCACATGGATGGATGAATGCAACAATAGAGTTGAACCCAAATGGATGGATGAGATTGTATTGGGTGACTGGGCCGGATCGGTTGTTGCAGGTGAGGGTTTGTGTACCAAAGGGAAGAAGGGGAGGGGGTCCTCAAAATGAATGAATGTCCTTGCGGAGTCCGTAATAACTGGTTCCGGAGAATCAAACTTGAGCATCTTTGTTAATGACAGACCCCAGGGCCAGGACTTCCTTACTGCTTAGGTACAGGTACATTATAATAGGCTCTCTTTGAGCTCTGAGGCCGGATGGGGCCGCATTCCTTGCAGTTCGATCATCAGTCCCTCGAAAGTTAAGTCCCTCCGAGAGCTGTACCCCACCAGTTATGTAATTAATGCACAGCCAATGGGGTGCTTGTTAACGCATCTTTTCAAACCCCCGCATCATTTCGTCCAAGACCCCTTATTAGGGTTTCGATGCATGTTTATGGGCCCCATCGATCCTTGGGTGGGTGAGAAGTATGTTACCGTTCTCCCTCTTTAGTATGACACGTTCGGGAAACACACACAAAGAAAAGCGTCGTGTTATCTATAGAGGGGTCTGTCGTCTTCTCGTTACTATGACAAATGGCGTAAAGTTGTCGTGTTATCGAGGGAATATATATGTTTCGCATCACTAAGTTTTACTGTAGGTGGAGCAACATCATCCATGTCCATTCTACACTAGTAACCCTAATTCTCATCAAGTTCCCAACAATAAGTGCAGTTTTCCAAGTAGTTCCCAAGTGAAAATGGATGTATTTTAGATGTACACAACATAGATGGAAGGAGTTTACGCATTTACCTACCTCGGTAATATGACAAATCGGAGATTCTAAATGTCGCATTGTCGAGTGTTGTGGTTGTATAAAAGAGGGAGCTTTGAGCTTAAATTTTAAGTTGGGTCTTGCAAAAAAGGTGTCGTAATTAATATCGAGGGTGTTGTATTAATGAGGTTCGACTGTAGAACCCTGGTCTCCTTTCTTTTGTGTGCAGTGGTAGGATAAGGGCCGTACGTTGGGTTTGCACTACTAGGGTCCACAACCAAAGAAGTTCCAGAATGTAGCGATCCTTCTTGGTGGAGAGCCAAGAATGTAGCGATCTCTCTACAGAGTCCACTTGGACCACATACTTTATACCTCCGAAGTGGTAATTTATGGCGTCGCAATAACTTGGGACAGTGCATATTAGATGATGATGCCCATGAGTTCGGGGCATGGTCTGGTATGGGAAAGGAAAGGAAAGGAAGGGAAAAGTAAAGAGTGCCCAATACATGCGAGCGGGGATTAATGCATACACAAAAAGCCTTAAAATAATACGAACTCAAAGACTCAACACTGTTAGTTGATTCGACCCCAACGCAGTGATCAGGGAGAGGTTTGGGCATGATCGGTTGAGATCCTAGTGTTTGCAAGTCCAACCGCTTACATCATGTTCACATCCTTCGGTTCTCCTTTGCTAAATTGGGGTTCTAAATTGGGGTTGCTAAATTGGGGTTTTAGAGGACTGTGTAAATTTTCCTGCAATCTTGAACCTCAACCGCTTCATCTGCCCGTCAGTAACTGCCAGCTCTCCCCCAACATAGCCCTGAAGTAGTTCAATACAAGTCATGTGAGATGGACCTAACTTATTTAGGGTCATGTGAGCAGGCGAAGCTTTCATGGTGGATATATAGGTTCATCAAGAGATACGCCACTGTTGTGTAATATCTCTCTCTCTCTCTCTCTCTCCCTCCTCTCCTTCCCCCGTACACTAAGTAAGGGCCACATACTTTATGCCTGGGGAGTGGTAATTTGTGGTGTGGCGATCATTTGGGACATAGTAGAGTATATTAGATGCTGCTGCTGCTGATGCCGCCCAGGAGTCGGGGCCGTGGTGTGCCATGGGAGAGGGAAGAGTGTACATTAGAGCCAGCTTAAAATGGCAGGCAGGGAGGGGAAGGATGGGATTAGTCGTAAGCAGCAGCAGCAGCAGTAGTGGCTCATTCCTCACATCAGCAGGGGCCCTGCTGCTGCTGAATGGGTGGAGTCAAGGGATAAGTGCAAGTGGCCATGCAGCCTTTGATTTCGTTCCAAGTGGCTCCTCCCAACCGTGCATGGGCCTGCTCCCCGTCCAGCAAAGCTGGGAGCCAGCCCCCTGCCTGCCGGCCTGTATAATTACACTACACTACACTACACTACACTACACCGCTGCCGCCGCTGCTGCTGCTGCTCATTAAACTGAGGGCCACTTCACACATGAGCCACGAGCAGTGACCGTGGAAGTGTGAGAGCCCCAAAGAACGTGTCCCGAGGCCGTCCCGACCACACCTCCAACAACATCATGTAGTGTGGTCACGGATCCTCAAGGGTAGTGTGAAGTCATCCACGACCGGGCCCTTGAGCGAATGCGGTTTCGATGGATTTCTATTCATGCGGGGTCCTCACGCGTGATGAAATAGAGTGAATCAACGGTTGTCCGGAGTGTCGTGGTCTCCTGGTTTTGTGTTAGGCTTGCCTCCAAGAGGTGGTTTCACATGAGCCACGAGCTATGACCGTGGAAGTGTGAGAGCCCCAAAGAACGCGTCCCGAGGCCGTCCCAACCACACCTCCAACATCATCATGTAGTGTGGTCACGGATCCTCAAGTGTAGTGTGAAGTCATTCGTGACCGGGCCCTCGAGCGAATGCGGTTTCGATGGATTTCTATTCATGCGGGGTCCTCACGCGTGATGAAATAGAGTGGACCAACGGTTGTGAGCGTCCAGAGTGTCGTGGTCTCCTGGTTTTGTGTTAGGCTTGCCTCCAAGAGGTGGTTTTTGAAAAGAGTGTGAGCGACCGTGAAACGTGATCCATTCGATGCCATGTAGGAGTCCTTGTAGACGTTACGTCCGTCTTGCCATTCACTTTTATATACTCCGGTGGTCCCTCGAGCATAGTGTGAAGTAGTGAACTTGGGCCGGCTCCGCCTTTTCCACCAATGAGAGTGCTTGAAGTGTACTGGTCACGGGCTCTCAGTCTCGTGTGTGAAGTGGCCCTTAGTCAACGCCACCGTGCTTGCTTCTCCATTCACCATCGTTGTCTAAGACATGAAACCAAACGGAGTAACTCCGCTGCTTGGTACATATACCGTCGAGGGGTGTGGGATTAAGTCACAACGGGATGCTGACATAAGGTAAGGTAGAGTAGAGGCACCCATAACCGATCACTCAAGAGGTTTTGTTGGGAGAAATATAAGGTGGTGTAAAATTCATCTGTGTAGGAAGATAGAAACCAAGAGGATTGCAATACTATCTCTTACGTTGAGATTATTATGGATTTTTGAAGTCAAAAATTGGTCCAAACATATTATCATTGTCTAGAGTCTATCATAATTGCTCATTCAAACCGCTCATTCCTTTTCACTTTAGCACTTGAAACCAGGACATTTGTCATGGCACGATTGATTCTAGCTTGATCGAAATCGAGTCCTAGTCTGATTGAAATAAAGACACCCTATAGGTTGTTGATGGGGTCCTGATCGGGAAGAGATGCCTCTACTATATCCGTGACAAAAACACGTCAGCCATGTAAATCTTGTGGATGGAAGGCTACTAAGGTTGAGGCATCTATAGCCGATAAAATAAGAGAGTTTGCGTCTATTTAGGAGGAGTATTAGCGCGGAATTATTTTTTCTTGTGAAGAGAAACAAAATTATAAGGAGAGTGCAAAAGAGTTTGATTCTTTTCATGAATATAGGAATTGTTACAAAATTTGAAGTGGTAAGGTTAGGGGAAAACATAGTCGATCTATCTAGTTGCTAATACTTGGCCATGACAATTGTCAAAACTCTCACGAAGGTAATTATACTAGAGGCGCCTATTCCATATCAAGACCCCATCGGCAATCTATCGGGAACCAAAATATTGATTAGGCTGGGACTGTATTTCAATCAGGCCATAATTAATAATGTCATACACATGTCTTGGTTTTGAGTGTCAAAGCAAGAAGGAATGAGCAATTGAAACATCATACCCTAATTAATCACGCACTACATATACTTACTTATGGTGATAATAAGTGTCATGTTGACAATTAGCGGACATGACACTACTAGACCTCTAGGTTCAATAATCAATATAATTGAGGGGTGGGGGGGGTGATGATCATTTATTGATGAAGGGAATATTCACTTTGACAACAAATAAGGTATTCATATGAGCTCCAAAAAAATGGCTATAGGACCCTAGCACAATTTGGATTTGGTAATCAACTCACGCTAAATGTGTGTTCCATATCCTACCATTAGTGGATGCAAAGCTAAAAGTGTTTGTTTGAGGCCTCGCTACTTTACGCATAATGGCATCTTGGATATAAGGTACACGGGCCTCTTATGGATACTCCCACGAGGTTTGGCATATTTTGAAGTGCAATAATATCATGAAAAAAACATCCATTCAATTAGCAAATCGTGTATGAATCCAATGCCATGGGAATGAGAGCAAGGTGGCTAAACCTCAATATGCAATGTATTTTCAAAGGACACATATGCAATCTTCTTAAGTGGTTACATAAGTGAGCCTAGAGTGGTTAGTGTTAAGTAGGTGTTGAGCGACCCTTATTATTATTATTATTAATTTTAAACTTTTTTTTAACAGTAGTAGGTTTGGCTACATGCTAAGTTTAGAAGCATCTAAGGTGGCGAGCTTCAAATTTTTGTGCAGTTTAGGGTGGCCACATTTAGATGAATTGAAGGGAGTAATTGGTGAATGCATGAAACATGTGTGTCAATTGGATGGTGACTTCTAATTATACTTGGAAGAAAACCAAGGCTACATGTATTCTTTGGTAAGGTGAAAAATAGTTCCACATATAAAATGTTTTGCAAATAATTGGCCTCATATTTATATTTGCAATCCAAATGTGGCCACACACATCACAAAGTAAGGGGGAACTTGGCTACATATCGAAATTGAACAAACCCATTGAAATTGGCCACCCAAAAAAATTGCACTAGCCCCTTAAACCTCTAGAGACTTTCAAGTTCAATTAGTTTGCATATGTATGAGAGGATCAACATGCGCATTTCATACACTTCAAGCACTTAGCAACATCTTAGGATAGCAACCATCTAAAACATCAATGTGCACCCAAATTGAACTAGTTTGCACACATATAAGATGAACCAATTTACACACATACAAGTACAAATAGGTAGGAGGGAGATTGGCCTTTTACATATTAACAAACTTGCATCAAAAGGTCCAAACTTGGTTACAAAATCAGATGCACCACTAGTGGTGTTTGAGATTCTCCGCAAGCCACTTTCAAGCACCACTAGTGTGCTCCATTCCAGCACTGGAAATTTGGTACCCAAAATGTTGAAACTCCACTACAATAAAAAAAAAAAGGGTCGTGCCATTAATCAACACTCTAGGAGCAAAGAGGCTACAAGGTACAAGTATAGAGGGCAAGCGGGTGGCGACTAGAGGCGTGGAGAATGGAGGAGAAAGTGGTGACACCACTCACCCCACTTAACTAAACCCTAGGTGCTATAAGCAATCTTGTGTTAACTTTAGGAAAGTGTTGTTGCATGCCTCACTAGTGTGTTGTTTTCGACTCTCCCTTTGAACTCAAATGAGAAATGGTAATAAGCATTCACTACGAACATATAAGTCCTAAGCAATCGCCTTGCATTTGCGAAAGAACAATGCAAATCCACTAGAGTGGTAGATTTGTAAATGTTCTAGTGGCATAGGAAAAGTTTTTAGTGATGCATGATAGTTTCCAAGAACTCATATGCTCGTACTCATTATGAATGTCTAAACCAAAATGCCATTCTAATATTTCAAGATCGAGTTTGAAGTCCTTGATGTATAACAAACAAAGATTGGCATAAAAATTCAATTCAATGGCAAGTAAAATGTGGTCACATTGCAATGTTGGTCACCTTTCTTGTGTAAATCAATGCCACATGCACATTGAAATTGAAATTTAAAAAAAAAATTGTATTGGAAGTACTATATTGGGCTTAAATGAGAATCAAATTAAGAACATCAATTCTATAGTGATGAACTCAAATTGATCCACATTAACCCTAAATGCATGAATTGGTTTGGAAAAAAAAATAAAAAGTAAGAAATTATTGGCTTTGCTTGAACTTTGCAAAGCCACGGATATGTTCACAACATTAATAACCCCTCCTAGCCAAGATGTATTGAGGAGCGTTGCAGAGCCACGCATCATAAGCAAGCAAGAAAGTAGGAGCAACCTCGCATCATAACAAGCATGAAGCAAGGGAAGGAGTAGCGGAAAGCAAACCCACAAGCAACAAAATTGAAAGGAATCACAAGGAAGCTCTACACACTCAAGAATGTAACCCCTACAAGGAAGTCATAGCAACCAAACCCTTCATACAAGTCCACCCACATGTCCTGCAAATCCACGACCATGCAGGAAACTACCAAATAACCATCATACTAAAAGATTGACTTGGTTGTGAGAAATTTACTCAAAGCATACTGCCACAAATACATCCATCCTCTCACCACCATCACAAAGCTTTGTTATGGAAATTCTCTTACTAATTGATCTATACACTAAGACATTACCATGACAACCGCCCAAACACCATCCCCATCAGCCACAACCACCAAACATTCCTATGAATATCCTAGACAACCTCATCAATACCTTCCAACTCACACATTCATAATCCTCGATCTAGCCCACTCGTGTGCCCCACAAACTTCACATAAACCACTCCCTATGACAAAGACAAAGTCTTTGGATCGCTAAGACCAACCTACTCTAACCAATAGAGCGGACATGACATTGCACATATAACAAATGCAACTCTTGTCCCAAGAGCCACAAGATGGTCTCGACGAGGAGCCCAAGCAAACCCCAATTCCACCACAATGATCGCCATTAACCATCTTGCCACCATCACAACAACAATACACTCCCCTTGTACTACAATACCAAAGAACTTTTTTTTCACATCCATAATCATTATCTCACATAAGAATAATCAAACAAATGTAAATGCCTTCGTACAATCCTCACACCAAAAAACCTAAAACCTAATGTACCTACATGAGCACCCATTACCCCCCCCCCCTCCTCCCCAAAATCATATTATATGGATGGTTCATTCTCTCTCCCATATAGGGAAGGTAACATAATCATCGAGGAACATGGGTCTTCTGTGGCCCACTACAAGTCTCTATAATCGCCAAACCTCATGGATACCCAAATATCTTAAGAGCGGAACTATACGCATTTTTAAAAAGCAAAAGGACACCGAGACAATTACCACAAACACGTTCATCTTCACAAAAGGCCTTGACAACACAAACTTTCTACAAACATCCCTCCTCCCAAAAACAACCATGTGGATAAACTCCTCATCGCACGTGCATTGAACGTCGTTAATACTTTATCACATAATATTACCATGAAGAAAGTTCGAGCTCACACAAACATCCTCGATAATGACAAAGCAAACAAATTAGCCAAACAAGGTGCACGAGAACCTCGAATCATAGGGACCCTTTGCATCACACAGGCCACCCAAGTCCATTCTTGCCCTCTATCTCCCCCACCTCAATCCAACACGATGGCTTAGTCTAAAATTTAAAAAGCTATATAGAAAAATAATACAAAAGCCTAGCCCTCATATCACATGCCACAAACACTGTACCAAACATGAAAAAATGGTTTCCCACCAAATACCTCCACCTAAAATGGTCTATCCTCTTCTAAAACCCATCATGGATCACTAACACCCAAATCATTAAAGTCCTTGATTTTCGATATGGAAGCTAGATAAGAAACTACTATAAAAAAAAACATGTCCTCAAACAAGACATCTCCCCACTATGCAACCTCTAATTGCCAAAATAAATGACACATGCCTCCACATCTTATCATGTTGCACAAACAACACATAAACATCCTCCAAACTAGCAGGCATAACAAGGTAGTGCATGCATTACCCAACACTCCCCTTGCCCATCTCACAACAAGATGCTTCACACTCATAAATGCCCGCAAAATTGAAGACAACACAAACATAATATGATATCATCGTGGCTCCTTCCATGGACATGCTACATGCATCATAGGCACAAAACCCACAAATAAGCTCCTATTTACACTGCACCCCAATCTAAAAGTACAAAGTTTGATGTCATTCTTAGACTCGACTAGTCTAAAAATGGAACTATACAAATTGTATAATAGTTTAGTGCATCCACCTACCCAATAGGTGAGTTGACTAGATGCCACGAAGTTCTAGTGTGCAACTACTTCTCCACTTCATGCATGTCTTGATTGGGATTTCCATTTAGTGACCTACTACACAAGGTGCCATGGAGACTTGCCCCTCCCAAGTTTGTTGTTCATTCACTTTTATCACATATTGTTGGTAAAATTTGGAAAACTTCCAATGAAATTATATTCACCTGAGTTGGCTATAGGTTTCCAACCACGTCTAGCCCACCTACCCTCCTTTTGATTAGTTTGTCAAGCATCCTCATTTTGGTCACTTGGGTGAACAAGAATTTGACACTTGGCACAAAACGATAACCATTTGAAAGGCATCATGAGGTCTACCACAATGGGAAACCCATGACATTTCAATGCCATAAAAAAAGCATACTTGATACTCTCAAGCAACCCTTTCTAGCTCAAAGAAAGGACCCCTTTTCACCTCGCAGGATAGAAAAGTAGACTACCTTCACCTTAAGGACTTTCTCAACTACAAATGTGAAGAATATTTGAAGCAAACCTTGTCTCCACCCAACGCAAAATCATTGTTGTTTACCGTACCTCAATTCATAGACTCGCCATCAAAACTAGCTAGTGGCCAACTTCTCAATCCCTAGAGATAAAATGCTATGCCACTTTTGCTCTTATAATGCAATTGATAATTGATGCATACTTTGTGTCATGGTGTCCCACGCATGACTCCATTAGTGATAGATTTCCTACCTTATAACAATTGTAACGCTTGGTAGTCTCGGGTCTTTCTATTCCAACTAGATCATTAAGTTGATATCAATTGTTATCTCCCCATAACCATTGCACAACATTGCTTTAGGGAATCAGTTTTCTAGACCCCACCTTGATGTACTTCTAGTCTTATAAATCTCTTGGCTTCCTTGCCTTTGAAACCAATTTCATTTTGATTGGGGGTTGTTGACCCCAATTTAAGAATCAAGTTGAAGCATGTAAACCCTTGGGGCTTTCCATTTTTATTTTATTTTTTTGTGCTAACCTACCCCCGTGGTAAGGATCACCAAACACACCCTCTCGATTTGCTCCTAACCATAGAAGAGGAAGCCTCCCGTCACTACAAATAAATATTGCATTCAATGTCATATGGTGTCTCATGTCAATGTGGTCACTTCTCTAGTAACACTTCTTCTCATGAATAAGTTCTTATTACAAGTACTATCATCCCAACTTACTTCTAATTCATCCAATCGTCAATCATTGAAACCAAAGTTTGGTATACTTTGGAACCCCCAACACTTCGGCAATGAAATGTTGTCATGGACGATTGAAATTTGGACGCGAAATCACTTAGAAACCGATTGCAAACCCTACGATGCCCAAAACCTTCTACAAGGATCGACAAATAACGTTAGGGTTTACATTTCATGTCGATGACACTCCATGTGCGGTTTACACATAGCATCGAGCAAGGCAACTAGAATGTGGTGCCACTAAGTACAATATATTTAGTGTACATAATACACCGAGTTCTTAATTCGATGTTACAGCAACAACAACAACAACAATCTCCTCATCAAACCACTAGCCGGGAGCGAAGGAGGGGCATATACGAATGCTTGCTTCTTGTTAGTGTACATAATACACCGAGTTCTTAATTCGATGTTACAACAACAACAACAACAACAATCTCCTCATCAAACCACTAGCCGGGAGCAAAGGAGGGGCATATACGAATGCTTGCTTCTTGTTAGTGTACATAATACACTGAGTTCTTAATTCGATGTTACAACAACAACAACAACAACAACAACAATCTCCTCATCAAACCACTAGCCGGGAGCAAAGGAGGGGCATATACGAATGCTTGCTTCTTGCTTCTTCTTCTTCTTCTTCATCATCTTCTTCACTACTTCCCGGCCACACACACACATATACACATACATATACATATACATATACATATACATATACATACATACACATACACATACACACATACATACATACACATATACATTATATAACACTTTGAAAGGAGGCATGCGCATGAATGCGGGGCGTCCCAGGACTTGTCAAGGTTAAGTTAGAAGCCCATTGTTGGGCCCTAATTTGGGGCCTAAGATTGGGAGTAGCGATATAGCTTGTGCATGGCATTTTGGATATGGTGCTGATTTGGTCACGAGCACAGATTGAATTGGGGAAGGAACTTTATGAGCTCACATGCTACCCGTGAATCAAGTCCACTGCATCATACTAGCTAGGAGGCTGGGAAGAAGAAGGAAGAAGAAGAAGAAAAAGAAGAAAAAAGAAAAAAGAAAAGGGGGAAAAGGGGGAAAAGGGGGAAAGGGGGAAGAAGGAGAAGGAATATTAGACCCGCATTTTGTGGCGATAGGGGTACAAGCACGGTAAAGTGGACGGCTCCTGATTCATGCCTGGTGTTGAGTGAAAGTGATTCAATTTTATATACTAACTTTGAGTTTTGTGAAGAGAAAAGAAAAAAAATCATAGACATTTGAAGGAACATGTTGATCTACACACAAAATTCCAAGAAGAATCTACATGTTTTAAGAGATGGTGCAAGTGGTGTGCAAGGAGGTGATATTAAACAAGCGACTGTCTAGAATTTGTTTTAAATACCATAAAATACCATAAAATCAATGGCTTTCTACAAAGTTTTGTGATGGTGCCCTCAAGTACATGATGAATTCAAGGAATATGAAAAAAAAATCCAACTTCAAGATAGTCAAGGTCATGAAATCTATGTTCAAACTTAGATTCAATCATTTGCTTTTGAGCATCACTTTTAATGAGAAGCATTGAAGATCTCAACTTCATATTCTACATTTGAGTATTTAACACAATAATAAAGGTCGTCATAAACAACACTTTCCTACTACTTTTAGGCCTTTGACTAGAAAGATTATGGTTTTAGTATACCGGGGCACTATTTCGGTCCACTTTACCATGTTTGTCAAATCAACCCTTGCTACACTACATTGTATCATTCATGGCATCTACTATCACTTGTTTGAAACTACGAGATGCAGTTACTTCTTACTGTACATTTCATTTCTTAAAACAAAGAGTGGATCTCTTTGAACATTATAGAACGTATACAACTGCACTTCATAACATTATTCAGATCCACAACAGTGTTCTGTGGGACTAGAAATATTCTACAGAATATTCCACACATTTAGTATGTGACTGAGCATTGAGTGACACTAAAATACCATAAACATTGCAATCTTCTTCACTCAATCATGTTGGAATTTTGTACTCAAAATGGAGTGGATTTTAGTGAATGTTTTTGAAGCAGTGATATATGCCTTCTAATTTCACATGCCCTGCAGGCCTGCAAGAATCGCTTGCATGATTCCTTGCATTTAATGACCAAATGTAAGTCAAGGTATTTTTTTTTACCGTTTGCGGCCCCCTTCTAGTAATTAAGTTACCGCAACTGCAAGTACTTTTACCTCTTAATATCCTTTTGGCTGCTCGAAATTTGAAGCTTCAAACAGAAAAGAAAGCACAAAATTTGAGATGGTTAATTACTGAGAGAGATTTTATGAATGTGTTTATGATTGTACCAGATTCAGATCGATAGAGTACACTAAACGTTGCATTAAGTGTCATATAGTATCTTATGGTAATTACTTTGGTAATTTTTTCTAATGACATTTCTTTTGAGTAAGTTTATAAATGTAGTCATGAATGATTTGAAATTTGGATGAACTCCATGTCAATTATTGAAACAAAATTTGGTATAATCTGCATCCTAACAATTATGGTTATGACAATATGCCAAAAACATTGTCCACTTCATGGCTCTTTCATATGAAAATCGTGATCGGTTCTACTACCATAGGGGGTTCTCTGTTCTAGACAAATTGAATTATGTCCCCTCAAATTGAGCCGCGTGTCAATGTTACATTGGTTGAGATCCACTTGCGTCTCATATGGAAACTACATTTTGGCACTAGTAAAGGTAAAATAGAGCTCCATGTGCATAATACACTTTGCAAATCTTGCTTCGAATTTGACATGGGTTTCATCTTATCCATTGGTCAGTTTCGGAGTGTCGAACAACTGGAAATGGGGGACCAGACCCCTTCACACGATGTTTTTGGTCTTTTACAATCTTCTTGAGGATCATAAGTGTGGCACAATTTTTGTATGGTTTTCTCATTGAATTTCATTTCAAAGCTGCAATTGAGACACCATTGTCAGTCCACAACATCTATCATTGGGGGTGCAATTAAAACTTGCATATCCCAAGTTCGTTGTTACTATCCCTTGCATACTAAAATGCAAACACATGACACTTGCCTTTAGTATGCTCAATAACATCTTTCCTTGCACATTACAACGCAAAACTATCATCTCAAGTACCCCAATGTGCTATACTAAACATCATAATGAAAATAAACTTTCCCTCTAAAAAGTCACTAATGTTGACAAATAACATCATGTTGATAATTAGCAGACGTGGCATTTTGAGACCTCCAAGCATCTAGTTTAGACCATTCACCAATAGGGCGCGTGACACTAAATACTATAAATTGTGTAGACTAAATCTTAGAGTATCTAGGATTAAATATGCTTGGACCATAAAATCACCTTGCCATACAATGGTTCCCTACATTTTTACCCCCCCCCCCAATGGTGGATATCCCATAATTTTATGGTTTGGTTTCTTAACACCTACCAAGTTGATAACAAGAAAAAACATCCCTCCATGCACGGGGAGGTCACTTCATTGTCAAGTTGACACCACGTGCGGACAAAGTTTGCTACCCCTATATTACATGCCATATATAATTTTAAAATTTATGATATTTTTTCTACATATACATAACCATTGATAGTATCTTTTGTATACTTTTTTGAAATTTTTAGTCATCTTTATTTTTTTAGTAATTGTTTTAGTTCATTTCTATGTCATTCTAGTTAGAAATGGTATGTTTTATGAAAAAAACAAATCATCAAATTTAGTTACCACTTTTGACTATGTCATAGGTACTGTGTATATCTACTCATGAAAAACATTTGATAAAATTTTGACCCATTTTGGCGGTGCAACTTACCAAAAGAAGATGTTTTTTGGTCGCACATGGTGTTCAACTTGACAATGGAGTGATCTACCCGTGCCTCCATGTAGGTTGGTTGTCAATTCATCTCAATTTAAGCTCACTACACTAAGTCAAGGTCTTTGATTCCGATTTTAAGGAAACGATAGATAATAAGTTAGCAATCATTGGGCTCTACAACAATAACCAACGGTTTGACCCCCCCCCCTCCCCTACCCCATCAGTAGGTGTTGTGAACGTTCGCCCAAAACTTTACCTATTCAAACGCCACCATAACAAAAACATCACCCAACATAGTTGGCAGTTGGTTGGGTCATGAGCCATGCCACGTAGATGTCGAGAATATAACACAACATAGTGAAAAAAAAGAAAAAAGAAAAGACTAGCTTGATCTCATGTTGTATGGAGATTAAAAAAAATTCCAAATATTTTTAGGTTGAAAGTGAGCTATGATGTTGTCTAATGTTATATAACTATGGACTTGCCAAGAACATTATTATTTTTTTCTTTTTTTTGAGACAGAAGGCCAACCCAGCCAACGCCAAATGAATTGAAACCAAAAGAAAACCGCACCCATCACTGAGGAGAGGCGGGACCCCTCGGGCGCGTGTTTGAATTCTGTCTCGTCACAATTCAAAGAGGAGGTTTATGTATTAGAGTGGAAAACAATAATACGAGCGGTTGCAATGTTTGGTATTTCAATGTATAGTAATGGTACTTAATGTATTGTAACACATGAAATTTGAATGCTCCAAGTTGTGTGTGTGTGTTTGCAAGAGAGATCATATGTCTTTTACATATGTTTTATTGTGAGCTAAAAGTTGGCTTGCGTAGAAATACCGTGGCTTATAGATGAATAAATAACTAGTATTTAAATTTCAATTGATAATGCTTTTCACAAGATATTCATAGTTTGGTATAATGTTGACATCAATTTGATATCATATTTTTTCAACACACAATAATTCATGTTTGTGTAGATAATATTGATTTTTATACTACTAGTTTAAACATACGATATAGTGGGTTCAAAGAGGATTTAAATCAAACAACATTTTATTTACCAAATTATCGAGAAAGGTTAAAATCTACACTAAGAGCTGTGAAAGATGTAATAGCCCACATTAAATCAAGTAATTTAGCTTGAGTATTAACATGTTGCAATGTCTACTTTTTAAGGTCCAAGAGGCCCATTGTAGGCTTCAAGATGGCATACATAGGGGGTTTAAGATTATGATTTGATATTTCAAGCTAAATTGTCCAAAGGGGGCATGTTCAAAATCAACTCATGTACAACATGCCGTATACAGTTGTAAACAAACATATATGAAAAATATGTTAGTGTTAATTGTAAAGTCACTAAAAGTGGGACGAAATCAAGTTTTTTGAAGCAATCTCCCATGTTTACCACTTCCAAAATTTGTGTTAGTAACCTTAAAAAAACTAGGGAGGGAAGTTGTATTGCTCTATTTCACAACAAGAAAACTTTGAGAAGACTTTCAGTTCTTTTCATAAGTTTGAATCTATTTGGGGCATACAAAAGTATTGAGAGAAGCAAAGAGATGCATGTGCGCATAGGTGGCAAAGAAATGAAAAAAATATTCTCAGTTAAATAAGATAAAACATGTTGACAACTAGAATTGAAAGCTTTATTCTATGGAGAGTTAGCTCGTTTAGAGTACCAACACTTGAATACATCTAATCACCATTGTGACATGTGACTTTATCATACTCATCAATTTTGATATAGTTGTGCTAAATATCACTAGTTACACATAGATTTTAAACTCATTTGTGATTTTATTAAATTTTAAAAAAAGTTGGTAAAAAATTTGTTCAAAAAGTTATTGTATAGATTCTACTCACAATTCTCTAGATGTTCCATCTATTTTTAGGACATGTTTAAACCAAAATGGTATTATTTGCATATTGCATTTTCATCCAAGCCCCTCCAAAGTTTTCCATTTGAAAATCAAAGTCTTTGGAGGAGATTTGGAGGAGTTAATGGCACTTGCCAATAAGTAGTGTGTTGCTCTAGTGATTACCCAAATCTGACAATGTGGATTTACTAGAAAGGCCAAACATCCCATTGACTAGTAGAGGGGGAGGAAAAACTTGTGAAGGGTGACCTAGCGGAGGTTGAGAAGTGGTTGGTGGAGTGTGAGCCAAACGGGAAGGTGGCGTTAGTGTGGACAAGGGGACAACTTGCAGCGGTGGGGCCTTATGAAAGATATATGTGGTGGATTGGGGGCTTTGGCAAGGCATATTTACTTTATAGTATGTTGGCAGAGCATACAAACTATGTCAGAGCACTACAATGGTTGTAGACGTTGGTGGAGTAATTTGTTGTTGGTTAATTTATGTTCACATGTTTTGGGTGAAGTTTGTTGTGGAGAACACACTAGTTTGTTTGTTTTTGAATTTTGAAATTTTGAAATAATTTTACACTTTGTTGGTTATTTGTTCTTGTTCAAATGTCGTGCTTGCTCAAATTCTATCCACGATTGCTTTAGTTTCCACTCTTTGATGTGTTGCCTATGTTGTGGAAATGTTATGGGAGTGTTGTGGGAATTATGTCATATCTTGCACATTTAAGAATCCGGGGGAGTCTTGTAAGTGTGAAGGGGATCTTGTTACTTCATTAGTTTAAAGTAATTGGTGTCGGTGATGTGTCTCTATGTGTATTTTTTCCTTTCTAAAATATTTACCAAGGGGGTCTCCTATACTAATAGAATGTCCAAGAGAGGTCTTTGTAGGAGATATGGGGTTGGTGGCCTTTGGCTCATGGTCTTCTTACTTGGCTTTGCTACTTACATGATTTCTTTGTGTTAGGGTTAGATGGAGCCTTTTGGTACAACGTGTTGCTCTTTGAATGATTCTTTCTTCCGGCTTCCCTTTTAAGTCCGGTTGAGGGTCACCGAGAAGTTTAGGTGTATTTTTATCTTTCCATAATAATAAGAGCCAAATCACAAGTGCTTAAAGGTGACAACACATGAGGTGCACCTGTGACGGAGGATGAATGGGATGATAAGGAATAGTAGCATGTAGAGTACCAATTTGGGTGTGGGAGAAACATTGTGATGGTGGGAAACAAAGACAAACACCAAGATGTTTAGTACATTGTTGGTCTTGTGGCTTTTGTCCATGGACGGTTTGGTTTCTATCTCATCTTTGACTGGTCTTGGTCAAGACATAAGGGTTTTGTCTAGAACATTATGGTCTCTAGCTTTGAGGTGATGACATTTGATTTTTTTGAGTCCTCGACATCCACCAAATTGGTACTCCCTAGTAATGTAAAAGGGGGACATGTTGGCAATCTAGCCCAATCCGATATAGTTGGGTGGCAACAAACCTTGACCACAACAACGATTTCACTTCTTTTAATTAGTGGAAGTAGTCTCGAACCCTCAAGATTTTAGTTGGTCACACATGCTATATGTTGTAATGGCCATGACAATGTGCACAAGTTTTGGGGAACTCTTCCTATCCAACTGACTAGGTGGGATTCAATGGGCGTTCAATAAGCTTGTTGACAAGATCTTGAGAGGGCCTACATTACAACGTCGGACTCTTTGTCTGATATGAGACAACATTGAACAAAACATAAATTTCTGAAGACTAAATATCTAGGAGCTCGTTACTACATTCGACTAGTAGGAAACATGGTCCCAAACAACATGGTTCCCAACAATACACTTATAGAAGTAGGCATGACCCGTTCATGAGGGGTCAAGATTGAGAATGCCATCATTGTCTTGTACATGCCCCAATATTTTGTACTCATGGATGTAGGTTTCAATGGGAGAATACGTTCATGTGTGCTCGGGGGGTTCATTCCCTCTTATATTTTGCATACATGTGCGTTCGGGACCTATTTATTGGGGAGGGGGGGTCATTTACCTTGCAGAAAAGATTATAAGGTGATGGTATTTTACATGTAAAAAGCCTGAAAATATTATATGTGATGATACTTTACACGTAAACATGTTTCACTATTTTAAAATCCCCTATTTTACATGTACATTTTTTACAAAATTTACCTACAATGAATATATTGGACCCTATTTTTTATCGCATGTTGTTCTACGATTTTCGCCAGTGAACCCCCCGAGCATGTGTGCTCACACATAGCTTAAGAGGCGATGATATTAGATTGAGGTTAATGATGTACAGTAATCCTGAACACATATATTCTTGGACACCATTAGCCCCAATGAGTTAGCAATCGTATGTGTATGCTAAAGTATAGGCATGGGGAAAAAATCATAGTGGAATAAGCATTCATGAAGGACTACTAGGGACTACCCATCCTACAAGCCACATACTATACGGGAATGTGCAACTAATGGTGTGGTCCTTAAGGAGTTAATTCACTTCCGCCTTCTTTTTAATCTTAAAAGTTTGTTGAGAAAATTGACCCCTAAGTTGATTAAGAGCAACTCCACCGAACATTGGCCATGGGGTTTGAGAGAACACTCTCGGAGTCATGGTTACCACCATTCGAGTGAGGCCCAACTTGACACGCGCCAATAGTCATGTGCGAACTCATGATGCTAATACAAAGCGAAACCTCTACCACCAACATTTCTCTTTTAGCAACAATGCTTCGATATCATCTCTTTAGGGCATCGCCAGCCCATTCCCGGCATCAGCTCCCGGCAGGGCGGGATGCAGGGAGCCCTGCTCAATGGAGGGAGGGTTTGGCGGGAGGGGGGTCCAGCCCATTGCCCGGCAAGGGCCCCCCGGCACACATGTCTCCAGCCACATAGCCCCCCGGCACACAGGTGTCCCAGCTTCACAAGCTACTTTTGGATAAGGCAGTGCGTAGCGGGAGGACAACTTCTCTCGGCAAACTCCAAAAATGTGCCGAGAGCGGGAGTAGCTTTACAGGGACCCTGTGCATAACGGGCTGGGTACCGAGCCCGGGCTCATTGTTCCCGGTAGTTACCGTTGCCGGGAATGGGCTGGCAATGCCCTTACTATGCACAAAATACTCACCGAGAATAACTCCAATATAATAGAACTTTTATGAGATGGAAGACGATTTGGGAAAATTTAGTGACGTGGTTGAATGGCGAGACAATAGAGGCAAGGCTATGAGCTTTCTCAAGATTGCATGCTCACACATTTGGCAATGCCCACGCCACCACATCTTTTAGGATTTGGCCTAACTTAGTGCGTGCTTGTGTCATTAGTGGAGTTGCTTTAATTGAACTCATCGGTACATTAAGCATTTTGCATATATTTTATGAGAATGTTGACAAGATGGTGATAGCCTCGAATCCACATTCAAGTTGCTCATTTGTGTTGGATTCTACATCTCAGTGTGTGCTCTAGTCTAACTATGCCCATGACTAATAAAATTGCCACTTTGCTATATTAGCATGTACATCACTAACACTTTCAATTGTTTTGGAGCACATTAAAAGTTCACATTGAGAAAACTGAGCCAATATTGCCTAAAATCCCCTCACTCAAGCTATTTGGGTAAGTGAGGTTTCCCCCCTTGGATTTTGTGATTAATGATGGGGGATATCCTACATTCTCCTTGCCTTATAATATGCACATCCACTTACGTGAAGATTTATAAAATAGCCATGATGCCATTGGCCATGTTCCAAAGTTTCAATAGAGTGGTCATCGGCAAGTAGGCTCTTTCCCCTACTATATTCAACAAGGAGTGTATTGAACTTACACTAGGCACACAATTCATTTAGTACCACAAAACAATTCAATGTTAAGCACTTACTAAAATAAGAGTTAATATGATGATACACAATATACAAATAAGGCAAGGAAGTTGTAAAGTGTGGGTGATTCTCCTTATACTTTTTGTTATGATGAAACATGGGCAAACTCCCACATGCTTAGTTCAAGTTAGTTTTAGCTTTGGTGGCTCGAGGGTTGGCAAGACACTTGTGGGTGAGGGGGTTAAAAAACCTATGGCGTTTCTCAACTTTGTTGTTAATTCATTCTTTTTGGGTCTCACTAGACTAAATCGGTGCCTAAACTAGTGTGACACCCTTGGAGGGGTGTGGCCTCCTCTCCAAGTGACTATGTCTTTCGGTCTCTTGATTATTAGTGTTGGCTATTTTTGTATCTCAAAATAAAATATTAAGTAGGGGAATGGGTAAATATAGGGGGGTTGGCATGTTATTATCTTGGTGAGATTGTATGAGCCATAGCTTGCTCTATCAAATAACTAATGAATAATGTGAAGGTTACAATAGTATTGTTTTGAATATAATACTATTTTTGTTTGATTTTTGTTTATGTACTCTTGGTGCATAGGAAGAATCGAAGTGAAACCATAAAATCATAAAGGTTCTTCATCACAAAATGTGATGATGCTCCTCTCCCAACTTGTGGGCATTTCTCATATGCGTTGAGGCATGTGAACTACTTTTAATAAAGACGATTGAAATTGCCCAAAGAGAGCACCTCACATGGGGCACCAAATCCTAACAAGGCCAACCTCAAAAATTGCTTGGTACAGTCTACCCTCTATAAATGTTAACCCTCGGGAGTGGATCAAAGTTAACATTTATAGAGGTGTTAACAGTTGACA
The DNA here is from genome assembly GCA_950295325.1 of Polytrichum commune. NCBI lineage: Eukaryota > Viridiplantae > Streptophyta > Polytrichopsida > Polytrichales > Polytrichaceae > Polytrichum > Polytrichum commune. Next base: position 24,982,222 of record OX485807.1, on the reverse strand, counting down.
ATTATAAAATTACTTTTTGGAGCAATATACAAATCTTAACATTTATAAATATAAGCAATTGTGAAGAGTCCTTGTGAGAGAGTACCATTCATAAAATTGCAAACCCAATCAAAACTTTATTCAATATCAAGTTTACAAATCACGGGTGAAGTATGAATCAATGGTTCTTTGGTGAGATTCATCTGCACGCACAACTTGCAAATATTTCTCAATCTGCACCAACGAACCCACATACTTGGACACATCACATGAACGTGATTCCATGTACCTTCTAATGGTACCAAAACTAGATTGCAAGTCACTATAAGATGGAATGGGTTCCACCTCACACTCCTCTATGATCCATATTATGGTTGTATTTCATTCGTTAAAATTTATAGAGTCAAATTTACAAAGAAGGGAGTACCATTTTGTTAACAGTTAACACGTTTAACATTTACAGTGTGCAATATGTGGGGAGTAGAAGAAAGTTAACATTTAGAGAGGGTTACCACTTATAGGTGTAACATTTATAGAGGGTGGACTGTAGTCTTGTGTTCTCAACATCATTTATTTCATGGATTGCTTGAGTTGTTGCTTGAATGGCCTCCCACCCACAGAGGGGGAGTCATCACATCTGAGTGCATCTCTCGTTTATCCAACATAAAAACTTGACGCCCTATATTGGTTGAAGTGGTGAATTCATCTCAAACGACTTGGAGTAGATTGACTCGGAATCTCTAAAACCAATTCCAGTATCAAATAGATTGAACATGACAACATTTGAACTACATACTATTTTCAAAACTTCTATGTTGGGTGAACGAAAGGTACGCTTGTATGCAATGATTCCCTCTCCCTCCCTCCCTCCCTCACACCCATACCTTATCCTTTAACTACATGTTCCCATCATTTTGCTTGCCAAGTGTTAATGAGCCGCCAACTAGCGGCCCTTGATAAGAAAGTGTTGGTATGGATAAAGCAATTAAGTATTAGTAGATAACCGTATTCCTACCAAAACATGCATGCGGCAATCCCCACTTTTCATATGGGACATATAACATAACATATGCATGTGGGATGGATGTTGAGAATTTGCCACTTGTAGTTTCATGACCTTTTCTAGCTCAAATATGCACAGATTTCAGGCATGCAGAATAATTCCAATACCAGCTTTACTCTACCACAAGTTTTCCATGTCCATCCTTTGCCAAATCCTAATTAAGTGCATCCCACCCTGCCTCTAGGAATCACTAATATATAGGGTTACCTATTATAGCCCCATAATCCCACCTTTTCATACTACAATGCCCTTTTGGATACAACATATATCCTCGGGGAGTCATGCGCAACAAATTAGAACACACATGAGTGAAAAATGAAGGGTCGTTTATTATTATTCTTTTTCTTTTTCTTGAAATATTGTATTCAAATATTCCCCACTAGATTATTTTGGTGTCGACGGTGTCATTCAAGGGTTGACTTGTTTCCAAATATGTAGTTTCAAGCTTTATAGCCATTCAATGCATTGTCACCTTCGTAATGGATGAGTATAGATAGACACCACGAATCCTGGCCGGGGATTCGTGGCACTCACTTAAAATCATCCGTGCGGATGAAAAAACACAGGAGTCATCTAAATGGCTATTTTTGGGCAATTTGATTCCGGAAATAGAGCCAAAGGCCCCGAATTAGTCTAGTGACGTCACATTCGAATGAATTGGCCCTCAACCCCATAGGGGGGCTTTTTTTATTGGAGCCACTTCATCCACAATATCTTGGATGGATGATTTTAAGTGAGTGCCACGAATCCCCAACCACGAATCCTTGGGTTGCATATAGTGGTGGTTCTAGCTAGGCGGCCACAATGTTAACAGGGTATTCGTGACAACGTCACATGGCTGGTTAAAAAAACGTCATGTACGTCATTTGCATTCTCGAATGCAAGCAAGGCCGGCTTGAATTGGTCTTTGGAGGCAACTTTTGCCAACTACATAAGGTTTTGCCAACCATAGCTTTTTCCAAAGTTCAAGTGCAATCCACAAGACTAAAAACGTAGGTGGCCTTGGAAAAAGAGTTACATGTGAATGTGACGTTTTCACAAATGCTATGTTCATTGGTTTTGGAATGGCCTACCTTAACAACTGAATTACGTCAACCTCTAAAGGTCGAGAAGGATTTAAAAAAAAGTCTCATTGTTTTCTTTGAGCAATCGGAACCTCTACCCCAACCATATTAGTGTACACATTTAGGTCATAATCTTATGAATGTGAATACATGGACAATTGAAATGTTGCATGAACAACCCAAATCTACAAATATGTTGTCTATACAATCCATATCCATCATAAGTGGTACAATTTATTATCATTAATAAGATATTGAATTGCACTAATTTTTTCAAATGATTCTTGGGGAGATTTCGCTTTAGCCTTTAGGAAATAATTATGTCAAGAATGAGGCATGGAAGGTGAGGAACATCGAGTTGGTAAGGTATACAACCCTTATTCAATTTATTTTCTTATTAGGACATCTATATTAAATTGGTATGTGGTATGGTGTGGCTCCATATCAGCTACTGAAGAGACACGTGTTTAGAAGAGATTGGACCGCGTGCTCAAAACATCAAAATCATCTTGGGCTCAATAGTCAACATGGTTGGGGACAACATATAGGATCATTTAATGAGCACATGAATCTTCACTTTGATGATGGATAAGATATTCCTTATTTCATATGAGCTCCAAAATTGGAGGAAAGTGCCTACAACCTCGATTTGGATCTGCTAACCATCTTGTGCTCATTACGTGTTTCATATCCTAGGAGAAGTGGGTTCATAACATTATTCAGATCCATAACAATGTTCTCCTAGGATTAACAATATCTCATAGAATATTCCCCATATATATCAGTATGAATGTGAAGAATATTCGGAAACAATCTGTGAAATATTGTCAGTCCCACAGAACACTGTTATGAATATGAATAATGTTATGTTAATAAAAAGAAAAAGTAACCATTTAAGACCCATCTTCCTTAAGTTAGTCAAGAAAGAAGGCATGTGTGATGAACTTGTGGGCATAATGTAGCTCAAAACCACTCAAACGGTTGATGAACAGAACTGCCAATTCCAGCAGCAGGCCTTTTAATTTGTTTGCTACCGTAAAAACATGTGTGTCTTAAAAATAGAAGTGGAAATGGCTGTGAAGGAGAGAGAGGGAATTATCGTCATGGTCTTACCTCTTACCCCTAGATCCATGACACTCCCAAAAAGACTAATTTTTGATGGTTTTTGTTTTGAGTGAGATCTTTGACCCTTTTACATGGAGGTGAAATTTTTGTTAGAATTAATGATCTTCATTTTGCATTCAATGTTCTAAATTTCATTGGATTTGGACTAAACCAAACCTCGTGATACACTAAGAAATGTGTGAGATTAGAAAAACAACACTCATATGTACTTGGAAAGCTATGAACATTTGCAAGGATTTGAGTTTCTTTCATGTTTTAGGTATCTAGCATTAGGATTGGTGATTGGAGTTTTTGAAGTTACTAAAAAATATTATGTAAGAATGGATGTAAAACGGAATACTACACGTCGCAAGGGCTCTCGAAAAATCATATTTGGTGCAAACATGAAAACTTTAAGCTCGAAGGTTCCCAATTTTGTTGGAAATATTGTGCAAAAAGTTTAATCCCAATTGGGTCTCGTTCCTATCATTATTCATTTGAGGATGTTAGGAGGGTTAAAGTTTGTTTTTAGTCACCTACCCTGCCCACATGCACTTTCACATATCTATTAGTTTCTCATTTACATTGCCATGTGGATGGTTGATGTTTTTTAAAATAGCTCATACAAAGGCCGATATCATATCCATATAGTTGGATGCTCAAAAACACCTACAAATTGAGTGTTGAATATCTTCCTTAGAAACAATGATTTAAGGTCAGTTTTGAGGAGAATGGTGCTTAGGGATTTAGGGGTTAATACAACACTGTATAATATGACAACCTCAATATAATGACACAACTTTTGTAAACCAAACTTTCTAGTTAAAATCTATCTTTGTAATGCGCATGTGACATTATTGATACAACACTCTTAGACCCCCAAAATGTCATATTATAGAGGTAATAAATGCATATATGGGGGTGCCACAAATGTATAGTTACATAGTTTATATTAAATTTATGTAACTTTCACATATGAAATGTGGATAAAAGCACGTTCAATGTAAACAATGTTAAAGCATGGGAAGTAAGGGAACTAGGTTCTCTATCTCAAAACCTAATCAAGAGATTCATTAGATTCATTGAAGCTGAATATTGCATGTGAAAAATGGTTTATATAGCCTTGGGACATAGTATAAAACCACCTAGTTTTGACTTTAATGCAGAGCCCTTGGACTCTTTAGATGTTAATGAGAGACCTCCACATATTGTGAAATTGGCAAATGCTCAACATCATCCTCAATTAGTAGCTACATTTTTAATGACAACCCATTAGAGTTTACTCTTGCAAATGTAATGAAACTGCAAACCATATCAAAGAAGCACAATGAGATGGATGTTGATGATTTGATGTGTCTACATTAGTGGACTATTGATTCTCTCTTCAAGTCCACGTGGATTTGATGAGAGAAATTTACATATTTGTAAAGACATTTGAAAGAATATTTAATTTGTGTATGTGGCAAAAAAAACCTAATGTGTGTTTTCATTAAGTACCTCATTATGACAAAGAAGTCCAATTTGTCATATTATGGAATATGCGACACCTCAATAATATGATGGTTTTTCTCATTTCACGAACATTTCATATCGAAGACGTAGGAATGTATACGAGTGTACCTCTTATCCATCCAACATGCAGGCTTTTGTGGAACTTACCATAAGCAATCCCAACTTAAACACTACCTACGGTAAGTTTACAAGTAGTCACTACACTGATTATTCCATTTAGTGAGTGTGGGAAATCAGTGAAGGTGATACTAAATTTCTCTATGTAATGAAATTAAAGCCACCAAAAATCTAGGGTTTCGGGTGTCCAAAGTGTCAAAATCCCAAAAACTCTCAATCCAACTCTCTCTCTCTCTCTCTCTCTCTCTCTCTCCAATTTCTTCGTGTTAGGAGATGCGTTAGGAGTGAGTGGCGCCAACTAAGAAGAAGAAGAAGAAGAAGAAGAAGAAGCCTCTTCGAGTTCACCGAAAGAAAATCATGCACTCTACAAACACCTTAGACCATGCACTCATTCTCTTGAAATGTATGATAAATGAACATAAACATATATTCAGTAAAAGATGCAGTAAATGAACATAAACATGTATTCAGTTAACAATCAGTAAGAAATTCAGCCCTCACTAATTTTGAGATTTGACAAAATAGTGTGTGTTTCAAGAATTCGTACCACACGCACTAATAAATGGGATAACCAGCGTACACACACACACGCACATGTGCAGGAGGCATTGTACTGCACGGCATAACATCAACTTGTTCCCAAGAGTCTTTCTCCTGACTGCACCTCTATATATGTTACTAACTATAAGCTTCAAATATATACATACATACATATATATATATATAGGAATAAAACAAGATTCCACACCTGGCTAGGTTATTAATAAAAGGAGAAATGATGGGCAAAGAGGGAATCATCATCCATCAATGAGGCCTGAAATACTCCATCCATATCCTCTTCTATTTGCATACATATACAACATTATCCCCATTTTTGAACCCCGGAGATGGGTGGGTCCCCCACCCCCAATGAGGTAGCAAGCAACGTATTAATAAGTCTTCATGACACGCTAGAGGGGCTCGCCTCCTCTCCAAGTGGGTGGGCTTTTCCTTGTGTTGTAAGGTAAGTGGGTGTTGAACGGTCACTTTTTTCGCTTTGCACCAACTTATCGTATGATACGAAACATGCAATTAGTGCGCGAGAGTAATTACCAAATCCAAATCGTGCATGTAGTCATTTCAAATTGCAGCAAATAAATCGAAAATATGTTTGATTTATTTGAGAAGAATAGAAAGTAAAACGTTTCTCTTGTTTTGTTTCTTTGGTTACGCCTTTTCGTTAGGCCAAGAAAGCTAGAATCATGGAGCTTGTATGCATATTTAACCTGTCATCAAAGTGAAGGTTCTTTGAGTTAACAAACAGTCATTTAGCGCCCCCCCTGATTTTGTTGATCATCATGTCTAGAATGGTTCACACATTTCGAGCATGTAGCCCGATCTCTTTCCAACACGCGTATTTTGGGTGTTCGTTCTTAGGTTCACATCCAACCAATTGATATGGTCAACCTCTTGGTCATTTTTTTGGTTGAGAGTTGTTTTGGAGTCGACTCGATGCGGGCCACATTATTTAATTTTCTATGAAATCAATGTGAATGAGAACCTCATTTTATGCTTTTTTTTTTGATGATCCAAGGTGACTTTTTCCATTTCAAATAAAGTGATGTGGCTAAAAGTCTCTACAAATGTGGAAGGGACAACCCAAGCTCTTAGACCGTGCTAATATTTCCACTCCAACTGGACATTTAGCGTGGATCCACGCTAATTTCCCACCAACATTAATAGCATGCACTCGATAACCAACAAGAAGAGATAACCCACTTGAGATAGCCTTAACTAGATAACCTCCTCAAGTAGGTTATCTGTCATAACTGATCAGCTCATGAACAAAATATGAAAAAATGATGGATGGATGTGACGCTACATACATGGATTGCAAATTGCAATGAATTCTACACACACTTTTGCTCTTGGACGAGCGATCGGTTACGACTATCTTAATTTACCATGGACGATGTAGTTGGGAGGTGATGGGTGACGACACCAACAATAAGTAATTCATGTCATCACTTCCACTTCGATGGCGTCATGCAGTCTACATATGTGGTGACATTATTAGTAGTAGGGCATTCTAATGAGCTTCTTGTAATGAAGCATAGAGTGACGAATAGAGTGGCCGAGCAATTCATGACCATCATCAGCAGCAGTCATGGGCATTGTGGAAGAAGTGACGCCATTTCCACTTTTTCGCAATTCCAATTATGGACGGTTCCCTCATACAAATGACATTATCTGAAAATGATGTTAACAGATCATCCTCCTCCTGCTACAAATGTGGCATGACTTTTGCTATGGGAGACACGTATTAATGCTCTTCGCTCCATTTCATAAATGACTCTCAACTCAGATCATCTCTCCCACATCATTATATATGTCCCATCATAAATTGCATGCGTGCAGACAGACAGGCAGGCAGGCAGCAAGCAGGAGCATGCCTGCTGCAGCTGCTGCAATCTTTGTGTTCCAATCCACTGCATGCCAATGTGTCACAATGTGTCTCTGTATCTTTATCGCAAAGCTCCCTCGTTTTAATGAAGTTGTGTATAGAGGGGTAAGAGCAAGCCCAGTCGATGCCTGCATCCGCATCCGGAAACAGAAAGTGGCCTCCGTCTGGTTTGCACATGCAGATGCAGATGCAGGAGAGACTGCCACTCATGCCGAACTTTCTGGGCCTTCGTTCCGGTACAGGGGTAGATAGATTAAGATTATTCTCCGTCCTGTAGCTACGAAAGGCCTGCAGCCTACCCTGACACCTTGTCTTATCTGGCCACTCAGCATAATGATTGTTAACTTATATAGATAGCAACCTCCCTGCATAAGTTGATGTTATGCAGGGAGGACGTCCCACCCTGCTTCATTTTTCATCCGTTTGCTATGATATGCGGGACCACTGGGGCCTGCACCTGCACATGCATCCGCATAACGGATGATAAAGTAAAGATGCAAATGCAGGTGCAGGGCGACTGGGCTTGCCCTAAGAGCAAGCCCACTCGATCCTGGATCTGCATCTGCATCCGGGAATGAAAAGTGGCCTCCACCCAGAATGCAGATGCAGACTCAGGCCAAACTGCCACTCATTCTACCTTACTACCTCATAATTTCCTCTAAAATGATTTGTAATTTTCTGTAGCCCTACCATATTGAGCTGTCTTTAGTTAAAAGCCACCATGAAGTTGTTTGTCCTTAGCTGATAGCAGACTCCCTGCATATATCGCCGAGGTGAGGGCCTTTCCCCTTGCTTAAAACGCGAGGGGACTGGTCGTGAGTAACGTATGAATCCTAGGTGATCGTCCTCTCGTAGTGAAAGAACAAAGCAAATCCACAATAATGGTAGATTGGTCGATTTTCGAATGACGCAGGGTAAGTTTTTCAGTCATGCATGACAACTGTTGAGTGACTATGCTTGTAGTGAGTGCATTTCGTCAACGATGACATCACAGGCGCTTTCATTTCCATAACATCATATTGGACAAACCTTGCATTGGTTACCAATGTAATGCCCTTGCCTTGCAAAGGGCACAAGTTTTGCTTTTGATTGACAGTCCTCTCGTCAACACAGGGAATATCTTCCAACCGTTTTTAAGTGAAAATAATGAAGTCAACAAGTCCTACATTGCGCCATCTGTCTATCTATCTATTTGTATGTGTCACGTGAGATTGTGGGCTTTATGTTGTTAAGAACAACACCAAAAGACAAGTGTTGTAATAAGATTGTACTATGTGCTTAGGATCGAGACACCATCATAGGGTTTAATTACTAACATGATTGGGATGGCGTAGGTCATCATTTCAACAAAAGAAAAAGAAAAAGAAAAAGAATGATCCTTCTTGACGTCTTATAACTTGTGCAATGTCATGAAACTCTGGTTCTGAAGCTTGAAATGACATTCTGTATATATGATTCGTTGCAGTTAGTTACTAGATGAGACCATTCCCAATTCGATCCAACACCCAACAATACATGTGGAGTTGAAAGTGCCCACATAGGGCCACATACTTTTAAGTGACCATCAAATCTATCTTCACTAAAGTCCCACTCAAGTTAATCTATGGAGGACATGTCTTATTCAAACACCCACACACTAGGTGCAAAGTGGTTCAATATTCTATGAATTAATGTGACGACTCATTGATTGCAATAATAAAAAAAAGAAGTCAATGCTCAACACCTGCTGAACACTATCCACTTCAATATTACCTCTTAAGAAGATCACATATATATAATTCCATACAATCTGACTTGCTAAGCAATGAAAACATTTCCCTAGATGCATTGCACATCAAAAGATGCCCAAACCTCCTGGACGTAACCGTAACAGGCTTGTCTACCTCATTGCATTGTGATATCATCCAGAATCTCTGCATGCATTGCATTGCATTTCATCGCATCATGCAGATACAAACGAGTGTAATCCTCTGCACTTTCAATGATGGAGTCGCTCGTGAACGATGATCACAATACCATACAAATTGAATGACGACGCCACCCAAAAATGAATTGGCATGTCACCAGATCTCACAATGCACTTCCCTGGCCGTGTTTGTGATGAGTATATACTAGCTATAGTGGGCGATCCTGTGCAGATCGATCAATCAATCGATCATCAACTGGGTGTCTCACATAATTATACATATCCTGAACAACAATAATTGCATGGTGATCATACCCAAATCGACAATCTCTGCACAATCTCTACTTATCTATCTATCTATCTATATCATATGTATGTCTCCACTGCATGCAGCCAATGTATCACGATGTATATAAGTTGTGTAAGGGCATCACCACCCATCGTCGACCTGAACTGCAACATCCGTCCCTGCAAATCCCGATTCATCTAAGTTCAGGGTTAGAGTAACGGACGATGCCCCACCCACAAACTCAGGTTTGAGTTCCTAGTCAGACAGCGCCCTGAGAAAGCAGGTAAAAAGTGGATTCGTAAAAAGTGGATTCGCAGGGAGGAGGTCACCGTTGTGTTTGGCAGGGAGCAGGGAGAAGACAACCCGGTGAATCCAGCTAACCTGAAGGGAAAAAACAGTGCCCGATTTTTCCTCCGAAAAATTGGAGGTGCTTGTCGCTTGCTTGCGGGCGGGGGAGTTCAGGGCAGCAAGCTCCCTGCAAAACTGCTCTGTTTTGCAGGGCTGACTTACAAATTCGGATGTAGAGTAGTTCAGGGCATCCGTTTTGCCGATGGGTGGGGCAATTCGAGACTACCCTGAACTACTATACATCCGGTTTTGAGTTCAGGGTTTCATGGGTGGGAATGCCCAAAGTTGAGTGTTTCAGGCTTGGCTTCATGAAGAGAAAGCTTCCATATAAAGTGATCCTCAGAGATATCTATGCTAAAATTTATATATATTGCATGGTGATATGATCAGCAATCCCACGTGCACTTGACAAAAGCCTGACCAAACAGAAAGGCCCTTCTTAAGTACCACCACCATGATGAGAGCTCACCATAGCAACTATCTCAACATGATGTTGAAGGTGATGTCCCTTTACAAATTAAAGGCTCCACGCAACGGTTGAGCACGATATTTTGAATAGCGGAAAACAAAAGCCGAATAATGTTGGTGTAGTTGTTTAGGATCTATGATTTGTATTGTCAAATGATATTGAGAGTGTTTGTAAGGTGTTTATTTGTATATTGGCATGTATCAGGGGGGAGGGGGCAAGTGAAACTTGTCTCCTACATGGGGCCAACATGTTCACTTTGAAGAATCGTTTGCATATGATAACAAAATATCATGTTTCTTGATGTTGTCGTGTATGATCTTAAAGGAAAGGAAAAAGACCGTTTAAAAGCGTTGGGGGTTCAAGTCAAGTAAAAAGAGGTATCATGAAATAGAATCTAAGCATTCTAAAATTTGAAATGTACGTGTATAGAGCATGCCCAAAAATGGTGGTTGCAACTTCAATGGCTGACCACTTTGGAGTTCATCACAAAGGGCATAAGGCATGTGCAAATGAGCAATTTATCCCCACTTTATCTCTCCTCTTACTATCCATACACCTCCACTTATTCCACCATAATTATTACAATTGTGAAGAACATGGTCAATTCAACCCTCGTGTCGAAAACTTAAATTTGAAATGTACATGTATAGAATATGCTAAAAAAAAAGAGTGAAACTTTGATGGTTGGGCACTTTGGAGTTCATCACAAAGGGCATAGTAAGGCGTGCGCAGATGAGTAATTTATCTCCTCTTTCTATCCCTATACCTTCACTTATTTTGCCATAACTATTACAAATATGAAGAGCATGTTCAGTTCAACCCTAGTGTCAAAATCTACAATTTGATATGTGCATGTATAAAACATGTCCAAAATCAATGGTTGAAACTTAAAACTTGAGCACTTCATAGTTCACTAGCCATCTCCAACTTTAGGTTATCTTCGGAATTACGCAATGATATCTAGAACATATCTTCTAAATTTTGACCAAGGGTTACATATAAGAAGACAAGGACCAAGGGGGTGGGGGGGGGGGGGGGTGTGAGGAGATTACTTGTCAATGTAAAAGTTTGCCTAGAATATCCTCATTCTATTATTTCTTAAAGTATAATTCTATTGCTTTAAAAGTCATTTGTATTGTGCATGCTGCAGCCATCAATCTTGTTGCTACTTTTTATGCATGGACTATGCACCATTACAAGGTATGTGGGGTTTAATTGGTTAGTTGTTCATATTCTTCAAGTGATCAATTTCACACACCAACCTTCATGAGGTAGCATAAGATATCGACATGGAGCTTGTCATGGATGTTCCACATAGGGTTTATCGATGCCTTGATTCTACATTGCAATAAGTTTGATAAAGATTCAAGCTCTTGAGTACGAAGTGTATTTGAGTGACCAAGCATGAGTAAGCGGCTCCTCGCAAATGAGAAGGCCCCATCCTTTGAGCTCTATTACTAAGAGGGCTTTTAGTAACTTGCGATATATTACCCAAGCATATTGTATAGTTTTGCACCATGGTTGTGTTAATTTTGGAACTTCATTGCTTGGACCCATCTTCTCTACTAGAGTAGGTGAAAGAGTAAGGATACATATATAATTCTATGAAAAATAGTTTCTTTGGTCTATTTTTTTTTATAAAAAAAACATACAAGTTTCAAGGTCACCAGGACCCAAAACAAAGAGCAAGGGAAATCTTTGGGGTTGCACATAGTGAAACCATACCCCAACCAGATTACCCTTAAAGAATATCTGACAACCCAAGCATGATCTACGAAGCCAATATACGGTGCCTTGACATTCCAAGAAACCCTAGAGTTTGATTTACGGTAGAGGTGTACACTAAATACTATGTTTAGTGTCACTTCCTATTTGGGAGTACACAATGTTATATCTTTTTTACTGCTCAAATAAGCTTTTACCAAGCAAAGAAGTTAATTCTCTACAATGCCCAAACAAACAACCAATTTGAAGTAAATAGTTATAGCATTGCGTACTTCGAAATTGTAAGTGACACTAAACACAACATTTGGTGTAGTTTCCTCCCCATAGCAAGTTGAAAGTATCGCAGAATGTGTTGTAAACGTAGTTCAAATTTCCAATGTCTTTTGACACCCCTTATAAGGCCTTCTTCACGCACTTGATGCTAGTAGCATAGTCGTCGAGAAGTCCTTGCATATAGTAAGAGTTTGAGCCACCGTAATGGTGGCCTATATATCTAGAATCGTTGGAGGGTTAATATTAATTAAGGCCAATTGTTCCTTTCAGTCCACGTGGTCCAAAGATTGACACTATATATAATAAATAAATGACTAGTTCTCATAAAAGGAGACACCAAATTCCACAGAGCACATTTGGTCATATAAGTCATAGCTAGGTCGTGGAGACTAGCTAGCTAGGAGTCCAAGTTTGGACTTTACACTGAACTAAAGTCTGACGAAACAAAAGCTTTGACCTCTCCTAAGGGCCACTTCGCACATGAGCCAAGAGCCGTGACCTTGTAATGGTGAGGACCCTTGACTCTCATCCAAAGGCCGTACCATGGGTGTTGGGAAAGCCGTTTTATGTAGTCACGGGCCCTCAAGCATAGTGTGAAGTGAGAATGGACCATGTTGCGGGACCATTACATATTTTGTTGGCGGAGAAAGAGGGGAGGATTTGGTTTAATATAATATGTCTCAAACTGTATCAATTTAAGAGAATTATTTGGTGGTTTTGTTTGTCCTGGAATCTATTCTAGAATCTGCCCTACAATCTGTCTTGAAATCTTTCTTGCTGGATTTTTAAAATAAAATAAAATCATGGTCTCCTGGAATTTGCGTCAGGCCTATCTCTTGGAGGTGGAACTGATGAAAATTCCGGGAGATCATGAAACCTTATCCATAGTCCGCCATGTAGGACTCCATGTAAACTTTTTACCCATGAAGTCTTCTTTGGGCCTTTAGGCCTTCACCTTCGCGTGTGAAGTGAACTTGGACGGTCTCCGCCCTTTCAACCAATGAGAGCTCTTAGATTGTAATGGTCATGGGCCTTCAGTCTTGTGTGTGAAGTGGCCCTAAGTTTCAGCAACATCCCGAAAATAAAAATGACACTCCTCAGTGTGCGAGGAGAATTTTGGGCATAATCGGTCAAGATCCGAGTGTTCCCAAGTCCAAACTAATCGGTTACATGTTGTGACCCTTGCGATTTTTCTTTACTATTTTTTCTTCATTTGCGGTTTTTACCCTGAAGTCTTGGACTTCAAACTTAATCGGTTCATCTGTAACTAGCGGTCGGTTCTTCCCGTTCGTTGATTGATGATACTCACGCAAAATCACGTGAGCACTGGTGATGAATCGCCCAAAGAATACACCAATCTCCACGCAATCAACCGCATGTTACACTAAAGAGTCCTATTAGTGTGGGTGAGAAAATCGTCCGGAAATAATTAGTGTGGGCCACACTAATTTTCTAGTCAAGGTAGAATTGATTCGGGTCCAAGATCCTAGGTCCTCCTCTGAATCTTCATGGGGAATTTTTGACCAACCCATTGAATATTAGTTACGGGACAAAAGTAGCACTAAATTAAATAACCAACCACATTAACTTTTTTTCTAGAAAAAACAATTAGTGTGGCCCATGCTAATTTTATACTAGAAAATTTTAGCGTGGGTTGAAAAAGTAACGAGGTTCACATCAATTTTGATTGTGAGAGTTAACATGAGCTCTAGAACAATTATTTGTGGACCATAGTTTTAGAACTATTTCGTGTAGTTACAGACGAACTGGTTGAGTTTGAGAAATAACCGGTTTGAAGTTCAAGACTTCATCAAAATTTCCAATCGCTCAGAGGAATCTATGGAACATACCACCATTTCACGAACGAAGAAAAACCGAAAGATGTCACCATGTAACCGATTGGACTTGGAAACACTCGAATCTCAACTGATTATGCCCAAAAATGCCCAAATTCCCCCCCCCCCCACTCCTCCGGGAAGTTAGTTTTTGGGCATGCATGGTCGGCCAAAATCCTAGTGATTCTGGTCCAAAGTGACCCTAAACTACAGGATGATGGTGGAGAGATACCCAAATCTCAAGGAAGAGGTTGGTGGTTCGATTCCCAGCTGTGAAATCTCCTCTCTACTTGACAAAAAAACTTGCCAGGTGGTCAACTGCCTCCTGTGCTTTGACATTAGCATGTCGGCCTTCTGTCTCCAAAAAAATAAAAACATAAAAAATAATCCTAGTGATTCTAAATCCAACCGGTTCCATGTTGACATCATCTTCCGGCTTTGCTTTCATTCATGTGAGGTATATTCTTCCACAGATTCCTCTAGAATGATCGGTAATTCTCCGGAAGTCTCCGACTTCCACCGGTGCTTATTTCTTCTCAAACTCAGCCAGTTCATCTGTAATTAAGTAAGCGCCGGTTCTCGAACAGCAGTGGATCGATAGGGAGCTTATATATATAAGTGCCAAATGAATGCAACACTATAGCATCCTCCTAGGCAGCTCAACTTCCAACAATATTAATTAGCGTATTGGCCAACACGCAAAACAAATTTGGATAAACTGGGGGCCGGCCAGGGACAAACCCTAACCTCATAACATATATATGATGTGTGTGATAGATAGGCCACACTGCTTATTGGTATTAGAAATACTGGGAAAAAATCTCCGGATAACAAGCGGGCGTGATGTCATATATATGCTTCCCTGGCCTGCTTATTATCTATCCAGTTGAGATATCATATGCTCCCTCCTCTCCTCTCCTCTCCTCTCATCTGTCAGCAGCTCGCTCTTCTTCCAAAGAGAAATTAAAGTCCGAAGAATCTTTGGACTTTGGAAGAGATGACCCAGCCTCCTTCAATTCCATTCACTAAGGGCCACGTCACACACGAGACTGAGAGCCCATGACCATGAAATAAGTGTGAGAGCTCAAAACAAAGTGTCGAAAGGCCGTCTCAACACACCTCCAAAATCATGTATTGTGGTCATGGACTCTCAAGTGTAGTGTGAAGTCATATGTGACCGGGCCCTCAACCGAATACTATTTTAATGAATTTCTATTCATGCGGGTGCTCACACATGATAAAACATACTAAATCAACGGTTGTGAGCGTTCAAAGTGCCATGGTCTCCCGGTTTTGTGTTAGGCCGACCTCCAAAAGGTGGTTTTGGAAAATAGTCCAAGTGACCATGAAACATGATCCATTCAATGCCATGTAGGAATCCATGTAGACTTTACATCCATCTTGCATTCACATACTCTGTTGGTCCCTCAAGCGTAGTGTGAAGTGGCGAACTTGGAGGAGTGGCTTCGCCTTTCCCCACCAATGAGAGTGGTTGAAGTGCAATGGTCACAGGCTCTCAGTCTCGTGTGTACGTGGCCCTTAGGGCCACGTCACACACGAGACTGAGAGCCCGTGACCACTACACTTCAACCACTCATACATGGATTCCTACATGGCATTGAATGGATCATGTTTCATGGTCACTTGGACTATTTTCCAAAACCACCTTTTGGAGGTCGGCCTAACACAAAACCGGGAGACCATGGCACTCCGAATGCTCACAACCGTCTTCCCCTATAAGTTGCCCTTGCTCTTGCTGCCCGTGCCCAAATCTGCCTCCCCTATAAGTTCGATGGGGGTACTTTAACGTCCCCCTTATTGTATGTGTATGTTATGCTAAGCAGTGCCCGGGAAGATAGTTTTTGGGCTTATATAGTCGGTCAAGATGCTAGTGATTCTAAATCAAGCCCATTACATGTTAGACATCTTTTGCTTTCATTCACTTGGCAGAGGTATATTCTTCTAGAGATTCCTCTAAAATCATCGCTACTTCTCCTGTAGTCTCCAACTTTAACCGGTTATTATTGTTAGAAGTAAGTCAGGTTGCTAGTGGGATAGAGTGTAGGTGCATAAATACTTCAATGAATTAACTGCCCTTAATGGTAGAATAAGGGGTATATATAACAAAACATATGGCCTTAAGGTATAAAGGCCAGGTGTCAGCAACCTAGCTGCACCGTATATTGGCACATTGTCTACTTCATACTGTACTGGTCGATACCCGGCAATGGCCGGCTGAAGCTATGGTCTGTGATGTCTATATCCAGGTTAACCCACTAAGTGTACTAATTACAAGCTAATGTTCAGGCGGGTATCCAGGCTAGTACCCTGGACCCTCTACTGCTATTCTACTTCTATGTAGTTAACACCTGGTTGCTCAGCTAAATGGCTATCTTAACAATTATTTCTCAAACTCAACCGGTTCATGTGTAACTAACCGCCGGTTCTTCCCAGACATAGATGCCAAGGCCGGTGGTTTCCTTTCCGATTCTTTGGTGTTTTTCTGGTGACCGATCGGAACCAATGAAATGAAGAGTGTAGCAGTTGCATGCGTTCACATGTTGAATGAGATCAGTAAAAACAGATTGAAAACGGGTCAAACTGGATTTCATTATTTGTTTTCAGATTGTCTGACGATATATATATATATTTTTTCCCTTGTCTTTCGGTTAAATTTCGTCACCCAAAAACAATGTTGGTCAAGGCTTGTGGTCAAATCTCCCTAATTAAGGTATGCGAGCCTAGCTTACTTGGCAAACTTATTTTAATCAAGCACCTACATACATTTGAGTGGCGTGCGGATCTAAGAACGGACACCAAAAAGACATGCGTTTAAGAGATTTGAACTCTCTGATTAATTTCTTGAATAATATTCTAGTCTCGACCATTACACACACACACACATACATATATACATACATATGACCATTATTACATTTCCCATGTTCAAGACACCCCGAATTTTGTTCACACACAATAGCTACTTTGGTCTACTGTAAGACATGCATGTATGATAATCATGGCATGAATTAAAACCGCGTGACTCTGCATGGATTGGGAAACCAGAGAGTTAGTAATACGCGATATAACTTTCAGTTGTCCAAGTGTTTGACATGTGGAAGCTTTTAATATACTGCAAGATGATAGTTAAAATCGTTAAACTTACTTTGTTGGCTCTGTCTGTAGGACAGAGACTATGTTATGCATCAACTTCTTCATTTCAAGAGCAAATTTCCTAACCACTTTGTGTTCACACTTGGACGTTACTTGTTCTTGTTATTTTTGGTCCACTTTATGTAATGTGGATATTAACTATAGTTTATATATATATATATATATATATATATATATACAAGTGCTCCCTAAAATGCATTGAAAGAAATCTAGTTAACTATAGTTATTTCAGCAGTTCTTGATTATTTATTTTAAAAATTTCGGGTGATAAATGAGTAGCTTCAATCCTTGACCCGTATTTGAGAAGAAGGTGCACAAAATCCAAGAAAGGTTTGGTATAGTGAATAGCCATGGATTGGCATGAGCAAAGTAATCGGCTACAATTGTAGTCTTTCATAGCAAAGGACAGAGCCTCACGGTTCTACCGTTTCTTGTTCCATTGCACGAGTGAGGGAAGATTGTGTTCATTTTGAATGAAACCAAGTTCCCGTAAAAGTTCTAAAGAAGGTAATTAAGCCGATGTCCGGGGAGATTTTTTGGGGCATAATTGGTTGAGGTCCTAGTAGACTAGTAGTGTTGTTTCCAAGTCCAACCGGGTATATGTTGACATCCTTCAGGTTTTCTTCATTAAATTTGAGGAATATTCTCTCGATTCCTCTAAAACAATGAGTAATGTTCCTAAAGTCTTGACTTTCCACTCCCCCCTTCATTGAGCTTCCAATTTTGCGATATTCTCCTACTTAATTAATGTGGTACTACGAGAGGCCTTTGCAATGCGAGGATGATTTTGGATGCCTGCTTTCATCCTCTTGGTGAAATCTACATCTTCATCCAACTTTTTCCGTTGATTCCAACGCGCCCTGTATTCCAAAGCACGAATAAGAAATTCACACAATTAATCTTTGGGACATTTGGACACAACAATAGCCTTGGATACCCTTTCAACGTCGTGGTGTATTGTCAAAGTTCGACTCAACATTGACAAACGGAAGTGCAAGTCTATGGTTTGAAGATTTTGTTTTGGGCACGTATCAACTTATGGTTTCAAAACTAGTTGGTGCATTGCATTGTTGAAGATCAAGGGCACATTTTAATTTGTGCTCAATTTTCAAAAACACGCGGACATAGCTTGAACATAGCAAGCTACCTGTAGCTCTATAGCAGTTTGGGCAGAAAATAATTTAATTTTGAAGGCGCCTAAATTTTTGGTAAATTAATTTCATTGAGTGTCCAAAAAAAGAAACAACATTCAACGAGTGCCTAAAATCATAACAATGCAAGTGACATTCACTAGAATCCAACAAACTAGCATCAAATAACTTCAACAATGTCTTCACGTGGCACCAATCTCACTCATGGTCTAAAAACAATACAAGCATGAATTTGCTTCACAAGTCACGTTGACACACTACCATACAGACGAGAATGAGACAAGCAAACATGAATGGATGTTTGGCTTGTTTAAAATCAATTTTAGAATTTGCCCAATTTTAGAATACTATTTGTTGGGTTGCCTAACCTACTTTCACAATTTAAGTATTTATTAGGCAAAAAGGTGCCCAAGCTGCTAAAGAGCTACGGTAGGTCAACTAACCATGCACATGGGATTTGTGGTCACTTTCGGCGTCTTGGGTAGTTAGAGGTTAACCTCTCTAGAGAAGCGGGCTAATTATTCATAAATAAATAAAATGAAACCACTTAGAACCCATCTACCTTAACCATGGCAGTTCATGACCTAAGATAGAGGGTGCTAAAACCAACACCCGAAAATCTTGCACTATAAGTACATATTGATTCTACAAATGTCCACCACCTTAACATCAAACTCTTGTATTGATTTTGGGTCATCTACCAATACAACATTGAATTCTTACAACCATTACATACGGAATTCAAATAAGACATGCTTTGGTGCATTGGAATCCCTTTGAATCGCTTTTCAATATATACAAATCTAGAACTCCCTGATCAATAGTAGACACACTCAACGCTTGAAGTGATGAGTTTAGCACCCTCTGCCATAATTCCATCGTCGAACTCCCCACCTCGAGGGGGTGATCACACCGGCCACTTCTGGCACCATCCGGCTGTAGTAATAGTGTGAAAAGTGGTGGGCCAACATCTATTTCTCTCAACACATATACTCCCCAGCAATTTCACGGCGAACCAGATGGAAAGTTTGGTGTGATCGGGGCATGAGTCATGGGAAATTAGCGCACACCAAGTCAGTCTATCAGGTGGACTTAGTAAGGTACATACAAGTTCTCGTTGGCAACCAATAAGGACCTTGTCCACTGTGTTCCTTGCTGCATTTATAGTGCACTTAACTGCAACTTCTGGGCCTGAAATTGCACTTGAAGCTTGAGCCTCCGAAACAGACATACTCTAAACATGATATCGAGTGTCACTTACTACTTAAAGGTACAGAGTTTTACTGTTAAAGTAAGCTTTTACCAAGTCAAGATGTTAATGCTCTGAAATGTCCAAACAACCAATTTAACCTTTGTTGGCAAAAAATGAGGTATATGACAAATAGTTATAGCTTTGTGTAATTCCAAATAGTTAGTGACACTAAAAACATGTTTTAGTGTAGTTATGCCGTGTCAAGTACCAAAACCGATGGATTAATTGTGAGACACTGTTGGAGCCAAGTCTGCAATCAATCGTCTTGGGGCCGGTTCTCATGAGGTCCCAAGTCCCAAGTCCCAAGTCCCATTCATGTTAGCAAGTCCCAACATGGAGGCAAAGTCCCAACTGTTGAGCCTCAAGAAACCGTTAAAAGAATGGTTAATATTCATTCAAGTTGGACCTTGATTATTTTATGCAAAAAATCGCCAACAATTGTATTGAGAGTTGGGTCAAGCAAAAAGCCAATGTCTAGACCCAAATGTTAAAACAAGTCCCAAGCCTCACCTCTAAAAAGTGTTGACATGTAGGCATCCATGTCATACGTGGGACTTGGGACTTGGGACTTGGGACCCCGCGTGAAGTGGTAGGTCCCAACTTCCATGTTCTCGATGGTTGAGATTGCATGGATTGACTTCAAGTGTCTTGGGACTTAGGACTTGGGCCCCTCAAGCTCTTATTTAGTGCGGGTTCACACCAGGGTCCAAAACGAAAGAAACTCAAAAAATGAGCAATCTTATTGGTTGAGAGCAAAATTTTGAACCCAAGGAGTTTACACTAGGGCCTAGGTCCAAGGTGTGAAAAAATTAAGTGTCACTTATGTGGCATTACTTTTTTTTGCCAAATCTCAGTGGTCTTCACTATTCCTAGTTTGAGAAACCAATTGTCAAGCTTGGGTCCACTAAGGGGTGAATTGGACCCCAAGATTCTTCGACCTTGACCCTAATGTAAATCACCTTAGTGTGGCCCACAATATTCATCATCGACCAACGTAAATGATCTTGTAATTGTTGGATGACAACTAGGAAAAAGTGGCATGGGACATTTGCTACTATATGAGAAGTCATGGCAGCCACTCTAATTAACATGCCACATCAAATCATATTTTATAGTGTAGTCAATGAAAAGTTTAGATGGAGTTTTCCTTGCAACTTGGAACACCTAAGTCTCAAAGTGCTCATCTTGAAGTGAACCACGTTCCAAATACCCATGGTTTTGAAAGTTCTCACAAGAATTGAAACACTCATCTTTATGTGAGTACGTATACCCAAAACCGGCATTGAACCTAGTTCCAACACCATGTCCTACAATCATAAATTGGGGTGCTTAAAATGTACGAGGGTGGTACATTGTGCTGCCTTTAGATTATACTTTGATTTTGGATATGCATGTACCGTAATAGGTTGTTAAAGGAGCGAGCTTCCTAGATACTATGTTAAGATATCCCTATAAGTTTATGACTACTTCATCCCAACTTAATCTCATTGGACTAATTCAGGGTCTCTCATGCTAATTATGAGCTCATATGTGCTGATATCAAAAAATTCCAAGCCACAAGGGATTTTCCAATGTTCTCACCTTCAAACTAAGATGTGTGCCACGAATCCTTGTCCTGTACTAGCCTGATGATAGTTTATAGGCATGATTTCACTAAAGATGCCCTGACTTTTGTAGCAGTTATATATTATAGAGGCCAGGCTTAAGGTGAGAATTGCAATTTTGCAAGTCAACGCTTGTATTATCTGTTGGGTTGCAACATTCTTGTTCCAGTGTACACAGAAGGATAAGTCTAATGAAATAAATATAGAAACAGTTCATGGGCATTGTGCTTTCATAGTTTGGTTGCTCAAGCATTTTAGATCAGGAGTTGAGACTCCATGGAATCAAACCCAACTAGTTTAGTGAACATTGAGGCTTTGAATGTTGGCTGTAGCTAGCAGCCACTAATTCCTATTGCAAAGTTGTTGGCAACCTACAGTACTTGTAACAACCATCTGCCCAATATTTCAACCTTCCTGTTTGATGCATGAAAATTCTGCATTGGAACAATTGTCTATTATTGAAAAATCTGGAAAATTTGTGCAACTTCCAACAACTTCTGCAAAATAATGACTCTGATGTTCCAGCAACTGAGCTTACGTCGTCTTGCAAATATAGTATTCAAACATACAATATACAACAAGGAGCAATACATTGGCCACAGCTGATGAAACTATTTGACTGTACAGATGTGATCTATGACTGTGTCAACAACTTTGCATTCTGAATGTTTCTGAAATAAAAGCTTGCAATTTTCCCTTTTGCAGATGATCTTGAAAAATGCATAAAACCCCTCAGATTTTCAAGAGTCCATTACGTGTAACCAACAAATTGGGCAAAGTCTGATAGCATGTGCAAGCAAATCTCAAAATTTGATGTAATTTGCAACAAGCTTGATTTTTATATCTGGAAACAAACATATTGCATCCACGGGTATTTAAGGGTCACAATATTGCTTTAAAATCACACCATATCTCTACAATTTAAAACTGACCGCTGCACATCATACAAGAAACTAGAATTAGGAGTGACTTGATTGAGACTTCCATCAACTTTTTGCAATGTACATATATAGGGGAGTACTCTTTGAAGTACTCATGGAAATAATGTCTCTAAAGACTATTAATCTGTACCATTGTAATCTTGGAAATGACTAAAATCTTGAATCTTACTGATTCATAAGAATTAAGTGAAGGCAAACAGTTCTGAGTCATTACAACAAAGAAACTTGAAGCCTACCATGTGACGCACACAAATTAATTAACAGACACTGCACGAGCAAACATTTAATCTTTAATCTGGTCAGCTCAGATTGTTGTAGGACCAGTTAGATGTAGAAAGAAAGATATTCCTCAAATAAAAAATCTGTATGACTCGTAGACCTGTACCAGTTTTAGTTCAATCTCTAGGAACACATAATTCTGCACACGAGCTATGACCAAATCAATAGCAGGAAGATATATAGAAAACCAAAGTGACTTCACAATTCTGTTTGACAAATTGGGTAGATTCTGTTTCAACCTCTCGATATCGACAGCCTTGAGATAAGACAAAAACTCGTTACAAACTATGAACAGCAAGAAAATTTCAGAAATGTATAGCAGCTGGTTTCCCAGACAATTTTGTATCACAGAAAGGGCACTTGTTTGTTTTCTCCCAAATGCTGACGGCACACGGAACACACGCACCTGCATGGTTACAGGGCCTGAAGCATGCACGTTGCTTCAAATTGGACTTGCCATCGGTTTTTTGCCCATTCTTTTTGGACGAAGAACTGCCTTCGAGTCCCTCAAAACAAATTGAGCAATTGGACTTCAGCTGTTGTTGTTGTGACTGTGACGATTTCTCACGTTCCTTTGCCTGCTGCTCTTTCATGGTGCCCTTAAGTTCCTTCTCCAACTCAGCCTTTTGTTTCACAATATCCTTTTTCTCCTTGTATAGACATTGTGTTTTTTGTTTTAGCTTTTCAATTGCCTGAAAGACACACTTGGGTTATTGCAAATGCAAGTGCATTACGTAATAAAGTTATCCTCTAACTCAACATGACTTTTGGTTGGGAGTTGGTTGTTTTGCATACAACACCTTCCATGTTTGGTAAGTTTTTGGTGCATGCTTAGAGGTAGCAGTGGGGAGGTTTGAATAATGAACATTCTACATTGGTTCATTGAGGGTCAATTTCATTTTGGCATGCCAAGAGGTGCTAAAACGAGTTTGGCCCTCAATGGACTGAATTAGGTTCCTCTTCATTCAAATTCAAATACTATCCCGGACATGCACTACAAGTGGAAAGAAGTGATTGACAATGTATGCAAACAACCAATGAAAAATCGTAGGGACCAACTCTGACAGAAAGTCGCATTGAGTTAGAGGATAACTCCAATGCCCTGAAGATTCAGCTTCACATGTGCAATTAAAAGAGATCCAGGCATGAAGAAAATTGATGTCCAGATGAAAGGACAATATGAGAAGTGAATACACAAAGTTACTTCAGGATACTGTCACTAAGGGAAATCACAGTTGCTCTCAATAATTATGATAATTTTTCCCGGTCATTAATAAAGAGGGGAATTCAATCCAATCAGGAGAAAGAGGTAGACTTATCATACTTACTTTCAAGGCGAATGCAAGCTCTTCAGCCAGTTTATCATTTTCCCTCTCAAGTTTCTTTACTTCCTTTTGCATAACCTTCTTCTCTTCTAACAATTTTTCCTCGGCCTGCAAATAGCGGAGTAGACTCAAAGTAGAGAACTCAAAACTCTTGGAGCTCAATACGCCACATCATACGGAACACATATGACACAAACTGAACTAGCCATTTACCTATTCCAAATGCAAGCCATTTTCATGAGCATCAAAAAAAATAGGAACTTGAGGTATAATGTACAATTGCAGCGTGCTCAAGGCTTGCGAGGAACTCCGAATGTCCATCCAATGTCTCCACAGATCTCACTGAGCTCCTCCCAGAGGATCTTCCTGAGCAGGTCGATTTCGATTCGCATGACTTTGTGTTTTCTTGTCGCTTTACATTTGAAGCTTTCGAGCATTCTTCCTTTGAATCTTTGCCCCGTGACTGTCCATTGGATTCCTTTGCATTTGTTGCAGCTGTTTCTTCCCCTGCTTTCTTTCGCTTCCTACTACTCTCCCTATCACTTTGGGCTTTGCCTTCAGAACCCTAGGTCCCCAAACAAATGCAACAACTGGGAAAATTCAGGCTAATGTTTGCCCCACCCATGCAAAGCAGAAGAGCAAAATTTTGGAAAGCATTAGGACTATCCTTAAAGTCTTTCTAAACTCATGTTTAGGTAGAGAATTTCCCTTCACCTTCAAGTGGTGCTGGAACCCCCAATTTTATTGAATTGAACCCCCAAGTCGTGTCTGACTTTGGCCAAGAGTAGGTTATGGTAACCACAATGACAAAATGCAAGAATGTGTCAGACAAATAAGGACCTTTTCTGGCTTCTCCGACTACATATCCTCTATAAAGATGGATAGATGAGAGGAACTACCCGTACTAGGTGTGTCTATGTAGTCAACATCATTATAATTAGGGGAGAGCTTAATTAGTTTAAAGATGTTTAATATCATCATAAGAAGTTTGAGGTGGAGACGTGAGCGACCTTAACTAAGGTTTGTGCACGTACAGGCAGATCATTGCAGATTCGGAGAGCGAATAATGTCAGCATTGGAAAGAATGACCGTACCAACGTTTCATTAATGCGAGGCTTCTCAACAGCTTCTCTATTTCCAATATCCAAGTTGTCGTCCCCTTGTAATAGCTTGGTTCCATCCCGGAACTATCATACACACAACCCACGCATGGATACCTAGTCAATTGAAGAACATGTTTGACAATTGAATAAACCTCTTAGGGCCGCTTCACACTATGGCTGTCCAAGTCGAGAGGCCATGAGATTGAGTGGCCAAACTTTGTTGAGAGTCCAAAGAAATGGACTGAAAATAGCCAATCAAATATAGTAATTGGAGCCTTCAGCTGGGCATAGTGTGAAGCCTCCAAAGGCCAAGCCCAAAGTCCAAACGCAAAGGAGCATCCCACTTTATTCCTTGCCCAAAACAACCCCTCCAATTTAACAACCAAGATCTTGTCAATGATTGATTTTTTTTATGAAAAGAAACCGACAACCTCTCGACCATAGTTCGGGTTTCCATTCCTGTCCAACCCAAACTTCCTTCGAGAGTCCATCGCCTTCGTCAAAAAGTAAGCATTTTGAATTGCGACGGCCTTTGGACTTTGGCCTTAGTGCGAAGGGTCGAGAGGCTGATCTCTTGGTTTCTTGCAATGTGATTGGTGGAAATCGACGGCCTCTCAACCTTCGGCCATAGTGTGAAGCGACCTTAAATAACATGTCATATTTTTTAACAAGCTTTCAATATTTTTTTGCTCAGGTTAACTAAGCTAGTATCCTATCTAAATCAAGAACATTGAAATTATCAGTACCTGATTTGGTCTAGGAAAAATGATTGAGTTTGTCAACCACGTGGCACCTACTTTAGGGGGATATCTTCTCATGTGATTCATTACAATGTCTGAACGGCGAATATGTCTACCTCTACACCTTGCACAGTTACATGGCTCCTTGCATGCCGCTTTCGATTTTATGACACGGTTACGTGGTTCCTTGCACTTCAATTTGCGTGAAGGAGAACTGATCTCCTTTATTGGGGAAGTTGGTCTCTTGTTGTTGATCTCATTTTCATTTTTTTGGGGGTAACTTGGACCAGACAGCCCTACAGTTGGATGTCGAAGTGTCAGTCCGTTGAGCAAGAAATAGAGTACTTTATAATTCCATCATTTGTAAATGTGCTTGAACATTGAGCACTAGACAGCATTGAAAGCAGTAAACCTCAACTGAAGCAAAAGGTCTCTATATTTGAGACTGGAGAGAAGAAAATTACAAAATAACTGAGGACGTCGAAAATAGAGTTGATGAGAAAGAGAATGCCAAGTCCATACAAGAAAAGGACATGATAGAATTAACTGCAGATCATACTAGTTCCAGATAATTTTCATGATATAATATTCCATGTTGATCACTTCTTGTGCCCTTCCCCACTTTGATTTACAGCCAGTAAGTTTTGATAAGGAAACCCTCTGAAATAGGAAAAAGGAAACATACAGCATGGACATGCAAACCTTATTTCAGCAAAAACAAATTGCAAGTGCACATATATATCAAGGGTTGTCACAACATACA
Organism: Polytrichum commune; assembly: GCA_950295325.1. Classification (NCBI taxonomy): domain Eukaryota; kingdom Viridiplantae; phylum Streptophyta; class Polytrichopsida; order Polytrichales; family Polytrichaceae; genus Polytrichum; species Polytrichum commune. Next base: position 24,955,763 of record OX485807.1, on the reverse strand, counting down.
CTGCAAACAATGTACACCAAAGACAACATTATATGCAATGGTGAGAAGGTATGGCATACAGATATACTACTGATTTAAAACTCACAAATATATATATATATATATATATAGCAAGAATAGTCTCCATCAACAACATACCTTCTTCTGGACTAGCAACTATGGGAGCTTCATCCCCCACAACTTCTGCTGGTACTCGTGGCGTTTGTGGCCGACTACTCGACTTAAGTACAGTTCCATCTTTAGGTTTGTTGTTTGCATTGGCATTGTTGGCTTTTGACCTGTTGTCAGTGCTTGATGCCTGAGAGTCACGCTGTCGTTTCTTGCCTCGCTGAGGGTGCTCACGCCATAGCATTGCCTCCGAGGACGTACTCGAACCTGATACCTTGTCTGACATTTCTGCAGATTTGATGCAAAAAAAACCAAGAACAAACAGTGGATTAGAATAACCATGATTTCAAGATACTGATGTCAGTGATACAAACATGCCTTGTTGCCATCCGGTTCACTTTCAAATGTTGCGTCTGACATACAAAAGAGCCACGGAAATTGGACTGAGGCCTGCTGCTTAACCCTTAAAGGACAGAGGGTGCTTTTATACGGTATACACAACAATTTGTACAAACCCCCAACAAGTATTGAATTCAAGGTTTACATGACATTGAAACCATATTTAGCACAACCTACTACAAAGAGGAAGTGGAAGTTCACACATATGCAACAATGATGATAAGAGAAATGTGGTTTGTATTTGTGTCTAGGTCATTTATATGTGCTCAAATCTTCCTATGATTCAATTTACAGTTACGTATGCTCTGATTGGAATAGTACATTTGTTAAATGAGATATTTTACATAGGGTCACTTTTGACAATTATAGCTAAGAGTACAAAGACATAAGCTTAAACCCCTCCGTATGACACCTTGAGGTAAGAAGGATCAGGGTATCTCTCACCATCAACTTAATTTACATCCTCAAACTTCGTATGGGCTTCACCTCAGGACTCTTGTTGCACATATATGCTTTTATTGAGGAAAATAGTATGGTCCATGGCATCTTTAAAAGAATTCTAAAATTTCATTGCCTCCACAGTTTAAAATCCTAAACTCAGCAGCATCATTGAGGTTGAGAGCTTTGACACAACACCCTTCCTTGAGGCTCGATGGCGGACTCTGGTTGCCAAAAAATAGAGCTCTTCAGCTTCAAGCTTACGAATCATCATCAACATCTAAAGCAAACACTATCTAGGTCAGGGTACTGGCTATTATTATTATTATTATTATTCGTCACAACTGCAACAGGTGAGGTCTATGAAACACTTGCAATCGAGCTTCAGCCTTTTATGATCTGCTCAGGATTTCAAGCAAACAACAGCAAGTTTTGAGTATATTGGAATAACGCGCCTGTTGAAATAACACCACATCAATAAAGTGGCATCTTCCTCATCTCCTTGATGTTGCCCACAACAAGACATGGTTGATTCCCACATGAATGTGTTCTTTTTTTGCACCACAAATCCTACCACCAAACTCTGCACCAAGCACATCGTCATGCCGGGAAAGGGTTGAAAGGTTACAGTTGAAAAGTTGCACCCCTTCATTCTTGGCGGCCAAAAGTTTCACAGTTTTTCACCATCTTCCCTCCACAATCGTCAGACTTATGGAAATCATACCAGAGTCCAATTCCTTACACATGTGCAAGTAATTCGATTGGTGCCATAACGAGCTAAACCTAACAAAGGTGCTTCTGATTGGCCTATTTCTGTCTGGTGGAAACTTGGAAGCAAGCATGCAAAACATCACACACACACACCCCAGTATAATTCATCACACTTACAACAACACTCCAAAGTTCACCAGAGAATCTGATGTACGCAAACCACAGCGACCATTCCTCCGACTAAACTACAATCATGAACAGAAGAGAATGGTAAGGTCAACAGCACATTCAAAAACCGATTTGAACGGTGCTTCCTAGAATCATCAATGGGTTGCACACCAAACAAAACACAACTTAGCGTCCATCTCAGGAATCCAGTAAGTAGATATCTTTGTCTTTCTTTCCACACCAGAATTACATAGAGGAATACATACATATAAACATATGCACATACATAAATACAAATATACACACATACAATCTTTACACATGCTGCTTCGGTGAAGCATTACACAATAGATAGCAGACTTCAATCCATCCGTCTACTGGTAAGTAGCTTAGCTTAGCTTCTACCCAAGTTGTTTACGTTAAATTGCTTCCATAAGAACCCCAATTTTAAGATGATGCTCCCAAACCCTGATAATTTACACCATGAAACACAAATAGAAAGTAGAATCCACACCAGAATTGCATAGAGAAATACATAACATACATTCACTACACATGCTGCTTCAGTGAAGAAATACAATATATAGATAGCAGACTTCAATCCGTCTGCCGGTAAGTAGCTTAGCTTAGCTTAGCTTCTACCCACTCATCAAATTGATCCCAGAACAACCTCTCTTAGGACGATGCTCCCAAGCCCTGATGAATTTCACCATGATTTCTGAGAAACAGAATTTGAAAGTAGAATTCACACCAGATCTACATTGAGGAATCCATAGTTTACATACATATATACATTCACAACATATGTTGCTTCGGTGAAGCAATACACAATAGATAGGAGCCTTCAATCCGTCTGCTGATAAGTAGCTTAGCTTAGCTTAGCTTCTACCCACTTCAAGTTCTATCGAATTTCTCCCAAAACAACCTCTCTCAAGATGATGCTCCGAGATCCTGATCATTTCCACCATTTTTTAGAAAGCAGAATCCACACCCGAATTAAATTAAGAAATACATACCGTAGATATATGTATATATCTATATATATACACATACATCCACAACGCATGCTGCTTCGGTGAAGCAATGCAATAGATAGGAGGCTTCAATCCTTCTGCTGGTAAGTAGATTAGGTTCGACCCACTTCAAGTTGTTTCCATCAAATTGCTTCCAAATGAAGCCCGATTTCAAGGTGATGCTCCCAAACCCTAATTGGATACCTGATGACGACGCATCGGCAAGCTCAGAGTCCACAGCAGCAAGGCCCATGGCAGGGCCATGTGATGCACCAACATGCAACAAAAATGGCTGCCACCGCATTGGCCACCCTGTTCTTCCTCTTCCTTTCTGCTGAAATTGGAGGCCTCCCCACATAGCCTGGTCCATACACCACCTGCTGATTATTGTATTCCCTTGCCGGCGGTGCAGGGTAATGCAAACCCCCTGCTCCTCTCTGTTCCACTATGTACTCCGGTGGCTGCACATATCCTCCTCCAGATGATTGCCCCTCCATTTCCTCACCTCTCCAATTCCTCCTTCTCCTTCTCCTCCTGCTTCTAATCATCCCTCGTGATCGACAAGAGCCAACAGCCGAGTGAGCAATTCAAGAGCAGCGTCGTCGTTGTGGTGGTGGTTGTTGTTTCTTCTTCTTCTTCGACTTTGCCTTCCCTTTCATCCGTGAAGGATGAATGTGGTAGGCAATAGGCGAGGATGAATGTAATAGGCGATGCGTGAGGGGCGTGCATTATGGGGAATAAGGACGCCGTGTTTTTCATAATGCACTTCTCCAAATGCATTACCGAATGTAAAAGTCCAAGGACGGATTTCAGCGGCTGTGATTGGTTGTAGAAACGTAATGCACTCCGAAATACGTGGGGTGTACTGCACAAAGTAAGGATACCTCATACTACAAAGGGAAATTCAGCATGAGTCTTTACGGATGATTGGATGACTAGATAGCTACCATAGAACAACCCTTTTGAAAACCCCATAGAGGTTCACACTAAGTACCCATTGCAACACATTAGATGGTCCAGTGCCATGGCCCACACAAGATTGGCCTATGGACGCCCACATCCACCAAAAGTCCAATTTCATCACCCAACCTTCTACTCTTTTCATTGGTGTTGTTGTTTGTATTTTTCGATGAAGCCAAAGAACGGGATTGACATACACTTGAATCCAATCTCGAGGCTTGGGGGATTGTAAATTGAACCTTAGGACCTCAAAAGTTAATTAAACTTGCATACTATCACCAGGGGGGGGGGGGGGGGGAGGGGACCTACACTTGACTTAAGTATACACATGCGAGAATCCCCTATTTAATTTGGGGGAGGGGGGTTATTTACCTTCCTTCATTGAATATTTTCCACCCTATAAGTAGCTAAATTTCTATTGGATGCTATTTTCTAACACCCTATCATTACATATATATTTTAGAGTTGCATAATCATAATCATCCTATCTTATTTCTAAGTAGTAGGAATTTTGTGTGAGCAACCTGCACGTACATTACACATATGGTACACTATGTATACATTACACTGCGCAAACATTACTCTACACATTACACACATACAACCATTATATTATAAACTTTAGCATGATGCATATGGTTCTTGAACCCCCCATGAAACCCTAAATAAGCCAACCAACCCTTTCATCGCCATATGACAATACTTTTCATCCAAAGGTGATCATTTCAACAAATCCATCTACATGTCCATCTACATGTCCACATACATTTTGCTTATTTCTCATCCAATGCCACTAATGGCAGATGATTTATGTTGAACCTATAAATAAATACATAATCTAAACTTAATTATATTAATGCTACTTTACATCTTTTTTTCTTTTTTAAAAATACCACAACTTAAACCACACTGTACATTATTTATAATTCCCAATACACATTTAGAGGATGCTATTGTATGTCTAAGAAAAATGTAAAGATTATGTCACTGTCTTGAATAAAATCCACCCTACATTTTCTCGCACATGATTTTCTACATTTTTGCCAATGCCCGCCCCTAGCATGCTATGTTACACATGTCATTCAAAGTTCATCCCATACCCCACACTAAAGTTGACAAATTTTCATCAATGTTCAAGTAGAAAAAAAATAAAAATTTAAGACCTCAAAGAGTTGGAATGCACCATTTTGTTGCTAAAGAGTCAACTCTTATCGATTTTCATTGACTGTACCGTTACTTAGACATTATGGGACACATAAAGTATAGCAAGCTCTATTTTAAAAAAGAAGAGAAAAGAAAAGAGGTTGTAGATATCTGACATTTAAATATATTTGGACACACCACTTGTCCCAAAATAACAAGGGATGTGCACTTGTGGGAACAAAAAATAAAATGACCACAACAAAAGCAACAATACAATAACCACAACTTCAAAACAAGAGGTGAGAGAAGAAGTCGAGAGAAATGTGTGAATTCATTATGCATAGAAATGTATGAATTTGGATTTTCCTGATTTTCTTAAAGAACTATACATAAAAATCCTAGTTTGTAGTGACACTTATGGATTTTTCACCATTGAAAAGTCAACACTAAGGTGTTATGCTTTGCATATCATCAATACAATATCATGTTTATAGAATCTATACTTGAATTCAGATTTACGGTACGTCCAAATACACGACAGAGAGATGCATACTCAACAATTCCATATTGGAATGGAAACATATATTTATTATTTTCTCCTCAATATCCAATACAAAGGGTCCGCCGACGGTCTACCCCTTAAGATATTGTAGGATTTATTTGGTTGAGATTGATACATACGTATCAACTGTTTCTCCTTCCTATCGGCAAGGTACTTCCTTGCCGTTGTAAAGACTGTCTGCAGCTGAAAGTGAGCTAGAAACGGTTGGTAAGTCCTAGCGTCCTTTCTCATCTTGAGGGGTGGGGAGCGGGCATGTTGTAGGTATCTTGCATGCAGTGATATCGTTTGCCCCACGTAGACCCGTCCGTTGGCCCTAGTAGAAAGGAGAGCGCAGTTTAGAAATTAGATTGTAGAGATATTTCTATAACAGAAAAGGAAATATCAAACCAAATGGGAATACGTAGAGTACCTGCAAGTTATGGTGTAGACGTTGAAGCAGCACGCTTCCCGTTTTTTGGACGGGAAGATGAAGGAACGTTGGTGACACCAACAGTAGTATTGGGCACAACGGGATTGGGTGCAGGGGCTTCGAGTTCAGCAGCAACTTCACGTTCAGAACTCAGTGCCTCCAACAAGGCCGTTGCTTGTTTAAACGATAAATCAGACCAAGCTGCAGGGTCGGTGATACGAAATTCATGGTAGAATCAGAACATTTGGTGTGTTCTCAAATCTCCCGGTACAACCGTCTTGAGCATCGATTTGGCCTTCCAAACTGTGAGTTTGTCTATGTCGCCTGCATAGTCAATTTGAAATAAGTCCAAGAGGATCTTCACATGACCTGATTCAGAAGCGCATGAAGTTGTCTATGTTTGTAAAAAACATGTGCACATGGAACAACAAAAGAATCGTGGCATTCATATATACATATTAACACAATACATGCATAAACATATATGTGAATTACAAATGGGAATATTAGTATTTTTTGAAACTTCAGTAGTTATGAGGCGAGCAGGTCGTTAGTTGAATGTGGATCATGGTGCAAGTAATTAGACATTAATACTGAAGATGGAGTATTCACCTGGACATGGCTCTGAGCCATATCTGTCCTTGAATGCTTTCTTGTTGTCTGCATATTTAGTGACAAATGTGTTGGCTTCCTTGATGGTATCAAAAGCTGGCGGATTCGTGAAATCTTTATAACCGCAAACATCCAACAGGCGATTTTGTGCCTCTGTGGGATAAAAAGAGGTTGTGGAGGAGCAACGTTTTTTCTTGGGCTCTGGCTCTGACTCCGGCAAATCAACCTTCAATTTTGTCAACAGGCTTGCGTAGTTGATAAGAGCCATTGATATGAGGAGTTTGAACTGCATGAAAGGTATAAGTACTAGAGAACTTGAAATAACATAAACCATGATACAATTGGGCAAATGGATTCCATTCGCGACTGAGATCACACAGCCTCAGGGAAAACAAAGTCATTGAACATGTAATTGTTAACAACCTGATGGGCGAGTATAAGATGGAGGAGCTGAACTGGTGGAATAACGGGACTCCTCTGCAAAATAATTTGTAAAGCCTACAATATCTTTTACAGTCTCAAAGGAAGGGAGTGCGCTTGGAGGTGGTAGACGGCCACTTTTCAATGTTGCAAGAGCATCCTGCAAACACCATATCCAAATTTCAAACTTGTATGTGGCAATAAAACGATAATGGATTATCACAAAATCCAGAAACAAGTACCTCGAAGACCACTTCATCATATCACCAATATACTCAACTGTAGTATGACCCCAGACTGCTTGGTACAATTACGACCAATAATCATGAGGAAACATAAAATAAATTAATGTAATTTGAAAGGATGTTCAACGAGATGAGCTGGCCATCTCAAATGTCACACCAACTTGTATATATTAGTTCAAATTAAGTAGCCATCTATCTTTCTCGTGTGACCACCTATGTAACGCAAACAAAGAAAGTAACCATCATTTTCGTTCAACGTCAGCCCAATGGCCAAAGGATTGTGTCTCGACAACTATAAATTGGTGCCCAGCTCAAATGAGCATGGAGTTTTGCGTAAGTTAGAACCATCATCTAAGAATAATGCTAAGCAGTGATGATCCTCGTAATTAAAATTGAAGAAATAATGTAGCACTCTGAAACGGAATCTTTTTGGCAGATTGTCTGCTCATCCTACGCAGAAGCGATAAAACACTTGATAAATATAATCTGTACCTGCATAGCTCGGATGGACACACCCACTAAGGTCATGCATATATTGTTTCCAAGAATAACTTGGTAACGTCAAGCTATGCAATCAGCAAGAATTCACTACGAAACGGCAAGATGAAACATGTTCAATGAAACGTAACGTACAGTGTTGATTTACAGAAGATGAAAGTTCGGACTTTCGGATGCCGTTTGAGAATGGTGAAAGCAGAGGCAGAGACGAAGCTTGCGGCTGCAGAGGAGGACAGAATGACATGCACTCTTAATCAATGACGAGAAGCCTCAGGAATATAGACATAATGAAGGACAATACTAGGCAACACTCTTTATATAGTGGAAGCGGAACTCTCAGTTGCTGCTCTGTGACTGACACCACCGTCCAGTCTATTCTCAAGTTCTCTCAAACTCGTAACCCACTCTGAAAGAAAGACTCCCAGTTCCAACTGAACTCACCATCTGCAATTTTCACGAGATACAAAGCCTTCTATGTCTCATGCACAGACACACAGACAACCCAAGTTAACTGCAACTATGCTGGCCAAAATTCTTGGAAGGAACTGCAATTTGGATCAATTTGGTTCATGAGATTCATGTTGGTACCATATTTCAACTTTTGCAGAAATTTCAAACAGACGTTGTGGTGGATCTGGTATGCTATCGTCGGCATGGTCATAATGAGCAAGTTTGTGCCATACCTCCTTCTCTTTCATTACACCTTAGTCAGTTGCTACCTGTAATATGCCTTCTACAACTTGGGGATCATCTGTCTTATTTCAGGTCATTGATAGTTGGGCCACTGATGTGAACTCCAAGTTTGAGACTGAGTATGCTGCTGCTGATTCATACGCTCCCAGTTTGCATGAATGGCTAGCTAGCAACTGGCAAGGTATACAGACCCATTATCTTGTGAGTTTGTGTTATTGAAAATTGTTCAGTGTGCTGGATATGAATTATTATTCTCAAAATGATCTCAAAATGATCTCAAAATGTGGGCATTACATTCTTAAGTAGCCTATTTAGGTTTTGCAAATGGAGTAATTCTTAGGTAATCTGGATAACCTAGGAATGATTTCATTTGGGACACACCTCTTCGACGAAATCTTGGTAGATGGAAGAAGGCTTTGTGTTTGAAGATAGGCAACAATAAGGTGTTGACTAATGAGAGCATGCCAACTTGACTATGCGCTACAGTATGTATGTGTGTGCTCAGATAAACTTAATTCTTGAAAATTCATTCTCGAAGCTAAAATTAAAATGAGTGTACTTACACATGCTAAAAAAATCTAAGGCTAATAGTATGTGAAAATCAATTCAGGAGAGGCCCTCGGATCAACTACCTTGAAACGCTTCATTCAGCCAACTGGGTTGGACATTGAGACTTTGAAGAGAGTGGTAAAGTTGTTGTGAACCTTCTCTTCTGAATCTTATGCACTATTTTAAAAGTGGTATTTGTTGATATTGTCGTTATATATATTTATAAAAATTGAAAACTATGGGAGGGCCCACAGGTGACTGGCCTCAAAACCTACCTATGTGCTGAGTGCAGGGATTTGCAATCACCAAAATACCTCCAAGGTTCAATTTGCATCCACTAAAAGCAAGTGTGGCATGTCACTTGTGGTCCCACATCCTTACATCCATTGGGTGTTAGGTAAGTTCATAGTAGGTTAGTTGAGAAGCACTTTCTCTTTTGAAAATATGGGGCATGATCAAGATGGCTAGCACAAATGGACCTTTCTATGTGACAACAGGCCATGGCGTATTTTGGTTCAGAAATTGAGATGCGATTCAAAATATTTGAGTTGCATGGCTTGCGAATCCACATTGTAAGGCTAATCCAATGAGATAACCAGCATGGGTGGAGTCACCTTACCTGGAATCAAGTTGTGGTCAAAGCAACAGATTTTGTTGATGTGTCCATTCTTGATTGACTACGAGATGGCACATTAACTTTAAAGTGGTGGGCCCTAAACCCCAAAACCCCTAGCGGAACAGGGAGAACACTGGTTATTACCTGGCAATCAACGCAACAATAATAGACACTGTTGCATGCAGAGCATTGCTTCATATTACTGGACTTCGTGTAACAGTGATCACACCGCTTGTTGTGAGATCCAGCTTCTAGGACTGCCACATACGGCTATTGCTTCAAAATCACCGCCCCTTCACAAACAATTCATCCTCTTCCAAACTGAATTGATTTGAATCCTCCCCCAGAAAGGAAACACGGAGTGCATCTTCTTGTAGCACACAGAAGCAGCAAAACTAGTCACTGTGCATGTGTTAACTTCGAGCAAAAAACATAGCTCTAACTCAGCTTTTCAAAAGCGGTGTATGATAGATAACATGGAACAAAGTGGGATGGTGACAATCGTCCTTTGATTTTGAGATTTTGCCGGTTCGTAACCCTTGACAACATTACATAAGTCAGCCCTGGGGCAAAGACATTGCGGATGTCTACCACCACATTTGTGGAAATAGTGGCGCCTTGTGACTTATGGCCAGTCATTGCGTATGCAAGCACAATTGGAAATCCACTTTTGTAGAATTTTTTACCAAATGTATACACATGTTGGAAGGTAGTACGTTTCAGGAGCATGTGCTTAGAAGTGTTTTTGACTTCGACGGCAATGCTGGTAACCTTTTGTGCGCTGTCCACATTGATGTCTTTTACAGTTGCAGTAGCTCCATTTACTGCACCTTTTGCAAGGCTTACATTTTCAATGAACATAACGAGTGCACCCATAGCAACAAGATGATGAATCTGGTCAAAGTGCGGGTCGTCAAGCTAATGTTGCATATTGTCTTCTGGCACTACATTGCTGTCCAAGTTTACACGCACTGTTTCCGACTGATCAATTTTTTTTTTGAACACAATGTCATTGTACATTATCACATCCTGGCGATGAGAACATAATATGGTTGTGTCTGCATGAATGTGGCCCGTCAACTCCAGTTCGTTGACAAAGCATGTCGACAATGTGGCTTCAATTTCGGATTATGTTGGTTCTCTATCTCGTATGATGTTTAGAAACTGCAAGTAAGTTGGATCAGTTGCGTGACGCACTGATATTTGTAGTTTGTGCTGCAGTGCACTGGCCTAACATGAAGCGGAACTAATGTGGCAACATCTGCAAATAATATCTGGGGCTTTTGGAGCATGCACACGTACACATATTGCTGGTAATTGTGCAAGGTCTCCGACAAGCAGTACAAGCTTGTTGCAAAATGTGTTGCTAATTGTGTCTCTACATGCTTGTTTGAGGCGATGTTCAACCGTGCATAGCATATAGATAGTCATCATAGACATTTCATCTATGACAATTACGTCTGTACTATGTAAACGCTCTAGTACAGTGGATGGCTCTGGCAGTGGTGACAAATAACCTCGTGATGGAATACGAAACAATGTATGTGCTGTGGATGCAGTTGAGGACAGTCTCAAAGCTGCAGCGCCTATTATAGCAAACAACAACACAAGTTTATTTTGTGTTTGAAAGTATTGAGCCAAATATTTAACAAAAAATGTTTTTCCACTTCCAGATGTTCCAGTTAAAACGTGCAACCCTGTTGGATTTTGAAGAATGGCATGGAATACACGTTGTTGGTCAGGTGTAAGCATCATGTCTGAAAGCTGAATATCAAAAACCTGGTTTTTTGGTCTACTGAGGCGATGCAATGAACGAGGGGTCAATTCGTGTGGAATATTTTCATTGTTAGAAATGTTTAATGGATCGAAGAATGGATAGTCTTGCAAAAGTCGATGTAAAAGTTGTGCATGTTTTTCGGTCTTAATAAGGTTTCAATGAGCACCTGTGACAAATAGTTTTGCACTGCTTGGACATCAGGAAGCAAACCTCTAATATAACATTCAAGGAGGTAGTTCTTGTTTGTGTTGCGCTCAGACAATAGTTGTCTTTCATCTCTGAATGTGAAGTTGCGGAGGAGAATGTTGAAGAAGAAACCCTGTGTATTGTGTGTGGGATGGAAGTCAGTAAATCTTGTTACCTTTGTTGTCTCGTACAGATAGAATTCAAATATGTCGACCCCATAGTATGTCATGTTCGGTTTTTGTATTCTGTCAGTTTCAAATATTTCAAAGTACTGAAAAAAAGTCATGCTCTCAAAAGCAATTGGTCTGTTGCAATATGCATCGATGGGATGGAATCCAAGCACCCTGGATTTGGTAACCAACTTTGTTCGTAGCATAGGTGGATTAGAATCAATGTACTTCACAATTCGGCTCTTTGGATTACCGGGATGTGAAGGCAAGCTAGTGTTGCTTCTGCAGGGGAAATTGGCTTCGATACAATGAATGAGGAGATTAATTGCAGTTGAGAATTTGAGGCACCTTGTAGACCCAAACGTTCAGCGTTTGTTTTATCTAATTGTATAGGTCCATGTGGCTCAGATTTCATCGCATACTTCAGCAAGTAGTACGACCAATAAGTTGTATTAACTCTTTGCAAATTGATATGTGCACCCCAAAGTAGCAAAAGGGTTGCGTGGTATGGCACAACATTGCGGTCTTCATTGCAGGGTCTATAGTAATCCTATCTTCTTGTATCAACATTGTACGTCGTCTGTTCTTCTGTATGCGGTGGAAAATGAAACCTGTATTTGCATGTGCCATAGTTTTTTCCTATGATGGCATCGTGAAGTACATATATGCAGATGTTTTCTCATCACTGTTTTGAACAAAGTATTTTGCTTAGTATCAGTAGGCTCAATAAAATTGCCTGATGTAGAGTCAAATACTGTAGGAACGCTTGTAGTTATTTCTTTACAACACGTTCCAAATCTGCATGTTCTATCCACAACATTATGTGTGCATGCAAGGAACTACGAAATTGTATTTCATAGTGAACGATGTATTCTTTCACACGTCCTAGTATACAAGGTCCCGAAAGTATGTAATCATGGAGGAATTTTTGAACGCGTGAGTGGAATAAGGAAGCACATTTCACAGGACAATCTTTCCATGTCATGGACTTATCGATTTGTTGGACTATTTGTTCTATATCTACAACATCCTCCCATCGGAGAGAGCTTGCTTCGTCGGCTGTTAATGTAAGGAACATGTCAGGCATTCCAAACTTGTCAACCATTGCGAGTAAGTCTTTTAGTTGAGATTTGTGCCAACGTGAAGTGTCTTCAATAGAGGATGGAAGACTATATTTTGTAACGTGTTGCAGTACTTCAGCTTCATTCATATGTGGGTGTGCATGTTGGGTTTGTTTGATATCTTTCTCCAAATATTGCTGAGAAACTTCCTTCAAGAATTGCACGGATTGTCGTATATCATACATGTATAGCAAATATGATTTGTATAGAGTGAAATGAGAGAACAATGTAGTCATCCGATATTTCAGGTATTCAGAGAGTGTAGTCCGACCATCGTAGGCTCCATGTCCATGTGGAAATAAGAAAGGAAATAACGCACTCTCAAGCGTCATGCCTTCCAATTCGACATTCAATATATTTTTCCTGAATATGATAGGCTCCCCTCTAGTATTAGACCGCGAACCATTTCGAAGATGAACATTTCCTATTGTGAAAAAATCGGCATGTTTTCTAGGCTGTGTTTGTGTGCGCATGTCAAACAGGAGTGCAAGATCGTACACAACCCTAGGAACGTCCATGGTTGGAAATGACATCGAGTGTGTACCAGTGTTGGCAATAATAGGTTGAATCACATCTGGTGTAAGAATACACATGCTCGTGCTCTTTTCTGGTTGTTAAAAAACCGTCATGTATTTTGAAAGAATGGGTTTGTATGCAGGTTTTGAGACAACAATGGGGTCAAAGATGACACCAAATTCTCAATTGTTTGGGATGCATCAGAGTTCTCAGCCCAACCAAATAAAAGACTATTAAGAAGATTGTCAGAAACAATTTTGCCAGTGCTGAATCCCCAATCTTTAGATTGCATGTGCACACCAATGTCCATGAACGATAACAACTGCACGTGCAGAGGATTCAACGTGACAATAGACTTCATATATGTTGGTGGCTGGTACACTACATAAGGGGCATGAGGAGGATTCTTTCTATTTGAATGACATTGATTACAAAGAATCATCTTGTCTCCCGAGGCATTTGTCGTGTGTTTTGCAATGTATGTGTTTGTTGTACCGTACGGGGTACATCCTTGCATTGGTGCTACCCCATCGAGATATGTATTGTAAAGAAAGCGGTATTTCTTATTGTGGTTACTTAACTTCGTCACACTACAAATTGCACATCAATGCAAGTCTTTAAAAAAGGATTTAGTTTGTTTCAACCAAGAACATTGCAAATCACTTCTATGAAGCCAACATCGATCCCATGGTTGAAATGGTTTCATACGTTGTCGTGATGTAAATACGTACACTATATAGATGTGTACGTATTTAATATTGCATTGTGATTCTTGGTCTTGGAGAAAAATAATAAAGAATAGAAGTAGATTACTTTTTTATTTACTCATAGTTTATTTTAGTTATCATTACCTAAGGATAGAAGTGGATAGAAGTTGCTTACCTTTATGTTTACTCATAGTTACTCATAGTTACCTTTACCAAATGATAGAAATAGATTACCTTTTTATTTACTCATAGTTTATTTTTGTCTTTTAGTTATCTTGAGTTACTTTGGACCAATGGGTGATTAGAAGCCATGTGATGAGGATAAGAGAGAACTTTGTCTCTCGCATGGATAGGGAGAGGTGGTGAAGGAAAGATGTTATGTGATTATTGTGGGAGAGAAGTTGTTGAGAGAGAGAAGTGGATTCGAAGCTCACGGTGTGAGTTGTTTTTTAGAAGAATATGAAATAAAATACGAGGGATTTGTGATTCATGAGAGATCTCACTTGTTGTTTTGGAAGTTAGCAATCAAGATTTATGTTTGTTTGAGTGGAGGGAAGTCTGTTGGTTCTTAAAAGAAGAGCTGAGACTTCGACCGACCATAGAAGACGGACAGATTAAAGAATTGAAGGCTTCAAGACTCGAATGTGTGGTTGCTTGTGGCACGTTGTCTTTTTCTTGTGTGTGTGATTCCAAGCCGGTTTTGGAGGCTAGTTGCATTTCATTTCTGCATCGTAATTTGTTTCTTGTGTGACAACGAAGTGGGATTAATGACCCACAAGGTTGTTTGTGACAACGAAGTGGGATTAATCACCCACAAGGTTGTTTTCTGTCGTTCCCACTGGTGAGGCGCGATTGCTGGTCACCGTGGGTTTGAAAGTTTAGGAGCCAATCTTTCGGACGTCAGCTCGTGTTCTGACGTCCCGTTTTACCCGTCCGAAGCCCATGGTTTCTTATCACACTACCCTTACCCTTTATCCATATAGAGCCGCAACAGGATAGGTCGACGGGAAAGAGGTTGAAGATTAGAAGAAATTGAAGAAATTGAAGACTAGAAGACCGGAAGATTCGATTGAAGATCAGAAGATTCGACGGGTCCGATAAAATCTAGTTGCAGCCAGAAGCCCAGCGCTTTCCCAAGGCGGAACCCTCTCTACCCGACAACGTCTTATTCTTAGTTTCTCATGCACATTTTTTTTGAACCTCATGGTTAATTTTGGTGGAGCTATGGTGTCAACTAAAAGTCATGACTTGAAACAGAAACATAAACAGAAAGTCATGACTTAAATCGCAGCCAAACTGTGACATTCAATGAGATGCCATTTAGCCAACTCAGTCCGGCCCAGCTTCCCCAATTGTAGGGTCACATCTCCCACTCTCGAGCTCTCCGCCTGCATGGCTGGTTACCTCAATCTAAAGTCCAACCTCCTTCTTAAACAAACCCTGAAACATGAACACAATTCCCAATGTCAAATACCAACGGACACCACCGCATCTCTGACATTCAACTTCCAAAAGACCTTTCACTCTTGCAGATTGAATATGGACCAAGTTACCGTCCGACACTCTCAAACAGACTACAGATGTTCTCAATCAAGTGTAATCGAAACTCAGCAAAGAGCCTTGGACTCTCCAATTTCGGTGGAACCATGAACTCACATCAAATCATTAAATCACAGTGTCACACACCTAGAATCTGAAGATCATCACTACAATTCCAGTATCCAAATTCTAGTCTGCCAACCAATCCTCTAGGTTTACATACGTAGAATGAATCAAGGCTGTGGTCCACACCCTGGACCTCCTAAGAAATGCTAGAATTCAAAATGTCAAACCAACAGACACCACACCCTCCTTCTGAAATTTCAACTTGTACAAGGCATGTCTTTCACACCAGCACAATGTAGATGACCCAAAGTCACCCATCCCACACTCTCTCCACATAAAACAAAAAACAGGCCTACAGATTCTATAATCCAGCCTCCGCTTCACCTATCATATCAGATAATCAATACTATTGATAATACATCCATTAAGAAACTTCTCTACCATCAAACCATTACCAAAATGCAACAATGCGCAGCCAATTGCAGAACTTGAATTATACAAAAGAGTTGTGTGCTTACCAAGACGAGTCACCATAATAAAGGACGGTGATGCCGCATGTACAATAGCATCTGAGAAGAAATTGATGAAGTCTGATGATCCCACTTTGAATGTCCCTGCGAACAGGAAAATACATATTTTGAAAAGTGTATATTTTGAAGCTTTGTGGTGCATTTGAGGTTGGCTATAATGTGGGTGGTTGCTATGTGCACTTGGAATGAAATTAGGATATTCCAGCCATCTTCATGGCCTTGGCTTAACTCAATTTTCTTGAAAATATTCAATTCGAATACATGTAACAACATCCAAGCCATCGCCAACCTCCAATCCAAATCATGTGCACAAGAAAGCTTAAAATGGAAGTAGCCTAGTGCACATTGGCCCTCATCATGGAGCTGGGTTAACTCAAACTTCTTGAAGATCTACAATTTAGTTGCACGTAGCAACACCAAATCCATAGGCAACCTCAAATGCACCTCAAATCCACAACAAAGCTTCACAAGAGGACATGACATTGTGCACATCAGCCCTCTTCATGGTGTTGGATTTCTGCTTCCAAAACCTCGATTACAGTTCACATAGAAACAATGAGTCCACCTCTCATACACAACTAAGCTTCAAAAAAGTTCATGTCCACATCAGCCTTATTCATGATGTTGAATTCCTCAACCTACTTCAATTATTGCAATTTGGGCGCACATAGCAGGACCCAAGCCATAGCCAACCTCAAAGTCCACCTCAAATGCACAACGAAGCTTCAAAATGGACAAGACATTGTGCACATCAGCCCACTTTGCGGCCTTGGGTTTAATCAACCTACTTCCAAATTTTCAAATATAGTGCACAAAAATACAACGCATCCACCTCAAATGCTTAACAAAGCTTCCGAAAAGGACAAACAATGTGCACAAAGCACCACCCATTCCATAGCCAACCTCAAGTCCACCTCAAATGCACAACAAAGCTTCAAAATGGACACGACATTGTGCACATCAGCCCTCTTCATGGCCTTGAGTTTTACTCAAACTTCTTTCGTAAAAGTAAGAGAAGATAGCACCCCTGAAGCCATAGCCAATCTCAAACCCCCAACAATTGCAATAAAAATCCTAAAGAAAGGTTCCGGAGGGCACTCACTCACCATAGCCTAGATCGCTCTAACATCAACACAGCTCCGGGCTTCTCATCCAACACTACGTCTCTGGAGCTTCCACTGAGAAAACAAACAACCGATGGGCTCGCTTGAATTTGTAGAGACTCCACTGGCAATTGATGCCAAAGGTAGATTAGGGGACCCAAGGACTCCTGCAACAACTTCTCCTTTGTCTAGTAAACCAAGAGCAATGGCGTATTGAACTCCTCTCACAAATCTGT
This sequence comes from Polytrichum commune, assembly GCA_950295325.1. Taxonomy (NCBI): domain Eukaryota; kingdom Viridiplantae; phylum Streptophyta; class Polytrichopsida; order Polytrichales; family Polytrichaceae; genus Polytrichum; species Polytrichum commune. The sequence continues at coordinate 24,938,268 of OX485807.1, read as the reverse complement.
AACTCGCGACATAGCCAACAGGAGACGAGCCTCGTCTTCTTACAGAAATACGAAAGCAACGACGCCTTGAATTCAACGTCGCCTTGAATCCATCGCCAAAAGCTCCGGTTAAGTTTCACTTCAAAATCGACGGCAGACATGAAAATAAAATTTAATCAGACGGACATCTACAAGCTGAATCCTCGATGTACAAGCTGAAAACGAACATCTACGGCACACATGAAAAAAATTCTGAATCGGACGGACAGAAATGGAAATGTGACGTGGCCTCACGAGAGGGCTGGAATCCATTCCATGGGCTCATATACTTCTTCTCGAAAAATTGTTTCATGTTTGCCAGCCACCCATATTTGTGTACTTTTACGATCTAGTGTACATTCTATTGGTGGCTGGAATTGTCCAAATTTCATGCATAAATCAAAACATACCTAAACCCTAGTTAAATATGCTTTCATAGACAATATTCATGCAATTTATACATAGATTGGATCTTGTGATTCCCCAAAATTGATCATTATTAATATGAAAATTCAAAAAATGCACATAATCATAATTGAATGAAACTTGACACATTATTTACAAATTAACATCATTATGTATTTATATAAATAAATTCCACTAATAAACCTCCTTTGTTAGTATCATCTTCATTCAAAGTAACAAATTTTTTTTGGATCATCTGTAAAGAATCGATTTTAACTTTCATCTTTGTATGCATGATATTAACCTACATATAGTCAAAACAAAAAAAAATGTTTCAACCCGAATAATGTATGTAATTCTATACTACAAAATGCTTACATGGAGTTCACAAAGTTATTTGAATACACCAACTTATGGTTGTGTTCTTTGAGTTGATGTCAACAAGTTTGCTTCATGGAGTTTTTACTTTCTAGCTTCTCATTTTATAGCACATGAACAATACACGTGTTACTATGTTACCCTTTATTTGCATGAGGAGGCCCATGTGACCATATTCAAGTTGGCTAATGTTAACCTACAACTCAAGAGTTAACATATATGAAAAATCCAAAAGTGAAAGTTCTATTTATCACATTTGTAAAATCTATAGGTCTAAGATTTTAGCTACACGATATGGCATGTTTTTCTTATCAAACTTATAGCTAAATGTGGCCTTCCTATGGTATTTTTATAGTTTTGAAATTCCTTAATTGTTTATGATGTAGATTAGAATCTCATGTTTAATGATTGCTAAAGCTTATTAGAAATTTTCATAAAACACTCGAGATAATGGATTATTTTTAATCATGTTCTTATAAAATAACCAATTTTTTTAAAGTAAGCAAATGATATGCTTAGTTTGCTATAGGTAAATCATAAAAGGAAGAACATAAATGAGTGGTGAAATTGTAGGTGCAAGATATGGTTTACTGTGTGAAAACTGGCTATAACAATAACACTTGAACCTTTAGGGATTATTCATTAAGGATTTTACCAATACAATAGTGTGTTATTGGGTCCAACAAAAGAGGAAAATTTACCAAAGAATTTGTCATGTGACATATTCACATTGGTCACTTGGACCTTCTTGAATCCCACATGGAAATTAGTCTAACACTATAAGTATTGAACTAGACAACACTCTTCAGTTCTTGAACATGTGTGTCGCCCCTGGCATTGGCAATATTTTATGGTCACAAACAAATAAAAGAAACGACATAATCGAGTGGAAAGTGAATGCTCTATAGCAATCATGAAGTTTGCATTTATTATCATTCATTGGAGTAATAAATTAGGGACACTAAACACATTTGGACATACTCAACCTGAGATGTTCAATCACGATCTTCATGAAAACAACATTATTATTTACACCAACATTATCCAATCTGAATAATAGCTAATTGAGGCCCTCTTTACACTAGAGAGGTTAAGGACTAAAGAGGTTAAGAGCTCTCAACTTCCTTATGGTAATGGAAGTTCTAGAGGGTGCCTTGGTGGATCCCATGTGAATTGACTACAACAAATCTCTCAATCATTTTTGACGACCTTTCAATCAAATTCCTATACTAAGATAGACATGCCTTATCCCACCACAACAGTAATATGGACACCTGCATTTGAGTGGTATGTGACTACTGGGTATGGATCTACAAGCAAACACCAAAAAGAAATTGGACTACATGCTCAAACTATGTTAACTATTCTAGGCTCAATAATCAACATGATTGGGGGAACCTATACAACCACTTAATGAGCACAAGAATCTTCATTTTGATAATCAATGAGGTATTCATATGAGCTCCAAAAATCATGAGGCAAATGACTACAAGCACGATTTGGATTTGCTAATCATCTTGCACTAATTGTGTGTTCCATATCCTTTGAGAAGTGGGTGCAAAGAGAAAAGTATCCACATACCGTATGTCTAACTTACCTCATGAAGGTTACTTATGAATGTTGAAAAATTAAGCTCACGTTATGAGTCCCAAGCTAACTGGATTTTCAAGCATTCTCTGGCTTGTCATGGATTCTTCTTACCATTCCCCCCTTGATATCTCATTTTAAGCAGCGCCATTGTACACTTGAACAAACTGTTGAGAGCTTGACCAATCCACAAGCTCTTACCAATTTGAGCTTTAGTTGGAAACTTGTCAAATCCAGGATCAAAAACCCAAAAATTGCTCTCTACTCGAACCCTCAGGTGCAAAGGGGCCTTAGACTCGTGATAGTTGGCAAATCCATGAGTCCACACTAGACCACACAGGGATTAAATTCACAGGGGTTAACTACATTGGCTTTCTCAAGAAATCCAACCGAAAAGGGAAAAAAATGCATGTTGGAAAAAAAAACATAGCACTAAATTGTTCACGATTCACAAGAATATGGTTGATAGATTGTTGTATCAACAAGGGAATAAACAAGATGTTCCAAGCTCCTACTTCCCTTTTAGTTTGCAGTAGGCATACATGCCTGAGCCCACGAAGCCTAATAATTGTCCCAGGACATTGAGCTGCACAGGAAACAAAGAACCAACCATGCAAATGTAAGCAACACTTCCATGTTGATCTGAGGGAGTTCTCTATGCAATGTCAACTTAGTATGAACACTTGTCAAAAAAATTCAGGCTGTGTATCATGCTTGCTCGGTGAAAGAGGAAGACTTTTAAGTTATTTCAGAGAGTTGTCACCAGAAAATATGTCCTCTCACAACAAACTTGGATTAGAGTTTGTCACGTCATCCCCTCAAAGCACTGCATGATTTCTAAGACACATATATTTTTTACACCTTATTGTGGGCACACAGACGAAAGGTTATAAGTAGATGTACAATCTTCGTGTCATTAATTTGGATTGTACCTTGATGGACCTACTAGTTGCTCTTTTCCCTTTAAGTCATAGACTAGGCATTAACTTAAGTCTGCACAACCTCAAGGTTACTAAGGTAGATGGGTCCTAAATGGTTTCTTTTCTGATTAGCCAATTCTCCTATATCATACACATGATTAGTACAAACTGGATAGCAAATCCAAATTGAGGTCGTAGCCAGTTACCTCATAATTTTCAGACCGCATATAAATATTCTATTCATTATCAAAGTGAAGATTCTTGTGCTCATTAAATGGTCATATAGGCCACCCCAATAATGTTGACTATTAAGCCTAGAATAGGTATCATATTTTGAGCACACCATTCATGTGGAAAATTTGTTACTGTGGTAATAAACACTCAAAGTAGTGTGGAATGTTGATAAATTAGCATGGGCAACCTAATTGCACACATTAGTGCTCCTTAATGGCCATGCCTTAAGGTTCTAATATATTTTGGGCACCTGAAAGCTGTAGACGTATGGTTATAATCTTGATTTGGTGCCTAAGGATGTGCATTGTTTGTTATGTTTATAAATATGAATTAGATACCAGTGACATGGCCCTCATGAGTTCAACACCATTCTTCTGTTTGAAAACTCAGTGTGCAGGGCTTGAAGACAACAAAATTCAAGATGATGATTCTTGACTTTGGATAGATTCAAGTTGATAAATTCTCGCTGCGGAAACCAGTATAGTTATTTAATACTCCTCCGTTTACAATTCTCATAATCCTGAGGGTTCATGACACATATTATCGATGGGAGAAAGAAAGGGGAAGAAAAGAAAGAATCAAACGTACCCAATCAAATGGCAGCCCACCAAACCAGATCCAACCAATGAGAACAGTCCCTAGATCCTGATCACCCAAACCACATATGCAGATGTTGGTAACATATTCAAGCTCATCATATGGTGAACAAAGATCGTACACAACGTTTGAAAAAAAGGGTGTCAAGTGATGATGATGCACACCTTTAGATTGCCACACATGGTCTGAGTAAGTGCCGAGTTGAGTGTCGTGTTCAGGAAGATGGTGTAGTTCAAACAGAAAGCCATCAAACATGACAACACTGTAACAATCTGCAAACATCATGAGTGATATACACTAGTCAACCTCATATCCTTCTATTGACACAAAGATGTGTTCACTAAACAAATTTGGTGCAAGATTACAGCAACTTAACCAAGGGAAACGTGCCCAATTCGGTTACTTATCTTATTATGACTTCAGTCACTGTTACTGAAGTGGTGTGGGGTTAGGTGTGGATATAAGAACGGACACCAGAAAGGCATCTTGTTTTTTTAAAAGAGATCAGGCTACGTGCTCAAAATATGTTAACCATTCTAAGCTTGATAGTGAACATAATTGTTGGGGGGAGCTACTCAGTTGTTTTCTGGATCCTACACTTTTGACTCTGAAAGATCATAGCAGCAATAGGGGAGCTCAGAAAAGTGCACAGATTATTGCTCAACTCTCATGTCACATTGCAGATCCAAAGAAAATCTAACTCTCACATCCAAATGGAGCATCATGGCAAACAACAAAAACTAACCATTTAAGTCACATTTACCTTTACCTCATATCCAGTACAAAAGCAGCAATCTCCCCAACACGAGGGGGTGCCACAGTTAAACTTTGCTTTGCAAACTATGGCCCAATTCACCACTCATATTCAGACAAATTATTTACTAAAAGCATCCTAGAGATTACTTGAATCAATCAAAACAGTATCTTGAGATATGCCTTCTTAAGGCATACAATGTTAGTACCTGGAAGCCCAGAACGTGGAGGGATTCAAAGTGGAGGGCCTTGTCAAGCTCACCACTCACAAATATCCATGTGAACAACAGAGGTCCACATATAATGCCTGGAAATAATCACAATGTTTCACCCAGTGAGTTGACTGCCTTAGAAAAATGGGAACACAAAGTCAGCTTTCTCATTCATACAGACGTCATGAGTTGTACCTTATTAATAAAATCACGGATTCCCAACAAAGAATCCATCCTGTTGAGATGCAGATAATGTCCATGGGAGAATGCCAGTAAAACTGAACAATTAAATTAATTTTGGGAGCAGCAGTAGTACCATTACACCACATAAGACCAAAGCTGTTCAACCCAGTTGTTTTGCCTGCAACAAGCAGGTAAGAGTGTCCACAATTAATGCTATTATTCTGTTGCCAACTCCAGATATAATATAAAAATTTAGTCAAGCTTCTGATGATCTTCTGAACCTCTCCATCACATTCTTGACATCATAAAATGAGTCAAAACCATTCATTGTCCTGCCAATAAGTCCATGGAAATAATCATCTGCTGCCCTCGCTAGCAATAACATCACTTTCCACAACCAATTGCTCTTCCCAAAAATAAGGGAAACGTGTTGATCTTTCTTATAGAGTATCACTAACATAAACCTCCAACTGTAGGAGACAGACATGAAAAAGCATTGCACTCAGCTGCAAGAGACTTACATCACGTACCAAGACGAGCAATGGTGGCAAGATAGATAGCTGTGGTCAAGTTGGACAAGAGTACTACAGAGTAGCCTCCCAGATCAAATGAGAAGTCTCTTGATCCTGCTATAAAAACTCCCACAACTATGATCGCCACACTATCACATCAACAGAACACACATCGTCACCCTACTGCTTAATCAAAAAATAAACAGGTGAATAAATATGTGTGAACTCATCAGTTGTGGTCATTCACCATTAATGTAGTGAAGAAATGCAACTTGGAGGTTTTCCAGTCCTACCCGAAGTAATTTCATGCCAGTAGGTCAACTAAGGTATGTGGACAACCTATTGTGGACACTTCCAACTCCACAGACATTTATGGCTGGTTGGATCGGCTTGGGATTCAGTTAGCATTTGTGAATCGCGAAGATTGTCATGTCAAGTTTTTAGAATCAGCATTGAGATGAAAAAGAGGTCAATGTGAAAATTTTCTCTCTTTAAGTGATTACATAGGCCCTCCCAAGTGTGTTTGCTATCTGTTGGACCTAGAATGGTGTCAATATGTTTTAACCATATAGTTCTATCTCATCATAACACCTGTCATTTTGGTGTCAGTTCTTGACATAAGCCTTGCATATACCTCTCACATATAGGATACACATACAGATTGTCATTTTACCTCGTGATAATGGGAGGCGTGTGCCTTTGTCCTGCAAGCATAAACTCCATAATCATTGTGAACAACACTGTTGTTCGCCGAAGAGTGGTGTACATGGGAACATTCACACCCCTTATTGAAGCCATGCCAACAACCTGCGGACATTGGATGCATTCTCAAAACATCAGGAAAGAATAGGTAAAGCCAATTTTATTTGCATACAAATTTTCTAGTACTCAGTAATAATAAGAGCGCAAGAACGAGAAGCTCACACCAACCTCATCATCCAACACCTTAAACATAGTATAACAACTTAAACATGACCAAACTTAGCAGCCTCTACTTACTCAAATCCCTCTAGCCAAAAAAGAATCCATACCATGTAGAACAAGTAAGCAATGGATAGTGGGGATGTTTGACGAAGTATTCTCAAAGGCACAAACTTTTTGAACGCAGCCTTGTTGTCGAGAGTGTCTTCTGTGAATTTGATAATGTCCAGTTTCCGAAGAACATATAACAACGTCGTTGATACTATCATCTGCTCCATCCATAAAATTCCAACAAAAGCGTTTACTACCACATCTTAAGAGCAGTCTTCAGCATACATTGATCTGTGCACACTTGTGTTATAACTCCTACTACTAACATGCTCCATGATTTTTAATGAAAATGAAATAGAATACAGGAGATTTAACTTTCTTGCAATTGCTCTGTACACCACTACTTCAAGAAGATTTTCAAAGTGCGATGTGTAAGGTAAGAACTAACACCTGTAATACAGTGATTACATTTGCACATGGAAATTTGTAGCTTGATAGTGCAGCTTTATTGAACATCACCAGTAGAACTGCAAACCCAAGCACAACATAAAGAGCTCTCAGCTAAAGCGCATGATAGATAGCCTTCAAAGTCCCAAACCATCTATCTATCTATCTGCCCTCGCATCTGTGTGACTTCTTCAAATTGGGATTGTCAATATTAATGAAAACGGCTACTTCACACCCCCTCTTTACAGACTGAAGACAATTTTATTTCTTGTTCATGACGTGACATAGTTATGTAAATGACCATCCTCCGTGGCTTTCTGATGCATTCGAATGAACCCTAACAAATAATTCACCCAGGAGTCCTGAACCCTAATCCGCTGCTACCTTCATGAACCCATTTCAGAATGGGAATACCAAATTTTCATATTACAGTGTACAACAAACAAATTAAATACATCTTCTGTCTTTGCTGATGATGATGATGATGATGATGTCTCCTTCGATACCACCAAACAGAAAGTAGTAATTGTTTATATGAAAATTAGAACATACAACGAGGTACAACCTTAAGACAGCGATCTTCACCGGAACAAACCTCTGTGAAGGGTTTAAGGTTCCACTGCGCAACAACAAATAGCAACCATCGATGATGATGCATTAAGATTTTGGTATCCTATCAAACATGATGCTTTCAGTTCGTCAGCAAAAATGGCCATTCAATGTTTGAGGTCCAAGAAAAAAAATTTGGCTGACCTGCACAGACCATGTAAGAGAGAGCCACCATGGCACCTCGGTGGGACATCCGAGTAGACGACGACTTTTTGTTGTTGCTGTTGTCTTGTGGTGAAGCTTCATTCATCATCAGAGGATCAGCTGCACCCCCCGGCATACTGATCGGAATGGAACCACTTAATATTCTACTCCCTCCCTCCATGTCTGCCTCCACTTGCTTTTCTTTTGCAGCTCACTCTCTCCACTCTAAGGGATATGATGTTACTTCAAATCCCTAAACCTTTAAAATCCCTTCAGAGCTTAGTACCCATGTTAAACAATGCCCTGCTACTTAAACAAGCATCTGCAGACACAGCTGCAGGTGAGGGTGTCTCTGCACACTAGTAGGACGTCACTTGCCACCACTTAACCCCCGTTTATAAATCCAATCCGATTACTCGGGAGATTTTTGGGTGTCGATTCAAAGGTTAGCACTAAACCTCAAATTTCAGCCAAAATAAAAAAACGCAACCAAGAAAGATCATTTATGCAGATGAGATGATACAGACTATTCAACGTTACAGCTGAACGACAGATCTTGATTCTCGATTTTGTCAAGATGGGCAACGATCAATAGAGGAAGGTAAGTTACAAGGAAGGGAAGGGAAGGGAAAGGAAGGCAAGGCAAGGCAAGGCAAAAAAGTCACCAAAACCCCAACACACAAGACTTAAAGAAGAACTGAGAAAGAAAGCAAAACTAAGTTAGCTTGTCCCAAAACAGAAGTAGAGGGAATCCACCAAGATGTTGGATTACTTAAAAGGAAAATTAAAAACCTCCCTCTCTCCCTCCCTCCCACCCTCCCTCCCACCCTCCCTCCCCCCCTCCCTCCGCCGACAAAGTGGCTAAGTCAAGTTAAGGTGTGCAGATGGGGAGTTGGAATAGATTTGGTCTCACGTGCTGTACAGAAGGAGAAGTTGAAGAGTTAAGGTTAAAGCTTATGTTGTGTGATGTTGCAAGTTGCATGCACGAGGTTGAAGACCACAGGCGATTCCGTGGCAGGCGGAAGCGTGGGGTTAACGTAGGTAGCCCCAGTGGCATGGATCATCCCCACTCCCATCTTTCTTTGCAAGGTTTTGGTTGGAAGTCAGGCTGATGATGATGCTCAGGTTGAATTGTGAGTAAGTTTTAAGGCTGGTGATGATGCTGGGGTTGAATTGTGAGTAAGTTCCTCTTCGGAGCTTCCATGTGGGCTTCTCTCCCTGCCCTTGCCCTTGGTTGCGAGGTCAGACCTGGCGAGTCACCACCTGGGAAGACTAGGAGGTAAGCACGAGGCAGTAAGGTAGAAGGCTCTTAAATGGTTACTTTTTCCAACCAAGTTAGGCACTTCTCCTAGGATACCGTATCAAAGTTGCAATTAGTAATCGCACGAGGTGGTCAGCAATTCCAGATCAAGGTTGGAGCAGCCACTTTCCTCGTGATTTTCAGAGCTTGTATGAAACTCCTGTTCATTGTCTCCGGGTTAGTAAACAACCATATACTGTAGGTCCTCTCATTTATGTTGACTTATGTCTAAGTAGAATGGTTAACAAAGTTTGAGCACATAGACCATATATTTTTTCAACACATGTCTTTTTGATGTTTGTTCTTAGATCCACATACAACTATTCATTGTTCAAGTATAGGTGTTTGTTTAAGATGAGGCACCAAATTAGGCACATCTACCTCACACCGGCGAGACGAGAGTGGATGATGAGTTGTGATAGTAACGAGATGTTCATCTACTCCACCATTTGTGGCAGATAACCAACATCTCATGGACATGAAGTGAAGGTTATGACTCTAATGCAAGTGACCTTTCCATAAAATTCACAACTTATTGGAGGTTTGGTTGTGAAGTTATACCATTCTTGGATGCAATGGAATTACTCATTTGCGCGTAGAAGTTTAATAAAATAAATGAAAAACGTTTGCTTGCGTCATCCATGACAAAACCGACACAAGAATAACATCCAAATCTCTCATTCTAAGGATGAGAGGCCAAACCAGGCCACCATAAATTTAGGCCATCTTCCCATCAGTGTTGCAATGTGTTGGCATATGGCCAGGGACAGAGAGACACATTTACTTCAACATGGGCAAGTGACTCCAACTACACAATATTATTACTTGTTGCTATATTTTGAGCACCTTGGAGAGAAAAATTGCACATGCAACTAAACAGCATTTACAACATCTCAATTTTTATGCTCCAGGTTCTCATTCTGTGAAGTCGGAACAAATCAAACTGGAAGTTTGGTTGAACACATCATTATGCAGACATCTTTAAATCCATAGATTAATGTAAGCTTAATGCAGATGGAATTGAAATTACGACCAAGATCTCCATAATATTATTTTCAGAAAACCATCAGACTCCAGATATCATCTCATAGCAACCAGCTTCTCTTAGATTCCTTGAGAAATGTGACTAATCCTGACTTGTCTGTACAGCTTCCAAAAAGGCATTTCCTCAAGTGCAGCGATAGGGAAGTCATCTGAGATGTGTGTCAAATGAATGAATAGTTGCAACATAAGATGCATGCAACATTGACGTTCTTTGATTTCCTGAAACTAATGCACAAATGATACTTGTCATTGCACAAGCAACATGATCACAAATGATCAGCAGCATTCTACAAGAATTTTCTTGTATAGCCCAACACTGTATATGGAAACCTGCTGGATCAATAGGCTTAATTTGTACTCCAATATGGATTCCGTCCATCCACCAACAAACTCAACACTCGCCCTTCATTGAGTGTATGAACTCCACCATCGACTATACATTGCATCCGTATCTACTAGAGCAAAAAAATATATGCAAGACCTCTCTGTTAATCACAGATTTTGTGAAGGTTTTTTAGCATCTGTATTGAGGCTTCCCTCCACAGCTTCCGATGCTGTTCCCAGCTTAACTATATCCTCAACTAAAATCTTTCCATCTGCAGACCACAAAACGTCAAACATACTGGTCAGTGAAGTTTTTATAGGAACATAGAGAACATAGTTTCTCTTGTAAAGAAATTTGCACCAAACTGTTGAATTTATACACCTCCAATTGTAGAATGCTTCAGTGCTCTGCACTTCTCTGATCAACAATCCCTTTTGAAAATTATATCAAAAAACTAAAAACAAGCAAAGGTGTGTTGTGATACACGAGGACCATGCCACCAAATTGGTTATTATGATATCTAACCACCAAAACAATTCTCTTTGTTTAGACTCCAGGAAATGCAACTACTACACTCAGTATGTAATGGCTAGATTGTGAAGTCTCAAAGGTAGGAGCAACTTGTAAGTTCATCTGTGTAATGGATTTCACTGTGTGATGGAACTCGACATATTATGGCTAGTAGTAGTCTTCAGATTGGAAGGTACATATGCCCAAAACCAACACTGAACTTAAAACCAACACTATGCACCACTGTAAACAACTAGGGGCTTAATGTATGACAATGGTACATGGTGTTGGTTTTAGGCCATGTGTTGGTTTTGGACATTCCTACCTCATATCTTAAGGTAAGAGATTTTATTAAGTTTGTTATGTCATGGATCTCATAAGGCAAGGACTAAAGTTGAGGGCTAAGGTACAAGCAAGTAGTAGTTCATTATGTCATGGAACTCACAAAGGCCAAGGTCCAAGCAAGAAGTTAACCATGCCATGCAACTCCATAAGGTTAAAACCCACGTAGAAGAAACTAGTAAATTCACTATGCCATGGACCTCACTAAGACTAAGGGCCAAGGGCAAAACCCCATAGTGGATTAGATGACCTGCCTTAAAACATGGCCCAACAAATAGACTGCTCATCACAGCAGGCCAACACAACTTTGAAAACATATGGATGAGAAAACAAATGGAATTACCTGCATCCTTTGCCAGGTTGCTAATGAGTGCATGAACTGATTCTTTATCAAGACTATCCTTCAAAAACATGGCTGCTGCAGCCAACTCTTCGGGTGTAACCTTCCCATCAGAATCCCTGCAGAGGCCAACACTTCTAAGTTGCAACCACTTCACATCCTGGGCCATGCACTTACAAAAATTTATGATGGTCTTTAGTATTGGTGTGGATTAGAGGAATTAACATGTGCTTGTCATACAAAGACTGAATTTGTCAATAGGAGCTGCCTAACATCAGCAGTTAAACAACGGGGCCCCCATAATACAAAAGTACGATTATCAGAAGTGATAATTATTCCCAAATTGACAATTACAAGCTCCAGGGAACTATACCTGTCCAGTATCTTCCACCGATCACCAATTTTGACATCAACATCATCCAGCTCCTTCTCCAACTTATGAAGCATGGCATCCACCTAAACAGTGTCCATATTTCCTTGTTAGGATGTAGATATTCTAGAACTAGTAATCAATTCAACACTCAGTAACCAGAGAGGCTCTCAGGTGCTCAAGTCAAATGATATTGAAGTTTTATTTTGCACTGTTAAATTTTCTCATTGATTTCAGTTACAAAGAGTTGGCAGGAGCAAACACAAGTATCAGAAATCAGCTTGCAAGGGTTTTTGTTAGGTAGTGCCTGTACCCTCTCAATCAAGGCATTGGAGACATGGTCTGCAGGAGACGTTTCTTCCTCTTCTTTTTTCTGTGTTGCCCGAGTAGCATGGTAAAATGCATTGCGAGCAGCCTCTGCATCATCTGTGCCCGCCTTCTCCACCATGCTGTTATACAGCTCAATCTGCAGAGACAAGTATTTGGATATATATACATAAATACGTGATTCTAAATTACTAAAGTGAACTGGACACTAAAATACATACATGAACAATCATTAGTATGCCTTAACTTACTATGAAACACACATCCAACAAACATACAAGGGCAACTCAAATCTCCAAATACATACTGCATTGAGGATGGTGATCATGGAACGAAGCAAAGTAATCTTTGTTAACAAATCTGCAATAGACCAGTGAAATTTATCAGAAAATCACTAGTGTACCTCATTTTTCACTAGTCTGAGAAATTCTCCTCGCTCTTTGCTGACAGACTGCATCCAGCACCCAACAAATTAGGATCAGCTACATTGATATTCATGTCAGGAGAATATGATACAGTGCTGAAAGTGTGCCATTTCAGGACTCCCTAATGCAGGAATAATTTGCTACTAAACCACCATGAGACCTTGGTATTTCACAGCCAATTTCTTTGTCTCCATGTCCTCTAAAGAAATTTGCATATCATCTAGAGCGGGGACGTTGCTTTACACAAATAGGTAGAAGAAAAGTCCTCCACAAAGTACAGTAGATAGTAAAACAGGCAACAGACAGGCACTTGTAATTGCACTGTCAGAAGGGAGACTCACTGAAGCTGATGCCAGAACAGCCAGGGCACCACTAAGTTTGCAAAGCTCCTCCCTCTGATCAGAAGTCTTTGACTTTGCAAGCTGTTGGGCCTCACGTGCAGTAGCAAGCATCATCTCACGGAGAGCTTGATCCTTTTCATCACTGCTCTCAGCCACTTGTTCTCTTTTCTCATTCTGATCAGCCTCTCCTCGCTCTTCCTCTTCCTGTAACCAAACAAACTTTTAATACCTAGAGGCCACAAGTAGAAAGTGCCAGTACAATTCAACCAAAACTCAGGCAATCAAATAAGCTAATGATGTCCACACACTAGAACCTACATAATTGATTTCTAATCCTGCAATCGCACAACTTCACCAGTGACAGACTACCAAATTGCATTTATCTTGCAGAAAATTGGACCTTGATAAGCTCTTCTTGTTGCTGCAAGAACTCCAGCTTGCGCCTACGCTCTGCTAGTGCCTCTTCTCCAGGCAGAGATGAAACTCCAACTGAGTCAATAACTTCATCAGGCAATGAGGAAAGGGTAGCTTGAACTGCCTCTTCTGGCTTCCTGCCTGCCACCAAGAAAGCCCTGGAGCATGTACAGCATACGACTCATCAAATGCTCAAAGAATAGAGCAACTGTAGACTCAAAACTCAATTCCACATTATTATAAATGCTTACCAGATGGTTAAGATGATCAAAGATCTTTCTTCTGAGTTAAAAATTCAGGTTCCTTGCAGTGTAACAAGTTTCTCATATAAGACAAAAGAGTAGATCTTTACCTTGATAGAATAAGAAGAGAAGAGGGAAGAGAGTGATTCAATGAGAGATCCAGCCAATCTCGTAGCTGCACCAAAACAAACAGAACATCAGTTTCTATGCCAAGTCATAAGCCCAAACCAGTTACTTCAGATTGGTGGTGCATTATCCCATTGACTGAATAAAAACTAATCTACAGTGAAAAGATAGACAAAACACTCCAGAGAGTCATTAACCACAAAACTACAGATTTTCATAGGAATTAATACAATATTTGACCTGTTTTCGCATATCTTCCTCAGATCTCAAGCCAAGCATTCCACGGTCTCTGCAAGCTTGCCGGAGTTCCATTTCAGAAAGTGAGTCCACACCTTCATTCTGAATCATCCTGTCATCCTCCTTGATCCTGTACTCAGCATGCATCAAATAGCCTTTCAAATTAGGAAAAACACCACATTGTTTCTGAACTGGGAAATAAAGAGCATGTTTCTGAATATCAAATCATGACTTGCTAAGGGTGCAACAAAGTAATAGCAGTTCCTAAAGTGGTGAAACAATTACTTGTCTGCTAAAGTAATAGTTGGGCCATCAAAAGATATAGCTGTACAAAGAGGACCTGCATAGACGTGTATGGAGAGTAGGAAGAAGTACCAGTTCAATTTGGTCCGGAGACTGTATCGAAGATATGCATCAGTACCATATGGCTGTATATTCATCAACTTGCACATACTCACCAATCTCGGCCTGCAAAACACATACTCTTACATAAAGAAGCTCTCCTTAAACATTAATGCACTGGTAAACAATACCAGACATAAAGGTATAAGAGCTTGAGAAACGAAAATTCATAACCTCTACAAATATCATCACCAAGAAACTCTAGGAAAACGAATGAAGTTTAGTGGGTCCCTTACAAACAGTGCACAAATGCTTCTAAGAAACTAGATGACTAAAAATGATACAAAAGTAATCATAATCAAGGTCGCAAAGCAGAACATCAGGTAAGATTAACCACGACTCCATATTCTCTTGTGGGATATTGCAATCTTAGAAAAATCTCAGTCAGCATGACCAGATGTACATATCCATCTTTGACACTGGAAATCAATTTCATGTATAAACAAAAAATAAATTAGAGAAGACCAAGTTTGTTAAGGACAAATGTACCTGCTGATATTGTCAAGAGTCAGCTCGTCATTGAACAGCTTGCCAAAAGCTAATATGTCTTCATTTTGAACTTGCCCTCCAGTTCTCACCTGAACAAAACATACACAACACTAATCAGCACAATGGATAGAGGACTTAAAAAGACCAAACATACACTATCAAAGTGTCACTGTTGAGGAGTCATCTTCTGACACAACCATTTACAATGCACCATATTTGTTTATCAAAATCCTTGTCACAAATTACTTTCCAGAAAAAAAGACATGATACAAGTAGCATGACTCAAAAAAGTGATCTGCTAGCTTGACTAGAATTGAACACACATCTTTTAGACATATAACAGCCATCCAAATAAAGGTTGCAAAATGAATTTGAGAAAAAGATTGAAACCAACCTTCTGCATGAACTCATCCAAATCATCAGCAGTTCGTCGAAGTTCTCCACTACGAGAAGTCTTCAGTTCCTTGGCCATCTCACCAACAGTGTCCTGTAAAAACTTGGCATACTGTATCCTTGCATTCAACCGTTTCTTCAGTTGCTCCTGCAACAGATAATGACAGATATCAGACATCTCTTAGGTTCACAAACCTCCAATTTGTTCTTTCCAATATGGATATATTATTTTCACAATGTTGAAGGAGCACTGTGCAGGGAAAGCAAGAATAGAAGCAGGGGAAAAAATCTATTCTGAAATTTAGGTGGTAAGTTGTCATCCTCTTGTAATGCCAAACAATGGGAAATTGATAAGCCACCTATACTCATAGCCACATTAGGAGTGGTGTTTTGACAGCATCCATACCTGCTCCTTCATTTTATCTTGAAAGGTGGATGGCAACATGTTGGGGAACAACTTAAGTGCTACAGGAAGCAGAAACTCCATAAAGGGCACAATGATAAAGACTGCAAATGGCACAAGTCGAAAAATGTCTGCTGTTGTGCGTGTAAGCTGCTGCCTTTCACGCCGTGATAAGCTCTTCCCACCAGCCAGCTTCAAAAGCAACCGGGAGCAAATCTTAACATCAGCCCAGAGCAACTTTGTTCCCACCCAATAATGCTGCAGTTCCACCCAAAATGATTTCTTCCACCCTGATATTTTAGTTGCCCAATCTTCTCTGTCCACCATTCAAACAACAGACAACAAAATTAAAAGCCAAAAATGTAGTACAACACATAATCTCAGAACCTACATATTGCAAATTCAGGTAAGACGCCATAGTCCACTGAACAGTAGCGAAGAATGCAAATCCCCCTAACATAGCCCCGAAGACATAATCAACACAAGAAGGGAATGCAGCCACAGAGAGGCCAAGTGATGAGATGAGTGAAGTTTAAGAGAGTAAAGAAATGAGATAAGACGAATAGTATTGTTGCCAATCTGCAAAGGACTGGCCCAATGCCTCAAAAGAAGGACAATGGCTTCATAAAATAGACCTCACCATGAAAGAAAAGATATGACAAACCAGATGCTGAAATGAAGGTCACAGATTGCCTATAGAATCTCTAATAGAACAAATGAGCTTTTAATACTGCTTGAGGATGTGAAAAATGACTTTAAGATTAATAGTTCATATTTAGTTTTTTCAGAGTACAGAATTTAGACAATCATTTAATCTCGCAGAAAAACGTTTGTCTTTGCCGCATGTCAGAATTTCACTGCAGTGATACTAACTTGCAGAGTAATCCTTGTGTGCTTCTTATTATTGTACCACCTCAACATCCATCAACACGCACCAGTAATCACGTGGTCCTTCACCATAAGCACCCCCTTTGTTTGAAAACTTGTTCTGACTTGTTGCATAACTTGTTTGTATGCAACAATGCAAGTAGAATTGACAGATCTAAAACATACATTACCACAACAAGGTTCAAGAAAAAACCTGACCTTATGTGGTTAAGCACAAAGTACCAAACCATGCACTTCAACATGGGTACCAACTTGCCAGCAGTGCTCCGTGGCTTCATCAGATACAGAAAACCGGCACAGAGATCCTCATAAGTACTATGATACATCCATACTCTCAACTGACAGTAACAGCACCAAGATGGACTGATATTAAGTTCAAGAAGTTTACAATGACATCCCAAAACAACCATTGCAGAAAATCCTTGGGGGTTTAATTATTCTGGAGAAATGCATACAAAGAGAAGAAGAGCGACACCATAGTAGCTTCAAATCTCTCAACAATTCATTAATAAGAACTTTCCTCCATATCCCAAGGAGGACAAAAGAAGGTGTATAAAGAAATGCACAAAAAACAAGTCTTGAAGTGCAGACAGAAAGAGCTCCAGAAAATTTTCTATACTCTAAATGCCATCAAAATGCCAAACATAAATGTATATATGCACACACATCAGACTTAAGCGACTTATCAAAAAGTCCCAGAGCTTATAAGAAAGATTAGTGCAGATTGATAACACAACATGCTCAAAAAGGTAGAAGCCACCACAAACAGACTCTTTGCTAGGAAGAGATGCTGGAAGCTACTTGGAAACTCTAGACTCACAGTCCACTTGCAAATCTTCTAACCAAAGAATTGACCATGAGGATTTTGAACTAGTGTAAAATGATTAAAAATGTGACAGAGTACTAAAGCACTAGAAACCAAAGAATTGGTGACAGGATGGCCTCTTCTTCAGGAAACCATGAAACGTAAACCATATTCATTTATCTCTCTTGAACCTTGTATTAAGAAACTCATGAGACATTCTTCCACTTCAACAAATGGCCTAAGAAAAGGAGAAAAACAAGTACACACGTAGAGGACAAAAACATCATGACCTTTTAAAGATGCATAAACTAGGAAACCTTGACCTCATGATAACACCAAATCAGGACATACCTTGAACTTCAAAAGTTTCCCTCACAACCCACATCTTTAGACACTTCTCTCCAACTTGATACAAGAAACAGACTGAATAGCCATCTGAACCAGATTTTGAATCCAATAACGTATAATAGAACAACCTAGACAAGCACAAAATCTGTACCCAAACAACCATCACATTGGGCAGACTCTTTTATTGTTCACAACCCGCAAGAATCCAGCATACAATTGAAGAGAAGGCACATGTATGCCGTACTTGTATATAAACCTCCTCTGCATCTTGTGCATGTTGAGCAACACCACTCAGAGCAGATATCCATCATACAAATAGAATCTGATTAGATGCTCATTTTGCAAAGAGAAAAGGAAGAAGATGTACCTGCTCATGGCAGCAATTGCCCGAAGAGCTGGACCGATTCCAAATATTACATTCCGAATTTTGACCATTAATCCGTCACTGGGTTTTTTGGTGGACTCTTTGGGCGCTTCCTGGGATTGCTTGTGCTTGGCTTTTACAGAGCTTAGGTCCTCGACAGCCTCATCGCAATCCTCTGGAGATGGGTCCTTCTCTTTCTCTTTGTCTTTTAGCTTATCTCTGCTGCGATCCTCGTCATCCTCAATATAACGAACAGCAGTAGATGCAGTTGAGACCCTAGCTGCCTCTTCTGTTACACGTGAATAAGTGGCCAACCATCTCCTTCTTTCTGGCCCTTCGCCCCAAGGCTTCAACTCTTTTCCTAAAACTTCGCTTTGTCTCCAGATGGTGTGATCTTGGATATACAATGACCTGCTAGAAATCCTGAACCCGGAATTCCTAAATTCCTGTAATGTCAACTCGTCAGCTTTCTTGTCTCGATGCAGGATCTGGTCACCTAGAGTGGGCAAGGCTTCTGCATGCCATGGCCTGTATGCTCTGTAAAACGGAGATGATGATGGATGTAACCCTAATTGTGGGCTTGTTGAATTCGGTGCCTGGTGAGGTTTAAGGAGCTGCTGCTGTTCATTTGATTCCACCAGCTGCCAAACACTCCGGCGAGGAATCCCACGAAGCCTGGACCCCATTGTGTGCACTTACTTCGCTCCGTTTCTACTCACTTGCATGAGCGCCAAGGAAAATAGATTCAAATACCACGACAAATGAAATAAGGGCACATCTATAACAGAGGCCCCCCACTTTGTGTGTAAAAGAGGTAAGCTGACCTATCCAAATCCGAATCCAATTTTGCCTTCTCCTATGACCTCTGTGACAACAAAGTGCTCATAAACACTATAATACCTGCTAGAACCTACAAAAATCTGGGAATTCAAAATCTTATGTGTGCCAAAAGCTCTTGAAACTCTTCAACAATGCTCCGGTGCCTGCGAGTGGAGTCCTCAGTAAATTCGTCGGCAACTGACAATTATAATCCTATTTCCACGATGCCCCATTTCCCCTCGGATTTGGTCAGGAATGCCCTGTACCTGAATGTCAACACAGCAGATTTTCTACTAAACCTCAAATATACACACCAGGCTCTCTACAGAGCGAACCCTCCCATCTTAATTTGAAATCAGCATTAAGAACTCCAGCCTGCTGCTACCATGCCAAAACTCCGACCAAATTAATCCGCACACATAAGTACTCCACGGCTCAACCTGTCGGAACCTCAAATCCTGTGGTGTTTCGGAAATCCTGTCCTCTCCGTCACTGCTTGCATTCCTCACTCCAAATCCTAAGGAGCTCCCACCGTCATCATCCCTGCTGCATCCATTCCGTCCCCCAAACCCTAAGATGTCCCCACGGACCAAATGGGGAACGGCGATGGCTGAAACTCAAATGGCGTAAACTACAAACAATATAAAGTGGTTTCACATGCGTGTCACCATCATTCGGGTGCCATGGAGATCACAGCACCGTGGAACGATGGTGAGGGAGAGGGAATTCGGAGAGAGAGGCAGGAAGAGGAGATTGAGAGGGGCGGCTCTCCGCTGCTCCACCTACTGACTGGACTGACATGGGGACCGGGCAGGATGAAAATTTCCTGATCTGGCCCGTGGCAGAAGAGGAAGAGGGTGCTCCGGGGCACGGGCAGGGGGGGGTAAATTTTTGGTTCCCGAAAAGTTTGGATCAGCCTATCAGGACATTTTAGGAAAGGCGCTCCCCACCTTCTTCACGTTCTGTATTGTTAGGAACTTACTACCATGACCACACCACAAGCTTTTATATTCTATTTTTTTAATTCTTTCCAATAGAGTGCACGAACCTATGGGATTGACCGACCTCGGACCCCTCACACTGCATAAAGTGCAACCAATTTTGTCATTTCTTTCCAAAGTTTCTTTTGCTATGTGTATAAAGGTTTTCTTTTTTTCCCTCCTTCTATCATTTCACATTTTGTTCCATATTGAATTGGTAATATGCGGGTTTACGCATACATTCTCCATTGTAGATTGGTAGAAATTATGTTGCAAGAATTTGTCAAGGTTTTGTGTACATTTTGGTTGCAGCTATTATGACAGGTTGGCAACAATGGAGACAAGTGGCAAGCAGCTTACTCTTGTTCACGAAGATGATGTTGTGGATGACATCATTGCCATTTTTGGCAAACCGAGGGGTGGAGTTACACCGATTATCATCACTCATGTGGCATTGCAATGGATGCACCATTTGAGTTCAATGAGAGCAATCCTAGCTTAGATGAGGGCAATAAAGAATGTTGTGGACACTTCAGAACTTGATCCTAGACCAATGCGTTGATGAATGGCAATACAATGAATGTTGAGATGCAACATGTAGAGTAAAGACTATGAAATTTGGGCATGTAATCTTTTATGGTTTTGGCAAATTGGGAGGAACCATGAGACTTCCTTGTCAATCAAAGTTCTTTGACCTACATGATTTGAAGCAAACTATAACATTTTTGTGCAATTTATGCTTGAAGCAAGGAAAAATGATGGTCCTTTTAATCCTCCTAGGAGTATAGCATCTATCCTACATGGAAATAGAAGAATTATTACATTTCGGTAAAACCTCCATGCCATTGAGAAGATCCAAGGGTGCTCTCAAGGGTAAGGATAAAGATCGTGTTTTGGTTTTGTTCATGAGTTTCATTTACATTGGTTTGTTGTTCACATCTCGTGTAATTTGCAATTTATTTTGGTATGTACTTCATTTTTTGCAATTCACCTAAAAATTTCACATAAATTTTTGTTGTCATATTTGTTTTGGCCAATTGAACCATTGTATACAAATTTAACAACAGTTTGTGTTGATAAACAAATTTCAATAAGAATAATTTTGAAAATGAAATGAAGTCTCAAATTGGCACCATAACTTAATATTAATAATCCATATCACAAAAATGGTACCATGATGTGATGGTAAAAGATGACCATGTTTATGTATTAAAATGAGGGCTCGGTAAAGCATCTTCATCGTCATGATGAGTTCCAATAGGTGAATCGCACAAGTGCAATATCACATAATGAAATGCATGGTCGGTTTTGGCCTTGTTTTGGCATGAAATTATGCTAAGGAAGAGGCCAATATTAAAGAATGAAAAAACATCGGGGTTTTTATCACAAATTAATCGCTATGTTAGTTTACGTAGTGTGCCCCATGTCAAGGAGGACACACTAGATTAAGCATGTGTGTTTCAATGGGCCATGGTGGAGGAACAATGGCCTTGAAACATGCGTAGCGTTGTCATTAAGTTAGGGCTAATGATTTCATAGCAATCTTTTGTAATACATGATGAGATTATGGTTTACAAATTGAGAGGGCGCCTATTACAATTAGTGAGGGCTAAAGTGCATTGTGGAAAGCAACAAGAATGGTGGAATTTTGGCAACTGTTACAATACTTTAGCATGTCAACAACACACGAGCAACATTGTGACTTGGTACTCTAATTCATGAGTATTTTTTTTGACACATGGATTTCACTCTTGTCATGTTATTCATGCTATGGTTGATCCCACTCGTTGGTTGTCTCTTTTGCATTTCAGTGCTTGATGATCTTATTATGGTGTTTGACAATCTCACTTTGGTGTTTGTATTGGTAGTCCCCCCAGCAGGCATCACGAACGGACACTCTATTCACGCCGGCCCCCCTGGAAAGGGACCGGAGTTTTTATCTATCTATCTCCCCCCAACCCCCACCCACCCAATGTTTGTACCACAAACACATCTCACACTTCAATCCAACAACATTGATCGTTACAACCTCCTTGGCATAGTTGTTGAAGGTTCTCCCACACTCATTAATTGCTAGTCATTTGTGTATACTAACACATACACATTTGGATCACACTCTGATGCTTGATGGTTGCATTTAGGTGCTCCAATGTTTGTTGATCACGCATGGGTTGTTATTTTCACACTTGCTAGTTCCAACTCTTTTTGTGCCCCTCCCCCCCCCCAAATGTTCATTGGTCGTATTAAAGGGCTTTAGTGCTCCAACACCCCACTTTAGCTTACATTAATGCTATGCTCTAGTCTAAGTATGCATTCATATGTGGATTCTGGTTGCATTTGAATTATCATTGCTAGATTCTCTATGGCATTGCCATGTGCCAATGACAATGGCACAATATCTAGGGAGGCAAATGAAATTTTACTACATTCAAATTGGAATGTGATAAGTTTGACAACTTTGACAAATTAAAAAGTGGATTGGAGAATTTGAGTAGGGGGCACAATTCACAAGAATCACTAAGAATGTGATTATATAGGCAAGACATACAAAAAAGCGTGTTAGAAAAACCCATGATGGGCCTCTTGGGCATTTAAGTGTCAAGTTGCAAGCTTGAGGGATAAATCAAACATTTTGTAAGGTGTGTTGTAAAATAACATTCACCCCTTAAGACCTTGCGACGCACACTATCAAAGGATCACATTGAGACAACTCAAAATGCAATACACCATATTTTTTATCCTCCCATGATGGGTTTACATTTAAAAGTTCTAATAATTTGTCATAGTTAAAAATGTCATTGCTTTCATGAAATAAAAAATGAGGTTGGCTTGAATCACAAACATTTATTGATTGGTAGGAAGTTGCAAGGATAATGTGAGCTTGAAGTGATCAAACTACAAAGTGTCTCTTGAAATACAAACACTTCATGCAGTATAGAGGATAATTATTCGTAAAATAATAATATTGACCTTCAAGATGTCATAGACAATGTCAATAGTTATGTTTACGGGAAAAAACATTTGGTAAGAAAACACTTCAATTGGATTTTTGTCAAGTGGGTTGAATATTTGACTTCAGTGAGTGGTTATTGCTTTCTGCTTCAGTTATCAACAAATAATCAATTTTGACGTTCTATCACATGACAATCTTAAGACATGTTTATATTGGTGACCATTACCATCATTTTCCAATAATCTTTCATGGGTGAGAAATGAGTGGGGGTCTCACTTCATTTATAACATAAGATCAACTTAGAATAAAAAATGACGATGGATGAGCATGTTAGAAAATGAATGAAAAAATAGCATAAAATTGACATGAAATCCTACAAGTCCAAAAATGAAAAATGTTTGGTGATCACCCAAGTTTTGCAACAAGAAAACCGCTATAAAGTCCTAAATCGTTTTCCTCACGGCCCTTGTGTCACGTGTGCAAAACGGCCATTACATTGGGGGGGACCCATCTAAACTCCACGTGGACATCAAGGTTCAGCATAGCCTTATAGGTGATGGTGAAGGTGGACGAAGATGGATAACTTAAGAAGAAAGAAGAAGGGTGGCCTCGCCGCATTCCCTCTCTTCCGGCGCTCAATCTTGAGCTGCAAAATTCACCGTCGCCGGGGGGGCCTTGGATTGGGAATTGTCTTGTGCATTGAATTTAGCATTGCCCGGGAAGCCATTGAAGGTATTCACGGGCAGTGGAGATGGCGGCTCTGCTCCTGGACGTCGGGGTTTTACACATCCGATCGCCTTGCATGGCAAAGGGCTCGCCGTTGCTGTCATCATCATCTTCTTCCTCTTCTTCTTCATCTGCACTGCTTGCCAATTTGGAGAGGAAGAGATGTGGCGCCAATTCGGAGAATTTGAGTTTGAGGTGGTCGAGTCCGAGATTGAGTGTGCCGTTGTGGAGAAGCAGCTTGAATGCTACGCCGGTATGCCCATTTTGCTTTGTGGATTTCTGTTTGCCTGCTTGCTTGTATGCTTTCTTCTGTGGACACTTGATCTTTTTAGGGTTCATGGAATCTCGACGGATTGCAAGCTAGAGTGGTGTAGTTTGGTGCTAAAGCGAGGACAACGTCCGACAATCCCCATTCTCCGTATTACCCGTAGAGTGATGTCTGATTCAACACTTTTGAATGTCGAATTATTTTGTGTCGAACCAGACAGCACCCTACGGTATGGATGCTGGGTGTGGGTGAAGTTAGTTGTGAGTAGGAACAAAAAGAATCGAGAGTTTGGGTTAATCATAGTTGGGCCTCCGACTCAGCCCTGGATGATGTTCGTTTAATGTTCCAGTTAGGTCCTTTGTGTGAAAATTTTAGCACTTTGTGACTCTCCAGTTTGTAGGAGTGAGTCTGGCAGCTTATTTTGAAGTAGAACATCCAACAGTATTGTGTTTCACCTCCATTTCATTTCATAAGAACAAGCATTAGAGATTTAGAATTTTGACATACGTACCAGCATTGCATTTACATATCAGTTAAGCGCAGAGTGGAATCTGTTTGTTTGGTGTATGATGTTGTCCTGTGAATTCAATTGACCTGTGAGAAAATTCACCAACTGTAACTGTTTTGATGTGCAGCAAAGGCAAGATTCTTCCACAGTGGGTGATTACATTAGTTCACCTGAGGAAGAGGAATTATTTGTAGCAAACAGAAACACCACAGTTGATGATGAAGGTGGGCATTTTTAGAGCCGTGTTTTCTTCACCTGAGATTGGAATTTTTCTCAAGTAGTTGTTCACATGTCAATTTGTTGATTTTGACAATTCAATGTTTTGAAACAGCTGTGGAGGTGCTTGTGGAGAAGCGGATTACAGGGATGCCTGTGGTACGAAATTTGGTATGGTGATGACCCACTTGCCAGTTTCTAGTTCACCTTGTCTTTAGATCACAATGCCATAAGTCAATTGTGCAGTTGGAAAAATGAAGGTCTTAGAACATTGCTGTGCAGGAGAACAAACACAACTAGAAGAGCAATCTCACGTGAAATTGAATAAAGTGCCAACAAATCATAATTTGAGACAATCCCACCTACAATGCAATACATAAAACGCTTGTTTTTGAACTCAGAATTAAGTCTCTAGAACACCAGAATGTGAAACTATCATCCTGAAACTCGCAAAAGTACATAATAAGGATGTAGGAGAGGTTACAATTCTTCAATTATAAATTTACATATAATTGTAGTGGGTGAAGCAGCATCAGAAAATCACTATCAACTGTAAATGTTCAGACATCACGAACATTGTCATTAGACATCAGGAAGGTCACGTTATCATGGATACTGATCGTGATTCTTCATTCCAACAAAGTCAATTAAGTTGGTGAGAATACTCACTAAATGTCCAGGCTACAGTCCTGATCGTCAATTTTAAGACTGTAAACTTACTCATGTAAGACAGTTTAATGAAACCCATGTAAGGTTTATAGCTTCAACACATATTAGCTGTTAACTCA
Organism: Polytrichum commune; assembly: GCA_950295325.1. Classification (NCBI taxonomy): domain Eukaryota; kingdom Viridiplantae; phylum Streptophyta; class Polytrichopsida; order Polytrichales; family Polytrichaceae; genus Polytrichum; species Polytrichum commune. The sequence continues at coordinate 24,912,604 of OX485807.1, read as the reverse complement.
TTGTGGAGAGAGAGAGAGAGAGAGAGAGAGAGAGAGAGAGAGAGATCCTATCTTTTGCACATAATGATTGAAAACAATGATGGCACCTGTTCAGGAGCAGGAGCTAAGTGGGTCGGTAAGTGCAATCGCATTTTTAGTTCTCAACACAGCAATTTTGTGGGCATCAGGAGCCTCAGCAGCCATGGCTATGGATGGTGAGATGATGTTACATTTACATTCAATATTGCAGGGCGTTCCTTTGGCTGATATTGACCCTGGTACAGCAAGGATAGCCATCACCATTCTTGGCCCCTTGTTTGCGGCACTCAACTTATTGTTTATAGTAAGAATAGTGATGTCCTGGTACCCTCAGCTGCCTGCCAACAAGTTCCCATTTGTCATTGCTTATGTGCCCACGGAGCCAGTTTTGGGGCCAACTCGCCGCCTTATTCCGCCAGTGGGTGGGGTTGATGTGGCCCCCGTCATTTGGGTCGCCATGATGAGCTTTACGAATGAAATTCTTCTTGGCCAACAAGGATTACTGGTCCTACTCTCCCAACAGCAGCCCTGAAGGAGACTATGTGAGTGTACAAAATCGCCAAAGGTCCTTTGTTTCACCTGTAGTTTTCTTGTGTACAATATTAATCCTTGTTTCACCTACAAGTTTTCTCATCAGGGTAGAGAGTTCCCAAAGCAAGGGTGTTAATGTTCTTGGGGTGAATGCTACAAACTCATCAGGTGGTAATGGGCTTGTGTTGTGTTCCTCAATCAAGTATGTTGCTCTGGAACCTGAGGAGTCAAGGAAGTCATGGAGGACTTAGACCATCAAAATTGGAGGTTGGAGCCCCTCAAGTTATGTAGTTTTGAAATTCACTCGATGCAATGAGCTCCATGTCATTTGGTAGAGAGCATTTGAAGGCATCATGGCAAGTGTAAGTTATTGTACTTTGAATGTGCTGAAAAAGAGTGTACCATCTACTCGGAGAATATGAACAAGTTTTCGCAATGACTTTCACTTCTTGAAGCGATTTCCATTTGACATGCTGCAAGTTGTTGGTTGAATGCACAATATTCATGAACAGTACTGTGACCATGCATTGGCATTGCTTTGTGCGGCAGTATCACTTGGAGAGTAATCAATGGTTCGTTTCTCCCATAGTGCAACTTCTCATTGATTTTGGTGTTCGGCAGATTATCATCATCAATTTAACCCAATTTCGAAATATTTAATATGACATGGATCAACTGTTACTCAAGTCTGCATTTGGGGAATACACATCCAACAAAAAAAAAATATGACTATGTATCTTACCTTGTAATACTGATATTTTGGTTATTTGTCGAACTGCTTTGATGACTGCCTTAGGGCCGGTTTACACTACGGTGGAGAAGGCCTCCTCCGGTCGGTCAAGAATGCTTGGCCAAGACATGGTTATATGAGGCAAATGATGGATGTGCCGGAGAAGAATTAAAGGCAATAAAATATTGTTATTGAGTTGGGCTTCTCCGGAGGAGAAATTTCTTGTCCGGCCTCTTGAGGCTGGACAAGAAACTCCTCCTCCGGAGAAGCCCAACTCCAAAAAGTGCCGCCATGTAGGCGGCTATGTCATTTTATCATCCATGAGAAAAGTTCACCACCATTGTTTTCTTCACCTAGTGTAAACACCCACCGGTCAAGAGTTGCATTTTCAACCAATCACAATTGAGAAACGCCCTTTTTTCATGACCGGTGGACTTCTCCACCGTAGTGTAAACTGGCCCTTAGGGTGCTATCTGGTTCCACACAAAATTATTATTCTCGGAAAGAAGAAATAATAATTGCCATGTGTTGTATCCACATTCAAACCATCGTGGAAATCAGTTTTTGGCACTCAAAGTGTTGAACCAGACAGCAACCTACGAGTGTTTGTAGTTGAAAACTGCATAGGATTGTTATTTTAGCAGTCTAATCTAGTCTACTATATGTAATTGTGTCAGATGGGGAAGAAACTTTGGGGGTGTCTTCACAAGGGCATCATGCATCCCCCATCAAAAATGGCATCCACCTTCTATTAATAGTCATGTTACTTAGCATTAACCACAACGAATTAAGAAATTAGGATCTAATTAGCATAGGCTATGTTTGTTATGTCATCACAAGGTCCTAGAATATTGGAGTTGAATCAGGGTTGACGAACATATTAACAAAGCCTCAAATTTCTAAAGGATTAAAATAGAACTATTACACGTTAAAGTCCACACTTGATATGCAAATGGATGGGGTGGATGCCTTTCCTGCATTTCCCATCCATGTCAGGTCGGATTGGGGATGAATTTTTGGGGGGGGGGGGTTGTCTTCACAAGTGTACTAGGTATGGTAGGATTGAGCGGCAATGGACTCTCTTGGATTTGGAAAAGGCCCTGGATGTTGCCTACCAAGATGTTCTTAACGAATTCGATTCGACTATGGAGTGTTAAAGGCCTTATTGTGACCCAAAGCAACCTAGTTGTCACTTGGAAGGTTAGACCTTAGACATGCGTTATTTTTTTATATTCACTTGGGTTGCGCTCATTCGCCCGTGTTGGTTGTATTTTGGTTCCTTTCTTGCAATTGAATTTTCAATTTGTGCCAAAAAAAAAAGAAGGGTACCAAGCGCCCCTCCCCCTCCCCCAAACAAAATGGACATCCATAGGCCAAATTTGCGATATTCTTATACTAAGCCAAATTATGTAATGTGAATATTATGGACTGTTGAGTATGGACATGATCACAACATATATGTACTTGTGAAGAAAATGGAAGAGATGGTTGCTATACTTCCTAGCATTCACCATACCCAAGGAAGTGAAAACACTAGTGTAACAAACCAAAAAGAGGATGGTAAGGTAGAAGCCCCTATGATGGATACTTTAAGCACCCATAACTTAATTTTGAATTTGCTTGGCTTTTGTAGGTCTTGAAAGTTGAGATTCCAAAAGTTAAATCCCAAATCCTTCACATTAAAAAGAAGAAGATCTAGACATATTATTCTACAATTTTTTCCAATTGATTCAAATGATCGGTTCCCTTATGAAAATATGCCCCAAGTGAGTTACGGATGCATTCGATGAGCAAATATTGGACATGAGTAGTATATTTTTTTGAAGGAAGAAGCCTCTCAATTGCACTATCTCACCCATCAATTGCCTAGGAAAATGAGTACCTTTGAGTCTCCCTAGTAACTGATCAATAACGATAAGACCCTCTCATTCATTAGACTGACTAAAAAAAATGTATGTGCAATTGTCATGACATCCACTGGCAAAATGCCACAAAATATGGGAACAATATCATCCTTGTGATGTGGATGACATAATTTCATTCATGCACCATGTTTTCATCCATGAAATGCATACACAATGGGATGACTTGTTGCTACATGTGCAACATGTGGGTTCCTAGTTCAAGCTTATTGGAGTCCACTAAATAATGCAAGACCAATCTCCTCTTTCACTTTATGATTTTATCTTTTGTACCAAGAGCAATTTTGACTACTTCAAGTGGGTGTAAGGTTTTATGTACATGACCAAATTTACTATCACATGGACCAACCAAAGCTAATAGACACTCAACTATTATTTATTTACTTACTTTGTATCAGAGCCCAACATTTTCCTTTTTAATTGCACCCATACCCAGACCATGCCCATCAGCAGTGACCTATGCCCACCCATGCCCACCCATAGCATGACATGTGCGCACCCATGCCCACCCATGCCCACACATAGCATGACATGTGCCCACCCACGCCCACCCACACCCACCCATGCTATTCAAATTGTGCCCATGTATTCAAAAATTGTGTAATGTGTATTGTGTAATTGTGTAATGTGTCTTGTATGATTGTGTAATTGTGCCCCACCCATGCCCACCCATGCCCACCCATTCTAATATCAAACCCATGCCCACCCATGAACAATAATATCGCAGTCATGCCCACCCATGAACAATAATATCACAGCCATGCCCAGCCATGCCCACCCATGAACAATAATATTGCACCCATGCCCACCCAAAACCCATGGGCATGGGCATGGGCATGGGCATGGGTATGGGCACCCAATGTAGGGCTCTGCTTTGTATGCACGATATGTTTAGGATTGATTGGGCGTGTCTTTGCCTAAATTTTTCCATGTCATCGCTTTAGCCTCTAAGTGTATGAAGGTCCAATTTAGTGGACCTCTCCACATGCTAAAATTTGTATTTGAGCTATTTACTTCCATTTTTAAGCTAATTGTGTAACAAGTTTCTAATACTTTGTGAGACTTGTGGAAATTACATATAACTTATAAGTCATACAATGAAAACATTGGTCCTTTAAGGGTTAGGAGGTTCTAATCAATCACATGATAACAAGTGGAATTATTGGGGATTGGTTTTATGTTTACTCTTAACTTGACCCACATGTAAGGCAATTGGCTGGGTTGTGGATGCTCTACAAATGATATAATCAATCTTTGAGGTACACAAGTGTTGATCGTATGGTATGGGGATAAAATGGGGTCAAAATCTTCTAATGATCCCTTGTTTGAGTGGAATTAAAAAAACCTTGGAGGGTTTTTTTGAGTTTAGAAGCTGACACGTTTTATCTTTGTATAGCTAAGAATCTTGTCCTTTTCTTTGTCACCTATGTGTACATGCATCTCTTTGCTCCTCTTGTTACTTGTGTATCTTTCTCCCCAAATAAAACCAAAATTCAAGAGAATAACTCAAGATTTTCTCAAAGTTTTTTTGCCTCACAATAGAGCAAAACAACTTCTGTCCCTACTTATTTTTTAGTTTACTGACACAAGTGTTGGAAGAGGCAAATATGGGAGATTCCTTAAACAAACTCGAGTCCATCCCCACTTTTGGGTGACTTTAAGGTTAACTCTAATGTTAGCAAGTTAGGGCTAAATCTCTACGTGATCATTTAGGAGCAATTGTGCACGTGTGTTTTCTTCTTCTCTTCGCAGGGTTTTAGCAGAGGTTTAGAAATCTGCCTCTACTTACTCTAACTTAGTATCTTTTTGAGAGCACCCACCATTCATCTAGGCTTCATGTAACTCCAGTGGCTAGATTCATGGCAAACCGATAACCTTGTGGATGATTCTAATGAAGTTTTGTGATGCCAGAGCTTTAGAACATTACCTAGAACTTGAAACCGGCATTGTCACAACAGGCAGACAGGTCGCAGATGGGGATATCAGATGAATGGGAGGTGCAACTTGTCCAATTGTCCAAGGTAATTCGCTGGTTTCAATTCTTGCCCCTTTTGTTTAAATCAGTCTACAGGGTGGCATGAATGCACAACTCTGCAAGGGTCTGCCAGAGAGGGTAATCTAACTTAATATTGTTGTAAGTGGAGTCAAGAATATTGTCACATCACCACCACTTTTTTTTGATAGTATTCATCGATTATATTTAACATTGAATGTATGTGTGTGTGTATGTATGGCTCGCCCTGAATCCAGACTCGTGCAGGTTTGGCAAGAGCACTTGAACTGGAGAGAACCGGGGTGGGCGACCCTAAAAAATCTGTGAGTCTTCCACAATCCTTAGACTACATGGAATGTCAGAAAAAGGCATAATAAAGTCTTATAGAAATCGGGGTTTGCTTGAGTGCTTATAGATTAATTCTCCATTTTATTCGTGAAATGAGCATTGTATTTACTTGTGAGGTGCTGTGTGCTTGTATATGAAAAGAGAAGAAGCTGAGCCACAAGACCCAACAAGGGGATGGGTCTTGTGGAAAACAAGGCAAGGAGAGCATCAACGACCTTGATGATGATGATGGGCTTTGCGACGTTGCTAGTGTGGTAGGTACTATAATTGTCTTGTATTTTTCTTGACAACAGTCTTGCATTTCTCTTGACATGTATCTACGTCCAGGAAGAGTGTGTATCTAAACATGTAAAATTATGTTGTTTACAGGTGCCTCTGATGGGGTCACATAATGAATTTATTCGTCACTCTGCCAAGAAGATTCTGAGTGCGTTTGGGGAGTACTTGCTTCTTAAAGATCAGGTGGGTTCTTGTCTCTGAAATTGTTTCTGTTGTGTACTGACTGTTTCCTATTTCCCTAATTCTGGACATGTATGCAAGTAGTGATGATGTTTCTTTGCTCTTGAAGGTTTTCTTTAAGATAAAATAAAGGTGTGCAAGCTCTCTATGTAAAATCTAAGCATGATGTTTCCTTGCAGAAATGGTTATGGATGTCGCTTATACACCATGTCTGGGATGCTGTGAGGTTAGGGTGCAAAAGTGATAAAACCCTAATGGCCAAGGAAGACAAATCAATTAGAGGCACTGAATTAACATCCTCTTGTTCTGAAAAAAAGTCTGGATCTCTCATTATTTGTGGCATGGAGGTTCTCCGTTGCATATTGAAAACATGCCACAATAAGGAGATTGCCAGCAATATTGACAAGACAATAATATTCCTTGGTATATTGGAGGAAAATATCTCCATTGTTGTGCAAATTATTAAATCTGCTGATGAACCTACTTGTTTGGGACGAGGGCTAGCACTGGGCGCCTTTTTACAGCTCTTGTGTACATCTATTCGATGTTGCGACTTGGAGGTGGATGACGAATTGGGAGCAACGGATTTTGGATTCGTGTCTTCATTGCTTGAGAAAATTGGGGAATTTATACCAGTGCTTGCATCCATGGCTCTCAAGTTGCCACACATGCATATTTTGGGTGCCCACTGCTCATGCTTGTTTGTCCGCCATAAATTTCTGGTAAGTATGCCTTGACCAAGAGTCTGTATACTTTCCTTGTTTCTGATGTAGTGTCTTCCAAACCTCAGCGAACACTTGCCTGAAAGATTTTGAGTAATATCTGCCTGTTCATGTATTTCTTACATGGCTTGTCACATCTATTAGATTTTTAAGATTTTTGTCCTTTATATTCCGTTGTCTCAACTATTTCCACTTGCATGTGCATAATAACTTGGTGGACAATTCTTACTTGGTTACTTTTCTTATCAGGACATCTATATTTGGGTGGTATGTGGACATGTATTGAAAAGAGATTGGATTACGTGCTCAAAATATGATAACCATTTTAGGCCCAATAGTCAACATAGTTGGGGGGACCTATATGACCACTTAATGTGCACAAGAATCTTCACTTTAATAATGAATAAGATATTCATAGAAGCTCCAAAAATGATGAGGAAGGTGGCTACTGCTGTGATGTGAATTTGCTAACCATCTCATACTAATCGCATGTTTTATATCCTAGGAGAAGTGAGCTAGTCGGAAAAAGTAATTATTGAAGACTCATCTGCCTTAGCTGGGTCACTCTTGGTTGAGACATTGAGGATAACAAATTATTTAATGTTCTTCAAATTGATCTTGAAGGCTTGTTTTTGTGAGGTGCAGCGGATAATGATTGGGCTTTCAAAATGGTTCGATGGTAATCATCACAACCTTGCACTCATGTGCTTACAAGCGATTTGCAATGAGGGTGCTGACCTCATAAACTTTTATGCGATTGGTGATAAAACTCCAACATCTACCTGGAGCAGTGCTGCTATTTCAACAAGATCTTTGCGTTGGTCGAGCAATAACACTGTCGAATACTCTGTAACGCACTTACAATGTCGTGCTTTCCTCCTACTCTTAAAAATCTGGGTACTATCAGCTGGTGCAGAAATTGAACCAAGCCAACAACCTGAGAAGATTCACAAATCATCAACTACATTGACAAGGGTCAAACAGGAAATTGAGCCGGGGAATGTTGATGAGTCTCTAAATGGTCTGGAAGATGCAAAAGAGTTGTTGATTGTTGAAGGAATGACAGAAACAGCTTTTTCCACAAGTGATGTATTGAGACAAGAAGCAAGCGAGGCTGTTAGGAGATGGCTTAAATTACAAGGTGTTGGAGTTACAACAGCTGATAAGATTAGAGATTTCTCATTGGCGTTTGTGTCTCTGTATTCGGATGAAGATGATATGATGATCGAAATACTTCTGATGCTTTGCAAAATGACACCGTTGTTGCTTGCTCTAGTGGAGAGAGACTTGAGACAATGCATTCCAGTCGTCACTGCTCTTGGTCAAGCAGAGCTTTTTCATGCGTTCCTGCAAACAGTATCCTATGATCATACTGTGCTAGTGGACTTCCTCATTACACAGAATACTGGAACTTTGTTTTTAAGGTATCTCATGCTGTGCATCAGACTCTTTATCAACACCTGGCCTGAATTTTTCAGCATGAACAAATCTATGGACTGCTTGGTACAGCTGAAGGCAGCTATTGAGCGCTTACACCGCCGGAATTTATTTCCTTACAACCCTGCACCCCTTCTAAAACGGTTTGGCTTCTTTGCCTTCTGCCCTCGTGTGTGTTTCATGTTAAGAGTTTGGTCAAATGTTTAGTCTATTCTGCTTTCGCAATCCTCTAGTTTCATGAAAGTTGGGATTATTAGTGTTGGAGTAGGACTTATATGTGACGTGACTATTGTTAAACATGCCATTACGATGACTTCTTACATTGAGGTGGCTTAGGAAGATTGAGGTGAATCAGAAAATCAACAGCCTATGCACACTTTGAGTCCTGGGGGAGTATCTTCCTTGTAGGGATATGAACACGTATGATAAAGGGATATTTTCAGGGGGCTTTGAAGTGATGTGGATATTCATGTGGTAGTCCACATATTTGGTGAATATTCCTGGAATACATCAATATATTCTCAAAATGAATTTCTAGTACCTTATATTTATGCTAATTAGCTAAGAAAAATTATTCCTTTGCACATGGATTTTATTCTACCCTATATTTTTTTGCACGTGGTTCTTAATATCTTACCAAGAGTGACCTCCCAGGCTTTGAGTTGAACGTTCCTCTTGCTATATATATGTAAGAGATGAATATTGGCTGGTGAATTGTAGTCATGTGAATAATTTCACATAGCTATGATTCGGTATACATGAATTTCACACAGCTATATTATACTTGGTTCAATTAAGGTTCTGGAATTCAACAGTTTTTATTTGTCCATATTACGGATATTGCTTTTGTGCAGCTTGGGTGTGCTTGAGGATCTGCATCAACAAAGGGCCATGACAGAGTGAGGTGTCTACATTAGTTGAATTGAAGAAGCACAAAAGGGAAACACAAGACAGCAAAGATGTGTCTGTGAATTTAATCTTTTGTATTCATTGCCCAATCAGTGACATATTCATAACTTGGTCATCTCAACAATCTATTGATCAGGCCCTGTCCATGATGTGAGAGAAACGTCAGAATCAGCACCAAATTATTGCAACTCAAATCTCGAGGGTTAGTGTAACATGTGCAGTGTATTCAAGACTTGAAGGGCAACTTATTGTTGCCAGAAAGAGTCCAGCTATAAAGTACAAGCACCTACATCTTGTGCAATATATATACCTGTTTTTGTTTCTCACCTTTTCTTGTACATGGTGTAAGTTAATTTATGCCTCTGAATAATTTCTATTGGCTCATATGGAGCACCATGTTAAATACTCAAGCATCATGTTAAGTACTTGAGCATTTGAAATTATCAGGTCCTTGTACATGTGGATCTGTGGCTAATTCCGTTATTCCGTTAAAATTTGCTGTTAAAATTTGGAATCCTTGCATGGAGCACATTTTACTACTTTGCCAAACAATGTCAGAATGTTAGCATCTTGTTGTATCTGTTCCTGGATGCAGCAAGGACAATTAGCTTTCCTGGTAGGATAATTGAAGGAATGCAAGTTTCTGAGGATTTTGAGGTTGAGAACAAGAGCCACCAATTATTTATTTCCTATGGAAAGATTTACGTTCTGAAACTCAACTTATCTCGGCCAAAATCATGGTCAACTTCCAGTGTGTTTCAACCCAAATGATAAACACTCTAATCTACTCACTTTATTAATTGTATCATAGCCAATTTGCTGAATGTATGCATACAAATGAACATCATATATTTTAAATAGTGCTATAAGGTATGTGGGGTCTAATCAAACACTACAGTAGTCTTATGCAGGCGCCTCTATTTAAGTGATATGTAACAAGGCTTGTAGTCAAGAATGGACACCAACAGACATGTGCTGTAATTAGATTGGACTATGTGCTCAAACTTAGGACACCATTCTAGGTTCAATGGTTAATGTAGTTGGGAGGGCGTATGTGATCAATGAAAGAGAAAGAATAATCTTCACTTTGACCTCTAATTTCTTTTGCAACTCAACTCTGATTTTGACATTTGAAATGACTCTTCATGATTTGCAATTGTTAACTGGATGAGGCAATTCACGATCCCATCCACCGGCCGACACTGTATGCGAAGTTGTAACTCTAATCACTTATACATCTCAACTCCGATTTGGACATGACACGAAATTCTTCATGATTCATAATTGCTAAATGGATGAGACAATTCTGTGATCCCATTCAACGGCCAAAGTGTATGTGAAGTTGGAATTGTTCGTTATAGGCCCATATACCTTATGAACCATAAATACCTCGTCTTGAATATTGATAGCGTCTCACAGGCCTTAGGAAGTCGTGTAACAAGAACTTCAGAAACCACCATTTGAATGACTGGAACACTCACCCAAGTGGGAAGAGCAAACTTGCCCTAAGCCCTAAACGAGCAATCTGAGATTGGGTTTGCAAATTGTGTGGGTCATTGAATTTCTACATCCACATTCTTTTCAAACCCACATTGCATAAGGTAGACAACTCTTATTTGGTTACTTCTCTTATTAGGACACCTATACTTGAGTGGTGTGTGGTTTGGTGTGGCTTCCAGAACGGATACCAAAAAGACATGTACTTAAAAGAGATTAAAATTGCATGCTCAAACTTCGATAACCATTCTAAATTGAAAAGTCAAAACGATCGAAAGAATCTACAATGAACATTTAGTGAGCACATCAATTTGAAAATGAGGGAAATATTCATACGATCTCCGAAAATTACGAGGAAAGTGGCTACGGCCTCAATTTGGATTTGTGAATCCTCATGTACTAATCATGTGTTTCATATCCTAGAAGAAGTGAGCGCATCGACAACTGTAACCATTGAAGACCCATCTACCTTACTGTTCAATCTTTTAGCTGATGCTGTTTAAAACTTAGTGTCAGCCAGGATGGATTTGGATTTGCGCACCATCCTGTACTAATCGTGTGTTTCATATATATCCTAGGAGAAGTGAGCGCATCGACAACACTAACCATTTAAGACTATGGAATACAATATGCACGGTTGCTTGGCTTTCGCGGCATGGTGCTCGCGGTCGCAACCTCGCTCTTGCCGTCGTAGCCTCGCTCTCGTTGCTGTACCCTTGCACCCGCGGTTGGTGAGTACGCCTGTCATCGTTGACGGGTGGCTACTGGAGCAACCGGTTGTACTTGGGCGTCATTGACATCGCCCGGGCAACCAAGCCTGCCCGAGGAAAATGCAAGGGTAATGACGTCCCCTCCCCAAAGAGACATGGAGGAACTCATGCTCATGATGTGAGTGTCATTTTAAATCGCATCACAAACAAAAACTCATGATGTGAGTTCCATTTTACATCTCATGACACACAAAAACTCATTGACCTAATCAAACTCAAGGGCCAAAAACGTTTTAAACTCAGTAGTTGTACTAAAATCTAAACCCACACACCAATTATGTGATATTTCATGATGTGAGTGTCACTTTACATCTATGTGTTCCACACATTCACTCTATATGAGCACTTCAAGCTTTGGGTCTTATGATCTATTCTAAAATACGTAAAAGTAAATTATATATACAACATAGTTGTAGTTGGTGGGTGTGAGGGCCTTGTCCCATCATTCTAAGAACATGAGCAAAGGGGTCAGCTTAGATCACAAGCGGACTTCATTTAATGTTTTCATATTTCATATGCAAGGGTGCAACATATTGGGATGGCACGAGTTACAACTAGTTTCTTGCAATACATAAGAGTTCCAATTTTTTTTTTTGAAACCATGACTTCATATTAATCAAAATCATGACATAAGTGGGGAATGGTTCTCTTATTATATAAGAGTTGATATTGTCCCCCCTCTATGTTGCATTTTGAAGGGGTTGGGAGAGTTTAAAATGGAAATAACATCTCTAATTTGCAAATAACGATAATGTGTGCATACCTACTTTGTAAAATCTCACCTTGGCAATCCTAAAACATGGTTAGAGCACTAGACAATGTTGGGACATGTTGTCAATACCAACATCTCCAATTGTATGTTGAAGGTTGAATTTGAACCAAAGAGCAGTCATTCACATGTTCCCATGATCCATCCTCACAAAATAGAAGTTGGCTTCTCCCCTTCAAATATGCAACATATGGAGTGTATGAGATCTTCACCCCTACATAAAGGAATCAACCATCAATAATTTGTAATCTTTGACCAAATAGAATTTTAGCTCCATTTTTCTATGCAAAAGCTCGTGTTTTGCAAGTTCATAAAAGGATGAGTTTTCATGTAGGCCCCTTGCCTGCCATATTCTAGTATTAATAAGGACAAACCCGCCCAAATGTAGAGGGAATCTAGTGGGTAGGGTTCGCATGTGCCAACTACACTAAACATGATATTCAGTGTCATATGATACTTATGTCACTATGGTAACTTTTTGGATGGCACTTCTTGTGAATAAGTCAACAAATATTGTCATTGATGATGGATGAGTTCATCCATTGTTCATAGCCCTACCTTCTCTTGTTAGTCATTTGTGATGAAATATTGTCATGGATGACTCAAATTTGGATGAAAAATCACTTGGTTAGTGACGGTAATTACAACACTGTAAATCTTTAATCTCCCAAAAATATTACAAGGAATGACAAATAATGTTAACTTAACATCTAGTGTTGGTGACACTACCATAGTTTACAATTGGTATTGAGCAAGACAATTAACATTGGTGGCACTAAATATCATATTTAGTGTAGCTACTCCCAACTTATGAATTTAGGCCCATTAGTAACCTCCTCCATGCTAAAATTGGGTCTTCAATCCTTTGGTGTCCGAAACGTGTAAGTTAAAGATTTTTTAGTGGATGCATGGAAATTTAGCGGCATGTGTCCATGGCCCCCCACATTCTAGCGGACTACCATAATGTGTTTGGATGACGGCTTATGCTTAACTACATACAAACCCCTCCAACCCAATATTTTCTAAAATCTAATGGATGAGCAGCCTACATGGAAACTCACCATAAGCTTAATGGTCCCACACCTTGAAGTGCTTTGTGTAGAGCGAGCATGTAGAATATGTATAGGGTCTACTCTCTTGGTGATTGGTATTCCCAATTTAACAATATGGCTCAAGATTGCTATTTGATGTGTTACCATGAGCCTTTCTTAAAATGGCCACTTCGCACTTTATGCAAGCATTTCACTATTGCGGTTGCGTAACCAATTGTTGAATGACCCATTGTAATGTTAGGTAGATGAGTCTTTAAATTGTTATTTTTTCCAACTACCCTACTTCTTGTAAGATATGAAACACACTATGAGACTTGAGCTCAAGATGGTTAGACCCTAAATTGAGGTTTTAGCAACTCTCCTTATGATTTGTGGAGCTCGTATGAATATCTTCATGCAATGTCAAAGCAAAGATTCTTGTGCTCATTAAAGGATCATATAGAATCTCCGACCGTGTTGACTATTAAATCTAGAATAATTAAGTGATTTGAACACGAGTCCAATATATTGTAAAAACATATCTTAATCACATCCACTATCTTTCATCACATGAGAATGATGGAGCAGGTTCTATGGCCTCTCAAATGTGCAGTGAGACTAGAACCACATCACAATCACCATTGCGAAGACCATTGTTTTCATGGATTGGAGTAGAAGTATGTGGGCCTATTGCATGCACTTCCAAATCCACATATAATTTTAGCCATTGCATGGGGCCGACAATACTGATTCTTACTTTGTAGACAGCACACCAAACCACGTGCTACTCAAATATAGGCATCTAATAACCAAATATAACCAGAGATTGGTTGTCTACACTTTACATCAAATAATAGAGTTATCCTTTAATTCAACATGACTTTTGGTAGGGAGTTGGTTGTTTTGCTTACAAAACCTTCCATGTTTGGTAAGTTTTTGGTGCATGCGTGGAGGTGGTGTGGAGGTTTGAACAAATAACATTATATATTGGTTCATGGAGGGTCAAACTCATTTTAGCACCTCTTGGCATGCCAAAATGAGTTTGACCCTCCATGAACCAATATATAATGTTATTTGTTCAAACCTCCACACCACCTCCACGCATGCACCAAAAACTTACCAAACATGGAAGGTTTTGTAAGCAAAACAACCAACTCCCTACCAAAAATCATGTTGAATTAAAGGATAACTCAAATACCACTATCTTGACCCAAGCGCAAACTACAATATGCCAATTACATTGTCCTTGAACCAAGTAAGAATGCTCACTCAATGTTCTTGCATTCATGCTAAAACCCTTAAACCTTAAACCCTAAACCCTTAAACCCTAAACCCTTAACCCATAGTATTATGTTGTTCTTCTTAAAATCTGGTGAAATTTCTTCCAAGCCTTGCACTTCGAGGTTATCTTATTGATACCGGCTTAGGACGACCTTAAGTGACGGAGGAGAGTTATGTCCTCCAAGAATTAAAGAGATTAACATGCAAATTCATCCAAACAGAACATGAATGTCATTATTGTTCACCCTCTTCAGTATGACACGTGTGAGAAACACAAAAAGGTCATATTATCTAGGTGTCGTCTTCTCATTCATATGACAAGTGGTGTAAAGTTGTCATATTACTGAGGGAATACAAAATCATCACAATAAATATGAGCTTAAACATATATATACAACAAGTTTAGGCAATATAGATGGTATGAAATAAGAGCTTGTAACTCCAAACAAATACAAATATTTTCAAAAATTCTTGATAGAGGAGTCCAAAGAGTGTAGTTGGATTGACATCCCCCGCTACCTCATTTTATCATTAGAACTCTCAAATGAGAGGCAAGCAATTGGGCCTCATGGTTGGACACATACACCTTCATTTTCATTGGGTTATAGCCATGCATATATTGATTGGGGACAAGGAACGTTTTTTGGATTAAATTTGGACATAGTTCCAAGATTTGAACTATTTGGTTGATTCATAATTGAATTGTATGGGCGGACCCCCAATACGCTAGCAATATACCTACTTTTCATGATGATACATGAGTTGACAATAGATATTTGAATAATATAATATTTGAATATGATTATATTATGCCAAAAGGACATATATTGAACAGAGATTGGACTATATCTTTAAAATAAAGATCACGGGGGGGGGGGGGGTCACTGGCAAAAATTTAGAAAACCACGTGTGAGAAAATATAGGGTGGATTTTATTCAAGACACATAATTTTTACATTCTTTTAGATATACAATAGCGTCCTCTAAATGTAAGTTTGGGAATTATATATAATGTATGGTATGGTTTAAGTTGTGGTATTTATTATTATTTAGATATAAAGTAGCATAAATAAAAATAAATTTAATTTTTTAATATTTATAGGTTCAACATAAATTATGTGTCATTAGTGGCATTGGATGAGAAATAAACAAATGTATGTGAACATGTGAATGAAGTTGTTGAAACGGTTACCTGGATGAAAAGTACCCTAAACCCTACCCTAAACCCACAACTCTTTATTATTTATAAATAAGATAGGGTGATTAAAACCATACATCTTTAAATTTATATACAATGACAGGGTGTTAGAAAATACCATTCAGTAGAAATTTAACTACTTATAGGGTAGAAAATATTCAACGAAGGAAGGTAAATACCCCCCATTAAATAGGGGGTTCTCGCACATGTATACATAAATTAAGTGTAGGTGCACCCCCCGTGATAAAGATCCATTCTATTTCAAGGATCAATTTCCCTCATAATATACTCCCAAGCCTAGTGTTGAGTAATGCCTTGGCCTTGGAGTTGAGGCATGGACAAGGGCATGCAGGACACGGCGGCCCGCTCCTTTTTTTTTTTCAGCGGGCAGGCCCCCGAAGCCCGTCCGGCACGATGTCCTATGTTGACCTGCAATGGCCGGTCTTGTAAATGCACTTCACCTGCAATGGCCGGTTACCGCCCCGTCAAAGTGTACCTGGTCCTTTCTCTAGGTTGCAACGGTGAGCGCGAGGTTGCGACGGCGAGGGCGAGGCTGCCAAGGCCAGGCAGCCGTGCATATTGTATTCCATATAAGACCCATCTACCTTCCTGTTCAATCTTTTAGCTGATGCTGTTTAAAACTTAGTGTCAACCAGGATGGATTGCGAAGTCCAGATGTGATTGCCAGGAGATGATGGACCAGTCTCCCACCTCACCAAAGGAGGTGGCCATCCGTAGAGTCGTAGACCCTTCAATTTGTACGACTAGTCACAACACGAATTACACATTTCTACGACCAGTCCTCGAACTAGGTACTCGGAAGTACCTCCTCACGAATATTGTTCTGAGATAATATATACTCTTCTAGCTGTCCTGGCAGATGATAATACTCTTGCAGTTTGAGTGTGCTTGGCGACAGAGCTTCCTACAGGTACTCTTGACTATAGGCCCAAAATCAGGCTCCAAAAGCCTGACGCAGGGGTTAACTTAATAGGTGAAGTAACTTAGAGCTGTCCAGAGAAACAAGCTTAACCAACCTGCATTTGGTTACAAAACCCTGAGAAAACCCTGAGAATCAATGGTTACTTTTGGACCTCCTGACAGGGAACCCTGGGACACCTTGTCCTGCATCATGGTTGTCCATGATCAGGACAAGGAGAATGGGTTCACATTCACGTTGATATGCGAATCCCGTTTTTATATATATATATATATATATGACCTTTTACATAATGTGTGTGTGTTTAGTTGAACAAAAGCTGAGTATCTAGTTATTTTATCATATTTTTTGTGAAGATCAACTGTGTTGTTTTATTTTTTCTTCCAAGGTCAACTGAGTTTCTAGTTTTATGGAGTGCACTTCAACTTTCAACAAAATTGCATTTTGAAACCTATTTTTTATATAGACACAAGTTCATGCAGTAAGGAAGATTTCCTTGTTATCGTTTGCACATGCTACTGCACTAAATATGATATGTAGTGTCGTATGGTATTTAATGTCACTATGGTAGCTTTTTGGAGGAGAAGTCTTATGAATAAGTGAACATTATCCAAGTCACTGATGATGGATGAGTTCATCCATTGGCCAAAACCCTACCTTCTCTTGTTAGGAACTTGTGATAAAATATTGTCGCAGATGCTTGAAATTCAAATGAAAAATCTTTTGGTACCTGACAGTACTTGCAACACTGTAAATCTTTAGTCCCCCAAATTGTTTTTACATGCAATGAAAATTAATGTTGGGTTGATGTTTAGTGTTGGTGAAACTATACCGTGGTTCACATTTAGTATTGAGCAAAACAATTAGAATTGGTGACACTAAATATCATATTTAGTGTAGCATTTTGTAAATACATCCAAATGTAGTTGGCAAAGTTGCCTCCAAAGATCAATTCAAGTTGGCCTTCATTGTGTTCGAGAAAATGGCATTTGTGACATTTTTGTATGCCATGTGACGTTTTCATGAATTTCATGTTCTTTGATAAACATACATATTTCTTACTAGTTTTTCGGTTGCCTTGCTGGATGTTTGAAACATTGCATTTGATCCATGATTACAATATTTGATGTTATGTTTAGTGATGCAATAGACTTGTGATGAAGAAAAATCCCGCCCACCCACCCTTGCTTCATTTTGATGAAAAATAGAAAGGAAAAAAGCCTCTGAAGAGAAGATCAAGTTTTGAGTTTGAAAGCTTTGAAAAAGGACACCCCTTTATTTAATGGGTTGCCCGTTGGTGAACCCTAAACGAAAGTATAGAAGATTAGATGATATGACCAAATAGATATTGTACATGTACCACTCCATAGACAAACTTTGTTTGTCTCATGTGAATGTCATGAGGCACTTAAGCGTTGAGACTGGGAAAACATGTACTCTTCATACATACAACTACACTTGTGTATGTAGCAATGCGAGTGAGTGAACATGGGAAAGACCGGTGATGTCAAGGATGAGCATAAGGTAGTGCTAATGCATGAGGTGTTTTGAAAGAAAAATAAATTAAAGGTCACTAAGATTGGATCAATTGACAAGGCCCAAGTTTGATTGCAACTTGTTTGGTGACAAAAAATTCAAATTCAGCAATTGATCACATATATAATAAGGAGATAGTTGGTACTTCTACATGATACACCTTTTTTTGGTAAGAAAGTAATACACCTTTTTTGACATTAATAGCAAGTAAGAGGCACGTTGATACATGATGCACACTTCACTGACATGATTTGTGGTAATCTTGGGGAGCATGGGCACATGTGAGGACCTTTTCTACATGTGCTATATGCTTTCCGAAGAATCTTCTACATTTGTTATGACCCTATGATAATTTTTATGGAAACATTATGTTTTCTGACAATCTAATTTATGTTTAGAATTAGGCACCAACAAAGGTTTCTTATGGGTCCCTATTGATTGTTGATATAATAATACTCTTATGATAGAGTTTTGCTTGATAGGGATGGATTCTTTGAACGAACCTAAGTTGTCCCTAACGTATGATGGATTTTGATGGGTGAGACCTATATAATTTTAGATGAGAATGATATCCATATAACAAGTCTAAAAATCACTCCACGATTAAGCTTTGTACTTACTTGTATAATAATAGGGGTGTAACTAAAAGATTATGAAACCTGGTAATTAGATTACATAGACCCTTCTTATGAGGGATGCATGTTGTCAAGATTTTACTACAATTATTATGTAATAAAGAGAACATATCCTATTTAAATGTATGAAGGATCAAGAGAACTCTCTCTCTCTTTCTCATGCCAAAGTCTATATCACCAGTTGCTAAAGCCTAGATTGAAGCATGTATTACGAAGATTTATTTTGGATTTTGGATTTATTTAAATTTTCTTTAGTGCATAAGATAAGCTTGTGCTTAATTTAGTTACTTATTTTGATGGGATATCTATATCTGAGGGGACTCTGTGGTTAGCTGTAGATCTAACAATAGACACCAACAAGAGATGTGCTCAAAATTTGATAAATTCTCCACGTTCTTGTCTTCAACCTAGTCAACACAATTGGAGGAACCTCATTCAAGATCATTCAAGAAGAAAAAGAATCTTCACTAAGAGAATGCATAAGATACCCATTCGAGCTCCAAAAATCATGAAGAAAATGGATGCGGCCTCGACTCGGGTTCGCTAATCATCAAGATTGTACTAATGTCGAGGTTAACATCCTATAAGAAATGGGCTACTTGTAAAACGAGAACAAAATAAAGTTAAAAAATCACTTAAAGTGTGTCACTCAACTTATGTACATGGATACAATTCCAATGGCCCTTTGTCGGGTGGGCATTGGGCCATTAACATTACGAACAAACACTTTATTCACACCCGCCTTGCACAAGGCCTGATGTTTTTATCTACCTATCTAAGATAGAAAAGCCATAACCCATTAACCACCCTCTAGCCGTGCACTAGACCGCCGTCATAATGGTGAAGTGCCATTTCTAAAACAGATCATGGCTCGGTGGCAACTTCAATGCGTGTACACTTAGTGTAGCCGATGGGAGTCAAGTGCTAATGTACTCATGAGGCAACCTATTTAGGCGATGTTCTGTATGGAAATGCAGAGTACCGTGTTCGGTGTAGGGAGAATCTAGTGAACGAGTAGAGGGCTGGACAACTTTCCACTTTGAAAAATTGTAGCTTTTTTTTTTGTATAAGTCAGAAAAATATGAAACAACTTGCATTCAATTCCTTCCTTCACGAATCCTTCTCGTCTATCTTGGAAAATCATCTCATGATTGTCAGACCGGATCTTCAATGCGAATCACCTTGTTTTCATGGGCTATGGTATTTCTACCTTATCTACATGGATACATGAACAAAAGCATCTTATCTACCTTATGAGACTTGGAGAGTTTGATGCGAAATGGAGGAGGAGGAGGAGGAGGAGGAGGATGAGGATGATGATGATGATGTTTTGACAGATGGGTGCAAGGTGTGCAACAAACACGTGTGCTTCGAGTCTTGTGTATATTTGAAGTTTGTAGTGGGCGGGTTGAGGTGCATTATTACAGGGATAGGAGTAGGTAGGAGGGTTTCCCTTTCACAACGGCCTTGCTTGCTTCGATTTCACATGCACAATGCCCGGGCCCAAGCGACCTTGCATTGGCTGGCTAAGGGGCACTTTATATTAGGGCCCATTTGGAGTTGAGCCCACTTGGACTTGAAGTGGGCCTTAACTTTAGCCCTACTTTACAAAGTGGGCCGTTGAGCGGGCCTTGCAATGTAAAGTCCATAGGTCCACTTGTAGGGCCCAAATTGGAAATTCTACTTGACTGTGGGCCTTCCAAATGGGCCCAGGGACTTTATATTGTAAGGCCCAATCCACGGTCCACTTTGTCTTAAATGAATTATGCCCTTGCTTGAACTAAAGTCATAAAGTCATAAATGACTATATGATGGAAGTTGGGTGAAGTGGGCCGTAGATGCGAAGTGGGTCTCCATAAACCCTCGACCCATTTTTTTGCCTTCGGCCCACTTCTTTCCCTTCAAAATGCCGCCATGTCACCCGCCACGCAAGCTTTAGGAGAAGTGGGCCGACTCTCAATATAAAGCCCTTGGGCCCATATTAGGGCCCATTTGGGCAATCTAAGCACTCTCATTAGTTGATGCCTAGGGTTTGGAAATGGGCCCTAGTATAAAGTGGCCCTAAGTTAAAACCCCAGCTGTGTGAGGCGGAGATCGAGTTAGGCTCCGCGACTTTCCCACATACAGTCTAACCTTGATAATGTCACCCTTGTTAATGGGACACCTTGATACTGTCACCTAAAAGTTTGAAACCGATTTTCTTAGTGTAAAACTCCCTCGTTATTATCCCTATCACCCTTGTTAATGTCACTATTTTTTTCCAAAATCCGTAGTGTAAATGTGATAATATCAAATATGGATGGATTGTATGTGATGGTTGGATGTATGGATTGTATGTGATGGTTGGATGGACATATTGTAGTAGCCAAAAGGGTCATGAGCCACCCCTGTGATAAATGCAATGTTATTCAAAGGGTCATGAGCCGCCTCTGTGCACCAACCCTGAACGGTGCTGTCTATACACGGCACTCAAAGGTGTTGTCTTTGACGGCGCTGCCAAGACTTCTTGGCCTCTATGCACCCCACCTTCCGTCACATGTGTTCACCTATGTGTCTTTGAGGGTTTCAGCTTGTGTGAAGTAATTTAGGATGTTAAGTTCTACGGTTTAGCTGAGCTGGTACAGAGTAGTGTCGACTTAAGCTAAATTAGTTCAATTGGTTTGCAATGTAGAAATCTCAAGATATGTGGCACGGTCTTCACTGTTTCTATAGTCAATAGTCGCATAGGAGAATCTAGTAAGATCCTGAAGACATCTTCAATTTTGATGAGACAGGTTTGTATTATAAAGCCTCTCCTTGCAAGACTTTGAATATTGGGAAGGCAAAAGGAAATAAAAAGAAGAAGGACCGTGTGACATTGGGGCTTTGCACTAATATCTCAGGGAAGGAGCGATTGAAGCTTGTTTTCATTCACAAATCAACACGTCCCAGATGCTTTCCTCGGAAGTTTGATCCAAATAGTATAGTACATTATTATTCTAACAATTCAGCCTGGATGAATGGTGATGCTTTTACACATTGGGTGAAGAGTGAGAACCGAAGAATGGCATTGCAAGATAGAAAAATTTGCATTATTATGGATAATGCAGGAAGCCATGATATTCATGGTGAGGTCAAAAAAGTTATAGATGGATTTAATGCTTTTGTACTCTCCCATATCACTATATTGTTTCTTCCACCAAATGTGACTTCAGTTGTTCAGCCTTTGGATCAAGGAGTGATTGCAGCATTCAAAATGTGCTATAAACGCAAGCTTGTTGCCTGGACTTTGCAACAAATTGATAACTCAAATGAAGATTTGGGGAAACTGAATGTTGATCTATTTCAAGCAATGCTATGGTGTGTGGCGGCATGGCATGAATTAGATGATCAAACCATTAGAAATTGTTGGAGAAAGTCTGCCATATTGCCTGCAACGTGGAATGCAGATATCAACAATTCTGATGAACGTATGAAGTCCAAAATGGAGGAAGCAGCTTTGGAATTGGGCAATCTCATCGCCGCATTGAATTTGGGTTTGGATGTTGAAGGCAAGCCTATAGAAAAGCTTAGTCCTTTAGAATACATAAACATGGAAGGTGAAGATGATTTTGAGGTGGAATATTCTATTGAGGAGCTTGTGCAATTAGTGCAAGATGGCGAACATGTACTTGATTCCATGGAAGAAGACCCATTGATTGTTAATAGCAATGATGATGAGTCTAAAGTAGTGAAGCTAAGCGATGCACAAAAATATGCTAAAGATGTTTTGAATTTTATGGCTAGCCAAGGTTCTCAGATTTTCAACACTCATGAGTTGTTAGGAATGGAAAACATCCATGACAAACTCATTAGAATTGGTGTTGGACATTTAACATCACTAAAACAATGTGACATTAGAAGCTTCTTTGTCTCTAGTGAGAGGTCTTTACCTGATCTCAATGACACATTGTGATGTGCTCATGTTGTTATTCACAATTTTGAATTATATTTTACATTCAAAAACATTGAAGTCTTGTGTTTGTTTTTTTTTGTTTTTGTTTTTACATTGTAATTTCATTTTGATTTTCTACCCTTTTTTTTTGATAATATCACATTATGCACAAATCTTCAAAATGTGACATTATCAAATATGTCACACCTTGTTTATATCACACTTTATGGTGAAACGGATGGTGTGATATTATCAAGGTTAGACTGTACAATAAGACACACAAACATGAGTAAACGTGTACTCACTCATGCCATCCTACATCATTGTGTTGGGTTTCTTGCCATCCGCCAATCGAGTTTTTGACACTCGAATGGCTTAACTTATGTGTGGATGCCGATCGAACTTCATGTGGAATCTGAGCAATTCGTGGTCTTTTTTTTTACCATTTTTTCAATCACGAAATAGAAAATAAAGTCTCGTTTGGAGTTAATGGTTTAGCAGAGTAGGTCAAGTTGGTAGGTGGCATCGTAATGCTAGGGAACATGCGCGCAGAGCCACTATGGAGAGAGGGCATTATTGTATATGAGCGTATCTATCATTCGTCCAACATAAAATCCTTCTGTAATAGTATGCAACCCAAAGGTTACTTATTTTTAATTGACTCAACACATGAAGTAGGTTTAAAGACTCCGAATTAGTGTCCTCGAGGTCATTGGAGATGAATTGGCCATAGATTTGTAGGGGGTCTAGTTGTTATGTTGGATGCTTGAGAGCGAGCTATGTTCTTACACGATAATTCCCTCTCTCCAAGTACTAATCCTTATTGCAAGTAGCCTTCGACTCACAATTAATGGAGAAGTAAAGGCAATGATGAATACGGTTTGTGTGTTCTATTGGGGGAAGTAGCTAGGATGCTTCTTAGGTTTGGAAAAATGCTTAGGCTCCCTTAACATTGCTAAGCTTCACGTGTCACTTACCCTAGGCATGAGAATTATTTGGCCAAGGACCGGGAATAAACAAAGTCTTGTGATTCCAAAAAAGTGACAGCTTCAATCTTAGTGCCACGATGGGGGAGGGGGGAACAAGGTTCCATGGAACATGGCATCTCTTTTATTTAGAATGGGCTTTTACTCAGAAGACTCAAAGATGAGTTATGTCGTAACACTAGAAATAAAATATATGACCCCATCGTGGGCACTTCTAAATCCACAAACAATTTCGACCACCGTTGGATCTCATTTGACTAAAAATCTACTGAGCTAATGTCCAGGGTTATCTGTGTTATGCGACAAACTCTTTGAAATGCTTAGTTAGTATGGGCTCGGTTACCCAATATGCATAATGTGGTTGCAAATCAGTTGTGGACATCAGATCCCCAAACCCATTTTGTTTGTGCTCACAAACCATACTTCACAATTTATTCATCCCATGTTTTATTATGAGACTTAATAATTGATTGTGGTGTATATACAGAGCCGATAGATGTTGTGCAATATCATGTGGGAGTGCAATCGTTTTTGGGTCCAACCTTGCCTACCTTCAAGTTGGAACTTGGTACCTTCAACTTAGATGGCATATTGAACGTTCCATTCACACTCCGCGCTTGATCTACAACTAGATAAAATTAGCATCTCTTTTGAACAATACTTACACATGTGAACGCATAGAGAGGGAATTATTGTATATGGGCGTACTCTCATTCGTCCAACATAAAAACCTTGAAATAATATACACCCTAGAGGTTACTTGTTTAAGTGGATTTGACACCATAACAAGCTTTAAAGACCCCAAACAAATGTACTCGAGATCATTTGAAATCAATCAATCAATCAATCAACAACAAACGTATAGGAGGTTAAGTTGTTGTGTTGGAGGCTAGGGTGAGGGGTACGCTCGTATGCAATAATTCTCTTACTCCTTTGAACACTAAATTTTTGGCACCGCTAGAAACGTAATTACTACTAGCCAGCCCTAATACTACGGATGAATGCGACCTATCACATGAATTTTGCAAGCCCTAATCGAGCCATCGGTGTCCAAGTGCAGGCGGGGGGAGGTACTAATTAAGATGTTGAAATCCTCGTGTGAGATAATTTTCAATGATATGTTTACCATCATACTTTCTATTGTTGATGATTATTGAGAGGTGGCTTGAATACAAAAGTCTAACTTTATTAGGCAAGGCTGCCATTAAATCCACGTCGAGTACGTAGGAGCACTCTAATGTAAGGGTGGGTTTCCATGTATGTTGCTCGGCCACCAAATGCTATGATCTTAAGTGTTTAGTGAATGCGTAGAAGTCTAGTGGTCCATGGTCACGGTTCTCCACATTTCAGTGGGCAGCTAAAAGATTGTTGGTTGGTTGGTTGGCTGCTTTTGTTATCTTCATGACAACACATCCAACCCACTATTATCTAAAATCTAGTGGGTCAGCAACATACATGATCATGTTGTGTTTATTTTATTTATTTATTGAGGCACACAACCCTTATTTGGTTACTTTTCATATTTGGACACGTATATTTGAGTGGTATGTGGCTTGGTGTGGCTCCAAGAATGAGGACCAATAAGATATGTGTGTGAAAGAGATCGGACTTTAAGCTCAAAATACAATAATCATTCTAGACTCAATAATCAACATGATTATGGGGACCTACTGTATATGACATTTAATGAGTGCAAAAATCTTCACTTTGATAAGTTAATCATATGAGGTTTGAAAATTATGAGCTACAATCTCAATTTGGATTTGCTAACCATCTTATACCAATCGTAAGTTTCATATCCTAGGGCTAGTTGGAAGTAGTACCCATTGGAAGACCCGTCTACCTTGCTTGATAAACTATAAATACTTGCAAACTAAGAGCCACCTTGCCGCTAGTTGGAAATAGTACCCATTGGAAGACCCGTCTACCTTGCTTGATAAACTACAAATACTTGCAAACTATGAGCCACCTTGCCGCTAGTAGGACCCAAGTAAATTATAACTGTCTTCCATAATTTAGACACTGGTTATCCTCTAAGGGGTGGACTCTTCATTGCAGACCTCTATGATGTGCGTGGGTCACTATGAAATAAAACCCTCTACATATGAGAAATTTGTAGAGATAAACACACGTATATTTACTAACATAAGCTAGAAATTGGATTCGTGCATTTATACTTAGCTTTTCAATATAATGTGACAAATGCCTCCGCTACATATACAAAATAAAAATCATGAAATGAACAAGCATTTATTACATATAAAATCCATTTTTACTTTCCAATGAGAACATCATTGTTCACATTTTTTTACCATAGAATGCAACTCAACGATTGCATCAAACAAATGAAGACAAAGGCATATAACTTAGCCAGAATGAACGCTAGCGATATGCTTAACACATGCATAATCCATGCATATGCTAAACACAATCTGGAGAGCAGAAGCCAAGGGAGCCGACAAGTGCTCTGAGAACCTCTAGTTTGTAAAGACCCATAACCCATATGCAAACCCTAACGAGTGTGGATAGGGTACTTATCAAGGACTATCAACATATGACAACAATGAATGAAAATGTAAATTGGATAAAACTAGCACATCTGTTTTCAAAAATCCTCTAAACCTTTAGCCTCCTTTTGCACATCTACCATTACTTCAACAAAATTAATAGCCTCTTTAAATGTACACACTACAAAAAAAAAAAAAAAAATCCCCCATATGTATACTATGTACACTAATAGCTCAAATAGTACACCTTACTACACTCACGTTAGTTCGTATGTGGTATGAAGAGTCCAACCCTAGGGGCTATATGATGTCCAACAATAAGTCAATATATAATACTCATGCTTGTTATTGGTAATTAGGAGTTACCTTTACTGAAGTAGCACTCAAGTGGAAGTAAATAGGAAATAATAAGGATTACTTGAAGAAAGAGGACTAGATAAAGATAAGCGAAAACGTTCTAGAGAAGAAGAACCCCTGTTGAAGGGGTGCTTAGGGCTTGAAGTAGGAAGAAGAGATAGAATGAGCAAAAAAACATTTTAGAGAAAGTGAACATTGTTGGAGTGTAATCATTTTTCATGTGAAGGTTTTGGTTAGGTTACCATTTTGGAATAAGGGGTTGAAGTATGTTGAAGTTAGTGTATTCATGATGGAGTGTATGACTACGTGAATGTTTGCAATAAAGGATTGTTAGGAAGATAGCATTGTTTCTTGTTCTAAAAGGTGCTTGATAATGGTGAATGAAGCTAGTACAAGTAGATGAGGTCTCGGTAAGCTGGCTTAGGAAGTATTACTACTACATAACCATAGCAAGGGGATGGAGTGGTTCAACAATAAGATTTGGCAACATTGAGGGACAAAAGGAAATCGGTAAGGGGGTTATTAACAAAGCATGGGGCAGCATAATGGTCAAGTGAGGGACTATTAAAAAGGATATATAATTCAACTATCGGTGATTGGAATGTTAATAATAGGAGCTACTACCATTGGCTAGACTTATAAGTACTACTAGTGCTATTGAGAATTAGGAGCAAAGTAAGTACATGAGTGATGGTGCCAAGTAATGACAAGAAGGGAATCAAGGTAACAAGACAAAGAAGGGGTCAATATATACCAATAACAAGAAGGAAGCCGGTAGCACTTCCTTGGACGGAGTAATGTGACTAGGTACATCAGAAGTAGACAAGCTAGGAACAAGGACAAGGGGCAAAATTGATAGTGGTACACTAACCTCCCGCTTAAGTACGCAACTTGAACCTGCGCAGTTTGTGCGTACTTATCTGGTAGGTGCGCACTTTAGGGTTTAGGGTTTCCAAATCGCTATCGCTTGTGTTTCGCTATAGCCAGTACGTGCGTACTTTAGAGTTTAGGGTTTCCCAAGTCGCTTGTGTTTCACTACAATGTCGAAGAAACCCAATGGAAAGCGTCTCAATTTAGAAAACGGAGTTATATTCCAGGGTTTTGACTCTCTTTATGAGCAGGTTTTTGAGATCGAGGATTAGCTGCTCTACCCTAAAGTTCAAGCAGAAGCAGAGGAAACATTCGATGACCTTAAGAAATCGTTTGAATCATTTCAGAGCAAGATCCGAGCGGTCGGCCTCAAAGCCAAATGCAAAAAAACTTCAAAACTTACGCCAAATGACGATTCACGACATGTTCAACTAATAAATCTTGAACCCTAATTTTTTTGCCAAAAAATGCGTACTTAACCAGGATGCGTACTTAAATGGGTGCGTACTTAAGCGGGAGGTTACCGTAGTATTGGTGACGGGGATTCGTACTAGATTACAACCGGTAGCTTAGTAGTCCAATAGGGTAGGAACCGAGTACTGGTAGTATTGGTGATAGGTATTGGTACCGGATTCGAATCTGACATTCCTTAACAATGGTACAAAGTTTAGTGATAATCCCATACGAGTACAAATGTTGTATATGTTTTAGAGATCTTTCATACATGTACATAACTACAAGTTATAATTTGTGTAGCAAGTATGTGGCATATGTATGTTCATAATACGACAAATTTCTAAGTTAATACCCTTTTTGTGCACCCCGGGGATAAATCCACATATGAGTCTTGGGTTGAAGGGGCCTGGAGTCATGCTCTTTGCACATGAGTACAATAAATGGACAATGTGAGTCTCACCGAGTCGTAGTGTCCTTAATAAGTGATGATGAACCTCTGGGGTAGTCATGGAGCTGTAAAGTGGGGTGTTCTAGCAGGACATGACTCGCGCTCCTCCATAATTAATCATTTATTTCTTCATTTATATTTTAAAGAGTGGTGATGACCAATGTCAATCATGTACATTCTAGTCTTGAGTTTGTGACTTGGCGTTAAAAAGTCTCACACATGACGTGTTGAATCAATTTTCCACAAAGCTTTGGTTACATGGATTAAGTTAGAACCA
Organism: Polytrichum commune; assembly: GCA_950295325.1. NCBI lineage: Eukaryota > Viridiplantae > Streptophyta > Polytrichopsida > Polytrichales > Polytrichaceae > Polytrichum > Polytrichum commune. The sequence goes on along the minus strand of OX485807.1, from coordinate 24,884,065 downwards.
TCCTTCAAGCTAAGGGAATATGAAGCTGGCTGAATGAGGATTTTAACTTTTCTTTCCACCAAATTTGGAATTGGTGATGTTGGCAAATGAGTGGATTACAAATGGTGCTCATATGACATTTTATTTTTGTATAGACAGTAAGAATTTTGGGAGCTTCTGCAGGGGAGAACCAGGCATGTCTAGTCATAGGATATTGATCCTAAAAAGTCACTATGGAAATGTGATGTTCCTAAACACGGGGTCCCTTCCATTAGACGCATTTGAAATCTACAACTATGGATTCAAAATCTACTTTTATACTAGATCATGAAACCATCAAGTGGAAGAGAACCAATGGTAAGCAATCGCAACTCCCATCGTGAATATTTATAGTGCGGAGAACAGATAACCATTTGCAACACTTTCTATGCTTAAATTCTTCGTAGTGAGAGCTAGATGCCTCACGGTTTACCCCAGATAGTGGACTCTTCATTAGAAAACTAAATGACGTGTGTGGATCATTATGAAATTAAACCCCCTATATCAAGAAGTTAATAAAGAAAAACAAATGTATGTGTACTCATGTATTTACACTAAGGTTTTCAATTTAATGTGATAAATGCCTCCACTACGTATACAAAATATATGTAGTGAAATTAAATAAGACTTTAATACACATAAAATTCACTTTCACTTTCCAGTGAGCAAGCCATTTAATGTCTTTTCATCCGTAAGCATGGAACTCTGTATCAAACAAACACAGACAAGAGCACAATAAGTTTGTCACAATCCGGAGAGAAAACTCAAAGAAGCCCATGAGCATTCCAAGAGCCTCTAGTATGTAAATACTAAAAACCTAGAACCCAAATTATGCAAACCTTAACAAAAACATACATGGTAATCATTGAGGACATGACCATATGATAACAATGGATAAAAACGTGAATTCAATGAAACTAACACATCTATTGCCAAACTTTTCTCTAGACCTAAGGGACCCCCTTTTGTACATCTACCTTTACTTCAAAAGAAATAATAACATTTCTAGATGCACACACAAGAAAAAAATAATACCTCTCCCTTATGTAAACTCCAAGCTCGGCGTTCTATCCTGTGCTTCAGATTTCTGTTTCCTTCTGGACTGTGTACCCTTCTTAATGAGCTACATGAATAATCATGCAGACAAAGGCTGGTTGAAGCTGGACGATATCTCTTCTACATCGATGAGGTTCACATCCTCAAATGTTCTCTTTGTGATTAGTATGATGAAGTGATCCCATAAAAGTATTTTATTGTGTACTAGCTGGTCACACGTTTGTGTAACTCCTCCCACTCCATCCCACACACTCATGGCAGTATAGTGGTTTTGGAGCATGGGCACATAAGTAGGGGAAAAACTGATATCACATGAAGGAACATCATCGCAACAAATGGGAATGTGGACAGGTGAAGTTTGTGACATCAACGTTTCACCCACTTATTCAGTGGCTGCAATTAATGGGTCATAATAAATGTTTATGGAGTTTTTCACGTATTTGGAGAGATCATGGAGGGGTCATAGAGTCGCATGATCACATCCTTGTAAAAGCCTACCTACGAGCTTTAAATGTATTTGAATGATTCCAGATGACTATTAGAATTTGACATGTTTGGGAGCACGAAACGACACAACAGGATAATGTGGTATGCAATATGAAGTACGTGCATTCTAAATCCACATTCACAGATTTAATAAGCAGCCAGTGGACTTAGAGAATCAGTGGTCATTAAGACAAGGCAAGATGATTTGCATTTTAGAAAATTGCTTCGTCCTTGTACATGAGACCAACGAGGCCGCCTTCCAACTACATATGGGTGTATTTAGACTCCTCACTACGGAGATGAAATCCGACCAGTTCCAAAAGAAAATTCCATCGAAACGCTTACCCAAAACGTTTCAATCTAGATAATTGGTTACGATTGCTAGAAGCTCAAAGCCTTGCAGTTGGTCAGGCAGCTTTTCGAATATCTCCATGCACATGAACAGTAGGTGGTTCAGTTCTCTGCACCAATTTCCCAATGAGCAACTGGGCATGGGGAGTTCCAAGATTTCCTCTAAATGACTTAGGTGGAAGAGTGGTTGACAAAGTTGGGCTATGGGGGAGTCAGAGGCTTTTATGGGGGGCTGGGTTTGGAGTGGAGAAGAGAGACAAACCAGACTCATGTGCAGAAGTTACAGGCAAATGATTAATTATAAAGGTCAAGCTGGTGTCAATGTTTTGATGAAGCTTTTCTGCTGTGCTGGTCATTGCAGTACAAGATCAGTTAGGCAAGCCATGGGCACTACGCTAAACATCTCATTTTGTGTGGCATCAACATCGGTGTCCCATGTTAATTAGACTGGTCTTCATGACTTGTCATATAGCATCAAGTGTCATATGACACACCTTCTCTAGTTGCCGCGTTTGGGAGACATATTCAATTAATATAGGTCGATGATGAATAGCGTACACAACATTCAATCAAATGTTAAGTTTAGTTGGTGCCTTACCTTATATTAGATATTATTGTAGACGGAACCTCTTGATGATCATGTACTCCATTCAGATGAATTTATCATAACATAAAAACATAATGACACCACATTCATGGCGTTGTAATTTTGACAGACTCCTAGTTCGTTACAAGAATTGGTTCTCTCTTTCTCTAGATATATGGATATATTGATTGTAAAACCTATGAATGTACATACAAAATCTACCATGTTCATCTTAGACATGTGAGCCTTGTGTGATCACTCTTCTTAATTTGGACACCTATACATTTCACTAGTATACAACAAGGCTTGTAATTATTTAGAACGAACACCAAACCAACACGTGTTGTGATGAAATTGGAGTACATTGTGCTAAGTTTTTGATGTAATCCTCAATTCAATATAGTTCACACAAGTAGGAGGACCTATGTCATCATTTAGAGAGTTTCATGAGATTCATCACTTTGGTTTCGTACATCTTTTCCAACTCAACTCCCACTCTAAAACTTGAACAGATAAACTATCTCTGTGACTCGCAATTGCTAACCATATTCAAGACACTTCTCAGTCTGATCCAACGGCTGGAAGTGCGCACAATAGGGCCACATACCTTTGTCAAATAGATTCAATACCACGTGGTTCGGATGATAGCCTGTATGTTGGAGTTACCTAAACCACTTGTGGCCAGCCTACTCAAGTTATCGATAGTGGAGATTGCGGAGCTGATATATTATTGTAACTGACATTTGTGTCCTCTAGCTCTGGCTCACTCAACCACTGACTGCTGCTCATTAGTCTTTGCACTGGGAAATGGGTGTCAGCAAGAGGCCTGCAAAGCACCCAAAAATGTGGTCAATTATGGGGCCAGGCAGGGGGTGGCAAGCGACACGGTGTATGATTATGTGGCATCAAAAATCAATGCAACCGAAGCAGCAGTCCCTCATGGCCATCAGTCAGTGTTGCAGGCACTGGTTTAGCGTTTGTGAGTCATTCGTGACTGACACCTGCCAGCTGCCAGTGGGTGCAAGTGCGTTAAAACTCCCTGTGTATGTACTGGTTCATGAATTTATAGCTTGTACAAGGCTTATATGCCGGGAATCGTAATGCCATAATAAGTTAGTTGCAATCTTGTCGGTGGTGATAAGTTGTGCTCCACCGCTCGATTCCTGAAATTAACGGACCCGTATGCGCTTATCACTAATTCATTAGTTAATTACTGTAGGTGTTCCTTCCAAAATGCGGTTGATGAGGAACATCATGTGAATAAGTAGCTGCTCGCTTGCAAGGTGCCACTGACATTGGATTGTTTGCAATTGTTTGCTGGTGCTTAGGTTCCACTAAGGGAGTGCCCATCTATTAGAGAAAGTTGCTAAATGGCCGATCTCGTCACATGGGGTTCTTAGTGATGGTTCCCAACCACAAATGGTTAGAAAATGTATCAAAAAAATGGATTTAGAATGTGGTAAATTTTTGTTCAATTCATTCGGATGTGGAGAAGTTGGAACCGGTGGTAAGACCGCATGATCCATTTCGTGTGTGGATTACTACAAGAGTCATGTGGTCTTACCTATGTGGTCTTACCACTACACTAAATATGATATTTAGTGTTTGATACACTAAATACGAATGCATACACTAAATATCACTAACCCTATGAAAGTAAGTAACATTAAATGTAAACTCAAACACTAAATATCAACTACGGTAATATTTGGAAGTTACATGCATGAATTTGGCGTTAGTAAGGATATTAGAAAAAATTAACAATGACAAAAGGAGAAGGGAGGTGGCGGTAGGGAAGGTGGTGATGCATTTATGTCTAACACTAATTATCAAAGAATTGAAAATTAGTGTTGAGCATGATAGGGTGGTAACAACACTAAATATAATCAAACACTAAATATCATATTTAGTGTAGTTCTCTTCCACTAGATAGTTTCATGATGGACCATGATGAGTGACTGAATTAGTTTACCTTAGTGGAAGAGAACCAGTGGTAAAGGCCCCACAGTTTTCACAATGGTGGATTTTGATCCAATATCCTCTTCTAATTCAATCTTTATATATATTTAGACAGAGATTAAATTGCAGTGGATTTTACCTAATGCATCTTGGATTTTGGAGTGTGTTTGGGCACATTATCAAGTGACTTTATCTTAAAATTTCAGATGCACAATTTGCAAGGTAAACCTCATGAGAACAAATACAGTTCTCCGTCACTACTGCATTAAATCCGATGATCCACGTGGAATTTCTTTTGCGCTTCGTTTACTCTAGGCAGATCATCGTTACACAAAATGGGCAACATTGGTTCGAGGCCAGATTTCCCAGGCATATAAGTTAAGCCTTGCAACCTTTTTTGCAGTGACTTTCAGTCAGTGAACACGAAAACTACCACCAACTACCCAATACAGGTCACATAATATGGTTGTCGACAGTGCCCCAGCTATTGCTGTACCTTCTAAGTGTCAACCTCAATGTACCAGCTGTCACATGTCTGTAGGAACATACCGCAATTTACTCCAGCAACAGATGTAGAAACTTGATCATGACTATTTCAATGACTTCATGTGACAATTCCTGGGAATTTCTGGCAACCTCATGTTATGGGATACCATCCATTGGGAAGCAGTAACAATAAGTTAGCTCAATCACAAGTCTGCTTGGTCATCAATTCATTCTATACTGACCTCCGCTTTAATTCTTAGTTAATATAATTCCTGTAATCACGAATTAGACCCAGGGCACTACATGAGTCAGGTTGGACATAAAACAGTGTCAGAAACTTTGGTCAGCTGTGACTAATTAGTACTCACGTAAGGCCCTTTCCAATTATAACATTCTCCTTGGCAAAAGTTTGTCCAGACACCATCAATACATCATTATGTAGAGTTTATCAGAATATATGATTTTTTCTCAAGACACATTCTGTTCAATGTGTCGTGGGATTGATTGATACCGGCCCACAAACTAATTAAGTGAGTTGAGATGATTGCCCTTTGATGTTGATGAGAAAATTATATTGAGCAAAGCCACCCAATCTATTTAATTTACAGATATAGTATCGATTTTCCCACTTCCAACAATGATGGACTCTCCTGTGTCTACAAGCTGATCAGTTTTCTGATATTCTTCATCAACACTTCAGTCCTCACAGGTGTTACAAGCATTCACCTCCCGCAATGATGAAATGAATTCGTGTAAATAGGTCATTTGACAAATTGGACGCCGTGTTTGTTGCTGGAACAGGTAAGGTAAGGTAAGGTAAGGACAGAAAATCCCTTGTCCCAAGTTAGCCAGCCAGATGGATCGCCAATGTGAGCTCAAGAGAAATCCCACTTGCCTACCTTCCTCAGGACAAGCCCGGTGCAGCCTGGTTTGCAAGTGACTCTCTCTCTCTCTCTCTCTCTCTCTCGTCTCTTTGCCGTGGCTGCAGCTTAAAACCTCTTTCTCTCTCCCATCGTTGCAGCAATATTCCAGCTTCTTCCCCCTTCCCATCCAAAGGGATAGACCCATCAGAGGTGAGCCGCCGGCGTCTGGACTGCCCTTTCTTATAGAGTCGCCATTGAGACCCAGCATAAGGTCAGATGGATTTCTGAGGCTTTCTATTGATGACTCAGTACTCATCAGCTTAGAGTGGAGCTCCTGCAAAAACGGACCGCTTGTTCTAACCTGTCCACTGAGTCTGCACTTTCAGTTTTGTGAGGTAGAAGATGATGATTCCGAAGTTGCAGTGAATGAGGGAGCACCGCTGGCTTTCATGGCTGCACTTAACGAATTGGAGACTCAGGAATTCTGTAGTTACCATTCAGCATGTTTGAACAGGATTGGATTCTGTAGTACTACCTGGAATTGCATTGCTGTCCCTAGCCTGTTCAACCGGAACAACAATCTGCTGACTATACATGTTTGCATTCTCATGATATTTGTCAACTCTTTCAGCAAGTTTGATTTGTAATTTTGTTGTAGACACGGAAGGTCCAATGTCAGATGATCATGTGAAGTGCTCTTCATTACGATCTTCGACTAGGAAGAAATTCCATACATACATGGATCCATTCATTCATTCATTCATTCATTAGTGCATGTACCTCACAGGAGCAACTGACTCCCACCATAAGTACAAGCACCTTGAGAAAATTGTTGGCGAAAGAAACAGAGGAAAGGAATTATTCTTTTCCAGCAATCTACTAGAGAATTTGAAGAACGACTACAGGCTCGTACTAATGGACAGGAATTTGTGTGTGTGTGTGTGTGTGTGTGCGCGCGCGCGGTGCAGGTTGCAGCTATGGGGGAAGTTGGCAGGATCAACCCCAGGCTTGTGTTGCAGGCTCTAGTCCTGGCCTTGGTATCGTGTATCGCCATAGCTTCTGCTCAAGACGAGATGGACTCGTGGCTGCAATTTATGGCGGACACGAGCTCCGACTACGAATCTGAGATAGACACAGTGCCCGCGGCGGTGGATTCTTCGCCTTATAGTGGTTCCATGACGGCCGGTGAGCGTCATCACCACAAGGACAAGACAGGTGCCTCCATAGGCATGTTTGTCAAGTTCCCCAAGCCCAAGGGCCCGGCCAAGAAGATCACCGTGTCCAAGTCCGGCAAGGATGACTTCACCACCATCAATGCAGCCCTGGACTCCATTGCAGAACACAACACGTTCCGCACCGTCATCCACATCAGGGCCGGTGTCTACGAGTAAGCAGTGAGCAAGTTGCTGAATATTAACAAAATTAAATACCCCAACTTCTTATAAAATTATTGGTTGTGTGCATGGAGTAACTCATTCCGAAAGAGAGAAATGCGCTATGATGAATGTGATGTCTGTCGAAGCTGATCTTGGTGAATTTGTGAGCAGGGAGAAAATCTTCATCAATGTGTCAAAGCCGTACATCACATTCCGGGGCGATGGCCAAGACAACACCATCATCCAATGGGGCGACAAAGCTGGAGACTTTGATGACCAGGATGTCTTGCTCAAAACCTACAAGAGTGCCACCGTTGGAGTGAACTCTCAGTACTTCATCGCCGAAAACATCCAGTTCCGGGTATGTATGAATGCATGTATGAAGGTGTGCACCAAATTAAACAAAGATTGTGGTAGATTGAATGAGTCGTGAAGAATGAGCTACGGAGATAATTTTACAGGTGTGGACGCCATTTCATGCATTGAAAGTACTTCTTCTGTATGAATCTAAGTTAAGGGGCTTAAACCCAAGGCCTTCAACTGGATCCCATGGGAACTCCAAGGTTAAGCCGCCTAAGGCCGGAAACGTGCGCATATGGGTGACCTTCACAGCACTTGATTTATGGTGCAACCTACCACCTATGGTCCATACTATCATACATATGGGGGTATCTGGGTGTACCAAATATTCTCAATCAAGCATTGGTCCCCGTTGGGGAAGATATATAGGTGCAGGTTGACTTGTTCGCGCCTGTTCAAATTGTTCATCTTTGAAATCTTCGGATGGGTGACCTCAGTAGCATTTGATATCCGGTGTACCCTACAACTTATGGTCCATCCAATCATAATAGGGGTATTTGGGTAACCAAATATTCTCAACCCCCCATGTAGGAACCTAGGGGCTTGCCTAACTTATGTGGAAATGAGTGCAGACCGGCTTGTCCGCGCCCTGTTCAAGATGTTTATCTTTGAAATGAGGCAGTAGGCTTCAAAGGGCCGTCTAGTCCTCATGATGCCCGTGTTGGGATTACCTATAGACTGACCAACTCCAAGATGAAAGCAACACCACCATAACTCATGCCGGTGGCAACATCAGAGTCATCATTTGTTCTTTCATATAGTATGAATGTAAGGATAATTGAAAATTAATGAATTGCAACACTAATGCTTGAAGTGCATTGCAGAATACAGCACCACAACCTGAACCAGGGGCAGTGTTGAGGCAAGCAGTGGCATTGCGAATCACGGGTGACAGGGCAGCCTTCTACAACACTTCATTCTATGGGTTCCAGGATACTTTGTATGACCACAGGGGCCGTCACTACTTTGAGAATTGCTACATCTACGGCTCTATCGACTTCATCTTTGGCAATGGCCGCAGTCTCTACAAGGTGTGTGCCATTCCTGAATCAATGTTTCTTGCAGGGTAGCTACCTTGTGGACACAATCAATCTAATTGTGCATTGATTGCTCCTCCGTGCAGGTGACCTGATCCTACTCATGATCAGCCATTCTTGTATAATTCCTAGCCTTTCATTGAGTAAGTCTATCCACTAGAAGGAAGACTGATGGTTTTGAAGGATCATCTCCTTAAAGGCATACTAAATTCATTCTTACCGCACCGTAATGACCACGTTGACTACTTATTTTCCAATCAAAAGTTATCGGACATGCTTGTAAGATATAAGGCATGGTGCTGATGATGCAACATGACTTCCAAGATAAAAACATGATTTGGGTAGTTATATATGCCTAAACTGCTGGAGCTTGAGCTCCTCCTCAATTTGAACTGATTTTCCAAGTTCAGGCCCAAACTTGAACTTGTAGTTAGTCAAGGGACTTGAGAGTTCTACAAGTTCAAAGTTTGGGTTTGAACTTGAGATTCGTTTCAGAAAAAGCGGGAACCAACCTTGAGACAGTCAAATCTTAGGCACATGTAAGGGCTCATGAGTTTGTTTACCTTGTCCCGCCAAACCTGCAAGCTTTGGAATATTATTGAACCAATTGGACTTATCGATGGTCAAGATGGGCTCCTCCAACTTGATGTGAAGTGGAGATTTATAGTAATTAATAAGTATTTGATAAGTGCATCTTGTCGATGATGGCCCCTGGCCCCTGGCCCTTCCGAGCCTAATTTACACTTGGGTGTAATAAAATTGTTGTGCAGAATTGCCACTTGCACTCGGTGGCAAAAACGTTTGGATCCCTGACAGCCCAGAAGAGGAATGAGACCCACATGAACACGGGTTTTTCGTTCGTGGATGCGACCATCACCGGCAGTGGACCCATCTACTTGGGCCGCGCATGGGGCAACTACTCGCGCACCGTCTACTCCTACTCGTGGATGGACAACATCGTCTACCCACCCGGTTGGTCAGATTTCGGTTTCGCAGATCGCCAAACGTAAGTGACAGGAACTAATTCAATAATGCATGTCAAAGAAAAACCACCTCTGCAAATTCCTCTTTTGTGTAGGTATTTTCAAAGGTCATGTGTAAGTAGACAGGTGGAATTTGGCAGTACATTTGGAACTTTTGGAAGTACCCGCGGGGTACTTCTGCACACCTCTATTTGGTCTTTTCTTTTGCACATCAAGATACTATTTACCTTTGCATGCAGTATTCCTTACGTTATTTAAACTTAGATAAACAAAAAGCAGGGTTGAATAAGGATGTGGAGTTTTTTCATTTTCTTCATGCACTATAACATATGCACGTAGTTGTGATGATGAATTTCATGGGTTGGTAGTGAGAAACCTGCATTTGACTCCATTTTAAAGTATTTGGGTTTTGGTATTTGATTCCAGATTTTTATTTGTTTACGTGTTATGTTGGATGAATGATCAGGAAGGTATTTTACGCGCAATATGACTGCACAGGCCCTGGTGCCAGCACAGTAGACCGAGTGTCATGGGTGCGACAATTGACACCTCAAGAGGCAAAGCCCTTCCTCTCTGTACACTTCATCAATGGCAAGACATGGCTCAAGAAGTACATCAAGACATAGAGGCTGCACGAATTAATTTTATGTAAAGGCCCATTTCACTGAAGAATCCCAGACTGAGCTTCAAAGTAATTACAACCCTAGTCCGAACTCTCTTCCAAGTCGAGTACTGAGTGGCCTGCAATTGAAACCACTCGTACAGGGAATACTTCTGCAACACCATGCCCCATGGCCAAATTTTGGTGAGATTCATGCGGCTAGTTGTGGGTCTTCATGACCCTAGCCCAATAGTCTAGTTCGTCCAAATTTGATTTTTTTTAATGTTGAATCCGATAAATTATTAACTGGTGTACTTTATAAAGTGGCCACCAAGAGTTGTGGACCATTATCATCTATATAGACTTATGGCTGTGGCATGGTCCGGAGCAGATCGCAGAGCCATGAAAATGACACATTATTTCAGGTAGAGAGGGTTTGAGTGTGAGGAAAGTTGAGATTTAGGTCTAGTGTTTCCCTGGCCCCATTCTAGGTCAGTGTTGACTTATGTCCAATAATTTTCGACATGCAACTGAATAAAGATTTCTTTGGGTATTTTGCTCAATCTACTAAGCTTCTACAATGATAATCCCAATTAGCGCACGTTACTATTCGGAGTTACGCACTGCTATAACCATTTATTGTGAATGTAATATTTTACCAAGCAAAGCCAGTATAATGCCTAAACAACCTATTGAAATTTTGTTAGTAAAAATTGAACTCCTGAGTAAGACATTATTGCACTGCGTGACTCCAAATAGTAACATGCACTAATTGGGATTGTCAGTGTAGTCGATGTAAAATAATACCTTCAGTGGCAGCTGATCACAAACTTAGCATCTTGGGAGATAATTATCATTTGGTTAACTGATGGTAATTGACACGACAATGCTCTCTACTTGACTCCTTTATTTGTAGCTTGTTCTCATTTATATTGATCAATATCAAACTCTAATCACATATCGTGAATCTAGGCATGGTGCAAAGTGAGACTCTTATTATCTTCCTCGCCCCAGTGGCCTGATTTGTAAATTTCGTGATCCTCAGCACCTGTATTGAATAGTCTTTTAAATAAGGAAATCTGACTCATTGTGATGAATAGAGATGGAAAATGGTACCGACTTCTGTTCTATACTGGATATTTGAACATCCTCAGTCAAGTCTAAGGCATGCAGGGGTTACTCGGTTTCTTTCTTAATTGGACACCAGTATTTGATTGGTGCATGGTTAGATGAGGATCAAAGAAAAAACACCATAAGGACACATGTTTAGAAGAGACTGGACTAGGTCTTCAGATTTTATTAACTAGTCCACACTCCACACTCAATAGTGAACACAATTGCGAGGACCTATATATTATGTTTAAGGAATCAATAAACATGCATTTCTGATAACTATAACAAAACCAGGGTAAGTTCGAATCTCAATCCGACTGTTATTAATGCTTCACTGCAGATATGCTAATGCAACACAAGTTTCATTGTGTAAATTGAATTGGTAGAAGTTGGAGAACAGAAAAACGAACCAAATAACACCGACACACCTAGACTTGTGGTGTTACTTAGAAATTTCACACACCAACTACCCTCCATATCACAGCTTCAAGGTGAATCAGTCTTACAAACAACGTGGATTGACATATAGCACAGAAATTTGTAGATTGGTTGAATTCTTAGGCAGCATCAGGTTTAAGGGCAGCAAGCGATATAGAGTGAGTCCCTTAATTTCAAGAACAGAATTTAGGCTACCTGAACATGTCAGTTACAATTGAGATGAATTGAGCACTTGAAAAAATCTACCTTCGTATTAAACTGGCACTTCAATATTAGTGACAGAGAACTGATTAACAAGGACTGTGAAAGCCCATATAAGCCCCTTGTACATATTGTTCCCAGACATCCAATCCTCCGAAAATTGTTGTCAATATTGCACTAACCCCTAGTACACCACTAACAGCAAACACAATGATTGAAGCTCGCCCAAACTTTGCGATTGCATGTTGAACAACACGGAGACCAATTAGGGAGGAGACAAGGCAGATGACCGCAAACAGGATTGCAAAGTCCATTGGGATCCGACCCAGGAGCCAAAATTGCACAACTGACATGGAAGATGAAAAGAATACCATGAACGCGCATGTTGCTGCAGTAAGCTGCACAATGCAAAAAGAAATTCCAGAACAATCCTTTCTATTAGACCAAGTAGAAAAATGATTGATGTGTACTCTGGAACTGAGGTACACAGAGTATATGCTTGATCTATTCTTTCTCAATGTCCAACTTATCACTTTGAAACTCACAGATGGCATCCTAACTGACATGTTTAAAAGAGATTGGACTACGTGTTCAAATAGTTAATCAGTCTAGGTTCAATAGCTCACATTAATGGGGAAGATGTATAAAATCATTTTAATAAGAGAATCCTCACTTTGACAATGAATAAGATATTCATATAAGTTCCATAATTTATAAGGGAAATGGCCACATGCATGGTTTGGATTTGCTAATCACCTCCAAAAAAATTACATGTTTCATATCCTACAAAAAGTGTCCATTTAAGACCTGCTTACCTTATGCTGTTCAAATTATCAAAGCAGATAAAATGGACTTTGGAATAATTTACAAACCTGTGGATGCATGCCAATCTCAATGAGCATTGGATTGAGTATCATGCCGCCTCCAATTCCCAGCATGCCCCCCAAGAAGCCAGCTAGCAATGCCATTCCTGGAAATAGTATGTATGCCCTTGGACCAATCAAATCCCATTCCTCCTGTGATTTCACCCTCACACGTATACAGTGTTAAGGCGTTTGTAAAACAACATCTTGCGGAAATATTGTTGCTTTATCAGAAAGATTAATCGTATATAGCTCAAGTCTGAAATGAGAAGAAAATGTCCGTACCTGCAGTTCTGGAGGAGCTTGTTTATGAGGTTGATGCAAATGTGAAGCAGACAACACTGTGAGCACCAGGGCTAGTGGTACTTGCAAAGCTGTCAGAAGCCAGTAGCCTGTCCCGCAAGGCCTCAAGTTCAGAATACTCTGCAGGAAAAATTCACAGGCCCGAAAATAAAATTCAGAGGGCATTATATTTCTCAACAACCGATAATTAGTAAACACTCAGTACATTAGAGTAATGATGTTTATCAGCGCAGCTTGATTAAGGACCCTACATTAGACTGTTGGATGGGTCTCAAGCAGTGGTGGTCTGGTATAGAGTGTTTTTTGATACCATTCAGGTATCTATAATGAGGATGCCACATTTTTTGATACCAGTAGGGTATTTGACGGTATTTTTGTTGTCAGCACCATTAGGGTTTATATACCATACAAGAACCTTAATTACTGGGCGAAATCACCCTAGTATCAATATGGTTTAGAAAGGTATTGACCCAAATAATAATTTAGGTATATAAAGATTCTCTCAACTTGACATACCCACCAAATATCAAAATTTGACTAGGATTACAATTTTGAGACCCACAGGTAGGTTCTTTGATACCATTATTGATGTTAATTATTTATACCCATGCATTCACCTATATACCAGACCGACACTGGTCTCAACAAGGGAAAACAAAGGAAGTCAGCAGCCGTTGGGTAACACTTTTAAATTTACCTTTAAATGTGTCCTCTTACATCCATTACAACTGTCCAAACTAATAATTGACCACTCATATATCACATATTGATCTTTCATATCTAATACACCTAGTATACTGCAAATGCATTGGTACTAATTATAAAGTGTATTGTGCATACGTAACAGCTAAATATCATGAGGGTATACTACTCCCACTATCATGTACTGTAGTACAGCATTTCAGGATTACAAATGTCTCAAAATTCCACAACCAATTTTTTTTTCCTTATACCATCTACAAATTCATCATCTGGAACATTATTAACAAGAAACCCAAACTAAAAAGCCCTTGATGACACCATGAAACTCTATTGGAGATTATTGATTACTTACCGCACCTGATTTTCCACCTCGCAAGATCTGGACAGCGAAGAAGGCAAACCACACCAAAGAGAGCAACAAGAGTTTTGATACTGGGAAGCTCCACTGTGGCAATTCCTTCGAATTTCCTAGTAAAGGCTCACTACCTTGGTTTTGTCCAACGTGAGGACTTTGAGTCCGCCTCAATGAATTTTGGCGGGAGGTTCTGGAATTCAGCCTTTTCAGTACTTCTTCAGAGGCCACGTCCCCTTCCTCGAGAACACACCCTGTATGTCAATTTACTGTATGAGGACCTCAAGTTGCATCATTTAGGAGAAATGAAATAATTGAAGGGGAGGCCACACTTGCTCAAAACTCGGGTTTGAAACGGAGTTTCGGTGGGCCAAACCTTGAGGAGCTTGGTTTCAAGGTTAGGCACAATTCAAGGCCAAAAATCTTTTATGTGTGTAGCCTCCACATCAATGGCACAAACTCTTTTATTCCCAAGAAAACCTTATACTTGAGCAATCATAGCAGCAACAAGGGAGATCAGAAAATTCCATAGATTGTTGCTAAAATTCGTTTTACATATTCACGAATCTAAGAAAATCCTCAAATCTGACATCCAAGTTGAGTTCATGACAAACGACAAAAACAAAAACTGAAACTGAACCACTTAAGACACATATTTTACCTTACCCATTCCAACATTGGACGATGACAACAATCAGGTTAGGAAAGAAAAATACTTGCCTGTAACCACATTGAAAGAGCTAGATTTATCAAAAACTCTGGCATCTTCTAATTGTCGTCGATCTTCTTCATCATGAACTAATGTGGACGCCTTTTTTTTTATGAACTCGGTTTCATTTTTCCACCTGATGAGACCACTTCGCAAGCTTCGAATTGTGGTGTACCCCAAAATAAGCACAAACTCAAGAGTGATGAACCAGGAGGGCAGGAGGACATTACAGATGACGCCCATGCTGATGCCTAACAACATGTTAGGTTGCAACAGTAACGCGACATCGAAATCGATGAGGGGTTTTTCAGGTTGGTGAGGATGCACTTGTTGGATGTTCCACCCCACATTGGCCAAACTTCCTCCCAGAATCATAAAATTCGACAGCGCAGCCGCCGATTTCACATCAAATCCCAGCAGCAGGTTGAAAATGGGGATGAACAATCCGCCTCCTCCAACTCCGCCTGCACTGCACAGAGACGCGCCCACTGCCCCCAACACTATGGCTACGACTAGTTGCCAATCCAGTTGCAACTTGGGCCAATTCTCCCCTTTCTCACCACCTTCAAACGAAAACATCCTCTGGATGATCACAGAAATATCATCACCATAGCCATAATACTGTAGTAAATCGGAGGCTGCTGAATGTTGATTTTTTTCAGCAGTTGAAGAAGAAATAGGTCTCTTTATGGCACTTTCAGAAGATGAATCTGCAATGCTAATGTTGCTGATGAGGAGGAGGAGCAATGTGGCGATCACTGTCAGTGACCATCCTTGAATGTGGTATTTCAACCTCATTGATCTATGGTTTTCAAATCGAATTGAATCGACTTGAATCGCCTGCTTGATGTTGTAACACCAGATGATGCTCTTGCAGTAATCCTCCTCACAAGTAGACAAGATCGCATTAAATCTTGACTGGTATCTTCCTTCAAGCGTTGTCAATGTTGATGACTGCTCCCTTGGCAGTTAACTATGCATCTGTTAGTAACCATTAAAACGAGGAATTTGTTATATGTGAGGCAATTCATAAAGATATCCAAACTCGCATCAAAATTGAATGAATGAATGAAACTAATATCGATAAGGTGAGCAGGTGTTTGGTAATGGTCACTTTTAAGTTCTGCACCCACTTCTCGTAGGTTGCGAAACACACGATTGCTGTGAGATGATTGCCAATTCCAAATTGTGTCCATAGCTATTTGCCTCATAATTTTCAGAGTCATATGAGTTTATGTTATTCATTGTCAAAGTGGACATTATTTGTGGACATTAAAAATGGTCATAGAGGTGGCCCCACCCCACTTCAAATGTTGACTATTGAGCCTAGAATGGTTAACATATTTTGAGCACGCAGTCCCAATCTGTTTTAGAACACATGTCGCCTTTTTCGTGTGCGTTCTTACATCCACACTTAACCAAACACCACTCAAAATATAGCTGCCCGATTAAAGAAATTAACCAGGAGAGGCCTGCTTTTACATTAATGCTGTAACACCAGATGCTTCTTGCAGCTCTGTCAGTCAGGATCTCTCTCACGACTTGTCAAGATCGCATTAATACAAAGCCTGACTATCTTCAAGCACCATCGATGTTGGTGATTGCTCCCTTGGCAGTTTAGCATCTGTTAGTAATCATAAAATCAAGAATTTGTTAAATGTTATGCAATTCATCAGACCACCAAATGTGCATCAGCGACTATTATGGAAAATTTCATTCACAGGTGTGTGTGAACCTTAAATCAAAAGAGGAATTAGAGTTTCAGAGGGGAGGGGCCTCTCTCTACCCAACCTGTGCTAACAAAATCTTCAAGAGTTCCAGGTACTTCACAGAAACAGGAAAAAGAAAGAATTCACTGTAGGACATGATGGAGAAGCTATATTTGTGGAAACAATGTAGAATCTCAAGTTGATTATAGTTTGCAGAGTTTTGGCAGATGACATGACATTGACGATCATTGACTCGCAATAAAACCAGGGAGGATAATCAAGACATCTGACGCTTGCAAACAAGACTTACAAATTCACTTGAAGGCTAATTTCCAAACCCACGGCCATTCAACACAATCTGACCTTTTATCTGACAACACAGAAGAAAATAAAGTCCTTTTATCTAACCAATCCAATATCTACTGCTTGTGCTCAAAGAACTAAATTCAGTACTAACTCAATCATCCACATGCCTCAGAGAAAGTTTCATCTGTATTAAAATTATAAGGAGAAAAGAACTTATTCCAGAGTAGAAAGATGATGAAGAAGTTTGAGAGATCGAATAACAGCGAACCTAAAACAGAGTCTTCTTAAGAATTGGAAGAGGATTGGACACATACAGTAAGACATATTTGGAATTCGAGAAATCACTTAGGTAGAAACATTAGGCACTTGAATACTTCTTCAAATCACTTCCTTGTGTTCTACAGGAAATTTCTTCCAAACGCTCCAAGATCAAAGACCAAAACTCGACTAAGGTGAGAACTCCACCGGAGAAACACATTTTATCAGGCAGCATTGCAGCAGATTTCACATGTCTATCCCAGTTGAATGTTCAGAGTTTAGTCCGCTTGCAAAAAATTTGATGACAACTCATCACTTCAGTCATAGATACATACCATACCATATCATACCATGCCATACATATGTCCATGCTTTCTTATAGACAGAATTCGAGGTGTTGACATAATTCTGTTGTTTCATTTCTGACTTCATCCTTGTGTTTGAGTTGAAAGGTTTTCGCTTCTGACATGAATGTAGAATATCAAGTTACATCTTGAAGATAGACAGCCAGACAACAGGAGTTTCATAGACAGACAAAACTGATTTTCTTCTTCCTTCAATTCTTGTCACGTTACCGAACGGAATACATTGACGAAGAGAACACTGAGTTTCACTACAAAAAATACTGCCACTCGAAGTCTCGATATAGACTAGGAGGAACCGACCCGCTCAATGTCTTGCTTTGTAGCAGACTTACCGATGCTCCCAGTCTTTAAGGTGGCTGTTTGCAATACATTCCAGGAAATCCCAGAATTACACACAGCTCAAACATTGAATGGAGAAAAACGTGAAAAAGGTTGAAGAATAAGACAGATTATGATTGGATATTCGTACAGATTCCGCTTAATCTCAACATCGATTTAAATTCCAACAAAAACTAGTAACTGTCTGAGATTCACAACAAAGACTTAACTTATCGCCACCTTCAGCTTACAGCATGTGTAAGATCTTATTCATACAAAATCGACTTCTTGCCACACAGCCCAATTCGAAGCAACCCAATGCACCGCAAACAAACCACACACAAAACAACCAACAAACACAACACACAAAGACACAAAAACACACAGCGATCACGCAGTAGGTAGAGAAGAACAACAAACCTACCTGCCCGCGTTCCCAACCCACCAAAAAGAAAACTTGACAAGAAGGACCTCCGTACTCAGGCTAAGGATCTGTAAAAGAGAGAGAGCAGAAGCTCGCCATCGCCAGCTGAAAGAGAATGAGAGAGAGAGAGAGAGCGGCTACCAACTTGGGTGCAATAAGGGTGAGTTTCACCAGAATCTAGATAATACTCTGCCAGAGGTGTTCGCATGTAGTTAAGTACAAGCCACCATCCAACCACATTCTGGTGGTCCGTTAGAATGTGGAGGGCTGTGGACACAGGCCGCTAGATTTCCATGCGCCCACTAAAGAACTTTTGACTTACAAGTGTCAGTCATCAAAGGATTCAGATCCGTTGAAGACTCAAGAGAACCAATGTTGGTCTAGTACTTCATCCTTGGTAACCCACAGGAGGAGGTTAGTAGGTGGGCCCGGATTTGAGAAGATGGGAGTAGCTAGTTGGCACATACGCACCCTATCCCACCATATTCCCTCTACATTTGGACGGGTTCGTCCTTATTCACACTAGAATATGGTGGGCAAGCGGCCTACATGAAGACTCACCCTAAGTTAACCATGCTTAAGCTAGTTAGTGTACACTAACTTAATTAATCTCTAATCATAATGGATTCCATCGTTCCTGTAGAGAGGTATCTAAGGTAGCCCACCCTTAACCGACCACTTAAGCAATTTAGCATGTATGTAATTATGTATGATTAGAGAAAAAGGCCCTATGTAGAGAAATACAAATAAGTAGCACTATATACCTCTTTAGAATGTTTTTTGCAATAACCAAATTATTATTAAAAAAATTAAGTGGATATTCTCTTTGACCTATACTCATAATATACACTACCCTATTTCCAATCACCATTCAGTTACAAAACCAAGAACTCTTGACTCCCATAATCAATAATTGTGGCACCTAAATATGCTTGTAATCTAAACCTAGCTGTCAACTTAGCCACTGACATTTGGCTAAGTTATATTTCAACCATACCATGTCAACACTAATCAAAGACTGATATTGTGTTGCACGAAAATGAGTACAAAATTCTAAGCTACAAAAATGAGGTGTGGTCGGGAATTGGTTGGCTACCTTAATTAGGTACCTACCTACCTTCCGTGGCCAAAGTGGCTAGAAGAAGAAGAACTCCGGTCCCTCTCGGGGGCCGGAGTGAATAAAGTGTCTGTTCGTAGGACATCCGTGGCCAAACCCCAGGGTAATGGCGTTGGATGTAATACTACTTCACCCTTTACAGGGAGTAGGCACTATTTTAGTAACTAGTGGAGTTACCAGTTAACCATGGGGGGGGGGGGAGTGTGTAGTGTTCATAAATTTAGTTGGGATTTTGTAAGGCGGGGATGGGTTGTTTGTTTCCTTTCCGTCGTTTATGGATTAAAATTGAGTGTGCGTATTGTATGGCGATAATATTGATTTGTTTGAATGTACTTCTGATTTGTGATGCGGGGAGTTTAAGCTTCGTTACGAGTTCATTCATCGAGGGGATGTGAGTGGTGGCTTGCGCACCTGATGCTAATACAATAAGTGGGGCTACGTTCCAACCTCTTGCAAGTATATTGTTGATGAGTGGTTGATATTTTGTTATTTTTCGGTCTTGTGTTTCAGCAGAGAATCGATCATTACAGTATGTGAATTCAATGAATTGTATAGTAATTATGGGTGTAGGTACTTCCGGTGGAGGGGAGTTGTAGGGATGGCCTAAAATGCATAGTATGTCCGGTTTGAGTCGAGCGTTACAATGGCATCTTTGAGTATCACATGTGCATGGTAATAACACTTTGAATAAAGTGGCCATAAAAGAAGGTGAGAGGGAATTAGTATTGCACACGAGGCAAGTGACTAAGAGGGAATTAGCATATACAAGCGTACCTCTCATCCATCTCAAATAAAAACTTGACCTCCTACAGGATTGTGACTGATTCGTCTCAAATCACTCACATGCAATAATTCCATCCCGAAAGAAAGAACTCCATCTTTCTATTCCATAGTACTAATATACTAGAGAGTTGGTACAATATTGTAGGTACGTTAATGGGTCTAAATTGGACACTTTCAGCTCTACACCCACTTCTCTTAGAATATGAAACACACAACCTTAAGATGAGATGACTTGCAAATCCAAATTGAAGTTGTAATAACTATTTTTCCATCATTTTTAGAGCTCATATGAGTATCTTCTTCCTTACAAAAGTGAAGATACTCTTTCTCCGTGATGATTATGTAGCCCTCTTACCCAATTTTATCCCCTACATTTTTCATGGGTAGCTTTGGATTAATTTTGATATTTTCCAAAAATGAATTTTTAACAAAAGTAAAATTCATAGTTTTTTTTTGGAATTTCCCATGTTAGGATTTTCCAAATATTTTAGTTTCATCAAAGTCATCTAGGTAGGATAATATGAAACCTTTCATAGTTAATTGTTGTTGTGCACTCTAACTTTAGTAAAATTGGACCAAAACCCAATCTACAATTACAACATGTTGAATTGTATGGTAGGATCTTATGATAGATAATGATGATATTGAAACAATTATTTTCATTAGATTTTCAATATTCATATTTTGATTACATAGATCTGACATCAAGAAATAGTATGAGTATGTACTAAGTATATGTTTCCTCTTTGATAAACTTATGAAACTCATATACAATTTTCCATATGTTTTGATGTATATCTCAATAATACACTAAAGGTACATATATTTGAATTTCAAATAGAGTATTGAAAGTGCATCCGCGGATTTGCTTGTAGATTCAAGGTAACCAAAATGTCAAAATTTGAAAATGTGCCAAGTCTTATTTGATTACGAATCGGAGCATGTAGTCCATCTCTTTTATACATTTGTTAAGGTGTCCATATAAACATCCACACTTAATTATACACCATTCAATTATGAGCATCCAATTGAGATAAATAATTGGATTAGGCCAGCTTGCCTTACATTATTCATTATGGTTGATAATAAGTGATTCTGGAGTGATGACGCCACATACCAAGCATTGTTGGGTTAGAACGAGTAAAAAGGTTTATGTGACATGAAAATATATTCTATTACAGTCAATAAAGGTGCCTAGATTGAGGAGTCACTACAGTAATAGAAAGCATGTGGATAGTTGACATGAAAGAAATACACAAGATGACTTGGGATGACATATATAGGATGACATCCTACAGAGCTCATCCCGACTCACCTTGTGTCAATTGATCATGTCATCCATCCACAAGTTTCTAATAGTGGTACTAAGGTAACCAACGGGCCTAATTCGGTCAAGTATGTAATCAAACGCATAAATTTGAGTGGTATGTGGTAAAGTGTGGATCTCGGGGAGTTCACTAGACATGTATATATGTATACACGTGCGTGACAAGGGTATTTAATCAAGGGATATTTAATTATCCATCCTTAAATTTTTGTACCATATTATTATATAATTTGATAATTTCTTGTTTTTTAAATGACCCTATAATTACTTTTAAATTTGATGAAGCTCTAATTTTAAGCTAGGTATGTTCATTATAATTATTTAATTTTGCTCCAAAGGGTTTAAGAGCATTCAAAGTACTAAGTCACCAAAATCCAAGGCACAACAAGGTTTTACATTAAGAGTGTTCATAAACAGTTTCAAACAACAAAATCAACCCATGTTCCTCAATCAAGTTACACGCACAATTAAACACAACGGTATTGAGTGTAAAAAAAACAATTAAAACACCAACAACAAAGCAAGAAAAAATAGGGTTCATGCAATAATGTAGAAGAGTATAGAGTTAATACTACAACATCATGCTTGAAGCAGATAGACACAAGACCAACCAAAACTCCTCTAATTTATCTTGAGAAATTGTTTCTAGCATTAAAAAATACTAGCAAAATTGTTCATAGCAAATGAAAGATGTCATGTTCGTCTTGCAAAACAATTCCTAGCTCTTAAGAACACTAGTATATAATCAACAAATAATGCATGCCTTTAATCCTAAACCTAGGAATCCGTCATCCGCCCTCATCAATCTTTCATCCCATTTTTTCAACTGAATCGACGTAGTTTTTCATCCAAAATCTTCGTGCCTCTGAACACAAAGGACACCCTATTTCAAAAAAAAACCTAAGATCCTTAAATCCTACGGTATATTTTTATAAATATTTTATAAATATGCGTTATTTGTATCAAGCCTATATTATTTATAATACAAATTGTATCATACATACTCACCTATATTACTTCTAAGAAAATTCTAAGTTTTTCCTTTTGTGAATATAAATTACCCTATATTTTCCCGCACGTTGCTTTCTAATATTATCGCAGTGAACTCCCCGAGGTGTGGATCAAAAAAGGGACACGAAAAGGACACATGAGGACACCTAGATACATGACGACCTTATCAAAACTTATATTCAAAGTGCATCTTCGACACAATTTGGGAGAATTTATAAGACTCTTTAGAAAGAAAAAAGACAAATTATCACTTTTGAAATGAATGAGATATTTAGTTGAGTTCTAAAATTAATATGGTTATTGCCTCAATTTGGATTTGCTAATCGTCTTGTAGTAGATAATAACGTGTTTGATAATCTACAAGAAACAACGGGTTGATAAAAGAAAATGTAGAGAGATCATTTAGTCAATTTGGCACGAGGCGGTGATGGTCAAGAGATGGAGAACCAAGATTGCTCCTTGTAATGACAATTTTTGATTTTTTTTCAAATCAAAACAATGTTTAAGTGAGAAACAAGTTGTTTTTGGGCTTCATAAGTAGAAACCAGTAGGTATAAACAGGGCTATAGGCTGGAAGTTCAGAAAGTAACCCCAAAAAGGCTATGTCCTGATTCCAAGAGTCTTCAGAGGGGGATATAGGCCATTGTCTGGTAGGAGAGAGGGGGAGCCTTTTTGGTGAATATAGTTTTTTGTAGCAGAGAAGAAAGAGCAAGGTTGGGAGAGCCGAAAGGGAGATAGAAAATCTTCTGTGTTAGGATTATCTAAAGTAATACAAATTGATTTTCCTACGACAAACTATCTCTATTTATATTGTGTGGTGAATTTATGCAACTCCATGGTGCATGTACTGGAGTACGCCTGAAACTTCTCTGAATCTGTGTACGTATGTCTTTCGATTGTCAGTTATTGCGTGAGGCGATTATAAATGAAATTGAAGGTTATGCTTAGTTGCAATTCTATTTCCAGTCTATCGTCTTGTGGTTGTGAGTTGTTTATGTGTATTTACTTTATACCAGAATTGTTGCGTGAGGCAGAGTTATGGAAAATGGAAATTAATTATAGTTATGTAAAGCCAAAACAGGAGTTATAATCCGAGTCTATTATATATCTCAGGGGTGTAAGTGGCTGATATAAGTAATCAGTGTAGCAATTGAAAATTGTATTTGCTTGCCTCCTGAGCGAGTTGTGACAATGATAGATAATTGTGCATGAATATGGATCGGATAACATAGTGAGAGTGATGTTGGTTCTAGAAGAAGAAGAAGAAGAAGAAGAACTCCGGCCCCGGCTAGGGGCCGGAGTGAATAAAGTGTTTGTTCGTAGGACATCCGTGGCCATACCCCAGGGCAGTGGCGTTGGGTGTAAAACTACTTCACCCTTCGCAGGGAGTAGACACTATGTTAGTAACTGTGATTTAATTTTTTTCAATTTTTTCAATTTAATATTAGTTTATATTATTAGTTATGAGTTTGTAAGTCTGTGATGGGTTGTCTATTTTCTATCCTTCTTTTGTGTACTAATATTGAGTGTGCATATTGTATGGCGATTATATTGATTTGTTTGAACGTGTTCCTAATTTGTGTTGTTGGTTCTAGAAAGTTATAAGTCTATGGTCTTGTTGGCACGGAGAGAAGTAAAAGTGAATCAGTGTATTTTCCCAAGAGAAAATGGACGAAGGGTGGTGGCTGTTTTCGACTATAATTACTGAAATGCTTGAAATGATGTTGCTGTGAAATATGGACATCTTGTATATATTAGGGGCACTTTATATTAGGGGCCATTTGGAGGCTGGCCCATTTGGAGTTGAAGTGGGCCTTCACTTTAGCCCTACTTTACAGCGTGGGCCGTTGAGTGGGCCTTCCAATATAAAGTCCATAGACCCTCTTGTAGGGCCCGAATTGGAAATTCTACTTGACTGTGGGCCTTTCAAATGGGCCTAGGGCCTTTATGTTGTAAGGCCCAATCCACGGCCCACTTGGGCTTAAATGAATTATGCCCTTGCTTGAACTAAAGTCATAAAGTCATAAATGACTACATGACGGAAGTTGGGTGAAGTGGGCCGAAGGTGCGAAGTGGGTCTCCATAAACCCTCGACCCAATTTTTTGGCATCAGCCCATTTCTTTCCCTCCAAAACGCCCGCCATGTCAACTGCCATGTAAGCTTTAGGAGAAGTGGGCCGACTCTCAATATAAAGCCGTTGGGCCCATATTAGGGCCCATTTGGGCAATCTAAGCACTCTCATTGGTTGATGCCTAGGGTTTGGAAATGGGCCCTAATATAAAGTGCCCCTTAGTTAAATCTATTGATAGGACATGGAGATTTATCTCAAGGCAATTGTTTGTGAGTAATAAAGTTGGAGAGAATTTGCTTACATCCTCATAACAATTACAGTGACTCACATTAATTTTGCGATAACTAAGGCTGATG
The DNA here is from genome assembly GCA_950295325.1 of Polytrichum commune. Taxonomy (NCBI): domain Eukaryota; kingdom Viridiplantae; phylum Streptophyta; class Polytrichopsida; order Polytrichales; family Polytrichaceae; genus Polytrichum; species Polytrichum commune. The sequence continues at coordinate 24,859,176 of OX485807.1, read as the reverse complement.
AGTCTATGGACTCGTGAATCTTGAGAGTAAATTACGTGTTTATGTGACCTACTCAAGAACATAAAGGAATCTGAGGGTATAGATATGGATTTACCGCTTGCACTGTAATCACAGACAATTGACTGCTTTGATACGATAAGGTCGTGTAATGGCTGATGTTTTCTAATGAGCAATTTCCGCAAACCATTAACCTCCATTGTGTATTGTGTTGACTTCGTATTAATCAAATTTGATGTTAGTAAACGGAATCAACCTTGCATCGATTAATTTTATTTTTTGAGATTATGATTAGGAGGCAAAGAGGTTGAATCTGTCGTTGCATATAATTGTTTGATTGAGCAACTAAGAAAGACTATTGTCGTTGTAGTGTAAATGGAGAAATTGTTTCTTACTAACCTTTCATGAAAGATGAAGCGTCAACGGGACAAGACCATTGACTGCGAAAGGTTAACTCAGAGGCGGAGAAGACACAAGGTCGTGATGCTTACGATACCGGTAAGATTTGACTGTTTATTAAAACCTTAAAGGAATTAAGGTTGACTTAGAATTCCACCACTTTAATAATTGAATTGCTTAAACCTGATTTGCAATAATGGAATGAATGGGTGAATTGAATGTTTTAAGGCCTAAGTGGTGTTGACTTATTGCCTTGAGGAAGATGTTATGATTGCCTTGGCCAAGACCAGGTAAAAGACTATGGTCGGACAACATAACTTAAATGATATAATTAATTAAAGAACTTCGACAATCCTGAAAGGATGACGGTACCGCCTATTTCAAGTTTCATTAAAGGGATTAATGAAATGCCATATTATTGACAATACCAAAGTGCCCTTGGCTTTGGTAAGGAAGACTTAAATGGGGTACTTTTACAAAAGACTATTGTCGATGGCGAGTCCTATATATGCTTGTGCACCGCACTTGGTCCAATTAAAATGAATTCACTGCCAGACTATTGCTCGGAAAATTAGAGTGAGGTGAGAGACAATCACAATTGCATGTACTGACATGGAGAGGTTTTTAGAGTTTTTATCCCTTACCCAAACTTTATTTGTCACTCTAAACTTGAAATAAAGAGAAATAACCTTGTGTTTTCCCTAATAAACTTTATCTGAGACACCTAGATGATACATAAGCCACCTTTTAAGTCTTCCCTGATTGTTTCCCTGTTTGTTTGTTCAAGCCAAAAACTACAGAACACTCCTATTAGAATCTCAAAGTGATGCCTTTTTGGCCTTTCCAAATTTGTGGTAAAATGTGTGAATGTAATATACACACATTTCGGGATTGTGTTCAATCTAAGGACCACTTCACACACAAGTCAAGAGCTGTGACCATGAAATTGTGAGAGCCCAAAAAAAAGTGTGCAAAGGTCATCCCAAGTCACAGTCTCCAAAATCATGTAGTGTGGTCACGGGCCCTCAAGTGTAGTGTGAAGTCATATCTTACCGGCCTTTAACCAAATGCTATTTCAATGAGTTTCTATTCATGCAGGTCCTCACGCATGATGAAATAGAATAAATCAACGGTTGTGAGCATTCAGAGTGCCATCGTCTCCTAGTTTTGTGTTAGGCCTATCTCCAATCTGAGGTGGTTTTTGAAAATAATCCAAGTGACCATGATACATTATCCATTGTCATGTAGGTATCCATGTAGACTTTATAGCCATCTTGCTAGGAATACATACTCTGTTGGTCCCTCAAGCATAGTGTGAAGCGAACTTGGACCGGCTCTGCCTTTTCCACCAATGAGAGTGCTTGAAGTGTAATGGTCACAGGCTTGCAGTCTCATGTGTGAAGTGGCTCTAAAAGAGCTTGGAACAGTTAGGCCCTTCTATATTATGAGGGAGTTGAGTGGGGTCACTATTGTTAGAGACAACAACTTTCATTGGAAATGTCCAATCTTTGGTGAAAGAATCATGAACAAGTTTTCTTCGTGGATTGGTGTTTGGCACCTCCTCCATGGCATCACTCTTTGGACTTTGATTTGAATGTCATGATATTATTTTGAATAAAAAATCTTAAATAAAAAAGACAATGGCATAATACTAAAGTTAAATACCACAATTAGGATGAGAATCTTATTAATGGTAGGATTGCTTGGAACATGATGTTGAAGTATGCCAAGATCAACATGTTCTCATAAGTTAATAGGCACTACTTCATAACTTTGACAATATGTGGGCCTAGAGACATCCTATCCAAGCATGAAAAGGGTTATCATTGGTTGAAAGTGGATAATTATGCATAGTTATATAGTGACTTGATGGCATGGGAGTTGTCCTTGGTTGTGGCTTGGGGTTTGTCCCTAGGTGGCGGCTTGGTGGATGGTCTACATGGTTTGTTTGGGTGTCTTTAGTTTTTTGGCATCTCCTTTTTATGTGGCAGTGTGGCATGCCCTAGGTGCTCCACCTTCCGCAACAAGGCCGTGTGTCTTCTCTTTCGTGCTGAATTCATTTGGCACCGGAATAGTGGCCCTCTGTCTTCCTTACTTGCTTTCTTACTTAAGTAAAAAAATTCCCTTTTTAGGGCACAGATGGCAACATCCATGAGCATTTCTCACTCCTAAATTTTCTCAATAACATAACCCTACAAATCTCACATATTTCTATTCAATTATTTGGGTTTGGTGCATTCAAATTGCTTCAGTGCAGAAAGAACCCACCCAAACCAATAACCAAAGGTAACCCCAACACTTGGAAGGGCAACGTGAAGACTAAACAAAATGGAATAGAAACCACATCTCTCTATTATCACAAAAACTTAGGTGTTGGTTTCAAAAATCCAGTTGATTAGGGAATCTTGTAAAAATCAATGCCATAAGGTGGAGATTCTGGTGACAAGACCTCATTTTGTAATGAAATTTTTAAAGAGTGTATATGTGATGTGAAAACTTAAGCATCTAAGCAGCCCAAATTGGGCCTCTCCAAGCACAAAAACATGTATTTGTCAAGCTACATACTTCCATTTTTATCTAATCATGCTAAAGTGACCATGACTAAAATCAACCTATTCTTCAAGTGAAATAGTAGGTATTACAATATCTACATATGTTCTAAGTGGTGATTGTTGAGTGGGTGTTGATCATTGACATTTTGTCTATCCTAGTCAACGAGTTGTTGTATTGATCCTTAGAATAATACTAGAAGTTTTTGGTTTAGGAGATCATTGCACCTTATTGCACTTAAAGCAAGTGTTTGTATACTAACATGTGTACCTTATATATATATATTCTTTTTCTTTTTCTTTTTCTTTTTTTCTTGACATTGAATCGTCAGTTCTTTTTGTAAATATGCTTATTGACAACCATTGGGCATCTAAAGTCTAGCCACTACACAATATATTTGATTTCGTGTGGCATTAAAATTGATGTGCCCGTGATAATTTAAATGCCCTACACAATTTATCATGTAGAGGAAAGTGTCGCATGTCACCTTCTTTGGTTGCCACCCAATGATTGGAAGATCATATATGTGGGTCAATGATAATTAGGTGGTGTAGGCCACACTAAAATACATGTATAGTGTGGTGTCTGCACCAAAGAATTCTATTAAAATATTGTTCAACTTCTTCAAGTACTATGTGCGTGTCACATAAATGCCCTTATTGAGCATTTTAATGGTTTAAATACTCTAGAGTATAGACACGTAGTCCAATCCCCATCCAATCTCTTTCAAATATTTGTAAAGGTGATTATTTGTAGTATAGTTGACACATGAAATAGTTCAAAACCCTTGAATACACCCAGATGAAATCATTTGAGAGGAACCAACCACAAACCTAGTGGGCTTGGGATTCATGGTGATTATGTAATCTCATATGCCAGGGAATGACGGGACTTTAGTATAAACAAGTCCCCTACAAGTTGAGAATTCAACCAACTCATTCCAGTTGAACCTCTCTTATCTAGTTCAGGTTCTATAATGTCGTTTCCAAGATCACATCGTCTGAAACATCCATTAATCAAAGACTCTTGAACAGTGCATTACATTTTCACTTCTAGAAAGGACGAGTTTATGTAAGCATGCACCACAAATTCTACGCCAACCCATCGAGAGTGAAGTTTGTTACATGGGTGGATGCAAGATAGTATGCTTGTGTCCAACAATGCCTAATCTCACAATTCAATTGAACATTGTGTCGGGACCAGTGTTGAACGGGTATCTGTCCCGCACACGGGTCTGTAAAAGGGTATGTACACTGGTTTGTGATACCAGCTTGAACTACCAAGCAATGCGCAAATACCAGGTTCATACCCGGGCCCTGGACTCACTGCCAACCCTAAACCTGGTCACTAACCCGTACCTTGCTCAACGATGAGCTTGGAAACCCTTAAACATGCACGTCTTTGTTCATTATGCCTGCTTCCGGCGATGTACGGGTTTGTTGTGTGCACAGCGTACTACAAGTAGTGGAGCTTTGTTGCTGGGGTTAAGCTAGCAACGTTGATTAATGTGGGAGAGAGGGTGTTGCACCTTCAAGAAGAGGTAATTCCGTTTTGTCTTTGCTTGAAGCACCAACTTCATATAACAACTAGGGTTTGTGTTTGCTAAACAAGTTTAGTGAAGAGGAGTTGATTGCAGCGGGTGAGCTAGAGTGAGATTTAGCTTGAGGGCATTGTTTGATTGTTTTTTATCAATTCAACTTTGTTTGATTAAACTGATGTTGGTCGAAGTAGTCCATGTTGATCCGATTCAATACTTAGTCAAGCATGACAATTTGATAAATTCAAATCATGATTCAATTTGATCAGTTTGCTCAAGTTCATGCTTCATTTGTTTTGGATTTTATTTTTTATTTTTATTAAATTATTAATTAATTAAATTCTCTCTTAAAAACCTCAAAATGACATACCATACCCTTGCACTAGGCACCCTGGTATATGAAAAAAAATCACACCATAACACGTACCCTAAAATTCAAGAAATTTTACAAGACCACATACACATACCCTACCTTGAAAATACAAAACCTTTGTAATATCAATACCTCGATGTTCAACATTTCCAAGAAATTTTCAAAAACCAGGCCTCCCCTGTATGCACTTTACAACATACCCGTTCAACACTGGTCGGGACCCTTAACATGGGTGCCATGAAGCCTAATGACCGGGTTAAGTAGTTAGTGAAGGAAACACCAAAGCATGTACCAAAAGAGAACCTCCAACTACTAAGTTAGTTGAGCAATTCTTGCAAGGAAGAGGTGACTAGGTTCACTGCACCTACCCATTCAGATGTATGTAACTGTTTGTAATTTGGATTCCTTAGAATTTTAAGTGCCACCTTCACCATTGTGTGACCTATTTTTGCCATCCTTAAGGACAATTGAGATGCCAATATGCTTCGTGTGATTGCAAACTGCTTTCAATGTAACCCTAATCTGGCCAGGGCGAAGATATCTATGTTGCAAACTTGAAGCCAATACAGGTTACGGTTCAATTCGGTGATGTGTCTTGACATGATTTATGCAAAATTTGGAGGGCTGAGATTTTCTTTGAAGTTCAGGGAACCCAAAATATCGGTTTCTCCCCAAGACTACAACGATGTATTCTGTCTACAGGGTTTGGATGTTGGATCCTATGTTCGGGGAAAACCGACGGCTAGTTCATTACCAGCCGATGGATCGGATATCCCCTCATGGCCGGTCCAAATTTCCAACCATCGGATGGCAATCCGATTGTAACTTCAATCTTCCGGCAATTAGCCGATGGACCAGAAAATGTCCCGGAAATGTAGCCCATTCTTCTTGTGAGTTACTGGATTTCAGCCGGAAGCATCCAAAGCGTTATTTGTCTGGGGCATCTGATGATGCACTTGAGGAAGTACCCTCAACCTTAAACTTTTTGAATTATGCAACCTTTCCATGACCAAATCCAATTGCTTCTATGAAGAATTGGGGGACCCTTGGCCTTCAAGCGGTGAAAGCATTGCTAGGTTCAATTCCTGCCAAGGATATTAACTCTTCAAATTTAAAGTTTTGAACATGCCTTTCTTTTCACTTATTCAAGATTTTGTACTAAGAAATGATTTCTAATAACTTTTCATACATTTTTTAAACAATTAGTGCCAATATGAATTCCATTTAATCGGATATTGGCCAATGAAAATATGAAAATATAGGCAATTGGCCGATTGATTTTACAAAAGACCGGCTGTTGCCAATGTAAATTGGAAAAAATCCGACCCTTCGTAGCAACTACCGGCAATTAGCCACTAAGGCTTCAAAAACTTCCCGAACTCTGGTTGGATCTCGACAAGAAATTCTTCTTATAACCAGTGTGGGGCGGGTGTTACCAATCTCTGGTTCCGCTTTTCGAAGATAGATTGGAAGGCAAGAATCTTCGGTTCCGGGCTTTTGAAAGTTTTTTACAATAAAAGGGTCGCCGATCTCAATTATTTGAAAAGAACCAACAAAGAACTGGCGGTTTTTTGGAAGGTTGTTTGATTAGGTTTTGTTTTTCTAAGAACCACATTTATGAATCAAGTTCGGTTATTTGAAAACTTGAGAACCATGGATTTGAATTCAAAGGACTGCCTTCATAACTACTGGGGGCTTGGTGTCAATGTCAATACCCTCCCAACACTGATTATAACCTTTTGAGTTGTAGTGTTTATCAGGGTGGGGCTACGGAAGTGCCATTCCTACATGTAACCTTCATCGAGAAGAGGTTATGCACCTCCACTCAAAGTTTTTGAAGGTGCAATGCGCATTCAAACATCTTATTCATCTCATTCAAAAATTGTCAAGTGGGCTAATAGATTGTTTGCAAAGTATCTGATGATGTGAATACCCTCCTCCCCATGGAGATTTTGTTAATTTATGGCCGATGGATACACCCATCTTCAACCACTTGCCACTCGTCCAAGTCCATCCAAAAGCCATCATCTAGTATATATGTGTGTTCATCCTATTTGGAGATATTCAGATGACTGAAAATGTTTGAGGTAATCCTCACCTACACATTCTAAACATCTAATAGTTGGATTTGGAATTCACTTATCAAATGTGCCAATGAGAAGTGCCCATGTTTTGATATTCAAAAAGGGGATTCCCATGCCATTTTGGGGTGGCAATGGGTAGGCATTTAGGCATTAAGTGGGGAGAGAATGTCCTCTTTCCTCATAAATATTCTTAGACAGTTGCACTTTGATCCTCAAATAAAAATGTTGGATTGAAAATCCTCAGGATGAATCTAAAGTGAATGGCAAACAAGGAATACGCTCTACGAGAATGTTGAGTAATATCAAGGTCGATCGCAAAAAGGAGGAACAAGATGCAATTGTTAGATCTTGCTTAACCCTAACCGCTTCTTGCATGTTCATATTAGTTGTATAGTCTTTCCTTATACTAAATGATATGAAATCTCCATCAAACTCTTTTCAAGTTGCTTTGTGTGACTCAGAACCATGCAAGACTTTAAAGTTACGACTTATCACTCTTTACCAAAAACATCACATCACAGTCTACATTCACATTGTATTATGTCAAAATATATTGTGAAGGTACATATGAGGCTCCAAACCCCTTCAGAGGTTAAGTTGAAGTTAGGTTGCCCGGAACAAAGAAAACGCTTTAAGGTTGAAGGAGAAAGTGTTATGATCCTGTCACAGTTTGAGCATGTCATCTGCTAAATTATGTTTAGCTACTTCAGATTGCTAGTTGAATTGCTTAAAAGGTTACACTGTCACACGGGAAGGGTCACTTGGGGACCCAATAATAAATTTCCATCTGAAAATTGGATTGTGATACAAAAGCTACTGACAGTCACTGTTAATATAAAAGAACTTGAGAGCTTTGGAGCATGAATTCCTGGTAACACACTATTCACTACCAAGTTAAGTTGTTCAGCAAGAATTATTGTGCCATGAAATGGGCTTTATATCGAATGTCATGATCAGTGGAGCAAACTCGGTTGGAACTGCTTCTTACCATCGAATTTGGCAGTCCAAATAATAAGAAGTTCCACCACATTGTAAGCTTACTCAGTGTAGCAAAGTTCGGAACTTCACTAATTACAGTATTTAGTGTCATGAGGAATTTTATGTCACTGTGGTAAGTTTCCAAATGCCACTTCTTCTGGAATAAGTTTACAAATATCATCATCCCAACTTACTTCACCCACTTTTCATAATATTCTGCATCCTAACATTCCTGTAATGAAATATCGTCATGAATGATTGAAATTTGGTTGAAAAATCACTTAATAAGTGACAATAATTTCAACATTGTAGTTTTACGAGGTATGACAAATAATGTTGGGTTAACATTTAGAGTTGGTGAAACTACACAGGCGGTTTATAATTAGTATTGACCGAGACAAATAGAATTGGTGACACTAAATACAATATTTAGTGTAGTGCCGTAGTTTCATCAAATTAGGCGCATGCGTTGTGCTTCAAACTGAAAAGGTGAGCATGGCATGGTTTTGGTGAATTGTGATGACCAATTTGTGGAATGTTTTTTTTTTTTGTCATCCTTGTGTGTGCAGGACCAATTACTCTTCGTCATGTGTAGTCTGATTCCATAAACTTCTCCATTTTCGATCACCATGTGGAAGGCAGTTCAAAGATGGGTAGGTGCACACGCTAGATTCTCCGCAAGTATTGCATGATACTTCCTACTGGCAAAGAGGGGAAGAACTGGATCAAAATTCAAGAACACAGTGCCAATTTAGATGTATGTCTGGACTTCTGAGAAGGATGAGCCTTTCATCTGATTTCGGCAGGCAAGCCTGACTGTGAAGACTGGGAATTATTCTAAATACGAAGACACGTACGTATAAAATTGCAAGTCTTTTCTGAGATTCTGTACTTTCAAGTTCATGTTGTTCTTGAACCTGTGTGGGTAGTCCACTGTCAGGCACATCTTTTGTAGGTTTAGTCCACTCACAAATCCTCACTTTGAATTAAATCCAGGATGAGACTCAATTGCCGGGCTAGCAAGCCATTATCTGCATTGCTTGAACTCATATTTAAGTGAAATTGGACACATTTTCAAAATCTGGACTTTTTGGGCATCCGCTGATACACTTTTCAATCTACCTAAATTCCATGGGAGATATGTGAATCCTCAATGATTTCTTGGATTTATGATATTGAAACATGCTGAAAAAATCTAGTTTTGGTGTTAAAACTATATAATTGACTGAAAAATAATGAAATTGTTATAATATCATCATAATCATCACTACAAATTCTATTGAAGGATCTTAATCTCATACAATCCAACATATTGGAAATCTGGACTAGGACTTGGTCCAATTTTAACTCAAATATCAGTTCTTGGAGCCATTGTGTATTTAGTTCCTATTTTCGTGACCTAAAAAGTGACTTAATGATGATCTGCAACCTGAGTTTGCATAATATGCTTGGTGTTTCCTTTGACCAACATGTTGCAAACACATTCGCATGTGCAAACTATTTTCTCGCTCCCATTGTGTCAGCGTGCTTTTGAGCATGGTGAAACATTACCGAAATGGTTCAGAAGAGACAGAACGCCAATTCTGTGCTGCTTGTGTTCCACTCTTTTTGTTCAGGAACAAGGTCATCTGCATTACAAAGAAAAGAAAAAGAAAAAGAGCAACCGTGGCATGACCACTAGCAGCAAATGACAACAATCAAAGATGGTTGGTAGGTCGAAGTGTTCTTGATTTCATGAAAAGAGGCCTGAATCACAACTTGCGTGTTGTTCTACATCACCCTAGAACATAGGGATGCAATCCACATACTACACTTAATACGAACATTTCACTGAATTTTCCAAAGTTTGATCACGGGATGATGGTTGTCCCCTTGAGCTAGAGTTTTCAAGATATGTACATATTTGTATCTGAAAGTGACGACACATGAATTGTTCATCGGAAATAAGTCTCCATCATTTAATGAAAATCTCCTTCAGAGAATCTGAACCAAGTGGATCACATGCAGTGCCTGCACTCGTCTACTACGTTTGTTGTTTCTTCTCTCACAAATGCGACAATTGTTCACAAGGACGCTTGATTCCATTCATGGCGGCCCATTCTGCCATGACAAATTTGACAAGGGTAAGTTACATTCATGCGATGTGCAGATACTTCTAGACCCAGGTGACATTCAAGATATGTTATGGCCCTTGCAGCAACTTTGCATGTACAATATATATAAGTTACCTCCAGCTACCTCTAGTTTCAAGAACAGTCTTCTGAATTGTCGATAATGCGCACGTCAAGTGACTGTAAACCATTTACAGATTTGCACTATGCATACATCGTGTTGAAGCTACAAACTCGCACAATACACAATCTAAGACTTTAGAACACTCGGCGTAGTGTGGAAATTAAGTGCATAAATCAGCTTTCGGATCGATGGACTTGGTAAATTAATTAGTTGTTCCAAAATTCACTGTTTTGATGATACAAAATTGTAGGTTCTACCATCCATACAGTGACCCTCCATTTATGAAAGTGAGGTTTGAGTACGTAGTGTGCTCATTCCACCCCCTTCCCCTCCTCACAACATTGCTAACCCATGGGCATCCATGGCAAATCATTGATATCTATTAGAAAGCATGGATTGGTGAGGGATCAATTGACTTAATATACTATTGATCTACAAGTTAAAGATCACAATTACATGTATTGAGTTCTAGGTTACTTTAGTTGGAGCCCCCAAAATATGTTGGTCTAACATTGAATCATATGTTCCGGCCCAATTTTACTAAACAATGTGCGTTTGTTCCATAGGCCCTGAAAATATAACCGTGGGATGCACAAACTCTGTGTCATGAGACTTAGAATCAAGCTAAGCTCCAAGCATCCCGTGGTAATATTCCCAAGGCCCACAGTTGCTTAGTAATGTTATGGGCCCAAAACTTCAAAAGCGTACTTGGTGGTGGGGCTCATATTTGGGGGTTGGGTAGTAGGCAATGGCGGACGTTAAACACCCATCCCCCTCCCACGAACTTTTCGGGGGAGGTGGATTTGGGCAGGGGCAGCCCCCTAGAAAGAAATCCTAATTTTCTGGACCCGACCAAAAACTTCTGCTCGACCGCCCGACTTCGAAAAAATCATTACCCTTGCATTCTTGAAGGCCACTTATCCACAAATCCCATATTGAGTGCACTTCACTTTCGAGATCCGGCAAAATCCAATATATATATATATATGTTCACTTTCATTGAGTAAATAAGCAATTGACTGGAATTTCATTCTCAAAATGAAACCGTCAATATAACATGTAATTAACTTGGAAGTCAAAAATATTACAAAACCCTCATTAGCATTGAGGTTATAATTTTTGGGACTTACCATTGAAAGGGTCTTTGTCATTCTAAAATGGAACTAATTTTTTTTTAAATATGTTAAATATTATACTTTAGTTAATACCTTCTACTTTCACAAAGTATTCATACGCATTTAAACTAATTAAGTGTGATTGAATGTAAAAAAGTCTAATTTATCCCGATTAACAATAATTAAGCCCATTTGAATTAGAACGGATGCTTATTTTTTTGATCCAGCCTAAATAATTATAAAATGTACTTACTGGAATTAAGGATGATTGATTTACTGGAATGAAGATCTTAATATGCAGCAGATCATCATGTCAATGTCTAATGAGGGCCAAAGCTAGTTCAAAGGTGAAGATGTTGTTCATAGGTCCATGTTTCCACATTAAGATCTTTGTGAGTAGCTTTAATCCCTAAACGCCCAAGAAGTCAAAAATTGGGTGCGAGCGTTTTTCAAAGATATATTTGTGGGCGTAAAGTTTTCTTCTATTTTTTGTTCTTTTTTCTTGCACTTTGACATCATAAAGTTTTGCACCGTCTAGAGCAAACGGAACGAAGTTTTATATCAATGACTCTAAGATGTGGACCTTGAAGTGGTTGGAACTCTTAGTTTTTTCCTTTGTTAAGAAATTAGCTACTTTGAAAAGTAACAATTTGAGTGACATTAATACTTTTGGTTATGCCCACCAAATTATGGAGCTCTAACTACTAGCCAATCATATCCAAGATCAAATGATTTTGATACATCTCGGAATTTTTATTATTTTCTGAAGGAAAATGCTTGTAAAATGATTCAATGCAGACCGAGGATAAAGCTCCATATTCCAACCGCATGGATGTGATTTAAAATCAACTCTCTAAAACTTTGCCTTGTATACCGACACAAAGTAAGAGTTTCTAATTCATACTTTGCATAGTGCATCTTTGATTAGGGGTTAAGCACCTCCAAGATTGACCAACCTTTCAATAATATTGCATGCATACCGATCATCTAGCATGAGTATAATATTGACCAACCTTTCAATATTACACCTTTCAATATATAGGAAACATGAAGTCCCTTGCAATGCCTTGCCTTGGATTGTTAAATCAGGTCAAGCTCATGCCATGCATATATACCGATCATCTAGCATCCTAGGAAAAATTCAATCAATAGTCCCATAAGTTATATTAAAACCCTCCTACTATGCACCACGTGACAAAGAACACAGTATGGTGCACAGAACGGTGAGAAAGTTTTGACTTACTTGTGGCCTTGTTGTGGGCACTCTGACAGTGTAGACAATTTTGGTTGTCGGATCAGATTGGGAATCATCTCATCCAAAATGCATAGACCATTGAACAAGGAAATTTTGGACAAAACTGATCAGTGTCCTAATGCTTCCAAGTCCAACATGTCACATATTGATTTCTTTCGAATTTTCTTTATTCGTTAAAAAAAAGAATCCACAAATTCCTCTAAAATGATCGGCCATTGCCCTAAAGTCTTAGATTTTGAGCTAGTTCTTTCACAAAATTTAACCAGTCAATCTGAAACTAGGGGTTGGATCTCCCCGTTCATAGACATAGAGTTGAGTTCTTTGAGGGCCAACTTATATCCTCATTGTTTGTTGTGTAACAACTATTTGTCGAGAGTTGGAAAATGTGAAGAATATTTTATAGTTGGAATGGGTCCACTATTTTCATTAAGTATAGACACTGAGGGCCACTTCACACACGAGACTGAGAGCCCGTGACCATTACACTTCAAGCACTCTCATTGGTGGAAAAGGCGGAGCCGGTCCAAGTTTGCTACTTCACACTACGCTTGAGGGACCAACGTTACGGAGTATGTGAATGCAAGATGGATGTAAAGTCTACATGGATTCCTATGTGGCACCAAATGGATCATGGTCACTTGGACTATTTTCAAAAACCACCTCTTGGAGATAGGCCTAACACAAAACCGAGAAACATTAGCACTCCGAAATCTCACAATCATTGGTTAATTCTATTTTATCATGTGTGAGGAGCCGCATGAATAGAAAGTCATTGACATAGCATTTGGTTGAGGGCCCAGTCACATATGGCTTCACACTACATGATTTTGGAGGTGTGTCGGGATGGCCTTTGGACACCTTCTTCTAGGCTCTCACAATTTCATGGTCACAGCTCTAGGCTTGTGTGTGAAGTGGCCCTAAGAGTAAACTTGTTGGAAATTTAAAGAAGCTCAAGGAACTTCTAATTCAAATTTGTATCAATCTTTGCTCAATTAAAAGTGTTTCAAAAAGACACCCAATTATAAAAAGGAAGTGAAAATACAATTACATGCATGACATTGATGGTCAAATATACACGACACTTGTATTCAAATCCAAGGTATTTGTACAAGCCCAAATCTCTCTATGTATTTGTCCAACTGAAAAAAATACTATTGATTAATCGATCAGTTTATTAGGGGTTCATTTTTTTATAGCATTTTCTAAATTAACACTTCACCCAACCTTAAACACATCTAGAACACATGTGTGTGATGCCTTGAGACCCAAAGCGGTGCTCCTCTCAAACCTTGAGGGAGTAAGTTAGTCTATAGAGAGTACTAAACACTAAATCCTAAACCCCAAGTAATGACCCTGCATTGAACAAGGCGCATCACATATTCAAATGGGTTTGCAATATAATTCTTGCTTTCACTAATTTATCTAAAATGTGAATGTGGATTCAAGCAAGAATAAGTACTACTCGAGCTCATTTGACATCGCAGTGAGCTTTTGTTAACCCCTAAATGCTTGGGCCTATTTCCAAAAGGTCAAAGCATTGCGTATGAGTAATTTTTGTTTACTTAAAGGAGCGCAAACTCTAAAGTAAAATCTAACATAAGGGAGGACAATGTATATTGAAGTTATAACCAAGATTTCAACATGATTGGATCACACTGGATTAGTAATGACTTTTGCATGTAAAATAAATCAAAATTGGAAGTACATCTGCTGTATGTATCTATTTTTAAATTTCATCCAAATCTGCATTTTAGGAAGAGATAGTATGTACTCACAAGTAGGTAAAAAGTTGTAAAAGGAAAAGTTACAAGAGACACATAATTGAAGCATCTCTAGAATCCGGTTTGCATTTTGGACAACTCAAATTTAATTTTCTCGATGGCGTAAAATCTATAATCTAAGTCTTTTGCTCAATCCCAACAATCAAAAGATGCATTGTATGCCGACTTAAACATCTTGTGAAAGGAATACTCTCAACAAAGGTTTAAAATCTAATGATATGGCCTTTTGACCCAAAAATCGACCACTTTGTGGTCGCCCAAGCATTTACGGGTCAAGTTAACTTGTAATTTAGTGATTGGGTTCCACACTAGAAACTCTAAAGGCCATCCTCAAGGGTGTCAATGAATGTCACTCCTTTTCACACAACAACATGAAAAGAAGAAGAAGAAGAAGAAGAAGAAGAAGAAGAAGAAAGTGTCCAACTATAAGTTGCTACATCAAAGAACTATTATTAACTAACAACTGCCACATCGCCAGCCATAAGCGCTTCGAATTAAATATTAAACTCGACAAACTTATGGCACGAGTTCTAAGTACTTGAATCGGTACTATCATATACGTGTTTGAACTTTACGTTGATGCCTATGTCATGGCACTTGACCCTTGGTACCATGGATTATTCAAATAGGTCCAACTCGTGCACCTATTACACATAGGCACTAAGTCACCTCCAACTCCTCCCATGACCACACGGCCATGAACTAGAAGTTGGTGAACAAACAAAGCATGTCGGTAGACACACTGATGTTGTTTATAGATAGATAGATCAAGTTTGGTCCATGCATATCGATGATCTAACATTGTAGGCAAACTTTCAAAGTGACTCCTGAGTTCAGAACTCCCTCTTTTATACGACTACAATACTCGATAATACGACATTTAGAATCTCCATTTTGTCATATTAAAGAGGTAATGAATGCGAAAATTCCTTTCATCTATGTTATGTACATCTAAAACACATCCATTTTTCAGGGGACTACTTTTGGGACAAAGGAATTAAAGACTATGTCGCACTGGATCTCGGCGTTTATTATGATTTACTATTATTTGATCAATAAATTTTAAATAGATAAGTAGATAGGTCATAAGACTTGTAAAGAGGTCATATGAGTTGTTTGGGCCACTTCAATAGCAATTTCATTATTGAAGTGTACATCGAAGGTGAATTATTTCATGTTTTCCATCCTAGTACCTTGGTGTAACTGCCATGAGTCCATACATATATATTTTTGTATGTCCAAATTTAATGCTAAATGTTCATGTTTCATGTAGCCATGATATTGTGTACTATTGGCCATGTTTGGTGTCATATGTAAAGCTATACAATTGGTATGCAATACATTTTTAGTTTTATTGGTACACAATTGAACGATAATTGCGAGGGAAAAAATTGGGATCATTTCAATTAATTTTTGTTGTCCTTTTCATTCCTTGATTCTAAGGTCAACAATTTTGACAACACCCATGGATGTCCGTTAAGGAATCAAAATGATATCTTAGATAACCCTATTCCTTGTGAATTAACTTTGTCGGTGTACTCAATATGGAATATTAAATGTAGGTATGATCCAAAATATGCTCCACAATACAAATCTAAGCACACCACCTATGCAAAGTTATCTAATTTAGTCCTTTAACCGTTAGACACCCAAAAGTAGTACCCCAACCGTGAATGCCCCCTTTCGCTTGGGAACTACTTGGGAACTTCAATTATCATTGAGAACTTAATGATAATTAGAGTTACTAGTTTAGAATGGACATGGTTAGGGTTAGAGTGGCTTGCCTAGTATGTTGCCTTGTACACGGGTGAGATAGTATCATCAATATTTTTCGTGTACTTTCTTGCATTCTTGTAGTCTCCAATTCAATCTTCTACAATCTCCAATTCAATCTTGCTATACTCCAGACTAGTCTCCCTCCAATCTTGCTTCTTGATCCGTGTGGCGAATGTTTCATCTCCTAAGCATAGCCTGAAGTTTTTTTTTCTTGGTTTGGTGGCCAACAGTCTATTCTGTACGCATTTCAATCTTCTACCAAGCTCGACTCTGATTTCCGTATTCATAGTTTCTCTTCTCCGTACATCAAAAATCAATAGGATTTGTGTTGCTAAATCTTATCTCTAATCACATCCTCATGGCTCAAGAGTCGATTGATCTTAATGTTGATATGCATTTAGTGGATGTGAATGATGTTGTTCCACCTACTGTAAAGTTTAGTGATGCTAAACGGCATGTATCATTGTTGTCTAATTTCTTTTAAGACAACTCTCTACATTTTGATGTTAATGAAATTATTAGTTTTCAAAAGCTAGTAGGGACTTTAGATAAGATGACAGTTGCTAACTTGGGTAGGCAACACCAGAGATCTTTGGACTCCTATTTCAAGAGTTCTTGAGAATATTTGTGTCTGTTTGGGGTTATAAGTTATTATTTCATACAATCTATATTGCTTAAACTCGTTGTATATATTTTTAAGCTCATATTGCTTACGTTTTGTATTCTCTCGATAGTACGACAAATTTACGCCATTTTTCATATTAATGAGAAGATGACACCTCGATAATACGACATTTTTTGCGTTTCCCAAACGTGTCGTACTAAAGAGGGAGAACAACAAACAATTTCATGAGTTAACTTAGGTCTCTCATTTGTTTTTGTGTCACAACTTTGTGTTAAGAATCAGAGAATGTGAAGAATACTCGATAGTTGCGGAATGGGTTTGGCACAAGAGCCCAAAAGATAGTGTCCAAAGGCCGTCCCGGGACACCTCCAAAATCATGTAGTGTGGTCACGGACCCTCAAGTGTAGTGTGAAGCCGTATGTGACTGGGCCCTCAACCAAATCCTATGTCAATGACTTTCTATTCATGCGGGTCCTTACACATGATACAATAAAATAAATCAACAGTTGTGAGCATTCCGAGTGCCATGATCTCCCAGTTTTGTGTTAGGCCTACTACCTCCGAGAGGTGGTTTTTGGAAATAGTCCAAGTAACCTTGGAACATGATCCATTCGATGCCATGTAGGAATCCATGTGGACTTTACATCCATCTTGCATTCACATACTCTGTTGGTCCCTCAAGCGTAGTGTGAAGAAGCGAACTTGGACCGGATCCGCCTTTTCCACCAATGAGAGTGCTTGAAGTGTAACGGTCACGGGCTCTCAGTCTCGTGTGTGAAGTGGCCCTAAGTATATAAAATCAGAGTGAACCTGCTGAAACTTTTCAAGAAGCCCCTCAACAAAAATTCACTCCAATTCAATCTTGTCGTATCTATGATGGATTGAAACTATTTTCAACACAATGCACCTATTGTAGAGTGGAAGAGAAAAACTAGTACACCATGGAAGATGCGGTGGTGGTGGCGGCGTTCCCCAACGTTCCCCAACATTCTAGAAAGGTACAGGGACCACATGAAAGTGATGTGTCATATGCACGGGTGGATAGGGCCAGGACGGGGCATGCATGCACATAAACAGTGTACTATATAGTACATTGTTTATGGTATTAACTGTCACGTGTACAATAGTGTCATTTATCCTGTTTCGAGGCATATGCTAGGTTACACCAATGATTAAATAGTGTTAAGTAACGTAGATATTTTTTCACTTAAAGAAGTTACTTATGTCGACGAATGGAATCATACTGGCCATTACTGGGCATGACACTTCTAGGCATCTAGTTTGGGCCCTTTGCAAAACGATGTGCGTGACACTGAATGAATGCCATAAATGGTGTAGTACAATTACATGTGACAAAGATGATCAAATATACACTACACATGTATTTAAATCTAGGGCATTTGTACATACCTAAAGCTTTCCATGTCTGGGTCCAAGTGGACAAATATAAATAATTAACTAATTTATTCATTAGGGCGCAAGCATGGTCAAGTGCACAACTCCATTACCGTGCATAGGTTTAAGTGAAAGTGATTCAAAACTCTATATTAACTTTGAATTTTGTGAAGGAAAAAAGCATAAACAATTGGAAAACACATTGATCTACAAATACAAAAGATTTATATTGACAAATTGTTTTTCAAGAAAAGTCTACATAGTCTAGAAGATGGTGCAAGTAGTGTGCAAGTAAATATATATTGAACATGTAACTCTCTAAAATTTGTTTAAATATGATCATAATACATCAAATTGATGTTTTTTGTACAATTTTTTGTAATGAAGCCCTCAAGTTTATAATGAATTCGAGGAATATGGGAAAAAAGTCCAACTTCAAAATATTTAAGGTCATGAAATTTACGTCCAAAACCATATATTTAGCCATCACCTTTTGAGCAATACTTTTAATGATAAGTTTTGAAGATCTCATCTTGATATTCAATATTTGAGTACCTAACACAACAATAGAGAGCGGCATGAAAAGAAATCCAATTTGAAAAACACTTTGCTACTACTTTTAGGCGTTTGACCGTGTTTGACCAAAGATTATACGGTTTTAATATACGGGAGCACTTTTTTGTGCACTTGACTGTGCTTGCTTCCACGAGGGATTGACTTTTAAAATCATTGACTAAAAAAATAGTTTACATAACCTTATATACATTTGTATGATCCCTTATTCAGGCCCATAACAAGGCTTTTGACCTTGAAGGGTTTAGTCAACATATACAGAGCCCTCAACCCTGAACCCCAACTAATGACCCAACATTGAACATGATGCATCACAAATGCCAATGGGGTGCAGTGCAATTACTCATGTATGGTAGATGTGCCTAACTTGGTTACTTATCTTAATTGGGCACCTCTAATAGTGGTATGTGATTAGGTGTTCATCCATTGAAATAACGAACATAAAAAAAACATGTGTTTTAGATAGATTGGACTATGTGTTCAAAATACATGAACCTTTCTAGACTCAATAGTCAACATCATTGAGAAGACCTACATGACCATACAATGAAGACGCGACTCTTCCTTGTGACAATGAATAAGATATTCATACAAGCTCCAAATAATGTAAAGAAGAGTTGCTACAGCCTCGACTTAGATTTGCTAACCATCTGGTGCTAATCGTGTGGTTCACATCCTATGAGAAGTAGGTTGGTTGGAAAAAAGTTCCCATTCAAGGCCCATCTACCTTAACATAACTCAAGTTTTGAAATGTGAAAGGGGATTCAAGCAAGACTACTCCAGCTCATCTGAAACTGCAGTGAAAATCTGTTAAGTTAAGTTAGTGATTGGATTCTGCACCAGAAACTCCAAAGGTGATCTCCTCAGGATCTCAAGGGTGTCCATAAAATGTCACTCCTTTTCACACAACAGCATGAAAAACTAAAAACTGAAAAAATAAAAGAAAAATAAGAATAAGAATAAGAATAAAATACACACACAGTCAGCTGCCACATCAAAGAACTCTTGTCGATTAAACAACAGCCGTGTTACACGTAACAGTCACATTGAATTAAATACCAATCTTGACAAACTTGACAAACTTGTGGCACAAGTAGTTGAATCCGAGTGTAGGTGTTCAAGTTTATCCTAACGTCAATGCGGCAACGAAAAGCTGGCAGGGCAGTTGAACTTTGTGCACTAATTTAAAAAACTGCAAGTGTTTGGGAGAGACCGGATCACTACCATTCCATCTATAACCTATCTTAGTGGCAAACTTACAGTAATTAAGGATACAATCAAGTTCCGAAGTTTCAGCGAATCCGAGAACCGACTCAATCGATTCGCAGCAATTCCCACCCGGAGCGCATTATGGAGGAACCTTCCCTGGTAAGTATTGGGAGGAGCGCCCTGTCTGTACATAGAGCCCACCATCTTATTTGAGATAATTTATTTTCTTGAGAACTACTAAGTGAGGAGGAGGAGGAGGAGGAGAAGAAGAAGAAGAAGAAGGAAATTCAGACGAAGCAGGGTCTGTGAACCGCTCACTGCGGATGGATGGATCGATTTTAATAAGTTTATTACTTAAATTATTTACTTGAAGGGCTTCAAGTTTTTTGGTGAGTCCAATATGGCAGGCTTTTACATGCTCGAAGGTTGACAGGTCCTCAAGTTTCTGCCTGTGGGTGGGTGGAAACCTGGAAATTGAGACCTTGTTGCTACGTAACAGGCACTGGCGGATAACTAACCTTCTTTTCTTTCCCCCCTCAGTCATGGTCTGGTAATCTGAATTTATTTAGTTGAAATTTGGAGCTACTATTACTAACAGTTAGACTTGGCATTTTAGGGGAGGAGTGTGTGAGTAA
The DNA here is from genome assembly GCA_950295325.1 of Polytrichum commune. Classification (NCBI taxonomy): domain Eukaryota; kingdom Viridiplantae; phylum Streptophyta; class Polytrichopsida; order Polytrichales; family Polytrichaceae; genus Polytrichum; species Polytrichum commune. The sequence continues at coordinate 24,838,659 of OX485807.1, read as the reverse complement.
TAAGTATGTTGAAGGCGATCGGTCTCTTTTCTTTTCGGCCAATCTTCAGTGAACTGCAGATCCTTTGTCAGCATGAGCAACTCCAGGTTCGAGAAGTGGAAGTTTTGGGTCATGTTTTGGGGTCACTGGAGACTTCGCATACTAGCAACCAACTTCATTTCAGACCTGAGCTAAGCTTGCTTCAAGTATGAAGTTGTATATCCTACAACTCGGAGAACCTCCAATACCTAGCAGCTAAAAATATTGAATCCCTCCAGAGGAGCATATATATAATATGTAGTATGCATCACAGGTAGGAATTTTTCGTTTGTGGAGATCCAGGCAGCCAAGATGAAATTTTGGATGACCTGCAAGTCTGCACTTGTGCAGCTTGTGTATTTCCTCCTACTCCTCTGTAACCACAAAGGATCAGCCTCGCCAGATATGAATTACACCCAAAGTGATTGTAAGCCCCTCCATGTTCTTACATTTTGCCTACGAAGTCGAATAAAGTTGCGGTTACTGCTTGCCAGTAATAGAACTTCAGCTGCATTTCTTTCTGGGATTGAGAGGGGTATTTAATGTCAAGAGAGTTAGAATTGCTGGTACAAAGTCTCTCGTTTGATGTTAAATTTGTGAGGTGATAATGTGGGCTTAATTTTGTGGTAAGTGTAGTGTATGCAATGCAACAACTTTGGGGTGCATGGAACCAAAGCAGTGAAAATGGTGTGAACGATTTAGTAGGGTGGAACTCATTGAGCCCACCCCAAAATTATTATCCCTGCTCCCCATTCAGTCCATGGCAAGGAGTTTTCTGCCACGCCAAAAGAAGGCTGCAAAATGGCAATAACTGGGACATCTGGATCGTGGGATTGTAAGTCAGATACTACTTCTACTCAAAACTCCCAAAAATTTGATCTTCTCAGTCATTAAGCCGCTGCTATATAATATGATCTATTCAGGAAAAAGCATCATTTGGTGGCCACAGTTGATGAGTATCATCATGATGAAAATTAAGGTTGTGTTTCTTTTCCGCTAATGGAATCGGGTATCATTTTAACTAATTTAACGTTTTTTGGGCTGGATTTGTCTGCACAGGAGATTGAATGGAGCTCATTTGCAAGGTGTTTTACCTCCAGCCATTGGGAACCTTAGTAACCTGGTCTCCTTGTAAGTTGATGGAAAGAAACCCTCAAAGTTTAATTACTCTGAGGATGTTGTGAATGTTGGAAATGTAAGATGATGATGTACAACCACAAAAATTCTCACTTTTACTAACATCGAAAACTATCACTTTTTTAAAGGCATGGTTTGGTGTGATTGTGACAGAACATTGACGACGAATCCAAACTTGACTGGCGCCCTTCCTGAAGAACTCGGCAACATCAATAGTCTGTTTGAGTTGTGAGTCATGGAGTGATTTACATTTTAATTTGATATTCAATATACTTTCGTGGTGATTTAGTTGCATTCAATTTCCCAAGTAGTTCTAATTTGACAAGAGTAGATGGAACTGCCAAGTTATTCAACTTCTCCCAACCTGTGGAGTTGCAGAGACCTTCACGGGAACGCTTTCACTGGTTCGATCCCCAAATTTTCATCGGATGCATTTATATTTCTTCAGGCACTGTAAGTCTCCAAATGCTATTCAATGTGAGCCTGACTCTCCATAAATTTGCAATTTTTATTGTACCTGTGCAGGTCGATCATCCAGGAGTTGAGTCAGGACCAAATTTGGTTCTGGATTTTTTTTTCTGAAGTCCTATAATGATTATCATTATGTAATAAGTATGTAGATTTAATTTTAATTTTAATTTTTTTTTTCAAAAAATCGTGAGTTTTTTGGTACACTGTCGTAATTGCAGAGATCTAAGTGATAACAATCTGTCGGGGGGACTTCCTGAAAACAATACGATATCGTTTCAAACCATACAAACAATGAATCTCTCCCGCAACAAATTTTCGGGGGGAGTACCTCCGGACTTCTTGCAGTATCTGCATCACATTGTTTCAGCGTAAGCATTCTCCAACCTCCAGAATCGATTGCTTTGAGATGAATTTGTTCATGTCAAATAGTCATCTCGATTCACATCCAGGCAGATATTGAAGAGCGAGAAATTCACCTTAAAATTTTGCGATTCTGACATTATTTGGTTGGTGACTCCTCAGTTTGATATGAACAATTATGTGATAAGACTTGTCAACCTGATGATTGTTTTGAATGATGATACCGCAGAGATTTGTCTTTCAATAACTTCAGTGGCCGCCTCCCAGACATGGATGAACGCATATCTGCTAATATTGCATACTTGTAAGTCTCCGAGGATTCAAATGAAATGGTTTTAAACCTTAAACGATTTAATTAAACTTGGCAATGCTAATATTCCAGTTTTTATTTCAGTGTTATCCATATTCAATAAGGTAGTCAACCCTTATTCAGTTACTTTTCTTATTAAGGCACCTATATGTGAGTGGTATGTGGTTTTGTGTCGCTCCAAGAACAGATACCAAAAAGTGATCATCATGTATTTAGAAAAGAATCTTGCACTTTGTGATCAAATATAATAACCATTCTAGGCTCAATACTCAACATAATTGGGGAGACCTATATGACAATTGACTAAGCAGAAGAATCTTCACTTTGATAAGATGTTCATATGAGCTCCAAAAATCACAAGTAACCTAGTCTGAAAAAAGTAACCATTTAAGACCCATGTACCATCTTGAGCCACAAGGAACTTTGTCTGGCCACTTTCCTGCATGATGTGGAGCATGTCGTAAATTCCCTGTGACCTACTCAAACTCGACTAGCTATTAAAATACGAACATTATGTTTGGTGTTGCAGAGATTACTCCAGCAATAATTTCAATGGTAGCCTTCCCAACATACAACAAGCACATTCCCTCAACTACTTGTAAGTTTGTCCTGTGCTCCTCCTAATAATATATTTCCCTGCAAATGTTTTATTCAAGTTATGTACACTATCTATCACCTGTTTTTTAATTTTTAATTTTTTAAGCTGATGATTTCGTGGTCAATCTCAGGAATGTGAGTAGAAATCAACTAGATGGAGAAATAAATGCCTCCACGTTCATCAACATCACTTCGTTGGCTACTCTTGATCTTTCTAACAATAGATTTAGTGGCCCCATCCCCAACCTTGCTCCAAGTTTGGCAACATTGAAACACTTGTAAGTTTGGAAACGCTTTAATTTCTGCAGCAAGACAAAAAATAAACTCGCAATATCTTCAATTTCTGAAAGACTTCCATTACTATCACACTTATAGTTCAGGTTGGAAGACTTTGATGTTTGTGTTTCATTTAATCGAATCGTGTGCATGGATTCTTCCTTAAACAGAGATTTGAGCTACAACAATTTTGACCCAAGCCCGTACCCCTCCTGGACAGCAAATCTGAGCAATCTACAAGTTTTGTGAGTAACTTCTCGCTTGACCAGCTCCCCAGAATCATAGAAAATCTTTCTGTCACAGCCCAAATTAGTAGTTGACTCAAGAGAATTTATTTTTGTCACTGCCTCCCCTTCATTGACACCCTTGGATTATATGTTTGCAGAATGCTTCGAGGACTCTCTTTGACTGGTGAAATACCTTCCAATTTGTTGACTTCGTTTCAAAACATGACCAGAATGTATGTCCCTAGTTACAAACACCTTGAATCTGCTGTCTGCGATCTTCTCCACTTTGTACAAATTCGGGATTTTTTTCCTTGTAGGCATATCCATCACTTGAAGCACTAATCGACTGGAGGTAAAAAAAATGTCTGTTGCAGAGATTTAGATGACAACAACTTTGGGGGGACCCTTGACCTTGCACAAATTCTGATTTCTCGCCACGCTGGAGGGACTTCAGAGTTAACACTCAGCATTTCAAAGAACAATATCACTGGTGTCTTTTATAATGATAATGTCAGCAACCTCCGCACTTTAATTGTCAAGTAAGGACTTTGTTCATTCTTCAGACATTGTTCAAACCATGCAGTGAATGTTTTCTTTGTTGGAATCTAGCAATCTACAACTGTGAGGGTTAATTTATAGCTGACATGGTTGACTCTTGCAGTTTAACAGGCAATCCATATTGCAACATTGTCTCCAAGGAGACAGATTTGAAGAGATGTGTTTGTTCACAACAATGCATTGACAGCGGTACTTGAATCACAATCATAATTTTTGTTTAATTTTTTTCTCCTAGATGCAACTAATCTACATTGACATGTGGCTTTGAAGGTGCTAGGCTATTATTCTGCTCAAACTTTTGCATGCCAGTTAGGATTGGCTGCACATGAGTCATAAGCTTTACTCTCATCTGGGTTTTTTGTACAGGCCAAGTCAATTCAAGCAACAAGAATACTATTATAATCAGTACAACTGTGGTGGGTGGATCTTTGTTGAGCATGATTATTTTGACCACCACTTTCATTCATTGGAAGAGCAAACGAGACAGGAGTAAAATCCTCCTTGAAGTTCAGCATAGTAAGTCTCACTCATCTCATATTATGCCATAATGCCCTCTACATGTCAAGAATTATTATTATTTTTAAAAAGCGTTTTGAAGCAGAAAAATGAATTTCTAATATTAGAGAAATACTCTAACTCAACATGGCTTTTGGTCGGGAGTTGGTTGTTTTGCATAAGAGTCTTTCCATGTGTTGGGAAGTTTATGGTGCACTGTGCTTAATGGTATAAGTGTGGAGGTTTGCGCAAAGAACATTCTATATCGGCTCATAGAGGGTCAACTCGTTTTGGCATGCCAATAGATCTTCAAATGAGTTTGAACCTCGATGAACCGAAATAGGTTGCTCCTCCATTCAAATGCAAACACTATCTCTGGACATGCATCGCAAGTGGAAAGAAGTTGATTTTGCATGCAAAATAGCCAATAGAAAATCAAAAGGGGACGAACTTCTGACAAAAAGTCTCTGAATTTAGTTAGAAGACAACTCTTATTGTCCTGCTAAGAAGTTGCTAATATCTTGACATATTTTGTGCAGAGTTTGCTGAATATGAAGTGAAGCCTACAATCTACACATACAATGAGCTCCGGGTAGCAACTCAAGACTTTCACCCACACATGAAATTAGGCAAGGGGGGTTACGGCACCGTGTACAAGGTTTGTGAGATCGTCTTGCCTCCCTTGAAAATTTCGAGAAACTTGCCTTCACATGCATTACTCGGCCCTCACGGGGGCTTTTAATTGTGGACCCGAGCAGAACTTGAAATTTGGTTCAGAACAAATTAGTCCATAAACACCCGCCAGGGAGACCAGATTCAGGGCTCCTCTTCTTTATTTTAAGAAAGATCCGCAACAAACTAGTTGAATGATGTTATGTGTTCAGAAACAATTATTAAAAAAAACTATGCATATGAATGAGATCTAAGGTCTTCTGGTGTTCTATCTAGGGGATCCTCTCCAATGGAAATACGGTGGCTGTGAAGCAACTCTTCATACAAGCACAACAAACCATGGATGCCTTTCTGAATGAAGTGGTTTTTGTTGCTGCTATGAGGCACCGGAACCTTGTGAAGTTGAGAGGATGTTGCTTACAAAGAGACCAGCGGCTCTTGGTATACGAATATGTGGAAAATTGTGATCTTCGTGAACTCTTGTTTGGTGAGCAACCCAGACAGCCAGCCTCCCTCCAAAGTGCATGATTACTTTCTTCAAGTTAAATTATTACTGTGCATGACATAATCAAGAAGAATGATCTTTAAATGAAAGTGTTGCTGTCTGGCAGCAAATTAAGATGGAGAGCTTCTATGTGAAATTATTCAGATTCGAACATCATCTCATAGCTTGAGGTGTTTGTGAGCAGGGCACAGGAGAGGCACGGTCATCATGAGTTGGTCTAAACGACTGAACATCTGCTTAGGAGTCGCTCATGGTTTACACTACTTGCATGCACTCGCTCAACCAAGAATCATTCATCGAGATATAAAAGCAAGTAATGTCTTGCTAGATGGGGACTTGAACCCCAAGATAGCCGATTTTGGCTTGGCGTTGTTATTTCCAGATGAGGAAAGCAACATAATGATGAGCACAGTTGCAGGAACTAGGTGAGTACGGCTTTCTATTGAATTTGAGATTGGCTTCGCCCTACCCTTCATTTTGAAGTTATAGATTTTATGATTATGCACATTGGTTGGATGAGGCAATTATCCTGTAACACAAATATGATGCAATGTTGGAAATGGCTTAGGCAAGAACAAGCACCCTATTCATTCCAACTGGGCCCCACTGGATTAATTTGTGGTCTCTGATGCCAATCGACTTCGAATAGAGCACTTCAAGCTTCAAAATGGTTTCATGTATGTTCACCTTTCGAAGGGAAAAGAGCACCAAGATATCATGAGGCACAAGAAGACATTGAAATTTTTTTACTCTACATTTGAACTCAACTTGACTCACTGAGTTTTCTTCATTTGTGACTTCACAGAGGTTATCTCGCCCCTGAGTATGCAACAATGGGCCAATTAAGTGAAAAAGTTGATGTATATAGCTTTGGCGTCCTGCTCCTTGAAATTGTCAGTGGCAGATCCAATATTGACACCAGCTTGCCATCAGACAAAATCTATCTTCTAGACTATGTAAGCCTTCGACCATCATGCTAGGCTCAGTTTTTCCAAAATGCTATAGTAGGTTACATACTCAAGGGGTTCCTTGAGACTTAGGATTTGAGGTCTAGTTAAAAACCTAAGCTTTATGGTTTATGGTTGATCCAACCCAACTTAATTGAGTTATCCTTTGATTGAATCGGACATTTGGTCGAGAGTTGGTTGTTTTGCAACAAAATTGTCCGTGTTTGGCAAGTTTCCGGTGCATGTTTGAAGTCGTTGTGGATGTTTGAATGAAGCACATTCTATAACTGTTCATTGAGGGCCAAACTCATCATTTTAGTACCTCTTGTGCTTGGCCCTTAATGAACCAATATAGAATGTTCTTCATTCAAACCTCCACATGGACTCCAAGCATGCCCTGAAAACTTTCAGAATATGCACATTATTTGTATGCAAAATAACCAACTCCCAACCAAATCTCCAGTTGAAATAAATGAATAACTTTAGTATCACTAGACTAATTTGGGGGTCAAATCTGCTAAGAAAGCAGAGTTCCCAACATTTCCACCTTCAACTTGCACTAATGGCACAAATCCATGGCTGGCTCATTGGTTCCCTGTACTAATTTCGTAGTTCAGATCTACGCTGCCTCCACATCTAATTAGGTTGAACTCTTGAATGGCAGGCTTGGAGATTACATGATGAAGGGAAGCTCATGGTTCTCGTCGACCCAACTATGTCATTGCAAAGCAGTGAAGAGCTTGAAGTGCGACGGGTTATCAACATAGCTCTTCTGTGCATGTACGCAATTCCCAGCAGGCGACCAAGCATGGCCCGTGTTGTGGCTATGTTACAAGGAGACATAGAACCCGAGGTTCGCTCAAGTATGAGATACATGTCCAGTTCCGAAGACGTAAATCTCAAATATAAACTTGGCCTTGGTAGTATGTCGTTTGGATTGTCGACAGATACCCAAGAGTCTCGAAGCTTGTACTTGTTGGAAAATACCACATCACGTCCTTCCCAAGAAAGTCTACTTTCAAATTTATCCATGCTAAATCGATCAGCATAGTGTAAGTAGTGGGTCAATTTTGTAAATTTTGTAGAGTAGGACCTGAGTCTTGTCATCAAGATGTGTAGGTGTTGATGAGGCAACACATTAAGCACAAAACAAGAATGGCCAAAAACTCTTAGAAATGTGAGTCCTATATCTTAACAACGGATGAGCTGGCAATCAGATATCACCTCAAGTGGTAAAGTGTTTTATTCCGACAGAAGGTGTATTTTTGTTGACTCTTCAAAATGAATGATGTGGCACAAAGGTGTCCATGTAAAGATTTTGTACTGCCAGTGCAATTTGGAAGGCAGGAGTACTTACAGACTCCTGTTAATTGTCCACATTATTCCATTCTTAGTTGCCTTTCAGTGCACCAAATTAGCTCACCTGATGCACTCCAAGCTTGAATCATTCGCAAACCTTGATCTGTATACCATTGGTCTCAAAGACATTTGTTTTCTTCTCTACTTGTCCACTATTGGTCTAGTGTTGAATTAGGATTCTAGTTCATCTACACTGATATGTGCAATACAGTTGCCCCATGCTAACTTAATGACATTGCACACTATTTTGAATACTTAAAACCATAGTAACAAAATACAGGATGAATGAACAGAATTATAATTTTTGTAATCTGCTTTTGAACCAAGGTAACTTGCATGGGTAAAGAGGCAACCGATTTACAAAAGGCACCTATTTGCACATATGAGTGTACATAGTTTCATAAATATTAAGAAAATTATTTTACAGAAAGTGCCCTTCTTGTAATCTGGACATCTGTGAAGATTGTGGAAGTAATTATGGTTAGAGGGGGTCAAAAAGTGAACCCTCCAGTGGAAGGGCATGTGCGTCAAATCCTGCAACCATAGCACTACATGTGAAGAATGTACAGACAGACACCAAAGGTGTCAAAGGAATTACATTTTGCTATGCTACATACTATACAACAGGAACACCAGTGACATACAGGCTGGCTGCAAACACAATGTCACGTTTAATGGCATTCGAGGCTTGCTCCATTTTTTCAAAGAGGGTTGAATCACCAATAATGCGAGCTGCGTTCCTGAATTCCCTGCACGTCTCGTCAAGCCTCACAATTGCACGGACAATGGAACCCTCTGGCACGTTTGTGAGCTCACAGATATCCGCGAAAGGTGTCCCCTGTGTACACCCACCAGATGCAACAAAGCAGTTTGAGATGATGCCACAACAGAAATAAGTTAAGAGGACTTGCATTCAAGAATTATGGGTACCAAAACACCTTGAAAGGATGGATACATTGTATAAATGCCTCCAGAGTATCATCTTCTTAAAAATATACATTGTCTTAGTTAAATTTGTAGTGTTGCAAGGATCAGGACAAACACCTTGGCCCACTCATAGACAACTTCCATCAGTCCAAACTTGAGATTGCCATGAGCATAGTCTTCAGGATCCAACGCCAGCCCAAAGCTTTTTTGAACCTCCCCAAGCCTAATAGCAGTATTATAAAGCCTGGTAATGTTCAACAACACAGGTACAGAGAAGAGGTGTGCTTATGTCAGATCACATCAAAAGAGGTTGAGTAGATTTCTCGCACTACAATTTAATATTAACCAATGTATTACTAAAGATTTAAGCAATTCAGTAGTCAAGAAGCAATTCAGTGCTACTCGATTAATGTAGGGAACACCCTGCAATGACATGATAATCTTCTGTAAATGCTGGTCAAATATCAAGTTAAACAAGGTGATACATGATTTTCTCTCTTTGATAGCAAAATCATGGTCACAATGTCTGTGATAGATAGTCATCTTATCATTCAACCAGTGCAAAAATGAGTTTGGCCCTCAATGAACCAAGCAAACCTCCACATTGACTCCAAGAATGCAACTTAAACTTACCAAACATGGAAAGTGTTGTACATAGAACAACCAACTCCCAATGAAAAAGTCCAATTGAATTAAAAGATAACCCTAAGTTTTTTGATCCAAAAGATGAAAATCATAACCTGCACTGTAGAAATTTAATTTGTGTAGGATTAATACCTGTCTCTAGCTTCTTCTAAGCGAGGAGTGAGCAGAGGTTCACTTGCATCCTTCTGCTGGAAAACAAGAGCAGAAAGGAGTGAGACTGCCTCGACAGGGGAGAGATCACCCAGCTGATTGTCAAACAGACACTCTGTAGCAATCAGCTCATCGCAGCTGTTAAGCTCACATGCAACCCGGCCCTTGACCTGCACCACTAATTCGGGATCTATGCATCCCACCTGCTGCAGGACCTCAATCTGCAACCACTCACACACATGCTTTCATTTCTGAGTGCAATGGATACAGACAGCAATGGGGTTACCAAAACTATATGCAGCAAACACACTTGACGTCAGTGTAAGTTGATGTAAAACCTTCAACCCTCACCACCAAGATGCTTACAGAAGCTATCATTTGAAGGAAATCATTACCCTTTGCTGGAAATCAGGCATCTGCTGGAGAGCTGCATCAGAAAGTTCAAACTTAAGCTGCTTGACTCGTTCTTTCAATGTGTGCTGAGTCTTCATAAGACTAAAGTGTTCTTGAAGTTTAGGGCATTTGTGACACGTATTTTGTGCCATTGTCTCAAGAAAAGATTGTCGCCTCCGGTAACCCTCCACTATTTCCAAATCGTTCAGCTTCAAGTCTGCGGAACTCCACATTGTAAATTTGATACTAATCTTGTTGGTCAATGCATAACACCAAAAACTTACAGTGTCCTCACTCACCTACTACCCACTAAGATAGGGTCAGATTCTAAAGTCCTTTAAATAAGAATAGACTCCCAGGCTTCTCATCCAGTTTTACAAAACCCCAGTTGCCAAGATTAAATCTGGTAGAAGCATCACATCTTCTTAAAAAAGGTTCGGTCTTAATGGATGGAGTACTGTAATGCTCGACAATCAGCACGTATGTGGAAAGTTCCTTAAGTACGCTCAACCTTTAGCACTCTTAAAAAATTCATCATTCGGCACTGTTACAGGCTCTTTTAGCATTCAGCCTTTAACTTTTGGAACAGCTGTTTTAACTGATGTGATTATATTAGAACCGAACACCACTAATTCTCAAGGATGTGCTCTTTTTAGCATGTCACCATTTCAAACAAGTCAATAAAGAACCCCTCCTAAATCGTTACACCCATAGAGCAGAATACCACTCACCCTCGTTAGGACATTTAAATTACTCCTTACTGCCTTTACCGGCTACATACCAATCAAAAAACTCTACAGCAAAAGTACCTTTGAGAGGATCAAGAACTGGAGGATCCTGGCCAGGATGCTCCTGTTCAAGTTGAAGCAGCTCCTTCACGGTCAAGGAAAATGCTGCCGCACTAATCTCTTCCAACAGTCGATTAGAATCCACACGGATCTTTGCTTTACATAGACTAACAAATCCTTGATTGTCAACTTCCATAACCACGTAGCCCACCCCTGCAGCTGTGCCATAGTGAGGCAAGGTAATATTCATCACACCAGTCCCTTTGCGTGAACCAACACCCATGAAATAATCATCTTCATTGCCTCTCCCTTTTCGGCTGATGAAGTAGCCCTCTTGTGCAAGCTGATTCGTCGTGTTCACTACTCCTGATTTCACAGGGTTGCTTCCTATAACAGGAAGAGGTGCTCTGTGAAGAGCAAGGACAATGGGCAGTTTGGTGTTCCCTGTGCCTGCTCTCACTACAACTCCCAATGCAGGGACAGGCACCTGACCACCAAGCAATGAATTATCAGTATGCAGAGTACAAGATACAATATATCTAAGAAAACTTGCTAGATCCTTGCCAAGGCAATATGACAGTAAGAAGATTCATAGCGGTGACAAAATAATCAATATGCTGGCATGCAAATACTGAACCTGCAAATACTGAACATCTATTAGAACAAAGTAATCAATCAAGAATAAATCAATCTAACTTAGAAATGGAAACTTAGAAAATAAGTAATAACAAAGAAAGGAATTTAGGTCAAATAATTTACCATGTGCAAGAATGCCAATGTCAATTCATTCGAAAATAGGTGATGAATTTTTGAAATTGTGTTCCTTCGTAGAGCTTTTCATGCAGAATGGAACCTTTTGACCCTACCGTTTTGCTACAAAATTTAATCTGCAACTTGAGTAACTGCAACTTACCACAGAGTTACGAACGATTACAACTCGTCCTGAAACAAGTGATTGCTGCGCTGCTCTTGACTGGAGCACTGTTTCTTGGATCTGATCTCCTATTTTGTCAGATTCAAGGAAGACCTTAAAGTAATCCTCTATAGATGGTTCTCCAAGTATGCAGCTGCACATGAACATATGATCAAGTTGTCAACAAGTTGGTAACCTGGCAGCATATAAAATTTTAAGACCCTATTCCATTAAGTACCTTTCAATGGTTATCTCCATGGAAAATCAATCTGGGACCTTACACGGAATCATGTTAAACAGTGTCACTTTAAAAAATTTCACATCAGTATATGTAAGGTTAAAACATATATATGAAACTTACATATACAAATCTGTAACATGTAACATGATATGTAAACAAAATGAGACTTACTCAATCTTGACGTTCATCTTGGAAAGAGCACCTTCTCGTTCCAGTAATTGTTGCTGCTGCTCTGGCAGTGCACGTTGAGCATGAAACTCTGCAAAGCTCCGCTTAAGCATGTCCTCCACCTGCCAGACAAGTAATAAACCGTTATGCTCACAACAATTAGCAGGATAAGGTGGTCCCCCAGGGCAAACTTAAAATAAGAGGGAGTGTGCACTACCCTTTCTGGTAACATAATGTGAAATTTCTGGTATTAAAAAAGGGTCATACTTTGAGGTCTTCAACTCGAAGGAGGTTGAGTATCATGCTGTATGTGAGCCGGAACTGTGATTCCAACTTGGTTGGCTTCCCTGTCAACAACCGCTTCAAGTCTCCTTCTTCTGGAATGTCATCCCAACACATTACAATCACAGTACCTACCTGTATATCACCATAACCCACCAGAGGACGCCTTGTAAATATAACTCTGAAGTACGAGAGTTAGGTATACCCAATCCTCAAGGATGATTAATACATTTTATGCAAAAGCATGAACTAAATTGGAGCAAACAGCAACACCTGTATACAAACAATCAAAACGGACATTTTTTAAAATGTGGTAATGTCACAGACTGACTAATAAACCTGCCTGCAGCTTGCAATGGCAGCTGTCACCAACTCAATAGAACTCTCTGACAGATACAAGGATGAGTGGAATGCTCACAAGACATAAAAATAGGGCAACCACAAAAGTAACTCGAGACTCTTGAAACGGAATTGAAAACATGACAATATTTGGATACATATTGTTCCCTTAAGGTTATGTAACTGATAAATAAATCTGCAAGGATTTAGTCAGAGTACTGCAAAACAGGTGCAAGATTTGACCTTGTCTAGACCACGTCGACCTGCTCGCCCTGCCATCTGTGTGTACTCGCCAGGAAGAATTTGCCGAAAATTCTTTCCATCATGTTTCCGAAGACCATGAAAGGCTACCTGCACAACCCCAATCCGACAAGAAATTTCAAGCATTAAGAATCATACAAATCCTCAATCAAGATCAACCTGGTCCTAGAGCAAGACTTGTGGGGCTCATTGTGTTCAAGAGTTGCACAAAATTGGATAGGTGATTGCATATGTGGATGTATATTGAAAATCTGTTGGAGGTAGTCTCGAACACTAAATAGCCTAGCTCATCATAAAATGCACCACTTGTCAGTTTCTTGCTGCACAGGATATGTGAATGTATTGTATACGGACTTTAGGGGCTCATTGTGTTCAAATGGTTCAGTGCAATTAAATAGGCGCTATATCATTGATAAATCTCAAGAAAACTATGTTTCTTCGTTTCTTCTTTTTCCCTTAATTTGAAGAAATTTGAGCAAGAGATGTTCATCACAAGAATGTAAGCTCATTGCATTCAAATGGTTGGCTAGAATCACTCCTTTGGTTAATTGAATGCACCCAAATCATGTCCGGACCTGTATATCAAAACGCAAATAAGGACTATCTCTACTCCAGGTCCCATATGCGGCCATCCAGTTCCACAGAAAGAACAACCGACAAAAAACACACCAAAAAGCAAGAGTTGTCACCTACCGTTCTAGCTGGAGCATTCACACCCATAGCAAATGTCTCTGTGGAGAACAAGACCTGTAACCAAAGGAGGAGTAAACACGGTTGCCCTTATAATGCTCTTTGAAGTTGCAGGACAAAAGAATCAAAGAAAACTCCAATGTCATTTATGTTCAAGGAAAAGATACTGAACTCATTACAAAGAATTGTGAAAGGAGGGCAAACACCTTGATGACACCTCGGCAAAAGAGCATCTCAACAACTTCTTTCACAATGGGAAGTAGACCTGCATGATGCACTCCAACACCCCTTTTGAGCAACTCTTGCACACGCACTACCTGATACACCACCGAGAAAAGTATAGACACACCCATTAAATAGGACAATGAACAGATGTCAACAGTAATATCAACACAGTGATGTGCACGCATCATGTCATCTCTGTTTACATATAAATTACAAGATTATAGTACATCTCAACAAGAATTTGGAGATTTTCTTGAATTCCAATTATATGATGGTCAGAGACATTTAACAGAATACCTCTATCAAAAATGATTCTTAGCCAGAAATCCCAGGATGTCAAGCTTGCAATTTGTCCTTGTCCTATATCCATCACTAATGTATGAGGACATTACTGTATTCCAACTCTAGATTTCTCTCCATATACTCAATATGATTGAGACATCAAAGACTGTAGCTGATTGCAACTTTCTACACTAAACTGATAGAGAAACGATATTAAAATACATGTTTATCATTTTAAAATAAAAAATACATTATATTTTATTATTTATATATATAACTCTTCACATACTTGAGGTAGTCTACGATCGGATCCTTTCAACCGAGAGAACGCCTTCTGGCAGAACATGTATATGTCACTCTTCTCCGTCCCTGTAGTAAGATCTATTGCTGTCAAGCTGTCAGCTGATTGGTCAACACGATTTTTGGAGAAACAAAAAACCACCACCTGAAAATATAGATTAATATTAGTTGGACACAACATAGCACTATTGCAGCAGGATTTCATCACTTAGTAAAACTTAACTACCAGTAAGCCCATTGATAACCATGTTTTTGTGTAACTTGTTCTGATTGCATATACATATCCCATACTAATTTGTAAAGGAAGCCACAAACAAAATGTCCTAGAAGGTACACATCAAAGCCCAAACACAAAATATAGGAGAGGGCAAGTTTGGACATACAGGAAGTAAGCCCTTCTTGTTCAGGTTGTTGACCAGTGTATACCACTGTGAGGTTTCTGACCTCCATCCACTACCACCGCCTCGCATAGCAGTTTGTATTGTTCCCTGTGCAACTTGTTTTGAAGTTGGCCCCTTCCGTCCCCCACCTCTCCCTTGATTGTCACCCCCTCTCCCTTGAATACCAGCGCCCCGTCCAGAAATCCCTCCTCCTCCCCCACGTCCTTGCCCACCGCCACCCCTGCCTTGCCCACCACCTGCCCCTCCAGAGCTGGTTGGCAGCTTGGCTGTCTTTGCATGATGTGCTTTGTGTGCTTCTTTCACACCTTCCGGTAAGAATGTTGATTGCTCACAGATTTTATACAACTCTCCGCCATAATACAAGCAGTGCTCCAATGGGACTGGTCTTCGCATGGTTCTGAGTAAACACAAGACAAACACATTCCCCAACATTTTATTACTCTCAACTGTTTCAGGTTACAAAACTTTAGACCTTCAAACTTTACCAGGACCATAATTGGATCACTTTGCAAATATTGCTGCAAAGCCGTCACCATGGTATCCCATAAGTGGTTCTGCAAGTCATGGGCAGTTATTAACCAAATAATTATTACTGTTATACCATTCATCTGCTCTCTATCTGGTCAACTCCTCTACTTTAGACAATATTGAGTGCAATGCAAAGGATTTCTTACCCAGTAACATAGATCTTTTTTCTCTTTGTTCTCCCTATCCAGTCTGCAAATTCGAATGTATTTGGCACCTGAGAGGCCACAGCACGTACACAATATCAAAAGATAACCTTAACTACCCAGCACTCATGGAAAGGCTCACTTCTTCCCCTTCAACACAGAGCAAAACAAAGCTTAATAAAGAAATTATACTTCAATGACCATATGACATTTCAATGAGGCAAAGCTCGTCTGACTCCACATATGAAAGGTTGCAGAGATGACACTTCGAGACACCAGAGAGCTGGACAAGAAAAGCGTCCTGTAACATAAAGGTAATGTTCCGCTTCAAGGTTTTTATTGCAAATCAAAGGACTTACAGTTGCAGACAAGAGAACCATGTTGACGTGTGGGGGCAGCATTATAATCACTTCCTCCCAAACCACACCTCTCTCCACATCATTCACATAGTGCACCTCATCAAAAATAACCTGGCACAATTTGCAAAAAATGAGGAATAAAATAATATTATTATTCAACTCCTGCAACCAGGAGTATGAAAAATGAAGGCATGGTATACACAAGGGCCAGCCCACCATCTAATTCACACTAAACATCTATGACAACTGCACATCCTAATACCAATAGGTTAAATTTATAAAAGAGAAAACTATAGCCTTGAAGTGCGTGCACATGTACAACATCTTGGTTTATAAGAGAATCACCAAAGCCAATGCCATGAGGCATAGCTAGTAGGAGTAGCCTGATGGTTGTATAGACTCGAGGCATGGTATAAATCAAATTAGGCATTGAGGAATGTGTAGTCCATGCCTCAAGGCATGATGAGCACCTACTATGTTCACTAGGTACTCTTAGTGAATGGCTTGATTGCCTCTATTCAAAGTCTTGAGGTTCTTATAGACTTAAAGTACTAAAAGCCTAAACAAAAAACACCAAAGTATATGCAATACCCTACCTAAAGGCAGAGCCCAACAAATGCAAAGACCCAATATCACATAAATGACTTTAGCAGTGGACAGTGGAATCAAGAATTTTCCACAAAGGTTGGCAGTTTCATCACATTGAAAAAGCCAGCCTCTACCACCATTCTGTTGTAAAGTAACAATAATCGTTCATGATAGGATGGAATACAGAAAATCCATTGTGCATCGCCTACCTGAATGTAACAAATAATAATAGATAAAGTATATGATGGTGGGTGACCTGAATAAGAGCATACCCATTCAATGTCTCGAACAATATCTGCACCCTTGTAGAGCATTGAACGCAAAATCTCAGTTGTCATGATGAGACAAGAAGCCTCAGGTCGTAAGCTTACATCTCCCGTAAGAAGACCAACATCGAATTTCTCACTAAAGTCTCGAAATTTTTGATTGCTGATAGTTTTTATTGGGGAAGTATAAACTGCTCGAGTGCATTGCTGGTACAGAACCACTTCGTTCATCATTCCATTTGCACCACCAAGTGCACCAGTTGATGTAACTAATGTAACACAAAAGATAAAATCTAAATAAGGTACACTAAAATACAAGGCTCCTTACCCCAGACCAAACATTTAGAACCTGACATGAAGCTACACTCACTCCAGAGCACCAGAGGTTTTCATACTCAAACCCATAGATTCTTGGGTTTAAAACCATGTCAAACCCAACAAATTAAGAATGGGAATAGCAGTGTAACACCATAACTTTCTTCATTATTGCAACAATCATCCTTTGAAGTTGCAACCAAGTAGAGAAATACACAAGGAATTTTTCTCCAATCAGATGTATTTATCTCCAATCAGAGGCCTGTTCACCCAGAAGGACCTCAAGGAAGAAACTTACTTTAGCAGCCAATGCAAAGGCATACTCCGCCACAACTGTCTTTCCAGCTGATGTATGTGCTGCTACAAAGACTGACTCATTCCTCTCCAGGTGATAAATTGCCTGTCAGATGTAAATTGAACACTTGCAACTCAGAATCAGGAAAATAAATATCAAAAGCTTTCCTTACGCACTAAATCAAGACAGAATACTGCTTTAAAATAAGGACATAAAAAGCCACTAACAACTTTCTTCAACCATTAGGCCCCTGGCCAACTTTCACAGAGCTTCATTTTTTGAGCAAAACTGCCAAGCTTGCAATAAAGTGTAGGATGCTCATAACAATTGTGAAATTTCTATGAATATGCAGAACCTATGTAAGACTGTGTATGAGAAAAACCAACCTAAAGCAAAGCATTTCTTAAAAAAATAGATTTTTTTTTTAAAAACCAAAAAAGAAGATTAATCAAATTTTAATTTTAATTTTAAAAAAAAATCCAGTCAAGCAGATTGTAATAGATTAACTTTTGAACAGAGAAAGGTAAAACCACACTTGGGCGGCGGTGACTAGATGAGACAAAGCCAAGAGACAAAGGGGAGACCAGTAAAATCAATTTAGAAAGAATATCCTTTGCAATTCTCTGAGGAGCAAGTTATGCTTATGTGATTTCAGCGTACCTCTTTTTGGAAAGAATCAAGCTTGAATGGAAAGGTGAGTGCCATGTCTGGCACAAGTTCTTCAAATCGCTCATTAATATTCTCTACTCCCTCCATGACTGCCCATACCTGCATATGAACTCCTAAACATTAAGTGCATTACTTTGTTGCTTGATGTACAAACTTTCACTCCCTCTACAGTGCCCAAAAATAGCATTGCTTGATTTGGCTTGCTCTTGGCCTTAAACCCCTATGTAATGCAGCTCACCAGACGTGTCAAATTTACAAGAAGAATGAACGACATCACCAGTAAGCCCCAAGGATATATGCCAATGGAGCAAATTCAAGCCATCAACTGATGGACTGTACCTCTCGACTTGAAGACTTCTTTAAACTCGCCTTAGCGGCTTTCACTACATCTTTGTAATCTCCTAGGACTTCATCAAGCACCACCTCTTGGTGCCGTTTAATCTCCTGTCTACTGCCCTCCAGAAACACCTCGCTAGCCTCCTTGTCAATCTC
Organism: Polytrichum commune; assembly: GCA_950295325.1. Taxonomy (NCBI): domain Eukaryota; kingdom Viridiplantae; phylum Streptophyta; class Polytrichopsida; order Polytrichales; family Polytrichaceae; genus Polytrichum; species Polytrichum commune. The sequence continues at coordinate 24,820,067 of OX485807.1, read as the reverse complement.
TTCCACTGTTCATACCCAGCACTAATTTCCATAAGAAGAAACAACAAGCACTATAATTGTGGTAAGTGCTAACTCCACCACACCAGTCCCAGTTACATAACATCATCTGATCCATGGAGATTCCAGATTATCTCCCATATCTGTATTTTTGTAAATGCAGATACAAACTCCCCAAACGTTTGGACCAAATTAACATATAAATATTGCTTATAAAAAGCATCACAGTTATAGCACAATTCACGTCAGATTAGTACAACAAATGGATTGCTGCAGACATGAAGTAATGGTGTACTAATCTTGTAAAAATCTGATAAACACATCAATAGAAAGAGAACTGCTGAATTATAACTTGACGGTGTAATATGTGAGTCATAAACCGACAACTCACATGCATGTATTTGTGTGCAGTTTTCCATTATCAAATGAATTGACTACATCATTGCCATTTCTAGAGTTGTGAGCATAGTTGCTACAAGACAAGCAAATTTGGCTGGAGACTGCAAAATGTTTCATAACGGAACAGAAAAGTTAGCGTCAAACCTTCGTCCTCTTCATTAATTTCCTCTGGGATCTCATTCTGCTCCCAAGATTTCTTAAAGATGTCTTCAAAACGTGACACTCCTCCATCCTGTGTAAGATATATACACTAATGTTCAGTGCCATGTCCTCCCAGTTGTACTTGACACAATAACCACAACATGAAATATTTTCTAATTCGAATTGCACTGCAAAGCAGTGCATCGAATTTTGGCTAGAAATGAAAAAGTAATCCCCCATATGTGTGGGCAACCTGTGGCCTTCACATGAAATGATATGATGACCCTCATCTGTACTGTCCCAGCCAAAATTGCTTCCAGCATATATAAGATCTCTTGTAAGAACAGTGCATCACCTAATGTAAAAAGTGAACAGTAACCCATGAATGCTAATCAAAGTGAAGTCTGATAAAGCTCAGAACACTTGAAAGGTTTTGACTCTGAGAATAGACAAATCCATTGACACTTACCTTGTTGAGTATTGAACTCTCTTGTGCCTGTGACAATTCTAAATCGTAAGCTGCCTCATCCCACCAGTCTTTAGGCTCCAACAAAGGCTGCAAATAGAGAAAACAATTTTACATGTCACAAAATGTAATGCAATCAATTGCTAAACTTAAACCTCTGACCTTCCTGTAATTCTCAGCTTTTTCACATAGTGCTCAAGAATAATCAACTATGTGCTCAAAGCTCAATTGGAGAGAGCACCAAATTCGATATGGAGGATCATGTGATACATAACACCAGATTTGTTCTTGAGATATTTATTTTTTTTAAGTGCCTCCAAGATATGTTACCATGATCATGAACTACACTGAGGACATCAACAACGAATAGGACATAACCTTCAGCATGTTGCACTCAACCAGGGAAATTAGAGGTTCAGACAACTCACCTCTGGAATTCCAAAGTCAATACCATGTTTAAGACCCGGAGCAACCTTCTGAAGGGGCCCACCATATAGAATTGTTCGAACCCAGTCCCCATTCAATGCTCCTTGAGGAGTTTTTTTGCCAGAGGTTTGAGTAAGGTCAAAACCTCCTGGTCGGAAGGGATGATTATTGGTGCTTCCTCTCACAAAATCCTCAGGGTGAGATGGTTTTCGCAGTACAGAAGAGGAATTTTGAGCATTGAGCTTTGCATGTTCTGTCTCAACCTAGCCCACACCCATAAAATCAGGTAAATCACTACATCCACAATGTTGTGGGCAACTCCAATGATAGCCAGTGCATTAAGAGATGAGACTTGTTGTGTAATTCCCACCTATTTCCAAGTGAGGTACCTATTCTCATTGTCATAATGATCACAGATAAGACATAACTTCTGCATTGCTTTATGTTTTGCACCTCCTGTTCTTCTTGCTAACAAACTTAAAGATGTCATTTTAGCCTCCACCACAGGACTTTATCAACGTATAAGGAACACTAATAGTTTAGATTTTTAAATACATGCCATAAAAGACACAAATGGAAAGAATACAAATGAGTGCGAATGTCACAGACTTCCTCAAAATCAGGAATCCAATCCTCCAAGCTATTGCATCCATCCTTCTTCACACGTCTGTACGGAGGTTCCCAGACTGGGACAACTGCTAGCTTTGGCAGCGATGGTTGTAGCTCCGTTACTCCTAAACCATAGATAGGAAAGCATATGTGTAAGAAACAGGGACAAATTATGATCAGCAAAACTGCATCAGTAATAAGGTAATCAAGCCTCTGAAGGTAAATAACACCACACAGAGGTCATACAACACCATCAAAAACAAACACCCCTGACACATGATCAAAGTAATTCTTCAATTGCAAAAGGGAAATGACACAGATTAAGTACCTTCACCAAACCAGTCAAAGTCCCACATCTTTCCAGCGAGTGCAACATCGCTGGCATCCTCATCCAGGCAGGGTGTGAGATATTCCTCTTCAATTTTCCTCCGAGCACTTTCAGGTGTCTCAGGTGGAAAGGGCGGGGGCTGCACCCACACAAAGAACACAGTACATCACAACTGGACGCCAAAGTACCCTACCCCAGAAAAAAGCTACAAAACCTTTGAGGAGGATATGTGAGAAAAGTGACATAGGTTTGAAAAGTAATAAGCCTTCAATGCAGATGCTTCCAGATGAATATCAGAATTTTACTGCATAATGATGAGCAAACCTAAGCACCGGCTAGAACAGTAAAACCCAGTGCAATGTGCAGTAATAGACTGTAATTGATATTCACTATCCTTATATTGTCTCTCAGAAACTCGTACTTACATTTGTAGACAATCACATAATAGAGATAACCTCATAGCTCATAACAAAAACTACAAAGAAATGATGGTATTATGTTCCAAGAATACAATATCATGATATCAGAAATGGTATTTCCTTCATCTTCCTGCAACTGACACACCTTCTAACAATATAGACCTAAGGACAACTACATTGCAACCAGACATTGTAGCAACCTTCCAAGAATGACAACAAGAAGATTTTGCCTTGGGAAGCATCAAGTCATCAACTACAGTTTGAAAGCATCACAAGATGATATTGATGTATACTTTAAGGAACTAACCTCCAGACTCTGTTGAGTCAAGGTTTAAAATCAGCTACTCCTAGCAGTCATGTTCATCAAATTACCTCAATAGCCTCTGTAACTTCAAGAGTTTGCCTCAACAACTATGGATAGAAAATGGTGACATGCAAGTTTCTTACAAGTATGAGGTCTGGAAGATTGCTCAATGGAGAATCTCGACAAACTTCTGGCAATGGCTCCACAGAAAGATGCCCACCATAGCCTGTCATCCTAACCTTGAAGGGGAAGTTCCCCCCTGCATTCACACATCACCCCATTCATGTCAAATAATCCCACCAGCTAGTAAGTTCTCACCCTTCCTATTCAATCAGTAGCTGACCTCAAAACCTTGAATCCGACAATCATGTCGGATAAATATTTACATTTAGTTATAATAGTGATGAAATGCATGCTAAAAATGAGATTAGAGAAATTGCAACAAGGTTTCAAAAAAAGTTGGAATTCAACTGCGGATGCATCTACTCCAAATTCCAGCTCCTTTCATTCTCTACAAGATCGCTGCAAAGAATTCAACCTATGTGCTCTTAGATAATCCTTGCCACATTCGATAAAATTACAAAAGCTGAAACCTTTTCAACATTCACACAATATTCTTTCTGCTGTTATCACATCAAACCTCTCTGACGGTTTTGATGAATTTTCAATACCAAACCCTGAACCCCAGAGCTTCACTCTGATAAACGAAGTCGATGAATGGAGATGAAGTGCAAAGACATTAACATAATCCACTATCCTCACCAAAGAAAGAATGGTGAAATCACAATTCAGAGTGCTAAATTTCAAGACGTTCAAAATGAGAAACATGGTGTCCTGGGAACTCAACATGTCCCAAAAGGATGTGAATAATTTCTTCCAAGTTTCACATGACCAACCATGACAAATGACATGCAAAATCCTCATGACCACTTCAGGGACCTTTCGCTCCAAAATTCTGGACCAAAGTGAATATTGTCCAGCTCCCTGGACTTCCAAAATTTCGTAGGCTTCTGCTACCATTGAATCCAAACCACATGCATAACCGGGGAAAAATGCAAGATGCTTGAAATTCCATGTGTGGGGATCGGATCAGGTCCACTTCTGATGCGTTTTGAGCAGGAATCGTACCTATTCGTGGCGTCATGGTGACCTGGCTTGAGAATTCTGGTGCATTTGGCGTCGATTCCTGTCGATAGGTGATTGTGCAATTGCGATGCGATCCGATCGATCGATTGCGAGCTCCGTGCGTCCTCCCCTGTTGCTCGCGAGTCCAGAATTAGGGTTAGGGTTTGCGATGATATGATCACATGGCGAAGTTCGAACATACCTTAGCCCGCTCATATGATGTTTGCTAACTTTAATTTTTTCCTTTCTCAAATCGTTGAAGTGGCAATCACTATGTAGCCAATCATTAAGTTCCATTATCAAACATTAAGACACATTATCCTCCCAATTATTATGCATGATAAAATTGGGTGATTTGAGTCAACCTTTTGGAAAGATTGGCTTTCATGGAATTTCCATGACCTCAAGTAAAGTTTTTGGCAGGTCATGCTATAACACAAATTTAAGATAAACATGCCTAAATTGAAAACCTAAACACCTATATTTTGAGTGGTATGTCATTAGGTGTGATTTCAAAAATAGACACCAAAAAGACATGTATATTAAAGATATTGGACTACGTGCTCATAATATATTAACCATTATGGGTTAAATAGTCAACATGATTGGGTTGTATGACCACTTGATGGGTATGAGTGTCTTCAGTTTGAGAATGAATAAGATATTCATCTAAGCTCCAAGATGAGGGTAGGCGGGCAAGTCATTAATGTGGAGACCTATAGTTAGCTTAAGTGTGTATAATTCTATGGGAAGTTTTTCAAATTCCACCAACAATGTATAATAGTATGTCAAGGAACACACTTTGATGCGAGTCATCAAATGTATTTTCATGCCTTTTCCAGAATCCTTTCAATGAGGACTTTTCGAGGAGGAGGCTTATACCGGTAGTCCTTTCCGAAAATGCCACCCTCTGAGGCGGCCACATCACTTGTCTACTCTCTCTCTCTCTCTCTCTCTCTAGGTCTCCAAACTTAGAGTGATGTTTAAAATCTTCATGCATCTTCTCCCCCCCCCCCACCCCAATATATATAAGTTTAAAGCATTCAAGCATTGAATAAATGGAAGTTTTAGCTCCTTTTAACATGACTCCAAAGCTTTTATACATGCAATTTGACACTTTAGTTCATGGCTCAATATAGCCATGTGAGTAGAAATCAACTCCAAGGTGTTCATATTCACGAGGTATGTCTATATGGTCACTACCAAGGTCAAATCCCTATATGTAATGTATTGCTAACTAACATATACGGAGGGTGGATTATGAGCATGGTCCAAGCTGGATAAACACATATTCCATAATTATAGCATGGAAACCGTGGAAGAATCATAATGGGTTACTATCCCTCCCTCGAAAGTATTATGACATAGCATTTGCAAAAGACAACATTGCTCACCTCGTGGGTGAATCAAGCCAATGAGAATTTGGTAGAAGTCAAATTCTTTGGTTGTGAACAACCACCAATATTATCCAGCATCTTTGTACTTGACCTATTATTATAATTTTAGCATGTTTAGTATTATAATAATCTACTAGTAAGTCTATGTGCATTCAATACAATTGGGCTAGACTTTGAGTTACTTACGAATCCAATTGTGTTTGGGTTTGGATGAATATCCATATATAATATTAAATATTTGTTTAATTTGTTTTTGGGATGAAACTCCTATGTTGCAATCAATATGTATTTATTACACAATAGTTTTGTAGGTTGAAGGGTTTGGGGTGTATTCTATATTCAATATGCATGTATTATTTTGATGTTATGTTGAAGTAGGTTTCAAGTGCTCTACCCAATGTGCTTATATTGGTTAACCATTAGCTTTGGGCTGCATATTTCTTGATGATATATTGTAGCCTATGTTTAGGGTGACTTCGTGTTGTTGTGATTCATATATTAATTTGAGACAATGGAAAGTCTCAACTATATGGTCATTACATAGGTGTATCCCATCGTATGCAATGATGTTTTCCTAAGATTCATAAAACAAATGGAGAATAGACTTAACTTACATTAAATATTGCTCAAGACTTATGAATTTTCTTATTTGTCCAACCAATTGAGAATGCTCCATGTGCTCCAAGTGTTGAGGAATCCAAGTGTAGAGAGAGAGAGAGAGAGAGAGAGGGGCCAATAATGAACACAACGGGAGGACCTATGTATTCATTTAAGGTATCAATTAACATGCACTTTTGATAACCATGATTAAATAAAGAATTCCAATTTTCAATATAATTCTTGTTAGTGTTTCATCTTAGATTCCTTAATGCAACACAAATTTGAAGACATAAATTTGATCACTAGAAGATGAAGAACAAGAAAAACTATCTAAATAACACCCACATATCTCAGTATGGGTTGCCAAGCATTGAATTTTTTTTTAGTGGTGAAATATAGTCAACAAGTTTTTTAAAATCTAAATTCCTTTTTTTGGAAAATTTTAGATCAAGTTCTCAAAACAAAATTGCAATAAAATCAATTATTCTGACCAATTTTTAGTTAATTCAACATATTTTCATCTGTTTATGGTGATTTAATTTGAAATAAGGATGAAATTGCTATAGTCTATATTTCGTTGGTGCCACTTAAGTGAGAAACAAAAAATCATAGAAAATGGGTTGTTTGACATGGAGTGGTTTTTGTTGACACGGACTTTTCTAGTACAACTCATTGGTTCAAGGTGGTGTTGACCTTATAGGAGCACTTTCATAAACTTGGAATGATGATAACTCCAAGATCACATCTTCCTTGTTTTTTATGAAACAATATTTCATCTTGTAGAGCTTCTTGAGTTCTTTTCATAAGCATTAGTCGAGTTTCTTAACACTCAATCATTTGGACATAGCCATCATTCTAAAATCATTTTTTCTTTGGTGTATTTTTCAATGAATCCTCCTTCAATACTTGGACTTAAGAAGGAAGTTTGGACTCTTTAGATTCAATTTCACAAGTCACGTGTATCCATACCTTATCCAAATCTTGAAGTGGAAGAATGAAAACATTGTGAGTGATTGAAGATTTGAGTGCAATGGTTTTGTTGTTGGGGTTTGCCACTTCACCATCTTCTTTGGGAAAAAAAAAATTGCTTGACATTTTTTTAATTGCCCCAACTTGGGCCAACCCTCAACACCATCTAACTTAGAATCTGGCTACATTTGTTGTTAACTCACATTCATGCTAGTCATTGTAATAAGTGTGTTACCCAAAAATGCCTTAATTGGATCTACCATTGACCTCACGTGTAACATAACTGATAGCCAACTACTCGAGCTACAAATGATAAACAATGAGAACATTTTCAGTCCAAATGATAAAAATGTGAAAGGGTAGACAAGGATGCAAATGATTGCTATATGCAATTGCTTCTTGCATGCCACCCACTTTATCATATGTAACCATAGTCCTTGAACTTGCTAGAGCTTCAATGAACATAAAGTATGTGAGGGCAAGGAAGGCATGATAATGGTAGGAAATAAAAGGATGAGAGGGGAGGAGAGCATTAGGAGGGATAGAAAATTGATTTCATTTGATTTTTGCTATATTGTTTAATTGGTTGCAATTGGGTTTCCAATCTTGCACATATTTGCACTTGATTAGAGAAGAAACTAGCCTTCGCCAGAGGTGAGAGATGGGGAGTGATTTTTCCCCTTCCTTTGGAATTTCTTTGTCCATTGAAATAAGAATTTGTGGATGTGGCAATTTTCAAATTTCAATTTTGTAGATGTATTTGGCATCTTCTTACTAATATGCAAATGACCTATGAAGTATACAATGATATTCCACTAAATTTGTACATCAACCCTAATAGGTAATAAATATATATTGTATATTCTCCTACTCATCAAAATTACCAAATATTTTTTAAATCAAATAGAACACATGTCAAACAACACCAAATTCTGACAATCATTCCAAATGCTTATAATTTGCACGCAGTGAAATGTACCGGAAACACAAAAACCTTGAGGAAAAACATTTGAACTGCTATCAACAAGTTTATTTCACAAACCATCTTGTTTTCTAGCCTTGCAGTTTCCTAAATAGCAAATGAATAATGTTTGTCGCACTATTTGAAAAAGTGTAAGACCTTTAGTGGTGAAGCTCTATGAGATGAAAATAAGAGATTATGTATATTTAGGAAGTGCCTAATATATTGGAATGTCCAAAGGACATGTTGCGGTCCACTTTCGCTTCACACTAAGCTTGAGGGCCCATCAACAGGATTTCGATATCCCACGGTACGGCCTTTGGATGATTTTCAAGGGCCCTTAAATTTTCATGGTCACGGCTCTTTGTCCCTGAGACTTGCATTTCGGTACAATAATACATCATCCAATTGAATTGAAGTCCTTGTTGCTTGCAATCTGGGGATGTGGATCTATATGATAACCTGCTTACGAGAATCTACACTTTGTGTGCGCAATTTCTTTCTATCAGTCTTGGGAGGCTGCGCACTCCTTGAACCTCTTGTTTTGCAATCACTGCTGCGCAATTCAGCAATTTGGAGTATGGAGTGCTCAACCCAGATTTCTCAACGGAGTGCTGTGGCTTTATGGATCCCTTGAATCTATTCAGAGTGACAAGAAGTCAAAGAAGGTAGGGCACTCACTCAAATTCGACTTTGTTTGAATCGGAGGTGCCACTCACAAATTTCAGGTTTCTCGTTTCTGCATGATTGTTTCTGCGAGAGCTTGATGAGTAGGTGGATGCTTGTTCAGGTACTGCATAAAATTTACTCGGTATTCAATTGAATAAAGAATCAGCCTCAAAAATTCAGGGTTTAGGGTTCTGGATATTTTCGAATGGAGTTAACCTTGGAAATAATACCTGCTTTCGAGCACCCGGGCAATTTATCAGAAGGGCGTTCCGAAATCCTTATTAGCATGAACTACTTACAGATCGGTGGGTTTCAGCATGATACCTAAAAAAAAAAAATCTTCATGAAAAAAAAAAATCTTCATCCCTCTGTTTAAGCTGCGCTTTAGTTGAATAAAAGTTCGCCTCAAACATACAGCGTTTAGGGTTCAGGGTTTAGGATATCTTCGAATGGACTTAACCTCCGAAATGATACCTGCTTTTGGGCACCAGGCAATTTCTCATAAGAGCGTTCCGAAATGTTGAATAGCCATGAGCTACTTAAAGATCGGTTGGTTTGAGCATGATACCGAAAAAAATCTTTATCTCGCTGTTCAACCTTCGCTTCAATTGAACTAGCCAAGGTGTCTTCAATTAAACAACGTGAACGGACTTAACCCAAAGAGATTGAACTACGTGCATTCCACAGTTTATTTGATTACAACCTTGTGCAATAGGAGGAATTGAGCTTGTTACAGAGGAAGTTGGTCTCTATAATCTCCTGCAAGAGACAGATCATTCTTTTATGCACTTCACAATGAACTTTGGGCCTCATTCTTCAGATTTTGTGAACCCACCTAATGTGCATTCAGATTATTTTTGGCAAGGTGTTTAATTTGAATCTTGGTGGATTGAAGAAGGCTTTATCCAAAGAGTAACAATGAGGTGTCGGCTAATGAGAGCTTAATGCCACTTTACTATGCCTGGCACTCATGCATGAAACTAAGGACCCTGATTCTTGGAAAGTTCTTCTCGAAGCTATACAAAGAGATCATCCTAACACATGCTTGAGAATGCTACAGCAAGAAGTTTGTCACAAGTAGCCATGTCTGAGGCGGAGGACGGCAAGGATGATGGCAAGCCCTTGGACTCCAGCCTGGGAGAGCTGTTGGCCACCATGGCTACCACCATAGCCAATGCCTCACATGTTTCTGTGGTGATTGCATCTTTGAACGCACTTGCGTCCATGTTGTATGCAGTCCCAGAGGATCTCTTTTCAGGTGTGGCTCTCACTTACTTGCAGACATGTCGAGTTCTAAAAGTTCTGTAATATTCTGAGCAACCATGTATGGATGGCAGGCTGGTATGAAGGGGTGTTTGTTTTAGTACTGATACTCTGAATTTCAAAATTCTATAGCAGTTTTGTGAAAAAGTGAGGACTGAATTGTGAACCCTAAAGTGTAGGGTTGGCAAATTAGGGGTCTCGAAATTTGCAACTGCATGGTTTTGAATTTATATTTCCTGATTAGGCTTTTGTGTCTTTCCCTTGATTCTTAAGGAAGAACTGCAAGGAAATTTTGCAAGGTTCCAACATTATAATTTGTGGCTCTGTGCAAAAGAGCAAGTACACCACCATTTTTCTAACCAGTTTACATATGGTGAAGCAGTTGCAGGGGAAGACTGTGGTATTCACTCACAAGTAGCTGCAGTAGAGAAGGTAATCAGGATGAACTCACAACTCAAACTCTTTTGCCATTGTGGCAGAATTTGTGAAGCAGCACAAAGTTGTATGAGCACTAACTTTGTCACCTAATGATAATGCAATTATTGCTCTTAATGTTACCCTTATTTATGAAGGACAATGTATTAGCAAATTTTTATTCCTCAATCTGGTCTTTGATCCCTTTTGGCAACCTTGAATTGGTTACAACAGCTGGCAGCAGTCTGCAAGAGGAAAGCTCTTGATGCAGATCAGAGAGCAGACGTGTATATAACATTGAGGCATTCTTTATATGGAAGCCGCTTTTTCTCTACATTGGCAACACTTCTCTTGCACCGTGCGTACTCAACCCTATTTTAAATCTTATTTTCTCTCTCTTTCTCTGTCTTGTTCTTGATGTAGCACCATAATGTAGCATACAATCTGAGTGTGAATTCACTCTAGCCAACAACTTGAGATTTATAATTTTCAGTGTATATATTTACGATAGTGAGCACTTTGTATTAGGTGCAGCACTAGTACATCATTTTTCACCTTCTCATGGAGTGGTTGCAATTTTTTATCCTCATTGATTGATTATTGCATCAAACCTCAGGAAGCGCCAAAAGAACAGGATAAATTGTGCACAGTCCTTCAAACACAAGTTCTTTCCATCTTATCTGAATTACTGTCTAGCATGCATCCATTAATGTATTTGAGGATTTTCTGTATTTGCATTTGGTATGTTTGTTGAGGGTTCCTGTTGCTGCATGCCAGAGGTTGCCCCGGACTGGTTGGCTTGTTTCCCATCATCTGCGCTGAGGTGGCTTTTTGATGAGTTTTTTAAACAAGCTCCGGCATCAGAGGTGATTCTGATTTTAGCGCCATCCATTGCTCTGGATCACAGAATGGATGAAGATTTGGACGGTGGTTTAGACAGTGGTAGTGCTGTCAGTGCTCAAGCTAAAAGGTCCATGTTATTTCATCTCACTTTCTTTGAGCAATCATTTTTTAGGGCTTCCAGAGTTGGTCTGGTGCTCAACCTTCTTTATTTCATTCTTGTGCAACCAGTTCCTGATTCCAGCTGAGTTTTATTGTGGTACCTGCAATTTGTTCTAAGATTTTTTCTGGCAGGTTATTAAATCTGTGCTTAGTACAGCAGCATGGTGTAAAGGAGGTGGCTTTATCATTTGGCTGCTCTAATCTTTCTGAGGCGAAGCTCTCAGAAGGTGGATCTGGCAATGTAAGCCGAGGGAGTTTGCTGAAGGACGTTTTTCAGATTGCACAGCTAGTTGTGTCAATTCCAGACAGAGCAGGCTTGAAAGCTCCAATTGCTCTTGAATCTCCGTATCCTTTTTTTCAAACATGCAGTGTTGCAGAGCTGTATTTGTTTGTGACTTGCTTGTCACATTGATTTTGCTTCACTATTTATTTGTTTCATCGATGGTCCTATCTAAGGGGCACTTTACACTGGAGCTTGAGATCCCATGAACATTGAAACCTGAAAACTTTCATTGGTGGGAAAGGCCGATACCATCCCACTTCACTTTATACTAGAGCAATGGATAACATTTCATGGTCTACTGGATTTTGCGTCAAGCCAACCTCAAAGATTTGGGTCTAATATAACACTAAACTGGGAGACCTTTGCACTTCAAAATCTCACAACCCTTGATATATTGTACCTTTTTGTGTAGAAGGGCTCACATGAGTGGGATGGTAACGACATGTCGGTCGTGTATGAGTTTCAAGGGCCCTCACAGTTTTATGGTCACGGCCCTTGGACATAGTGTAAAGCAGGCCTAAAATTTTGTGTTATCCAGAGTTAGTTCCGTGTTGGGATTGTTGAGTTATGCCATTCATCATTGCTTTTACTAGCAATTTCACTTTGACTATTTGTGATGATTCTTTTTGCTTGGATGAAAGTGAGATTTTGACCTTAATTTTAAACTCAGTGCATTTTACCAGTCAATGTCGAGACAACTGTATTTGGCTGCTGAAGAACGCTGGGAAAAAATTGGTAAATCTTATGCAACGGTTGAAGAATGTGCTAGTGATGGAACATTTGTGTTCATTGGTGAAGTTATTGGCAGACTCTGCCGACGTGGGCATGCAGGTGTGTGCAGATGATCTTTCATGTCCTACTTGGTTGTGAAATATGTGCAAGTGTTATGCAAATTGTTTGAGCAGATGAATTTCTATAGACTACACTAAATAGTCTGATTAGTGTGGGCCACAGTAATTCTCTGGAACTCACATTAATTTCAACCCACCCCAAATGTCTAGTGTAAAATTAATTTGGGCCATATTAATTGTTTTTATATAAAAGTGATGTGGGTGACTATTTTATTTTATGCTACTTTTGCCCTTACTACCACAGGTGCTGGTTGGAAGTCTCCAGGAAGACTTATGGGAAGACTTGGTGGCTTTGGCCTACACCACCCTGACTGAATAATTACTGTGGCCCAAAGCAATTTTTCACCCACACTATTAGGACTATTCAGTGTAGTAATGATCAAGTTTTCCTATTATTAAGGTTGCATACAGACAAATGGCTGTTGGTTAACAAATAGCTATATTCTGAGCACGTATCTGATGCAAAGCGTCCATGCAGATGTGATATCCTCAGTTTATGTGCCCCTGCTTATACAGCACGAGGCACAAGCCCTTAGCAACATAGGAGCTGAACAGGAATTAAAATTGGAAGCTATCAAGTCCTCTTTGCAGAAGACATTTTGGCCTGCAATTGCTTTATCAATCAAGGATTCGCATGCAATGGAGAAATGGGTGGAAGCTGTTCTGAAAGAGATGGCATCTAAGAAAGTCTCAGACTGGCAAGCATATTGTATCTTGTGGATGACTTTTGGATCTCTTCTACCTAAACACACATTGACAAGGTATGTCTTAAAGTCCAGGAAGAACAAGCTGAAAGATTATTTAGAAGACATGTTACATTCTTGCATATGCCCAGCTTTGAAAAATTTAAATTTTCTTAGATCACTGAAGGGTTTGGTCTGTTTAGGCTCATTTAGACAACAACTTTTGACATATGGACTTACTCTGGTCTAATTTGCAGAATGGTTTTTCTGGAAAAGTGCCTGTTTGTCAAGATACTTCCCGTTTGCTGCTTAAAATGGGTTTTACAGTTTGCTGTGTTGCACTCTCCACCAACACCAAAAGTGGATCTCCAAAGATCGGCAGTGAATGAAGGTTTGAGTAGAGAGACAGATGTTGTGCGGCAACTTGGACAAGCTTGGTCATCAAATGACTTTATCCGCTCAGCTTCATTGCCCAAGCAAGCATGTATCCTCTCTTATTATTGGAGAAGTTCTCCTGTATGGCCTTGTGACAATTAGAAATTTTCCAACCAGGCTACTTGAAATCAATAGACTTATTCTTTAAATCAATGGGACTTCTCGTTGAGAGTTCATTGCTTATGATTTTCCATTGGTTGTTTCGCATACAATATCAATAATTGTTTCCACTTGTGGTGCATGGTCGGAGGTAGTGTTTGAATTTGAATGAAGGACAACCATTGGTTCATTGAGGGCCAAACTCCATTTTGCACATCTTGCCATGCCAAAATGAGTTTGACCTCAAATGAACCAATATAGAACATTGATTGTTTAGACTGCCACACTATCCTCCAAGCATGCACTGAAAACTTACCGAACATCAAAGGTTTGTATACAAAACAACCAACTCTTGAGCAAAGTTATGCTGAATTAGAGGATAAACTATGTTGTTACCCAAGGTTCAGTACTTGAGAGCTGTTCATTACTGGAGTTCCTTGAACTCTCTATTCCTTGAGTTGATGGATATAAAGCCCTGTAGGAACCAACCTCTTATGCCTCACTTTTAGCCTCTTACTCAAGATTGACAAAAGAAACGAAGCATAATAGTCCTGCATTGTAGCACCATAGAGTAACCACTTGTGACCTCATATGTACAGTTTTGTGGATAATGAGCTGATTGTTCTGATAAACCTACTTTGTCTTCATTATGTACAGAACAGCAAAGAGTTCGAAACCTTTTTTTAATTCCCTAGTATGTGTTCCTTTCTCAAAGGCAAAGTTGATACTGTTTTCTGCTTAACCAAGGATTTCCAGATTTGACAGCAGCAGTTGGAATCTGTGTGAGGACCATGAACAAAGGAGAAATGGAAAAATGTGGCAATCTTATGCACTCCATTCTGCAAGGGGTTACAAGTGCGTCCATTAAACCTGCATTGGTTAACAAATACATTTAGCTGGGCTGACATTCACTCGAGAAACATTAGGCTGAGGAAATTACTACTTTGAGATATATGAAAAGTTTTATTTTGGAGGAGTCTTTTGGAGTTCTGAAATCAGCTGTGCTTTTGATTGCAGACAGGCTAGAGAGCCCTCTTCCACTAGTTCGCGAAATGGCAAAGCGAGTCGCACTTGCTTTTTCTTTGCTGATCAACCCTGCAAAGCCTTTGGTGCTTGATGAGGAGGTTGAAATTGGTAGTCTTGATGACTGGGAGAGTTTACAGTATAAAGCATCTGGTATTTCTAAGGAAGTGGAGCAAACCCATGGTGTAAATAATTCTGAAAGTGCTATTCATTTGATCCAAGGGGGTGAAGAAATGAGCAAGGTGATTGGTTTTGGTCTTGGTGCGTGCCTTCCTTCCTTTACTGAAATTTTATGATTGGTATCAGATTAGTGGGTTTTAGTGCTCTTAATTTGTGGGTGATTTCACCCTTTTAAACTATTCACAAATCCCTAAGCTAGTGGCACATAAAACAATCTCTCAAAATCACTTGATGAGTACCAAAATACATCTGGACTGTTGGGCTACCCATATTGATTGTCTATTTACTGTAAATGTTAAATGTTACTAAATCCTCGAGTGTCGTCTACCTTGACATGTCATGTCTGTCTCCTCTGAAGTAAAACTATTTATCATGTCTCCCTTGGAAATCTATTCTTGAAATTTCAAGGAGCTGGAAGTGAAGGTTTTGCTACATAGTCAGCATGCACTAATTAAACTCAATCAGTGTATTTTCTTACTAACATAATGTTTATTTAGGTGCATCTGAAATTCAAGTTGCAAACAGATAGTCCAGAGATAACTGATTGTGTATTTCCCAGAATGTCTTTTGTATCTAATTGTGTATGTCATGCTTGACAAGGACAGAACTTGCAATACACAACTGCAATTACACAACTCAAGGAAATCTGATCTGAATAAGAAATCTTTAGATCTCATTATCTGTCTGCCGTTAGACCTCCTGCATTTAGTTGGGACTCCTAGTTGATTTATGCATTAAAGGTATGCGGGCCTAAAGTTCAGCACTAGTCTTATGCAGACGCCTTTATTTTGGGTGGTATAAGCCAAGGTTTGTATTTAAGAACGGACACCAAAGAGACACATGTTACAATGAGATTGGACTATGTGTTCAAAATGAGGACACCATTCTAGGTTCAGTAATTAGCATAATCGGAAGGTCCTATGTGATCACCTATAGAGAAAGAAGAATCTTCACATTGACCATTTATAGCTTTTGCATGTCAACTATGATTTTGACACTTGAAGCGACAATCTTCATGTTTCACATTTGCTAAGTGGATGAGAGGATTTGTGTTCCCATCCAACAGCCTAAAGTATATCTGGAGTTGGAAGTGTCCATTATAGACCCACATACCTAACATCCTTTTTCTTAAGTCAGATGCAGAAAAACAGGAGAGACGACGCCAGAGGAGAGAACGACATGAACAAAAGTGTTTAGAAGATGACGATCCTGATGCTATTATTAATCTTGGTGAAGAAAGTGGCGAATGGTTGGGAGATGGTGAAAAGAGCACCGGGGATTTGAGTAGTGACAATGATAGTGATACTGATAGCATGGGCTCCTTACAGCCTTACGACATGTCAGATGATGACTCTGAGTTGGAGAAACGCAAGCTTCCCTCACAATTGAGAGACTGCGCAACAGCATTGCTCAAACCAGATGACCCTGATGCAGTATGTAGCCTTCCATCTCCTTAGGAAAAATTTGCAAAACTGGAAAATGATGTCTGAAATGTGTTGATCGCAACAATCCCCACACCAGTTGGTAATGTAGTAGTTCTACCTTATTGCATCCAATTTGTGCAGGTTGAAAGGGCCTCAAAACATGCTGAAAGAATCAACCTTACTAAAAATTGGAGAAATTGAAGTAGATGACTGAAATGTGTGGGTGGCTCAAACCCAAGGCCTTAACCCAGGTCCCATGGCAACTCCGAGGTTAAGCCACCTAAGGCTGGAATAGTACTTGGATGGGTGACCTTCTTGGCCCATAATTTCTGGTGCACCCTATCACCTATGATCCACCCAATCATAGTGGGAGTCTCTGGGTGAACCGGATATTCTTACCCAACGATGTGGGAACCTAGGGGCTTGACCTTGGGAGAGATAGGTGTAGGCCAACTTATCCACACCCATTAAAAGGTGTTCAGTTTGGAAGGAGGCAGTAGTCTTTAGGGTCCATCTAATTCTTGTGATGCCCGTTTCGAGATTACATAGACATAGACCAACTTGAAAATGAAGCAACACCATAAGTCACGCTGGTGGCAACATTGGAGTCATCTTTTTTTCTTGGAAATGTGTCAATCACCAATCCCCACCAGTTTTTAGTGCAGTGATTCTATTTGATTGCCTCCCATTTGTGCAGGTTGAAAGGGCCTTAAAAGTTGCAGAAGAACTGATTAGAGCAGCTCCTGTAGAGCTTGATAATGCAGCAGAGGAGCTTGTGCGTGCTCTTGTACATGTGAGGGTTAGCTCCATTGCAGTCGAGGATGAAGAAGACGCACTTGACAAAAGGCGACATGGGGCACTTGTGGCTCTGCTTGTGTGCGCTCCTCTTAGCTCTGTGGTGATCATCACTACAGAAATCTTCTCTGCGCACATCGATATTAGCCAGCGCCTTCTGCTCCTTGATTCAATGTCAGGTATATTAAGCTCGTCACTCAAACCAAACTATGCATTTGTCAGTGAGCAGTCATACCTTACAAAGCCATTGGTAGCAAGAAAATGCGCCAGTCTGGTGGGCACGCTCTAAAAGTGGAGCTGAGTTGGAAGTTCAGAAGCAGATTGCAAGTTTGAGGAAACTGTTCCTCTGGACATGCCCTTTTCCATGCCATCCTAGGAACAGGGAGAACCGACAACTACACCTTTTTGTCTAATTAGTGTGGGTTACCATTTAGAGTTACGCATTATATTAACATTTTACCAAGAGTATCAATTTCTACCCAAATAACATAAGTACACTAAATATGATATTTAGTGTCACCAATTCTAATTTCTTGCTCAATACTAATTGTAAACCGCGGTTTAGTGTCACCAACACTGAATGTTAATTCCACATTATTTGTCATTCCTCTGTACATTTTGGGGGGGGGGGGGCTATAGATTTACAGTGTTGCGATTATTGTCACTTATCAAGAGATTTTTCATCCAAATTTCAATCATCCATGACAATATTTCATCACAAGTTGCTGACAAGAGGAGGTAGGGTTTTGGCCAATGGATGAACTCATCCATTATCCATGACAATATTTGTTAACTTGTTCATAAGAAGTGTCATCCGAAAAGTTACCATAGTGATATAATATTCCATATGACACTAAATATTATATTTGGTGTAGGTAGTATCCACACCAAAAAATTTGATAAAATGTAGTTGGTAAAAAACGACAATGTTGAGAAAAAGTTATAGAAACATGTAACTTTGAATGTCTAACTCACACTAATTAGACAAAGAAGTGTACACTAAATAGTCCTATTAGTGTGGGTGGAAATAATGTGGGCTTGGGTCTTCCCTAAGTCTTCCTAGAGACTTCCAACCAACTCCTTCAGTATTAGTTTCAGTATTAGTTCAAGGGCAAAAATAGCATAACATAAAATAGTCACCCACATCATTTTCCTAGAAGATCAATTAATGTGGCCCACACAAATTTTAAACTAGAGAGCCTACGTGGGTTGCAACTTATCATGGCCCGCATGAATTCTCATTATGGGAATCAATGTTGGTTCTAGAGAATTACTAGGGCCTACACTAATAGGACTATTTAGTGTAGTTACTAGTCAATCAATTGAAATGGGATGAAAGCTCCGAACCTTGGCCAAAAGCTGACTACTTTCAAAGAATAAAGAGAATATTTTGTATTTTCCTCAAAGCATAACCAATAGACTACTAAAGAAAACCAGTTCGCTTTGGAAGATTTAGGAAATTAGCTGGTTGTTCTCAAACTCTCTCCCTTCTCTTCTGCTCATTACGTTGGGAGCATTTTCTACCAGATGCTGCACAGGAACTGGCTGGAAAAACTGTTGCTAGAGAAAGGAATCATCGGCTCCCACAGCAAGGAGGACTTATCACAGAGCTTGCAGGAGGTTCTTCTTCACAAGGAGCTCCCTGGTATGGACCAGGGAATTATCAAGCTCCTGCAGGCTCAACCCCATGGTCGGAAGTACCCGCCCTTATGCCAGGAGGTGGTTCTATGTTGGGCTGGGCACATCGCTATGAACGAGTCCTTCCTTTACGGAAAGGCGATCGGCGACCAGGAAAATCCAGAACGTGGGCTCCTCGGGCTATGGCTCTACGAGAACAGAAACAAAGCTTTCCAGGACAGCAGACTACCGGCTCACATAATATACTAGCAGGCAAAGGAGAGAACCTGTTTGCTCCTGTTGCAGCTGCATTTATGCTCCCAATCATGCGTGACTACGACAAAAGGTCACATGGTGT
Organism: Polytrichum commune; assembly: GCA_950295325.1. Classification (NCBI taxonomy): domain Eukaryota; kingdom Viridiplantae; phylum Streptophyta; class Polytrichopsida; order Polytrichales; family Polytrichaceae; genus Polytrichum; species Polytrichum commune. The sequence goes on along the minus strand of OX485807.1, from coordinate 24,800,830 downwards.
TGATTTCTTGGATTCAGGATTCATAGTTCTCGGGAAGATATTGTACACTCTTGGAGTCTGCATGGAGTGCATCACAGCTCAGCCAGAAGCACCTGTGTTAGGAGCAGGTTTGCTGGAATTGCTCCGTTCAAGGTTCGCTAATTCTCCCTGTGTGGGTACATTATGTTGTCGTATAGGTGCATCAAAGGAGTTGTACACGCATGTGTTCCATGTATATATAGTCTATAGCATCCGCAGACATTATGTTGACTGTTGGTATTATGACAGGTCGTCACTTTGGATAAGGATTTGCTAAGTGATTTGCCAGCCTGATATTACTTATTGTCAGCTTGGACTAAAACAAAGTTCTCTAATGCGTCCTGTGAGTTGTTCACTGTTTCTCATATATATATATATATATATATATGTTTGTATGGGCTAGAGCAATCCATGGACATTATATTGATTGGTGGTGTTAGGATAAGGATTGGTCAAGGGACTTGAACATGTTCAAGGTGCTGTAATTCGTCCTGTGTATTATCTAGTCATGTAGGTATCAGAGTCGTTTGCTCATTTGTTCCACACACACACACACACACAGAGATATATATGTGCATCCTAGAGCCACCTGTGGACACTATATTGACTGTTGATGTTATGACAAGTGGCCACTTTGGGCAAAGAGTGGTCAAGGGACTTTCCAGCCTGAATATTCATCAGTTTTGACATTTTCAAGGTTCTGTGATTCTTCCTGTGTATGTTATGTAGTCGTATAGGTATGTCAAAGGGGTCATTCGTTCATGTGTTCCATATTTATAGGCTAGAGCAATTTGCGGTGGACATCATATTGATTGTTGGTGTTATGTCAAATGGTCACTTTGGAAAAGGATTGGTGAAGGAACTTGCCAGCCTGAATATCATTAATTGTCAGTTTGGGCATGTTCAAGGTTCTGCAATTCTTCCTGTTTATATTGTGTAGTCATATATGTCGAAGGAGTTGTTTGCTCATGTGTTCCATATATGTATATATACATATAGGCTAGAGCTATCCTCGGACATCCTCGGACATCCTTGGACTTGGACATGTTGGTGTTCTGTCAAGTGGTCACTTTGGATAAGGATTTGCCAGTCTGAATATTATTGATTGTCAACTTGGACATGTGGCAGGGCGGTTGCTAATCATCCTGAGGCGTATGTGAGACGGGCAGCATTGTATGCAGCATCACGAGTCATTGTTTCCCTTCACCCCTCTCAAGTAGTCTCTGCCGTTACTGCCACAGATTCAAGTCTTGCTACAGGGCTTGAGTGGATTCGAGAGTGGGCTCTTGGCATAGCTAACAATGATCCGGATGGGGACTGCTCAACAGTATGTCTCGCCTCCCTTCATTTCACTACCTATCTTTTTATTTAGGGACCTTAGGGGCACTTCACACCAGAGCTTGAGGGGCCGTGACCAATTAATGTAAAAATCTCTCATTGGTAGAAAATGCCAAGACCATCCCACTTCACTTTATCCTAGAGCTTTGAGGACCCCGGGGACCAAGGAAGTTTCAATGGATGAAATCCCTACATCATGAAGTCCTACATGGCATGCAATGGATATTGTTCCATGTTCTACTGAATTGTGCGTAAAGCCCATCTCAAAGAGGTGGGTCGTACATAACACAAATCTGGGAGACCACGACACTTCAAAACCTCATGACCCTTCAGTTTTTTAAACTTATTGTGTAGAAGTGCCCACATGAATAGGATGGTAATGAAATAGTGTTTGATTGAGAGCCTGGTTGCAAATCTTTACACTAACTGGAAGGCCCATGACCACACAAAATCAGTTTTAAATTTATATGGCACAACCCTTCGGTTGAGTTTCAAGGGCCCTCACAATTTCTTGGTCATAGCCCTTGGCCTTACTGTAAAGGTGCCTTTAGTGTGGATTTTAGTCACCAAACTATTAATGTGTTTGATGCTCTAATGTAATGTATGAAGTGAGAACTCTAGATACTGAACGCATGCCATAAATCATCCAGGTAGTCTCAAACCGAATACATGTGATATTTTTAAAGGGTTTATCCAGCTAAGTTACTGCCAGTGGCGTTAAATGATGATTTTTTTGTTTGTGGCAGTTGGCGATGGCATGTGTTCAGCTGCACTCAGAAATGGCCTTGCAGGCAGCACGTGCGCTCCAAACTCTGCCCTCAACGAATGAATCTCCACTTACTCTACATTCCAATAGTCGCAGCCCAATCATCTTACCCTTTTAAAATGATCATCAAAGAAAGGTTGTGAACCCAATCAACACAACATGAAGAGCTGAATTTTCTTTAGGAGGGAGTCTTTGCATGACAAAGTCAATTTGGTACAAAAGTTTCAAGAATTGAAGCAGGACTCTATCCTCAATGATCGTAGTAGAAATTTATAATTAATCACATGATCTAGGTCCCCACTTATCTCATCTGGTGGATGTGATTTTGTGCTGTCCACGGAATCCGTGGATCACATGTTGTACATTTTCAATCAGTACAAGCATGAAGGTTATGCACTGCACAACACAGGAGGACAACATGTATGTACCATGTTATCCTAATTTTCAAGTTATCCACATGTAAATGAATCTTAAATGCCATCTATTGGTGAGCTTTGCCCTGATCTCTTGAAGTTGCTCACATGTTTTTGCACAGAATGTGGCATTGAGGGATTATATCAGAGTAAACCACATAGAAGTGATGCAGTCAAATTTAAGGTAAGTGGCCCTAATTCGGTTACTCATCATATATGGACCCCTATACTTGGGAGGGGTGTGGTTCTAAGGTCAGACACCAAACAGACATGCGGTTTAAAGAGATTGGACTATGTGCTCAAAATTTGTTAACCAGGTTCAATAGTCAATTTAAGGGGGGGGGGGGGGGGATTGAGTCTATATTGCCATTTAATGAGCACAAGAATCTTCGCTTTGATAGTGAATAAGATATCAAGTGAGTTCCAAATACTATGAGGAAAATGTCTACAGTCATGATTTGGATACACATCACAGGGAACCCAATTAAAAAATGATACTCTGAAAGGCTTGAAGGCATACTGGTGATATGTATATTGGAGTTAGGTGCAACTAGTACATGATGTCACAAAACACAACATTCTCATGTTGTCTGAAAGATTGTGGATAAGGCTGGATAAGTTTGGGGCGTGTAGTCCTATGAATGCGGTCGTCGTACAAATGTGAGTGACGAAATATTTTCCTTTTTGTGGTTGGTGTTTACTGAGAATACAACTTGTGGTTTCAAATGACTGAATTTCTTAATCATGTCGGTTCTCCAAGTACTAATATATTGTCAAGTATATGGGCAAACGATACACTTCGATTACTTATCTCGAGAGCTGTACCAACAGAAGACGTTACAAACACTCCGTACAATTTTGGCAGATGTTTCACACAGCCAGACCCACATTCATATTTGTTCAAGTACTACATAGTGGATGTATCTTAGTACTGATGGTTTTCAACCTGTTTGCCTTGACTGTGGACCAACTCATGCCTGCCGTAAGGATCTTCAAAATATGATGAGTCTCTTCTGTGTAATTTGATTGTTGTTATTATTAATATTATTATCAATATTATTAGAGGATCCCACACTTGCACGATTTTCTTGTGCAGGGTATTCTTACCGCCCAAATATTCCTCCCAGTCACCATATCTTCATGCTTTCATCCTTGTTTTCACATAACATCTTTCCACTTCAAACATACACTAAATCTCAAAATTAATTCTGTAACTCAATGACAGAAACTTTGATGTAACCTCATATGTTGAAACCTTTTGTTAGACTTGGTATTGTCTTTTTCTTTCTGTTTTAAACCATTTGGTCATCTATAATGAGGGTTTTGTAATTTTTTGATACCAACATGGTATGGGTATTTGACTGTATTTTTGTTCTTGATACCATTCAGATTTATATACCATGCAAGACCTTCCATATCTAGGCAAAATTGCACTAGAATCAATATGGATGGGAAATGGTATTGACCCCGAATAATAACTTGGGTATCCCAAGATTCTCACCTTGAAATGCCCACCAAATGTCAATATTTGACTAGTGTTAAAATTTTGAAACCCATGGATAGGTTTTCTTATACCACTATTGATGCCAATTATTGATACCATGCATTCACCTATGCACCAAACCAACATTTGTCGAAACCCATGGCAAATGGAACCTGTGACAAATAAATCGCACTATTAGAACAAATGTGAACCTCTAACAAATGGATCGCACTATTAGAACCGATGTGCATGATGGGGAGTGGGGATGGGGAAGATACAAATGCAAAAAAAAAAGTTGTAGGGAAATAGCACTAGAGAATCGGAGAAGATGACGACATGACTACCTAGAATAGATAATAACCAACTAAATAGATAAATAAGGTAAATTCACACCGACCGTCCAACATGGTAAGGGCTAGAGACCTGCCTCTTTGAGTTGGACCACACCAACAATCACCAAAATGAAACACAATTAATTATCATCATAAAATAATCCCTTTTTGGATGATTTTATCCCACCATTTACATCACAAACCCCGAACTAGTCTAGAGGGACCGACTTTACATCAATTACCCACAAATCTATAGGAGTCGAACTTTTCCTAGCTCCCCTTTACTTCGTAGTCATGGCGGGCCCCACATCAAAGAGGTGGATCTAGCCCTGGTTGTCCAATGAATGGGAGGAACTGATCGCTACTTACAGATGAACCGGTTGAGATTGAGAAGTAATTGGGTGAAGTTCAAAACTTCGGAAAATCTGCCGACTGTTTTAGAGGAATATATGGAATATACCTCACATTATTAACAAGAAAATGGTAGAACCGTGAGGCTTTGTCCTTTACTATGAAAGACTACAATTATAGTTGTCCACTTTGCTCATGCCAATTCATGGCTATTTACTATACCAAACCTTTCTTGGATTTTGTGCACCTTCTTCTCAAATGCAGGTCAAGGATTTTGATATCACCCGAGATTTTTAGAATAAATAATCAAGAACTGCCGAAATAACTATAGTTAACTAGATTTCTTTCAATGCATTTTAGGGAGCAATTATAGTTCTATATGTACATATACATATATAATTATAGTTAACATCCACATTACATAAAGTGGACCAAGAATAACAAGAACAAGTAACGTCCAAGTGTGAACGCAAAGTGGTTAGGAAATTTGCTCTTGAAACGAAGAAGTTGATGCATAGCCTCTGTCCTACAGACAGAGCCAACAAACAAAACAAACAACCAATAGATCAAAACATGAAGCGGTTGAGATTGAGAAGTAATTGGATGACGTTCAAAACTTCGGAACATCTGCCGACTCAGCTGTTTCAGAGGAATATATGGAATATACCTCACATTATTAATATTTTAAAAAACAGGCAATAGAATAGATCAAAACATGTGACCAGTTGGACTTGGAGAGAGTAAGTTAGGATGTTGTTGACCAATGGTGTCCAAAACTGTGGCATCCAACACGACAACGGCCACTATGATAATTTAATATAATCCACTACAGATTTTGCCATTTGGCCTGTGCACGAAACACTGAAAGAGAGATCACAACCTGGCACCACATCCACAATGAGACTCGGTTTTTGCAAATTTGGTATCCAGCTACTAAGCTTAATTAACTTCATTATTGTTACACAGACAGACAGCATCCTGATTAATTAAATGATGTTGGGTCGCTGGGGAGAAGTGGCCACTAACTAAGGTAGGAACACCATAACCTGTGAAAGTAAGGTGATTCGGCTACGTACAACGAGTGGCTTGAAAGTTTTGTGCAATATTTCCCAGAGATGGAAAAGAGGAAATGAGGAGGAATGCAAGTCGTTTCGTAATTATGTTTCGTGTAGTTAGTTAATTAGTTACATTTTCTCAAAGAGGCGAGTAAGTCAAGTCCCCTACTTGTACAATAGAGTCTTCTTAATCTAAACATCAAAATGTTCTACGCTGCATACAAAAGACACACAAAACGGTTAACTTGATGGCACTCAAAAGTGGTCGCAAGTGGTGTGAAACAACACCTATCCGGCCAATCATTGCATCCCATCTAGCAGTGCGTCCTTTTCGGGCCACCACTTTTTCAATTAGCCATTTTGGGTCTGCACAAGAACCACTCTGCCCCTAGTCTAGTGCACCACTAGTGGTCATTGACAGGTTATGGTATTCCTACCGTAGGGGCACTTCAGACTATGGCCGAAGGTCAAGAGACCGTCGATTTCCACCAATCAAATTGCAAGAAACCAAGAGTTCAGCCTCTCGACCCTTCACACTATGGCCACAGTCCAAAGGTTGTCGCAATTTAAAATGATTACGTTCTGAAGAAGGCGACGGACTCTCAAAGGAAGTTTGGGTCGGACGGGAATGGAGACCCAAACTATGGTCGAGAGGCTATCGGTTTTTTCCATCAAAAAATCACTCGTTGACAAGATCTTGGCCGTTGGATTGGAGGGGTTATTTTGAGCAAGGAATAAAGTGGGATGCTCCTTTGGGTTTGGACTTTGGGCTTGGCCTTTGGAGGCTTCACACTATGCCCGGCCAAAGGCTCCACTTCCTGTATTTTATTGGCCATCTATTTTCAGCCCATTTCTTTGGACTCTCAACAAAATTTGGCCCACTCAATCCCACAGCCTCTCGACTTGGACAACCATAGTGTGAAGCGGCCCTTATTTACAGATGAACCAATAGTATGTTTGAGAAAGAAATGACCAGTTGAAGTTATCGTTCTTAGAAGAATCTATGGAATATGCCTCGAACCTTATAAAGAAGACCGAAGCATGGCATAAATTTGAAGGGTTGCTTGTATTTCATAGGGAAGGGTAACTCAAAATTTTCCCTTTCAAAATGAAGGGTTGCCTCAAAAATTGCCCTTCATGTATGTATTGAAGTTTTTGTTGAAAGTACACATTATCATGTTTACTTTTTTTTTGAAGGGTTACTTTTTTTGCCGTTCATTTTGAAGGGTTTATAGAAAATTAACCCTTCCTTTTTGAAGGGTTGCAAAATATTTTGAAAGGAAAGTGAAGGGCTGGACCCCAAAATAAGGGTAATAGCCCTTCAATTTTACTCCTTGGACCGAAGGATGTCAACCTGTAACCAGTTGGACTTGGAAACACTGGGATCTCGACCAATTATGCCCAAAATCCTCCCCGGACACTGTGCCCAACCAAGAAGACTCTCTCGATAAGGGAGAGAGAGAGAGAGAGGGATTGGCTGGGTCCAGGTCAACAATAATAATAAGAGTCTTAGGGCTCATTTTCCTCAATCCAAGGGACCAATCTCACATGCGAGGGGCATTGGGTTTGGCCCGGGGAGTGTTTTGGGCATGATCGGTCAAAATCCTAGTGTTTCCAAGTCCAACCGGTTACATGTTTGTTGTGATCTTCCGGCTTTTCTTTAATAATTTGAGGTACATTCTACACATTCCTCTAAAATGATTGATTGTTTTTCTTGGAGTCTTTGAACTTCAACCGCTTATTTCTCAAACTCAACCGGTTCATCTGTAACTAGCAGCCAGTTCTCCTTGTGCATTGTTTTGTGCGTAAGGGCCACTTCACACACGAGCCAAGAGCCGTGACCATGAAATTGTGAGAGCCCAAAAGAAAGTGACCGGGTCCTCAACCAAATACCATTTCAATGAATATCTATTCATGTGGGTTCTCACACATGATAAAATAGAATAAATCGACAATTGTGAGCGTTTAGAGTGCCATGGTCTCCTAGTTTTTTGTTAGGCCTACCTCCAAAAGGTGGTTTTCTAAAATAATCCAAGTGACCATGAAAACACTATCCTTTCAATGCCATGTAGGAATCCATGTGGACTTTACATCCATCTTGCATTCACATGCTCCATCGGTCCCTCAAGCATAGTGTGAAGCGAACATGGACCAGCTCCGCCTTTTCCACCATTCAGAGTGCTTGAAGCGTAATGGTCACGGGCTCTGAGTCTCATGTGTGAAGTGGCCCTAACTTACATAAATCAACCCTTATTAACCCTCTTAATGCTTTTTGCATGTTCATACTAACTACGTCTGATCTCTCTCTCTAGAATGGATGATATGAAATCTTCATCAAATTCTTTTGAAGTTGTTGTGTGTCCAATTGTCAAGAAAAATAACTTTGGAAAACAACAAGTTATCATTATCTATTCAAAATATATATTCACATTGTACAATTTTCAAAGTATTGTGTGTGTGAGAGGCCCAAATCGGGTTCCAAAAGCGTTTTAGGGTTAAAGGACCCAGGGTGTACTTTTACGGCATACATGACATTGAGTACAAACCCTACACCAAGAAGTGTATATAAAGTACATTGAGATAATATTTCATTTGGTCTACATTATTGAGGTCATGTTTCACACAACTCATTAAACAATAAAATGATATTGATTGTTAGATGTAAATGGTATGTATTTGAGTTTTAAGTCATTTATGTGAGCTCACATTTTCTTATAATGCATTCTTCATATATGTATGTTCCTTAGAATGGAATCTATCTATGCATTGATTTGAATGATGCAAGTGATAAATGGGTTATTTCTTGATAAGTGTTGCTTTTGCATTTTTTAAGCTGAAAATATCAACAAGTAACATTAGACCCTTTTGTATGATATCTCGAGGTCCTTAATAGGCCTCTTGGACCTTTAAGGGTTAAATTATGTGTATTTGGAAGGAGAGGGTTGGAGTTATTCATTCATGCCATTCTATCAAAGTGAACATGATTGTAATTTGAGACCCACTCTCCTAGTTGAGGCATGCATTGCTTCAATTTTGTCTTGCACCAATGGCAAGAAAATCAATTTTGGAGACTCGACGTATTTGGTCCTATTATGGGCATTCCCAACTTCATGAAGAATCTAAGCAATTGGATCAAATCAGAAATTGTCTCATCTAATTATCAATTAGGTTAGTTTAATGTAATTTTATCATGTTAAAAACAAATTTTAGACAATGACATGTTCAATATATCTACTTGCACGCTTCTTGCATGTTACTCGCACCGTCTTCTAAAATATGTAAACTTTCTTGAAAATAATTGTCAACATGACGTGCTTGGCATTGTAGATCAATGTGTTTTTCAAATTTTTACGATTTTTTCCTTCACAAGATTCAAAGTTAGTAAGCTATGTAGTTTTGAATCTCTTTCACTTAAACATATGCAGGGTAATTGAGTTGTGTACTTGACTGTGCTTGCGCCCTAATAGAGAAAGTTGTAAAAGGTGAATTTTTTATTACACCTATATGGTGGGAATTAGAATTCATTGTTAGTGAATCACCTGCAGGGCATGACATTCTTTAGCTGGGGGGGTAGGTGCGGTGGGCCCAATGCCCTCCAAGGGTAGACTCTTCATTGGAAACCTAAATGATGTGCGTGGGTCATGAAGAAATTAAACCCTCCTATATACGAGAAGCTTATAGAGAACTACTTACTAACAACATGCTAAAAATGGACTCATGTATTTATACTAAGCTTTTCAACTTAATGTATTAAATGCCTCCACTACATATACAAACTATACATCATGAAGTAAATAAGCCTTTATTACATATAGAATCCACTTTTATTTTCCACCCATAAAAAGTCATTAAATAATTTTCATCCATATCACGTAACTTGACTATTACATAAAAAACAAACAAAAAAGCATAATAACTTAGCCAAAATCTACAAAGCAAAACTAAAGGAAGCCCATGAGAGCTCCAAGAGCCTTTAGTTTGTAAAAACTAAAACCCAAATGCAAAGCCTAACAAGTAAGCACGTGATAGGCATTGAGGACTATCATATGAGCACATAAAGTAATGAATGAAAAAATGAAGTGGATGGAATTAACACATCTGTAGTCAATTTTTTCTCTTAAGCTTAGGGCCCCCTTTTGTACATCTACCTTTAATTCATAAAATTTAATAGCCTTTTTAGATGTACACACTAGAGAAAACAATACCTCTCCCTTATGTATACTATGTACGCTAATGCCTCAAGTAATATCCCTTCTTCTCAGGGAGTGCACTATTCATTAAAACCAAGCATCACGTGCGTGCATGCCCCTTATTAAAATACCCCTGTATACATTTTATTTTTGCTAAAATCAAGCAATATACTTACAAATCTCATTGCTTCAAAATACATTTCCATACATACACAAGGGTCCAAAAACAAATATAGAAATTGTATATAACATGTGTACAAATGTTTGGAAATGCAAAAATATGGCCCTATTATATGTATAATATCAAATCATGGATTTTTAGTTATAAAGTCGTTACTTAGTGGATGAAAAAACACATGATTCTTGGTCCAGGTCTGACTTGAACGCGTAAACGCGTAAATGCGTACTTTACATATATTTTTCTATAGCCTCATGTATATCTACTTCTTGCTTAATAGCAATATGTCTCTTGTACGTACATTTTGTACATGCTTGTTTTAAATAATACCCCTTTTGTGCACCCACGTGTATAAATACAATACTTGAACAGTGCACTCCCTGGGCCCTTCTTACACTGACATTAGTTTGTATGTGGTATGAAGAGTCCACCCCCCCCCCCCCCCGGGCATGTGCTTAGCCTCCCACATGCCCCCACAAACCATTACAAGATTTGACTATTTCATAATTTTCTAACTAATTCTAAAAAAATGGGGAATTATTATTATTATCATTATTATAATATGCACATTAGTCCACATTTACCTGAAACGGGCGAAGAAACTAGGAATGGTTCATATTGAACAATGAAATGTCAATACTCAAGTAAGGCTTAGTGCTTGAACAAACAATGAACACTTATGAATGCTATGGGGATTTCCAATGTCTTCACCTTCAACTTACTTGAGTGGCATGAACCCTTGGCCACTCAAACATGTACTTGGACATATTCCAAATACATCAAAATACAAGTGAAAATATGTGTGTGTGTGTGTGTGTGTGTGTGTAAGCACATGAACAAGTACTTGGATCGGGTATTTGGTGACCTTAATTAGCTGCACAACGTTTGAGGGAGGACTCAAATGAAAATGAATGGGTGTGTTGATCCTTGGTAATTCAACTCGCATGTTTATCCAACAAATGTTGAGAAAGTCTTCAATACTTGAACTCCGAATTGAACATGCATTGAACAGGTCCTACTCTCTATCTGTTTGCATCCTATTATTTGCTTTGTTTGTGTTGCGATACGATCCACTACACTAAAATGGTACCTCGGTCACTAATAATGGAAACTCCTCTCTCTCCCTGAAAGTAATTAATTAAGTACACAATTTACAGGCTCAAGATGGAATTGCATGTTAATCTAGGAACTCGGTCCCCAGGAGGTAAGGTAGTATTTGCATTGGGCCCTACTAGCATGTGGTCACTCTTCTAAAAACTGGAGGACACCTATATTTGAATGGCCTGTGCCAAGGCCGATGTAACTCAGGGCCACTTCACACACGAGCCAAGAGCCGTGACCTTGAAATTGTGAGAGCCCACAAGAAAGTGTCCAAAGGCCGTCCCAACACACCTCCAAAATCATGTAGTGTGGTCACGGACCCTCAAGTTTAGTGTGAAGTCATATGTGACCGGGCCCTCAACCAAATGCTATTTCAATGAATTTCTATTCACGCGGGTTCTCACTCATGATAAAATAGAATAAATGAACGGTTGTGAGTGTTTGGAGTGCCATGGTCTCCTAGTTTTATGTTAGGCCTACTTCCAAGAGGTGGTTTTTGAAAATAATCCAAGTGACCATGAAACATGATCCATTTGATGCCATGTAAGAATCCATGTGGACTTTACATCCATCTTGCATGCACATACTCCGTTGGTCCCTCAAGCGCAGTGTGAAGCGAACTTGGACCAACTCTGCCTTTTCCACCAATGAGAGTGCTTGAAGTGTAATGGTTATGGGCTCTCAGTCTCGTGTGTGAAATGGCCCTTAGGGCCACTTCCCACACGACCCAAGAGCCGTGACCATGTAATTGTGAGAGCCCAAAAGAAAGTGGCCAAAGGCCGTCCCAACACACCTCCAAAATCATGTAGTGTGGTCATGGATCCTCAAGTGGAGTGTGAAGTCATATGTGGCCGGACCCTCAACCAAATGCTATTTCAATGAATTACTATTCATGCGGATCCTCACACATGATAAAATAGAATAAAACTACGGCGAACCCTAACCCTAAAAAAAAGTTGAGGTGACGTGGCCGCCCCAGAGGGCGGCATTTCGGGAAAAGGCTATAAGCCTCCTCCTCGATCAACAGTTGTGAGCATTCGGAATGCCATGGTCTCCCGGTTTTGTGTTAGACCCATCTCCAAGAAGTGGTTTTTGAAAATAGTCCAAGTGACCATGAAACTTGTTCCATTAATTTAATGCCATGTAGGGATCGATGTAGACTTTACATCCGTCTTGCATTCACATACTCTATTGGTCCCTTGAGAGTAGTGTGAAGTGAACTTGGACCGGCTCCGCCTTTTCCACCAATGAGAGTACTTGCAGTGTAATGGTCATGGGCTCTCAATCTCGTGTGTGAAGCCCATACTTCTAGCATGTTATGCCAATCTATTGTTTATGGTATTTCATGTCACTTAGGGCCACTTCACACACAAGACTGAGAGCCCGTGACCATTCCACTTCAAGCACCCTCATTGGTGGAAAAGACGGAGTTGGTCCAAGTTCGCTTCACACTACACTTGAGGGATCAATGGAGTATGTGAATGCAAGACGGATGTGAAATCTACATGGAATTCTATACAAGGGATTGGGATCTAGAGGACAACCCATGAGTGCATGAAGGTCATTGGAGTGCCAAGGCATGTGTCCACTAAGTAGGTAAACCTAATATGGAGAGTGACATGCAATGGTCACTAATGTAAAAGGTATGTGGGTGTTGATTGGTTTGTTCTTAATGTTTGCTAACTTCTACCAATTAGATTTTCACAACAAGACTTGTGTTGCATTACCAAATCTATCCTAAACATCAACAATAAATCGGACCTCCCATGCTTTTGTTATGATTTTTGAAAGTGCATTTTTGTTGATTCCTTATCATAATACACATGTCTTCCCAATCATAATAGTTATTGAGTGTGGAGATGATTGAATTTTATGATTTACTCCAATATCTTTGAAACACATGTCTTTATGGCATTCCTTCTGCAATCCTCACCTAACCACACACCAATCATACATAGTTGTTCAATCAAGAAAAAAGATTGAATAAAACCTATGTACCTTAGGTACACATCCAAGTTATTGACTTGTGAACTACTTACTATACCCATAGCTCATAGCTATTAAGCTATCTCGAAACAGGGGACATGGGATTATCCCAGAAGAAGAAGAAGAACTCCGGTCCCTACTAGGAACCGGAGTGAATAAAGTGTATGTTCGTAGGACAACCGTGGCCGTACCCCAGGGTAGCGGCGTTGGGTGTAATACTACTTCACCCTTTGCAGGGAGTAGACACTATGTTAGTAACTGATGTTTTAACCGGTTGAACCGGGGGGGGGGGGGGGGAAGGGGGGTGTGCAGGGTGCATGGGTTTTAATTTAGAATTTTGTGGGTCTTGCTACTTTGTTTGAGACGAGAAGCGTGCGTATTTGTTTGGAGTATAAGTGGTGGTTGGTTGTATGGTTGGTCGCCAAGTCATGGTTCCAAGGTTGGTTGGATAAGGACGTGCGTGTTATATTAATACGGTCCGGGTTCGATTCGCGTTGAATCCGTCTGAGCGTGTTAGTGTAATACACTTTGACTTGGTGCTGCAAGTGAGTTAATCATAGGCAGGAAAGTTATGCCAACCTGGGATTATCCCATATCAACATACCTCTCATCCATCCAACATAGAATCTTGAACCCCTATAAATTTGTGGTTGATTCATTTGAAAGGACTCAATGTAGACTAATTCAAGGTCTTTGAAGGTAACCAAACAACTTAAAATGATCACCTCCCATACTGCATACTATTTCATGACTTTTGTGTTGGATGAATGAGAGTATGCTCGTATGCATTTAGTTCCCTTCCTTCCTAGGCACCTACCAAACACGGGAAGGCAACATGGACTCAGCTTCCAATTTACCTACCCAAGTTATTCACCTAGCTTCCACATATACACGGGTGAATGGGACATACTACATGACATTTGGACCTATGTCGTCTCAATCGACAACCAACATGGACATGACCCATCATGTGTGTTTGCACCCATCCCATGTATGTGTACCATGTCATTAGGTTAAATTAGTTCTTAACATAAATTTGGTCTACATGATGATTCCGATTTCACATTAGAATGTGGTTGGGGTGTGGAGCAGAGCCCTACATCGGGCGCCCATACCCATGCCCATGCCCATACCCACCCATGCCCATGGGTTTTGGGTGGGCATGGGTGCAATATTATTGTTCATGGGCGGGCATGGGTGGGCATGGTTGCGCTATTATTGTTCATGGGCGGGCATGGGTGGGCATGTGTGGGGCATAATTACACAATTACACAATTACACAATACACATTACATAATTTTTGAATACATGGGCGCAATTTGAATAGCATGGGTGGGCATGGGTGGGCACATGTTATGCTATGTGTGGGCATGGGTGCGCACATGTCATGCTATGGGTGGGCATGGGTGGGCATAGGTCGTTGCTGATGGGCATGGTCTGGGTATGGGTGCAATTAGAAAGGAAAATGTTGGGCTTTGGTGTGGAGCCAAGGTCCGTACATCTTGTGTAACCTTCAAAAGGTGTAGGGGGTAGATCATTTTCAAACATGTGAAAATCCGAAAATGCCTCTTGACTTCCAATATTTGCATCATTCCTTGGTCCTTTAGCTTTAGCTTTCCCTTTCTTTGTTGCAGTCTCGCCACAACACGGAGAAAGGAGCGAGGCAACGGGCAGGCCATGACATATGTGTCATGTCCCGTCTCTTTTCTTCTCCAGTCACTAGACATTCACACCCATGACTAGATACATGTCCCCTCCTAACGCATCACAACACATCGCGTTAGGATGGCTTTGCTTTTGGATCTGACCCACCTAAGTTATTCGCCTAGCTTGCACATATACACGGGTGAATGGGACACAATACATGACATTAGGACCCGTGTTGTTTTAATCGACAACCAACACGGACATGACTCATCATGTGTGTTGCACCCATCTCATGTAGACACACATTATCATTAGGTTAATTAAATTCTTAACATAAATTTGGTCTACCTAATTAATCCGATTTTACATTAGAATGTGGTTGGGATATAAAATCAAGATCCATACACCTTGTCTAACTTGTAAAGGGTGTAGGAGGTAGATCATTTTCAAACATGTGAGAATCTAAAAATGTTTCTTGACTTCCAATATTTGCATCATTCCGTGCTCCTTTTAGCTTTCCCTTTTCCTCTTCCAGTCTCGCCACAGCACGGAGAAAGGAGTGAGGCAACGGGCGGCCTGCGGCATCTGGCGTCACGTCCCGTCTCTTTTCCTCTCCATTCACCAGACGCTCACGCCCGTCAATTGGTGTCCGTCCCCTCCCGGCGCGTCACGGCGCGTCGCGTCAGGTTGGCTTTGCGTTTGGATCCGAAGGGGGCTTCACCTCTGCAAAGTATCGTGCCGGAGAATCATCGACACTCTACTCTACTCTACTTCCGTGAACAGATGATTTGCGAGTAAACAATCTGGAGTAGTGCGGTAAGTTTCTTGCCTGAAACGCCAGACCAGCCGCCCCTAATTTAAGTCTCTTCTGTCTCTTCAACCTAAGCACACGGAAACGCACAAAACAAAACGATCATAAGCTTAGACAATGACCGTGCGTGGGGTGCTTCAAACGATTCACCAACTTGTAAACTGTGGAAAATCTCAATAAAATAGGGATCGAAATAGAAAGTCTCCGAGCAAAGCTAACTTAAGCCTAAGTTATTACAAGAAGGCGGCAACAGTCGCACTACTCTTCGTCGTCTTCTTCCTCTGAAAACTCAAGGAAGAGTCGAGAGAGATTTGGCTGGTTGTTTACGCGACGTGTGAGGAGGAGCTGGTGCTGGTGCTGGTGGTGTTAACTTAGACGTAAGTGGAGAAGAGAATAGAGGCAGGACAGGACAGAGGCAGGAAAGTGAAAAGAAAAGAAGAGGAAAGGAGAGCATAGGGGAGGAGAGGAGAGGAGAGGAGAGGAGAGGGAATGGTGTGGCGACTTTAGGAGTCAGCCGGTCGACGGTGCTTTTGTTGCCAGGAGGTATCTTGGTCTGGCATTCTAGAGGCAAAAGAAAGAAGAAAGAAAGAAAGGAAGGGAGGGAGGGGGAATGGAGGAGGGAGTAGCTTTCCGGTTCAACTTTGCAGCTACTACGCCACAGCAGGAGCAAGAGCAAGAGCAGGTGTGCTTGCTGCTCCCTCAAGCTTTCCTAAAGCCGTCTTGTATTTAACGAATCAACGCAAGTACTATCTACCGGTGTGCCACGCGATCAGGTGTCCTTAGAAAAGTAGTTGTAATGTGTGGGAGGAGATTCTTGAAAACAAGGTCACAGGGTGTGTCTGCACACCAGAGGAGGGAGCAATGTGTGTGAGGGATTCATTGGAGTGAGGGATTCATTGGAGTGAGGGATTGGTGTGTGTGTGAACAAGGGAGGAGAAGTTATTCTAGAGTGAGAGAGGTGTTGTGATGAGCTAAGAAACAGCTGCTGCAGAAGAGATTTGAGTGTTGCGGCGGGAAGGAGAGACTTTAGTACACAAGCAGAAAAAGATTTGGGAGGTTTGGGATGAGGGGTCCATCTATCTTTGCGTGCCTGCCAGGCTTGCCAGGCTTGACGACACATTGTTTGCTCCAGACGTTCGAGAAGAGCCATAAGGCGCTTGGCATTGCCACCGCCGAGAAACCACTGCTACCTCCACCACCGCCATCTGAGGAGGTGTTTCCAGACGAGGTTTGTACTTTTCTTGCAAACAAGACACTCTGTTACCGACCTGGAAATTTGAGTTCACATGCTTGCTTTTGTTGTTCATCCATTTGTCCTTACGGGGACTCTTGATTCAAAAAAAACTCCAAAGAAGCTGTGGTTGTTGGCCTGTAATCTGCTCCTCAAAACCTCATGGTTCCTGGACGTCCAAAAATGGACATTGAGCGTTTAATACAACATGGTGCCATTGCGATGATTTCGAGATGTTCATCATGGCTAAAACGATTTGGTTCAGATGCTTTCTTTTGTACATCCATTTGTCAAAACGATGACTGCTGATTCAAAGGATACTCCAAGTAATCTATGGTGGTTGACCTGTAATCTGCTCCTTAAAACCTCATGGCTGCTGGACGTGCAAAAAACGGGCATCTAGTATTTAGTGTCTCATCGAGCTCTGCACAATATGATGCCATTGCGATGGTTTGGAGATGTTCACGGGTAGAACGATTTGGTTCAGATGGTTTCAGATGTTTGCTTTTGTTGCACATCCATTCGTCATTATTACGAGCTTTTGATTGAATGGAACGAACTTCAATCTACTGATGTTGGCCAGTAACAGTCTGCTTCTTAAATCCTCATACCTGGACGTGGTCCAAAAACGGACATCTTCTAGTGTTTAATGTCTCATTGAGCTTTCCACAACATACCATGAGGATGATTGAGATGTCCATGGCTAGAACAATTTTTTCTTACAAGAGATCATGCATAATGTATTGGGTCGTTCCCATTTGAGTCAATGTTGCATCCTCACCTCCTTACTTACGGAATTTGATGCAAGTTACACTATGTATGCATTTATTTTTAGATAGCAAATTATAATATTTAGTCAAAGCAGTATTCTGATTACCTCTGAGTAGATTCGATAGAAGTGGTAATATTGATCAAGGTTTACTGGCATTTGCTGGTGCAGGCTGTAAAGCCAAAGTCCTTCGTGACGGAGCCTGTTGTCTTACAAGGTGGTCTTACACTCCTTAAGGTATGTCTCTTCTGGAAGCTGGGTTTGTGGTTCACTGGACCTTTCACTTCCATACTGACCATATATGTTGAGATGGGAAGAAAGTACTGGTAGGATTATGCTTGGAGGTTGTAGCATAGTCAAATGGCATCTTACATTCTTCCGTGCTCTCTGGGTGGCAGGGTCGTGTGAATAGTCAAAGTGTACTCAAAGTGGCGAACACAGATTTAGTCCCTGGGAAATACGAAGGTGTGTCTTCTATTAAGTAACCAAGGCACACTCTATTGAATGTGGTTTCAGGCAGCAATTGTGAATCATGTATTTTTTGTTGCTGTATTTATACAATTTGTCTGAGTATTGAATGCTAAAGATACATGCCACCTGCTTCCATAACACAGGAGGGCTGAAACTTTGGGAGTGTACTATTGACCTTGTTGAAACTTTGCGCCGAGAAATTCAAGATGGGCAGCTTTCGTTTCGTGGGAAGTCTGTCCTTGAGGTATTCATTGTCCTTATTTGGAAGTTTTAGCCTGTCAGAATTTTAGTCAAAGAGCCAAGCATATATGGTAGACATTTCTAGCGTTGATACTTTGCTAATATTCTTTCATCCTCTCTGTAGTGCCAGATAGGAGTTTTTCTACATAAATAATGTAGATTTGTCTTTCAAGTTTGCCTACTATGTTGGTTTTCAAGCTTGTGAAGTGCTTGTAGTTTTCTTTCTAACAAATAAAATACCTCAGCAAATCAAGAGAAGTGCATTTGCGATTTGTGACTCATTCTCTCCTGTAATGTGGTGCATGAGCAGCTTGGGTGTGGACATGGTCTACCCGGAATTCTTGCATGTTTAAAGGTGAGACATAATCTCATCAGCCAATGTCTTTGGTTTGGTATTTACCAGCAGCTCATCATCATCCTTTGTGTCCTTTTCTTGGTGGGGTTCATGGAGGTAGATTGTATCTCCACTTCCAGTTTCTTAGGGACAGGCTCTGTGACTTTGCTCCTGTATGGCCATTTGAGGAAGCCTCCTCTCCCAGAAAATGGTTGAATATTCTAGTATTGAAGCGAGTTCTAGAGGAGGAATGATGCAATCTCTTTAGGTGTCTAAGCATCATGGGTGTGCTGTGAAAGTTTATATTTTGAAGGGTGTCATTGCTGATGATTTCTTTTTCATATTGCAGGGAGCATCTAGTGTTCATTTTCATGACTTTAATGCAGAAGTGTTGAGAAGCCTTACAATCAATAATGTGACTGTAAATCTGGAACAATCCAAAGGGTGGCTTCAAAGGACTAATTCTGACAGCACATCAAACAAGGGACCTGCTGCGGTGACTGATATTCACTACTATGCTGGTGACTGGGCAGATGCCCATAATGTTCTTTCAATTGTCAAGTGTGGCTCACCTGAAAATGGCAACACTTACGACAGTGGCCACTTCAATTTCATGTTTAATGAAAGTGACTGGCTTGAACCTGAGCCAGTGCCTGCAAGCACTGAGGGCATAAATGGTGGCCTCAGTCGTCGCGGCTCTCGAAGTCGTCTTGCAAGGAAGCTTTCTGGAAGTAGGGCTTGTGAAAGGGGCCATACAAACAGTGCTCAAGAGGGTGGCTATGACATCATATTGATGTCTGAGACTGTGTATTCATTGGCCTCTCTTCCCAAGCTTTATGAATTAATTAAAAAGGTAAGCACATGTTTTCCCCTTTGTGATGCCAAGAATGTTTATTGTTCTGGTTCTTAGATGGGATAGTGGTGGTGTCACTACACTAAGTTTCAGAGAATAGATTTTGGTGGGATTCCACATAGTTTATGGATTGGCCTGTTACAGTAGTGGAAATTTTGAAAGCATTTGCAAGTCTTTATTTTACAGAAGGTGCCCCTATCTAGTGTTAGTAAGCCAGGTAGTAACACAACTTTCCTGATTGTGCAAGAGCAGTGTCTACGCCCTCCCTATGGAGTTCTTTATGTGGCAGGCAAGAAACACTATTTTGGTGTTGGAGGAGGAACAAGGCAGTTTAAGCATCTTGTTGAAGATGATGGTACAATTTCATTACTTTGAGATGCGATTCTGCTGTTTTGAAGTGAGCCAGATTAGGGCTACCCTTTATCTGTTGAATCTTGCATTAATTCTTTTCATTGGACTCATCACGGCTCCACCAATGATCTGGGATTTTTGAGTGATTAGTGATGAGTTAAGGCATGGATGACTTGACTCAATAGCGAGGTTCAATTATGTATCCCAAAGTTCTTTGCATAATTTAGTTCAGACTGACCAGAAATGACCTGCTGTATAGAAAATTCCTGGAGTGTGAAGTTGAGGATTACTATAATTGGTCAGATCTACAAGCAGAACTCACTTAATTATCCTTGCAGGTGTTATGGGGGCGCATCTGGTGGCTGATTTTGCAGATGGATCCTCAAACGTTCGGGAGATTTGGAAGTTCTTCTTTAGGTGAAAAAGAGAAGATTACAGTGTCTTGAGGTAGGTGAGGCAATAGGGACCAGAGGCAAGCTAGTCTTTGCCATTCATTGCTGAATAATTACTTTCTGGCTTTTGCAAGTAGACATATGGTCCAAGTTCATCAATGCAAGACGCTACAATTTTGGACGAGATTAAACATAGACAATGTACAGACTATTTATAGTTCACCGATTATTCCCAAGGGACATAGTTAAGGTCTTATTGCCTTCTTTTTAAGGAAGAGATTGGGAGCCTGCTTAGAACAGTGACCTAGGGCCGGCCTTCATTGTCCCTTGGCTTATCAGATATCCTGGCTCTCGTGATATTTGAACTACAGAGATTGCCTTCTTCTGGTGCTGTCTTGCAAATAATCTCGCAGGATGTTAGGTAGGTTAGATATTCAATGAGCAAGATCCTGGTTATATATTGGAATTCATGCTTCGAGACCAGTTTAGGATCAGGACTATGTAGCTTAGATATAATTCGATTTCAATCATGAGCTACTAAATCTCAAAACATAGCAACTTAATTACATCATGTAAATTTACTGGGCTTTCAGTGTCTGTTGGTTGCTGGACTCATACATCTCTGTTTCAAATGCCCTGGATAAAATAATAATTCTAATGGTCTTTGTAAACTAAGGGTCCTGTGTAAGTTTCCTGTGTCAGACGTTCATGTATCCTGGTGATCTTCTCTGTAGGTAAACTCGAGGTTTTGGGGGGTTTCAACCATCCTAGGGTTCAATATTGAACACATTTGGGAGGTCCTGCAAGAAAATTGAAATAGAAAGAAAATCTTCACTTTGAACTCTTATACCTTTTGCATTGTTATTCTGATTGTGTGCTTGAAACGGAAATCTTTGTGATTCGCAGCTGCTGACCAGATTACATTTTTTTTAATCAATCCAAGAGTCATGAAATGTTTGTAGAGTTGGAAGTTTACAACCTGCCTCTAGCCCTCCAAATCAGAAATGATCTTGTCCCATTTCACTTAGTCACTAATCATATTTCTACAAGGTATTTCATCTTCCACTCATCCTGCTTGGCCATGGCAAGAGCATTTGGCCCACTACGATACCTAGGTAAAAGAACAGATAGAAGAGCTTTTTCCATTTCTCATAGGTACACACAGGTCTCCTTGTATGGCACTTGGTGAAGCATCCATGCTCATTCCTCTCGTGTGTTGTAGTGGACATATTGTCAAGGTGGTTAAAAAACCCACTCCGAGATGTGCACAGGGTAATGAGTTGGCGTGTCAAAAGGTCATAAACAAGACAAACCCCACATTCAAACACTAGCACTTGTTTGGGCTGTATTTAGGCTAAAAAATGCAGGAAACTGCAAACATAATCTGAAATTCACGGTGCTCATTTCTTAGCGAAGTGTAGCCCTTCACCTTGAGTTTGTTTTGTGCACTTTAAAAAAAATTATTTGCATATGTTTCATGACAAACATGCATATTAAAATATGGACATTTTTGGGAAGTAAATATGCATGTTTTGACAAATATCATGCACACACCTAGAAGTACATAAGTATTACACCTATTGCAGAAATATCATACACGTACCTAAAAGTGTGTAGATATGGACTATATAACTCATACATGAGAGGCATGTGGTCTGGTGCATGCAAGTGTAACCTTTGTTGCACTTACTAGTAGTATGGTACCATTTAGTGTGACACTTTTAGAAAGTGCAAATTGGTTATGTGCTTTAGATTCCTTGTGATGGATAGTCAATTTTGTAATGCAAATTATTTTGATGTACACTTCCTATACTTGAATATGTTGCATATACATGTGAAAAGCTTCAGTTTTTTTGTCATGCACATGAAAAACAAAAAATAAATAAAAATGGTTTGAATAGTTGTATGATATTCATACAAAATGATGCATACATGGTCTAGGAAAACTATCAATTGTACATGGCATATTGTTGAGTATAGTATATATTAGAAATTCATAACTTGTATGTGAAGGGGGTGGAGTGGTATTTGGGAAGACATGTTTGTTTTTTGCCAACATGCCACCTTGGAGACATGCCCTTTAGAAATGTTGATGGTGTCCTTGACATCACAATCTATCATGTGGCAATTTGATAAAAGAATCTTGAAACAACATAGGCACCCATGATGTAGATTGATGCAACAGTTGTTGGCTACATAAGGTTCATGTTGCATGAGAAAATATAGTTATTTCATTGATCTTGACATTATATAATTCTATATTTTATGCCGGAGATTGCATCTCTCAAATTCAAGAATATGTCATCAATCTTGAGTGAATTGGCGTATGAAGCAATTTTGATTTGAGCGTCACCAAATACTCCCAACACTATTTGTTTTGATCACCTGCATGAAATCAATTAGCTACAAGAACTTTGCACTCGGTGCCCTTCTAAAGATTGATCCTACTTGCAACCATGTAAATTCTAGCTTTAATGCAATAGCATGGTAGTGAATATAAGGGATTGTTTGTTCATATGGAACCCTACAATCTGGGTGGCCCATCAATTCAAATCTCATTGTAGTTGGTCAACTGAGGGCCGGTTTACACTACGGTGGAGAAGGCCTCCGGTCGGTCAAGAATGCTTGGCCAATACATGGTTATATGAGGCAAATGGTGGATGTGCCGGAGAAGAATTAAAGGCAATAAAATATTTCTTAAGGAGTCTTGACCGGTTGAAGTCTAAACACCTAGAGGAGAAGTTTAGCGGAGAAGTCCACCGGAGAAGTCCACCGGTGAAGAGAAGTTCACCTAATGGTGAAGATTTTTTGTGATAAAAAACCATAATTCTCTACATTCACATTGTATCAAAAGATTTCAACAAGAATTGTGTTCATAAGAATTGTGTAATATAATTTTCAATTTCATTCAAAAGATAATGAAAATTGCCAAATTGCCAATTGTCAAGTTTGGCCCATGTAGGAAATAAATGTCTCCTTGGGTGTTTAAGAATGAAGAGGGGAAAATCCATACACATTGGACAAAGCACTACTCTTTGGTATTATTTAAGACATGCTCTCCTCTTAATCATCCTCATCAAATTCTCTCTTCTTATCTTTGATCTTCAATCATGGATAATCGAAGAAGAGAGATTTTGTGCTCTCTTATGATCTTTATGGTTTTGAAGTATTTTATCGTTTCAACTATGGTGATACAAAAAACCATCATGTATCACCATAATGCTTCAATTATGATGATCGGCCGTTCCACAATTTCTACATCATTCTCTTCCTCTATCTCTCTTCCTCCTTCAAACTCTTCCCTCAAATTCCTTGCAAGTGGAGAAGGGTGTTGAACATAAGCCCTAAAAGCACTTCCTAGAAATTGCCTTGAGGGCTCAAAATAATTCTCACTACCAATGAGGTCATCCTCATCTCGGCTACTACCAAACTGAAATTGTGAGTAACCAACCATTGCGAAAAAAAATTGCACAAAAAAAATCGCTAAGGAGCTACTACAGCAAAGAGAGAGAGAGAGAGAGAGAGAGAGAGAGAGAGAGAAGCTTGCCAACACCCTAGGTTTTGAAAAAAACCAAATCTAAAATCTACGGTCCAGATCTGTTTTTGAAAATTAATTTTTTATTGAGTTGGGCTTCTCTGGAGGAGGAGTTTCTTGTCCGGCATCTTGAGGTCAGACAAGAAACTCCTCCTCCGGAGAAGCCCAACTCCAAAAAGTGCCGCCATGTAGGCGGCCATGTCATTTTATCATCCATGAGAAAAGTTCACCACCATTGTTTTCTTCACCTAGTGTAAACACCCACCGGTCAAGAGTTGCATTTTCGACCAATCACAATTGAGAAACGGCCTTTTTTTCATGACCGGTGGACTTCTCCACCGTAGTGTAAACCGGCCCTGAGAGTGGTGTTTGTGAATATTGTCTCATGTCTTTCAGCTCGTATTCATGCTTCAAAAGGTAGTGCTAACATGTTGAATCTTTGGCATCCGTTGCTTCTCTCCACACAATCAATGATAGGCTTGCTTGGAAAAGCTTAGACAATGCTTTCAGACATTTTGGGAACAAAGATTATGGTTTTGTTCACTTAAAAGAAAAGAAATGAAGGTGGTGTTAATTTTAGCATATCATTGAATATGCTATTTGACTAGTGATTCAATGTTTGTTTCATAGACCACAATCATTATCAATGGCGAATTCCACAAGACACACACAAGTCTTTCTGCATGCGTGTTGCTTCTCTTCTTGCACATTGCCACAATTGGACGTGCATCACCAATCAAGAACGTAGACGTGCAATGGAATGTGTTGTTTTGTAGCAACAACATGCTTAAAGGTGAACCCAATATCATCCTTGCATAGTTGAACTTGGTCCAGTGGCATGCTCTCCTTGCCTTGAATGACACATGGAGTTGCACCACCCAAGAAGCAGTCGTGGCGTATGCTAACCACAAAATGTTGGCCAATTACTTTCTTTCTTCGTTGAATATAGTCATGGATTTTTTGAGTATTGTTCAACTATCCAAAAACGACTCGGTGCAAGGAATTTCTTTGTGCAAGCTGTCAAGACGGCATTAAATGCTAGCACGTACCATCTTGTTCCTAGTATATACCAATACTTGAACAACACACCTGCTAGTTGAGATGCCTCGCTTTTCAATTTTCATAATGTTGCTATGGCGAAACCATATGTGGTGCCCAACCCAATTGACTTCATTGCGATGTATTTTGAGAAATTTGACACCTCCAATGGCACCTTCACGAAAATGGGATCGAGAATAAAGCCTCCTCAAGCACATTGGTAGACGTGACTACATAGGGCACACCCAAGACATGAATTATACCGTTGCATTTCACAGGTGCGAAATCATGGGCACCACCATGTGTAGCATGGAGATTCGATGGATAGTGGCTTTGATGGCCACCCTACCCAACGGAACATCCTTGTATAACACGGTCACCTTACTTGCCAAGGTAAGCATGACACTCCATGATGTTCTAATTATGCTCACAAACATGCAATTTGGGTTTGGGTTTTGGCAACCCAAGATGACGTTTAAGGTAAGTGACATGCTCAACACTTCCAAATTGGACCCCTTATCTTATGACCCCTCCTCATGCCGAGTACCCTAGTGGAACAGTTGCCAGCGAGTCTGTAGCCACCACCATTTTGAAAATGTTCTTTGGTGGGAATGAAATGGGTCCATAGTCAATTACAGTGGTAGAGCTTTCGCACTGACATGCACCTCATCCAACCCCATTGTTGCAAGAAATTACACCTCTTTCTTAGCACAAGTATTGGATGCTCAACAAACCCAGATGTATACAGGCGCCCATTACAATGTCTCGGTCACAAATGCCTCTATAGTGGGTATGGTGGTTAATAATTACATATAGAAACACTGAGCTCAAATCACTCCTTGCAGTGTGTTACCGGACACCTCTTTTCTAAATGTCTTTACACAACTTCCTGGTGCAACATGACAATTCGATCCCATCAAGTAACCTAACCTCTAACCAAAAGTGCCTACAAAACGCGACGACTTACATACTTTTACACCAACATGTGGCTGTAGGTAGCAAAGAATGACCGATTATCAGTCATGTGATCAGTACATCCACTATCAATATACTAGTGTGTTGTGTCCAAAACTCCGTGTAGATCAGCTGCCATGAATGCCTGGAGTCCTCCAGGGCGAGGTGGACGGGATGAGTCTCCATCAGGATTTCTTTGGAGACTCAAGATGCTTGCATTGATCTTCTTCTGAAGCGTCACACTCCCGTCCCCGATGTCCAAGGCGACCGCGTCTCCAACACACACTTCGCTTCTTTCAATCGTTAATCTCCTTCCTGCGTGCAGATCGTTGCTCCGGAGCGTACTCAGAAGAGTTGTTGGGTTTCTTGCCTTTAGCAGAGGCAAGATAAGCTGATGAGGGTGGGAATGCTAGAATTGGCACAAACCTTGTGTAAAGATTCAGTGTGAAGAAGCTGGATGGTGAGGTTCTCAAGAGTTTTGGAAGCATTGGGTTGCATTCTCCATGCAGAGAGAAGGCTATCAAAGTTGTCATGAAGTGAACACAAAATTTTGGAGATGACTGCATCATCGTTGAAAGCAGTGTCTCCACGGGCAGCTAGCTGAGAAATGATGACTTCGATTTTTCCCAAGAAATCAGCGATTGTCTCTTCAGAGGTCATGGAACACTTGTAGAATTTGGCTTGAAGAGAATGGACATTCTCAGAAGTTTTTTGCTTGTTGATGAGCTTTAGCTTGTCCCATATTTATTTAGACGTTACACAATGAATAGCATGTTTGAGCATGCTTTCGTCAATGGTTTGACTTAACAAGCTAATGGCTTGATTGTCATGCTTCTGTCAATCGGCTTTAACTGCAACATCAACACTATCAGGAGGTTTGGGTTGAGACCCATCAACAATGTCCATCAAATCTTTTCCAACAAAAATGTCACGCATTTGAAATTTCCATAGGTGGAAATTTGACCCTTCATTCTAGTGATGTTGTCGAGATTGCAATTGGTATCAGTCATAGTGATGGAGCAGACTTGGACAATAGATGAAAAAGAAGTTGTAGATTAAAGGGAGGTAGAAGGGCCTATAACCTATTGAATGACTTCTAGAACGAGATGCATAGTACTAACATAAGAGGACTTTAACACATTCTAAGACTTGAACTTAGATTAGAAACAGACCAAGAAGCTCAACCAAGCATCAGACAGCATTGTGAAGTAAGTTCCCTCTTTACTACTGTACTTCAAGGCTACAGTATCGAACACAACTAGAATACATAGGCAACACCTTGCCACATACTCAGAGGCAGGAACTCAAGACACACACACCAAACTTTATTGCTCACATTCCCGTGCGTATCATTGGAGGATGCTTCACAACGTACCAGGGAGAGAGATGAAATCATTACTTGAAGAGGGAAGGCCACTACCACAATCCTTTCAAACGAGAGCGGGAAGATTAAGGGTGAGATGGAGAACTAATTACATGGACAAACCCTAAACAATAGCCCTCATGTGAAGAGACTCTCCATGTATGTTTGCCTCCTAGGAGGGTCCCGTTTCTATCTATCTATGATGAAAATACATACTTGCACTGATAGTATTATAGTAGTGGCCCTTCCTCTGCATTTTGATCCCAAATAGCGTCAATTCACCTCTTCTAGTTCCTATTACAATCATCAGCTTGTGAACATTTCAAAATGTTGGCACCTTTGTGCAGGAATAATGACCACATGATATAAATAATATGCCAACTACACCTCATCGGCTTTATGTGGGGACTCCTGCCAACTAAATAAATGTCGAAGGTTCAGGAATAGCATCTTTGGGCAGTCGACATTTCCCGCATGCCCTTTCTGTTGTTAAGGTATGTAGCCCTATTGTGGGCACTTTGAACTCCTAAATAATTTTGGTTGTGGGATCGGATCTGAAATTGTCTCATCCGGTTTGCAATTGCGCATCACCAAGACTGTTATTTCAAGTTTCAAAATTAGAATGGAGATGTAAAAGTTATAAGTCGAAGTGAGCATAGCCTCCTGATGGTATTAATCATTGATCCTAGAATGGTGAGCACATAGTCCAATCTTCTCATAAGTTGACCGCTGGTATTGGACACATTAGTATCAATGCATTCCTGTGGCTAAATTCAAGCACTTGCTTTTTTCAGATACGAGCAAATGCAGGTGAGCACAGACACGATCGGTGATAAATTTCTCTCGTAGGATTTATCTGCGTGCACTACTCTCGCAGATCCTCTTGCAAGGTTCATGACCAAACGAGGTTGGAAGTAATGAAAGCAAGAGAATGAAGCATGGACAAGTTTAAATAACCAGGAATCAGAGAAACCTATTGATGATGAGTAAGAATGTATTCATAGTGGTCGTCCCCAATGTGGAGAGAGTACAAGCATGAGAAGAGTACAAAATAGAGATTAGTTCCTAGCCCTTTCTTTTATACAGTGTTCCAGACAGAAAGAGTTGCCCCTGTGGATGCCTACTCCTCACCTGTGTCTAACGATTCTCTGTATGCACTACTCTGGCGTCTACCAGGTGGAATGCTTTCCGTTTGTCTGGAAACCCTTAACCTACTTGTGAGTAATCCTGCTTTTAATTAGCAGATTGTACAGGCCACCTATCCTGTTGGAAGCTAGTAGTAGCTGCTGTTCATATCATCTATACAACGTATACATCGCTCAGTAGAATGAATCAGCACCATTGCGCGTATCTCGCGAAAGCATGGAGCGGGCTTCGGCAACAGAGCGTGGAGGCTCCAGATCCTTCTCTTGCAAAGCTCGCCCTTGTAACTTTTGCATTTGGGAAGCAAACACATCATCTAATATCTGCAGCAGCCACCAGACAGGTGAGTTCTAGAGCAGATTAACCAATCCATGACAATGATGTGGCAACCTAACAGCATCAAGGAAGAACTCAGATATTGGATAAGTTATGAAAACTTACTCCAAGGGCTATAGTAGATCCCTTGTACCATAACCTATTCTCTTTCCTGTTATCCAAAAATTGAAGCACATCCTGCAATAACAGAACGGACAATGGATCAGAAGCTGTTACTGTAGATATGGCATACTCGTTAATCCATCTGAGAATCGAGGTGGTAGTTCAACATGAATTGAAATTATTTATTAATAGGGCAGAAGCTTACCCGGGCCATCCTGTCCCAGTAACCACGGCATACAGCTACAAAAACACGTGGGGTGAAGACATCATGAAGATGGGAGATAGTATCTTCAAGTTGTGTTGTCAGTGGTTGCATTCGCTCGCGAATGTCTGATGCACCTCCTGCCTCTCTTGTATCTTGTAAAATGCTCTTCAACTTTGTTGTCCTCTGCAACCGAGCCTGAGAACAGGACATAAACTTAGTCCACACATCAAACTACACTAAATATGATATTTGGTGCCACCAATTCCAATTGTCTTGCTCAATACTAATTGTAAACTACGGTATAGCATCACCAACACTAATATAACCCAATATTATTTGTCATTCCTTGTAAAAATTTTGGGGGATTATAGATTTAAAGTGTTGCAATTATTGCCACTTACACCAAGTATTTTTCATCCAAATTTCAATTATCCATGACAATATTTTATCACAAGTTGCTGGCAAGAAAAAGTTTTGGACAATGGATGAACTCATCCATCATCCATGACAGTATTTGTAAACTTATTCACAACTGTCATATAGTGACATTAAATACCATGGCACTGAACATAACCCTTCAACATTGCATAGTGCAAGACATTCCCTCAAACAATGTGGATGACATCAGAGCGACATTACAAGGGTAATATCAAGGACACTTACATTGTCCGCCAACTTTTCAACAATAGCCTGTAAGAAATTCTTATATTTAGCACGAAGTTCAATGGTAACTTCATTGAGTCGTTCTCCAAATATGGCACCACCATGGCCTTCCGGCAAACAAGCAGCCCAAGCCTTCATCTGCGTCTCTAAATTCGGCCTTAAGGTGTCCAACAACCTCTTGATGCTGTTCAGCATAACTCCTAACTGCACATAGTGAAAAAACGGAATGAATTTTGCATATCCATGACATGCAAAACAAACAAGGACATTATATCTGAACACGGCTTTTGAAAACAAGGACTCTACCTGACTTGGCACACTGTATATGTATGGCTTCTGACGACGGGTGAGCTTTTGCATATACTGCAAAGTAAACTTCTTTGGAACTAGGAGATCTTTAAGAGGAGCAAGGAGATCAGCATATTGCTTTTCCAACGCTCCAACTACAGCTCTTTCCACTTCTGCCATTGCCTGTCACACACCAGCTATTGTCAAATTCTTGCTTGTCATGGTAGCAAAACAACATTGAAATTTTTAAATTAAAAAAAAACTATTTTGTAGCAATGGCAGCAATGTCTCAAAACACATGGATTGCAGCAATCCGGACTGCAGATGTATATTTGTAACGCCCCTTGAGATCCATTGGACAAAATCATCTGGTACTTAGTAGCACCTGCAACTTAGTAGAATGTGACCCTCCAGTTTTGAGAATCAGTTGCTAAGGTAGAGTGCTTACATGTTCTAGTGGAAATATGTACTCTGGCCAACGATGTATAATGATCTCATATTCATTCAATGTTTCTTTGATGCGCTCGTATACTTCCTCCACAAATGGTGATGTACTATGCTGTGTGGTCACCCATGTGCACCGTTCCTGAACATTAAAATATCTCACCTATGAGTAACATTCTCGGGATTCTATGTGATTCTACAAAATGAAGCAATAGGAGCAACTAGAGAATTAGCATTGCCAGCTTACTTTGTCAAACTTGCAAAAATCCAGAAGATTGAGCCGTTTCTCTTGGATCCACAGCACAACATACAGGTGAAATAACTCTTTCGCATCAACTACTCCTTTGTGGCCCCTGTCACAAGAACCCAAATCAGAGTTAAAATGGATATAGATTTGTTGATTGCCTGGCTTGGACTACAATGACAAAGCATGCTCTGTAAGTGCACAAACAAACATGTAAGCTTCACACTATATATTAATGACTGCTTTAAATCTCATCTGGATAATGTGACAGAAGCTGCCAAGTGACATGTACCTGATTCCCCAGGACACCAAATCCCGTTGAAAGTCCGCTGTGGCAAGCATGAGTTGTGTCACAGGTGGTGTTGGAGATGAGGGTGGACAAGCCACTAAGAATGCTCGTAGTCTGTTAGCCAGCTCAACATTGTAGATGCCAGCTGCTATATTGGGCAGATCAATGGGGCTGCACAACCACAAAGAATAGGTCAACAAGTCTAGTAGTGTCTGAAAGAGCCAGAGATACTCTACCCTAAATTGGAAGGTCAATTCTTAAGAAGACATCATTTGTTCAGGAGAAGTTGGCAGCTTCCATACCTTGGCAGCACATGCTTGTTGTGAATTTCAATGTCAGTGCGTACTTCACTGCTAATATTCAAACAAAGGACTTTCATCTTCTGATAAGCAGTGGACATGCTCAGTGGATCCATCAAAAACCCTTCACTGTTGTTAGAAACGTATTCTTCAGTTTCCATCATATGGCGTTTGCACCTCATCTTCACTCCAGTCTGCCAACACATCCGTATCCAATAAATGTGCTTGGAAAAATAATCATCAGACAATCACAGTATAGAATTATGACAGGATACCTATAAATTTAAGTCTCTTAATAATGCAAAATAACGCAAGACTGGCAACCTTCACCACCAAGCATTATCAACAGCATCTCCAATCTAAGATCTCGAGGTAACCAACCTTGAAATGGTTTCTCAGTGTGCTCTGTGCCTCAACACTGAGGATGTCGTGCATCAAGGTGAAAATTTGGACAGCTGGTACCAAAGCAGGGGCAACAGTCCCCATGGCTGGTGTAAAGGTGGCCGCCAAACCAGTTGGTGAAGCCTCGTCCAGGGCCTTGTAGTTCTCAAACACCAGTGCAAGAAGTTGCTCTATCTGCTCCTCAACCTCCACCAAAATTCTTTTCTGCAAGTGTTAATAGCAACAAACGAGGTTATTTCAATGTGATAGGAAATCTTATATTATCGCCAAACTGCTATAGCAAGTGCAATATATGACATTCGAATTCAAACCTCGCATGATGGAAAATATTTATTACATTTGTCAAAGAATATTTACCTCCTGTCGATCAAGGGAGTTTTCATCCCTAGCTTTTATAATAGGTCGTAAAAGATCATCAATAAGCATCAAGCAATCCTCTGTAGGTGTGGCAACTTCCATGACACACGCCAGATACCTACCAATGTTCAAACCCACAGTTTATAGGCAGCTAGAATATTAACAACTTCAGGCCACGAGTCACAGCAAGCTATGAGGAAATGAGTAACACAGCGAGCTAACTGATAAACTACAACTGATTTGTAAGTCAGGATACAAAACTCAGCGTCAGGAGAGATTTGAATTACCTCAATTTTGTGTAAGACTCTTTAACACCATAGCAAGAGGCAAATTCAGCTAAAAGCCAGATCCAAGACCCTTGAAGCCGAAGGTTGCGTCTGTGGAATTGTTGCGCCCGCATGGCCACATCTAACACTATATCATACGCCCTTGTCTCTCCCACAGGACCCCACTGCAGCCACCAAGTAGATTAGCTTCGTTTCCAAAATCAAACAGGAGGAAATTATAGAAGTTTTAACAGGGAGACTTTTAACACATCGTTAGAGTAATAGAAAAGTGTAATCATATCATACCTTGGTGGAATTTTCACTCGACATCATAGTGTAGTGGAGGAACAGCTGCACCTTACCCACACATTCATTGTCTGGCCCATTGTAGATCCCGTACCACCGCACTCTGTCATTCTGCCAGAAACCAAAAATCTAGCTCAGAGGACCGGAACAATAAATTTCTTACTCACATCTCCTGGTAGAACCATCTGTACAAGAGGAGGTTGATGGCTAGACATACCGGGTCATCACTGATTGACGAGATGGGAACAGCTAAACGGCCTTGGATAGATCCCTTGGAGTCTATAATCTCCAGTAGTAAATCATCTCCAGAGCTTTCAGGAAGACTGTCAATGACAAATGCAGGATTGATCAATTTGGTGTCAAGTCTTTATCCCACAACGTCACATGCATCAAAGAGGCATATGAGCAGGAAGTTAGATGAAACTTACAAGACAGTAGTTTCACTTGATCCAGGTACGATCTTCACAGCCTCATCCTCCGTTGAGCTCTTCAACTTCGTCACACATGTAAAGTTTTCTGCTGTCATGAAGCCCAAAATTAATAGTCAATTTAGACAGTCAAAAGGTTTGACCTTCATATTTTGCATGCTCTCATATTGGTTGAATAAGTGTCTTGCTTACACACAATATACATATTCAAGATACTCGGAGGAATTACCATGTGGCGTCTCAACTGTAGTATTATGTCGCAAGCTGTTGACCTTTTCCTTCAGGATCCCAGAAACCTGACGCATGTAATGAGCCCCAGCATTGACATATGCCATACTTCGCTGAGCTGAGCTATTTCCGCGAATGATTGGCTTGTTGGATATGATGCGTATCTTCCTCACTGCCCTCCATCACAATCCCCAAATTAAACAGTAAGTTTAGAGGTGCTGGCAAAAGTAGTTCACTTGCAGGAATTACGTATCAGAATACAATCACTTTCCTTGCCATTTCATTAGGGAAGAAATTTTCGTTAAGAATATTACACACAGGTATAACAATGTCAAGACATGTTGCCAGAAATTGTATGCAAATTGATAAGAAAAACTCCATTGAATCAGTATCAAGAGGAAGGATAGGTAAAACAACCATAGTGAGCAACATTTCATACCTTGGACCTTGACTTTGCCACTTGTGAGCTTAGGCTTTGCTGAAGCTGCAACTTCCACCTCCCCACTTGCAGGCCTCCTGGAGCCTTCTTCGTGAGGCTGCAAGAGGATCTGTGTAAGTCTGTACAATGACGACCATTTTATTAGAATCTCAGTTGTATTGTTTTGAACCAGAACTTTGAATCACACATGCAGGCTGGATTGTATATGCAATCAGAAACAAACCAAAAAATAAAGGCAAGGGCATATGTAAGTAAATCTGGGTCCGTTGCCCTTAGAAGTATAATCCTACCCAAAGCAGTCACGGAGGAGAGCACATTCATCTTGGAGAAACTCAGGAGCCTCTGTGGAGCCACGTGACCATGCCCTCAGGCAAAGTCGAACACAAGCATCATAAGCAAGAACCGACTGCCAGGCTGCTTGTCCACTGTTTATTGCAAACGCACTCAACAGTCAGCAAAATACAGACCTTCTTTCTTCAGTAATGCCCATAACCAAAAACTGATATGCAAACTATTATATGGAGACTCTTCGCTACACAGACAAAGCCAACAAAGCTTTCTTCACAAGTGCCAATTATAACGTGGAGAGCTCTGTTGTATTCCTGACCTAAGGAAGACAGGTGTTGCAAGTGGCAATGAACTGGCTGTATGTCGTGATGACACACCCACATCCTCTGTGACCATTGTTGATACAGACCTGCAAATAGAAACCTATTA
Organism: Polytrichum commune; assembly: GCA_950295325.1. Taxonomy (NCBI): domain Eukaryota; kingdom Viridiplantae; phylum Streptophyta; class Polytrichopsida; order Polytrichales; family Polytrichaceae; genus Polytrichum; species Polytrichum commune. The sequence goes on along the minus strand of OX485807.1, from coordinate 24,766,474 downwards.
GATTTTCCATCCTGATTGTTTCTACCTCTTCCAGCACCGCTGGTGTATGCTCTAGAGGCAAGAATATTCATCATTGAGACACTTATGTTGACAGTTGGTATATCCATCGCATTCATCACCTTTCTTAATATGAAAACAGATTTAGTGATCTAAGTATTAGCAAAAGTCAATCAGAAAATAAGATAAAGGACAACCTTATACTTGTTTCACGTTTGGCTGGTGCACTATGCAGGGTTGCCATAGTGTCATAACTGAAGGCAGTATGTGCAGAATAAGTAGGAGTTGCTGGTGACAGCTCAACGGGCTCCAGCACCATGCTGTCCAACATTGGTGGTGCACTTGGCGGCCCTGCAATGCCATCAGAATGGCTACGCCGCAAAACCCTCGCCTCGTCCTTCAAGCTCACCCTCAGCTGTCATCATTCAAGCCAAATATTACTAATGTTTGAAGATTTTACAAACCGTGACATTTCAAACACTTCATTGGCGAAGTATTGTGTGTCAATGTAACAAGTGCGCTCTTCCATGGAGTTATCTACAATGGTCAAGGATCATCAGGGCCGTCTCTTTGACAATAAAAATCAAAGCTATGGCATAATTACGTAAAAGTAGAATATCAACAGGAGGCCAGTAAAAGAAACGATGAAAATAGGCACGCCACTCAGTATCAATGTTCGAGCAGTCATGATAAATTTCCCTGAGGAAGAGAAATTGGTCACCTGATCGTCATTGTCAGGCTCAGAGAGCCACCTTCTTGTAGGAGATTGGGTTTGAGTAGGAGGTTCTATCTCAGAAAGAGTGGTTTCCTTTTCCTGAATTGCCAAATTCTCGAAAGTCAATCTTCAAATGCAAGTACATGGGCCATACCTCTAACGAGAGGAGTATCTAGAAAGAATCAAAAAACCAAAGATCACAAATGAAAATCAAACTGTGCATGCGGCCTAAGTATACTAATCGGGTGCGTTGAACCTAGAGGAGAGCAACTGAGAAGTCACAACACAAGTAGAATCAGGCTGTGTTTCTCGTGCTTACCACACCCGAGTCTGCAGGGAGCTCAAGGGAAGCTGCAGTGGCTTCAATTGAAGTACGATAAGGCACCCAACCTGGAGCTTCGTCCTCCTCATCATCTTCGTCCTCTTCTTCTTCGTCGTCGTCCAGTTCTACATGACTTCCATCGTCATCTTCGGACAATTCAGTTTCGGATGTCATGTCTCCGTCATCATCAGGCACCGACGTGTCAATAAACCCTTGTTTCTCTTGCACATCTTCTCGCCTTTCTGACCCATACCTTCCACTTCCAGCGTATTCTCCTTGACGTATCCCACTTAAAGCGAAGCTTTCCCTCCTATCGAGGTTCTCCTTTCCCTCAAAGTTCTCATTTCGTCCCTTGTCATCTTTGCGGCCAAAGCTATCTCGCTTCCCAAAGCTTTCCCTCCTTGACAAGGGAAGATGTCGGTCATAGTAGTCCCCCACTTCTAGTTGCTCCGACTTTACAAAGCCCCCATTCCGCTTCTTAGCTTCTTGAAGAACATTCTCATTATCGTCTACTTCAGTAACAGCAGTGGTACAAGAATGCCTCAAGTTGTTCCCAGGAGAGCTCCCTGGAGGTGAATACACACCAGAGTCTTGTTCTTCTCCTGACTCGTAATCGTCCTGTGTGGGGTTGCCGGCTGAGATTGAACCCACGCTCTCTTCCAGGTCATCTGTGTTATTTGTGGTGCAGTCGGAGTATGGATGCTTCAATAAGTCGGAGTGAATATGTACATGTGACAATTGCGGAGGGGGTAAGCCCCTTCCTTTGCTCGTAGCCAACCGCAGTGGATATTTATAGCCACGTGTGATATCTGGGCTGGCTGCTGCTGATGCTGGTGTGCTCGCATTCCGTGCCTGCTCCTGCATTGCAACTCCTACATTAAAACCCTTCTTCATGTTCGATACCAACACCAGAAATGGTTGCCTGACAGCTTGGAATGGTCATCCGATGGTGCTCCAAATTCTATGACATATGGACACGTAGTTTCAATGTCGAAAGATGATCTGTAGGCATGCATTCCCATCCACTGGAATTCCGTGTGTCTAATCTCTGAACTAGGGTAAGAGAAGGAAGAATGTTCTTGGCATTACGGATACCATATTACTATCGACAAACTTGTCGGTATTGACAATGATCAGTCATCATCAGATCTCCTACATTAATCTCAATTTCGATTCCAACCCCAAAAATGGTCATCCACTGGTGCCCCACATCCTTGGATGTATAAATTCGTAGCCTCATTAACGAAAGACGATCTGTAGGCACATATTCACATCCACGGGTATTCTGTGCGTCTTTACTCTTGCCATCTAATCTCGGAACTAGAGTAAGAGAAGGAAGAATGTTCTTGGCATTACGAACATCTTATGACAATCCACATACTTGTCGGTAGTGACTATATATCTGAGAACCAACTCATGACTGAAGCGTGTGCTTTAGAAGCTCTCCAGCACAATGCCCGGAAACACATAATCTGAAACAGAAGGGCAGAAGGATACCTTGCGAACCCACTGGAGTGCGCTCGTGTCGAGCCCGTCTGTAAACATCGTTGCCCCTTTCTCGCCCCGAGCATCCCCTGTCTTACAATCTCCTTTATCAGCACCTGGCCAGCAATTCTTCAAGTGCGTAGGAAGTCTACCGCTGCCCTCAGCTACCAGCTTTGTCCAGGATTTGACGCACAACTTCAGCACACGCGCTACAACGCTGCCAAACGTGGCGACTGTTCTGTGTCTTCTGTCCGTCAATTCAAAGCCTTAATGCATCATCACAACGCCTGAACAAGACATATATTGCTCTCACTTTCGGACTTAAGTCTTAAAGAAAGCAGTGAGCGTAGAAGCTCAGGAACAAATGTAAATCGAACATCATCTCTCAGACAGCCTGAGGTCCAGGCAGTCAAAACGCACGAAGGCGAAAAAACATGCAACTACTCCACTGGACCGACCACGTTCATTCCACTACTGGAGACTCACAATCCGCGAGAACACACACCATCATGCCACCAGAACTGAAGTATACAGACAGAAGCTTAACACCGATCTTCGAAATAACAAGAAAAGCTCACAGCAGCTGTCGAAGCAAACTCCCTTCACGAACATTATCAAGAACCTTTGAGATAAACGAGCCTCGTGATCCCTCTTCTACATCTTGAGAACAAGACCCCAATGGACATGACATGGAATCAAATAGGAACACAAATACACATGTACGGACAATTGCGAGACTCTGTTTTTTGTTCGGAAACAAAGGTCGCCAAGAAACGCGACGTCACAAAACTCCTACACGTCGAGAGACAAGCGACAAGAATCGAACTAAAATGCAATGCGATATGCAGTAGGCATGGCTAACTTAAGTGTCACAAAGTGAGATGCATGAAAACCAAGAAGCTGTCTCACCTGATGAGGAAATCGTTTCGCTCCAAGCCGAAGTGTGAGGAAACCTGTGGAAGCAGCTGCAACAAGATCTGCAAACCTGTTGAAGGTACTGCTAGAAGAGACGGCAAGTGCAGGCTATGGTGGACCTGCGACTACCTTACTTACTTACGCTGCATTGAATGAAGAAGACCGCGAGACAAGAGCGAGACAACCAAAGAGGAGAGCGAGCGAAAGGGGAGAGGAGACAGGGAGAGCAGCGACAGGCAGGCCGGGTGTCAGGTGAATGACGGGCCGGGTGGCTACGCTGCGCGGGCGGGATCCCAGTCCCGGCATATGCGTCCAACGGAAACCTGTGAGCCATAGTATGGCGGGCCGGGCGGGCCCCGCCCGTGACCGTTGGGCCAGCCGTGTCCCGGAAAACGGAAAGCTCCGCTAGCTGCGGTCTGAGTTCCCCATACGTTCCCAAAGTGCCCATGGTCCCCACCCGTGATCCTACTACAGTACACGGACTTTGTTATTTCCATGCTGATTTTAACCCTGCATGCACTGGGAGGTGCACCATTTTTTAAACACCTAATTAAGATGGATTATAATTTAATGTTCCAAATGGGTTTTTATTTTTATTTTTGATAAGCAAATGGAAGCATAACAGCCACTTCACACACGAGCCAAGAGCCATGACCATGAAATTGTGAGAGCCCAAAAGAAAGTGTCCGAAGGCCATCCCAAGACACCCCCAAAAGCATGTAGTGTGGTCACGGACCCTCAAGTGTAGTGTGAAGTCATATGTGACCAGGCCCTCAACCAAAATGCTATTCTATTCATGCAGGTTCTCACGCATGATAAAATAGAATAAATCAATGATTATGAGCATTCGGAGTGCCATGGTCTCCTAGTTTTGTGTTAGGCCTACCTCCAAGAGGTGGTTTTTGAAAATAGTCCAAGTGACTATGAAACATGATCCATTCGATGCCATGTAGGAATCCATGTAGACTTTACATCCATCTTGCATTCACATACTATGTTGGTCCCTCGAGTGTAGTATGAAGCGAACTTGAATAGTCTCTGCCTTTTCTACCAATGAGAGTGCTTGAAGTGTAAGGATCATGGGCTCTCGGTCTCATGTGTGAAGTGGCCCTCAACGTGTAGCTCTTGTTCCATGGGTTCCATGGGTTCCATTGGGTTCAGTTTTGTGCTCTCAACCAATATGTGCTCAATTTTGGAACTTTGTTTTGTCTTGGATCCTAGTGTAAACCCACCCTAAGATACTCATAAGAACTAACCATAGATCCCAAAGAATGCAAAGAGCCAAGGGTCCAATGTACCCTCAAGATGTTTCTCAATTATCGAACACAAGCCATGTGGCTCAAAATCTTTAATTCACATCAGTAGATGGCACATGTAACAACTTGAGGGTGGGGGACTCATCAAATTTTTCATAAAAAGCTAACGATTATTAATTTTGAATGTGCTCAAAATATGTGTGCAGCAAGTAAACGAGTCGCACCACTTCAATACAAGAAAGCTTCTTTGTCCAAACGTAACTTCTCACATACTAAAAGTTGTTGTTAAGCTTTTACAAACATTCATGCAATTAGTACATGGCTTGGACCCTATGATGTCCCGAATAGTATACTAAATATGATATTTAGTGTTACCAATTCTCATTGTCTTGCTTAATACTAATTGTAAACTTTGGTATAGTGTCACCAACAGTAGATGTAAACCCAACATTATTTGTCATTCCTTGTAAATTCTTTGGGGATTATAGATTTACAGTGTTGCAATCACTGTCACTTATCAAATGATTTTTCATCCAATTTCAAATCATCCATCACAATACTTCATCACAAGTTCCTGACAAGAGAAGGTAGGGTCTTGGCAAATGGATGAACTTGTCCATCATCCATGGCAGTATTTGTAAACTTATTCATAAGAAGTGTCACCCAAAAGTTACCATAGTGACATTAAATATCATATTTAGTGTAGTTCACTCCGTATTTCAAATATTATCCAATTATGATTTTTCATACTTTATAAGATGCACGTCAAAGTTGATTGAAACTCAACAAACATAAATTTATTGTCACTGTGTATAAGCTCAAAAATATTCTAGACTACTATCATTTCTCATTTAAACTAACATTTCTTTTTATCTTCCATAAACAATCATGTTTAAATACATCATAAACATACACACGCTCACCAAACCTAGAGAGCTCAACCCAAAATATATATAGTATACCGCCCATAACATGTACACCCGTGTTCTTTTATGGCAAATGACAACCTGCAAGTATATGAGCATAACACTTTTCAACCATATATGCATGCTATCTATGCAATTATGATCAAGGGTGAAGCATCCCTCGTTCACGCCAACCTTCAGTTGGCATTGTCTCTCTACTCTTGATGCTTATAACCACTTGACATAATTTAAGAATATTTGAATACAATCCCATCATAACAAACAACGTTCTTCTGACACCCGTCTTCCACAACTTTCTTACGAACATTGACTCCAAATATGATCTTTGAGTCATACTTCCTATTACATCTTTAGATGTGTGTGGTCAATCCCCTAACCTTTGAAGACTTCATTTCTGGGTCAACTACGCTAGGGGTTTGATTAAAAATGTTGCACCCTACATGTGTATGGCTCATAGTGCCATAATTGAATCTCACTAGACTGCGATGAAATCTTTAGTGTTGATGTCGAGATCAAAAATGTTGTACAAAAAAGATGTGCAAATTGTACGAATTCTCCAACATTCTCTCCTTCAACTCACATGAAGGCCATGATTCCTTGGCCAATCTTATCAAGGGTTGATACAATTATGGCTATTATGGCTATTATCGATATTATGGTCACCCACCGCATTCTATTTAGGGCCGGTTTACACTACGGTGGAGAAGTCCATCGGTCATGAAAAGAAGGGCGTTTCTCAATTGTGATTGGTCGAAAATGCAACTCTTGACCGGTGGGTGTTTACACTAGGTGAAGAAAACAATGGTGGTGAACTTTTCTCATGGATGATAAAATGACATGGCCGCCTACATGGCGGCACTTTTTGGAGTCAAGAGGCCGGAGAAGCCCAACTCAATAAAAATATTTTATTGCATTTAATTCTTCTCCGGCACATTCACCATTTGCCTCATATAACCATGTCTTGGCCAAGCATTCTTGACCGACCGGAGGCCTTCTCCACCGTAGTGTAAACTGGCCCTTAGGTGTGAAAGGTTTTTGCATGGAAGGAAATAGGGTGGACACTTGTTGTAAGCTTGGAAGTGGAGAAATAGACCTCGGACGGTGGCTTTCATGACTTGCAAAGTGAACCTTCCTAGAAAAGTAAGTAAATTTTGTCCTTGTGATGACTACAATGTACTGTAATTAATGCACAAACTGCATACACTAACCACCAAGGCATTGGATGCCAATAACTGTTGCCTTGGATTCCTCCCGAGCCCCCACACTCACTATGACCCCCTTATATGCTTCCCATCCAAGTCATTGCTCCAATTTGGGCACATGTGTCTTTGTTCATGGACATGCATCCACTAAGCACTTCTTTCCGTCACCGTTTCGTGCGTGTGGTAATGATTCCCAAAACACGCACTATTTGTCAAATCTCAAAATGAATGAGTCTTGAAAAATGTGTATTGAGTATGATTAAATTCACGAATATGTGTTCATTTATCATACATGTTCAAATAATTAATGTGCATTGCAAGGTGCTTGTAGAGTGCATGATTTGTTTTGGAGAGTTTGGAGAGGTTTTTCTTTTTCTTTTTTCTTTTTCAGTCATTGCCATTCATTCATGAGGCATCTCCTAACTTTGAAAATCCAAGAGAATTTGCAATAAGAGTTTTCGATACTCTGACACTTTGGATTGCCACAAGCCAAAATTTTATGGTGGCACTAATTTCATAGCGTGAAGAAGTTTAGTATCACCTCCACTAATTTCTTCACGTGCATTATTAGCCCGCCCTCACTAAATGGAGTACGGAGTGCAGTTACATATGAACCAATTGAGTTTGAGGAATAACCCGTTCAAATTCAAAATTTTAGGAAAATTAGCGATGCACTTAGATTTAACAGAGAACGACCTAGAGATGTCAACATGTAATTGGTTAGTCTTGGAAGCATTGGGATCTCGACTAAAAGCTTAACCACACCAAGGGGGGGGGGTCTAGCTGGCCCCCAACCAACCTAGGTGGGTTGCAACCAGCCAACCTGGGCTATGTGGGAGCTTGTCCCATCTGCCCTGGATGGGGGGCACGTGCATCGGCTGGCCTGGTTGGACCCCCCGGTGTGCCCCCCCCCCCTCCACATGGCCACTTCACAAACGAGATTGAGAGCCCGTGATCATTACACTTCAAGCACTCACTTCACGCTACACTCAAGGGACCAACAAAGTATGTGAATGCAAGATGGATGTAAGGTCTACATGGATTCCTACATGGCATCAAATGGATCATGTTTCATAGTCACTTGGATTATTTTCAAAAACCACCTCTTGGAGGTAGGCCTAACACAAAACCAGGAGACCAAAGCACTCCAAACGCTCACAATCATCGATCTATTTTATTTTATCATGTGCGAGGACCCGCATGAATGAAAATTCATTGAAATAGCATTTGGTTGAGGGCCCGGTCACATATGACTTCACACTACACTTGAAGATCCGTGACCACACTACATGATTTTGGAGGTGTGTTGGGACGGCCTTTGGTCACTTTCTTTTGGGCTCTCACAATTTCATGGTCACGGCTCTTGGCTCGTGTGCGAAGTGGCCCTGATTAGGCCCAAAAATCCCCCCTGGGCACTCGCGTAGCTCACTTACACATCCCCTAAACCCTAAACCCTATGTGGATCAAAAAGCTTGGCCACCTACAACGTACAAATGGGGTCATTAACCTAAAACCGAGTACTTCGGTACGATTATGGTGTGTGTAACCTAGCTAGTTTTGTAACATCCAATTCAGTCATTACTCCAGCAACTCGTTAGTCGATTGTGTCACACACGTGCTTAGGGGGTTTTTTACACTATAGTTGAGGGTTCATTATGAGGGCCTTTGAAACACGTCCAAAAGTTGTGCTATGGAATATTGAAATTGGACTTTGTGTGGTCATGGGCCTTCAAGTGCAGTGTAAAGATACTGTGGCTCGACTCTCAACCGACTATTTATTCATTACCATGTTATTTGTGTGGGTCCTTCTATATATGCAATAGCTTATAATGAAGGTCATGAGATTTTCAATTGTCGTGGTCTCTCACTTTTGTGTTAGATTTCTTTGAAGTGGGCTTGACACAAATTAGCAGAGCATGAAACACTTGTTTGTTTCATGCCATGTCATAGTTCATATCGTAGTCCATTTCATTCAAACTTCCTTGATCCATTAGGTCCTTAACCTCTGAAGGGTGGGAAGGGTTTCCTTGTCCGGACAATCACCTCTGTATGATCATAACAATGTACATGTTTACATTTACATTATGTTAATTCGGGACATGTGGATGTCTTAAAACTTTGTGTGAACAATCTTAACTCTACCAAGATGTCAACCGTACAATTATAACCACCATTAGAGGTGCATTTTTTCTTTTTCTTCGGTGAGATGTTGAACAAGGATGAACTTTTTGAAACGAATTTGGAGAGGTTTCGCTTGGACCTTTAAATGTTAAGCTCGAGTGCAAAGTGAAGTGGGCAAGTCTCGGCAATTCCCACCAATAAATGAGTTTGGGATTTCAATGACCATGGGCCCTCGAGCTTTCGAATATAGTGCCCTCAGTACCGATTCATGCAAAATCAAATACTTGGGTACGATTAAGTTATGTTGAACCCAATTTTGTAACATCCGAGTCAATCATCAACTTATCACTCCGACAACTTATAAGGCCGAGGCATCCATAGTCGACCAAGTCCATTTAGCCGTTTACTAGGGTCATGTGATGCCGACATGGATGAGATCTATATTTTTCAGGCAAACAAAGTCAAGGTTTGCGTGGTGGCGGCTTGTGAGTCATTACCCTTGTAACTTAATAACTTTGCCAGCTGTTGTAGCCAAGCACCAACATTTAGATGAGCGGCTATGAGTTAACATGTAAATTGACTATGTGTTATCCTATGTCATGTACCTCAATCGCTCATCAATAATACAAGAACAATCACACTCCAGAGAACATTTGTGAACTTTCAATGCAATATATTATAAAAACTTTCCCTTAACAAATACAATATGTTTCTATAAGCTCGAACCACCTGACCATATGAGGGAGACAAAAGAAGAGATCCCCTTTCCTCCCCCGAGCTCTCTCTTATATCCCCAAAGGGAGTCATGGTCTTATCCTTCTTTATCCATAGTATTTGAGAGATACTTTTAGAAGTCTCGAGTCTTACTAAACTTAGACCCAACTTTCCTTATCTATATACATAGATCATATCATTGTATGATGTTTTCTTATCTTTTGGCTTGATCACAATCTTCCACTTGGAATTTGCCTAATTCCAACTTGATTGATTCATCCATTTTTCTAGTTGGAATTGTCTAATTCCAACTTCATTCATCTATCCATTGAGAATTGTCTAACTCCAATGAACAACATCCATATGATAGGAGTTGTCTAACTCCAACACAAAGATCTTTTAGAGGGAGATGTCTGACTCCAGTCACCATTTGCTCACATGCTAAATACATGAAAGCATGGTAAGTCATCATATTTTTTTCCTAATCCATCAATCAATTTTCTCAATTAAAGTTCCACTAGGACGTATCACACCCAAACTTCACCGCTTCAAAATTTGTAGCAATCTCCATGTTTGTGAATAATTTTACTTTATTTGATTTTTTGCATTTGTTTCTCTTCGCAAGGAACACAATTCCCCACTATTACTCCTCGTACGCATTGCAAACTTTGTTATTTGATCCGGTATAGATGCCTCAAACTTAGGGCCACTTCACACACGAGACTAAGAGCCCGTGACCAAGTACATTTCAAGCACTCTCATTGGTAGAAAAGGCGGAGCCAGTCCAAGTTCGCTTCACACCACGATCGAGGGACCAACAAAGTACGTGAATGCAAGATGGATGTAAAGTCTACACGGATTCCTATTTCATGGTCACTTGGACTATTTTCAGAAACCACATCTCGGAGGTAAGCCCAACACAAAACCGGGAGACCACAACACAACCGAACGCTCACAACCCTCGATTCAATCTACTTTGTCATGCACGAGGTTCCTGCATGAATAGAAATTCATTGAAATAGCAATTGGTCGAGGGCCCGGTCACATATGACTTCACACTACACTCGAGGATCCGTGACCACACTACACGACTTTGGAGGTGTGTTGGGATGGTCCTTGGACACATTTCTTTTGGGCTCTCACAATCTCGTGGTCACGCCTCTTGGCTCGTGTGTAGTGTTGCATTTTTTTATTCTAGAGGTTGGAGGCGGCATTACAAAATATTTTAACAAATATTTTAAAATGTGGATTTTATGTTTTTAAAATTTTAAAAAATCATTGAAGACATCAATCCGTGAGGTCCTTTACGGCAAATCGTTGTCGAGAACATTCCCCCTCTTCTAAGATCAGTTCCTCGAGCTCTTCTCCGCCCGAGTATCATATTGATCCAAGAACGAAGACATTGCGAATGCAAACCACCATTCACGACCTGTCCGGTGTGCCATGTCGTGCGTTACGTGTTCCAGAATCTGCCAGCTCGTGCGGCAACACTCAAGACTCAGACACCACCGTTGAGTTCGAATGTACTAATGCTACATGATAACACGAAAACAAATGACGAAGTCGAGCGTGGTTTATATTTGGCCTACCGACCTCGACTGACTGTAGTCGTGAATCTATAATATCAAAAACCTTGAAAAAAATGCCTCAAAACTTGCCGAGTAGTTTAAAATGCATGTTAGAATGCGTACTTTAACACAAAATTAGAAATAAAATAAAAAATCCACCACTACTCTACTCGTGTGTGAAGTGGCCCTCAAGGCAACGATCCCTGTCACACACCTTCTCTCTCTCTCTCTTACATGAGCAGCAAGTGCAGTGAGCCTGACAGTGTCTCCTCCGCATCGTCAAGTTAATGCTCGATATGCTTGTCTTGCGACCTGAGCAATGGCTATGGCCGCCCACTACTGAAGCTGAGATAGAGGTATGATAGTAGCAGCAGTAGTAGGACTAGGACTAGGAGGAGGAGGAGGAGTAGGCCTAGCAGCAGTACTGTACCACAGCTGTGCTGTCAGTTTGGGCGGCTGCTTGTTGGCCTTTGACTCCATATCTTATTAATTGTTGTGTCCATCTTCACCTTCACCTTCACTGGGTTAATTAGGGTTTGGATGCGTTCGTGTTTAAGTTAAGGAAGCTGTGTTTGTGTAGTCGATCGAGATTCAAGAGTAGTTTAGTGCTGGCATGGTTTTGGGGACTCGATCGGGAAGCTTAATTTGGCTCGGCGTTGTGGGAAAGGAGTGTTTTGTGGGGATGATCCACAAGTGTCGCGTAACCCTAAAATGTGATGTGTGGATTGTTGTTGTTGTTCTTCTTCTTTTAAGCTCTGCCAAGCCTAATTTGAAGGTTTGAGGACACGTTTAGGCCTTATAATTAAGAACACGGTCACAGATGAATCAATATAGACATTATTAGGTCATGATATCCACTCCACTCGGTGGTGAGTGCACGGATCGTCCCACTTAGCTAGTGTGCATGCTACTATTCGGAGTTATGCAATAACATCTTGCTCGGGAGATCGGTTTTTTTTACTAACAAATGTTCAATAGGTTGCTTAGACATTCTAGAACATAAGTGGCTTTGTTTGGTAAAACGTTACATTCTCATAAAATAGTTATCGTATTAGGATAATAACACGCACGGATTGGGATGACCAATGTAGTAACTCGTTGAAATGAACAAGCTTCGTATGGTAAAAACTATAGGGGTGTGTTAAACTCTGGTTATGGTAGGGTCAAGTTTCTATTTCAATCAAACATTTGCTAAGAAAATATGTGGTTGAGGAGGGGGGGGGGGGATGGCCTTTTTTTTAAAGACAATTACCTCTAGTTTTTAAAATTCCTCCCTAGAGCTACACCTTTTCCCATTGCAACTGGCTTCCAAATTCATCCTGACATTCATCCAAAACAACCCCCATTTTTTGTTTGTTTAAAAGAAACCCTACTTTTTTCCCCAAAACCGTCTCCACCTTTTTGCCCAACCCATTCCTGCACTAAAACCAACACTCCACCCAATCGAGTCCTTGTAACTTTTGCATACATAATCTTAATCAAACATATAAGTAAAATACCCCTAGCTGCATAATGATGGTTCTTGGAATCTGATCCCACGTTCGCCCAAAACCAACCCCACATTATTCCAGTTTTGTCATGTTTTCCACCTAATCTACCCAGGTTGTGTGTTGGAGACATTTCGCCAATTTAAGGTGTACTTTGGTTACATGATTGGGAGGCATGCATAGGAGACACTTTGAGGAGGGGGTTGGAATTAGCACTTTGTACCTTAGACAAACCATAACATTGTCCATCCTTTAAGGATTTATTTGTAGGTTTTGAAATGTAGTTGCAATATTCAAATACATCGAGTTCAATATCCTAATATTTTGTACATTTGATTTGATTTTGAGCATGTATTGCGATCCACATACTACTAACAATTATCCTTGCTAGCCCATTATGTGAATTGTTCATGTCTAAGGTTGAGTTTCCATGTAGGCCTCTCACCCACTGGATTCAATATACAATAGTGGGTTAGAGGTGTTCGCATGTAGATAAGCACGAGCCACCAACCAACCACATTTTTATTAACCTACAAGTGTTAGTCGCTAAAAAAATCGAAGATCGGGTTTAGAGAAGATTCAAGAAGACGGAAGTAGCTAGGTGGCACATATGAACCTTACCCCATATGTTTCCATCAACATTTGGGTGGGTTTGTCCTTATTCCCACTAGAATTTGGTGGGCGAGTGGCCTACATGGAAGCTCACGCTAAGGGTGAGATTTCATGTAGGCCGCTCACCTAGTAAAATCTAAAAAATAATGGGTTGGAGGTGTTCACATTCACTTAAGAGCAAGCTGCCGTTCAACCACGTTCTAGTGGTATGCTAGAATATGAAGGATCGTGGACATGGGTCATTAGACTTTCATGCACCCTCTAAAGAATCTTTTACCTACAAGTGCATGCCAGCCATCAAAAATTTTAAAAGGCAAGTTTTATAAAGAGGATGAGATTAATAGGTGGGCCCAAATTTTGAGAAGATGGGAGTAGCTACGGTAGTTGGCACGTACGAACCCTACCCCACCAAATTCCCTCCAAATTCCCTCCAAATTTGGGCGGGTTTGTCCTTATCACACTAAAATATGGTGGGTGAGCGGCCTATATGGAAACTCACCCTAACCCAACTCTACCAATAAACCCAATTACTAACCCCAATAGTCAACTAACTCAACAATATGCTCGGTTAGGCACCAAGGTCTCAAACATAAAGAGAATATAAGTTGGCCGTTGAATAATGCCCCAACTCATCAAGATACTACTAAATTTTTGAAAATTTTAGTAAGTGAATTTATTGATTATTTAAAAAAATCAAATCATGCATAGAATGTTTGTGAACCTTAGGGCCGCTTCACACTATGGCTGAAGGTCGAGAGGTCGTCGATTTCCACCAATCAAATTACAAAAAACCAAGAATATGGCCTCTCGACCCTTCACGCTAGAGGCCAAAATGCAAAGGCCGTCGCTCTCCAAAATGCCTACATGGCAATATTTTTTGACCAAGGCAATGGACTTTCGAAGTAAGTTTGGGTCGGACAGGATTGAAAACCCAAACTATGTTCGAGAGGTCGTCAATTTTTGTTCATAGAAAATAAAAAATTGACATGATCTTGGCCGTTAGATTGGAGGGGTTGTTTTGTGCATGGAATAAAGTGGGATGCTCCTTCTTCCTTAGGTATGGGTTCAGACTTTGCGTTTGGCCCTCTGGGGACTTCACTGCCCAACTGAATGCTCCGATTCCTATATTTGATTAACCCTTAACAACATGTGTGAAGCAACCCTTAACAATAAGTTTAAATTTTATTTTTGAATCATGAAGTGACATACTAGCTTCTCTAACCAAGAGACCCTTTCCAAGGCCTCTATATCCATGTATTCCACTCTCATGGCCTAAAGTGACCTTAGGAAGGTGTTGGTTGACAATAATATCAAATTATGGGTTGTAGGTCACTAAAGTTATTCGTAAGCCACTCCCAAATCAACGATCACCCTTGTCTTCTTCAGATACTCCCAATCCTCATCACACCGTAATAAGGTTGAGGCATTTATAATTGGTAAAATAAGAGAGTTTGCATTGATTAAAGAGGAGTAATACTTGGGGATTGCAAAGAGAAACAAATGAGTCAATGGGGAGAATTTTAAGTGCAACCCTCTAAGAACCTTTTGAACGGTCTTTGAGTCGGTTGAGGAGGCATAATGGTCAATCGGAGCTTAGTCAAAAACAAAATTAGTTCATTTCCCCAACTTGTTTACCCCTCTCGGTTAAAAATCGGACCCCTCAAAAACTAAATGGTTATAAAATCATGTTTTTGTTTTTGTCGTTCAATTAGAAAACTAGATGTTTGTTTCATCATCCAGTTAGAGAAAAACATAGTAGAAAAATTTAAGGTTTTGAAATTCATTCCCAATATCATTGTCATGGATTGAACCTAGCAAAGCCCTCCACTGGTTGGGGACCAAAGATTCACAACCCCTCTAACCCCAAAGTCGTCCATGTGAAACCATCATCACACTTTCATCCATAAAAGACCATCATCGTACTTTCAACAATCTATCAGTGAAGATGTAGGATTAAGCAAATAACACCACATTTTCATCCACGTCTTTAATCATCGCAAATAATACATCCAACACTTTGTATTTAACCTAACTTTGTCACAAATCACCACACATTGCCACACAAACAACACTCCCAAGACTTTAGACGAACATGGCTTATAGAACAAAATTTGTCAAAAAAAATTCAATGGGGTCTGATTTTCAATCCAGTTGTTGATACAAGCTTAGTTCTCTATGCAACGCCTGCTCTAAGTAATGTTTTCCCCAATTAGTTATCAAGTATTGGAGCTTAGATCAATGCAATATGCTAGGTTGTACATGAGAATTCTTCTCAAAATCAGAATTGCTTGTTGGGAAATTTAACATCCCACTTACTATCACCAAAATTAAATGATACTTCATATATGCACATGACCATCAAGGTCTCATTTGAGGAAATCACATTTTGCTTGTGCCCCATAATTCAATGTTCGGAAAACATTACTCGTTCCCAACACATTCTTCATTGCAACACTCGCAAAAGCTAGTAGTAATTCATATATTAGACTATACTCTCTTGGAAGAATACAAGCATAGTTAGATCTGCAACACATAATCTAAACTGGCCAACTTATATTGCGAGTCACATTGTGCATAATCCTAGAGCACAACGCCGGGTAAGAGTGAAGGAATCAACCTCAAATGTAGAAGCTTGCACTCAATCTGAACATAAAATTCTTTCAACCCATTAAAATGCTCACAAGATACATCAAACCAATATATGGGGAGATTTTTTGGGCATAATCGGTTGAATTCCTATTGTTTTCCAAGTCCAATTGATTGCATGTTATGATCTTTCAGTTTTTTTAATTAATTTGAGTTATATTCCACATGTCCCTTTGAAATCTTCAATAGTTTTCATGAAGTCATGAACTTTAATCAGGCATTTCTCAAACTCAGCTAGTTCATTTGTAATTAGAGGTCAGTTCGCCATGTTCCTTGCATCAAACCCTAAGTGAATGCCACAATTGGACAGGAGGCCTTTGCAATACACTTTCAAGACAAATTGTTTTGTTTATAGATCAAGTAATCAACATGTAACACAACAACACCATATTCACGACGAGCAACTGATCCCCATACAAATGCGGATGAGCTAAAGTGAGTTAGGATGACAGTATTTGTAAATTTTATTCATAAGATTTGTCATAAGAAATGCTACCACAGTTACATAGAATGCCATATGGCACTAAATACAATATTTAGTGCAGGCTACCTCCATCTCATATAAGTCTTAGCGTATTTGTGGCAACATTTGTTACCACCCCAACACAAAAATCATTGTACTCTAATCACAGATTCACCTTTAGAATTGTCTGTCCCACCGTCTACCCCAATCCCTTGAGACAACAATTTGCATCACTTTTGCTCTTACAGTGTAGTTGAAGACAAGCTGCACTTTAGTGTCCCCTCTACGACTTCATCAAAGATAGATTTCCTTTCAAGACAATGTAATGCTAGATAATCTGAGTTTGTCTACCATCATCTGATTGATATTGGATGCTATCTCCCAGAGGCCACTTGCACTTCATTACGTAAGAGAATTTACTTTAAAATTCCACCCAATATCAATCATCTGGCTTCCAGGATTTAAAAATCATTGGATCCAATCCATCTCGTCAGGGACCTTTGTAAACAATATGTTGGACCTAATTTTATTCTCTGAATGAGCCGAATGTGTTTGATGTGTGTTCCACATGAAGTTAAAGGACATGCGACATTCCGCAGCTTGACGGCGAATCAAATTCCATTATACCTTGCGAAGCTACAATTGAATTGCAGTCGACTCTACACTGAAACAGTGAAGTCAACTGAGTTCTTATATTTGAGGGATGCAAGTATACCAACATTGATATGTGGATTCACAAAGAGCATTTCACGAGAGCGGAAACTCTTTATGATACTTACGTTGGAAGAACTGAAGAACTGGTTTAGGGTTTAGGGGTTTGTGTCATTAGTTGCATCTCGTGAAGCAGTACTTCATTTATCGTTCTGGAACCTGTCTGATAAGATTCTGCGCATCAGATTAAGCTTTAAGATACCGACTTCAATTGATAATAACCTTCTTTCGTTTTAGGGGTGAAGAACCAAGAGGTGAAGACAGTGGCGAGTGTATCGCTTTGATGTTCTTTCCCGCAATACAATACTTCTGCGCACAAAACCTTACCAGAAAGGCTTCAAAGCGAAGTGAAGCGGGCACAAATGTGGCGAAGCTTATACGTTACCAGAACAAACAGCCCCATCGCGTAGTAGAGTAGCGCGCGTGCTACAACAGAAAGAATCAACGAAATATATGTTGACAGCAGCGCCGTCTGTGAGGGTCAGAACTGTTTGCGTCCACACGGTTATTCGGTCAGGGATAACTGTTTTGGCATGTTTGTTCATCATTCCTCTCACAAACGCCTTCCATCCATATGGACCGGACCTCTAAAGACGCACACCACACAGCACCGAGAAAAGGACACAACTATGTTAAGAATATGACGGTAGGGATCAGAATAATGAATGTTGCATCCACACGATTGTTCGGTCAGGGATAACTGTTTTGGCATATTTAGTCATCACATCCCCACTTCTTCCAAAAACGAATCACAAGAGCAAACACCTGTGAGAAACTGAAGCGATACCGTGACGACAAGATATTTTTCGACGAAACATATTCACAAAAACAAAGTACACATATCAAAACCAGCAGGAGAATAACTCCAGACTCTACACTAACAGGATAGACACAACGTGCAAGAGTAAAAGCTCTTCGCCAGAGCTTCACGAGAGGATGATGGGAGAGCTGGGGTTTTCGAAAACTGCGAAGGATGACCTGGAAGAATGGATTTAAGTAAGCTGGAGAGAGCGAACCCTAACCCTAATAACTAGGGGTTTCGGAGTCACCGGAACTTTGAAGGACCAAAACCCGGGTATTCAAAGTTATTGGGTGAAGTCATAGCAATGTGCACTAGGGCAATTTATAGGTCATCCTTTTACACCTATGGTAGAAACCAATGTTGCACCGGTATATAAAGTGAATGCGTGGTTTTAAATAAGTGCTTTATAAACGCGTGGAATATTTAGTTAACACAAGAAGTTAGATTGTGCCATAAAAGAATGCCATAACAATACTCAGCAACTACACAAAGGTTTCTTTCTAAAGGAAGAAGTTGTGATTAAAAAATTACTATGAAATTTTACAATTGCTTGTTAAAAAGGTTCATAACATACTACCTGAGTATTTTCCATAAATGGGGAACCCTAGAATCAAAGGAGGATTATGCTCATGTAATACATGGTCTCACAAAATGCACCCAAGGAACTGTGCGATGCTATGGTACTCGAGGGCCCTTATTTAAAATTGTATTACCAATTTAAAATTGATCCTTACTTGGGGAGTATAACAAGATTAAAGGATCTTTGTACACCCAAGTCGTCACTTGAGTCAAAACCATATACGTGCATTGTTTATAGAATTTAGTGTCACTTACTACCGCTCAAAGTTACTTTGTGTTGTAAGTTTTTGCTTCAAAATGAAGTATTTAAGATGTAGAGGCTTTCATGTTCTTCAATGTCCAATTTACATAGTTGTGATCTGAATGTAAATCCCTAGTAAGAAGTTATAACATTACACAAATGGGAGCAAACATGGTATGTAAATTGAACTGCAAAATTGGTCAAATGTGTTGAAATCATGATAATCTTGGTCAAAGGTTATAAAAGTAGTACCAAAACATCTTTTATGTTGGTTTTTCATATAACCCTCTATTGTTGTTACAAGTACTTGAATGTTGAATCTACAAAATGAAAACGATATCTTCAAACAATACCACTAATTATCTAAACACTTAAGTTAATCATTTTGATGTCATCAATGTACGGGTAATATACTACAATTGTCAATTACATTGTCGCGATGAATAATTAAGTCTTAAGGCATGTGGGTTGTTGTTAACATGTTTCGATATTGAAGGTTGACCTTAATTCAAAATGAAAGGATCTATTTGATGAATTTATCACATAGGAGGGACCTTGGTGACTTTAAGAATTGAAAGAGGTGCTTCAAAAGGCATTGGAAGCAAGACAAACGAACAAAAACCACTTTAAAAAAAAATACCGGATAAATTAACTATCACGTGAAAAACATGCTTGTCCAAAGAACCATGGTCAAGCTATACGGATTTTACCAAAGAAGGTTTGCCATTGTGAATGACTTCTATGTTTTGTTTATGTTGAATTTTCCAAACAAATCACTCAAAAGAGCTTTCATAATTCTCAGGTTGTTCCATGATTGTCTTGGATGTTTCCTTTCTTTCTTCATACAAGTAAACACAACTTTAATTCATTGCCATGAACTCTTACAAGGCCAACGGGACCTAGAAGAAGGAATAAGAAATGAACTCTTAGGGGTAGACAACTACATGATGCTTTATGTTTATTAACATTTGTATTTATGATGTTTCCATGTTGTTGTTGGATAATTAAATTTGGAGACAAGGTGCTTCAAAATTGGATGAAGTTGAAATCATGCAAGGCATCGAACACAGCATAATAACCTTGAGTATTGACAAAAACTTCTTATGGCTATATAGGATATTATGTGGACATACTTAAAGATGACGATAGGTATTTTGCAATGCAAAGCAAACAAGACATATGGTTGGTGGCATTCTTTCAAGTCGTAAAAAAGTCGTATCAAACACTTCAATGAGTTGATCACCCTACTGAGTTTATCACCCTACCGAGTTATCACCTTACACAATCCAAGCTCAAGAAAGAGGGAAAAGTTTGGTTGTAGATGACGTTGCCATGCTTTAGGGTTGAATAACATCTCAAAACAATCAAATGGATGCTTAGTTGTCAGGTGGAGCAAACTACCAATATTTGTGCATGCGCTATATGCAAAAGCAAAGAGGAGGGGGGGGGGGGGGGGAGCTTCTTATATGAAATGGAAATGTTGCACAAGAGGCTATAAAAAAGTAGTAATTGTATAAAGGTTTGTTCTCATCAATTATCGACAAACTAGTGGAAGTAGCAAACCACTTGAGATGGAAACCCAATCCTCCAACTCCTCTTTAACATGTCCACATAGGCACCCTTCATGCCCTCACAAGGATAATCGAGAAAGCAATACACTTGCATTCTATGTTTATATGAAATATGACCAACTATGATAAGCTTGCCTTGGAGGAATCTTGCCCTTATTTGATGGGTCTCAAACTTGAATTTGAACAACATTCAAGTTTCAAACAAAATGTGGCAATATGGGGCGAGTTATTCATGTAATGTTGAGGTGAAGTGCATATAGTGGGGGATCTGTGGCACTCTAGTTGTTTCATAGGGGGTGGGTAACCAACCCATACGTTTGTACCTTGTGGATGATGGCAGTGGATGGTGCCGTCCGTTTCTCATCCACTTGCCAACCCAAGTGGACTTAACTATGGTTAAGAGGTGGAGTGCGTAGAAGACTTTTAGCCTTCTTTGGCATGTGCTAGGAGAACTATTTTATAACATCATTTTTTGGCTCCACTTCCTGTGATGCCACCTCTTAATATTATAAGTAGGAAGGAATGTCACATGGCAACTAGCATTACTATATTTTAAAAAGAGAATGAAATGGGTTAGGGTTTAGAATTTGAAAATGGATGGTGTCCATGGCTCTAATTCAAAATGAATAGTTTCTTGAGATATTAATGTGCTCCTATTTTAAAGTGTGTGGATTACTCTTGAACTAAACAAGAGATACTACATCTTTGATTAAATATTAGAAGTACACATGAGAATGAGAACATCCACATTTGCAATTGCAAATGGCATTGGGAGTGTTATGTTGGAGTTTCTTGGTATGTATCACATATCCATTTTGGTGGGCTCAAAGCTATGTTTGAGCTGAATGTTTTCATAGATCCCTTTGAGAGATGATGTTGATGATTATAAAAACAAAGTAGACGATGGAGATGGTGCGGAGGACAATGAAGAGGATCTAAAGGATCCAACAAACATTGGTGCACTAGATGACTCTCAACATACCCAAACTTTAAGGCAAACTCAACCATTCTTAAAAGAATGTCTGCTAGGTATTGACAAGCTAGTAGAAAACGCTAAAGAAGAAGCCAAGGAGGTGGTCTTCTTTGTACAACAAACCTAAGAAATATTGACAAAATATACTCACAAATGTTAAACGAATTTGGGTCAAGTAGAAGACGACACTTTGCATTGTGCATCCCCTTTTGATGTAATTGATGATGGTTTAGAGAAGTCTATTGTAAGGAGGAGATATTTTTGTGAGCAAGTAATCGTTGCGTTGTCTTTTAAGAGGAAGAGAAACCAAAGAGTTGTAGATGACTAAGACTGTGCAAACCTATGGAGAAATGTATTACAGGACATGGAAATATTTTATTCTTATTATACTCATATCATTATTACATTTTCTTCAAAGTTGTTAGTGATTGACTACAAAGTTATATAGCACGTGTTCATGTGTACTAAGCATTTTCTTAAGTTGAGCATAAATTATCTTTTCCGTATAATTAATTTTCAAATCTTTTGACAATGATCCTTTAGTATTTCATATTACACTATGATTTGACGTTTGAAATCATATGCAAAACCAATAAAATAATGATTTTTATTTTTTTGGTTATGTTGAAGATAATCTTCTTTAACATAACTATATGTCATAATTATTGCATTGAGAAACTAAAATTCACATATATTTTTCCCAACATATTGGAATTCATTAAGTGAATAAATATATAAACCATTATTTATTTATTTATATAAATATATGTTGAAAATGTGTAATCCATAATGCCGTAAATGCATGCTTCATTCAAGACATATAAGGGGGGGGGGGAAACCATCATAACACAACACGAGATACATCACAAATAGTGATATCCATCGTATAGAGAAACATTCCATCGTAGACATTGTTTGGAGCAATACCCATCACGAACCAAAACATACTAGAACTGTATCTCTGATGGCCACATGTTGGGTACTATAGTCAATCTAGTTGAATAGGACCGAATGGCCCCATCTCCATGCTCTCCTAGCTTGAATGCAATCCAACTATTCTCATTTTTAGTAGACGTAGTTTAGAAAGTTCTCTACATAGATTCTGCAACCCAAACCATAGGACCTTTTTAAGATTTCGAATAACAAAAAAGGCAACAAAATCTTAGCCAAAAGGAGAGCGAGAGGGAATTTATCGCTTATGAGCATACCTCTCATTCATCCAACATAACAATCTTAAAATAATATGGAGTCTAAAAGGTTCTTTGAAGGTTAATATAAAACATCAATTTGATAGTGGATTTAGCTTCAAAGAGTCTATATTAGTCTAGTTGAAGATATTTGAGTTTTATCAACCTCAAACCTATAAGGTCAAGGCATCGATAACCGATAAATAAGAGAGTTTGCATCTGTTTAAAAAGAGTAGTAGCGCGGGATTATTTTTTTTGCAAAGAGAAACAGAGCCTAAGGAGAATGCATCTTTTCCCCGTGAATATGGAAATTGCTACAAATATTAAAGTAGTAAAGTTCACTTGAACACACAATGAATCTACAGGTTGACCCATAACCGCTCATCTAAATATTGATTCTTGGCTATGACAATTGTCAAAACTCTTATGATGGTAATCAATCACAAGTCACCATCACATGAAGCTTAACTCTGTTGGCCTAAAAAATATAGATATCATCCACGTCAACATTACATGTACCCTAGTGAGCAGTTAAATGGACCTAGTTGACTATGGATGCCTCAACCTTACAGGGTCAACCTTTTATGCTGGATGGATGAGAGAGTATGCTCATATGCGATGATTCCCTCTTGGCAAATGGAAGAGGGTGATATTAATTTTGGGAGTAGCTTCATTGACTCGAACTTAGGAATGGTGTCAAGCTCCGGAATTTCTCTTCTTGCACCACAAATGAATCTTCTTTGAGTTCTATCCCGGACTCCAACACATGATGCCAAAAAATGGGATGGATGAAAGATTCCCACGTGTGCAATTATATTCTCCGTGTATACATTAAAGTGAGTGCAACTATAACGTCGACACCTGTTGAGTTTCGGTTTATGTAGATATTTGGTTATCAAAATATAAGTAACATGAGCACACTAACCAAGTTTTGTAAGAAACACAAGTGTTGCTATTTTTGTTTCTAAGGTCAAAGGGAATATATTTAGAATCCTTGGATTCCAAACATATCATCATACATCTTTCTAGTGGTGGCTACTACACGAATCTCAAACATAGGTGTCCAATTAAGATAGGTAATCAATTTAGGCTCATTTACCTCACATGTAACAACCATTCCATAAAGTGGTAAAGGTAGACATGCCTATTTCGGCTAATTGTTTTAAATAGATACCTATATTTGAGTGGTGTGTGGTTTGGTGTGGCATCAAGAATGGATATAAAAAAGACAAGCGTTAAAAAAATATTGGACTACGTGCTCAAAATATTATAACCATTCTAGCGTCAACATTAATAAGCTTGGGGGGGGGGGTTGTATGACCATTTAATGGTGACAAGAATCTTCACTTTGATCGTGAATAAGAAATTTATATGAGCTCCAAGAATTTTTGAGAAAAGTGGCTACAAACTTAATTTGGTTTTGATAACCATCTTGTACTAATCACGTGTTTAATATCCTAGAAGAAGTGGACTAATAAGAAAAAACAACCATTTAAGACCCATCTACCTTAAGTTTGAGTTTCTTGCTAAGGCCCAATTTATACATGGCATGGGGTCGGCTTGAGCACTGGCATGATTCACGTGCATCAAGCCCTCCATGAACTGAAGCTAGAGATGTTCATTATCCAACGGATGAGCCCAATCCGGGCCATGTTGAGGCACTGAGGCCTTAAAGCGACACTTTAAGAAATTTTTGATATTTTAGGAGGGTTGAGTAGCTTGAAGTTTTTTTAATAAAAAAAAATTCTATAGAGTAGCAAATCTATATGGAGTCTACAATTTGTTTCTTTCAAAAAAGAATAAATTCATATGCAACCTGCAGAAGTTCTCAGAATCAGTTTTAAGGAACGAACCTTTGACTCTCACCTAGGGGGATTGCTAAGTGAGAATCAACCTTATTGCAGGTGAGGATCTTCTATTAAATGAAGGTGTTGCCCCCCTTTTGTGGATCACTTCTCACACCCCCTCGTTCAACGGATAGATCCCTGATTAGCCATTGTGATTGGCCAAAGTTGGTGCTCTTCAAAAACATTTTTGCATCCTTCTTACACCGCTATTATGAATGGCCGAAGTGGTGCTATTTTATGCTCAATGCCACATATGATTAATCACTTTTAAGAATGACGTACTTCATAGCATCGTTGCACTCACTTGTTGACGGGCAGAAGGATTGAAAATAAATGTCGCCAAAGAAAAAATGTTACATTAAGGCTTTGGTACCGTAAGAGTTCGGGCTGAGGAAAAGCTCATCTTGATTTCCTCTAGCCAATCCGAAGGTTTAGTGCCAGAATTGTGCCACCTAGGACGTCACATGGGATGAGGTGAGTGTAGTATAAAGCCCTTGGGCCGGATTTGATGAACCGGAGCGATCCTATTGGGCCAAATTTGTAGCGTTACTCTTGCTAAGCTTGCTCCGAAGAAAGCCAAAAGGTTTGCACCGCTGCTTGACACCTCAACGAGAGCCTTTTTGATAACTATGCACACTTCTGCCCTCTCCACATCCTCCCTCGCTTTAAGCTAAATGCGCATTGTGTTGCTCACTTGAAATCGTTTCGAGTAGATCTCCCGAGGAGCTCACAAACTCTGCAGCAGCTGCCCACCAACGCAACTGAATTCTCATTTACCCGCTCCACTTCACAATTTGGGGTCGTTTGGAACTTTGGAATATCGCCAAGCGTGCAATTCTGGTCGCAATGCATCCGGGGAGGACGTAGGTCGGAGCACGCAGGCAGGGATGGCACTTTTGGCAAGGGAAATCTTGTGGGTGGGGCGTTGCATGCATAGGTGTGGAAACGAGGAGGGTTTGAATAGAAGGCGAGTAGGAGGAGTAGTAGTTTTTGCGAGGAGGATTGGAGGCGAGGGGGGGCAATCTTTCGGCAGGAAATGGCGAATAGCTAATAAGAAGAAGAGGAATAGGTTTGGCGTGCGTGCTGCAGCCCAAGAATCTTTGTATGAGACTCTGGGAGTGTCGTCCACAGCTACGGAGAAGGAAATCAAACGAGCATACCGAGGCTTGGCCCTCAAATTCCACCCCGACGTCAACAAACAGGTATGTCGACCATTCATTCATTCATCAATCAAGGGTAGAATTCAATATTCATATTCCGCTTGTCATTGGTCCAGTCCTCTGATGAAGAGTAGTCTGCTGCTGCTGCTGCTTTGTTTCTGTCATGCTGGATGGCATTCATGTTGGGAAACCTAGGAATTGGTGCGAAATTGGGAGGAAACAATTGGATGGTTAGGGTTTAAGAATGCCACATGGGGTGGATTTGGTTCTCGAGGAGTCTCTTGATTCAATTGTGCTTGATGAATCCACCTTACTTTTAAGTACAGGGAGAAAGTGCGTGCGTGTGTGTGTTATTAGCTACACCAAATACCTGATTTAGTGTGGCATCAAAATTGGTGTGCCGTGTTAATCAAGGGGTGGCTTAAACCCAAGGCCTTAACCCAGATGCCAGTAGCATTTGATTTCTGGTGCACCCTAACACCTTTGGTCCACCCAATTATACTGATCATATCACATTTTCAACCAACCATGCGGGAGATAGGTGTCAACTGGCTTGTCCGCGCCTATTCAAGGTGTTCACCTTGGAAAGGAGGCAGGTGTCCTGGGGGGTCCTCTGGTTCTCATAATATCCATCCATTTTGGGATTACATATAGATTTTGACCAACTCGAATATGAAGCAAAACCATAATTACTGCCAGTGGCAACATCAGAGACATCTTTCTGCAATGTTAATTAGAGTAATCTTCAGAATTTGTCATGTGTCACCAAGTGTCATGTGACACCCTATGTAGTTGCCATCCAGTGATTGCAAGGCGATTAGCGTGGGTCGATGATGAATAGTGTAGGCCACACTAAATCAGATGTTTAGTGTGGTAGTTACCAACAATGTACAGCAGCAGTGGCAATGTTGCATGAAGTGGACAAATTTTCTTGAGGAGAAACATTCCTTAGTGCATGCACACATTTCACTCCACCAAGTTGTGAGGAATTTCTGAAGTGCAAAGTTACTCCTGCTCCTTCTCCCTCAGTGCTGATGAGCTTGCAGAGAGCTTGCAAAACATCACCTGGATATTGTCAGCATATCCCATGCTTTGCAGGCTTGTTATTATTGCAATTCTCACAAGCAGTGGTGTTGCATGAAGTGGACAATTTATTGCAGTTCTTAGCAGTGCATGCCCACATTTCATCCTACCAATCTCGCAACACTCTAGTGGAGTTTCTGAAAGAGTGCATAATGGCTCCTGTCCCTCATGCTGATGATGAACTTGCAGTGAGCTTGCGAGACATCATCTGGATATCGTCAGCACATCCTATGCTTTGCAGGCTTGTCTTTTCTTTGCAACTAGAAATTCACAAAAGATATGGTTCTGTGATGTGATGCGATGTTCAGCCTGATGCGCAAGAGAAGTTTCTACAAATAAAGAATGCGTATCAGACACTTGTGGACAGCAAGAGCCGTTCCAAGTATGATGCAAGGAGTCGTTCGAGATCAGGTGACTGGGACCCATTTAACTGGGATCCATCACCAGGGTCTGCGCGAAATTCCTCGCAGCAACAGGAGGAGTTTTATGGATTTAGTAAGATCCTAACCTTGTCGAATAATCTAATTCCATGTGAATGATAATGCCATAATTTTGTTTTGTTTTGTTTGCGTGTGTAGCCACTGGTATCCCCCAGCCTATTAGAGATACCTAATACCCCTTCAGTTCATTTGTGCCGGTTATTGTCTTTACATCACATTGGACAAAGAAAAGATCTCCAAATTTTTTACCTTGGACAGACGCATCTCAAAGGATCTGTGAGGTCAATTGGGTATTTATTTCATTGGTCATGTACAGATTGATTTGGACCTCCATAAACGAATGAATGCAAGCATATCTGGAGAAGCTTTCTTCATTACCTTACATTGAAGATCTCTACCTGGACTAGCCATGAACCAAGTTCCTGATTGGATTCGGTTATAGCAGTCGAGGCTACTACATTTCTCAGTCACTCTGATAAGTATCATCGAGCATTCTCAGACAGAAAGTTGGGCACAAGGCACATGTAGACTTTTGTGACAACTTAATAAGTATATCTCAAATCTAGAATATGAGAGGATAGAGTTATCACTAATTCAAAGGGATATTGGGTTGGGAGTTGGTGGGTTTGCATACAACACCTTCCATGTTTGGTAAGTTTTTGGTGTATGTTTGGTTCATTGAGGGTCACTCATGTGGGCATGCCAAGAGGTGCTAAAATGAGTTTGGCCCTCAATGAATCGAAATGGGTTGCTCTTACTCGTATTTAAACACTACCCCCAAGCATGCACGACAAGTGGAAAGAATTTTTTGATATTGTCTGAGAAACAACCAATGGAATATCACATGGGACCAGCTCCTGATGAAAAGCCCTGTTAAATTAGAGGATAATTCTAATAAAGATGAACTCAAGATTGGCGATCTTTACTCATGAGGGTTGTCGGCCTTCTAATGGAAAGGATTGAAATATACACAAGTCACAAGTAAGGGCAAGAAAAAGGGAGGGAACTTATGCTCAGTGGGCCTGTGGGGTGCAGGCAAGTTTTTCAGCGATCTGCAGGGATCATTTGGTAGACCTGCCACCTTTTTACTGCAATTTGATTATGGGTGTGGCACGATGACATCATCGTGAAAGCTGATCCTCACCGTTGTTCTCTCCCATGCAGACGAATTCTTTAGGGACTTGCAATCTGATCTGCAAAAGCGCAGCTCGGCAAGGAGTGAGAAGCCAAAGAGCTTATGGGAAGAATTAGCGGTGAGTAAAACCACACCAATCAATTGTTAAGTACAGGTAAAAAAATTCACAACAGTCAAAGGGCCTGGTAGCTTTACCTGTCATTGAAAAGTTACAGTCCCTATAAAGTCTTTCACACGAGGGTAATGTGCATTAGTTTCTGCACTGCTAATTCAATCCAAGTTTTGTATATTCGAGGAAATAACTTGACACATATGTGGAGGTTTTATCACCTCGTGCATTATTTGTTTTGTTTGTCAATGACCTATGTGCTTACCTACATCTATTAAGAAAGCATGAAAAAGAATTAACGTAATAAGAGGAGCAGAGATTGAGTTGTAGCACCGTGAGTGAAGCTCTTTGAACCTATCCCTTCCTGTGTGCATCTATTTGAAGAAAAGGATACTCATATTTGTTTTATAATAATTTTATTTGCAACATACAGCTACTGCCCTTGTACCAAATCACAAGACTACACCTAATCAAAGCATGACTTATTATGGGCCACTTTACAGGTGACATTCAGGAGAATGGAAAATAGTTAGGTCCAATGTATTCTGGTTTCCGATAAGAGCTGGTTCAGATGATTGCTAAGGATAGTGAGAGAATGTTGTTTTCGTATTTTCCACATCATGGTAATCAATAGAAGATGAAATCAGCACCAATTTTTAGTTTGAAAGTTCTCATATAAAGCTCGGCTTTGTTTAAAAAACTTGTTCTCTTGTGCAATGTCCACAGGACATAGGTGAAGAATTTGTGGAGTTCTTAGAGAAGGAGCTAAACCTTAGCGAGTTGGATGAAATGTCAAGCTCCAAAACTGAAGGCAATAAGAATGACACAAAACAAAGGGGCTCCAAAACAAGCTCCAGATCAAACACCAGTGGGACTAACGCCAGCAAGAAGGCAGCAGCCCCTGTGGATGAACGTGCCACGGTTGAGAGTGAGATTGCTGAAATTGAGGATATGCTTGCTAAGTTGAAAAAGGATATGGGAATGTAGCCTAGAAGATTCTGTAATATTCTCCATAACCCACAATCTTTCCCCTGTATTCTATGATTGTTACTTATAAATCAACGAAATTCAATTTTCTTCCGCCCTCTCACTGAAGGCCATTTTAGGTGATTAGAGGGTTTCAAAGTTTAAAGATCGAGCCCAGTGCGTATCTATTGCTTTAATGATTTATGGATGGTTCTTCCGGTCTTCAATTTTCACACCAAAAGTGCACCAAAAGAATCAAGATTTTGCTCCATTCTGTCAGACCCAATGAGTTCAAGGTCTGACATTCTTGCAATTCATTACGTACTACTGAAAAAGTGTAAATAGTTTGGTACTACTGAAACAGTGTGTATAGTTTGTCGTAGTAGCCTGTGCCTGTCTGTATTCTCATGGGCTATGATTCTATGAGGAACACATTGAGGTTTCATGTGCACTGGGAGGAGTTTTTGTTCACCCTTTCATTTGAATGTTTTATATTTCCTAGAGGACTAGAGGAAAAGCTGCAAGGTAATTGTAAATATTGCGGACTATAATATTGAGCTTAGATTCACTTTCATATCCTTGAGGATAAATTGTGGATGCTCACTATTTACTGCCACATTTTTAGCATATGAGATTAATTGTTGTGGATCACAATGGATTTTTGATATTCAGTATAGTGCATTTTATATCATTTCTTAGGATTGTGCACTATTGCCCTTCAAATTTTAGATATTGTGGGCCACACGACCATCGTAAGTCTAGCTATAGAAATGCCCACAATGTTTATCACTTTCAGTGAAGGTACAACTCATGCTAGGACTGCAGTCAACATTGTGATGGAAAAACCAAGTACATGGTAGTAAGGCATTTGGCCTTGTGTGGTCGCAGTTTTCACTCACACCCCTATATTTGAATGGTATATGGCAAGGCTTGTGATTAAGAGTGGACACCAAAATGACACATGTTACAATGAGATTGGGCTATGTGCTTAGAATATAGACATCATTTCAAGTTCAATAATCAACACAATTGGGAGGCCTTATATAATATAATATACAACAAAGGACATGCACGGATGCTGAGGTTGGCATCCCACCGTTACCCATTGTTTTGGAAAGGTGGGGGACTGTGGGTGCAACATGGCGGGATGACATGGGTCAAAGAGAATCTTCACGTGGAGCTCTCATAACTTTTGCATGTCAACTCCAAATTTGAAACTTGAAATGACAATTTTTATGTTTTGCAATTGCTAACCATATGGGAATGTACCCTTTGATTCATGTAGGCTACTAGTTGGGGCAGAATTGGAGCATTGTAAATTTTAAGGAATTAAACTGGAGCAGTGAATGGTAGGAGGTAGATAAAAGAATTAGGAGGGGCTAGGAGACAAGGAAGGTTGGGGGAATAAATGAAGGTTGAGTTCAACTACTACTTTAAGAAGCGGCTAGTTGCAAGAGTGCACTACCCTAGTAGTATCTTGCACATGGACAAGAATGTGTTATGCTTGCTTAAAACCGCAAGTTATGTGATAGTTGCATGCAATCTTGAGTTCCCATGTACCTAGTATGTACGTTCAAGGTAATAAGGTAGCTTTTACTTTTACTTAGAGTAATGATATGGCTATTATTGAGTGAACCTTACTCAACTCCTTAAGGATAAAGAACAAACATTTGGCTCATTTCATATACCATCACTAAATCTCTTCCCAACAAGGTAGAGCTAATATAATATCCATTTCATGCTATGGCCCACTCCTCATGTCAAGAACCTCATTACCATCTTACATGCTCGTAGCCTCTGAAAGCAACTTTTACCTCATGGCCATTGCTTTGATGACTATGACCATGAGTTTTTTTTTCTTGTGTTGACTAGTAGTTACATATGTTTAATATCCCTTGGTAGGAATGTACTTCTTGCATGTCTCTACTTTTTCCCTTGAACACATAGTCATGATCTTGGAACTTACTAGAGCTTCAATGAGCACAATGTATATGAAGGTGAGAGCATACCCACATAAGGCTTATGTAGGAAGGAAGATAGAGGAGATAATTTGGAGAGAGAAAGAAAGAGAGGATGGGAATGTAGAATTTACTTGGTTTTTGTGAGCCCAAAAAGGATGCCCACATTTGTTGTTACTCTTATTAGTGTGCTAGGACTTGGTTTTTTAATCGTGGTCGCTATTCAAAAAAAACTAAAAAGAGTGCAAGCCTTGTGCTTGGGTTGGCAAGGTCACTGGGCCCTAGAAAATCCCGGGCCTCTGGGATTGGGTACTGCCCACCGTTAGGCTACTGCTCTCGGGGAAGCCACACAGAGGAGGGAGAGTTTTCGGTCATCTCAACACACAGCCGCCACTGTGCGGCTCACCTCAAGACAAAAATGCTAGTTTGGTGACGGGAAGGCGGGGATCACCTCCGAAGAGGGAGGCAGCTGCAGCTGCACGAAGGGGAGGAGGTTGAATGGATGTGTAGGGTGCACAGGAGGGTGACTAGCTGAATTGAGAACAGATTGACACCGGGGCCGCAATCTTGAGGTTGGTTGAAGGTGCCTCTCACAACTGAGGAGTTGAATGCACTCAACACGGTGGAATGTGGTTGTGAAGAGACAATGCATTATAAAGAATTTGTGACCTTGTGGCTGCAGAGGGAGAGCCCTTGGATGGTAGTTCAAACTTTCAAGTCAGGCCAAATTGATTTCAGCTGCGGAGGTACGAGCAGAAGTGCACCTAGCTTGTTGGGATGGGTCTTGACTTAAATGAGGATCTGCGAGAGAAATGGCGTGAAGGCCCAAGCCTGATGAGACAACCCAGGGGAATTCGCAAGGAGCAACCTCACACTGAGCTAACTAGTGCGAGGCGTGAGAGCTTCGGTGAAGGGGCAACTGCCTGGCTCTACTGGGGAAGACCCCTGGTAATGGGGGAAGGCCGGTCACTGGACCAGAGAGTGCACTAGGAGGCCAGGGGCCGAAGCCATGCCTGACGGGCAAGCCGTTGGTGAACATCGTGAAATTGCTGTGAACCGGTTAAGACTGAAGGGGTTCGGAGGCTCCGAGCTAACTCTGATGAGGCTTCCTCATTACTCAAACCAAGTACCGGGGTGGGAAGGGTAGTTTAGGTAGGGTTTTAGGGGAATTAGTAGGCACATGAGACATTGTGTGCAATTCTTGTGTGGATTTAGGGGGGTGACTTGGGTTATGAGCATTTGAGTGTAAGGTGATTTGGGAAGGGAGATGTATGGACAAGAAAAGTATTTTTTCAATACTTGTAACCTCCATCTTGGAATAAAAATGTGTGTTTGAATTTACCATTGGATGAAGCTGAATAATGCTAGGAGATTAGAGGGTATGAAGTAAGAGATGGGAGCAACCTGCCCCCACCTGGACTACGACGCTAAGGGTGGGAGGTTTGGCCTCACAGTTTTGTTAGACTGCATGTAGTCATCTTTCGACTAATGTAGCACTCCTATTAGATTCTCTCTCTCTCTCAACATTTATGATATACTTTAAAGGGGGGGGGGTCTACTATTGGAAGTCACCATGAATTTGTAGAGGAGGAGGCATTTCCAATTGATCCGATGGTCAAAATTATCTAGAAAGTTGGAAGTGGCCACAAATAAATGAAGAAAATGGACTTCGACAGTTTTACAGTTGACATGATGGCCGTTCTTTCTAGAGTTTGTCAAATGGGTTTACCTCTTTCAGTTATATTCCTAGAAATATTACCTACCTAGGGATAGGAGGGTTTTGTAACTAATATATAACTTCCTTAATAGGATTATTTGGGATTGTGATTATTAGTGGTTTTGGGGCTCCTAGGGGTGAAGGATTGTGAATGTGCTAGGTGGTTCGTATAAATTTGTGGGGGAAATGTGTGTGTGTGTGTGGGGGGGGGGGGGGGGATTGCAACTCTGTCCTATGTGAAGGGCCGAGGTCAAATCCTTGTGTGCCCACAATGCTAGTTGAAGCAAGAAAGCGTTATTCCCAAGGTCTGAGGTTGCACTTAGTAGGATGGGCGTGTGGTGGGTTGTAGTCTTGTGCTATCATATGAGTAGTGCATAGTGAGCAATGAGCGGTCATTATGAGTGCTGAGAGAGTATTTTTTGTTGTTATAATGAGCCCTATGAATCCTATAACCATGGTATTTGGGCCTAAATAATGAAAATTTTAATATATACTAATATTAGGTGGGAAGACAAACGAAGTGAAATAATTCCAATGAATGCCTAACTAAATTGTTGAATTCAAAAACTACCATCTTAACACCAAAGGATGGAGAAGAAATTCAATATTGTTAATAGAATCAACATCCACTTCCACACACATATGTAAGCACGATCCAAGTATTAAGCATTTTCCCTAATCTTTTCAAGATTGCTCTAAGGGTCTAGAAACGGATTGAAGAGGCATTCCAAAAGAAACAAACTTAAGTACCTAGGCATAGATAGAGCACAGGGAGGTCACTAGCTATATACTTTTGTAAACCACGTGCGGTCGGGGTTATATAAAGATGGGTTATTTATCTAAATTTCTTGAATAATTGGCACCCTATTAGTAGATGTATTGGTACTTTGAGGTATTTTTCAAGACCCTATAGGTAAATATAATATAAAAAATATAAAAAATTTATAGACTCTATTTTATTTGTAAATTGTTTCATTTATCAAAATCTTGGAATTTTGACATAAATTGACATTATTTTGTAACAAAATGACAACAATACGTTAACGGAACTTTTAAATAATAAGCATTGTGCTCAATGCCTAAAGTGTTGCAATTTGGTGTGGCTGCCTTAAATAACATAAAAAAACTAACAACAAAGGAAAAAATGAGATGGTTTCCACATTCAAGTAATGTGTTAAAAAACACAACCAAATGAACCTACAACATGTGTCAAATATCCAACATCATTGTATGCAAAGAATGAAACACCCCACAATATTGCCTACAAAAGGTAGGTGTTCAACCTTGATTAACAACAATACAATTCTTACAACTATGATTTTCCCACAAATTCATATAAGCTCTTAGCATCTATGAGATCAAGCATGTAATTCTTCCTAACTAGATCATACTCCATTTTCATATTTGACATAATTGAATATGCATCTATTCACTTACAATCTAATCGGTCATAGTGGAATTTGAGGTGTCCTGAAATAAGGGAAAAAATAAAACATCTTGAGTTCAAAGATTGGCATGGCAACTCCCTTTTTATATGCAATTTTTTTTTTTTGGTCTTTTTTGGAGATCAACAGGTTGCCTACACAGTTCCCATTTTGTGCCAAATTTCCTCTGCATTATTTGAACCCACCCAAATCCAACATATATCACTCTCAACAACTTGGAAAATTGAAGTTGGGGTGGTGTTCTTGGAAGGTCTCCCTTGCTGCGTTTCTTGGCAGCTTTAATTGTTGAAGAAATTCTAGTTGAATTTTTGGACACAAAAAAAACGCCCACATCATATCCCAATTCAACCAACAGAAGTGGGCGAGGAGGAGGTGTTGTTGTAGTCGTCGTTGTTATCGAAGTAGATTGAATTATTAACTTGCATAAGCGTGTCCTTAGACAAAAAAAAAGTTGGCATTAAGTTTAGAAACCAAAATGGCCTTGAAAATTTGATGTCCATCATACTCCTCCATCAACAGAACTTTCATGATTGTAGTATTGGACTCTTCAGACACTTCCTCACAATACAACATATTTGAATTAACATGTTGTGTTTCATCCTCAATAATGGATAGAGGAAGCACAATCTCCTCCACGATGTTGTCCTCCAAAAGACCATGAGAGTTTCCATTCCCTTCTTCCATTTCAATCTTCACACCTATACCATTGCCTTTATCCACCGTTGTAGACTTACTACTTGAGTTGTATGCTAGATGAGTTGGATCATCTCTTTCTACTATCCACAGAGCGTGGAACCATGCTCGTCTTGAAGAGGGGGCTACAACTTGAGTCTCAAACTTTGTTAGCCTTTTGTTGAACCTATATATCTGCTTGCAAGATCCAAAGCCAAGCTACATGATACCCCTTCACAATCCAAAACACATCCTCCAATAACACTAAACTTCTTCAAATGTACACACAAGACTCAGGGCATGTTACCATTGCACTTCAAATACTCTCATTGGTGGGAGAGGTGGAGTTGGTCTAAGTTCACTTTGCACTACGCTTGAGGGATCAAAGGAGAAACTATATGCAAGAGTAATGTAAAGTCTACATGGATTTCTACATGGTATACAATGGATCATGTTTCATGGTGTCTTGGATTATTTTCAAGAACCACCTCTTGGAGGTACGCCGAACACAAAACCAAAAACCATGGCACTCCAAAATCTCACACTATTGATTTATTATATTATATCATGTATGAGGACCCCGCAAAAATAGAATTCCTTGATTTAGCATTTGGTTGAGGACATGTGACCACATGACATGATTTTGGATGGTGTCAGAGTCTTGGCTGACTAGATAGATTTTCCTCCTTCTCAAGCTCCGTACAAATCCATCTTTTCATATTACGCATTACAAGATTTTGGGTGACTCTACCTTCTTTGACCACCATCCGGTATCTTTTCAAATCAACCTCAGTAACAATGCCCCAAGAGGTTCCTCATGGAAACCCAATGCAAGATTCTTTCAAGAGGCCAAGGAACCGATTAAAGCATTATGGGAACCCTCCCCTCCACAAATGCCATTCTTCACTAAGCTAAGGAAAATAATTAGGTATTACAAACAATTTTGTCTAGCTAAAGCAGTGGAGACTAAACTGGAAGAGACTAGACTAAGGAAAACATTTGGAGTTTTGGCAAGTTGTCCTCCATTATGACACAATAAGTGAAACAACTAAGGCCATGGTTAAGATACTTAGGGATAACCTACAAAGCTTAGTAGATAAGAAAGAGGAGGGCGCAAAATCTGGTCTAGAACCCGATGGATGCAGTTTGGGGATAGAATGAATAAACACTTCTCCTGAGTATAGGAGCAGCCAACGAGTGGGTTGGA
Organism: Polytrichum commune; assembly: GCA_950295325.1. Taxonomy (NCBI): domain Eukaryota; kingdom Viridiplantae; phylum Streptophyta; class Polytrichopsida; order Polytrichales; family Polytrichaceae; genus Polytrichum; species Polytrichum commune. The sequence goes on along the minus strand of OX485807.1, from coordinate 24,730,242 downwards.
CACATAATTCTATGATGAAGACAATGTAGTCGTCTCCTCAAGCGTGGACCTTGCTACAATTTGTAATTCCTCTTACCCCAAACTATATGCGAGCATGGTCTTGGATGAGCAACGAAAGGAGTACGAGAAATAACTACTAAATTATGTACCAAACAAATTCTCACTAATTGCATAGAGGATTATGAAAGCCCAGCTCACCGAAGAAGAACTCACCAAAGCGGTCCAAGCACTCGCAAAAGGAAAATTCCCGAGCCTGGATGGGTTGACGGCTGAGTTCTTCCAATCTTACTGGAGCTTCATGAATGGTGACTTTACAAGGATGGTGAATGAGTAGCTCGGAAGAGACATGTTTCCAAAAGGGGTAACAAGGGGATTTATTGCACTTCTCTTGAAAGAAGGGGAATAGTCGAGATTAACCAATTGGCGACCAATTATGCTCCTTAATACCACCTACAAGATCTTTGCTAAATATCTTCAATGGCAACTACAACCATTTTTGGTAGAGGTAATTGACAGCGACCAAACCACCTTTTTACTACTCCAATTTATTCTAGATAATATTCTGCTCACACACGAATCAAATCAATGGGCAAAGGATTCATGTCAAGATTTTATTTTCCGTAAACTTGACTTTAGCAAACCCTACAATAGAATTGATTGGGCCTTCATGTTCCAATTTATGAGGAAACTAGGAATGACAAATGCCTTTATCAAAATGACTAGAATGTTGTTTCTTGACGCAACTATCTCGATTAACATTAACAACCGAGTAACATAGCCTTTTAAACTCCATAAAGGAGTCTGCTAGGGCTACCTTCTTGCTCCCTATTTGTTCATTATCACGGCATAGGCACTAAATGCAATAGTTAAACATGCAATGGGAACTAATAACCTCAAGGGTATTATTCTTCCACAATATAATATTCAACATATTATCAACCAATATGTTGATGACACATCCTTCACAATGAAAGCAAAAGAAACGAGTGTAAATAACCTTGTGGGAATCCTACACAAGTTTGGAGCTGCCTTTGGATTAGAGATCAATTGGCATAAGAGTGTGGTGTATTGGTGTAGCCGAGGACATCCGCCGAGATGGGTGGGAAAATACCAATGGAAGTGGGCCGCAAATGGAGATTTGTCAAAACTACTAGGCAGGCCGTTTGGCCTACAATTGGAACTGCAAGATGTCAACCAATTTATGGTTAACAAGGTCGAAAGTAAACTCAAGTACTGCAACTCCACAAACTTGTCACTTGCAGGACGAATCCTCATCATAATCCACGTTCTAATGTCATCCCTCTGGTATTTTATATCAGTTTGATTGGGTCTAAGAGAGTTCTCGGAAGTATTAAAGCTCTACTCCACAACTACCTTTGGTTTGGGTCAAAGAATACGACTAGAGCACATGTAAGTTGGGACGATTGCATGATGCCCAAGAAAGTAGGAGGCTTTAGTCTTATTTCACCAGAGGATGCTATGAAAGCCCTCATGAACAAATGGATTATTCAAGCTCTACTTCCGGTATATCAAATCTTTAGATTATCATGAGGTATTGCATTACGCAGTTGCAATCTCGGGGGGTTCACTGGCGAAAATCATAGAACAACGTGCGATAAAAAATAGGGTCCAATATATTCATTGTAGATAAATTTTATAAAAAATGTACATGTAAAATAGGGGATTTAAAAATAGTGAAACATGTTCACATGTAAAATACCATCACATATAATATTTTCAGGCTTTTAACATGTAAAATACCATCACCTTATAATCTTTTCTGCAAGGTAAATACCCCCCCCCCCAATAAATAGGTCCTGAACGCATGTGTATGCAAAATATAAAAGGGAGTGAACCCCCCAAGGTTGCAACCTTCTTACCAGGGTGCATGGGGTCCCTCGTCCTTGTGGTTGTTCTCCCCAAATTTCTCCACCAAGAGTGGGTCCAAAGTTTGGCACCACATTACCCAATCATGGAAGGTGATGGTTGATATGGCTGCATACCTCTCTCCATCAATTCCAGAAGATATTTTGCAACTCAATGTGTGGTGGAGGGCGGTATACCAAGGTCTTTACTTTGGCATCATTACGAGCAGGGCCCCTATCTTGTATAGGAAAGGATTAAGGTACTTCCGGGATATCTTGGACCCTGGGGGATATGAATTCATGAACTGGGAAACTGCCAAAATTATTTTCTCCCTTGAAGAGATTTACCATGACTTTTGGATTAAACTACTGAAATTCTACAGACCATTCCAAGAGAAGATGTTAAACCAACAAAATGTTCAACTCACTCCACAAGAATGGGTTGGCCTTTAGAGGAGCATGGAGGACGCATAACTGGAGTGGGTTGTTAGCGTTGGCTACCTCAAGGACTTTAGCCCTAGGTCGGTCCAATTTAGTGTTGAATTCATGAGCACTTTTCCAAAATCTACCGTTGAATCACAATACTTCACCCTCATGGAAGTGAAGCCGAACAATGGGAATACGATATCAAGTACAACCTTCTTAGGATGTATGGCGTGAGTCAGGGTAGATACCCTTACTAGAGGAAGCAATTGAAACCAATATAATTAATTCTTTGAAAAACTTGACCAATTGCTTTTTGACCCTGCTTGTTGGTGGTGGCCAAAGGCTACTCCTTTTTTTGCTTACTTGGCCAAGTATGGAAGGAAATGGATTACTAAGCAAGGGGCCTTTAAGAAGTCAATTCCACATAAATGGCGGAATGAAATTTCTCCTTCCACTTCCCCTAAGTGGAACATCATTTCGCACAAAGCTAAGGCACAAAAGAAAGCTACCTTTCTTTGGTTGGTTATTCATAAGGTTGTGGCGGTGAATGAATGGCGCAAGAATTTCTCGGTAGAAATTGACAGAAGTTGCCCTTCTTGCGGCCCACAATTGGTGGAATTGGTGGAACACATAATGTTCAACTGTCCACTCGCTCAACAATGGTGGCGATATGCCTGCCAACATCATTTGGCAATTCTCTGCCAAAAGAAGTAACCTCGGTCCATAGAAATCCTTTTCCATGATACAATTCCTTTTTTTTATCAAAGAGTTGATGCAATATACTTAAACAGTTCGGTCGCATTTGGTTCTTCTTAAGGATCAACATTCTGTGGATGATTTGGCGCCAACAGAATGGTTTGGTTTTTAATGGCAATGACCCATTGAGAAAACACGTCAAATCATCTAGGGCGCCTTGTAGGATTATGGTAGGATTGATTGGAAACAAACTCTCATGGATTTGGAAAAAGCCCCAGGTGTGGCACACCAGGATGTGCTTAAAGAATTTGATTCGACTTGGGGGGTCAAATGTCTCATTGTGACCCAAAGTAATTTAGTGATCAAATGGAAGGTTAGGCCCTTGATTCCCCTTGGTGTGTGTTGTTTCTCCCAAGGTGGTTGTACTTTGGTTCTTTTTTGCAATTGTTTTTTCAATTTGTGCCCAAAAAAAAAAAAAAAACATGATTTTGGAAGTGTCTTGGCGCTTTGGACACTTCTTTTGGGCCTTCACAATTTCATGGTCATGGCTCTTGGCTCATGTGTGAAGTGGCCCTAAACCATGCTATCCAATGCTAGCTTCTGAATTGGATAACTTTTAGTCAATTGAGGCAATTTTTCATCCAATCCGAATACATTTTATTGAACCTCACATAAATTCTTTGTTTGTCAAAATATTACATACCCTACTTTATTAACAAAAAATAAATACCACATGTGCTTTTCACCTACTTTATTTAAGATGTAATATTGTATGGGTCATTTCATTCAAGCTATAGTAATTCCAAAATTTTCTAAAAAAAACTTACTTTATTGAATTAAAAGTACCCTCTATTTTTCCTCACGTGGTTCAAGAAAAATTTGACAGTGATCTCCCCGTGAGATAGAAGTACGAAAGGAAATTTCTCACACCATGACATGTCCACCAATTCAAGCAATTTAAAAGGAAGCCAATAATCACATTCAATCATCTCTAACAAGGCGCAAGGGAATAAATATTTTAGACATTGGTCACAAGCATGAATAGAGGCACTTGAAACATAAACATAATTGAAAGTCATCGGTGACTTGCCATTGATGTTAAAAATTAAAACAAAATATCATGATGCTAGGAAATTATTCTTACTTGTAGATGCATAAGCATCAAGAACAACATCCTCCCGGCTTAGTCAAAGCTTCAATTAGAAATTGTAGAGAGGCAGGGTTTTCCTCACGTGGTTCCCTCCATAAGATATTACTTTGCATGAGTTGTCTCTTTGTTGTAGTGCAATTGAAGAAGACATCCAAGGACTCCACTTCAACCATGGATAGACCAAGTAATTTGTTAAAAACAAATTGTGGACAAGGCTCCACACACAAGAATATCATGAATCGGAAATGTCAAGTCTACAAGATAAATAATCTATTCAGTACAAATAAACAACCAAAACAAACTAAACCTGAGAATATTTAAATGTATTGTAAGTGTTTTGACCATAGAGGAGTATAGAGGCAATTCATTTATTGCCCACCAATCCTTCACCAATGAGAAACCATATGAGGTGGTCGTAGTGCTCACAATGTCCCTACCAATATTGAATTATGGGAGAAACAAAAGTAAAGGAATGTCATCAGTGAAAAAACCATCTGCAAATTCAAACAATGCTATAATGTTCTTAAAATTGTGTTCATTCCATGATGGAATTGAATTTGGAGGAAATTAAGCATAGGGAACAAGTAATCCTTTTGGCAAGTTTGCGATAATCAAATTAAATCCACCAAACTTGCAAATGTTGGATGAAACCCAAGTTTTGCAAGTTTGGCCAACCTGCAAATAAAGGCAAACTATTTAGACATTTTGAAATAATCAAACACGTATATGAAACAAAAAAGGCATCCTTAACAAATTGAAACCCACTTGGGCAAAAAATTTACAAGCATAATAACTTTCTTGACGAACTCAATTGTAGAAACCAATATTGGGTTTTCAGTTGCACCATTCTCCAACAACATGGAGATGAAGGCATTCTCCACATGCAAAGATACCTTGGGAATGTTGGATCCGTTCTAAACCTTAAAGGCCACCTACTGAGATTGAGAATTACAAGATGAAGGTGTCAGAGCAATAGCATTATGATATGGAGCATGAGTCAGAGCAATGTCATCAAGGTGAAAAACATGTGTGCCCTTGTCTTTTTGGATTATAGTGGGAGAAGATGGTGGAGGAAGTATTAGGGCCATTGTAGAAGGTGGAGATCGTGTAGGCGTTGCATCCTTCTTACGCAAACTGCCGTGCCCAATCGGTTTAAGTTCTTCTTATGGTTTCTCCCCAACTTATCGTGATGCCACAACAAAGTCTCAGAGCCTTCTCCTTAGTTAGATGGAAGTTTGTCAAACAATCAATAAACCGTGGACAAAAAACCAACAAGTTGTGGGTCCACAATATAAATTGTAAGGTTGAGAATATGCACACGCCACTTGACTTATCTACCCATGAATTCAAGAATGAGGAAGGGTTTGCAAAGGAATTGTGTTTTTGGTATGCAACACCCTTGTGAGGTACCTACAAAAGATAAGAAAACACATCTAATAAATAAAAATAATATTACATGAATTTAACTTAAAACAAAGTTATTGACTTGAAACAAACTTGTAGATCACATGATTCATAGTCCCCCCCTAAGCCTTGGCCCACAAAAGACATCGCCATCTTTGCACAAAGTCCATAGGCTTGAGAACATTGCTTGCTCCAATCAACTACACTTAGCTCATAAAGGATGCCTCAATGATGCCCTCCTTAAATTTGCATAAAAAGTTTATTAAAACATAAATCCAAAGACAATCAAATATAAATCCATAAATTAAACATACATATCAAAAGATGTGTAGTCAATTATATTACCTACATCCGAAACAAATGCTTTGACCAACAAAACATCAAGATTACTATCCTTAAAATCAGGTGGTGAAAACCTCAAAGATTCTTGAGACATCGGAGATGAATTCCACCATATTAACCATTTTCTCTTGTACTTGCCGTCCACATGTATAGGAACAATCTTTTGTAATTTCTCCACATTCGTTCTAGGTTTAGTATTTGTGCTCCAACATGTATTGATTTGCAAAAAAATTAATTCAATAAATGAAAACTAAAAAACACATTGAACAACAAAACATGAAACGCATATCGAATTCTCCTGTGCTCACCTTGCTAAAAAATCAACAACATTTGGTGGCTTTGCCATTGCAAGAAGTTTATCAAATTCCTTTGACCTCCAAACTCTAGTTGTTTTCTTCACTATATCATTCATAGCCTCCATTTCAAGAATTGGTGATCCTTTGTCCACATGACTCTTTTCTTTGTAATCACGAGATGCCTCCTTAGAGGTGGACATCACGCTAATGACAAAACAGTATGTGAATGTTAGATAACATGAGTAACTTATAATAAAAGATTGGACATACCACATACATACAACATGTTGTAAATTTACCTTATAAATGAACCCCGCAAATACATCCAAGTAAAAGGGTACCAAGTGTTGCCTGGATGTTTCTTCTCATACTTTGCGTACTCATTAGGTGTTTATAAGGTTTTGAACTCAGTTAGCTTCAAAATCCCAAAACTACGAATGTGGTGGAGTTTATGCACCAAGTTTGTCTTAACATGATGATCATTTAATGTAGATCTACATTCCAAGCAAGAACACGTTAACAACACCAATATAAACATGAGAACACATTCAAGTGAAACCCAATGGATTAAAAAACTAACTTTTTCACATCATTCATGGCATTGAGGAGAACGCCAATTGCACCAATTGGATAAAGGCAAATGAAATCAACATTGAAGTGCCAATCAAATTCATTTCCATGAAATTGATCAATATTGCACCGCCATGAGGTAAACTCGTGGTTATCTTCCCACACCCATAATATTTTACCTTTGAAGATTGTCAAGTCCTCATGCCCCATTTAATCCAAGACCTTGAAATAATATGAAGAGCATGTGCAGGAATTCAAAGACAAGAAAAAAACTAAAAATTAAGTAGGGCTAGAATTTTGTGGAATAGTACACTAAATGTCATATTTAGTGTCACTTACCATTTGAAATTACGCAATGCTAGATCTATTTATTATATATATCTCATATTTGACCCAAAAAATATGAAATTGGTAGTTTGGACATTATAGAACATTAACAACTATACTTGGTAAACAAATACATAGCACAATGTAAATCCAAATAGTAAGTGTCACTAAATATCATGTTTAGTGTAGTTTTTTCTTTACCGAAAAAACTACTCCACAAGAGTCTAGCCCACCTTTAATTTATTTTTGAAGATTTCTTCATAACTTTCAACTGCAACAATAATGTTTCCCCGGCCTTGCTATTTTTCTTGGGCAACCCGGCCCAGACGACAAAAGATATTAAGAACACAAGCAGATTAACACTTCAGCATCCATTCGTCTTCAGATTTGTCCTATCAGAACAGTACAATAACCATGACATTTAGGATCACTTACTATTGGGAGTTACACACTGCTATATCTTTTTACTGTTAATGTAGATCCTTACCAAGTGAAGTTGTCATTGTTCTATAATGTCCACACAACCATTTTGACATTTGTTGGTAAAGTTAGAGATATATAATACACAATAAACAGATATAGCATTGCATAATTCCAAATAGCAAGTGACTAAATATCATATTTAATGTAGGAATTCAAGCTCACCCTGCTTAATTAATGACAAGAAGTGCCACTCCCAGTGAGTCTCATCTGAGGGCCACTTCACAGTGACACGAAAATAGGTGAAGGATACTACTCCCTTTGTAACTTCCTTACGAAAATCTGGGAGACATTGATCGCCTGCAGGAATCCAGAGTGAAGCTGAGGTTTCTAGAAAAAAAAGGGCCAGCTTCAACTCAGATTCAGACCCCACTCAGATTAGGCCGATTCAACATTAGGCTAATTGAACTTCATTTGAAGTTGTTTCCCAGTCTAGCTTCAGTGATCTGGGATCCAAGACTGTGGTGTCGAAGTAGCCAGCTTAGATGGTTAGTTTGTTTTTGGTTCAATGGAGATTTTTGCAGCGGCTAAGGCCCCTAGGGATGGGCTTTCATCGATCAGGCATGGGGAGATCTCCCTGCTGTGACGAGAACATGGGCCTGCAGGAATCCAAAGGCAAGCTGAAATTTTGAATGAGAAAAGGGCCAGGATTTGAGTGGAACGGTAGTTTCGGTACCAATCTTCCCGAATTTGAGTTTCGAATCTGAGTTTTGTGAATATGAGAACTTGAACTTGAACTTGGATTCAGAACTTGACTGTGAATAATACTGTGAACGTGAGCTTGAACTCTGAACAAAACTCCGAACATGAGATTGAGTTTGAAAACCTACTATAATTCTGGCCCCTTTTTGCATTCGAAATTTCAGCTTGCCTCTGGAGGCCTGCAGGCGATTAATGTCTTCCAGATTTCTGTAAGTTACGAAGGGAGTATCCTTCACCTAATTTCGCAGACACTTGCCAATTGATCGAGTTCGATTAGTCTCAGAAAATCCAATTGCCATAGAATTGCAATGAGCTCAAGTTCGTAGGTTCGAAGTAATAATCTTGACAGTACACAATTACACACCAAACAGAGATTCAGAGAAAGCAACGAACTCAGGGCCATTCACATACGAGCCAACAGCCGTGACCATGGAACTGTGAGAGCCGTGTAACACATGATTAAGTATAATAAATCAACGGTTTTTGTGAGATTTCGGAGTGCCATGGTCACCTGGTTTTGTGTTAGACCTACTGTTCACAGTTTTGTTCATAGATCAAGTTCTGGATTCAAGTTCAAGTTCAAGGTATGAATTTAATCAGAACCTAACGCGGTGTCCAATCTAGTATGAATCCTAGAAACAGAGCTATGAATTTTACCTCGGCGTCGGACACTCAACCTCGGAGTCACAATCTCAAATCACAAAACTCAAATTCGAAACTCAAATTTGGGGAGATTGGCAGTGGACACAAAATTCGAAACTTGAAAATGCAGCCTCCAACTCACAAATTCAAAACTCATTATTAGACCCCACTCAGATTCAATGTGCTTTGAATTGTTTCCAATTTGTTTTAGAGCTGATTCAACATTAGAGTTGAGAGGATACATTTTGATACACATTCTCTTTCTTGCATCTCCAAGATTACCTATGGAAGTGTCAGTGACATTTCACTTGAGGTGTTGTTTCTTCTCCATGTTGTCATAAATTCCGGATATATATATATATATATCTTTTAAGGTTTAGAGTTGGGAAAGTGGCCTCCACTGTATCTTGTTTGTCATATCAATTATTGCATATCGTGTCCTTGCACACGATCCACTTTGCTACAGGTTACCATCAGAAGTAGACGTTGTTGTTGTTGTTGTTGTTGTTGTTAAATTTTTTTAATTTGAAATAATTTGTTTTTAAAAAATTAAAAAATTATGGTGTTCAAAAGCTGCGGCGCATGCTATATATAAAATTGATCCACTTAATAATATCATCAGCAAAAATCTTTGTTATTAATAATTCGTGTAATTTTTCTATAATTTTAATATTCTCATAAGGTGGTCCCAATTCTGGTGTGTTTTTGTTAGGAAATTGTATTGTAACATTTGAGTGCTTTGAACCCATATTTCCAAATAAATAATACTTCAAACTCATGTTTTGATGTGTCCCAATTCTTTCCTTATTTCCTATTGGCTACAATCATAGCTCATGGTTTTTTTTGTGCCCTTCACTTTTGCCTCTTGAGGATAATGGACATATGTTTATCTCAGAGGAGTTGCTTAGTTTGAGGTTCAATCTCCGGATAAGAATCACGTACGTGGAGCAAGAGATGTATTACGAGGATGGTGATATATCGGAATCAATCTTGATGCACAAGAATATGAATGAGCAAGGGCATGTATGGGTTCTAGGTTTGGGATCATATAGGGTTATAGATCTTTCTGATTCCCAAAATGCAAACTTCCACTATTCTCTTAACAAACAAGTTTGGGACTTCAACAGTCCAAATCCCAATTGTTGTTGTTAGTAATTTGGAACCTAGTGAAAATTAAATTTTTGTGTTCACCGAATTTGATAACGAGATTTATCCGACAATCGATCTTTCCAACACCTTACTTTTTCCATTTAGAAGTACAACTCTGACTCTGTCCGATGTATCAATGGACATTGATAAAAAAAAACCCCTTACACTTTGCTATACATGAGGTCAGCTTGCCAGTGAACTCCATCTCAATGTGGAGAGTTGTTGAGACATGGTCATGTATACAACATGTGCTAACACCTTTACCTTCTTTTTGGCATAGTTTTCTACTAGTGTAAAATTGACCACTTCAAAATTTATTGCAATTTCCATATTCATGAAAACATTTAAAAAAATTGCATTCTCCTTAGAGTCTTCGCATTCCTTTTTGCAAGAAAAATGATTCCCTGCAATTACTCCTCCTAAACATATGCAAACTCTCTTGTTTTATCGGTTACAGATACCTCAACCTTAGTGCGTGTTACTATTTGAGCTACACAATGCAGGTATGTCTCACTTAAGAGTTCAATTTTTTACTAACAAAAGTTGAATAGACTGTTCGGATAGTATAGAGCATAAATGACTTTGCTTGGTAGAATATTACATACCCGAATAACCAGAGTCCTTACAGACTTCTCTCCATAGCCGTCAGTGAATCGACACATGCTCAAAAACAAAAACGTCTTCCAAGACACTACAGACACAAAGCCTTCGCATTCCTGGGACTCCAGCCTCCCATCTAGCACAGAATAAGCTTATTTTCCTTCACCCACATGTGTGCTAGTGGCACATCATTAGCACGCCCACCTTCTTGAGAATAACTTAAGGATTGAGGAGGCATGACCTGGTATCAAAAACAACAAAAAAAATAGCACAACTTTACGAATTAAGTTAGCTGGCTCACCACTCACAGAAGTGAAATCATACAGGACAACATTGTAATGCAATTGTCGAGATGAATAAGTACTCCACGTTTCACATGGTATCTTAATAAGGAATAAAGATCACTACACACACACAATACAGACCAAAGTGGCCAACATTAGCTTCCAATTTGCAATAGGCTGCTTCCTCATGTGGAGGCCCCACGCGTTTGAAAATGGTAGTTTCGAAACGGAGTTTGGTACGCCAAGGTAAAAAGACTTTCAGCCTTCACATGTGCCTAACTTCGAGGAGTTGGGTTTCCAGGTTGGTCCCTCTTCTTCTTTTTCGTTTTCGACTTTGTAGGTTGGGGTTTTTGAAAACCAAGGGATTTTGGGGAGTGATTGAATATTATTGGTATTGTTATGAATTCTATGTTCATTTCCCACTGAACTTCTGGGTGTAAGGTAGATGGGTCTTGAATGGTTACCTTCTTTACTAGCTCACTATTTCAAGGATATGAAACACTTGATTAGTAGAAGGTAGTTAGCAAATCCAAAGTGAGGCTATAGTTACTTTCCTTATAATTTCAAATCTTGCATGAATATCCTATTCACTGTCAAAGTGAAGATTCTTGTGCTTGTCAAATGGTCATATAGGTCCACCCCTCCAATTATGCTAACTATAAATGTAGAATGGGTACAATGTCCGAGGAGAATTATAAGCATAATCGGTCGATATCCTAGTGTTTCCAAGTCTGACCGTCAACATGTTATGATCTTTCGGTTGTTCTTTATTAAATTAGGATATATTCTATAAATTCCTCTTAAGTGGTGGGTAATTTCCTTGAAGTCTTCAACATCAACCGGTTATTCCTCAAATCCAACCAGTTCATCTGTAACTAGCAACCGGTTCTCCTTGTTTAATATATGGGTATCATATTTTGAGCATTTGGTCCAATCTCTTTTAAACACATGTCTCTTTAAAAGATGTCTTAAAAACCACCAAACCACAATCCACTCAAATACAGGTGTCCCAATAAATAAATTCGAGTTGCCTGCAAAAGAGATAACCACATGGCAAAGGGCTTATCACCTCACTTACGAATGGCACATACTTGATTAAATTTGCGAGTCCTTCGAGTGAAATGTAATGAACCCACCTTACCCTCAAATTGCCTACGGGGATGTATTTGTACGTCACCGGGCCTCCAAAAGCTTAATCATAGAATGTGTAATTTGGTTATCTTCTACACATTATGAAGTGCTCACATCTCAAGAGACATTTAGGTTGACAACTCGAGCACTTCAAGAATCAAGATCATATTATGCTTAGTTGCACATGTCCACAAATCCATATTATTTGTAATGTCAACCAATGCTATCAAGTTTTCTCATCAAAACAACTTGATTTGTGTTGTTGATGAACTTTTTGAATTTTGCTTCAAAATGTATTGAAATATATTATGGATGTGATCGCTTCATAGTGTCTCACAACTTCTGGTTTGTGATAAGTGCACTATGTATGTGGAATCAGGTTTCCTCTTTACCCATGATAATTATCTTGGGTTAGAATTAGAGAACAAAAACTTATGACTTTGTTCATTCATTTGTATAGAAATGACAATGAAATAAAAATCAATGTATTATGTTAATACGATAGTAACTATTCCCAAAAAAATGTGGAGTGTGATATATTGCATGGGGCAACCTAATTGTGTGTGTATATATATATATAAAAACTTAGTAAGACACGTATATTCGAATAGTATGTGGCTAGGCGTGACTATAGGAACAAATATCAGAAGACAATTGTTTAATAAAGATCGGACTAAGAGCTCAGAATATGATAACCTTTCTAAGCTCAACAATCAACATACTCAGAGAGACCTAAGTGACCATTCGTTAAGCACAATAATCTTCACTTTGATAATGAATAAAATGTTCATATGAGCCCCAAAAATGATAAGGATAGTGGCTACGACCTTGATTTATGATTTCGATTATGAACGGGTCTCATACTAATCGCGTGTTTCATGTCCTAGGAGAATTGAGCTAGTCGGAAAAAGGAACCATTTAAGACCCAACTACCTTAGTTCTCGAGGAGCCCTTGAATGCGGCACATCTTAGGAAAAGCTTTCACTCTGGCAAAGTCTTCACAAATATTTGAGGGGTTGAAACTTTGCATGTTTTATATTGAGAAATGGAAGTTCTATGTGTCACGCTTGCCACTCGTGGCGAGTTTGCACCATGTGTCCCATGAATCATGCATTCAACTTCCTTGCTTTCCACTTGTCTTTGTGCATTTCCTTCTTGCTTGTCTTTTAGTCCATGGCTTTTGTGAAGTAGAGTGAGCTCGGGCCATTTTGGAAATGGGGATTGATAGAAAAGAGATGGTTGTCAATAACATCTATTTAAGGTAGAAGGTGCTAAAACCAACACCTAACCCAAAACCAAATTTTTGAACCTTGCATAAAGCACATGTTGATTATGAGAATGTTCACCATGTGAACATCAACCCATAACAACTTTGGGTGACAACACAATTTTCACTTCAAAGTTTTGTATTTATTTCAATACTACCACACACAAAAAGTAGTACATCTAGTCTTCTTTTCTTTTCTTTTCTTTTTTTCTTCATGGGAATATTTTTTTCGGTTCGTATGGCTTATCACACGTATGCTAAATACTTTCACTTCTTGGCTTAAGGTTTGTGAAGTTTCGTGGTCACTCTTCTTGATCATAATAAGTAACTCTTTTTGAGTGTTGTATGGCAAAGTGTATAGTTAAGAACAAGCACCAAAAAGACATGTGCTACAATGAGATTGGACTATTATGTGCTCAAATCTGGACACAATTTTGAGTTCAACAATCAACGCAAATGGGAGGGCCTCAATTTTACCTTTGATAGTTTTCGTGTCTCAACATTGGTTCTGAATCTCAAAATATTATTTCTTTGTGATTGAAATTTGCTAACAAAATCAGGCAATTCCTAATCTAATCCATTGGCCAAAATTGCATGTGGAGGTGGAAATGCCAATAGTTGGACTACATAATTGTTGATTCTAAAATTAGAGTATCAAATATAAAATACAATAAATCAACATTTATCAATGGATGACTTGTCCATGATTTGAGAAATTTCTTAACTTAGGTAGTCTTTGAGTGTGAATTCTTGATTAAAGACTACCCTGTTGAATCCAACAAAATGTCATCCTTAAACACCATGCAACATTTAAGCTTGTGATTAATGTAGATTAAAATTCTATGTTGGGCCTTTAAAATTCAATATTTGTCGCTCATCCATGCAAAGAGTACTTCTAGCAATCCCTTGTGGTTTCATACCAATGCAAAGATGATGTCGAAGATGATGTCATTCATTCATGAGCAAATCGGTTTTAACCAATAAATGACTTGATTATGTGGATGTCTTGATGTTATTGTAGATCATTATCATCTCTCCTCTCACCCAATTATGTAGTTGATGTTGGTTCCTAACAACCCCTTGTGTTGTCTATCCATCAAGAAACTTCATCCGTAACCTCCAATTTTTGTTCATGAGCAAACTTATGCACCCGTAAAAGGGCTTGATTAAGTGCATTGTCGCTATTGTAGCTTGTCATCCATACTACCTCTTTCCACTGATGTAATCCATAGGTGCATGTGCACAACTCCCCACAAAGACACGTAATGTATGTTGCCACCTCAAGGCTTGGATTTTGTGGTGTCAACATTGAGGTCATCTATTGGGAAGATGAAAACATAATGAGCTATTCTATAACCTAGATATGAATAATATTTATTAATTCGACTCCCGAAACAATATAGTGAGAGTCAATTGAAACAAATTAGCCCTCCATGTGTAGGGGACTTGTTTTTACTAGAGTCCCTTTATTGACAGTCAATGGGATTACAATAACGCTACACACCCCAAGCCTCACCTCAAATGATGATCGGATAATGACGATATACAGTTATACGTTGTTCGCTTAATAACACCCACATCACCTACAACTTGCCAAAGCCGAACCAAGTTGCGATATAACAACTGCTAAAGTGCCCCCCATAACCAATCTCTTCAAGTGTTTTCACATGTTGGCATGTTCAATCCATCGAAATGGAAACTCCGTTAACTCACACACACATATATATATATATATATACATATCTCTTACGATGGGACCCAACCTCCCTTTGATCTACAAGAATACGGATACTCAAAGCTTCCTAGCCCCCATCATGGGCTCGTGTTGAACCATTGGGTTCCGGAAAGAGCCTCGGGGAGTTAATTGTTGCATTGGCAAGCACCCCTACATTCACTTTTTGTTAGGGCACGTATAAAGGGGAGCCTCCTTTTCCCCACAAGCCCGCCATGTAGCGCTCCCACGAGGACGGGTGTTCTCCACACTATGGAAGTGTCCCGCATAATCTCACCTTGGGCCCGCCCGCTCTTGAATATTTTAACCCCCCTCTCTCCCAACTAACTAGAAAGCGGGACAATTAACTCCCCTATTCCTTCCGCATTCGTGGCGCTTTTGACTTCCGAGTCCGCCTTGGTGGTTTCCACTCCCCCTCTCACAACGCGCCACGTGGACACGGAGAGAGGGAGGAGTTACGCCATTGTGGTGGTCAAACGCCATGGGTCTACCTTCCCAAATCGGCCAAAACCACAAGCAAGGGCTAGCTACGTGAGAAACGAATACCGGCCCGACAAATCTTTTGGTCTACCATACCTTCACAAATTTCGGGCCAAGTTACAAAGGCCGGGGGCGTTGGGAGAAAGAGTTGTGATGTGTGAACCGAATATCTTTTCGACAAATACTCGGGTCTTTGTAATGTAGCCTCGGATACGGTGTTGGTTGGCTTAGGATTTGTGGCGGCCATGTAAGGGTGGTTTGGTACCAAAAGGGACCTCCTACATTGACATGTGCAATCGGGTTGTCTTTGCGAATATGTCGTCTCTTCACCTATGAAAAACCACCTTGGGTCGAATTTAGGTTTTGAACAATTATAGCTCCGTTCATTCATCCATAGAGCAACAACATATGGAGGAGAAGAAGAAGGAATGTATTTTGTTTGAATGTGGTGATAAATATCCAAAATATTGTTGCATGTGGATAAATTAGTGTGGGGCACCCTAATTGCACGTATTAGTGGAGAGGTTTAGGGCCACTTCACACACGAGATTGGGAGCCCGTGACCATTACGCTTCAAGCACTCTCATTGGTGGAAAAGGCGGAGCCGGTTCAAGTTCGCTTCACATTACACTTGAGGGATCAACAGAGTATTTGAATGGAAGATGGGATGGAAAGTATACATGGATTCCTACATGGCATCAACTGGATCATGTGTCATGGTCATTCGGACTGTGCTCAAAAACCACCTCTTGGAGGTAGGCCTAACACAAAACCGGGAGACCATGGCACTCTGAATGCTCACAACTGGTGACTTCTTCTATTTCATCATGTGTGAGGACCCGCATGAATAGAAATTCATTGAAATAGCATTTGGTTGAGGACGAGTAACACATGACTTCACACTACACTCGAGGGTCTGTGACCACACTACATGATGTTGGAGGTGTCTTGGGACGGCCTTTGAACTCTTTCTTTTGGCTCTCACAATTTCATAGTCACGGCTCTTGGCTCGTGTGTGAAGTGGGCCTCAGTGTTGAGGTTTATGCCCATACCATCCCACCTTGGTTTCAAGGTAGTAATTTGGATCTTCGTGTTAATTAAAGGTGAAATTTGTTAGAGAAAAAATTCAAAGCATGGGCTATGAAGGGCTTTCATTGTTTTCATCTTCAACTGGCATACCTGTCCACAAATTCTTGGTTGGGTTTATGAAGCTGCTACATATATGGTAAATAAGGTGGCATTGGAGAAATTTCCCCGGAAGTGTAAGTACAATGAAAACATTGTGGGCCAAGTAGAGTAGGATCCATGAAATGAAATGAAAGTGAAAACATTGAAAACCCTTTTAAAGAGATTTCACCCCATGATTTGCATCAAAGACCTTAAGTTAGTCTTACGGGATGAAGTTGGGATGCATCAACCATAAACCTCTAGAGCGAAGGTTTCCATTAGACCGTCAAACATGATTGCCACATATCCTAAGCCAACGCAATGAACCACGTACACACAAGATTGGTTTTCTATTGATTCATTTGACATCAACGTACTGTCAAAAAATTCAAACCAACCAATATGATAAAACACAATATTCATTAAAATGAGAGTTTTCCAGTGAATTGAGAGTACATAAAGCAAACTATTAATCCAAGAATGAAATGAAAACCACTGGAAAGTTGTAGAGTACAAGTAAAAAAATAACATTTGATTTTTTGTTATAAATTCTGCCGTAGTTTCCATTAAAACGAGAGTATGTTAAGCTGGGAAATCGACTCATTTAGATCGACTCAACCTAAATTGACAACATATTGTTCTCATTTAGGTCGACTCAACCTAAATTGACTAACGTATTGTCCTCATTTAGGTCAACTCAACCTAAATTGACTAACATAATTGTCCTCATTTAGGTCGACTCAACCTAAATGTGTCGATTTCCCAGCTTAACATACTCTCATTTTAATGGAAACTACAAGTCTGAAGTATAATCTAATATTTATCAACCTAACATGACTTTTAGGTGTCCAAATGGCCAATATAATTTTGAGAGGATCCCACTCTCTCAAAATATTGAATATCGTGTTATAATGGAAAAGCGACTATAAGTTCTTTTTGTTTTGAATTAGTGTGTGCTACAAAATTAAGTTACATAAGGATATAGCATTTTATTGAAGATTGGTCTTTCTTACCATACTACTTAATCATCTTATCTAGCATGGCTTTAAAATCGGTGTGCCATGTTGACTGAAGTAGTCTTTGCGACTTGTCATGTGACACGCTCCCTAGTAGTTGCCACCCAGTGATTGTAAGATGTGGGTCGATCATGAATAGTGTTGACCACACTAAATTATTTGTTTAATGTAGTTATATGTGTAGTTGTCCAATAACATAAATATTACCACTAAAGAATAAAAATTCATTCTTGGTAATATGTTAGTGTAGCGTCATGTACCCATAACAATAACCATATTTAGCGCAGCAAGTTTCTACTACACTTCCAATTACCAAGAAGCACAAGGGGCTCCTTTCATGTCAGGCCCGACCCGCATAAGTTCCTTAGCTGGGTCGGGATACTTTCCATGCCCAACTTTGGAGCATGTGCCCAAAGTTGACAACTCTGTGTTATGGAGGGTGGCACTGAATTCCAGGCCTGCCACCAAGTGTTTGCATGCCCAAAAATCAAAGTGGGCCACTCTTCTTCACTATTACCTTATTTAGTGAGTTCACTCATTAATGTGAACACCTTTGTGAACACCTCCACATTTATAAACGTTGAAGGCCAAGCAATAGTCCCCGGGCTTTCCATGGAAAGTTTATAGTTGTGCATGGGCCAATTATAGGGCAAGGGGTAGCCCGGCTTGGAGACTAGGCCAGGTCTCAACATGGAAAAGGCCCCTAAGAGCATGATCACACTTTGTACAAACTCAAAGGGGCGCTAAATTGGGTAACATTGTTTAGAGGAGAGGACTCTTGTTTATATGTCCCATGTGTTCACCCTACATGATCTAATATCTAACAATACATAAGGCTTTAACATGTTTGGTCAAAGATTGCAATATTGATTATCTTATAGAGCAGTTGGAACTCACCCCTCTTAAAAGTTGAATATTTGAAGGGACATAAGGTTTTAGAGGGGAGGGAACTCCTATAAATTGTTGATAACGAGAATGTGTGGAAGTTTTTTTTGTAAAGTTCCCATGTAAATTGGCGGCAATGGTTTATAAGGGTTTGTGTTGATAATGTGTGAACATGCTCTAATCTCACTGCACCATTTTTATTGATTGGTGTGAATTGTATCAAACTGCCCGTGAACGATGATATACGGCCTTTTTTTGGCAACGGTAAGGTTAGAAAACAATTAGTATCCACATTACAGAACTACTATTTAAATACTCTACACACGGGAAGCTATCGTAAGACCGTGTAACTGGAAATACAACCCCCACAAAGTTGGAAAAGCAGGATGATACTTTGAATTCTCAGTTCCTTATATAAATGCACACGTATGTCCCAATTGGCTAGAGCTTTAATTTGTGGTGTCCATGTAAACCCATCCATTGTGGACATTGACACTCAAGTGTGAAACAAGCTTTCGATTGTTTGAGGGATGAATCCATTGTCACTAGACTAAATTGGGATATTTGATGCCAAGTTCCAAGTCAAAATGTTTTACAAATGAGTCATTCCACGCTATAAATATATTCGCAACGTTTTCCACTTTTTCAGTGGTGAGTTTACATAGACAACGTGATGCTTTAGCCATCCTTGTTGAATGGCTAAGGGATCGTGGAACCTATATATAAGGGTCACTTCACACACAAGACTGAGAGCCCGTGACCGTTGGTTGCACTTCAAGCACTCTCATTGGTGGAAAAGATGGAGCCAGTCCAAGTTCACGCTTCACACTACGCTTGAGGGACCGACGGAGTAGGTGAATGCAAGGTGGATGTAAAGTCTAAATGGATTCTTATATGTCATCGAATGGATCATGTGTCATGGTCATTTGGATTATTATCAAAAACCATTTCTTGGACGTAGGTCTAACACAAAACCGGGAGACCATGACACTCTAAACGCTCACAACCGTTATTTTATTTTATTTTATCATGTGTGAGGACCCGATTGAATAATTATTCATTGAAATAGCATTTGGTTGAGGGCCCGGTCACATATGAATTCACACTATATTTGAGGGTCCGTGACCAAACTACATGATTTGGAGGTGTGTTGGAACGGCCTTTGGACACTCTCTTTTCAACTCTCACAATTTCATGGTTATGGCTCTTGGCTCGTGTGTGAAGTGACCCTAAGTTTCATGTCAAAACTTTAGAAACTCCTCTTACTTCAAAAATATGGCCTTTGGAAATATAAATTAGCCTATTTGACCCCGTAATTAGCATCATGGACCATGAACTTGTTCAAGTCATGTTCATTTGGGATGGACCCCCTAACATAGGTGAACAACTTCTAAACCGATGGTATGTTGAGTCCTCTTTCCCAAGCACGCCCTTGTAATATTGAAGTATCTTGATCTACGAGTAAGACCATGCGAGAGGAAACTATCACACATGAATATAGCTCTCGGTCACCCAACATAAAGTCTTGTTATAACTAGTATACATTATGGAAGTAGTTTTTTTTTTTGGGGGGGGGGGGAGGAGGGGGAGGGGTATTTGAAACTAACATTATTTTCAAAGACCCTAAGAAGAGAGAATAAAAACTAATGTCAGGCAATCTGACATGAATTTGAGCCTATTGGTCCTATCCTGCTCATGAATCCACTGGATGCAAGGTGGGGTTTATTGCCTACCTTGCGGTGGGTGGGATCTTCTATATATATATATATATATATAGAAATAAAAATAAATAAAATACATTATTTTGATATCCATTTACTATGTGAGGGGAATATTGGTTTTCCAAAGACCCTAAATTGTTCTCATCAAGTTATTTACAATGAATCATTCACATACCTAAAGAGGGCCAAGTGTATATGTTGCAATGGACCAAGTTTAGTTCATAATGGGCTTAAACACAACTTCTTTGTGATGCCTTTATTGCATGGCACGCCCATGCATCTTGTAGGATGAGCCATCCCAACCAAGGTAGATGGGTGTTAAAGGGTTCCTTTTCTCTGACTATCCCACTTTACTTAGGATATGAAATGCGCAATTAGCACAAGATGGTTAGCAAATCCAAATTGGGCCTTAGTTACTTTCCTCATAATTGTTGAAGCTTGCATGAACATCTTATTCATTATCAAAATGAATATTTTCGTGCTCATTGAATAATCATGTATTTTCAAATCCATTATGTTGAATATTGGGTTTAGAATGGTTATCATATCTTGAGTACATAGTTCACCATCTTTTTCTTTTTCTTTTTTGAGACAAAAGGCCGACAGGCCAACGCCAAAGCACAGGAGGCAGTTGACCACCTGGCAAGTTTTTCGTCAAATAGAAAGCTCACTATATTTTGATTACACGTTTTTTGGTTATCCATTCTTGGGGTCACATTACGCCACATACCATTCAAATATCAAGTAGACATGCCTAATTCGATTACTTGTCTTAATCAGACACCTATATTTGAGTGGTATTTGGTTACGTGTGGCTCCAAGAATGGATGCCAAAAAGACATGTGTTTAAAAGAGATTGGTGTACGTGCTCAAAAGACGATAACCATTCAACGCTCAATAATCAACAATTTTATTTTTAGTTGGGGGGGGGGGAGGGGGGCTATACATCCATTTAATGAACACACTAATCTTCACTCCAATCATGAATAGGATAGTCATATGAGCTCCAAATCTTTTGAGGAAAGTGGCTACGGCCTTGATTTGAACTGGGGGGATTTGTTAATCATCTTGCACTAATCATGTGCTTCATATCCTAGGAGAAGTGGGGTAGTTGAAAAAAGTAACCATTTAGGGCCCATCTGCCATAGGTGCCTTAATTATGGAAGTAACCAAATGAGGGTTGTCTACCTTATCAACATTTCCTCCATTCAATCCATGCCAACGTGATTTAGGATTTCGAATGTTTAATGTTGCGAAATGGCATAACATTATTCAGATCCATAACAATGTTCTGTGGGATTGACCGTATTGTGTATAACAATGTTATGGATTTCAATAATGTTATGGGAGCACAAAACTTTAGAGCATGGTTTTTTTGGAAGCGATTGTGGTCCAAGTCTACAAACGGGAGCGCATAAGTAAAAGTGGGGTTTTGAATGACCTAGAAGTGCGTTAGTGTTTCCAATGTTTCAAATCCACCCTCCTTCCATCCCAAATTCTTCCAAACTATACCACACTAAACATTGTATTTAGTGTCACCAATTCTAATTGTCTTGCTCAATACTAATTGTGAACCGCCCTTGTCGTGTCACCAACACTAGTGTGAAACCTAACAATATTTGTCATTCCTTGTGAAAATCTTTAGGCATTCTAGATATACAATGTTGCAATTATTGTCACTCACTAAGTGGATTATCATCTAAATGTCAAACATCCATGACAATCTTTTGTTACAAAAATGTTACGATGCAGAACATCTTATGTGCCAAACTTTGTTTCAATAATTGACATGAATCTCATTGAAAACTATATCATATATGGCAACACTAGTAAACGTAATTATAAGAAGTGGCACTACAAAAGTTCCCACATTGACATAAAATACCACATGACACTAAATACAAGTTTTAGTACAGTAACACACAATTTTTATTGTATGATCCCAAATGAAAATATCAAAGCTAATACAAGAAGTTCATCAAGCTATTTAGGGGCTTTACTTGATTGTAGTAGGTTGATTGGCACAAGACTCTTGGAAAAACTTAAGAAAACTCCCCTTATTGATCACCATGGAATTTTGGAAGAGTTTGACATGCTTTGGTGCATTATTAGGGTGTAAATATCTCTCATAATCAATACGGTGGTGTCTTGGCATGGTAAAGGTTTGGTTAAGGCCTTCCTCCAAGAGGTGGTTTTTGAAAATAATCCAAGTGACCATGAAACATGATCCATTTGATGCTATGTAGAAATCCATGTAGACTTTACATCCATCTTGCATTCGCTTACTCCGTTGGTCCCTCGAGCGTAGTGTGAAGCGAAGTTGGACCAGCTCCGCCTTTTCCACCAATGAGAGTGCTTGAAGTGTAACGGTCACAAGCTCTCAATCTCGTGTGTGAGGTGACCCTAAGGGTGTTGCCTATGGCACAAGGATATCATCCCATAGAAGCATACCTCCCATCCACCCAACACCAAGAACTTGACCCCCTATAAGTTTATTGCCGATTCATTCCAAATAACTTGGACTAGACGAATTTGGATCTTTAAAGTAGTTCGGGTGTGAAATCAACTCTTAGAAGCAACCTTTGGGTTGCATCCTTTTTCAAGGGTTTTATATTTGATGATTCCTATACTTCATCCACATAAATATCTCTCATGTGTGATGATTCTCTCTTGCCATTACCTGTTAGCTTCCCTTGGGGGCCCAGTTTCGGGTTTTGCTTTTGTGGTGTTATTTTACTCTTTTGCAATCGACTTGTTCAAATATATATATATTTTTAAAAAGTAGTAAATAGACTGATAAGAATGTTGAAGATACCTATTCACATTGTTAATTAACATGGAGTTTGTAGTCTGGACTCCTTGGTTAAGGGGCGGTTTACACTATGGACCAAGAGCCATGACCATGAAATTCTAAAATCTGTGATTGGAGAGTAAAGTGCTCTTGGTCCCATTTGGCTTTACACTACCTTGAAAAAAGGAGAATGACCACTAACTTTGAGGTCCCCAAAAACTACTAAAATCTGCCATTTGGATAATGTGCCATGGTCCAACGGGTTTTCCGTTGAGGCGAGGCAAAATGCTCGACTCAACGGAAATCAAAGGAGCCGTAAGGCTGAAAATCAGCCATTGGCCGATTTTTTTTAATATTTTTTTTTCCCGAATTTTTTTGACGTTACTGTAGATCGTTGGGATAGAAATTAAAAAAATCAGCCCAAAGTTGTCCCGGTCCAAATCCACTTTACACTACAAGAGTGACCAAGCCACTCAAAAATCCATTTTTGATTTTTCATGGTCACGGCTCTTGGCCAAGAGCTGTGACCATGAAAATGATTTAATTTTCTTGGTCATGGCTCTTGGTCCATAGTGTAAACCGCCCCTAAGTATGCACAATGATATATACATGTGCAATTAGGTTGCCTTCGCAAATATGTGCAATTTATCTTGGGTCAAAATCATATCACAAAAACTTGCACTTTGTGTATTCTACCATATACGAACCACAATATAAAACAAATTCATGTTTTTTGTTTTTTTCATAATAAATTTTAAAACTAGAGTACAATGTCGATAATTAAACTTGGCAACCAAATTACACATATCAATGTAGATAAGAGAGAGGGTTTAATTGTATATGATTGTACTTCTCATTCATCCAACATAAATGCCTTGAAATAGTAACCAACCCGGAGGTAATTGCTTTTAGTTGATTTGACACCAGAATTAGCTTTAAAGACCCCCAAATTACTCTATTTGAGGTCATTTGAGATTAAACAACAACAAACCTATGGTAGAATACGGAAAATGATGAATGACCACTACTGGTGCACTAGACTAGGAGTAGAATGACTCTTGTGTGGACCCAAAATGGCTCATTATAAAAGTGGTGGCTTAAAAAGGATGTGGTAATTCACCAGATAGGTCATGTTTCACATCACTAGGATTACTGTTGGGTGCCATTGAGTTAAATGTTTTGTATGTACAGTAGGATACTTTGAAGCTCAAATCAGGGAGGCTCTATTGTACAAGTAGGAGGTTTGACTTACTTGACTCTTTGGGAAAATATAACTAATTATTTACATGGAACAAAATTATGCAACAACTTGCATTCCCCATCTTTTCCTCTACTCCATCCATGAAAACATGCACAAATTTCAAGCCACTCTTTCTAGCCAAATCAGCCTATTTTCATCATTTTCCGTTTCTACCTTAACAAGGTCAACATATATGCAGATGGATGAGAGGTATGCTTGTATACGATAATTCCCTCTGTGTGTGTAGATATTGCTAAGATATTATCACTGGCGTAACATTACTTAGTCGATGTGTTATGTTCAATTGCCATGACTTCAAATTTAGTTTGAAGTAGTGGGATTCCAACATCTGGAGTCTTTACTCTTGAATCTATTGTTGGGCCCATGAAGAGAGCTCATCAACTAAGTAATGTTGCGGAAATGGACAATTATAGACTAACTTAAAGTGAGTTGCTATGAGCCCAAATAAGGTGCTCACATTTGATTTAAGAATTAGGATAAGTAGTACTTAGGATTTGAGGTTTCTTTTAATCAATTAAAACATAAAAAGAGTGTTGTGTTTGGTTTTGATTTTTATTGAGAATTAAGTCTTCGTGTTAGTATTTAACACACGGGGGTAATGTGAGTAGTTTATGAGTTAGTTAATGAGGGTGGGATTAGAACTTAGGCTTAGGAGGTAGGGTGGGTTTAAATGACCAAGTTGGACTGGTCAAGTGTTCATTTAAGGGGGGGGGGGTGCACTGCACCCCTAGAATTTCCCGGCCCTCGGATCCGAATAGAGCGGTTAGAGGCTGCGGGCTCTCTCTCTTGGAAAATGTCGGCTGCTGGAATGGGCGGAGCCCTGGCGGAAGGAGGATTGAGCTGCGGCGATGGATTCAACGAGCTAAGGGAGTCAGGCTTGCTAGCCTAAGGGGCTCAAGCAAAGCTGGGAATGGAAGATTCAAAAGAGCTGCCTTGGCCATGGAGGCTAGCTGTTGAGGGATTCAATGGCTCGCCGAATCAAGGAATCCCAGCTCCTACGGAACATGGGCATTGCGGTTGAATTCGACTAAAGGTCGGGGGGATTCAGCGGGTGGGTAGATCTCTGAAGGGCGCAACACTTGGCACCGAATTTACAAGCTATCGCAACCACAGAGGAGCCTCAAGCACCTTCGGAGGACCGGTGACAAAATCGGTGGTTGTTCTGCATGTCCACCGAACATGTGGTTGAATCCATCAGATACTCACTTCACTCTGAGAACTCTGAGCTAAATCAAGTTTCTGCCTTTTTCCGGTTAGTGGGTGTGAACATTGGCATGGCTGCTAGAATGGAAGGGTGAATGTATGGGAACTCAGCAGACTAGACAGAGTTGGAAGGGCAGTCAGGAGTGGAACGAGGCCTCCAATTGAGGTTGATGCTAATCACACAAGGTGAAATCTGCGGCTGGAAGAAGAAACAATCCAGGGTGAGGGGAAGTTGGGCATTAGGCTGCTACGGCTCTGAATCTGGGCATTAGATTACACAGACTGGGTGGGAGCAGGCAGGAAAGCCAGTGCTCTCGAGAGAGCAGGGGACCTGGGAGCCTTAAGGTTGGCGATGCCGCTGGGATTGAGACAGCGCGACTTGGGTTAGTATCAGCTGCTGGAAATTTACACGGAGGGCCTGAATGCGAGGAACAGGGGCTATGAGGAAGGAACCAGGGGCCATTCGTGAGAACCAGGGGATGTTGCCGAGCCTGGCATGAAATTGCAGTTGAGACCCTAGGTATGAGACTGTTTGAGTAGAGAGATTTAGATCTAGGATTTAGCATCAATTAGTTAGCTGATTTAATACATGGCATTTTTTTATTAGATTAGAGGTGTGAGGATGAATGGTGCTGCCAATAGAGTAGGCATGATTTATTATGCCCACAAGGTGTGGAGTGTTTTTAAACACTGGTTACCTTGTGTCATTTGAATAAAGAGTTGGGTGTTTTATGTTAAGACCATTGGAGTGACTGTAGCTAGACGGGAAGGTGCTAGCAACATAAATGAACACATGTTAGCCTTGGGCTCTCACCCGGATTACGACGCTCAAGGGTGGGGGTTTAGGGCTGACAGTTGCCATGTAGGCCACCCGCCCACTAAATTCTAGATAATAGTAAGTTAGAGGTGTACTAGAATGTTGCCATCCAACCACATTTTGGCGGTCTATTAGAATGTGGAGGGTTGTGGACACATGCCACTAGACTTCCATGCACCCACTAAGAAATCTTTGACCTACAAGTGCTAGTCACCAAAGGATTAAGACCGGTTGATTAATTGTTTCCTACAATGTTCATTCCTTTAGTAGTTTATGATTTAACCATCTAATTTGACATGTGTGACACAACACCTCATAACAAAGACAATGATCTTTATATAATAGGTAGTATTCATTGACGCGGAACAAAGGCAACTAGTATTCCAAGTGAACCAATCCTTTTTTGAAGTGACACAATAAATACATAGAGTGGTGGACTACCACTGGAAAACGAATTGTTCCTATTCTTATTTTTAGATGGACATGGTGCAAATGATGAGATACTAACATTCTTTGAATACTTAATCAATCGCATGGAAACGTTGTTCTCTCCTTTTACCTTGTACAAACCGTATGTGTATGATGTGTGCTACTCCTTGTAGTTCCTAAAGAAAACTTTGAAAACATTTTTTAATAAAAAATATCAAACAAGTTAAACAAGAATATCCGCACATGACATAACATGATGTGCTGCAACATATGGTCAAATACAATCTTTCCGCATTCAACCAGGAAATCCTTGTTGGCACAAATCACATTTGCAAGACTTGTTGGCAATGGTAGAAAAATATTGAAATGTCGCACTTCTTCCTCACCTTAACCGCACATGAAACAAATTCTCGTCGTTAGAATATAACAAAAACAATAGACCCATTGATGTCATGGGAGGGTTGCCATGTAGAACATGCAATTTTATTTCATGCATGTGTTGAAGAAATCATACGTGAGATCTTCTTAAGTGGGCCCAAAAATCTTGGTGACCATCAATCAATACGTCATACGATATGAATTACAATTGTGAGGCTCTATACATGCCCATATTATTTTATGGGTGAACTAAGTTGATATAGAATGAATAAGTAATGAGATAGTGGCAGTAATGCCGGCTATCTTTGATACAACCCTTGCTGAATTCTTGGAGCCTATAGACTCACATTAAAATAAATTGTGATCAGATTGTGATAAGAATTTTTTTGTATACATACAATTTTCGATGCCGACAAAGAAATAGTTGCAACAACTACAAACATGGATTCCTTTTCAAACCGCATACTGAAGAGAATACAACTTGCAACCCCATAACTAAAAGGTGAAAATATTACAGGCCAAGGCACAAGGACCGCAATGTTGTCCCTTATCATGCATCCTTGTTGTTGGTTTGGGGTGCACATTTGAATTTACAACATATAAACACAACATATTGGTTGTACTATTTATTGAAATATGCAATGAAATGTGAGCCCCATGGTCTCATAAATTTGAACAAAAAAATGCTAAATGATTCAGATTTCATGAAGCTTCTGACGCACAACTCAAATTCATATCCTCACTTATAATAGCTATATTGTTGTCACCTTTAGAAGCGGCACTTGCTTGCTTGCAAATATTGGTTATTCTAAAAAACAATATTGTCAAATACATCGACCCCAAGCCACCTGCACTACAAACAACAATGGTTGCTAAATCAAGGGTATTGGGTTTTCAACTCATTGATCTCTATTGTAATAAACCATATGAATGTGAGGACATGATATTCACTGAATAATTTAAGAAATTCAAAATGCATAAAAGATTGCGACGTAATGTGCCATCTTTTGGAATAGACATGATTCCACGTAAATGAGACCAAGAAAGTCACGAGATTCACAAACTTCCACCTGACTTACACTTCAAAGGTTGTTTCTATTCAACGTCCTCCTTCATATCATTTCCTTTAGAAACGAAAATGATTTTATTTCTAACACAAACAAACAAAGAGGTTATATCCATGAATGTCAGAATGTCAGAATGGTGGAATCATCTCGAACTTGGACACCATTCAAAAGTATTTATTGGAATACGCACATTGCAACCTGATAAACACAAATAAACGATCGCAACTTTTGGAAGACCATCCGTACTTGAACGCTAAACACATACCACAAGACATTCATGTTTCGATTCCATTATTGGATCATGCAATAATGAATTCAAGACGAGCACCAAAACATGATGACCACATGTTTGATGTTGATATTGGAGATATGGTGCTCACTAAGGAACAACAATACGTTATGGACAACATTGTTTAAAATTCACAAGAACTATATACCCTCATATGTACTCCATTAAGTGGCAAAAAAATCTTTGTGAAATGCATTGCCCAATATTTTCATATTCACAATAAAATAATTATTCTTTTAACAACCAAAGAAGCAATTGCACTCAAACTTTTTAGGTCGGCATCTACAGACTGCACCGTCTTTTGTATACTTACACATGGCTATTTGTTTTTGTTGCTTAAACCAAGCCCCGTTTGACTAAATTAAAGAATGTGGACGTCATAATCATTGACGCAATGTCGATGATGACTAGCAATATGTTGTGTACAGTGGAACAATGTTTCAAGCAAAACACCTGCAACACGGACGCATTTTTATTTCAAAATAAGCTTTTGCTATTAGTTGGGGACCTTGCCTAACTTTTCGCAATATGAATGCACACACCTAGAGTCCCGAACGTTATTTGGTGAGCATGCCATATCACTTTCACTCCATGTTGGGTAGCTGCCAAACAACATGCTTCGAACATCTAGCATGCATGCATTCGACCTAATATACCTCAATTTTCTCCATATAATACGACATCGACCACCTACATAAGCAAAGATTGAAGACACACTCTATGCATGCTTCATTGACAAAGATGTGCTTTCAGACCATATAGAAGCAACCACAATGAACTTATTCACACCAGGAAGATGTCACCACGTATAATGACATCATATACCAAGCAAATTTGCCCCAGCAAAGAGAATTTATGTGACATTTGATACAAATGCAACCGAAGCTCACAATATATCGACATAGTTTAATGATATAAAATTCGATCAACTTCACCATGTGGTTGTAGGTGCGTTTCTTATGTTCACATCAAAAGTCAGTATTGCAAAAGGTGTTGTTAATGCCGCAACCACAATGGTATGATTGGTCCATAAAGACAACCACTCTATGGTCACAACCATTGGTGTTCAATTCATAGGGACATCAACAAAGATCTCTTTAAAGCGTCACAATTTCCAACACAAGTATACATATGAACGATACTATTACAAAGCATCATTCCCAATACTTCTAGTATATGCAATGACCGGCCACAAATCTCAAGGTGCTACATTATCAACCAAGGTTGTTTTTGATTTTCGAAATGCATTTGCACCTAAATTGACTTATGTCATGTTATCCAGAACCACAAATAGGCAAAACCCAAAGATAATAAGAAAATTGGTCCCATCAGACTTCATTCCATGCCCACTTCTTGGCACAACATGATTATTTCCATTATGCCGATCACATCATGGGTGCACCCATGGACATGTTGACATGGAGTATGCTTCAAAAGATGTTCACATCTCTCCATTTTTCCCAGGAGTATCTAGGGTTCAAGTGGAGTTGCCCACGTTCTTTCGAAGAAAACTAAAGGAGAAGCAAGAATTAGAATTAGGGTTTGAAGCAAGGAACTTTTAGAAGAAAAGGGTTGGAAAAATGAGTATCATCATGCTTTTATTTGAATCACCTTTTACTACTAGTGTAATTAGATTTATCAGAAGCATCTCAATAATCACAAGATCTTTGATGTATTTTTTTTGTGATTGTTGTTAGTATGCCATGCAAAAGACTCCTAGAGACTTCAAAGAAGTGGATTGAAAGAAATAGATTATGTGCTTCTTCAATCCTAAAGATATATTGGATTCAAGATACAATGCATTCTTATTTGTCTCATTCTACGATTCGTTGTGACTTCCAATCACTTCATTGTTCTCTTGACTTGATGTCACCTAAGTGTTGTGAGTAAGTTGTGCAAGATATTTTTGTTAATCTACTTTCGACTTAGCAGTCTTTAATGAGAATTTGAACTTCTTTAATTAAGACTTATTGCGACTAGACTTGTGAAAAATAAGCTATACACTCTTCAAACTCAAACAAAAGCATACCCTTCAAATTCAATAAAAATTTGACTATACTTGGATTTCCATGAACAAGAGAATAATTATGTAGTAGTGGAGACAATGAAGATCTTCGCCTAAATATTGAACAAAACGGATTGCGTAACAAATGCCTCACCTCATCCACAATTATGTATTTCCATTTGCATTTGCCAAATCTTATATCGTTCATGATTACTTCATACGAGATGACAATCACTAGAAATGAATCTTTAGCAGGTGACATGGGCATGTGATTTCTTTGCAGTTTTGCACATCCATCTTGTTCATAACCTGAATGATAGAGGAAAACTTCCAAGGTAGGAACAAATCTATAATCGTTAAAACATTTCATATCACATTTTATAAGAATATTGCATTGATTTATTTACATGGAAAAATGGACAGAGGTAAGAAGAAGAAAAAAAAAACCTTTTAATTTTATTGACCCAGTTGGAGAGAGTTGAGACTAGTACCATAACCAGAAATGGGCCATGCATCTTCTTGCCTTCAAATGGGCAAGCAAACCCATTTGATTAGCCACAACTCCATTAAGCCCATTATGACAAATGACAAACACATCATGGGCGCACCCATGGACACGTTGACATGGAGTATGCTTAAAGAGATGTCCACATCGCTCCATTTTCCCCTAGAGTTTTTTCCATGAAAACTAAAGGAGGAGCAAGGAGTTAGATTTAGGGTTTGAAGCATAGAATTTTTATAGGAAAGAAGTAGGAAGAATGAGAATCGTCTTGCTTGCATTTGAAGCACCTCCTACTAGAAATGTAATTAGATCTATTAGAAGCACCTCAACTATCATGAACTCTTTGATGTACCATTCTCTTTTGTGATTCTTGTTGGTATGACATACAAAAGACTCCTAGAACTTGAGAGAAGTGAATTGAGAGAAGTAAATTATGTGTTTCTTCAATCCTAAAGATATATTGGATGAAAGACACAACACATTCTTATTTGCCGGTTTATGCGATTCTTTGTGAGTTCCAATCGCTTCTTAGTTCTCTTCGCTTGATCTCACCTAAGTGTTGTGAGTGAGTTGTGCAAGATATGTTTGCCTTTTTTGCTTTCAACTTAGTAGTCTTTAATGAGAATTTGGATTGTTTTTATTAAGACTTATTTGAGCACCTTTGGCACATGGGCATGCATATATTGAGCTCGCATACATATTGAGCATATCATGATTGAGTATGGTTTGAAGTTCAATCATGCATTTTTCTTGTTGCCATTTAGATGAACTTGGTGTAAGCAAACTATTAGAGGTTTTAGGTATAAGGTTCAGAGTACATGCAATTGCCCATGTGCCAAGTGATCTATGATATTTCAACACCACCTCTCTTACGGCCTCCTCCTACCACCAACGGCGGGGCTGGGCCCCGAGTGGCTAGTTACTTACATGGTAACTTCTCATCAGGGAGGCATGAATCCAACATACTTATCTGATGAGTTTAACTAATGTTTTACTACTTACATACCTTGACAAGTTACTAGAGTTGCAATAGAGAGCATGGGAAGCTTCTAGGGATAGTAGGTCATGCCCTCAGTATTGGAAAAATATGATGTGAATTTGTAATTCATTTTCCTTTTGCTCCCAATATATCATATAGTTGTGTCAAGACTCAATTATTAGTCGCCTAGTCACTATGACCTCATCACATCATGAGCACTTTAGTGGTGTGAACATGCAACATTAAAAGGATGAGACTATGGGTTTCCCACACATGGAGTCTTCAAAAAAAAAGATATGTGGGTGTTATTGGGATTGATTTTCATGTTCTCCAACTTAGACCAATTGGATTTACACATGTGTTACATTAGCCAATCTACGATGAAGCATTTGCAAAAACTGGACCTCCCTTGGTTTAGTTATGGTTGTCAAAAGTGCATCTTTATAGATTGTTTGATTCAATATATGGGTCCTCTCAATGAAATGAAATGAAATTGATATTATCACTACAAGAAAACCAGCCCAATGTGACCGGATGTGACTAAGGGCATATGACTATGTAGTCACCTCAGTCATTGGTTTAGTCTAAAATCAGTCCTAAGAGGGTCCAGTCATGGTCTAGTCATATACGTAGTCATATTTTTGAGGACCTGGGTGGGAACGTCTACGGGAACGGGACATATGTTCTCCTGCCCGGTTCCCAGAGTCATGCTATGAGTGCTCACTATGTGTAGTCATGCTAATGCTAATGCGTTATGTATGTCTTACTGCAGTAAGAGAGTTGGTTTGGGTGACTACATGACTTCCTGTAGTAAATGAACTGACTAATAGTTGTCATATATTTCAATCAGATGATTTTGAAGTCCTCTAGTCGTTGGCTCCATGGGTGAGTGTTGTGATATAGAAGTAGGTCTATAATCTTCACTTACATAATAGCTCGTCTATTCAACACTACCATGTCTGCGCGCAAACATGATCACGTGTCATTTTAGAGGCACCCCATCATAGAAACAGGAACTAAACACACCTTCAAAAATTAGTAAGTAATTGGCTTGGGCGTCCAGAAATCATGATTCCACTTGGAATATCTTCCCACTTTCTTTTCAGATGCACGACATTGCCGTGTATGCTTAACCAGGCTACAGAATTCCCATGCTCACAACAAAGCCGTTATTGATCACCTTCCCATACTTTTTTGAGATGCCAAAGTGTTGACAAAATAACGTAGCCATGTGGACAGTTTTCTTTACTGGATTCAGTCATGACTGCGATATAACATAGTCACAGACACAATTTCCTTTACTTATATTGGTAATGAACCCCCTTTGTCCATACAACTTTAATTTGTTAAGTGTGCAATCTCTGTGACTACTCTTTTGCTGTACCAAAATTCTACAGATAGTAGTTGGGCTCCTACAGTCCTACTGTGGTGATTCATCATTGTAGTCTGCCTCTGTATCCTCCATTTGCATAGCAAGCTGCACCTCGTTGCTAGAAAGCTCCCTGGAACTTGATAAAACAGGTGGCATTGCTACGGTATCATCAGCGACATGATGTGCCATCAATCCCTGAGTTACAACATCGTCGCATAAGCTTAGGCAGTGTAGATCTGGTCTTCCTTCAGCCATGGAAGTCACTCTCACACTTCGTGCCTCTTTGCGTAGAACTACCTTCCATCCAGGATGTGCCACATCGTCAACAAAGAAGACCTGTTGAGCATGAAGAGGAAACGCAAACGAATCTGATGAGTACGGAATGGTACGGTCAATGTTCACGAGAGTGAAACCGTACTCATCTCTTTTCATAGTTGCCCGTGGCCCAATCCACGTGGCGCGGACCCACTTGCAATACAGTAGGAGTATTTCGAACTTCCCATAGTCAGCCCCAATAATCTCTTCGACCCACCCCACGTACTCCACGTTCGCAAGCCTGTGATTCTTGTCCTTTCTGCTGGAACGGCAAGATTGTGAGAATGTTGCAGCTACTCCGCTGTCGCACGTTGACAAGTGGCCCTCTGCTCCTCGCACACGTATATGGTTCCCGTATGCATACATGCTGCGATACGATTTTGCCTCGCATGAAGGTGGTAGGACAAGGCCAAGAATATCTTCATGGACCTCTGTGCCTGCTGCCACATCCCGTTGCACCGCGATTGGAAGCCACTCAGAAAACTGCTCATTCCTTGCGATTGCTGGATACTCTGCTCTTCTGCCCCGTGATCGACGACGTATCTCTGCACGCATTCTGTGCCGCGCTTCCATCTCCAAGTAGTGACGTCTGATTGGAAGCCACAGTGGATGGAATTTTTTTACATAACAAAAACAACCGGCAGATAAATGTAAACGTCATCAACATCTAATTCCCTAGTCATGTGTTGCAATATGATGACTGAAATTAGTACACAATAGACCTTTGTTGACTATAGAGTCACATTGTCCCTTCTAGACAGAGTGCATGACTAAAACATGTGATGCTTACTATCTGTTAGTCATGTGTTGCAATATGATGACTGGAATTAATACGCAATAGACCTTTGTTGACTATAGAGTCACATTGTCCCTTCTAGACAGAGTGCATGACTAAAACATGTGATGCTTACTCTCTGTATGACTGTAGAGGCTCAGCATTCGTGAGAACAAACTCGTGAATCCGTGTCCTCAGCTCTGATGTCAAGAGTCGATATCGACCTGTACCCTCCGCGACCTCACTCTTGGCCCCTACTTCCTCCTCGTCGTCCCAAGTCCTCCTGCGTGTTAGCTCACAGTCTTGCATGTACTCTGTGCAAAATCCTAACGCCTCCTCTATTGTGTACCCCCTCGCCATGGATCCCTCAGGTTTTGCTCGTTGCCTAACATAGCCCTTCAGTCTCTTCAGGTACCGCTCAATAGGATACATCCATCGGGTGTGTACGGGACCACATATATCCAACTGCTGCACCAGGTGAATGGGGAGGTGCGACATGACATCAAAGAATGAAGGTGGAAAAACCATCTCTAGCATGCATAGAGTCTCAGCTGTGTACTCCAATAACTGTTCCATGGACGAGGGATCTACGGATTTTGCGCACAATCGTACAAACACCCGGCTAAGCCGTATTATTGCCACCCGCGTATCCCTGTCTAAGAGAGTGCGCAAACACAAGGGGAGCAATTGTTGCATCAAGACATGGTAGTCATGAGATTTCAGCCCCTTCAAGTCCCCATCCGACGCAATGCATTTTGCAAGTTGGCCAGCGTAGTTCGTAGGAGTCTTCAAATTGCGGATAATGTCTATGAATTTTGCCTTCTCTTCTTTCGATAGTACATATGGAGCTGTTGGAAGTACGACAGACCCAAGTTTCCTTCCTGGAAGAGGGTGCAGATATGGTCGAATGTTGGCCTCTTTTAAGTCTAGCCGGGCCTTCAAAGTGTCACGGACTCCCCAAATTGTTTTCATCACGTTCTCGCAGATGTTTTTTTCGCAGTGCATGGGATCCAAAAGATGTCTAATGAGGAGGTCCTGCCAGAAATCCCAGCAAAGCATTCCAGCGTCAGATTTACTCACTTTCGACAAAAACTCTTAAGCATTCATTGAAAAGATATAGGTCCATATTTTGTTTCATCCATACTGGCAGTCATGGATTTCAGAAATTGCACTATTCACAATCACTCTTCTTACCAACCAGGTTACTAGAGTCAGTCAACAATTATAACTGAACATGCTGGAACCAGTGATTGATTTCAGAAATTGCACTATTCACATTCAACCTGCTAACCGTGTTTGTTACTAGAGTCAGTCAACAATTCTAACTATCAGTTACTGGAACCAGTGATTGATTTCAGAAATTGCACTATTCACATTCAACCAGATAAGCGTGTTTGTTACTAGATTCAATCAACAGTTCTAAATGTCAGTTACTGGAACCAGTGATTGATTTCAGAAATTGCACTATTCACATTCAACCAGATAAGCGTGTTTGTTACTAGATTTAGTCAACAATTCTAAATGTCAGTTACTGGAACCTGTGAATGCGCTAAGTACCTGCCAATACGGAAGCTTGTACAGAGCGGAGAGCCGCTTCACTCCGGTACGCTGAATGGGGTCGCCTTCTCCTCCACCTCTTCTTCCCTGTGACTCTTGCAGGAAGGACAATCTTTCTTGTGCATAGCCCTTGATGTCGCATCCTGTTAGAATTGGAGGGGGAGGTCGGTACTCCTGTTAACCATCAAATGAATGCCTGAGCCTACGATATGGATGCCATCTACTGAGATACCGGCGGTGACCTAAATATACATTCTTTCCGAGAGCCTTTGACCGCCGAGTTGTAACATCTGGCCCACACTTGGTACACGCTCTATACCCTTTTGTGACTTGGCCAGATGTGAGTCCGTACGCAGGGAAGTCGTGAATGCACCAAAGAAGTAGAGCCCGTAGTTTAAAATGCTGTCTTGGGGGCTCTTCAGACACATCTATGGCTGGTACCCCTTTCCAAAGTTCCAAGAGCTCTTCAATCAATGGAGTAAGGTACACATCGATGTTCTCCGAGGTCACGCTCTCGCGACCTGGAATAAGCAATGCAAGCATGATGAAAAATGGCTTTGTCACTAGTCATGCAGACAAATTATAGTAAACCTTCTTACCATGCTCGTTACTAGATGCAGTCAACAATTCTGAGTGTAGATACTGGAACCAGTGACTGGTTTCAGAAATTGCACTATTCACAGTCAACCTTCTTACTATGCTGGTTACTAGATGCAGTCATCAGTTCTGAGTGTAAGCAATACCTGGAATAAGCAATGCAAGCATGATGAAAAATGGCTTTGTCACTAGCCATGCAGGCAAATTATAGTTCACCAGAAGGACCGGCCATGTCGAGTGACTGAGCGACTGGTTTCCGAACGGATTCACACCGTCCAATGCCATCCCCAAGCGTATGTTCCTATGCTCATCTGTAAAGTTGGCATCCAACGAATCAATATTCTTCCAGGCCTTCGAGTCAGGGACGCATTCCACGTTAATACCCTCCTTCTTCTGATTGGCGTGCCATTTGTTAAGTTCCGCCAATCTTTTGCACCGGTACATGCGCTTCAGACGGGGAATCAACGGAAAGTGGCGTAGGATTTTGGATGGGATTGGGCTGGACTCCGACTTGTATCTCGGGGCGTTGCACTTTGGACAGGACTTCGCATCCTGCAACTCCTTTCTGAATAGGCAACATCCATTGCGGCATGCATGAATGTTGTTATAGGACAGTCCCAGCTTCACCACATACTTCCGGGCTTCATAGTGGGAACGGGGTAGGTAATTGTCGCTTGGAAGGAGAATATGTAGCAGTTGAAGTAGTTCATCAGCAAATGCATTCGATACTCCAAACACCGCAAAGCAATTGAGGAGCAGCAGAGTTGCGACCAAGCGACTTGTTGTGGCACCTGCAAAGAGGGGAGTTCGGGCATGCGCAAGTAATTCCTCCATTAAATCTGCCGTGCAATCCCCTTCCTCCCCGGGGATTGCGTCGTCCTCCTCCACATCGTCTGTTCTTCTACAATCCTCACGGTCTTCGTCCTCGAGGTTATCGTATCTAGAGAGGCACTCCATGATCATTCTTATTGCGTCCATGCCCCCATTGTTGTTGTCCAGCTGATGAGGGCTTTCCCTAACTTCCTCTTCAACAAGGTCCTGTTCCGCATCCACGAGTCCAGCCTGAACATAGCACACCCCCCGGAATTAATAGTTGAAAGTATTTTAGCACTGGAGCATTACCTCATTGCGTGTCCGATATGACTGGATTTAATAAGAATGCATGACTAGTTTTGGTGGGATGTTACTTATGACAGTCAACCTTGATTAGAATCAGTCATATGTGACTAGACCTAGTCACAAATTCTAATAAAAACCAGTAATGTTGGCCATGCCATATTGAACTGTTCTAGTCATATTTCAACTGTTCTCCTAGTAGTTATGTAGACATACCAAAATAGGCACAGTGAATTGAGGGTCTCTTCCGATGGTTCTGAGATGCTTGCGAATGGTTCCCCTACTGATGCAACGACCTCCCATACAGTTCCTGCATGGGCAACGGTAATGCGTTAGCCCCAATCTATCTGCCTCTCTCTCCTCTAGTTCCCAGAGGTGGAGGTCGCTTGCCCCCGTCGCTCCACGCCTAGCCATTTGTCAATGTAAGGCGGTCAATGCCACTTGCTCCTGTTCAGAAAACCACGCGGAATTGAGCGTGGGAACTAAAAACCCTAATCACACTACAATTTCACAACATGGATCTTGACTAGTTATGCCAGAACTCTCAATTTAACCATCAAGTTCACCAAATGACTGCTACCAATATCTAGAATACTAGACTCACTGCCACACGTACTCCCCCCCCCCCCTTCATGTAAGCTTAAAAGAGAACTTCAGACTGGAAGATTTTTGGTGGCAGTCCTTAAAGTCTATATTTGCTTCAGGATCATCCAACTTATGGACGCCCTAGCTTGCAAGACTCACCTAGGTCAGTCATAAGTTTGGTTTTTGTGATTGTACAAAGTCACAATCCTTCTTCATATAGCCAGTTCAGTAGTGAGAAGTTTTGTTCATGTGACTGACTAATAATTCAGAGTAACAACATCCTCCACAAATTGATATACTATAATAGTTAAATTTGCCAACTATAATAAAATACCAATAGCTATGAAGTCTATAAACAACCTATGACACGAGTTCATGAAATCGCGCAGTCAAGTGTCTCAAATGCTTCAACAATTAGGCACGTGCATAAAAATCCCACTGAAATCAAAAAATATAAATCAAGTCCATTGTCAATGTTAAATGTATTGTTAGTTGCTGAACTCATAGTACTTCAGCCAGTTCAATGACCAACAACTTTTGTATGTGGAGAACAATATAGGTATTGCAATTTTATTCAGCATATCAAGTCAACTACATTATCAAGTCAACTACATATCAAGTCAGACTACATATTCAGCATATCAAGTCAACTACATATCATGTCACTGCCGTCAGTTACATGAACCAAGCTGCTAACTACTGAACTCTCTATGTGCTGACTTTTTATGTGACTTCGCACCGTCACATAAACCAAAAGTATGACTGACCCTGGTCAGATCATCCTTCAGCAAAAAGGAATGAAGAAGGGAGCAAGGGTTGCAACCACATGTTTACAGAATTCGACCCTTGGTTGATTGCTAGCAGTCATACGATGCAAATATGTATCCATTACTCTTATTCTTTGTTTCACTTACCATTAGCTGCCAAGAATCACACATATCATAAATACTCATCAAAAGCTCACATGTGATGCAACTTCCCACAACACCAAACACATTCATATTCAATTTTTTCCATTCATATTCAATTGAATAGAGTGCTCTTCATGACTTATCATAAATCACCAAGTGTCCTATGACGTCCTCTCTATCTAGAAGCCCATACTGAATCCAACATAGTAATCACCTATCAACACTCTATATAGTGTTAAGCCAAACAACAGTCTACGGTGATCTATCAAATGCAATAATTAAGAGTTCCATGAATATTATTCACTTGAGGCATGGAAGTGAAGTATCCACACTGCACACCTGTGCCCTGTATGTTGAAAGAAAAGTCCGTAAGGCACCTTCACTGGTTGCTTAAATTTACTTGTATCAAGTGTCTTGCCCACCTGTAATATTAGACAACATTAGAAACTACTTGACAAGATTTCGATTTAATATTGAAGTGACGAGGGACATAGTTATTCAAACTTGACTCTTCACAAACCAGCGTGCAATCTCAAAGGTGCAGCTAACTGGGACTCGAAATGTGAGAACTCACAGAAGGACCAATTGGAGACAAACTAAAATAAGGCAAAAAACTCTAACCTTCTCATAGTCCCAAACATTAAGCAATCCATCCTCAGCACAGCTTCCGAAAACGGATGCTCTGTCAGGACACCACTGCACATTGCAATCCACAAGGTCATTCATTAAGATAAGTGGGCCTGATTTGGTTAATCGGACACCTATGTTTGAGTGGTGTGTGGGTAGGTGCAGATTGAAGATTGGACACCAAAGAGACCTGTGTTTGAAAGAGATTCGACCCTGTGCTCAAAAATTGTCAACCATTCTAGACTCAACAGTCAACATAATTGGGGTGCCTAGTGGCCTTCTTATGGCTCACCATCAGTGGACTTTAATAAGTTGAAGCAACTCAAGATTAGCTCGGAAACTTTCATTGATCATGGCTTCTTCATATACATTTGCGGACATACAAATTTTTTAACCTCACGACTCCAAGTAGTATAAGGCAGTTGGAGTTTAAAGGTTGAGAGTTTTGTCAAGCAGTTACTTCCAATATTCAGCTGACATTCCTTATTTTGTTTTTTATACCCAACATTTTGCAATTTCCAAATGCACTGTGGGAGAACATCACATTTTCCATGACAAGGATCTTTACTTGCAAATAAGGGTGCTATACAATGACAAATTACAAATTCTAGTTAACTATGTGCGCAAGTGCTGATAAATTTATACAAGTGAAATAATTTAATTACTGCTGATGCAATTGAGTATACCTGGACACACAGTACAGCAGCAGAATGCCCTTCAAATTGCTCAATAGGAACTCCTTGACCACTAGCTGAAATTTTGCGGTGATCAAACAACCTTACAGAAGCATCTGCTGACCTGTGCATATATCATCACAAGTGCCATGTCAAAAGAGAAACACAATATTGATGTCATCAGGAATACCTTCTCTGGATGTGAATTACCTCAAAGGAGCGCACAAAATTCGTGAAGAGAGTGGGCAAGAAAGGCTCCCAATCAAAAGAGCTTCTTGAGTGCTTGATGCAGCGTGCATTAAGAGAAGCCCACTGTAGATTCCAATACCGACAATTGGGAAGTGCTGCCCAGAGGCTAAAGCACTCAGATATCCAAGCACTGTAGACAGTCATAAACCCAAGCAGATTATAAGATGTTGCATACCCAGAGATGTTATGTCACCAAAAACTTGTCCTCCTATATACATAAACTTGTCTACCCATATACATAATCATCACATCCTTAACATAAAATAAAATAAAAGGATTACCTAGAATTTGCAGTCATGTGTAGGTACCTGATAAATGCAGGGAGCACCTGCAAACTGCTTGTCAAAGCATTGCTCTTGTAAGATGGAGCGAGGCTTCATGTGTCCCCATTTGGCCAAATTTCGACCTTCATGGTAGCCTGGGACTGAGGCAATTAATCGAACCTGGTAGACAAGTTAATCAGAGCCTGAAAAAAAATCTGTTAATTAGGCAGCCATGGCCATCAGGGAAAGTATATAAATGAGAAGGATGACACATGAAGAACTTTCATTTAAGATGCAAAATCTTGCAGTGAAGGAACAACATTTACAGGTACAAGTAATAAATGGCATCTGTAATGACACTTCTCCAAAGTGAGTTTAGAAATTCAATCAGTTGTTCACCTGCAAGGATTCTGCAAGTGCCTCTCTACTTGCTTGAACTTCGTTACCTTCTCCACCTTCAATGCCAGATCCAGGGCCTTCTTTAATGCTGCCACTGTCATCACATGTACAGAACAAGGATGTTTGGTTAGAGGTGAGCAGAAGGCTTTGTATTGAAAGCTAAAGATGCGTGAAATCAGAAGGCAATATGACAACTCCAACTCATCTAAGTTGGGAATGTCCAGTATAACATATCAATGAAGTCTTAAGATTTCCAAACATTCATTGAAGCCATAGTAGAAGGATTCAATCTAATAAGGATCTTGTTCTAAGATAGTGGATATGCAAGTTGGGAGTGAGATATACTGTAATCCACCTAGAGTATGACAAGTGATCTAAACAAATAGTTCCAGGCACTTGAAACAACAAATAGTTCCGGGCACTTGAAACAACTTTGTTAGGGTTTTATTAGGGCTTCTCATCCATTGGAAGCATTTGTGCTTTGTTCATTCACCAACAATTGAGCTCTTTAACGGTTCCTTCCAACATGCAAGCCAAAAGAAGCCCAGAGCAGAGTAACAACCATTTGAACCATTTACCCTTATA
Source organism: Polytrichum commune (assembly GCA_950295325.1). NCBI lineage: Eukaryota > Viridiplantae > Streptophyta > Polytrichopsida > Polytrichales > Polytrichaceae > Polytrichum > Polytrichum commune. The sequence continues at coordinate 24,688,164 of OX485807.1, read as the reverse complement.
ATACCATCACCCCAGTGGATTGAAATTCTCGAACACCATAGCTAAACCCTAAACCCCTAAAGCAGCCTAGACAGTAGCAATTAGATCTGTACCTTAATGTGACTAGAAACCCTAAACCTGAATCTTTGCATTTCACTTTCGTTACAGATCCCTAAACCCTAAAAGCGGCCTACTTACCGGCGGCGTTCAAACGTAGTGGTGCTACTCTCTGATCTAAGCAGCATTAAGTTCACAAATTGACGCTGGCAACGGCTCTCACCTGATTTTCAAAATGGCGATGGCAAGGGCGCTTGAATGCCTCCCACGCCTCAGTGCTCCTGCTTGCTCTGGCGATGGAGACGCCCACGAACGCCGTTGCAGCGCCTTCGGCAACTGAAGAGGACGACACCAACTCCAAGGACCGGGGTTCGGAAGGATCTGAGGACCAGGCATCGGAGGAAGGGTTTGGGAGAGACGAGGACGCCGAAGTGCCCGATTACGAGAGGCTGCGGGAGGCGAACTTACGGAAGAACGCCCTCAAGCTACAGGAGCTTGGAGTCCCCATTCTGGCAGCATCGTTGAAAGAGTCAACAATCACATGCACGACCGAAGCGGCAACAGGAGAGGGGAATCACGCAACCGTGAAGAGCACCCGCCGCGCCGGCTCCAGCAGCCTCGAAAACCCACGTTTAGGGTAAGGAAACCCTAAACCGTAGCCCCTAAGGTCATCCTCCTGGCCTCCTCTATTTAATGTGAGCAGAACTCCTTCACTGAGTTTGGTTTCGACCTCACTAACTTCAGGTTTGCTTGACCTGCAGAGAGGACTACAGTGGGGGTTTGGAGCTCGTGCGTCGGAGTAAGCGACTAAACAAAAACCCACCAAGATCTGGCACAACGTTGCGGAGTGCAAGGAAGAAGCACAAGGACGCGGAATCGAAGGAATCGAAGGAGGGCGGGCGGAGCGTGAATAGCAGTTCCGAGGAGTGGCACAACGAAGAAGAGAACACGGACAGCGAAGCTGACATCTGCCTTGAAGACGAGCGTGGCAATGGCGATGATGACACCTTGCCAGTAGGAGTGGGAAAGCCACATCAAAGCAAGCAAAATCCTCAGGTGAGTGTACTAACTCACTGTTGGGATTTCTTCACATGCTGTAAGCATTCATTTGGGGTGGGTAATCGTCAAGTGTAGCAACGATGTGTCGCTACACTGAGTTAGATTTAAGGTGGAGCAATGTCTGGGCAGTTTTTGGGCATAGTCGATCAAGATAGGAAACCGCAAATAGAGGCTGCTATTGTGAGAATCATGAAGTCAAGACGACTTTTGGACCACAACAATATCATCAGTGAGGTGACCAAGCAGCTCCAAGCTCGCTTTTTACCGAACCCTGCTGTGATTAAAAAGCGCATTGAATCCTTGATTGAAAGAGAATTTCTGGAAAGGGATAGGGTAGACAGAAAGTTGTATCGATACCTGGCCTGATGGGTGTAAAGACAAGGATGTTTGGTTAGAGGTGAGCAGAAGAGGTGCATGGATGAGTTTCTACTCCCTGGTGTGCTACTTGCTGCTCACAATAGTTTGCATGAGGGTAAGGGGAACCTTGTGTGAGCTACATAAAATTTCTCCAGTTTAGGTGCATCAGAAAACAAAATCTTCAGTCCTTCCTTATGGATGCCCTACGCTGGCTACAACGTGCTTTGTGAGAGTGGAATCCCTACTGAATTTCTAATAATTCTTGGTGGAAGGCTTAAGGTTCAAGTTCAAAACAAACTTCCAGTTTAATGAGCACCAGCAGGTTTAGGAAGGGCAATGTATATGCTTTGAAGTGTTCATTTTTGAAGCAACTTCTTTTTCAGGTGTAGACCATCTTTCGATTTCTGTATGTCAATATTTTTCTTTGTATATTTACTCCTCAACTCACTTTTGACAGTATTCAAAAGGAAAATGGAAAGGTATATCCCAGCCTTCATGCGCCGTAGTATGGTTTCTGTCCTGTCCAGATCACAAGTGTCCATTTTCAGGATGCACACTTATCTTTTTGAATGTCCTACTATTTCTGGCTCATCTTTATTCCGTTTTAGAATCTGTGAGCAGGCAGAAGGCGAACTTGCCTCATGGATGTTGAATTTTCTTTTCAAGTGCACAGGCTTCTCTTATCAATCAAGCCCTCAAATCTTGTGATGAACTAGGTCAGTCTGAAAGAAGAGTGGGTGGATTTTGCAATTGTATTTGTCATAGTTTCAGTGAAAGCACAGGTTTCTAAGTAGATTCAATGAAGGATGCCTGAGATTCCTCTAAAACAAACGGTAATTCTCATGAAGCCTGTCAATTAAACCAATTATTTATCAAACTCAAGTAGTTCATCTGTAACTAGCTGTCAGTTCTCCCCGGACCATGATGTGGAGCCTGCATCCTGCAAGGCCAAGCCTGCCATCTCTATATAGACTACCAATAACCTGCAAGAGCACAACCTTATTCAGATTTTTTTTAATAATTTTTCAATTTATTTCATTTCTCAAATTACCAAGCCCCTGCACACTTGCACTTCCCGATTTGTAGGCAGCCTGCCCAACGAGCTATTGATTATCTTCATCAGCTTGTTTAGTGTACTTGAGATGCGAAGTAATTGGAAAAGCTGACCTCTCTTAGTGCCTTCCTACTGTTAACCCTTATAGGTTCGAAAGGCCCGTTCTGGGCCTGAAGGTGTCATACAGAGGGGTTTAATGCTTGATTTTTTTCGCGATGGGTCAAAAGATACCATTTCTGAAATTCTCATGAAGCCTGTCATTGGCAGTCTTGGACAGTCCACATGTTTCTACTCTCTTTGTGGCCGGTCTAACAACTTACAAGTAGCGTTGTGCAATCACCAGGTAAGGTTTTTTTAGTAAATTTTTTTGGCATCCTTTGAATACACAGCTCAATCGAGGGGTTAGGGTAGCAAAATAAGATTGTCAATCAATGTATCTGGAAGGTTTGTCTATATCACAACTAAATCAAGATGTGTAATTCCATGGGCTTGGAGAAGGTCACTTGGTCAGCCGCATCTTGTATTGAGCACTAACATTTCTTGCAGCGCTTCAGCTCTCTCTGGTATCGTTTCTTGTCTGCCTCTGCCTTCCTTATATATGGCTGGATTCATTTACAGGTGAATGCAATTAAACAATTTCCCTTTCCATGTTGACACCATGTTATGAGTCCACTGGAAAGAATTTCTTAGAAGTCTTTTTGTTGAAAAGAATATTTTCATTGGTTTTGATTGCCCAAGGCTGTCGACAAATTCAGACCTGTTTATTCTTCCCACAATGACTTCATCTGGAACTAGTCACTGATCACTATATTATGGTTATGTATGCTGCATTCCTTAATGTAAAGTTTTAGTCTAGCTGCTATCACAGTGTTTGTAAATATATCTCAAATCGCATTGAAGAATTAATGATTTTGTCAGGCAATAATGGAAGGAAGACAAAAGGCATGATAGGTACACATTTATGAGGGTTTTGAGTGGGGACCTTCTTATCTTTTTCGCTCATGTTTTGCCATTGTGAGCCCAGTATCCTCCCGACATCTCTCCAGGAAATGTTGGGGTTGTCGCTCGTGATGTTCTCGCTAGTTCTAGTCACATGAACTAAATAGTTGACTAACAAACTTCGTATGCGTTGAGCTCATGTGACTGGTTCTAGTCACATGAACTGAGAGAACGACTAACCTTGACATTGAGATTGATGACCTCTGTATGCACTGTGCAGGCCAGAGCTCAGACAACCGAGCCAACTGTTTGGGAGGTGCGCAAGCGAGGTCCTGGAGGTTGTGGAATTCCAAAACCCACGTCAACGAGCCTCCGTCCGCCGCAAAGAGACCGACCCCAACACGACAAACCCCTTAAGATGTCAGAGGATTCACTAACAGGGGAGCCGTTCGATTACTGCAATGACGTAGTACCCGAGCTTCCTCGTGTTCAGGGAGGCAACACACCTCCTTCGCGTGGCCGAGGCCTCCCCCGCCACGGCCCCATTAGCAGCTTGGACCTTCAAATTGCAGAAAAACAACTCCAACTACTGCAATGGAGGCGAGCGATGGAGATGCAGGAGCCTGTGGTGAACTCGTCCACGTATTCCCCATCGGAGATGACTGAGAGCTTAGGTAAACCCTCATATTCCAGAGACCAGAAGTCCAGACGACGGGTCGCTTTGAAGCAACAACAGGCTCAGGAGGTCACTTTTCGAGATGCTGGAGGGCCCAGAAAACACCTTGTGGAGGTCGATCTGAGGGGACATCCACAAGGACAAAATTGTCCGCTGTGGCTAACATGTCTTCGAGGTCATGCGCAGGATATAGATTTCAGCGAAGACAACTACAAGAATCTCAACACTTCGATGTTGCTCGCTGTCAAGGAACGAGTGGACAACACTTTTGAGTACCATGGGGGCCTTGGCAAGGTGACAGAGGAGGCTTTCCACAGCATATTGAAGGGCCAACTGAAGGTGAAGAGATATCAGTTGAAGAAAAGAATGCAAGAAGGGAAGGACAAGCCAAAGCACATTCGGCATGACCATTGGGTGAAGTTGTCAAAACTCATCTTGGAGGAGAAAAAACAACAGGAAGCAGAGAAGTTGCGATACAGCCGAGCCCAAGTGAGGAGGCCATCTTCAGCCGGGCGCAACGAAGAATATGTTCGAGCTCAATTGGTAAGTCTTCAGTCCATTACAGCTCCAACCTCACAACTTGCAAAACATCCGTATCCACTCTATATTGGAGACCCACATGCAACATAATATATGATAACTTTCAACCTGGGAATAGAAACAACCTCCTCTTATGAATGAAGCCTCGTAATATAAGCGATACTCTTTGAGTACTCAATGGCAATTGCCACAATACAACTACCCTATTAGAAATATTTGCAATAGACAGATAAGGTTGAAGATGATCTCAAAGGTTGTACAACTGTTCCAATGCGAAAACCAGGTCATGATGTGGCTAGGTGCAGTCATCAAATTAGAGTATGTGACTGTCATCAGTTATCACCAGAGTTTGCGTGACTTTTTTGGGTCATAGAGAATCTAAGATTTTGTAATCATGCAGCACTAACTATAAGATGTAAGATCTCTGTGCAGGCCATTAAGCTGGAGAGAAGCCCAACTAGGGTTGAAATTGAAAGGGAGCTTGCACGCGACAAAGATGCCCCTCGAAGACTCATTCCCAGAAGTGAAACCTCCCCGAGTAGCCGAGTGTCTGATGCAAAGCCAGAGCAGGACAGTGATTGGCGGAGAGCGATGGAGAAGAACATTGAACGCATCATGCAGCACCTGCAGATTCCCGTTGTCACCCCCATGAAGGCAGCAAGTGCAAAAGGCAACTCCAGCTCAGAGTCCACCGGCACCGACACTTCACGAAAGCCAGATCAGGTCCAAGAAAGCTTGATGTCACTGCAGGTACAAACATGACTTCATGTGTGTTGTCCAGCTCCTGTTGTTACAACTCCTGCTTGGGCACTTCTTAAAATCTTGTGCCTTAGTTCTAGAAGAATTCACCATGCCAAGTTCGTTACTGATTGTAGTCATTGATATGGAAACAGTGACCAGGCTTTACTAGATGCAGTCATGAACATCAAATTCGTGATGGATAATAGTAATGAAGCTAGAATATGTGACTTCTCACAGTCATCAGTTTAATATGTATTACTATCCATTGTCATTGAATTCAAATAAGTGACTGGAATTCACAAGAAGGTGAGGCTTTGTTGAACCCATTTACAAACATTGCTCTTGATGAAAAGCAATGACTGAGTGGATCCTTATACTTTGTAATCAACTGGGTTTGCAGCAAGTAGGGGAGTGCGAATCGCAGCCGGCAGATCCGGAGAAGGCAGAGGAGATTCCTGCAGTAGGTGACGTGAAGGACTCACATCCGTCGGGAACTTCGAGCAACCCTACAGGAGGCACTCCGGATTGTGGTACAGTGACCGTGGCAGAGTCAGGAGAACGTGCCCCAATTGTGTACTCAACTCGGAATTTGAGGGCTTCGAAGCCTGCAAAAGAGGACACTCGCACCCAAAAGAGAATGCGATTGACAGAGGTTGAGAAGCTGAAGAAAGATCCCGATGATACAAAGAAGCAAAGGGCAGTCCGGGGGAGCAAAGCTCAACCCGAGAAGAGCAAAGAGGCCAACATTGACAGTCAGCAAAACGCGAAAGGGAAGAGGAAGAGAAACATGAACGCAGCGGTAAGTGAAGATGTAAGTGCACACATGCCATGTATTTTCACAGGTTTCTTTTTCTGAAAGCACCTATTTAGTGATTCAATCCCAACTGATCCATGTTTTGTGTGTGTTTTTTTTTATAGGTTGTACAAGAAACCGAGGGCCCGGATTTAAAGAAGGGTGACCCTGTGATCCTTTCCAAAAACTTGAACGTACAGATAAGTGAACATGTAAGTGCCATGTGCCACTTCCTGGAATGTTGTGCCTTAGGTCTTTAGAAATTCAGTATGGCAAGTTCGTGACTGTTTGTAGACTTGTAGTATGGAACGAGCGACCAGGCTTGATTAGATTCAGTCATGAAGTTAGAATACGTGACTGATATTAGTAATGACGTTAGCATATGTGTCTTCTCACAGTCATAGCATTTGAATAATTCCCATGAGCCTTGGAGATGTACATCGTTGTATAAAAGCAACAATTGAGTCCCAACTGATGCATGTTTTGTGTTGTTATTATTATTATAGGTTGCACAAGAAGGTGAGGACCCGGAGTTCAAGAAGGGTGACCATGTGAGACTCAAGGGAATTCAAGAAGGGGAGGAGGATAAAGTTGTGGCACTCGGGAAAGTGCAGAATGTAGCTGGTGCTTCTCTACACGGGAGAACCATAATTGCAGGATGTGTGTCTGTAGAAGTGTTGAAAAGCCTAGATGACAACTACAGTTTGTTTGCACCCATAGATCTAGATGATCCACCCGTGACCTTGGTAGGACAAGCAGTAGGGCACTTTATAATGTGGCCCACAGAGTTCATGGACATTGATATGTCCTTCTCCCAAGCAGTTTAGAGTGATGGAGTTCCAGTTGCAGAGCATCATGTTTCAGCTATGAAATTTTCTCTTTCAATGAAATGTGTTCAAATCATTTGCATGACCTGACGCAGTGCTCACAACCGCACGGTTGACTTGTAATAGTCTTGATGTCTCATTATCCCACTAATCTGAAACTAAAATCTATGACTATGCACCGTAAGAATGGCAGATTCGACTGCATGGCATACGTTTGCACTAAACTAAGGACAATCAAGTCCTAGACAAATGCTTCCGATTTAATATTGAACTTTGACTCCCAGTAGTGAAAGAAACGAGTATACAAGGACTCCATGCAGTCATCAGATGATATGGGTGACTATGTGTAGTGACGCACATTTGACTTTACAGTGTCGTATTCTCTCAGGTGTGTATGATGTAATACAGTCACAATCAAATCACTATGCATAGTGATCAAACCATTGCTATATTCTCTAAACCCTCACTATAATTAGTCATGCCCATCTCATGATTTCAGTACTGGAGACCAATATTTCACTACAATTAGTCATAGCATTCAGAAGTCATTTCAGTATTCGTGACTATGTGTAGTCCAATAGATGCGACTTCAAAGAGTCTTATTATCCCAACTCAATTTATGACGCATTTCAGTCATCATCTCACTACTGTTCGTAGTGATAAAACCAGTCATGTATTGACTGATACCTCACTACAATTTGTCATATCACCACGAAGCTATTTCAACATTTGTGACTATGGGGTGTCAAATAGATGTGACTTCAAAGAGTCGTATGCTCCCAACTCAATGTATGACTACAAACAGTCACCATTTTACTACTATGCGTAGTGATGGAACTAGTCATGTATTGACACATACCTCACTACACATAGTCATGCCAAACAGACCCTATTTGCATATAGATGACTACATATAGTCATAGAGGTATGACTATATAGAGTCATATGGTCCAAGTCTCATTGCAGGTCCCGTTTTGAGGTCCCAAAACACTGTGGGAACGCAACATTGGGAACAAGAAGTGTCCGATATGACCCCTAGTCAGATTGTCCGAAGTGACTAACTCAAAATGACTACAAACAGTGCTAGTCACATTTTGGTTTATGCTGTATTGTAGTCATAAAACCTAGTCACATTGGGCTGGTTTTCTTGTAGTGTATAGTCTAGGAAGCCAAAGCGCTTATGGGACTAAAAGTATAACAAGATGTTCCTTAAAAAGGCTAATGTCCTAGAGCAATGGGGTGTTGTGGCCAAATTGTTGTCATTTCCTTCGATTTCTTAAACAAATTCAAGAATTATCATTAATTTAAAATGAAGATCCATTGTGTGTGTGTGTACACATTTGAATGATATAGTCATCAAGCCAGTTTCCAACACTTGCTATCACTAGTATTAGGTACATGGAAACTCATGATTGCATGCAATTGTCACATACCTTGTGGTTTTAAGCAAGCATAACACATTCCCACTCATACACATGATAATAGTAGGGCACTACACGTTTGCGACTAACTGATTGGTCAAAAAATCACACTAATGCCCATGTTTGTTGTAGTAGCCGAAGTGACAATCACCATCATATTGAGAAGATTTATTTCATGTTAGTACTCGGATTAGTTGTGATTGTAATGCATCAAATTACTTATAATAATGTGTTTGGAGAATGGCTATGTCCATTTTTGGAAATGTTAATGAAAATCATTGGCCAATTTTATTTTTTATTGACAATCGTTTTCCCAAATGAACATACATTGGTGAGTGGGGAGAAATTTGAGCCAACTCAGCCAACATTCTAATCTCCTTGTGATGAATTGGCCACTTATTGTAGTTCTATGGTTCCAGCTGTTTCTTGTATTTTTCTCTAACATACAGTATTTCCGTGTGAAATACAGTTTGGTGAATTGCCTGAAGGTTCAATTTCAAAGACGCAGTTTAGAAAGATGCACCGACTTATATGTAATTACAGTATAATAATAAAATGACAATCTCAGTAAAAAGTTATAGCAGCGCGTAACCTAACTCAAATCAGTAACCCACACTAATAGGGGTACTTAGTGTGGTTATTGAATCTCCTCGATCCCTACGCAACACTCATCATAAATCCTATATGAGGTATGTGACCCTATTATGGGCGTTTTCAACTCCACATGCGTTTTGGATTGTTGAATCGGTTCAATAATCGTCTCGTCATCAAATTCCTTGTTGTGAATAACAAAGATTGTCATTTCAATTTTGAGAATTAGAATAGCGATGCAAAAGTCACGATCGTCCAAAGCATGATTCACCTTCTCTTTAAATTGATCACACAAGACCTCCCGATTGTATTATTTTTAACTCATGTTTTTTATACATTTTTTGGACGTAATCTAATCTCATCGTAATACATGTCTCTTTTGGCATCCTTGCTACGTACCACTCAAACATAAGGTGTCCAATAAAGAAGAATGATCACATAAGGTCCACATAATCTAGTGTTTTGAAACACAATCAATAGTTATTGCCACCAAATTTATAAGATTCCTTCATTCCTTTGTGCCAAAATTATAAATAAAATTGTTAGATTTTGCCAATCACGTCATGAGATGCAGTGGCTGCATGTTCAAATCATACCAATGAACGGGGACAACTGACCACTCAATTACAGATGAATCGATTGAGTTTAGCAAGTAACCGGTTGAGGCTTCAGACTTTAGGAGATTACAAATTGTTTTAAAGGAATTTAGAGAATATACCCCAACTTAAAAAAGAAAAGTGGAAGATGTCAACATGTAATCGGTTGATTTTGGCCCCACTTAAGTGCGGGGTGGGGGTTTGGGGGTTGTCCTTGGTAGGTGGGTTGGGGGATCCTCGGTTCGGTGGGCTCGGTGGGTTGTCTGTGGTGGGGTCGGTTGTTTGGTTCTCTTTACGTGGCGATGTCTCACGCCCGAGGAGTTCCGCCTCCCCTCGGTGAGGGCGCGTTTTCTCTTTGGTTTTATTCACTTGGCGCTGGCTGTGTTGACCTTCTGTCTCAAAAAAAAAACAAAAAAAAGTAACCGGTTGGACTTGCAAACACTAGGATCTCAACCAATTATGCCCAAAAATCTCCCCGTACATTGAATTAGATGTTTCTGATTTATTCATTTATTTCAATTCTATTTGTTTTACTTTTTTTCAATTTATTGCTCCAACATGTGACAAGCTGACAAGCTGACAAGCTCTTAATAAATAAATAAAGGATCAACCCATGGTTTTGTCTCCCTATAAAGAAAATTGGACGAGAGCAACATGCTATGCACCATATGTTGTAGCAACTATAACTTCTTTTTTTCTTTTTTTCTTTTAGACAAAAGGTCAACAAAGCCAACGTCAAAATGAATTACAAACCAAGAAAGCACGCCCACACCGAGGGAAGGCAGGGCCCCTTATATGTAAAATACTGCCACATAAAAAGTAATGAGAACTAACCCCACCAAGGACAACCCTCAAACCACCAAAAGGCCCTCAACGGAGAGCAAATAGCCCTATTCACATTGTCGCTTGCAATTCCACTCAATATGTAAATTGTTCCTCCTACAAAGGACATTCATGGCGCCCCAAGTTTGAACCCTTGGAGCATGGCCGCTGCGGAGAAGCTACCGATCTTAATTTGTTTGATCGCCCTTTTCCATGCCACATCTAGATTGAACACAACGACAAAGTGTTCAACCGTGAACAATGGCATGAGTCTAAGGTGCACTTCACACTATGGCTGAAGGTCGAGAGGCCGTCAATTTCCACCAATCAAATTGTAAGTAACCAAGAGTTCGGCCTCTCGACCCTTCACACTATGGCCAAAGTCCAAAGGTCGTCGCAATTTTAAATGCTCACTTTTGAAGAAGGCAACGGACTCTCGAAGGAAGTTTGGGCTGGACGGGAATGGAAACCCAAACTATGGTTGAGAGGCCATCGGTTTTATTTCATTAAAAAACCAATCATTGACAAGATCTTGGCCATTAGATTGGAGGGATTATCTTGAGCAAGGAATAAAGTGGGATGCTCCTTTGGGCTTGGCCTTTGGAGGCTTCACACTATGCCCAGCCGAAGGCTCCACTTACTATATTTTATTGGCTATTATTCTCAACCCATTTCTTTGAACTCTCAACAAAGTTTGGCCACTCAATCCCACGGCCTCTCGACTTGGACGGCCATAGTGTGAAGCGACCCTAAGGTCAAGCACCGGATTTGGGATGAACTATAACGCTTCACATCACACCCAACATTGGACCCATATATTTACAAATAGTGTGGCCCACACTAATTTCAAACAGCATTTTGGAAAGGCTATTGGTGGCATCCAGGTGTGTACGAGGACACCCTTGACACCTGATGTCATGAGCTTACACAACCTGTGGACAAAACAGTGAACAAGTGTTTGCTCTAAAAATAATACACACAGTATGATACTGTGATATGGTGTCCAAATTAATTAGTCTTAGGAAATGTTATACACATCCAGAGCCAGAGGTCTTGATGAAATATAGGAAAGGGAGGGGCATTTCTACTAATAATAATGAAAAGCAGCAGCAGGGGCGATCTTTGGAGGACACTTGTACTGGTCACTTGGGCCGTCCGGAGTTAGCAGCATGCCTTGTAAATCCCATCTGGATTCCAACTGTAGAACTACAAGTTTGGCATCATCCTATCCAACAAGCAACTCATATTCCAAGAGTACTCCGTCGTTTATCCACCCACTTTATTTTAAATATAATAATAAGCACAATAACATACTTCAATGCTCGGGTCTGTTGTGCCTCCTCAAGAGTTGCATTCGTTCGACACGCGCTTGGGTTGGAGGCCAGGCTAGCTTAGCTACAATATATGGTCGTAGATTTCACTTGATTCATGGCGATGGGGTCGTGTGTGTCAAATGCAAAGTTCGGTGTTCCATGACCTTATATATGTATCCTCATGATGATAATTCTTCAAAATTTGTCAATGTGTATTCTTGCATACCATTTGTCAACTCGTAGTTGAACCTCGGGTTCATGAATCGGCTTGCCATTTATGCCCCCTTTTGTTGGAGATGTCCACATTTTGGGTGCCCTTAGTTTGTGGATTGTGTATTCTTGCATGCCATTTGTCAACTCGTAGTTGAACCTCGGGTTCATGAATCGGCTTGCCATTTATGCCCCCTTTTGTTGGAGATGTCCACATTTTTGGTGCCCTTAGTTTGTGTATTGTAGCACAATGGGGACGTGATTACCGACAATTTTTTATATACAACTGAAGATGTGGTGGTGGTGGTGGTGGTGGTGGTGTGGGAACAATCACTTTCTCTAGAGTCAAAAGTGGTTTCAAGAAGAGGGAAAAACTTTAACAAAGGTTGTAGGAGCTCCACGTTCAGAGACAATTTCTTTATTTCATGTTTGATTTACCTCTATTGTGGGTGGATCCTTTGTAGACTTCACAATCTTGGTTTTCTTACCACCATCCTCAACTTGGTCCAAGGAAACTATATGTTTGGCAACATTTTTCAACATTGTGCTTGGGATCCTTTGAGCCCTTAAGTTTCTTCATCTTGTGCAACACCCATTCCTCCTCCCTATGCTTCATCGCAAGAGATTGGCACTTGGTTTTGCACCCACTTTCTTCCTCGACCTTAGTTTCATGCCATTGCCGAGCTCTTCACTTCTTCCTAGCTCCGCAAGTTCTCCACTAGCCTCCACTGCCCCCTCCACCTGGGTTGCCCTTTCTTCCACCGTTCATGCACACAATGGTTGGGCACGTTCAAAGGCATCTATAGAGGCCTCTCAACCCTCGAACTTTTCCACTCATGGTTCCAGCAAGGTGGTTCTCGCATTTGAATGAGGTTGGACAACTTTTGCAACCAGCTTGGAGGCACATGCCTATGTGGAGATTGGGGTTGGTCACAACTAACATTGCCACCAAGGTGGCGTGTGTGAAGGCGAGGCAAGACAGATCCCAACTCAGGTTTATGGCTCCATGTGGACACTAGCATGTGGTGGGCCGGCTGTCTAGTTGTATGAAGGCGGGCCAAGACATTGGGGTCGGGTAATGTTAAGGCATGTGTTGTTACCAACCACTCGCACCAAATTCCTCCCAAAGTTCAAAAGAAGCAGTATCGAGAAACGTTAACTCAGCATGCCTAGTTGGACGTAAGCATGCGTACTACACTAATTATCCCAATTAGCGCCTTTGGCACTAATCCACAAAACAAGCACTATATTGTCAAGTCTTAATATTAGTGAGGGCTGATTTTTTTAATAAGTGACACTAAATCCATGAATACATGTTCATTCACCATACATTTCAGAAAAATTAGTGCATGTTTTAAGGTGCTTGTAGAGCGATAAAAATATTATATGCCAACACATAGGCTTGTCATTGAATGATGCCTGTACTTTCAGTGAATAGTTATTGATGATTATTGCCAGGATGAACAATACTTCCTAGAGCTTTTGGTGACACTAATTTCATAGTGTAAAGAAATCTAGTATTACCTTCACTAATTTCCCACACGCACTATTAGCCCTCCCTCACTAGTTGCGAGAATCAGTGTAGTGTAAATAAGTGTATGTTGGGAGACTTGCGGAAATCTCAAGTCAGAGATCATGGAAGATCGTCTTGGTACCTCGAGACTAGCTAGTGCGACTTGGGGTCACCTTTTGACGTACCCAATCGGGCATCGGGAATTTTTGAGGGAATAATAGGTCACTTTATGACCCTATGAATGGAATCTAAGGTGTGAGACCCAGGCCTACAATGGACACAAATCTAGGTATCTTCAACTCTAAGGAAATGGGAATGCAAATCTAGGGATGTTGTAGACTAGTGGCCTTTAGTACAATATGAGTGGGGTGCAATGGTGAGGGTGGCATTTCCAGTTTTGGGTAGAAGCATATTCAGAATTCACTTTAGAAGTTGCCAAGGTTAATGATACGATGGATCTAAACTCATTATCCCATTTGGTGATGGTGGGCCAATAGTGCTTGTGGGAAATGGCGGACATTAAGTTCGCCCCTACGAACTATGGGGGTGTCAGATCCGGGCGGGGGGCAGCCTCCATGGAATTTTTTGAACCCGACCGAAAACTGCTGCCCGCCCCGCCCAACTTCGAAAAAAATGTTGCCCTTGTATTCTTGAAGGCCGTTTGCCTACAAATCCCATATTGAGTGCACTTCGCCTTCAAGGTCTAAAATCTAATATATATGTGCACTTCCTATTAGTAAATAAGCAATTCATTGGGATTTCATTCCGGAAATGAAACCATCAATGAAGCACGAATTAACTTGGAGGTCAAATAAAATTACAAAATCCTAATTAACATTGATGTTATAATTTTTATGACTTACCATTTGAAATTGTCTTTGTCATTCTAAAATGACACTTAAATTTAGTGTGTTGATTTAGTATGTATATTTTATAATATTTTAGTAATGCCACCTACTTTCACAAGTATTCATACACATTTAATTAATTAATTTAATTACGATAATTAATTAGACTTAATGACATTAAATCACACTTAATTGGTTTGAATGTGTATGAATACTTGTGAAAGTAGGCGGCATTACTAAAATATTATAAAATATACATACTAAATCAGCACACTAAATTTAAGTGTCATTCTAGAATGACAAAGACGATTTCAAATGGTAAGTCATAAAAATTATAACCTCGATGTTAATGAGGATTTTGTAATTTTATTTGACCTCCAAGTTAATTACGTGCTTCATTGATGGTTTCATTTCCGGAATGAAATCCCAATGAATTGCTTATTTACTAATAGGAAGTGCACATATATATTGGATTTTAGACCTTGAAGGCGAAGTGCACTCAATATGGGATTTGTGGGCAAACGGCCTTCAAGAATGCAAGGGCAACATTTTTTTCGAAGTTGGGCGGGGCGGGCAGTAGTTTTCGGTCGGGTTCAAAAATTCCCCTGGAGGCTGCCCCCCGCCCGGATCTGACACCCCCATAGTTCGTAGGGGCGAACTTAATGTCCACCGTGGGAAATTAGTGCCAACATACGATTTAGGGTTTTAGGAGTTAAAGGAGTCAAAGTGTCAAAAACTTTCAATGTAAGCTTTCTTTTGTTTTTTGTGTTAGGAGATGTCTCAAGAATGAGTGGTGTCACTTGAACAGAAGAAGCCTCGTTGAGCTCATCAAAACAAATTATGCACTCTACAAAATCTTAGAGCACACACTAAAATTCTTGGCATGTATGGTAAATGAGCATGTATTCATGACTTTAGTATCACTCACTATACAAATTAGCCCTCATTAATTTTGAGATCTGGCAAAATAATGCGTGTTTGGGGGAGAAGTACCACATGCACTAATTGGGATACTCAATGCAAGGAGGTGTGAAACTCCTTGGGTGCTTGAAGGGTTAGGGTTAAGGAAGACCGAGTTGGTTTTTTTTTTTTAATTTCATTGTCGGAGGTGGTCCCTTGTGGTATCCATGTAAGGAAGGGGCCCATGAGGGCACTCTATTAGCCAAAGGTTATATATAAGTGAGTTGTGTATTTGCTTGGGTATCATGAGGGTGGGTGTTGTGGTAGCAAGGGCTTTCTACTAGTTCCAACATGTGTTGGGGTCAATTCCTAGAGGTTGGCATTAGGTGGTTGAGTAGCCAACATTTTGCATGGCAAGCGGGCACCATGAGCATGCCACTTTGACTAACATGCTTCCCATGTAGGCATAAACTATTCAGATCTCAAACCATTTGGGAGCCATTTAGTGGTTAGTTGAACGGGCTATGCTAGCTCTGCTATTGTGGGACATATTTATATTTAGTGTTTGGAAGTTTTGAGGGAGCCTAGTTGGAAGTGTTTGGGGGAGCTAATGCCCAAAATGAATAGGGAATCTTTTTTTTGGGTTGGAACAACACTATAAGCATATGGTAAGTTCTAGGCAACTTGTTTTGGTTTGGTACAAATCGTCATGTGTCATTGATATTTCTAAAAACCTACCACTGGAGTGGATTTGCATGAAAACTCGCCAACTTAAGAAAAGTTGCCATGTCTCGTGTACTTGTAGTGTTGGCTATTTCCCGAGCACATGTTAACACCAAGTACCTTGGCACAACCAACCGTGATTAATTGGTGAAAACTTTCTCATATAATGATATCAAACCAAGCCCCAAAGACCTTCTAGGAAACCACAACGATTCTCTTACTATCAAGCAATTGGTGAACACCTCACATGCAGTCAAAGATTTTCAAGATGGTCTCTTGAACCACCTCAAGAACTTTGGGATAATCCTTCATGACCTTTTACCACTAAATCTTGCCATAATCAAGGAGACCACAACATTACTAATATGTTATCCCTTGCACACTTTTTAAACGGGGACGGGTAGGCTAGCTGCATTGTTTGGACCATAATGTTGTGCGATTGTCATGTATTGTGCTTCTTGATGCTAGTTGATGGAGGCTTCACGGGAACTAACCAACCGCATGGGCCCCAATAGGCTAACAATCTACTTGATTGTTATTTTTAAAAAGTAGTATAATAATCCTTTGCTTCGATTATCGAGACCTGAGTCTAACCCAACCATTAGACTTTCTTGTGAAATGAGTTGTACTTAGGTTTATACTATTCATTTTGCAAGGGTGCCCCTACATAAGTGGGACATGGTCTTTCAAAATTAACAGTACTAGCAGTGCATCACCTTAGTAATGAGTGATGTCACGACCATTTCAAACATATTGGTGGACTTTCTAAACAAGCCATAGTGAGTCTGTCAGGGTCACATATATTTGACAAACCTATTTCCAATTACCCCCCCCCCCTGCAATCTTTATACATGTAGTCTCCTAAAGATGTGAAGTTCCACATGTGTAGCCGTAATTTTTTCACGTGATGGAAAAAGCCGTGAAGTTTCACCGTCACAATCGGCATGATGGAAAGAGTAAGTGACGAGACCACGGATTTCAATCCTTGAAAAGGGCACCGATTGCACTCAAGTTTTCGTCTCCCAATTATCAAAAACAGGTTGACCTATGATATGAATATGGAGTGGGAAAGAAACTTCCCTTTGCAAATTTATACGATAATTTCAAAACTTGGAAATAATGTTTGGTTGTTTTTTGTTTGTTTTTTGTTTGTGGTTAAAGTTTGTGACACCGATTCCAAATGTGTGAAAAGCCACTCCAGTACTGTCACACGTACGTATACTACAGTTGTGCGAAATTGCTTAAAAGAGTCTGTCGACATTAATTTACTCAACTTTACCTTCAGCCTAGGTCAGCGTTCCTTGGGAGATTGCGCATGCGGCCGGCTGCAATGGATGGCATCAGAGGGGGAGTGTCATGATGCAATGCTGATGCTTCCGCCTGTGCACTCTCGTACTTGTGGCAACATCATTCACAAGAGGCTGGAGGCCAGGTCAGGTCTCCAAGAGGAAGACATGAGATGTGCTAAGGGCCAGTTCACACCATGGACCATGAAGTCACACCATGGAAGCTGGCCTTTTCTCCATGCTTCGATTTCTTAAAAAAATCAAATTCACAAAGTTTCTGGGCGGGCTCCTCACTAGGTGTAAACCATCTGTGGATCAATAGGAATGACCATGCACCAAAAAATAAATGTGCTGATTTTGTAAATATATGCTCCCCACAAAGGTAGCTTTGAAAAGAAGAAAACTCAAGTTTGAACATTCTCTTGTTTTCTTTTCTCTTCTCTTCATCTTCTCTTCCCCCCCCCCCCCCCCCCCCAAAAAAAATTTCCATTAAAAACTGATTCTAACAACATTTCTTTGCCATGGGCCCCTTGCCTTTTTTCTACATGAGCACCTCTTTTGCCTCTCCCACCGCAAAACCCGTTAAACCATGTCAGTGAACAATGTAGGCCTTAGAATATGCTATTGGGGACCTTGAACTCCATGATCACTATGACATTTTTTTTTCCTTTCCCTTGGTGTAAACTAAAGTGGTCCTAGCACGAGCCCAACAACCAATCACATATTTTTACAGGACTTTGGAACGACTTCATGGTCTATGGTGTAAACATCCCGTAAAGTAGGTTAGGTTTTAACCGGGGTAGCAACACCCACCACCCCTCCTCCTCCTTTTTCATGTGTATCCACAACGTCACCCCCCCCCCCCCCCCCTTCCCGAAAACCGTCCTTCCCGTTGGTGTGGTCGCTTGCTTGTGTGGGGAGCAGGAAAGCCTTGGTGTTGGTAGGCTCACATGCCCTCCCATTTCATAGGGCCATGCCAGGCCTACTGGCTAACTTATGTACCATACAAGGTGTCTTGCACTTTGCGTTGTGACCCCACCAATTTGGTGGAGGGGACTCCACTAAATATTGTAGTTAGTGCCACCAATTCCATTTGTCTTGCTCAATACTAATCGCACACCGTCCATAGATTGTTATCATCACTAAATAAAATTTAACATTATTTGTCGTTCATTGTAGAAACAAATTGGGTATTACGGATTTACAATGTTGCAATTACCATCACTTACTAAGTCATTTTTCATCCATATCTTATTTATCCAAGACAATATGTCAGTGTTGAAATGTTAGGATGGAGAATAATATGACAATTTTTGTTTCCATAACTGGCATGGATTCCATCCAAATTTCAATCATTCGTGACAACACTTGTGAACTTATCATGCGAAGTGTCATTAGAGACGTTACCACAGTGACATAAACTACACTAAATATGATATTGAGTGTCACTTACTATACGGAGTTACACATCCCTATATCCTATTACTATTCATGTAGATACTACCAAGTGAAGATGTTAATGTTTTATAATGTCCAAACAACCAATTTGACTTTTGTGGGTTAAAAAAGAGAGAGATGTTTAGTAAACAATTATGGCATTGCGTAATCCCAAATAATAAGTGACACTAAACATCATATTTAGTGTACCATATGACACTAAATAGAATATTTAGTGTACCATATGACACTAAATAGAATATTTAGTGTACCATATGACACTAAATAGAATATTTAGTGTACCATATGACACTAAATAGAATATTTAGTGTACCATATGACACTAAATAGAATATTTAGTGTACCATATGACACTAAATAGAATATTTAGTGTACCATATGACACTAAATAGAATATTTAGTGTACCATATGACACTAAATAGAATATTTAGTGTAGTGAAACCATTTTCTCCACAATGGTGTGTTTTTTTTTCAATACACTTGAAATATGTTTATATCAATGCCAAAAAACCATTACAAAGCACCTGAGGCGCCCGCACAAAGAGATGGGTGGTCTCTCTTGGGTGTACTTGGTGAAACCATAACAACCCCAACTACATGAATAACTTAAACATGACTAACTAAGCCCACATTAGGCATGTGGATATTCTCTATGGTAGATGAGTTCGTTGCCTCCCAATATCTTATCACATTGACCAATCACATCATTGGTGCTAGAATTGAATGGGGTATTGCACTTCTAGCACATTCAAAAATACCTTGCCATGTCGTTTATTGCATTTAGTTGACCTCCCAACGACGGTTGTTGGAGGTGAGGTCATTCCTTTCAACCCAAATTGTCCAAAGTGTGATGCCTCTTAGTAGATGCCAAATTCTAGAGATTTTATTAAGGGTGGAGGTAAAAATTTTGCCAGAAAAATCCCATGTTGCCAATCAAGTGGTCTCCACAGCTCATTTTGCTATGGTTTTGCACACGTGGTGTTAATGATCCCAATGGCAAAATTCTAAGCTCTACAACAATCCTACAACCCCAACATCTATGGGCAATGGTTTTTGGGATGTACACATTACACATACAACATTTGTCGTCAAACTCCATGATAAATCTTGCTCTCCAAGAGTTGTTTGCTAATGCTTTATGGCAAATTGACCAAATGAAGCCACCTTCCTTTTTGCTATACATTATGTCCCCCCATTTTCAATTCAAGCCTAGGTGAGATGATGCCATGCCATTTGGTGACAATTGTCCTAGGTGGAGGATTGTGTGCTCGCACCATGTCCTTCCCAAAACACATGTGTAGCTAAGGAAATTTGCTCTTGAGTTCCATTGGAGCCGAGCGGGGTCCATCATCAACGTGTCTCTCCTTCCAAAACATTGATATTAGGCTTCCGAATCCCTTTGCTTATGGTGCAAAGCCTAATCAACTTGAACCATTGTGTTTTAATGGTGATGTCTAGTTCCATGGGTGACTCCACATTCCCAATGGTTGTGCTAATCGGAACTTTGAAGCAATTGAGGGTTGGAGGGGGAAAGGGGCCCCATGAACATTTGTCAAAGATGGGGCAAAAAAATTGGCTACTCTAAACAACAATCACTAGGTGGGCTTCTAGATCTTTGCTGTCAAAGCAACCAATCCACTGGCCGATGGGGGCATGTAATTTGTGTTGTTGGATAAGTTGTTTTCCTTGGTAGGGCAAGGAAATAATCATGGTACCAATGGTGCACACTTCCCTTTGAGCAATGGTTGTGGTAGTAAGAAATCGGTAATTTTCAAGATCCTACATGTTTTGGACGCAACTAAGGCCATTCCTATGAAGTTGCACTGGTCTATTCCTTCTAAAACCATTCCCAATCCCTTGAATATCCATATTCCGCCATAATTGTGTATTAATCCCGTGTTGCCAATCAAGTGGTCTCCATGGCCCATTTTGCCCAGGTTTTGCATGCATGGTGTTAACGATTCCAATGGAGAAATCCCAAACTTTGCGGGAAACCCTACAATCCCAAACTCCTCTTATACATTGCACCATTTATGGTATTTAGTGTCACTTACCATTTGGAGTTACGCACTACCATAACTTTTTGCTATAAATCTAACTTATACCAAGTAATATTGGTTGTGTTGTATAATGTTCATGCAACTTATTTAATCTTTGTTGGTTGAAAATAAAAGCTCTAGTAAGAAGTTATAGCATTACATAAGTCCATATAGTAAGTGACACTAAACACCATAAACGGTGCAGCGCAAAAGTGGTATCCAAATGACACGACCGTCTAACATGAAAAGATCAAAATGAAACCTCCATATGTCACCTTGGTAATTTCATGCTAGATGTTTGTTTCATCCAACTACCACTTTTGTGCTTGTATTAATTGGGGTTTACTAGACTAATTTGAGGTATTAGTAAGATCATATTGCCACCATATGATCATCCCAATTTGTTGACAATCCTTGGTAAATGGATATAAAAAGAATCCCTCACATTAGAAGCCTATTAGAATGTAATGCTATGGCACTTCTTGACGTGTGGTCAAGGTATGTCAAGCTGCAGGCAAAGGCAAGAGAAATTTCTCGTGTACGAGCACACCTTTCATTTATCCAACATTTTTCTTCAATGATTTATTTGACACTAAAATCATTTTAAAAGACACATAATTAGTCTTAATCGAGTATTCAACAATAAACCTAGAGAAGGTTAAGTTTTATGTTGGATGAATAAGCGGTGTTCATGTACGCAAGATTTTTCTCTCGCCACTGCCCACGGCCCGACATGTCTTGCCCACGCCTTGGGATGCGCACATTCTCAGGCGGCTCATAGTGCTATTTATAGCGAGGGCTAAACTCATGTTTCTTTGAATTGACTCCCCATCAATCATTCCAAATGGGTTCCCCTAGACTAATTCGGGATCTCTAATGGACTATGATGCCCTCAACATCATCCCTTCAACTCCGTTAATAATATGTAGTAATTGAAAAAACAACCCAACCTAGAGGACCAAGGTTAGATTCTTGCTCCTTTAATTGGGCTCCCACCAATCTTACTAAGATAGAGGGGGGTTGAGTAAAAACACATGCCCCACAAAATTGTGGTCAATTCAATTGGGTCCCATAGATGATTTGGGGTCTATGATGTTGACATGCCCCCGTATTATTACTCCAATTTTGTTGACAACCCCCAATAACTTCAAACAACCCAACCTGGAGAGCAATGCTAGATTCTTACCGATCTTATTGGGCTAAAAGAGGTCTAATAAAGCCATGCCCCCCCCCCCTACATGTTCGTGGTTAATTCATCCCAACCAAATTATCCTAGTCCAAGTCAAGTTTTCAGATGGTTCAAATGGTAATCGTGTGCTCCAGTATAGGTGATTGTGTTTTCACCTTATGTAAGGTTAGTGTTGGGGGGGGGGGGGGAATCTCAAAGACCAAGACGTACATCTTGACCAAATCGGAGGATGTTTGTCTCTGCTGAAGGTCAAGGATTTGTGGTGTTTACATAAACTCATATGTTAGGAAAGTGAAATTCCATGGAACTACTTTATATTCAAACAAAATTATTTTAAGATTAATTGACTAATGAAACGACATCAAACATCCCGAAAGAATCTAGTGGAGTCAATCTGACATGCATTGACCTTCAATCTATGGGATAGTTGTTATGACGTCATAGACACCAAGCCATTGTTGTTGTCCTCGTAGCCTATAAACCGTGTTGGCTAGATATTTGTGGTGTCATCATAAACTCTATCAATAGCAAGGTGAAAACGCAATGAGCTATTTTATAGTTTACGAACTATAATCTATGGATAATTTGACTCCTTAAATGATAACATAGACCTCGAAGTAGTCTGTAGGACTCCAATTAAAAATGAATAGACCCTCAACCATGTAGAAAATTTGTTTGTACTAGAGCCCCTTCATCCATGATGGATGAGTTTACATAGGCGCCACGTACCCCAAGCCGGCCAAACCTTGACGAGCATGTAATAACCAATACCACTTTTAAGCATTTATAGTGGAGTCCGATCGTAAAGACTCACGTGGCCTAAAGACTAGGGAGGCCGCCTATGGGAGCCATGTGATGTCTGCACCAAGTTTCACTGTTTTCTGCATCACTCACTGCAAACAACAAAACAAATTGCCTGTGCATGTGAGTCGGGAGATGAGACCTATTCAATTTATTAGAAGAAACGAGCATTATTGATGCACGGTCGACCCTTGCTTCATGTGGGTAGCTATACTAAATATGATATTTAGTGCCACCAATTCTAATGCCCCCTTCCCACCTGACTCTAGCTAAGACTAAAAGTTGGTTCTAACAACCCGGCCTTCACACCATCGGCATTGTCTAGTGCTGAGCCTAGTTGGCAATTGATGTGGCATGGCTTACAAGTGGAGGTTTTAAGTCTCAAGCACCAACTTTCCCATCGGTACCTAAACATGAGGCAAGAATATAGGAGTTTAAAAAGTGTCGACTTCCGCCCTTGTGATTGGTTGCTTTTAGTCTTAGCTATGAAGGCACAAGGAGCTCCATTAACAAAAACCGATGGTAATGTCCCATCCCCACCTGACTTTACCAAATAACCAAAGTTTTTCCTAAAATCCGGGTAAAGCTCCTTCGGTTATAGCGGAGGCATCCAACTCTCCCAATGCACCTACAAGAACTTGGTCCGGAGATTTTCAAGTAGGTTTTAGTTAAGTAGCATATTTTTTTTGTTGGTTGGCTCGGGCCTCTCGAAGGGCTGAAGTAGTTATGAGAAAAACAAGAATATACCAAATGATTTTGAAAAACTTCACACATGTTCATTGTTTATCTAGCAAGCACTAAAATGTTGGATAGTTTTTGTCCCATCCCCAAATGCCTCGCTACTCATCTATCTTACCATCGAGTTTTGTTAATGAAGCCCCTCGTGCCTTCATAGCTAAGACTAAAAGCAACCAATCACAAGGGCAGGAGGCGACTTTTTTAAAGGTCCTACATTCTTGCCTTGTGTCTAGGTACCGATGGGAGGGTCGGTGCTTGAGGCTTAAAACCTCCACTTTTAAGCCATGCCACATCATTTGCCAACTAGGCTCGGCACTAGATAATGTTGATGGTGTGAAGTCCGTGTTTTTAGAACCAACTTTTAGGCTTAGCTAAAGTCAGATGGGGAGGGGGCATAAGATAGGTGAGTAATAAGGCATTTGGGGATGGGACAAAAACTACCCAACATTCATTGCTTGATAGATAAAACAATGAACATGTGTGAAAGCTACTTAAATATAACCTACTTGAAAATCTCCGGAGCAAGTTCTTGTAGGTGCATTGGGATAGCCGGATGCCTCTGCTATAACCGAGGGAGCTTTACCCGGATTTTAGGAAAGACTTTGGGTCTTAGCTAAAGTCAGGTGGGAAGGGGGCATAACTGTCTTGGTCAATACTATAGTAATCTCCCGCTTAAGTACACACCCATTTAAGTACGCATCATGGTTAAGTGTGCAATTTTTTTTGACAAAAATCAAGGTTCATATTTTATGTCATGTAGAGTCATTTTTAGCGAATGCATGATTTTTTTATGCTTGACATTCAATGTCAGTTTGTTAATGTTTCGCTAAAACGTTTGAAACGATCGTCGCAGATGATCATACATATGTTTGACAACTTCTGTTTGAACATCAAAGCAAAGCAATTGCTCGTCGATGTCGAGGACAATGACGTGTAGAGCTTGAAAGCATGTGAAGTCAGTAGCACTTCTAAATTCAACAAATGTCTTGATAGGCTCTTGCAACAAATGATTCGTTGCAGTATGTTCTCCCGATTGTCCCAAACTTTCCGGATGGCGCCTTCACTAACTTCACTCCGGCCCTAGTGCCTGCCTACTCGACGCGTTTGGCTTGCTCACCTTTGCAATGAGTTCACATTGTTGGGCTTTGGCCAAGCGGGTTGCCTTAGGTTTCATCCGTTTCCCATTGTGATTCCTCAAATCAAAGGGTTTAAAAAGCAATATGAGTAAAGTACGCACATACCAACTAAGTGCGCACCAACAACTCTAGTTCAAAGTGCATACTTAAGTGGGAGATTCCTGTAATGGCGAATCGTGGTATAGTGTAACTGACACTAATTGTTAACCCACCATTATTTGTCATTCCTTGTAAAAAAAATTCGGGGATTATAAATTTACAATGTTGCAATTACTGACACTAACCAAGTGATTTTTCATCCAAATTTCAATCATCCATGACAATATTTCATCACATTTTGATGACAATAGAAGGTAGGGTTTTTACCAATGGATGAACTCGTCCATCATCCATGACAATATTTGTTCACTTATTCATAAGAATTGTCGTCCAAAAAATTACCATACTGATAGAAAATGGCATATGATACTAAATATCATATTTAGTGTATCTAGGTTTGGGTGTCGTATGGACTCCAAGCACATCGAAGTTTGATACTCGTGAGTTTGTGCAAATCACATAAAGCTCAAACATGGTAGAGTTTTTTAGTCAAACACCATGTAACACATGAGTAGGCACGTGAGGTAGGTGTGTGTTATTCGGATACTATTCTCTCTGCACCCCATTCCTCATTGGATATGAAATACACAATTAGTGCAAGATGATTAGCAAAACCAAGTTGTGCATCTAGTCATTTGCCTCATAATTTTCAGAGCTTGTATGAATATCCTATCCACTACCAAAGTGAAGATTTCCGTGCACATTAAGGCATCATATAGATACATCTCCTCCCCAATCACGTGTATTTGGTGTTTGTTCTTGGATCCACACCTAACCAAAAATCACTCAAAACCCCCCCTCCCCCTCCCCCAATGCACGACCTTATTAGCAACGTATTGGTAAGCCATGTCCAATGACTCACGACATGTACCACTAGAGACAAGGTGGTAATGCACACCTAAATAAATACAAGCCCTCGACATCCTAGGGAATATGGAGTGGACATATATTATATGAGCATGGTACAAAGCAATGCAAATTGGTGTGGAACAACATACCTTACCCTCCAATCTAGATTCTACAGGGGCCACATCATTAACAAAGAATTGATCAATCCATTCGTTGTTGTTGCGTACACCTCCATTGTGATACATGTAATCACAACAGTCGTTTGTGCACTAGAGATGACTAGCACAAGACAAATGTCTTAATTATTTATTTATTTTTGGATGTTTGTTGGTTTTCTAGCACACCAAGGATGTCCAACACACATCTTGTCCATGCCATTCATGAAACATCCATACGCACTATGAATATCCATTAACACAGGGGGCGACAAAAGTAAAAGATCGCCATGAAAAGATGGTCGTAAGTACTTGACATCACGCACATCTATACCACCAAATTCAATGGTGGTAAGATCGGATTTAGACCGTCTCCTAGACTTTGTCACCTCCACGTCGAGCCAACCTTGTGTAAAGTGAAGTGTAAGGGGATTCATCAATATCCACATATTCATTGACCATAGTATGAATCTTAGTTCTATAAGGAAAAGATGATTTATCCAAAAGATTAACCGTTGCACAAACATTGTCATCAGAATCCAACAAGACAAGAATATTGTCATCATTAGGCTTTAATTTGACAGTGGCGACACCATATATTTGACAGTGGATGTGCCAACAAAATTTGTCATAATGACGATACATGCTTGCATCTAGGAATCTGGAAGACCTATAATCCTAAATGAATCGGGATTCAAAATCCACATTGCTCCAACCTCACTCTTGTTCTTTTGCACCAAAATTGTATTAGACAAATTTCCATTATCATTGTAGAGCTCTTGCTTGACATACATGGTTCCAATTTGAAGGTTGAAACGCAAACCAAGTCCTCCAAAATAGTCACATGACCATCATCTTCAAGAAGCAAAGTGAAGGGCACAAACGATCCATGGCCTTGAATGGTAGCCATGCAGAATGGGTTGAAATGATATGAGAAATGGGTGGAATCACCAAATGACCTCTATGTATGGTGTAGATTAGTTGGCATTCACAAATTACGCATACACTCATGCATTATTGGAAATGAAATAGTCGACATACTTGCCAATGAGGGAACACTTATAGAAAAACCAACCACCACCCCACGCATACACACGGCCCATGTTACTCCACACTGGTTCGCAAGCTGCCCAACAACCACACATGACAGAGCCATCCGCAATCTTCACACATTCATAACGAAAGGACACAAAACCGTGAAATTGAAATAGCCAAAAACAAAGTCCTTGTGTAGACAAATGGCTATGAAACACCCAAATAAATGAAAAACTATCCAACCACTTATGGAAAAATAACAACGTCAGAATCACCCAAATCACCCAAACACTAAAATTTAGATACGTGCAATACATGGGGAACCACATGAAAAATATTTTTTGGCCCCTCACACATCAGAACCCCAACTACACATTGTGCCATTGCAATGACAGAGACACATGGCCCCACCTCCTATCAACATGTGAACACCCGTACTTAAAAGGCCTAAGAATTGCAAGACACAACAAGGCGGTACATCTCCTCACCCAAACATTACAAACCAACAAAAACACCCGGTTCTTCACATTGACCTCAACAATGAACCACGTGAACAAACAATCCCGGAGCAGCTTCTTAAATGCACATGTACACAAACACCCTACCAATGCCACGCCAAATTAAGACATGATATCCTATGTATTATCAAAGCCCCAAACCACACACAAACACGTAAGGTAGAAATACCATAAGCGGTTAACCACCCTAAAGCCGTGCACTAGACCGCCGTCATAATGGTGAAGTGCCATTTATGAAACGGATCATGGCTCGGCGGCAACTTCAATGCGTGCACACTTAGTATAGCCAATGTGAGTCAAGTGTTAATGTACTCATGAGGTAACCAATTTAGGCGATGTTTTGTATGGAAATGTAGAGTACCGTGTTCAGCGTAGGGAGAATCTAGTGAACAAGTAGGGGGTTGGACAAACTTTCCACTTTGAAAAATCGTGGAATTTTTTGTACAAGGCAGAAAAATATGAAACAACTTGCATCCTTCACAAATCCTTTTCGTTTATCTTGAAAATTTATCTCATGATTGTCAGACCGGATCTTCAATGAGAATCACCTTATTTTCAAGGGTTATGGTATTTCTACCTTATATCACCTTCCCCCACATCCATAGTCCAATTCATAGAATTCACATATTGTCATGACAAATTCCCTGACCAAGCCCTCACACGTAAACATAACAAGTACAACCCACTAAATAACGTCATACAAGATAGAGGGCGCCAAACCAACCCCCTCATCACCATCACAGCCGGAGTGAGAGGGGCTATACATGAGCACTCCATAAATAAACTTGCCCATCTGAAAACCCCAAAAACCACCATCAAAACCCTCATGAAAAACATACATCAAAATGCCATAAAATACTTCACCTACCTTATCCTAAACAAAAGGAAACTTGATAATAAACATGCACCCGTTCCTGCCCCCAAATAAAAAAGGATTACTAGTACATCTTCAGAGCCCACCTCCCACATGAGGCATAAAACCTCATGCTGCATCATAATCAATAGTCAACATTAGACTAATGGGCTCACATTCATGCCGGTACCTAAAAATACGGGCGTTACTTTTTTATTGTACTTTATTTTATTAGATTAGTTGACGTTGCATTGTGACAACGTGACTAATTTGAGGATCCACCAATAAGTAGTTCCAAGGTTTTAAAATAATATATTGACTACATGAAATGTGAACTATGAAAGTTCAAAGTGCATTATTACCACCATTAGTCATTTTGTAAATTTTAGGTTTAGGGCAAGCTGAACAAGACAATAAAAAATAAAAAATAATAATAATATGGGCCAAACATTACCATATTGTAAGAGTATATTAAATATCAATGAAGCAAATGCCCACATACTTGACAACTAGAATGGATTTTTTAAAATTAATGGTATGTGGGGAAAAGAAAAATAAGTTCATTCACAACAAAAATCGCAATGTTTTGGGAAAAAGGCTCTTCGGACTTTCAAGTGTATCTAAATCAAATAGTTTATGCATACTCATTCTTTCAATGCAAGAACTAGGCCATGCAACACCGAGAACCAGACGGAGAAGATGAAAGGTGTTCAAATACTCTAGCACGAAACAATTGAAAAGATCCAAAATGGGCAAATGATATGCATAATATCATAAAATGATATAGAGGGCAACACATGTGTTCTCAGTTTTGATAGAAATAGAGAAGAGGACAATAGTCACAAGGTCGGAGGATGCTTTCAGCCTCCATTTTTTTGGGAGATCATACAATCAAAAGGGTGAGCAAAATTGCGTGAGAGTCATTAGACAATGAAGGGGAAGACGTAACACATTTGCCAGAAAAAATAAATTATGTAAATTATATATATATATATATATATATATATAATCTTTTTCAAAATCTCCTTAGTGTAATTCACATATTAACAGTTTGCTAATGCAAGATAAAGGATTTTGAAGCATAAAGGAATTTGAAGGATATGGTGGGCTCTACATAATAGGGGTGAAGAAAGAGATCGGGGGGGGGACCTCCCTCTTAAAACCCTAACGAGGGTCATTGTTCTCCTACTTTGGTGAAGGTGCTCATGGAGGAGGAGGAGGAGGAGGTTGTTGGATGCAAAGAGGAGAGAATGGGGGATAGAATGTGGGAAGTAAGGAAGTGGTTGGGGGTGAGGGAGGGGAAAAAGGTGATGGGGAGCCGATGTGGAGGTGGAAGGTATGGAGGAGGAGGTGGCGGCAAGTAGGAGGCGAAGACACCTCCCGGGGTAAGCATTATGGATATTTTGTGTTTTTGGGCATTGTCACTTTTATTTGGTGATGCATGGTCCTTGCCATTTCTTGGTTGGTCCATTTGTGTTTGTCTTGTTGTCCTTTAAGGGTGCCCACATGGCCAAATTAAAGGCCACTTGAGATAGCACAATGGTGGGGATGGATTGAGATCTCCCCCCCACACACACAAAAGAAAACATTCAATAGTACGGCCTTGGTGTGGGGGTGTGGATTGAGGGCCACTCACTGCCCATTTTAGGATCCCCTCATGAGCATATGAAAATCCCTAGCATACATTTATGATTTTTTTATGGTGATAATATTAGTATGTGTATCTTTCTTTGTCGGTTGATGCCATGCCATAAATTTGACACCCTAGCCAAATTTCTAGGGGACACCCTGTCCCAAATTTTGGGTGTCCCAAGGACACCCTGCTCCAATTTTTGGGTGTCGTCATAAATTTCTCTTAAATTTTTTTTTTGTCAAAATAGGTACAATTTTGAAAAATATATAATATCATTTCAAAATTTCAATTAAAAATCAAAAAAATCACTACATATCATAACTTGCAATGCAAATCAAACCTACAAGCGGCGGCCTTTCATAGCACACCACTTTACCCATACTTGGTGAAAGTCAATGGCCTCTATGGGGATTTTTGCCATTGCAACTCTCATTTGTGCTTCCAAAGTCTCTAATACCAAACTACACCGTAAAGTAGATTTAATATGATTTTGAGTAGAAAATCCTCTCTCACAAGAAGTTGTACTAGCATGAATTACAAGAACAGCTTGCCACAACTTTGTCATATGAGGATATCTTCCAACATAGTCCAAATTGGAAGAATAAACCATCCAAGCTTGGTGCATTTTAAGACCACCACATGAAATATGAAGTGTATCCAAAAAACCTTGAAGCTCTGATTTAAAACCACGCTCATCAAAAAGATTCTCTCCATTAGTGCAGAAGTGGTCAATGAAACTCTGAAGCCATAAACGAGCATTTCGATGAAGGAGTGTCAAGTCTGTTGAAAAACAGACAGGGCTAAAAGCATGTGATTCAAAGGGAATTGCTCAAAATAGTTTTGGTTGAAAAGCAAGAAAAACTCACATTGGTTGGAAGCAAGAAAAAACTCATATTGAGTGGAGGATGTGGAGGCACCACGGTGATAGAAACATTTGCCTCGCCATGTTCCTAGTTAGTCTCGCTCTCCATTCACCGTCCTAGCTCCCGGTTACAAAGGAAATTGCAAGAGCAAAGTTGAACTTAAGTATGTGAGTGAGTGTAGGAAGTTCTCCTACTGTTATGGGTTATGTTTTCCGGATACTTGAGCTGCACTTTATAGTACTCAAGTAATACATGTCATTTCAATTTCTAGTGTGTCAATTGACGTGTGATTTTTTTCTTCACAAGTCACAGTACGTGTCAATTTCTAGAATGTGCATGTCAATTGACGGGCATTTTTTTTTGTGCAAGTTTTTGCGTGTCAAAAAAGAAAAACTTGCAAAAACTTTGTCAAACATATACGCTGATAGGCCCTACAAGTACAGGGGACACCCTGAATTTTTTTTGGGTGTAAAAAGGACACCCTTATAGGATTTTTGGGTGTCCTCGGGGACACCCTATTTGAGATTTGGGTGTCCTAGGACACTCTAGGAAGCAAAATACACCCCCCAGGGTGTCAATTTTATGCCCTGGTTGATGCCATTACCTCTTTTGAAACCAATCTTGGAGGTCAATGTGCAACTTTTAGAGAATTAATTTGTGAATGATTACATGAAGGGTGATGAGATGTTGCACGTTTTACCATGTGAGAATTGGGAAATCTATGGATATCATTGATTCTAACATTGGGGTTGAACACTATGAATAGTATTGATTTCGTCACTTGAGGAAATGCTAAAAGGTGATAATGACTACTTGAAGTTAAGTAGGAAGATGTTTTATGTCTTGAAGGGAAACCACAAAGTCATTGTTTGGTAACGACATATTGATAGGATGCATAATGACCACAAAGAGTAGCATTACGCAATTCATTGCATAATGTAGGAACATGCTAGCTCGGTGGCCATTCTTCTCAACGCCATGCATGATGTCAAAAGATGATTTTCATCTTATTGTATTTATTTTTAGTTTATGTTTATCTATTTCCTATTTCCAAATGATATCCATGTTTGTTTCTTCATGTCTTCCTCATATCTACCAAGATTGATCATGTGAAGACAAATGTAGTGCATAAGCTCCACCGTGTTTGTGGTTTTGGTGTACTCAAACTCGAGGACTTCAAGGACCTCTTTACACCATATCAATATCTTAAGTCTATTAAAAA
Source organism: Polytrichum commune (assembly GCA_950295325.1). NCBI lineage: Eukaryota > Viridiplantae > Streptophyta > Polytrichopsida > Polytrichales > Polytrichaceae > Polytrichum > Polytrichum commune. The sequence continues at coordinate 24,656,330 of OX485807.1, read as the reverse complement.
AGGATGGGGAGCCCACTTGGTATGCTCTTATTGCAGATGTGTTTTTCCAAGTTAATTACAAGGTATGTCTCATATGTCCTTGATTATTTTGATATTCACAATAGCTTGAATGAAGAATTTGCAACTAATCCATTTTATATTTTATCTAGTTTGAGATGGCATTTGTTACGTACCAAGGAGGCCTCTGGTAAGTATAATGAGAAAACCCCATTTGGATCAATAACGGCAAAATGTGTGTGAGGTGCCATACAAAATGCAACAAAGAAAGCAATAAAATCAATTCAAGGGAAAGAGTTTGAGAAACTGCTAGCCATGGTAAATCTAGCTAATGGTGTGAAGTTCATGAATGAGGTTAATAGATTCAAGGAGGTTTCTTTCATTATTTTTGTATGCTTCAAGAGAGTTATTAATATCTTCCATTTTGCAAATCAGTAAACACTATGGAGTCAATTTGGACCATGCAATGAATATGGATAAATTACAAATGATTGCGACAACTCTAGTGGAACCCATATTTAAGGCAACATGGTTGAAGTGATGGAATTTGAGTGATATGGCACGTGAGCCACTACACTTCTCACATTATATTTATATGTATATATATAAAACTTGAAGCATGGTTGATTAAAGCTTCTTTTGGGCCCAAGTAAACCCTTATCTATCTTGTTGTTTCCCTCCTTACCTATTGTTATGATATGTTGCTTGATGTGTTCATTAATGTTTGGGGTTGATGTGCAATTGGAAGATGGTTTTGTGAAAGAGTTTGAGAACATGGAAAAATGTTTGAAGGAGAAGGTTCAATGGGATGCACATGTACTTGCATCTATGCCCAAACTTGTTTTTTGCTTTATTCCTTCAATGCCTATAACAATTTGGTTTTTTGACCCTTATTGTAATCTTGAGAAAATTATAGAGCGTGCTCAATACTTAATATGTGCTTGCATGTGTTTAAGGAAGTGGAAGTTGAATCTATGAAAAAACATTTTATTTATATTTCATCCTCATGCCAAGCTTGTACTTGTTGAGTTCAACAATACATTTAGGTATTCATCAATCTTGCTCAATTTATTATGGACCCCGCTCAATTTATTGTGTATGAAAAATGTTATTATTTAAGCCTAAAAACCATGGTTTCTAGGATAGAATTGGACCTATTACCAAAAACATTTCCTCCCTCATTGCTCATGTGTTACCGCTCCTTGCTCACTACTCACACGATAGCACTTCTCCAATCCTGACTTCTGAAACCTATGAAAGGGTTGTTTAAGTCCATTTCAATCAATGTTGGTTGTAAAATTTTCATGAACAACATTTGATGTTAAAAGAAAAATTATTTTTATGATCTTCAAACATGGGAGAGGAGCTATTATGTGGGAAAAATACGCATGAATAACCATTTGGTTTTCAAGATCTGAAATAATCGAAGAAAAGGGATGCGCAAGAAAATGCCATCTCCTAAAAAAGACCAATCAAAATCACTTGGAAAATGAGCGAAATGCTTGTGTGATCCACTAGATGGGAACAACTCAATAGTTGAGCATCCACAAATTCTCTTTCCCAAATGTGCAAGTACTGCACCTTAGCCACCTTTCATTTAGAGCATGTAAATTGTCCCGTGTTTGTAACCACATCATGCAAAGAATTCCCAAAAAACCAGATAGTGTCTAAATGTTAAACGGAACGGTCAATGCAAGCACGAAGGTTGTTTTTACATGACCATCAAAATATATATCACTTCTACCAAAACAAACATCATCGATTGTCACACAAAGTTTGAATTGGAGCAACAACCATTTATTGGGATCAACACCCTCACACAAAAACATGACCACTTCCCACTTTGCCATTCTTTGTTCATATTTCAATGACCCCCAAACTACATGGCGCATGTGTCTATGGATAGAAATCCTTGTTGGCTAGATGTTTATAGTTATGTTGATTGCAAATGAATTAGTTCGGCTAGGATACTGTAGAAAAGAAATCCTTCATTAATGGGTTGCTTGGGAAGTTAGGGGTTAAATATTGGACATCTAAAATTTGAGGCCACTCAATATCAGTTCTTGGAATTTGACAGGTTGTGAGCCTTATGTGGTCACTCTTCTTCTTCTTCGCATAAATGTATTGGAGTAGTATATAGAACGGCTTGCAAATAAAGGTCACATGTATTTCTTAATGATGGAATGACTTAAAATGAACAACTTTCAATACTCAAATGTTTTCCACACGAAAAAGGAAAGTTGTTCCAAAGCACATATGGTTCAAGTCTAGATTCAACATCTTAACTGGCATAAATCCACACATAAGAATTTTATTGAAGATATTCATGAATATTATTTATTAAGGTATTATATGATGTGATTGTGTCTCAAGGTTCGAAACCTACCTATGTACCACACAAATTGAAGGCTTGAAAAAAAAAACAAAAAAAACAATCATGTGTAAAAATAGTGGCCAAAGATACAAGATATTGCAAAGAATTTTTGGTTGCATATTTTATCATATTTTCACCCTATATTCAACTCATTATTTCATAAGATGCTCTCACTAGAAGGATATTACTTTGTCAAAAATGGTTGTTTTGTTTTTCTAAGAAAGGACCAAATACGAACCCAACAACATCAAAATTTTATTCTCTTATCTCAAAAGCCTCGTTGGGGGCTTTGATAACCACTAAGGGTTAAGAAGGAACACTCGAAAGACTTGTGTTATAATGAGAATGGAGTACATACTTAGTTTTAGGAGAAATATACACAACATTCTAGACCTTGGACAACTAACCAACTAATTGAATTATTAGTTAACTAGTTGCCTTTTGTAATTTTCTCGCAATTTGACATGCCAAAAATTATAGTTAATTATAGTTGTTTTAAATTTGATGTGCCAAAAAATATAGTTAACTATAGTTATGTCTAGTCAACTAAGTATGTAATTAACTACAGTTGAGCGCGGCATGTTCACGGAATTATGTTGTAGTGTTGTAGTGTCACTAGTGTGTTATTTGTGTTGATGTTGTACATGGAGGATATTTTGGAGCCCAACACTGTGAGTGATCATATAAAGGCATTTCTTGATGATCCTCAGTGGCCCGAGCATATTAAAGACCCTCAACTGAAGCAAATCAAGAGACGAACTAATTCCAATATATAATAATACTTTAACTTTTTCTAGTTAACTATAGTTGTTTTTGAATTTGGTTTTAAAATTTTCTAGTTAACTATAGTTGTTTTTGAATTTGGTCTTAAAATTTTCTAGTTAACTATAGTTGTTCTTCAAATTGGTTTGAAATTTTTCTAGTTAATTATCGTTGTTCCCTAAAATGTATTGAAAAAAATATAATTAACTATAGTTATCTTGGCAGTTGTCCAAGGTCAGCAACATTCTAAGATTGATGTACTATGCATTTTGAAGACATTGAACATGTTCCACACAAAGTGAACATTGTGGGACCTACTTCGAAAACAGTTGTCAAGGACATTGGCATGAATAAGCATGTGTTCATAAAGGCCATGTAAAGACCAAAAGACTTTTAAAACATTTTCCACCCCCATCAAGCTCCCATCAATCCTTTGGCGTGGTCAACATTGCACCATGAAATGGAAACTTTTGATTGGAATGTAAGGGGTTAAATACAAATGGTGATGGGTACTACTTGTTTGAATGTGAAAAAGTGCACATAGCACAAATGCCTAAATGTTGTACAAATTAAGACATAAAGAATGATTGTCTTATATGGTGTGTATTGTGATAATGAATTCTACATGTCAAGCTTTTCCAATTATGATGTGATGTACATTTCTTGTGAACCCTTGACATTTAGAGTAATTTAACCAAATTGCACGTTAGTATAGGGTCTAAGGGTCCAAGCCACACATCAATGCTTTCTTTGAAAGACTACTTACAACTTTCGTGTTTTACAAAAGCAACACTTGGACATGTCCAACCTTCCAAAATTCATCATTTGGACAAATGCTTCCACATGGAATGTTAGGAATCAACATGTGAGCATCATTCTACATGTTTTTGGGATTAATCTTCTTCAAGTGACATACCCACCCATCTATCTATTATACGTAGGGTTCGGGGTTACGAGTTAGGCCCACTTCACACATGAGACTGAGAGCCCGTGACCATTATACTTCAAGCACTCTCATTGGTGGAAAAGGCCGAGCCGGTCAAAGGTCGCTTCATACTACGCTTGAGGACCAACGGAGTATGTGAATGCAAGATGGATGTAAAGTCTACATGGATTCCTACATGGCATCAAATGGATCATGTTCCATTGTCATTTGGACTATTTTCAAAAACCATTTCTTGAAGGTAGGTCTAACACAAAACCGGGAGACCATCGCACTCCGAATGCTCACAACCGTTGATTTACTTTGTTTTATCATCTGTGAGGACCTGCTTGAATTTAAATTCATTGAAATAGCATTTGATTGAGGGCCCGGTCACATATGGCTTCACACTACACTTGAGGATCCATGAGCACACTGCATGATTATGGAGGTGTCTTGGGATGGCCTTTGAACACTGTCTTTTGGGCTCTTACAATTTCATGGTCATGGCTCTTGGCTTTTTTTCTTTTTCTTTTTCTTTGTAGGTGAACATTGTTTTTTGTTTAGCATTTTATTTCCTTATCATATATATGTTTCCCAAATCATTCTTTCAAATATTCCAATTCATTCATAAAGCTGAGTATTCTAAACCCAAGGCAAACTTAGTTTTATCCTCTTGAGCAATCCTATAGGTCTTTTCAATTGTGTTCAATGTCAAGCCTAGAATAGTAAACAAACTTTTGGTATGTAGTTCAAAAGGGGGCGGGGGGGATTAGCAAATTAGACCTAAGAATGCACTTAGGGCCACTTCACACACGAGCCAAGAGCCGTGACCATGAAATTGTGAGAGCCCAAAAGAAAGCGTCCAAAGGCCGTCCCAACACACCTCCAAAATAATATAGTTTCGTCACAGATCTTCAAGTGTAGTGTGAAGTCATATGTGACCGGGTCCTCAATCAAATGCTATTTAAACAAATTTTTATTCATGCGGATCCTCACACATGATAAAATAGAATAAACCAATGATTGTGAGCATTCCGAGTGCTATAGTCTCCTGATTTTGTGTTAGGCCTATCTCCATGAAGTGGTGTCTGAAAATAATCCAAGTGACCATGAAACATGATCCGTTCAATGCCATGTAGGAATCCATGTAGACTTTACATCCATCTTGCATTCACATACTCCATTGGTCCCTCAAGCGTAGCGTGAAGCAAACTTGGACCGGCTCCGCCTTTTCCACCAATGAGAGTGCTTGAAGTGCAATGGTCACGGGCTCTCAGTCTCATGTGTGAAGTGGCCCTTAGACCGTGGGTTAGGCTATATATTGAGATTAGGCAAAACTGTGTGTTTTTAGGCAACACCAACTTTTGCATCCTTCATGATGTGGAATCCATATGGTCTACATGAGACACCACATGTCTAGGCAAGTTGTTTATACAATCACAAGGGTCTTTGTGATCACCTAATGAGAAAAAGAATCTTCACTTGGACTCCTATAGTTTTTGCATTTCAATTCCCATTCCGAAAGTTGGAATGACAATTGTTGTGATTCGCAATTGCTATTAAGATGAGGCAATTCTTGACCATCCAATACGTCAATTTTGTATGTGGAGTTGGAAGTGCCCACAATAGGGCCACATACAGTAATTGACTTGTGGTTGTATTGCATATAACTAAGAGATTATATACACCAAGTATGTGATTTGTTGTATGAATACGGTGTAATAACAAAAAAACCATTGATTTCATGTTGCATCACAAATAAATGGGACCACCAGTAAAATCTAGAAATGCTTTTGAATGCAAGCTTGAACCCCCTGGTAAGCACACTAATAGTCCTTTTAAGGTAGAAGGTGCTCAAACCAACACTTAAGCTAGTGCACATACCTATGGCTATGTGGTTGATATTTTATATATGTATATATGTACATATTAGCCTTTGGGTTAAACATAGGTATAAAGAAAACCAATTAGCCTTTGATGAATATTCAAAGTCAACACCACTAGCTTCCTTTAACCAACCCCTAGACCCCGTGTATGACAACCTTGCAATGATGAGGACCCCCACCTTCATTGCCTAGAACCAAGTTTGGTACTAGACCCAAGCTAGATCAAAGCCAAACTAGGAACGGTGCGCAAAGCCACATGGCCACCTCCATGATCCCACCCAGTTTGATTTTAAAACTATCACCTTGCATCCCGAGTATTGAGCCCTTTTATGCCCGTGACCAACCCCCTTTGTGCTTGGTGGGGCAATGTCCTTGGCTTTGTGAATAGTATGGTTAGAACTGCCCTCCCCCTTTGCCCCGGCCATGAATAGAATGATTAGAATAGGCACCGACAAGCCACCTAAACCCACCTTGAACTGGTAATGAGATAGAGTGGAGCCCGGTATGAGGTGGCGCCACTAATGGCACCTGGAACCGTCACAATGTGGGCCTGGGCACTCCTACACCATGGGGAACAATTCTTGGCAAATGGGAGGCATTTACAGGTGTTGGTTTTAGCACCCTCTTGGAGTGGGTGGACAATTAATGTGGACCACTCTAATTTTCTAGTCATGGTGCAAATAACGTGGGCTCAAGACCCCATGTCTTTCCACAAGTCTTCTTGGCAAGTTCCAACCAACAACCTCAATATTACTTAAAGGACAACAATAACGTGAAATAGTATTCACATCCACATCAATTTACTGCAAAAACAATCAATGTGTCCCACACTAATTTGAACCCCAAAATGGCCTTGAAGGTCCATTTGTCAAGAGCTAGGTTCTAAGTATTTTTAGTTCCACATCTACAAGTGGAATGCCAAATCCAATTGAATAGATGGAAGAGAGGGAACTAATGTATAAAAGTGTACCTCTCATAAAGCCATGAATTAGAAAGCCAACCCATAGGTTACTTATTTTAGCTGATTGGACACCAAAATTAGCTTTAGGAGACTTGGAACTAGTGTAGTCTAGTTGAGGTCACTTGAGGTGAATCGACAACGAAACAAAGATGCCGAAGTGAAGGTGGTGATGGCGTTGGCCATAAAGCTTCAATTGATCCGCCTCCACTTGAAGCATATGTGGTGGATGGTGTCATTGTTGATTTCGACCAACGGGAGGGTTTTGCACCATTTGTGCCTACACCTTGGGCTACGCTTCCTCAAGTGCCACATAAGTTAGTGCAAGGGTTTAAGGATGATGACACGAGCACCGATGACAACAAGGATGATCTTGACATTTAATACTTCAAAATTCAATCCACTAATGCAATGCAAATTTGGTGAAACAATGAGATTTGAAACATATACAAAACCTTCACCATTGTTTCCAACGCCTCCGTCCAAAATCTACAAGTATGCTTTCGTGTGGTTTTTGAAAGGGCTAATGGGAAGGAATGCATTGGCTTCGGTCACAATGAAGAATACCCATGACATTCTCAGTTTGTATATGGGGAGAGCCATGACAGTTACAATTTGGTTGTCAAAATGATGGCCCCATGCTAGATCGCACCTTCATTCAGCTGGGCCCCACCCCTCTCATGCCTCCTTCACTGCCTAGTCTTCTTGTCCGCACCTGCGTGGGAACTCTTCTCCGTCAGGAATCAATGTGACAAGACCCGGTCAAAATTACAAATATTCAAGTTGACATCACTTTCATTTTCCCAAGTTAATTCATGGAGTTCCTTCACATGTCAAAAGAGCTTAATGGCTTAAATGACGGAGAATTGTCATATTGGTTCCCAACAGGGAAAAGTTCCCACATAGGTGCGGGCGAGAAGACCGAGCAGTGAAGTAGCCTAGGCGTGAGAGGGGCAGGGCCCAGCCGAATGAAGATGTGATCTAGCCCGGGGCAAAATGATGAGGGATAGGGCGTCGTAGAAGATCATTGTTGGAGACCAAATGGTTCTCTTATCTCTTTGTTTGGAGCTTATGGCTAGTATGACAAAATTTGCAATGCCACAACTCGAGTGGGTGAACCTGCTCTGCTGCCTACTCAAATGGTGGCACCATAAGGCATTCCACTTTCGGCGTCTTTTCATGCTTTTGTGGTCACATCTTCAACAATGAACGCGTCGCAAAATGGCCATTGAAAATGATGTGCATGCTTTCTTGGAGGAGGGGGTGACTTAGAAGACTTTAGTTAGAATGGTACAATAAAAAAAAACTGGTGTAATTTATTGTCTGCAATCAAAAAAAAATTAAAGGTAATATTTGATGGATAAAATATGTCATATATGATTATAACTAATATAAAGTCCTATACAACATATGCAACTTATGTATTTCTATATTTAATCTACCATGTGGGACAAAGGGTTTGGGTGAAAAGCAAACATGTTGTGTGCAGTGGTAGTTGAGGCGTGGGTGAAAGTTGGCCTTTTACGTGGGTTATGTTGGCTAACGAATGAAATGTTACCCCATCATCATTCTCAATCACGAGTTATGTGTGCATGGCTTTTGCTAGGGTTTCTTCTGCAAACAAACATTGCATCTATGCTTGCTGCTGGATTTTTTCATCTTTAGATTTCACTTTTCTAATTTCTTTAATTCATTATAATAAATTAAGGGGTTAAAATAACATCCCCTTCACTATTTGTAAGCAATTATATGGACCCTTAAAACACAATGAATCCAATAATTAGGTAATTGAATGGTGTATTTAATTGGACTAGGCCATCAAAACTCCCCTATAATAATACCCCTCAGCCGCATGTAATATACAACCCTCCCCAAGCAATCACCACCCCCCCCCCCCCCCCCCCCCCCCCGGGCATGCTTCCATTTGCCGGATTTTTATATAGCTGATTGAATGTACTCAAGTTGCAGTGATGCCCACCAATGTATGTGCCTTATGTTCCATATTGCCAACAACCATCCTCCACCCCCAATATTTATGAACTTGATTACACACACGATGTGTCTTATTCAATACGCTTTGAAGCAAAGTAGATGGTAGCTTTAAAATACCCCATGCATTACCAATTTTTTTTTGCTACTACTACTACTACACCGTTCATGGTATTTAGTGTCACATTCACTATTTGCGAGGACCTAAATAGACACCTAGAGGTCTCAAAGTGTCACGTCCAAATATATGTCAACATGATGTTATTTATCAATATATATTCATATATTTATAAATGAAAATATTTACATTATGACATTTAGCGTATGAATTGGAACAACCGAGATGATAGTTTTGCATTTTTGTATACAAGGGGAAGATATTATTGAGCGTACTAATGGCAAATGTCATGTGTCTACATTTTAATATGCAATAGGAAGATATTCTTGAGCATGCTAATGTTGTTCATGTACATTTTCAGTCAACTTGTAGACTATTGCGTAACATAAGCATACACCTCATAACATTATTGAACATACTCATTCCAAGATATTGGTAAGCACACGTGCAACACCAAGTGTCATGAGGTGACACTAATGATGAAGTTGTTGATCATCAGTTTAACCTAGCATATACCTCAAATAGGGTAAGTGACTCTATTATGCATGTGACATTAATTACCATAAATGATGTAGGCATGTGGGACTTACAATTTGTAATAAGCAAAACTACAATATAAGGGCCAATTCACATGGGGTCCCAAGTTCCAAGTCCCACTCATGTTAGCAAGTAGGTATCCATGTCATACTCGGGACTAGGACTTGGAACCCTGTTTGAAGTGGTAAGTTTCAACTTCCATGCTCTCAACAGTTGAGATTGCATAGATTGACCTCAAGTGAATTGGGACTCAAGTCTTGGGACCCCGTGTGAACCAACCCTAAGTGGAACACATTACTGGGACATTATACTTGCAAAGGACAAATAATGACTAAACCAGAAAAAAAAAACCTCTTAAATTTTTTATGCTTTTCGACTATCATAGTCTTTTGATTTTGTGTTAAACTCACCTCTTTGAGGTGGGTTGAACACATAATGTGTTTGACCATGAAACATTATCCATTGCATTCAAACTTCCTTTGATCCCTTGAAGCCATCAGGCTCTAGTATAAAGTGAAGTGGGGCGGTCTTGGCATCCATGGGATTACCATCAACTTCTTGAACATAACCCTAAACAAACTTTCCTCTACGAACTTGAGCATTTTTTGAGAAAAATAAATAGGGTTTTTCAATTTTAAACTTATTTAAAAATAAATAGGACATAAAACAGCCTTGTCAAGCGAGGCTAGGTGTTTGGGCCTTGCTAGAACATGATTGCAAACATGGGTGGACTCCTCCCCATGGCTTACACATCCAATTTGTACAAGTGTGACAATGTGCACAATTCCACCTCAAATGGCTATGGACATGTATATGCAATGTATGACCTTGACTGGGTTTTAAATATAATCCAATGCATACCTATCACTTTATGTGCTAGTCAATGCCTTTGCCATTCCAATTTGAAATTGGAGGTGTGACAATGCATATTTCGGGGTTCATGTACTCTTCATGACATATTTGTGGATGAGGCACATGTTTACAATCGTTGTGTCCAAATTTTTATTTATTTTAAGTTTGTGCCATCATTTATGGGACCTAACTTGACAAGCGTATGTATCCCTCAATTGATTGGCTACATGAACTCCTCGTATGAAAGTTGTATATTGGAGATGCACCCGCGATATTGGTATGTTATATCGAATGCCCTTAGTCCGTCTAGTCACACTCACCTCCTCCCAATCTCTTGGTGAGGCGTGTTGGTGGTGTGGGGATCAACATTGTTGGGGGCACATGTACTCGGAAATGGCCTAAATCTTTTTCATGTAGAAAGAAAGTCTTGAACTGGTTGCCCACACAAAGCATCATTATTAGAGTCCCCACAACACTCACTATCACTTCCAATCATCATGTTCAAATTCAGAGGCAAGGAGTTCTTCATCAAACGAAGAATAATTTGCACTATCATGACATGTTTGAGAATTGGAACGTTCTCACAATTGGTCCCCATAACATGAACACTTCCATCTTCAAGTCTCAAATAAGAAGACAAAGAGATGAATGAAAAGTGATGTGTTTTATATTTGAAAATTGGACTTCATGCATTTTGTTCCTATTGGACAAATCTATGTAACATGAAGTTGGTAGCCCTAAAACATATACGATGGTTCCTTCATTACCTAGAAATTTCGATTGTGGAAGCCTTGCTATGACACCAACAGTAAAGTGGCATATTTGAACTTTAACTAGAAATAATAATTTTGGCTCTCTAAAGTCTTATTGTTGACTGTCTATTAGTTGCGAGGGACCAGGGCCTTGATCGGGCAATCCTTTGCACTCTTGTTTGTACTGTATCTATGTTAGTGATATATGCAAATGACACCTTCTTTTGTATGCCCTTTTGAATCGGATGTGGGGAGACCTAGCATGGTTTTCGAACACCATCATAATTCTTCTAAGACATTCCTTTGTGAAGAATTGTTTGGGATTGTGTCCTCACTAAGGCTTTCACCCACACCCCCTATGGTTGCCTCAGAAGTTGAGGTGGGAGCCCATGAATGCCCAAAGGAGTTGCAATCAACACTCCTAAAGGTAGCAAGGAGATCTTTCATATAGGATCTTAAATCCAAACATATAGGTTGCATAAACGTTTGGTAAATGAGTGTTTGATGTCCCATAAGGGCTTTGAGACTCCAACCAAATGTATAGGAAGGATGAAAACCTTGGGAATTCAATTCCAAATGGTCATTGTTTTGGGCTTTGTGTGTGTGGGGAGGTTCCGGGTCCCGCAAGGCCCTACAGACAAAACCAAGTCATTCATGACCAAAAAAGAAAAAGAAAAAAAGAGAGGAATATCTAGATGTATCCCAATGTATCTAGATCTCCCAATGTATGCAGTCGTTTTCGTGGAGGTTGTTGTAGTGTGCAGGTTGTTAGATATTGTGCAAGGGCTACCTATAGGTCATTTATGTGTCATTTATGTGTTAGAAAGGACCCCCATTCCTTCTAGTGTTAGTTTGTGGCTCAATTTGTTTCAAATTCAACATTTGTGGGTGCAGCTAATATGGAATCGTTGTCATGCCAAATTACTCAGCAAAGGTGGTCATTGACCTCATCGGAGAATCCATCCTCCTAGCCCTCCTACCTCCCACCTTCTTTCTGTCTAGCCAAGACACTCTACGACCTGTCTTCTAAAATTGTACAAGTAGGCTTTGTCCCTAGCGAATCACCTTATCAAATTTATAGTTATCAAATAGGATTTGGTTGGGCATGAAGGAAAACGTCATTGAGACAAACTAGGATGAATTGAACTCGAGGCACAATGGCCCTTTGTTCAACATGGGCCCATCTGCTAATGATGGACATTGAAGTTTGCAAATGGCCTAGTGTGGGTGACATGATCGGTGCATTTACAAGGTTCAATTGCTTCATTTCCTAAGAATTTTGGTTGCTCGAATTTGGTTCATTTAGGTGGGCATATTTACATCTTGAATGGGATAGGCCAGGATGAATTGAACTTGAGGCACAGTGGCCCCTTGCTTAGCTTGGGCCCATCTATTGATGATGAATTTCAAGGGTTGCGAATGGTTTGGTGGGGGCAGCATGACCAATGCATTTACAAAGTTCAATCGCCCATTTCCTTAAACTTTTTGCTTGAATTTTGGTCATTTAGGTGGGGGTATTTACAATTGATCCACGTGTGCAAACCATGGCAAGTAGGACCCCCAAATTGAGGGAGCACAATTGACAAAGATGTGTCATCTTACAGTTGCAATGGTTGACGCCATTCTTTATGATCTACAATGGGAAAGAAGGTGGTTTAGCATGCATGTTGTTACGTGAGCTCTTGGTCCACCATGTGGCCTTCTTTGCATTGTTGATAACCGGTGGGAGAGCACTCTTATAATTGCCACCAACACTACCCGTTGCAAAGAGAGCGGCATGCTAAAAGTGGGGCAAATAGGTCATCATATAATGTTGCCCACATTGGGCAGGCAAGTATGGTTCTTCCCAATGCGGGCATATACTTAACTAGCTTTGTTTGACATTTTCCAATACGGGCAACACCATTTAGGATTCTCTAGAATTATTTTGGAATGAAATTTATAGATACTCTATGGTAATATGGGCTCATGAGGAATGCAATATTATGGTTGTCAAGTTAGGGGATTACAACCAAAACAAACCAAAAAACAAAAAAGAAGAAGAAGAAGAAGGAAAAAAAAACTAGGAATAGGGCAGCTCTGAAAAAGATTAAAGACCATAATATAGGCCTCCTTAAATGTGGGATTCTAAAAACAGACCCCACTTTTACCACATTTAAGCCTCGCCAGACCCCACTTTTAAGAGAGTGAGACCAAAGCATTGTTCAAAGCATTTTTAAGAGAGCATTGTCCAAAGGTGCAAAACGATGCACTTGGGGTCGATTGCAGTTACAGGTACACTTGCAGACCTTGTTGTGGACCTCCGCGTCACTATAGTGATCATGCTGAAGAAAAAGTCGAGCCCCTGGCAGCTGGCCTACAAACAAAAACTCGGGTCGCACGTGACGAACCGCGATGTCAAGACATCCGCAGTTATCGAGGCGGTTTGCTCGTTTTGCAAATACTTTGGGCGGCAAGTCGACATGGCGAACCGGAAGCGCGCCGCGCGCGTCACGAACCAGACGTACGGGCCCGATTTCTGCTCTGATGTCATGACCAAACACATGGAATCACAACACCAGGAGAAATAGAGCGAGTACCAGACATTGTCGCCGTCTGAACAGCTCAAGTTCTTCGACGGGATCGTGTCGCGCAACAACACGCTGCACCGGTACATTGAGATTGACGGCGATGAGCTGACGCTCAAGATTTCAAATGCCGTTGTCAATACGATCATTGGCGAGCTCTTGTTCCGGCATGAAGACGAGATGGCCGCCCTCGAGCACGATGATGGCGAGGCTCTCGATCCGAATATCGCTAAACGTGTTGCTCGTCTAATCAAGCTGAAACGTAATTTGAGGCGCCAATTTGACTCTAAATTCTAAAATGGCCCACATGGACCCCATTTTTAGCTGCTAAAAGTTGCTAAAAGTGCTAAAAGTGGGGTTTACCACTCTGGACCCCCAATCGACCCCACTTTTAGCTTAAGAGGGCTAAAAGTGGGGTTTACCACTCTTAAGGAGGCCTGCCATAATATGGTCTCATAACATTATTTAGATTCATAACAATGTTTTGGATCTAAATAATGTTATGCTCCCCAATCCTTAGGGGTTAAAAAAACCGTAACTCTAGGGTATTTAACGTCTCATAGGGCATATTTTCCTAGCCAAATATTCATTGACAACTAAATGATGAAACTATTTACACTCTCTATCCCAATTAGTGCATGTTACTATTTAGAGTTACGCAGTGTAATACCGTCTTACTCAAGAGTTCAATTTTTGCTTATGAAATTCATTAGGTTGTTCAAACATTACAGAGCATAATCGACTTTGCTTGGTAAAATACAACATTCACTTTAAATAGTTATAGCATTGCGTAACTCCGAACAATGCCACACATTAATTAGGGCAATGAGTTTATTAATAGTAAAGTTGATCAGACTCACAATTTTTGGTGTTTATTTTGAAATGATATTTAATGAACTTACTTTTCATTGGACTAAGAATAGCTTCAAATAATAATGTAACTTAGCACTTTTAAAAAGGCCATGGTATCATCAAACACAAAGGACATGGCATCATCAAACACAAAGGACATGGCATCATCATACACTAAATAGACCTATTAGTGGGGGTGGATAATAAGTGTGAGAATAATTAGCATGGGTCACGCTAATTTTTGAGTTAACGTGGGTCTAAGTCCATGGGCCTTTCCCTATGTCTTTATGGAGACGTCCAAGCAACATATTACATATTAGGTGTAGGAAAAAAAGTAACACAAATTAAAATAATGCCCACATTAATTTTCTAGAGAAAAAATTAATGTGGCCTACGCTAAAAATTCTACTAGAAATTGAGAGTGGGTTGAAAATTAATCTGATTTACAATAATTCATATTAAGAAAATTAGTGTGGGCTCTCAAAAACTATTGTGGCCCGTAGGATTATTCAGTGTAGTTCTCAAGATGCCTTCATTCATTCTCAAGAATTTGACAATACATATTTTGAGGGATGAAGTTCTTGGTAACAATTGATAAATTTGTAACATGGTGATCTCAAAAAGTGCATCTTCCAAAGCATTGGTATGTTTACTTTAAATATGTTAATCCACTTAATATTATTTAGGTCCTTCATTGCGTTCTATGGGACCAACTATCAAGCAAGTATAAATCTCCTGTAATTTCAATATTCCCCATGTATGGGGAGCACTCATGTTATGTATTGTATAATACGTAGAAAGAAAGAAAGAAAGAAAGAAAGAAAGAAAGAAGCCTCGATCAATTGAATATTTTGTGAATATTAAAAGTCAAAACCACTAACCTCCTTAAACCAATCCCTAGGTCATGTGTATGACAACCTTGCAATTGATGAGGACCCCCACCTTCATTGCTTAGAACCAACACAAGTTTGCTCAAAACCAACACAACAAAGTTGGGTACTAGACCCAAGCCAGATCAAAAGCCGAACTAGTAACGATGCACAAAGCCACGTGGCCACCTTCATGATCCCACCTGGTACAGTTGGAAAAGCATAGCCTTGCATCCTGGGTACCAATCCCCTTCATTCTTGATGGGCCTACATTCTTGGCTTTGAATAGAATGTCTAATCCCCCACCCCCTACCCTTCACGAGTGGCAGTGAATAGAATGACTAGAATAGGCACCAACAAACCATCCTAAACCCACCTTGAACCAACTTGAGTTAGAGTGTAGATTGGTACGAGGTGACGCCACTAATAGCACCTAAAATCGTCACTATGTGGGCCCATGCATACCTATACCATGGGAAACAATTCAATGTAGCAGAGTGTTGACAAATTGGATGCGTTTATAGGTGTTGGTTTTAGCACCCTCTACCTTAAATTAGTCTCATGTGCCTTTGTTTTGTTGTTTATTTGTGTTTGCTTGTTTTGGTATGCGTAATAGAAATGGGCCTTGGTGAACGACCTTTGTCATTTGTACATGTTTTCTAAACTCAATCAGCTTCACGACTTTTTTGTAAATTTCCTTTGTCAAATTTTCTTTTTTTCATATTTCAAAATAGGGAAGTATCAATGTTCTTGACATGATGATATTTGCTATGCTCATTATCCTAATTAGTCCGTGGGTACTATTCAGAGTTACATAGTGCAATACCAACTTACTCATACGTTCAATTGATACTAATGAAAGTTCAATAGGTTGTTTGGATATTATAGCACATTGATAACTTTGCTTGGTAGAATACTTCATTGTTATTAAATAGTTGTAGCATTGCATGACTCCAAATAATTACACACATTAATTGGGATAATTGGTGTCACAATTCCAAATACTTTATGCAACTTATATATGCAACCAATCAAATAAAGGCTTGAGTGATTTTAATTTAAACTTTGATAATGATTTTTTGTGTAAGTCAACATTAAATTGGGTATGCATCTGCAACATCAAATGAGCTTATGCAAATATAGGGTGACCAACTCAATTGATTGAGCAGCTATTTTTTTATTTAATTTTTTATTTATGTTGGTTGTCATTTCGAGTTTGCAAACCACCATGTGTGAGAGGAATATAAATGTAAACCAAGTTAACACTATTCACAAATGGTCAAATATTGTGCAAAAATCAATGACTATGTCATAGGTCTCTATAAGTTTGTTTTAATCTTGGCATATGGATATTATTAAGTTATAGATTGCTTGTAATGAGGACATTTATAAAAAAATTAAAAGTGCTTAAACAAAGCTCATTGGTTTTTGTGACCACACCCTCATCATAGACCACACACACATGGCTCTAAACCCATCTCCACAAACTTGCTTACCAAGTAATTTTCTTTTGGCACTTAAACGCATTCTTGGGACCACGACCAATGTGTACACAAAGCCCACACAAGGATTCACTTAACTTTAGTGGAAGGCCACCACTCTTTAGGTGCCATGGTGACATGAGTTTTTAAAAGTATTTCTTCAAGGACATCCTCACAAAGCCTTTCCTCTTTACGCTACATTCGTGTCCTCAAAAGATGTGTTGAAAACCATGCCTCAAGCCTAGGCATTGGTTCAATTTGTACATGGGAGGGGGGGGGGGGGTACTCCTCTAATAGTTAGCTAGGTATAAACACTAAATTATGGAGGAGACTTCTTTCATTGAGTGGACCAGACATAATATTGTACTTAGGGCCAGTTTATACTATGGACTAGGAAGTCGGACTAGGGTGTTGTAAGAGCGTTGATTGGCTGTTGAACTCGTCCCGGTACCACTTCGGTTTACGCTAAGGAAAAAATGGGAGAGGGACCATATAGGTCAAGGTCCCCATAATACTAATTTCAAGGCCTAATAAATGCATTGACATGGTTCAACGGGTTTTGCGGCGTGAGAGATGGTCTAGCAGGGAAAGGCAAGGGCCCATGGTAGAGAAATGTTATTTGAATTAAATTTTAAATGAAGTGTTTTTGAGGGGCTTTATATACAACTCCTCCCACTATGTAAGGCGCATTTTTCAACATCTACATGATGCAATGAATCTTGGAGCAAGTTTTCCCTATATGTGCCTAGATCATATCATAGCCCATGAGATATACCATTTATTCTATGCACTACCCCTTAAACTTGCTCCCACATGTTTCATCAAATAATGTGGGACATCTAGAACTCAAGAATTTGAGTGCATATTTGTTTTGGTGGTCTATCAACTAAAATATTTGGAATTTGGGGGTTGTAATATACCGTTGGAAAGGTCTTGAAAATACCTTTCCAATGGTATATTACATGCCCCCAAAAAAATAAAAGAAAAATATGTAGTCATTTAGCGATTGTAGATCAGGGTGGTCAAAAGAACGGCAATGGGAAACAATTGCGGTTTTTTTTCATATTTTCTACTATAATAAATAGGATATTTAGTGTTTGATATACTAAATATGAACACATATACTGAATATCAATAACCATATGAAATTAAGTAACATTAAATGTAAACTCAAACACTAAATATCAACTATGGTAATATGTGGAAGTTACATGTTTTAATTTAGTGTTAGTAAGGATATTATAAGAAAATAAGAAGAAGAAAAACAATGATAAATGGAGAATTCCAACATATCTTCTAACACTAAATATCAAAGAATTGAAAATTAGTGTTGAGCAAGGTACGTTGATAAAAATATTAAATATAATCAAACACTAAATATCTTATTTAGTGTAGTGACAACACAAGGTACATGTCACATGTAAATTACATCGCTCATTTTTATATTTCTATATTGTTGTGAGAAGATTTGCAAGCCACATCTTCGACACATTTAACAAGAAGTGAAGACAACTGAAGCTCAAGAGAAGACAAGAGAATGGTCAAACTTGAATTTTTTCTCAAAACTACCCTTTTTGGGCATGTATTAAAAAAATCAACACATTCACCTTTTCGTGCATGGTCCTTCTTCTCGGTCCACATTCAGTTTACACCTAATGAGGGCCCCAAGGTTTTCAAAACAAATTTTCCTAGGAAGTCGGACCATGGGAGTCGGACCATGAACTTGGACCATTGATAATATCCCTCTTCCATGGTCCGACTTCATGGTCCATAGTGTAAACCGGCCCTTAATCATTTGTATGTTGTGTATGGACTACCAAAAAATGCATTCCTGTCTTTAGTGTAAGTAATTGCATGTCCATACCATACTCACCAATCCCAAAAGCCAAGGTCACCATGGTATTGTGATCTCTTCAAATTTCCCATTGACAAGAGAGAGTTTGATACGTTGTCTATCTAAAGTGGTGATGATTGTCTAATATGGTGTTTATCTATAACCAAAAAAAATAAAAAATGATATCACGACACTTCACCAAACACTAAGCTCAGAGTATGGAACACTTCCATAAGACTTAAATACAAAGGCCACGCAAAAATTGAACCCAAACCACTTAAATACAAAACCCTTTGACTTCTCACACTATACTCCAACTTAAAGAAGTGACCATCCAACACACAACCATACAAAACCAATCAAAAATATTAAATCTATTTACTTTTGACACTTATACTTGTTACTTTGTAACTATAGAGTCTACCCTCTAAAGAGGGCATCAAGGGTAGCATGCGCCATCTTGGTCCTAGAGGCCACGATGATAGCACACCTCCCCCCTCCCCCCCCCCCCCCCAAACAAACTCTTCATTCACGTTGGTCGTTCAAGTCAAAGTTCCTGTCTCTTCCCCTCTCACGATACTTCAATGAAAGTGACTCAAATGGAACAACATAAGAGGTTCTAGGAGGATTAGCTTGAGAATTACTTATGCCCAAGTCCCATTGATAATAAGAGTTTCCATTTGTTTGAATTTAAATACATGGCTATAAATTATGGCTAATTAATTATAAGGTCATTGGGTCGACAACATTGCATAGGTAAAGTTCATATGGTTTCGTATGATCCAGTGAGCATGAACACAAATTCAATTTGAATGTTGATGTAGTATGTCAATTGATTACGAAAAAAAGCAAAAAAGAAAGAAGCTAATGATTAAAAGATGAAAACAATGGTAATTACCGGGTCTACTATCCAAGGTGACCATGGCATGACCACGTGGCTTAAATTCAATGTCCACCTTGAAATGCGACATGCATTCAAATGCATTTGTAAGAAAATATGTTTGATTTCATTGTTGATTTGGTTTCCCTCGGTTGATGTAAACAAGGTTGTCGCAAGTCTTAAATGCGCTTACCAAAGATTAGGAATGAAAAGTTTGGACCCTTGGAAGCCACATTGCCTAAACAATACCGTATCAAGCCCTAAAACCCATTCAATAGAGACTCTTCGTATTTTGTGAGAAATACACTCTGCTTTGTTTATCACATGATTACTGAATAGATGCATGTTGAGTGTAGGAGCTCTTGGAGCACACCATGCACAAAATGGCAAACATGCATGTCAAAATATCAAGAATATGCATTGAGTATCATTGCATGGGTATTGTTGCATGGGTTTCAATGCACTTGAAATGTGGATTGAGTGTGCAATGGATAGCAATTGGCCCTTCCTCAAAATACTTGGATCGCACCTTTCTAACATATCGATGGTTTGTTATGTTAGAAAGGTTTCAATAATTTATTACTAAGGTTTCAAACATTATTGTTCATTTGGAGGGTTTGACATGTACAATTCTTATTGGTTGCAAGAAAGAAAGATGTTACCGTAGTCGAGACAATTGGAACTCTTTGCATAATTAAGAGGTAAAATAACGATGTACGTGTTTAAGGTAATCACAACACATCTATTTTCCAAATGGTGTTTGAACCCATGGTGCCCCGATCATCTCAAACAACTTGGATCAAACTAATTCGAGGTCCTCGAACCTCATTCAAGTGCCGTAAACCCCGACTCAAATTTCCCTTTATTATGAACAAGTGTCTTGCATGCCGTAACTGCCCACCGCGTATCATATATGACACACAAGCCGCAAACCTTAGCACGCATCCAATGGCTGAAGATGACTCCCAAACTTTACGCTCAATAACATACTTCGACCAAGCCAGTCTCTGAATAATAGCCTTGTCCTCATGTAAAACCATTCTTCGTGGCATGCCCTGCTCCTTGGACGTTATCTATCACAAACCAACTTCAAGAAAACGACCTCTAAACTACACACACACACACACACACACACACACACTAATTTAGGGCTTCTTTAAGTTGGATGCGATGAACGAGAAGTACACACCCGTATACAAGAAATCCCTCTGCCCGAAATTCTACTAAAATTTTCAAGGACACTTCTGACGAGGTAGGTGCATTTGGCAGCATTATAAGGACTCGAGGGAACGGTGATCCCCATGGGGGTAGGTATGGTAAGCTTAAGCTTATATGTTGGCGGTAAATGTGGACTTGAGGGAACGGTGATGCTCGCAGTGGTAGGTATTTTGGCAGTGTAAGTTTATATTGATTGACTCCGGGAACGGTGATCCTCATGGGGTGTCTGTGGGCGGTCAAGTAATGGGTTAAGTTAATTAGGACACCTTGAGTGACGGCGATTTGGGGACGCGTTGTGAGCCGTGTCATTAACTTACTTTACTTGGCTCATAAGTGTGCTCCCGAGGACATCTGGGTAGGTAGGTACAATGCATGCATATGGGTAAGGAATGGAAGGAAGTGGCCGTTGTGAGGAGTTACCAATTAACATGCCAAAAAGCTCGGAGGCGGAGGGGGTTCAAAAAGGTGTTTCTCATGCGGACTAGCTAACTTAGCTACAGGCTTTTTGGTGAACACTTTGCCGATTGCACGTCAATGCACATCACCGTAACTCCACTTTCACTTTCCCATGAGGAAAAGGTTATTGAACATTGTTTCCACCCGTAACATACCCTATATCCGTACGGGGCACTTTGTGAGACGTTGGAGGTTAATCACACCGCACAACAATGTACACTACTTGTGGAGTCATATTATGGTAGGAAACAACCTTTAGCATTCGAGAGGCCCAAGGTAAGCTTCGACAAACACAAGAACATGCGCTACATGCTCCCATCTTAAACTAATCATGTCAAAAGTGGGGCCATGTATGAAATTCACTCATTCTTGAATTGCATCTTGGAATCAATTAAATAAATTCTAGTAATTCACAATTTAGGGTTGAAATATATCACAAAGATGTTGCAATATTCGCAACAAACTAGCCTTTTGATCACACACACAACTATTTTTACCAAAATGCACTAAATTCTCATCCATACATTAATAACACATTAATTTGGATTGCTCTTGTACCGCACAAAGGTTCCCCAGTAAAACATCCAAAATAGCACACCATAATTGATTCTTAAGGTTTTTCTTTTTTTCAAAAGGCATTATCAAGAAGTCTTTATTTCAAAATTCAAACCTCCAACAATGATTAGCCAACAAGGAGTGTATCCCACTTCACAATAATGGGTTGGTTTGTATAGAGATAGATAGATAGAAACTCCGGTCCCTTTTAGGGGCCGGCGTGAATAGAGTGTCCGTTCGTAATGCCAACAACCCGATGCCCACAGGACATGGGGAAGTTGGGTTTGTATAGAGACTAAGAGGACAAATTGTTGAAATGGGTGGTTAGTGCATATTACTTCAAGGAATTTAGTTTCGGGTTAGTCCAATTTAGCGTCGCATTTATGGGTACTTTCCCTAAATCAATTGTTGGGTCGCAATATTTTACTCTTATTGAAGTTAAATCGTATGGTAGGGATGTTGAACACCCCACGGCATTCTCAGGTTGGATGTCATGACGGTGGACATACTTTCGCATGGCAACGCTCAAAGCCAATTCAAGTTACTCTTTGGAAAATTGGAATAGCTTTTCATTGACCCGGCAAGGTGGTGGTGGCATGAGACTACTGCCTTCCTGGCATATTCGGCCAAGTTTGAGAGGAAGTGGATCACTATTCAATAGACTCTCAAAAGGCCCATCTCCGACAAATGGCAAAGTGAAACTCCTCCCTCCACCTCTCCAAAGTGGAGGATCGTTTGGCGTAAGCACAAGGCATAGAAAGAGGGGGCCTTCCTTTGGTCGGACATTCATAAGGTAGTGGCATGGACAAATCTCCGCAAAGATTGATAAGAGTTGCCCCATTGTGGTTTGCCAATTGTGGAGTCGGTGGAGCACAAGTTCTTCAATTGCCATGTGGCTCAACAAGTGTGCCGCTATGTGACTAACATCATTTGGCAAATCTTTGCTAAACAAGGTAACCTTGGCCCTTGGAAATATTTTTCAATGATGCAGTGTCTCTTTGATCAACCTCTTAGCAAATCGCTAAAACCTTTGAGTTGTATTTGGTTTTTCTTGAGGAGTGGTCTTCCATGGATTATATGGCGTCAGCGGAATTATCTACTTTTTAATGCTTTTCAATGACCAACGGAGAAAACACACCAAGTTATGTGGGGTTCATCACTTGATTATGGTAGACTTGAGTGGCAACAAACTCTCATGGATTTGGGAAAAAAAACACCATATGTTGCTTATGAGAATGTGTTTGAAATTTTTAACAATGTTGGGTGTGTCAAAGGTCTTAATGTTACTCGTAGCAATTAAGTGGTTACTTAAAAGTTAGGCCCCGGATGGGCATTATCTCTTAAGTTCCCTTGCTTGCTATGTTTCACTCAAGGTGGTTGTACTTGTTCTTTTGGAATTGAATTTTCTTTTCGTTTATATGAGAAATACATAAATAATTCAAACCTCCATCTTGAAAAGGTAAACTAAAAACGTGGACTTATTTATGAAGATCCTAGAAGTAGATGAAATTGAAGAAGTGATTTGCATTGAGTCAGGACATTTTTAACTAAATAAACAAAAAAATTCATTCAATTTATCATCCCATGTCTTTTTCTTTTTTGATGGTGCCTTCAAGCTCATAATGAGCTCAAGAATATTATACAATATAAGATTAAATTATTCAAGGCCGTAAATTTTTGGCTAGAATCAAACAATAGCCACTTGTTCGTGGACAAATTTTGAGTAAGTCTTTTAAATATTATTTTCATATTGCATGTTTGACTATTTGTACCAACATTGTAAGGCTCCATGAAAACAAAAACCAACTTTTAAGACATGTTGGTACTTTTGATAGCATGTGACTAAGAGTTTTGCAATTTCAACGTACTTGACCAACTTTAGTTGCACCATGTCTATCACGAGCCAAGAAGATTGACACGGAGGAAATGGGCATTGCTATGAATCGATGTTCTTGTGTTTTCTTGCTTTTTGTTGTGGGTGGCCATCCCCTAGTTGTGCTTTTCTTGTCACCAATAATAGTTAAACTTAACACTTTTAGTCATCGCCCCAATCTTCCTTGCCTCCAAGCCCTTGCCATTCCTCCTTCTACCCCTACTCTTGGTTGTTCCAATGTAATTTCTTCACTTTTATAGAGGTTCCAATTCACCATCTACAACCAATAACCTTAACTTGAGATGGGTTAACATTAGGTTCCATGTCCATGAAACATGGGGCTCCAAAAGACCCCTTAGTGGACCTTACGTTTCGACTCAAAATCGATCCTAAGCTTACATATTAATTTCTCAAACTAAGAGGAGTATTTTTTTAAATTTTTTTCTTCAAATGGACCACTTGGATTTGGCAAGAAAATGATCACACATTAGCACCACTTCATTTTTTTCATACTTTGGACCTTGACCCGATGTAAATTCCTTTGGTTTCAAAATCGATCTCTTGACCAATAGGATCTTGGGAGTTTTGGGTCTTGGACCCCGATGTAAACCCACTTTAAGAAACATAATCCCCACCATGGGTCAACGACACTATGTATATGGACCTAACTTATATGACCCTATTGTGGACGCTTTCAATTCCACGTACATTTATGGTTGTTGGTTTGTGCCGTGATTTCTCATCTTGTTAAATGCGAATCACAAATGTTGTTATTTCGTATTTCAAATTAAAGTCAAAATGCAAAAGTTATAAGTTTGAGGATTCTAGTTCTAAATAATGTAAATGATCACACAACCTCCTCAGTTGTGCTATTGAACCTAGAATAGTGTCCATTAATTAGCACATAATTCAATCTCATTGTAACACGTATCCATTTCGTGTCCGTCATGAACTAGAAGCCATGGCATAAACCACTTGCTTATAGGTAGGTGTCCGATCAAGAAGAATAACCACATAAAGATGCACACACACTTAGGGCATGTTCAATCACAGTCACAAGTCACTTGAGATCGATCCACGCAATCTGAGCCGTTGAGAGCATGAAAATTGGGACTTACCACTTCACACAAGGTCCTAAGTCCTCGTTCCCAAGAATGAAACGAATGCCTACATGACAACACTTTTTGGAGGTGAGGCTTAAGATCTATGTTGAGAGTTGGGTCGAGCAAAAAGCTAAATCCAACTCTCAACAAAAACCCTACAAATATATATGCGCATGAATTATCGAGTTCCGACTTTAATGATAATCAACTATATGTTAACAATGTGTTGAGACTCAAAAGTTGGGACTTTGCCTCCATGTTTGGACTTGCTAATTTGGGACTTGGGACCCCATGTGAACGGGCCCTTAGAGACGTATGGATCAAACTTGCTTTAAGGGAGGTCAAGTTCAATCCCATTGTGATGTTGAGGGAGGCGATCCGTTACTAATAGTGCAACCCGAGGTTTGATACCACAAGGTCCCATGGTCAAATCCCCTCGTGTTTTGGTAAGAAATGGCATGTCCTCTTTGATTCTCCTTGGGAAGCCAAATGTAGTGGCCACGTTATCGAGGGAAAGGCAAGCCTTTTGTTGTGAGTGTAGGTGTTCCATGTGCCAAAAAATATTCCCCTTTTGTCGTGTTTCATTTCCAAAGGGCTCAAATGTGTTCTCATATATGTGTAAGAAAAATTCTTGATTTTGTTCACGTCATCATCAATATCGTTATATCGAGGAACCCATCCACAAGGCTTCCAATTTGTGGTAGTCTTGTAAGGAGGTGCAGTGAAATTTACTCCTTTAGGGGTTATGGTTGATTCATGCCAACTTGATATCATTAGGCGATTTTGTTCTCAAGGAGTTTAACTATGTTCTAATTCATGTGCAAGAATAGTCATCTATATTCGTGTTATTAACTCTTTTTATGTTTGCAATATCAACATCAAAATCATCACATCAAGGAACCTATCTTTAAGGTGTAGGATTCATGGCAACCATGTAAGGTGGTTTTGTAAGATCTACTACCATGGGATTATGGTCAATTCATCCCAACTTAATTTCACTAAGCTTTTTCGAGGTCTTAGATGCTATTATCAGTGTCACATTGGCATTGGAATGAAATATATGAAGGATAAGAGGTTCTAAATTTCAACCTTCAACTCATCCCTAGCACAAATCCTTGGCCCCATTTGCAACTTGAAACATGTAGATTGTTGATAAAATATGAATATATTCACGTGGGTAGATATTCAACAGTCCAACTGCATGCCGATTCATGTAAGAAATAATAAATGTAGATCAAGGACAAAGAGGCTCATGAGAATCAAGTGTACATGTCATCCATCGAACGTAAAACTTGACCCCTTATTAGTTTGTGGGGCAATTCATCTCCAACGACTTGGACTAGACTAAGTCAAACGTCTTTAAAACTACTTCTAATGTCAAATCAACTAAAAATGATACAGATATGGGATGCATACTATTTCAAGGCTTTTTATGTTAGATGAACGAGAGGTACACTTGTGTGTGATAAGGTAGACATGCCTAAATCAATTACTTATCTTAATCGAATGCTTATATTTGAGTGGTACGTACTTAAGTGTGGTTCCAAGAACATATCCCAAAAAAAATGTATGTTTTTTCAAAAAAATCTACATACTCAAAATACAATAACCATTATAAGTTCAGTAATCAATATAATTGGGAGAGACCTATATGACTATTTATGAGCACAATAATCCTCACTTTGAGAATGAACAAGATGTTCATGTGAGCTCCGAAAACCATGAAGAAAGTGGCTACATACTCAATTTGGAATTGCAAACCATCTTGCACTACTTAACTCGTGTGTTTCACATCCTACAAGACTTTGAGCTCCCGTTGGAAAAAGTAACCATTTTAAGACCCGTGTCCCTAAAAACTCTCTCTCTCTCTCTCTCTTCACTTAGTGACTGAAGGACGAACACGGTGTTTCTATTTTGGGAAGCACATCAGTAACGAGAGGTGATGGAGTTGCCGCCAACAAACAAAGCCCAGTGGCCGGTCACTTCCAAAACACTGAATTGGGTCATCTACTTAAAGTTAAGTTGTAAGCTCCAAAAGCCACCAAAGTGTAGCAAAATGTCATAGTTGGCCCGTACCGACCGCACTCGCAATGGCCACCTCAAAGCACCTCAAAGCACCACATGCGCCAAGTTTGCATCTCCCTTTGCCCACATCACTCACAACAACTAAAGCTAAGCTAGAGTGCCTGCAACAGATAGAGATACCTTTGAGCGTATTGGACCTCATACACTACTGTAAGTGGCATGCTTGAAAACCCTCCTCTCCTTTAAAGAAAACGATAGAAACGGATAACTCCAAGGGGAGGGGAGTTAACATGGCACAATTCACCCTTGGCCTAGGCGACTTTCACTCTTGAAACACTCGTGTCTATTTGCCGTAGGGTTCGTTTCCATGTAGGCTGCTCGTCCACCGGATTCTAGTGGAAATAATAGGTGTCGTATGGTGGCATATCTATTTTCACTACAATCCGGTGTGTGAGCAGCCTACGTGGAAACTAACCTTACTTTATCGTTTGCTTTGCGTTGTACAATTGTTGTCCACCACTCTACCAATTTCATGTTGAATGTGGCAAGTAGGGAGAATCCATAGGAGTTATGAAAAACAATCAGCTTATATTTCTCAGCCCACATAATTCAGCTGCAATGCTAAATAATGATATGAACACCACAACATTATACAACCCCATTGTTGTGGGTTGTGGGCCCAAGGATTGGTTTCTCGTAGTGCTTGGACGATGCTTCTCATCTTCTTTAGTTCTTTTTGCATTTGGCATTGGTTTTTTAGGCCGTATGTCTCCCAAAAAAAAAAAAAATAATAGAAATGCTTCTCATATCTTGTGTTTTGCAACTTCAATGTTGAATGTCTTAAGGATGTGGTTGAGCAGATTGCCACATGCCAAAGATCCAACATGGATATGGAAATAGGATTTTGGTTTGGGGCTTAAGAATGTTGTGGTAATCAATGTCATGTGACTTAAATATTATTAATAGACTTCAAGATTCTCTCTCGCCGCCCCCCCCCCTCCCCGTAGAAGGGTTATGGAGTTGAGTGATGTGAAGAAGAGCATTTCTACATTTTGCAGTGCCAATTGTAGTACAATTGCCCAACATTTCTTATGCAAAAACACCTAAGGTTTGTGGGCCTTATGCAGTCACTCTTCTTACACGTGACTCACATTGGACATGTGACAACATGAAACGATGGTCCATGTTGATTTGGTGTCATCAATTTGGTCAAGGGCCATGGTCATCTCAAGTTTGTCACCCCCACGTATAAAGAAGCTCATCCAAAGGTGACCAACTTGAAATGATCACATTCGGCCAAAAACAAAAAGAGATAAACATTAGTTACATGATATGCACCATTTCTAATTGGTCACCGTCATGTGTAAGTCATGTATTAGTTAGACACATACATTTGAGTGGTATGGAAAATAGAGCCATTTCCAATATATATAGAGTCCTCCCCACCACCCCAATCTTAATATATAGAGTCCTCTATGAAGTTCCATGAATGTAGCCATCATTTTCCAACATGATGGAAGAAGCCATGAAGAATCAAACATGTAGCCATCACATTTGGCATGATAGAAAAAATAAGTTAAAAGGACATAGATTTGGGTTCCTTGAAATGACATTGATTGTACTCAAGTTTTTGTCTCCCAATTATTGGAAAGAAGTCGACCTATGTTGTGAATATGGGTTGGGAGAGAATCTCGCCTTTGGAAATATACGGTAATTTCAAAACCTGGAAATAAATTATGATTTCTTGGTTAAACATCACGATATCAAATTCTAGACTTGAATTTTAAAATAATTTAATCACATGTTTAAAACAAAAATGGGGTCTAATTATTGCTCACAGTTTCTTCAATTTTAAAATTAATATAGGGTATGATAAAAGAAATTGAGGGAAACCGTACCTACATATGACAATTAGTTATGTGTATGAGGGTATAGATGAATGAAAAATGATTGTTTTTCATCCACTATCATGGATGGTTTTGTAAGACGTGTTTCTTCCTTGTCATCCCTAGGGTTGGTGCTTATGCATTTGTGTGGTCTATCATCCTCTTTCCCACGGTATTATGCATTTTGCTATGACTTTTAATGGGGCTTTCAAGGTTGGGGAACATTATTAAACAAACATACCCCTCAATAAATTTAGTGCACAATTTTTCAAATTAACTATACTAGATCATTCAATAAATATATAGAATTTATAAATGTAGGGGTCCAGTAAATACTATTGTGCACCAAAGTAGCCCCCATTAAGTACCTTCCAAACGCAAGTGTATACATGAAAACATGTTGAGTGACTGACCCATGCACATATATAGGTCCAATAGTCAGGACAATTGGGAGGACTTATGTGAGCACCAAAAGATCAGGATAATTCTCATGTTGACCTCTATTATATTGCACATCTCAACTATGTTTATGAGAGTGGAAATGACAATCTTCATAAGTTACAATTGTTGAATGGAGGAGACAAGTTCCAATCCAATCCAACAACCAAAGTTGTATGTGGAGTCGGAAGTGCTCACAATAGGGTCACATACTTTGTCACAAAACGGAACTTGTTAAGAATCCGTTATCATGTCAACTGGGATTTAGGTAAATATGGATGAAAGATTTGTTACCAAAAAAAAATGCGTATGATAGTATTTTACAAGTTGTCAAGACATACACGTTGCAAAACATATTATATGAGGGATAATCAAATTACATGAATATGATGGAATTCCTAATTACAAATGCTTTGAAAAATGATGTGCTTCAATCAACACTCTACGTGCGATACTTTTCGTAATTGACAATGTGCATACAACTAAATTGAGTCTACTACAAAAGATCCAGTCCACATTTAAGACTAACTCAACCCAAGGTTGACCATTTCTATCATAAGATCTGCCAATAAAACATCCACATATATAATTTATTATGTCCAAATCTCATGCATAAGTCTATGTTTACTTAAAATCTAGTTTGTCGTGTGGTCACTCCCACACATGAACTCGTTTCTTGATTTCTTTGGGAATGGAAAACTTGGTGACTCCCAAAAAGGCCATGGGCAACAACCATCAGGGGAGGCTATGGGGCACTAAGGTTACAAAAGAGTCGCTAGGGATTTGTGGTGTCTGCATAAACTCGTCCATTTGCGAAGGTGAGAACATAGTGTTTTATATTATATCATGCGAATGACCATTTTTAGACAACTTAACTCATGATATAGTATCAAAAACCTTGAATTAGTTCAATGGAATACAATTGGAATGAATCGGCCCTCAAAATTATCGGGGACTTGTTTTACTACAGCCCCTTCATCCACAATAGATACGTTTACATACATGCCATGAATCCCAAGCTCAAAAGAGGTGCCAAATATAGTTGCAATGGCTTCCTTTCCTAAGAGGATGCTTGTCATGAGTTCTCTAATGTTGAGGTGTTCAATTTTTTTGCTTGTGCAACACTACTTCCGGCATCATGTGATTAGACATGTTCATGCTCTTTCCTCACCACAAGATTGGGTGGCACTCTACATGGACTTAGTGAACTCCATTCCAAAGTGGGTTGTGAAGGCCAATGTCATTTTAATCACTTTGTGTTAGATTGTCGTGTCATGGAAGTACCACATTTCTACTAGTGACATCAAGGAAATTACTTACGCCCATGTGCACATTGATGCTAACTTTATGGGGAGCATTCCCAAAATTCCAAGTTAGGGTGGAATATTTCACTCTCTTGAGATGAATCCTCAATTAATGAATACTCCAACACCAATAGTTACTCAGGGTAGATGGCTCGGGTTAGAGTGGACACTCTAACTTGTATGAATGTTAAGACTCAATTCACTTGATTTTCTAGGAAACTTGATGGGTCATTCTTTGACAATGGTGATGATGGCCAAAGAAAAACCATTGTATGAATTACTCGGTTAAGTTGAAGAGGATTTAGATAGCCAAGAGGTTTGAGTTTTGTTAAGTCGATTACCTTGAAGTGGAAGAACTCAATTCCTCCCTTGGTCTCTCCTAGATGAAATGCAATTTGACATTAACACATGATGCAAAAATAATTTATTTTTTTATACACAAACGTATGGTTATTAATAACTAGTGTGGGTGAATTTTGGATGAGGTGGAAAACAACTGCCCTTGACGTGCCCCATTGAGTGGTGGAGCACCAATTTTGTTTATTGTCAATTGGCACAACAAGTTTGGAGCTACGCTATCAATGTTGTATGGCAATTTTTTGTGAAACATGGCAACCTTGGTCTTCGAAGACCTTTCTCCATGCTTCAATGTCTATTTTATAAGCGTTGCAATCAATCTCTTAAGAAATTCCCTAGGATTTGGTTCTTGCTTAGGAGTGGTTTGGCTTGGACAATTTGGCCTAATCTAAATAATTTTGTTTTCAATGCCACAAAGTGGACGGTGGAGAAAGTCCATCGAGTGGCTTGGGAAGCTCTTATTGATTGTAGGCGGATTGAGTGGCAGAGGATGCTAAATGATCTAGCCAAGACTTGTGATGTTGCTTATCATGAAGTGTTGGATGAGTTTGACTCAACTTGGCGTGTTAGAGGTCTCTCATTCACAAAAACACACAGGGGTTGTTGGCGTCATCGTCGTCTCTTGCATTCCATATTCAAAGGCTTAACAGGCAGAGCATGTTCATGTGGTCGAATAGGTAAATGTCACAAAGTAACTATGAATAAGGCTAGCACTGAAATACTCCTTAGTTGGCACTCCATATCTCCATTCGAATCTTTCGAGAGTCGAAAAGTATTGTGCAACCATTGCATGAGACATAACATGTTTTGTTGCTTGGGGGTTGGTGTTTTTGTGTGGAGAGGCTATGGAAGAAGCCACACCCAACTATTGAAGGAAATGTACCAAGAATTCTTGGGGGTTGTGAGCTTGAATTTCAGAAGATATGGAACTTTTCAAGAAAGAAGCGTCAGCCCATGTGTCTTGAAGTGGTATATATCTCGTCTCTTTCTTATTTTAATAAGTGTAATGTGTTACATGCTGTCATTGATGACAAGTATGTTTATTAATTAGTCTGATTACACATGTTGTGGGTTCTACTAACTCTCATTTATGATGGTGGGAACACGGGCATATGAATGCATCTATATGTACTACTTTACACATTTCTGTACCAAGAATTTAAAAGATCACATACAACGATTCACCTCTGCTGCTGTGCTTTGACTTCTTGCATCAACAATACCCCCAGGGTAATTAACCCAGAGTACTCACTTAGATGAATAAATGGAGCCTATAAGTTAGCGCATCTCACACCATGTGCTAATTAAACCTTGTTAAATTTGTGAGGCCTATATGAAGGAGTTTCCAATTCAAATCTGTACAAGCTCCTTTCTATTTGCACAATTGATGTACTTAGAAGTTGATGCCATTATCTCTACTTTTGCTGAAATGAGATGGCGTATGGTAATATACTTAACATACCTCTACCAAGAAGTGTGTGTGTGTGTGTGTGTTTTTTTTTTTTTTTTTTTTTTGTGGCTCAAATTGAAAAATCAATTGCAGGAGAGGAATTCAAACACAACAACCTCAAGTGAACCAACGCAAACTGAGGGGAAATCAAGAAATAATACCCATATGGGGTCTAACCTTCCACGTGACCATTAAGTTACTCCAGGTCGCAATAAGACCTTTGACACCCCCCCAAGGTCAAATCAAATTCATTAAGAATGTCCTGGTAGGCCACATCCGGGGTCTTTTCCAAATCCGAGAAAGTTCGTTTCCACCTTATCCTACCATAATCCTGCAAGGCGTCCCAAATGACTTGACGTGTTTTCTCAATGGGCCATTGTAGATCATTAAATACCAAATCATTCCGTTGGCGCCAGTTAATCCATGGAAGACCACTCCTCACTCTGCCAAGAAGTGATAATATCTTATCTCTAGAAATGTGGATAGTTGTGTTTTACATGGTCCTTGTTCTTGCAAAGGGGTGTCTGCCTTGTACAATTCTTGACGTGATAACTATAAGAGATTGATTGTTGACAATATCTTGAGTAAGACAATATTGGACCCCTACAACTACTTTCTTGGTGTATTAGAGGTCTCGTTGCATCAAGAAGCAACATTATGGTAATATGAAAGGTTAGGCCCCAAATGGCCATTATTTCCTTATTCCCATCGGATCCCATGACAAATTTCACCCTTCCATGATATATTTGGTCCACCTTTTGCAATTGATTTTCCAATTTTTATAATACTAAAAATATTACTTATGGAGATGTCTATGTGTAGGTAGCAGTAGGTTTATCATTGGAGGTAAATTCAGATCATGTAGCAACATGACCCCATTTACATGTGTCGAGTCCAATCTACAACATTGGAACCGACACATGTAATTGGGATCATGTTGCAATGACTGCCAATGTCGAATGGGAGTGTGTTCTAGGCCCCACAACCCTAGTAGTGTGTATTCCCATATTAAAGATGCACAACTTAGCTTCCCCCTACATAAATTCTACTAGATTTGAGCTTTTGGGATGCATGCTTTCTTTATTTGTTTTCCTACATAGGGATCATTAATAATCGGTTTAAGAGGGGTAGGGGCAACCTATGGGAAGTTTTAGACATGTTGCTAGGCAACAATGACCCCTTGTGTCCTCCCCAAACTAGCCTCATGCTAAACTCCTAGTTTCTTTGAAAAACTGAAAGCATTGATTTAAGCAAAAAATTGCTTTCCGATTAAGGTGAACATGCTCTAACAAAAGATGTTTGCTTGAAAACGAAGGGCATTTTAACATCCTAAGTGCTCAAAACTCCATGTCCCTTGCAAAGTTGTATGCCATGCCAATTTCCCTTCCCGTGCAATTATTGGCTTGTGCATCACACATTATGTTGCCACCTTCCAACTCTCAAGACTACAATGGCTATAGGAAATATTTAAGCATAACATTGTTCACCCTATGATTAAGTTCCTACAACCCCCACAACAAGACTTCGCCACATAAGTTCTATGGCTAATCCAAAGATACATCACATTCTACTTAAGAATAAAGAAAAACAAAAACAAAAAGAACAACAACAACAACCGACTCCCGCTAACCCCAACCCCACCAAACATCATACAATTTATTGAACTCACTTACTGTCATGATTGATTCCAATCCATACCACCACATAAAATCTAAATAAATACAACCTACTCATAGAAACTCTCGTCGCTATTATAGTTGGAGTAAGAAGCACCACCCATGAACACTCAACTCAAGCACTAAAACACCTCAACACCCCCCCCCCAACAAAAATAATTATTTAAAAAAAACATATGAAAAACATATACCAAATAGCTATAAAATACCTTACATACCTAGTCCTAACCAAAATAATTATTGACAACATGACAATCCCTAGTAGCCACCATAGGAGGGCAAAACCCTCGAATGATAATTGCCACTTGATGGAGCCTACCTTTTGAAAGGGAGGAATTTTACTTATCTTGAAGCTTGGTGAATCATAATCAAGGTAAGGAAGAACGGCCTCCCATTTTTTTCAATGTACACCTAACATCGATGTTGTTATTATCATTCTTTATTGCATTGGGAAAGTATCACAAAAACTTGGGAAGGTATCATAATAATGTGAGTCACATAGGAGATTGGCAATAAGGTATAATTTTTCAATGAGATTTGCAATGAGGTATAATGTGAGTCACATAGAGAATGCAATTTTTATAGCTAGTAATTTGCATATTACCAATGGCGAGCAGATGGAGAGGGAGAGAGTTCATATAGTTTTGGCGTAGATGAGGCATGTTTCACCTTGATCATAGTTGCGAGTTCATGTGTAGATTTGAAACGGGTTTACCGAGCATGATTGTAGGACAAGTGCTACTGCCTCATGTCGGAGGTGGTCCCTATAGTTATTTAGGGGGGGTGGGGGAGCGTGTGGTTCTAAAGGTGTATACGAGTGTTTGGGGGTTGTGATGGCAAACACATGCGGGGTGATTGTTGTAATGGCAAGGGGTCTAGCGCGGTTTCAACATGGATGTGTGTCCAATTTCTAGGGTTGACCTCATGGAATGTCTTTCCCTTAAACTTAGCTAATTGGGTTGGATTGGGCCTCTTGTTGTAGGGTTCAACTTGGAGAATATGGGAATATTCAAGTGTATAGTATAGGGAATTGGTGATTTTGAAATTTTCTTTTCTTGAGTACGAGTAGGGTAAGAATTTGATGAATGTTAGGTGTATTTGTTGCATGCATGCATATGTGGACATGAAGGTGATATAGTACTGTTCAAAGAGTTTGGTGATATTGTCCGTGTGGACGCCATCTCTTATGACCGATGTGATGATGGTGAGGTGACGTACCATCCCACTTTTTTTTTTTGGCAGTGTATTATGGATATCAACGCATATTCAACTATAGCCCTAGCAAATGGGCATCGATGATTGTAATAAAATAGATGTCTATAAAGATTGTGGAACTTCCCCAAAGCATGACTCCATGCACATTGTATAGTTACCACATTGAAGGCGGTATGCTAAGATTCAATTTCCACATACCACACATATCCTCCACAACTCTCCTTTGAAAAGAGTGTGCATGAGGCCCATATGCTTTACAAAGAAATGTGTATTGCACATGGGTTATGGAGAATGACAAACCACTATCCCAACAACATTTGAAAATCCAAGTCATATCAATTGTTTTGTTTTTTCGTGAAGCAATTTGTACACTTGATAGTGAATAATCCACATGTAACATTTTGTAATATGTATTGCTAATTGGTTCAACTTCCACCCATCATCCTCTTGGTGACTTTGTTTTCTTTTGCAATTTCAACCTTCTTATTCTTTTGCAACTTCGATGACTATCCAAACCATATTATCATGTTCCTTCTTTCTTTTGGCTCCTTCGGGTCGGTTGCCAACTTTACACACTCACGTAGTGCTAGATATACATATACAATGTTGCAAGTTGGAAAACCAACAACTCTATTTTAATCTACGAGGTTGGTTTTGGTATGAAATAACATATTATTCCATCGTTCTTTTATATCATGACCGGATTTACACATGATTCACAACACTAACATTCAACATGGATTGCACCATAATATGAACCTATTTTGCATTGTTTTTTTCTATCTTGTGACGACATGTATAAGGATACTCTACTTCTTTAGGCAATGTCAAATATTTATCTACACATACCAATCTTCATTGGATTTGTGTTTGACATACTTTGCCATGAATCTTCATTTATTGCTTTAATATGGATATGCATTTCTTGCTCTAACTTCTTGCAACATTAGTATAAAGTTTTCCATGTCTGCCATATAACACAACCTAGTATGTAAGATATGTACACTAACCATGAAGGTAGTATGTTAGTCTACATCAACAACAACATTTGCAAAAATAATTTTACCATGAGACTCCATTTGATCATCCTCAATTTTGTCTCCCTCAAACATTTACTTCTATATGCAACACAACTCATAACCTCCCACAAGCACATCTTCTTCTCTCTCACAGACCCTTTCTAACATATGCACTACTTCAGAACTTCTCACAAACTAAAAGACTAATAAAACTAACTAGATGAACCCCTCAAAAGTCCTTCTCCTTGGCTTATGTAGCAAAGTTCTAAACCTAACCCTAGCTTGGAGATTACAATAGTAAAATAAGAGTTATCACTATAAAACCATAAAGTTATTGTTAGCCAAAAATTCTTATTGAACCACAAACAAAATGTTTGCCAAATCAACTAACATAAGTATACAATATGAAACAAAAATGAAAAACAAAACAAAAAATTGGTGACACCATTTGAGGGTGTGCACTTGACAACTAAGACACCCCTATATCGATTGCCCACGTCAACTCCTCTAGAATTGAATATGTTATCATAGAAATTTTCAGACTAGGTAGAATTCATATGTACTAAAGTTCCTCGGCATAATAGTAGTGGACAATGTCATGTGCCCTGATATATGTTCACCACCCATTTTCTTTGCAATAAAAGGATGTATGAGTCATTTTGTGTACATAGATGTATGGTGTCTGATTTATAACACCATGTTTCGAAGCAGTATGAATGGGTAATGGCCTTGGTTTGTTTGATGTGCACAACGAGCATTTTAGTCATCATAGTGAACCCTACATGAATTTGTAGTTGTGGGAATGGACATGGATTGGACCGTCATGATGTAATTTTTGCATTTGAGACGAAGCATGTAGAACACATGGCTTTGGGGATAGAAAGTTTGCAAGTCCAACACATAAAATACAACATGTAGTTATTTGTCAATAAATTCGCCCATCTTGCTACTTTTGGTGGAAATTGTATGCAGGCTCAGTTATTTAGTGACATTGGTCTTCGTATCCATTTTACATAGGGATTATTTTGTCATTGTGAACATTAAGACATGAATACCTCAAACATAGTGGTCCCATGTCACTTCCATCAGAAAATGCAGTGGTTGTGGACATAATAAGCGCATTCTTGCGCCATTTTCTCGCATACATGCAGTCACTTAGATTGCTCACTGACATGGTACAATAGTTTAACCACGAGATCCTTGTAGTGTCTTATGAATCCAATGTACTCGAGATGAACCGGTGAACTTGGAACACTTGCTTCTTTGCATTCACTCTTCTCTTACAAGTATCCAAAAACTATGCCATCCTTCGATCATGCCAAATAAGCAAAAGTTTATATGAGAACCATTTTTTTTTATCCTTTCATTGCTCCAATTTCATTTTCATGTTATCATCCATCTTTCAACAAGTGATGTCTTGGAGTCGATCTACCCAAGATTGCATGGCTGCCGCAAGTTCAAACGCTTGCAACAACAATCTCTTTGTTTGGAGATTCAAAATTTTCTTCAATAAACTTTGTAGAACTCAACTACTTCCAATTGTTTCTAGGGTTGACCGTATCGTAGTGACTAGGAACGTCATCCAGATTAAGATGTCAAACTACCTATCCTTCTCCTCGATTACTATCATTCACCCTCTAGTTTCCAATAACGGCTTTTTCTTGTTGGTGCTTTATGAATCTTTCATAAACTCCTTTGCCTTGTGATTCTAATGATGAAACTTCCATAGTACTTGCAAGTTCCTTATATTGATATCTCTTCAAGTGGCTCTTGCCTATTCAATATTACTCTTAATCTTTTATATTGGTCATATCAACAAAAATTCATGTTGCGGAGGTCTTTGTGTGTCATAGTTATTTTTTAGCCCATGTGTTACTACTTAACATTGATTGAGGTCACAATTACTTCTTCGAGCGTGTCACACTTTTTCATGTGTCATGGTTGGTTTTTCCTCTTTTTTCATATTTTAAATTGTAATGATAGAAGTCTTCTCTTCTTGGTTGCTTGGACTCTTCTTAATTCGTATCAGGTTTTTTTATAGCTCAAGTGTTATTTCAATCTCGTTGTAGTAGAAACCAAGTAACTAAGGAACTTTAAGTAACCTTAGATATCCTTGTAGCTACAAGTAACTCTACTAGACTAGGTATCTTTTGCCATTGTATAGCAAGTAGCTCTAGTAGGCCAAGTATATCTTGTTGTTGTAGACCATGTGAGTCTAGT
Source organism: Polytrichum commune (assembly GCA_950295325.1). Classification (NCBI taxonomy): domain Eukaryota; kingdom Viridiplantae; phylum Streptophyta; class Polytrichopsida; order Polytrichales; family Polytrichaceae; genus Polytrichum; species Polytrichum commune. The sequence goes on along the minus strand of OX485807.1, from coordinate 24,617,902 downwards.
AAACTAAGTTATTGTTGTCGTTATAGTTCAAGTAACTTTAGTAGGCTAAGTATCTCTTGTTGTTTTAGACCATGTAACTCTAATAGACTAAGGGCCGTACCACACCTGCGGCAGGCACATTGAATGGCGGCCTCCGATTGGCCCTGGCAAGGGCCTACCTGCCCCACTACCAGCAGTCCCGGTGGCGGGAGTCCGAGCTGGCAAGGCGGACGCCAGGCCTCAATTTCTAGGGGAAGGAGGTTGGCACTTGCGACCCCCCGCCAGCATCAGGCCCGACAACCACCCCCCCCCCCCCCGCGACGGTCTCCACCCTCTCCCTGGCCCGGTCGACGCCAGGGGCTTCTCCGCGGTCGCCATCGCCATCCTTTTTTTTTTTTTTTTTTTTTTTTGCTTCCCTTTTCAACAACTTCCCATTCCACTGTAAACTGGGTTGTGTTTTCCATGGAGTCGCAGAGGAATTTGCGGGAAGCGGGTGGTGCCAATGCTAGTGTTGTGACAGGTGGAATTCCCCTTGTCGCAGGCACTGCAATTTCTGGACAACGCCCTCCCATTCCTCCCACATCATTCTTTCATGGATTTCCTGGGCCGGGGAATCAATTGCCGTTTCTATATTCCCATTCCTACATGCCTCCAATTCCAGGGTTAGGGTTTGGTGCTCCCGCACAAGGCACTCCTAGCGCCACAATTGATCTTACGGAAGGTTCACAAAAACGAGGCCCCCAAGAAACCGTCCTTGACCACTCCAAGTCCAACAAGAAACGGAAAGCCCCCCGGAAGAAACCGGAAATTGTCGAATTGGACGATGCCAAAGAGGATGTGGAGCTCTTGAAGAATGCTCACCATTGGAGGGACCACTGGGTCATTCAACTCATCTCGGTTCGGGGGGAGATGCAAAACACATTCAATGCACCGCCAAAGCAAGGTGTGCCTCTTGATTTATTTTTTATTTTTTATTTTTTATTTTTCGTACTTTCAGTTATACTTTTGGTTCTTGGTGTGTGCATGGCAATTGCAACCTGTTTGCTTGTTTGCCTCACTGCAACAGTATGCACATTTATTGAATTGATTTTTTTTATTTACACATGCTTGCAACTTTGGAATTTTAATATTCTCTTGCCTTGCAATTCTCATAGTTGTCTGTCTACAGACTGTAATCGGTGCCCTTTTAGTAGACTGTTCACTATATGTTGTAATTTGCTCCCTGTAGTATGTCTGCAGACGGTAATCAATATGCAGACTGTAACTAGTGCCCTTACAGTAGACACACTCATTACATGCTGTAATTTGCTCTCTGTAGTCTGTCTGCATACTTTAATCTGTTGTCTGCTTCTGCATACTTTAATCTGTTGTCTGCTACTGCAGACTGTAATTTGAGGTCTAGTTGTTGTTGTTGCAGACTGTAATTTACTAGCTATTACTGAATTTAATTAAATTTTTCGGCTGCTGATTACAGTAATTTGCAATGTGTTTTTTAATCTGCAAAGTATAATGTGAAATTAGCCATGCTGATAAGCTGCATTTTTTTTTCTTTTTTCTGGAAGGTTGTTTCGTTCAATTTTGATATGAATTTTTATTCATTTTGATTCATTTTGATTCGCAATTTTTTTGGATTTCTAAAGGCATTCGCCAAGTACTCATTCGCATTGTGCGTAATGAAATTATGGTTTGTTGTTGGAAACGTTGTGCATGTGTGGGCAATTGGTCCCGGTTGCACACGAAACTTATGTCACTCTGTCCGGATTTCACAAAGGACAGCGAGGCTTGCAGGAAGAAATGGAGTTCCATATACAACAACTACAAGGAGGACAAGGCCATGAATATGCGGTCCGGATCCGAACGTTCTGAGAAATGTCGATGGTACCAACTTGTGGATGAATTCATGTCCGACAGGGCGCATGTCGTTTCACATGCGCACTCGAGTGCAATAAATCAAGATGGTCAAAAGTCCGCAAACGCATCGGTCACCAACACCACGGATCACAAGAGTGGTGAAAGCACATCAAAATCTCCCGAACCCAAACGCAGGGATGATATTTTTTTAGAACGATGCCTCGGTAGGATTAAGAAGAGTAGCAAGAATCTTATGGATAGTTTGAAAGCAAGTGATGACATGAAAATGACTTTATTGATGAGCATGCAACAAACAATGCAAAAACTAGTAGAGAAACTTTGAAAAAATATGTCCATATTCTTCATCATCAATAAAAGTTTGAGCAATGCACACCTTTGTCTTTGCCATCCAAAGACTTCTTGCAATGCTATTTCGTCTCGCGGACAACTTTTTGAATGATTTTCCAGCAGTGCTCATTGAAATTTCGAATGTCATAGCGTCTTCCTGTTTTATGTATTCTAGAGTTTCTCGTGATTGATCGCCAATGCCGGCCAAACTGTGCAATACCAAATTTACAACAGCCATTCGCTCGCTCATGGATGAATCCGACATTTTTGGGATGGCCAGTCCGTTGTGCACCTCATCTGTGGCCTCCTGCATCCATTCCTCTCTCCAAAAGGTGTCACCAAAAATTATGCACATGTTGTGCAGAACCAAGTACGTGGAAACCAAGTCGGGCACGTTCTTCAAATGCACATCTACCTTCTTCACAAAGATTCGCCATCTTCCTTTGAGCATTCCAAATGCTCATTCGACGCACATGCTCGTGGAACTTTGGACAAAGTTCCAATGATACTTCTCTCATGAAAGACCGTCTTTGTGGCCCTTGAAAGATGCCAACATCCAAGGACGACATGGGTACGTTGCATCGCCAACTAGAGTATAAGGCGAGAGCTTGTCAACCTCGCAGTATTGGCCGATAGCGGTCCTAGCCCACAGGTTGGCATCGTGCATCGAACTCACCCAGCCTATGTTGAAATCCCAAACAAACATTTGGCTGACACCACGTCCTGCAAAAAGATTGAATGGAATCATTTGCGGTTGTAGTAATCTGGAGCATGCAGTCAGGGTGTAATGATGGGTATGTGAGAGCTATCCACTATAACCACCATGTAGGGAATCTAGTGCAAGTCTTGGAACTCTTGTGCATATCTTTCCATAGTGGAAGGAGATGGTCAGTTGATGAATTTCCATAGCAATTTTTTTTTATGGCACCACAAAATTGGGAAATTGCTAGTTCACTAGAAGACAGGCAAATTCTCTACAAATCGGCAATGCACTGCATGAAATTACCTGTGGCCAACTAGAAATTAATACAACAACCTTCACCTGAACTGGAATGGCCAAACGCATGCTCGTCTCTCGTCTCTACAAGTCGGGTGCGAGAGTACTACACAAGTATTCAAAAGTAGAAACGTCCATACGTATGCGCCCTTTGAACTCCCTCATATTGAATGAGCCCAACAGGTTATGGTCGAAGAATCATGGTTTGTGCAACCCTCGATCATGAGCCCACAAAACGTCATTGTTGTCTCCCACTTCACAACTTCAACCCATACAGTGCAAGTGTCAAACCTATTTGTTGACAGTGTCACAGTAAAATCGCCTCTTTGTCTCTGGATATACATTCTAGGGTGGTGAACAAGGAGAGCTGGAAGATTAGCAAAATAGTGAGCTTATGGACATCGGGGTCCATTTTCTCAACAACCTAGTTTGGAACCTTAGTGGCAGCTGGGAGAAGGGTGAAAAAGACTGTTGGTTTGAGCCCCTGGAATGACAGTCCCGGCTGGCTCTCTCTACAGGTCCCGGCTGGAAATTTCTCGGCAGCTGCAAAGCGGCAGACTGCCGGTCCCGCCCGTGTGGTCTCCATCGCCGACGTGGGCTATGGAGCAGGCTACCCTAGCCCCCATATCCCTATTCACATGCCCCTAACTGCCTGCCGGAAGTGTGGCAGCGGCCTAAGTGTCTCTTGTTGTTGTAGTTCCAAGTAGTTCTAGTAGAATAAGTATCTCTTGTCGTTGTAGACCAAGTAGCTCTATTAGGCTAAATAGCCATATAATCATCTTCAATCACTCTTTTGTAAGTAGCTAAGCAATCCTTTTCAGTTACTCTTTCGTAAATGACCAAACAACAAGTAGCCGCATATCAAAGTGTCTAAGTATCCAAATATCAAGTATCACATAACTAAGTAGCAAGTAACCAAGTAGCAAGTAACAAAGTTGTATATAGGTTTTACCTATTATATTATATTATATTTTTAGTATGTATATATAGGCCGTTCAATGCTTAGGGCAATACAATCATATTGATATTGAAAAAGGGCTCACTATGGTTTATTTAATATTTTCATTATTGTCAACTCTCCAATTCATAGGCAATCAATTAATTTTTGCGTTCTAGACATCATAAGTTTAATGATTGTTTCAGAAAGAAGAATGATACTAGAATAACTTAGATACATAAAGAATCAATAATAATTGAGTTTATGTTGATCAATCTATATATCTTGATTTATAGTAAAGTCACTTTAGGAATATAGGAATAATTGCACTCAATTATCATTTGGCTTTCCATGTTTCATTTCAAAAATAACATTCACTCTTCCTATCACAATTCATTTCCACATTCTTGAGTTGTCACTTAGTCTTTCAATAATTGACTTCATATTTCGATCATTTATTTACCCTTAATTTTTTTTCCATTCCAATTGGTAATCACTCGCATATATGAAACTCCTTGATTTTTCACAAGACTTTCAAGTAACTAGTCTAACTCACTTGCTTTGCAATTTCGTAAGTGATTTCTCTCACAAGTTATCTTCTCTCACTAATGCAACTATTTTTACTTTATGTATGTTTTTGTTATTGATCATTACACAATAGTCTTCCAACACCTATAATTTATCTCACCTCGTGTGAGTTTCTATGATAATTTATCACATAAGTTATTTCTTTCCAACTCATGTGACTATTCTCACCTCATGTGAGTTTCTATACATAACACTCACCAAGTTTCTTAATCACAACCTCTCAACTTCATAATGTATAGACTAACAATTATTTTGCCTATGCCTTGAATAATTATGAAGAAAATTTGAGCTTGAAGCTCTTACATTCAAATAATAAAGATATAAAGGACCTAGCTCTCATAGCCTATTTTTGTGAACAAGATATGCTGATATTAATCCTAACTCTATATGTAGTGAAAAATGATGCCAAACATGTGTCTCTCTTCTAATTATATTCTTCTTCTTCTTACAAGAAAATGAAAAATATCCACTAAAATCTTAAATAAGAGCACATATCCTTCATCTTCCCTATGCACTATCTACGTATGGAGAGATTTTTATATATTATCAAGAAATCATTTCCCGGCTAATGCTTTCCTCCACCACCTATTTCCTTTACCTAGGTGGCCTATTACTTATCTAAGTGGCACTAGGCCTAGTAATCTAACTAAAACTTACTAATCTTAATGGTTTGTCATGCGGCGTACTAAGTTCCAAGTATCTCATCAATGACTTACTTATCAAAAGTATCAATGACTTCACTAATGTGGATATAGCTCACTAATCGGTATAGTGACTCACGACTAGTCAAAGTCCACTAATTAAAATGGATGAGGCCCACTAGTCTTAATTGTCCTATTAATTTGGCCATAACTTACTTAACCTTAAGTGGCTTATAAATTTTCTTTCTTTTAAGGTTCTATTTGGGAACCCTTGATACCCTCGTGGTACCCGCTTAATGGTAGTATTGTATCCAACCCCTACTCGCTTAATGGTCGGTTGGTATTGTCCCGCTTTCCTTTGTTTTTAAATCCCTATAATTCTCTTTATTTGTGTCCAACTTTTATTGTCCATGTGTTTGGTGTTTGGAATTGCTACCATGTTTATGGTTGGTGCCTTGGTCACTTCATGTGCTTGCCGTTAGTGTAGCCCTCGGTGTTTTAATCTTTAATGTTGCAGTCTTCGGTGTTGTCTTTGACATTGTTGTCGTTAGTTGTGAATCCTTTAATTTGCTCATACGTGTTAATGTTGGAGGTGTTCTTTGTGGTGTTAATAACTCCCTCATTGTTGGTATCCCATGTGGCTTCCAACAATGCTATGTCGAGTTTTATCGCAACTACTATATATCCCAATCATTTATATATCTATTCATGAGAGTGCCACGTCATTTGAAAGATACTATGTAAAGTCTACAAAAATAAGAAAATTTCACCTTCCTTATTATATTGTACTTCCTAATTTCTTTCCTCCTAATTAAATATTCTTCTCTCTTCTTTATGCCTTATGTGGGTTTGCCCTCACCCTCATATACATTGTGCTTGTTGAAGCTTATTGAGTTCCAAGATTATGGTTAGGTGTTGGAAAGGGAAAATCGAGTCATGCATGAAACATGAAATCATTGAGAAATGTCAAAACACATGCAATAATGGTTAACACAAGAAAAACTCATGGTTATAGTCATCAAACCTATGTATTGAGCACGGTAGGGCCAACATGCTCAAACTCATGTCGGATTGCATGACGCTGGTTTTTCTCTTCTTTTCTTTCATCATATCTATGACCATAAGGTGAACTTACTATCAAAGGCCACGAGAACTTGATATTCAATATAAGTGGTATTTGTTGAACTAAACAATTTAGTCATTTTCCCAACCTTCCTTGCCTACTAGCCCTTGGTAATTTCTTCTTCTACATTCACTACTCCAATTTGATTTCTTAAACTTACATGCCCCAATCCCCGCCCCCAACTAGTGGCATAAGTTAGGGTGGGTTTGCATTAGGATGTTAGGTCCATGAAAAATGAGGTAAAACACACTCTTGAACAAACTTTACTTTCACACTCAAGCTTTTTAGGATTGGGTTCTCAAGTTATGAGGAGTGGTTTCTTGAGTGTCGATTGTCGAGATTTGACAAGAAAACAATACCACATTATGAGTGTATTCATGCAAAGAGGGATGTCCTTATTGGACAAAAATACATAGTAAGAGATTGCGAGCTTGTTAGCTCATCATGTGTTGGAGCCTATTTTGGAAGTTGGGTGAAATTCCTTGGACCTCCTCTTGCCTTCACAAATACTTAGAGAAAATTTGAGAATCTAAATAGGGTTTACACATGTGATCCACCATCCTAAATCTTGGATTTGCTTATGCAAGGTTAGTTTGGCCCACTTATTCTAGTAGGAAAAGAGAGAAAAAGAAAAACCAACATCATGTAATCCAATGTGAAATTGAGCCCATTTACCTTACCTTGCTCAAGAATCCTCTTGGTGCAAGGTGGGGTTTAATGCCTACCTTGTAGTGGGTGGGCTCTTGTTTGTAACTCATTCTAGTATGATAAGCTAGAAAGTTGTTTTTCATAGCCCGACACCATTCTTTAAGCATGGTAATTCAAGCCTTGAGAAACTTGGGATGACTTTATGGATGAGCTCTCAACTTCACATATTACCCAACTCACCTTGAGATCGATGCCAAGACTTTGCGCGTAACTCTGTAAACACCACTTCATACTTTCATATATTGGACCCGAACCCCTTAGTGTAAATTCCTTGGGTCTAAGTTTTTGCTCTCGACCAATAGGATCACTCACATTTTGAAAGTTTATGTGATCTTGGACCTAGTGTAGACATGCTCTTACATGAATTGAGGGGTAAGGTAAGTGGGTCTTACACAAACATTTTTTCTCTTTTTCTCTCTTTGCACCCACTTCCTCTTAGGATATGAAACACACAAATAGTGTGAGATAATTAACAAATCCAATTTGTTGGTTTGTTTGTAGGACATAGACTATGCATCGACTTCTATGTTTCAAGAGCAAATTTCCTAACCACTTTGCGTTCACACTTGGACATTACTTGTTCAAGCTATTTGTGGTCCAATTTATTTAACGTGGATGGTGGAAGCTTGCATGTTTTAACAACTAATCAACTAATTCAACTATTAGTTAACTGGTTGCCTTTCATAATTATATTTGTTTGCGATTTGACCTGCCAAAAAATGTAATTAACTATAGTTGTTTTAAAACCTCGTTAACTACAATGTTATATATATATATATATAGATACATACATACATACATAGTTAACTATAGTTATTCCCAAAAAATGTATTGAAAAAAAATTCAATTGACTATAGTTGGTTATAGGTATAGTAAATAGCCATGGAGTGGCATGAGCAAAGGACATAGCCTCACGGTTCTACTGTTTTCTTGTTTCGGTAGCCACTTTCCTCATAATTTTTAGAGCTCGTATGAACATCATGTTCACTACCAAAGTGATGGTTCTATGAGTTTAGTTCATGAATGACCTCTATAGGTTAACCCCCCTCCCCCCAATTATGTTGACTTTTGTATCCATAATGGTTAACAAGTTTTGAACAAGTTATCCAATCTCTTTTCAAAACATGTCTTTTTGGTGTCGGTTATTTAGATTCACACCCAACCATCACCACTCAACTACAAGTGTCCATTTGAGATCAAAAACAGAATTAGACACATCAACCTTACTTACATACTGAAACTAAACTTAGAAATAGAAATATATGTTTAAGATTTAAAAAATAAACAACCAAAGTAGACACATCTACCTTACTTACATTTTGAAACTAAGCTTAGAAATATAAGTGTCCGTTTAAGATCAAAAACCCTAGTTAGGCGCATCTGCCTTCCTTTACATATTGACACTAAATTAATTAAGCTAAGAGTGTGGCATTCATGCAAGTAGATAGAGCTTGACAGTGTGATTCGGGCATGCAAAAACATTTCACGGGGGGGGGGCAGCGTTGTCCGGGCAGCGGAGAAAGTGGGCAGCCAGGGGGGTGGACGCCGGGTGACCCTGATAATGATCGGGTGACCCTGACATTGACCGGGTGACCCCTCGCATGGCGCCACAAAGCCCGTGGTAGCTAGGGGAGGGGGGAGTTCTGTGCCATCAAAACTAAACAACAGGCTCTTTCCACCTTCTTACAGGCTTGCTTCGGGAACGCGCGTTCCCCGTGAGTTCCCAATGCTCCCCTTTGAGCCAAGTGGGTGGGCACTTTGGTTTTTGTGGTTGTAAGTAAGCCCAATCTGTTCCCGGCCGGGGTCCAATCACCATGTAGGGTTTGCCAACTTATGCCTTGGCCTCGCAACTTGGAGACAAAAAATGCATAATAAATTGGAGGATCAAGTCGAACAAACAAACAAACAAACGGAAACCCCCCCCCCCTCCTCCCTCTCCCCTCGTTCACACCCCCGGTTTCATATGAGCCTCGAAATATCTCGGAGATTCTTTGGAAATAAACTTTGTTGGAGCATTAAACTAATCACAATCTAATGCATTAGCTTAGATCGAGGGGAACGAAATGCCGAAAACATCGTGGGAATCATCATCTTTAGTTGGTTGGTTCATAAGTCACTCCTCGTGATTGGTCGGCGGTAGATTAGGTTCAAAGTGTTGGAACATCTCTTTAGCTCGGTTTTTAGTAGAATAATGGAAGATGTAGGATCTCCATTCGGTTTCCGCCTAATAACACATGGAGCCTAAATAGAAGAAGAGAAGGCGTGAGCTTGGGTTGGGTGGTTTTTAGAACTTAAGAAAACAATGCTCACAATGTCACTGTAGCTATCGAGCAGCTTGGCCACCTTTCTGCTTGATAAACTAATTACAGTGCGCAAGTAAGTTAGGTAGCCTAAAAAACAATTGGGTAGAATAAAATTGGGTAGATTAGAAAAGTAATTTAAAATAAGTTAGACGGTCATCTAGCTCATTTCTATAATTTTTGGATGGTTTTCCTAATTTCATCTATGGCGACTACAATAAAGCTAAACACTTCCCTTAACCAACATTCCTTACTCTAAAGTTTGTATGTTACTTGTATGTCATCTGGTGAAGTTATTTGATGTTGCTTTGTTGGGTTTCAGTGAATGTCACTTGCATTACTGTGATTTTAGGCACTCTTTCAAAGTTTGATTTTTTTTTAAACAGTCAACGAAATTAGTTTCCCAGCTATTTAGGCACCTTTAAAATTAATTATTTTTTTGCCCAAGTTGCTAGAGAGCTACAGTATGCACACATCACTCATCAACATTTAAATTTTATTTATTTTCGAATGAAAAAATCAGGTGTTGACCCTATGACTTATAAATCATTTTTTTTATGAGTAGAAGATTGACCACATTAAAAGAAAGTAAAAATACATCGCCGAGGGAAGGAAAAGGGGAATGGGGGGGAAAACTAGGCGACCGATAGGTAGACTTGAGTCACCAAAGCCGGAGGACCTCTAGTCCACTTGTAGTACCAATGAGCTCCCCAACACAACAAATGTTGTCAAAACTCTCTCAAGGATGTTGGGTTAAGCAATAAACTCGTATTTAAGTAAATATGGACATATAATCAAAATCTTGACAATTTGGTCACTTCATTTCTATGGGTGGGCATATTGATGCACCTCTAATACACCTAAATAACACAAGAGATATGTGAATCCTTAATGAATACTTGAAGTTATGTTAATTAAATATGATGGAAAAAAAACAACACACACACACACACACACACACACACACACACACACACATCTATATAGATGTTGAATACATCATTAATTTAATTTTAAATAATGGGAATACAATTTAAAGAACTCACTAGAATATTATCATAAAAAACTATGAACATTCTATCGGAGGATCCCACCATACTCTCATATTGAAGTATCTTATTATATAAAAAAATGGACTCAAATTTAGTCCAATTTACTTAAATATTAGTTATTAGGAGGCGTTTTCCAATGCTCATAGAGTGCTATGTGACATTTAGACTTGCCATACTCAATGAGGGCAACCTAAACCACTTTATAAACCCTCCAAAGAGTCCACTTGTCCTTGCGAAAGATCTTGTCTTTCCAAAGGCTCCATGGCACGACACTACGAAGGGCAAAGCCACTACTTACTAATTTTCCTCATATGGAAATAATTTTATTAATAATATATTGCATCGTAGAGAAATAAGCCCATGAAACCATTAGATGAGATAGAGCAAACATGGATGACTTATACCTATGTCACAAGTTCAACCTTGAAAAGCTTTTAAGGCCCGATTTGGGCCTCTCATACACTCTATATTTTGAATATGTAGAACATGATAGCTTGTTGTCTTGGAAAGTAACACTTCTTGACATCCACATAACGTAATTTGGAACAAATTTTATGAAGATTGGATACTATTCAGTTAAAGAGAGAATACACAATTAACATGAACATGCTAAAAGCGTTAAGGGATTAGTATGCCCAAACATCCTAGTAATGTAGCTTATCCTAATAGAGTTTCGTAGAAGAGCAAAGTGAATCAAACCCTCCTATGACATTAGACATATGTTTTGGCTTGTCTTGCTCATACTTAGTGATGTTTAGTCCCCCCTCTTTTTCCACAAGATCAAGGATATCAACATATAGACTACTATATCATATGCACTCTCTCACTTTAATGAATTAACCTTGTCCTCCCCACAAGCATGTAATTATAATCTCACAAGCATTTTGGTTTCCTAATGTTTAAAATAAATTATAGCTCATTTGATGGAACGTCATGGGATTTGAGCAAGGATGGCTTATGCACCCTTCATCCAAAATCTCATTCATTATACAACCAACTTGACAATGACACCTACTAAGTTGCTCATCCACGCGGAGAACACTTCCAATAGCTTCAAGGCATGTTTTTACCAACGCATGTGGCATTGCACCCATAACCTCCACACTAAGTCTACAAGCACATTGATTATATTCCTTAATCAAGTTGAGTCGGGGTGTGATGTACCTGAATGGTACCTTAAATGAGAGATTGATCGATTGGTTATTGAAGAACAATGACCAACCATATTTTGGTGTACTTAGCATGTGAGCATATGGTGATTGAAGTCAAACAACTCAAGAAGAAGAAACCGGTTACACGATCCATGAATGACTTGTGCACAAGGACTAGACAACCCATGAATGAAATGTGCACAAAGGCCAGACAACCCGTGAACAAAAATTTGTGCATTGGACATCTTCCAAGAAAAACCTTTATGTAGGAGTTAGGGAACTCGAAATGGGAGTTAGACATCTTTGTGTTGGAGTTCGACAACTCACGATGGATGAATGATATTGAATAGAGTTAGACAATTCCCCGTGGATGGATGATTAAAGGTGGAATTAGACAATTCCAATCAGAAGAGTGGATTTAACCAAAAGATTAAAGAATTGATTTCTAAATGACCGAATATAAAAGACTCATATTATAATCATATATACATATACATATACATATACACATACACATACACATATACATATACATATACATATGGACAATAAAATCTTACTATATTGGACAATAAAATTCAAGTGGCTTAGGCATAAGGAAAAACTCGGGGGAGGAGAGAGGATGATTTTGTCTCTCTCCTATGGTCAGGTGGTTTGAGCTTACAACCATTCATAATATCGTTGTTCAAGTGAGAAGCTTTTGTAATGTACCAAAGTTTGCAAGTTTAGGTTTATTGTATCTCGTGCAAATTAGTGTTGTATTTATTTATGTGTAATAGAGCATAGAATCTACCCCCAAACGAGGCACTTGCCTGAGGGCAAAGACACTCTTCGTTCATGCTAGCCCCCTTAGAAAGCCATGGCTTATGTGGTACAGTGATTGGGGAGATTTTGGGCATAATCGGTTGAGATCATAGTGTTTGCAAGTGCAACCGGTTATATGTTATTGGGGTATATTCTATCAATTGGGATATATTCTATAAATTCCTCTTAAATGATCGGTAATTTTCCTGAAGTCTCAAACTTCAACCGGTTATTTCTCAAACTCAACCGGTTTATCTGTAACTAACTGCCGGTTCTCCCCGATCATTGATGTGATATATATATATATATAGTGAGAGAGAGGAACATGACATGATGGATGTGTCATTGCTAATGCACACGTCATCCATCTCTCTTCTTAATGGTTATGAAGTCCATGAGGTGGCGAGGACTTTTTCTTTTGGTAGGCAAGGTTGAATCTCCGATGGGACGGACCCAAAGCAAATTCACACCTTTTTGTGTGCCCATATCAAATCTCACCTTCCACCACTTATTCCTCTTTGCTTTCTTCCCTTCCCTTTAGAGCGCCGAAGGTGATGTCCGATCCACACGGTCCCAAGTTCCCAACCAATACAAAGACAATTCGTGGCTCCCCAAGGAGTAAATACGTAATGTCAAACCAACACAACACACGGGACTATTCGTGAGGACAATTGGTACCTCGGTACCGAAACTATGGCTCACAAGTACAAAGGTACCGAGGTGTTTCAAGTACTACTTCCATGTCCCGTTGTTGTTATTATTACTATCAAGGCCAATGGCTTACGGCTCCCCATGCCATTGCAAACTTTGCACATCTATTGCAGCTTTGGAAGACTTAAGTGAAGTGAAGTACCTGCAGTGTGCGTGTGACTGCTGTGGAAGTCCAACTAACTTAGTTGGATATTGAACAGCCAGGACAGACACCACCCCTTCTTTTAACACTACCATGTCATGTTGCAAGTGAGGGTGGATGCCGCATGAATATATACCATAACCCGTGAAAATAAGGTGATTTTATCGCATTCAAGTTCTGGTCTGACAATTATGAGATAATTTCCCAAGATAGACGATAAGGATTCACGAAGAATGCAAGTTGTTTCATATTTTTCTGCCCTATACAAAAAATGCTACAATTTTTCAAAGTGGGAAGTTGTCCAAACCCCTACTCGTTCACTAGATTTCCCCTACACTGAACACGGTGATCCGCATTTCCATACATAACATCGCCTAAATCGGTTACCTCATGAGTACATTAACACTTGACTCTCATTGGCTACACTAAGTGTACACGCATTGAAGTTGCCGCTGAGCCATGATCGGTTTTAGAAATGGCACTTCACCATTATGACGGCGGTCTAGTGCACGGCTAGGGGGTGGTTAATGGGTTATGGTATTTCTACCTTACTATATGGTGCTAAACCCGCCACTTTCAACACAAAACATGAGACATTATGGAGTAAATGAAACTGGTTTCTAGAAAACCAGTATGAGCAACGACCACGGGATTTTAACGCATCGAAGCATGTCTCAATCAAACTTCGTATGCAAAAGGTGTGAGGGTTTGAAAATTTTACTGGTGAATGACCTAAAACTTAACGTTGAAACATGATGTTAAGATGGTGAACATACTGAGCATCAATGTAAATTTATTGGCCAAATAGTGCAGGTGTTCGACGAAGACGAGGTATCGGGATTTTGTATCGTTTACCTTATTTCAAATGGATAGGTGGTCCCAATTTCCCAACTCATGCAAGATAAACTTTTGTCAAGTTGACTTTCTACTTCACCGTTCCCATATATCTTTCACTTCGTAGGCAAAGTGAATAACCTACGGGTTTGAAACCGAAGGATAAGCCAAACTTTAAGATGTAACATGATGATCACAATAGGACCGAGTGAGCAAATGACCGTTATGTTGGAATATCCTAGCTTATAGCCACTATCCCAAACCATCCTCCTATGAGAAATGATTCATCGCTCGCATGAGAATATTAGTAATCCACTCGTAAGTTCCTTTATGTGTCATGGCAAGTTCGGGAACTTGGAAGGTTTCATACAACTCTTGCTAAGCTTTGTCGCATGGTAAGAGGGACAATATGGATTGTAATTGCAAGCTCGCGATGATGATTATCATATTGTAGGATGAGGCAAACATGATCACAAGGCCCTCCATTCAACTATTTTCAAAGGATATTCGTTCCACCCATCCTACTACTATCGTAGACATGCTACTAACCGTGCAGCACCACTTACCGTGCATGTCACGATACTCCACCATGCCACTTACCGTGTACTTATAATCTCGGCCGTCAAATTATATCACATGCAATCTCAACCGTCCGATGTCTCTCAAACTCAATCATGACCGCGCCAATGACCTAAAACATCATTGTCAACTCACACTCATCATGGAGTTTCCTTCAGTCGAATCACATAGCAAGGTGTAGATGTAGCAATTTGATGAAGATGAAAAGAGCAGACCTTGCCAGGGCCAAAAAAGAAGCAAAAATTTCAACAACAACTTGAGAAGAAAATGGCTACACAAGTCAAAAGGACAATATCAAAACCTCATCAATTTCCTATGCCTACAAAGAAGAGGGCAACATTTGTAGCTCCTTTAGTGAAACCTAACATGCACGGTTAGTGAATGGCACATTGATCACACATTGATGCATATAGTTGTGAACTTGATTGTAGAAAGGTTACAACTTTTCAAATACAATTGTCATTTCATTTTACCACAATACTCTCATCTCATTTAGTAATTACAAATTAAAAAAAAAATTAAAAAAGGTTTAACCCACCTTGTGGAAAACCATTTGAAACCCAAATATGCACGGTTAGTAGCATGTCTACGATATCCATGGAAGCATTTCCCTCCATGGAAGGAGATGATAGGGGACTCCAAATCATGGACAAAGGGGCTATGAGAGAGTATAGCTACTCGAACCATGCCAAAGTTTTCAACGTTTGAGTCATTACAAGCATGTGGGTAATGGGCAATTGCACTAGAAACTCGTCCTACATCATTGAAAAGGATCTTTCATCGACACATGGCGGTTGCCTATTACTCATATTTTGGTAGTTTGTGCTTTAGAGGCGTTCCTTGGTAATTCGAGGAGAATAAGAATGATATGCTCTCACTTGAGGCCCTTTCATTCATACAAATACTGTATCAAAAAGATAAGACCGTTTAACACAAAATGACACAAACGATTGTATCACTTCTATACTTGTGCATCCATCATTGGTTAATAAGAATCTTGAGTACAAGTGACCGTGTTATGTTAGAGTACATGTATGAGCTTCGTTGCCTTCTTATCCCAAACCCTAGGGATCACATCATCGCAAGGCTACCTATAAACATTTTGTCCCTAAGCAAGTTTATGACACGATAAGGGACAACGAGTACTCTTAATACAATCTTTTGGTGACATGTAGGCATCAATTGGGTCCATTGCAACTCAAATGCTTCCAACTTCCCCGTCAAAGTTTCCATAAAAAATTCATCTATAATGCAATTGTAGAATATCTTATTGGTTAAATTGTATCTTATATAATATAGCACGAATTGGTTACAACATATCTTATTGGGTGTGTGACTGAGTGGGTGGATATCAACAAAACAAGTGTTTAGAAAAGATAGGACTATGTGCTCAAGATTGGTTATTTATTACATTCATTAGTCAACTTACTTGATAAATACTTATATGATCATTTCAGAAGGAAAAAAAAAAACTCACTTTCATAAATAAATAAATAAATAAATTCATATTAACTCCAAAAATCATGAAAACATGACTATGGTCTTGATTTGACATCATTGCTCATCTTGTGTTAATCACATGCTTGATATCATTAGAGAAGTGGGTGCCTAACTCAAGGTGTATGTTGTAGGCCCATTCACCTGAACATTGTTGTTGTTCATAACCTCCCAACTTACTTTGTGCATGTATGAGGTGTAAAACACATATAAGAGATTGTTAAATCGACCACACCCTACTTAAAACGACCACACAATAGCAAAGCTCTACGAAGACAATAATAAAAGAGGAACAAAGTTGATGCCTTGCTCCTTTTCATGTGTGTAATGAAATTTAAAATTTTGACAGGTCAAGTGACCGTGAAAGGTCATTTTAACGAACTACATGATGGTCAATTTAACAAATCCTTATACACACACACACACACACACACACACATAATTATTCCCAACTAGAAGTTATTTAAAATCAATTCCATATAATGTAATGATATGAATGAACCCTGGGGGGTGCACTCCATTGTCAAGTTGAACACCACGTGCGAACAAAAAAAATCTACTTTTTCTAAGTTGCATCAACAAAATGGGTCACAATTTTACCAACAAAAATTTATGAGTACATATACATGGTATCTATTACATAGTAAAAATTGATAACCAAAATTGATAATTTGTTTTTTCTAGAAAACATACCGTTTCTAACTAGAATGACGCATAATTGAACTAAAAAAATTACTAGAAAAATGGAGATGACTAAAAAATTCAAAAAAAATTCAAAAAGATATTATCAATGGATATGTATATATAGAAAGAATATCATAATTTTAAAAATTATCTATGGCATATAATATAGGGGTAGCAAACTTTGTTCGCACGTGGTTTTCAACTTGACAATGGAGTGACCTCCCTGTGGAATGAACGAATGATGGTGATGATGAAATTGGTTTGAGGAAAAGTTGCTTGGAAAGTCGGGGAACTTTAGAATGAGCCACCGCGGTGGCTTCATGGGGATGGGGTAGTGGGGGAACTTGGAATCCTCCTCCCAAGTCCCGACTAGGCAAAAGGGTAGTGGTGACAATGATGATGTTGTATACAAATGATGGTGTCAATGAATCTTTACAAAGACCTTTCGCGACAACATGGAGCTCTCAAAAGTTGAAAGTTTCTTTGCAACTACGGATAAGTTAGCTCGCCTTCGATTCTCTCTAATGATTTGAACAGGATAGGCCTTTGAGTGCACACCACCCCATAACCATAGCATAACATTAAGAAGAAGAAGAAGAAGAAGAAGAAGAAGAAGCCGGAGTTTGTGGGTTTTCCTAAGACCTATGGTAATTGGGACCTACTTGGCCATTCTTGGAAACCCCATTGCAATTGCTTACGGGAGCACCGTGAAGGAAACGGTGGGTTATAAATTTTTTTTATTTTTTTATAAATGTTTTGCATGATTAGAAATAGGATATTGTTGGTCTTTTAGGGCTTTTAGAGCAGTTTCTCACTCAGAAGAAACACGTGCGAATGCAAGGTAAGTGAGACTATTTAAATGGAGCTTGTATTTGACTATTGTGTGGATCTAAGAATGGACACCCAAAAGACATGTGTTATAAAGAGACTAGACCATGTTCTACGAGTTTGTTAATCATTTTCGACTCAAGAGTCAGTATAATATGGAGGGGATGGTGGGTATATGATTGTGTCGTGACTCCCTGAGTGTATCTTTGTCAATTCGGGACACGTTCATAATTTATTTACGATTGAACTTGGCTTCATCATCTATATTCGTAGATTAGCCAACATTTAGAGTTTGAGATTCATAGTAGTATCTCAAAATGAGCATGGAAAAGTGTTTGTTTAAGACATGTCTACTTTACAACACCAAACCCTTCTTCATACACCACCTCACATTCTCACAAAATTTCATTGTCAATCTATTAACAATAATAAGGTGAATTCTTTTTGGCAAGCTTTCAATTCATGACCCCTACCATGGGATGCAATAAGAACATATCTTGTACTACTTCATTTGATTTGGGTCCCACTAAACTAAATCAAGGTGTAAGGCTCAAATTTTAGGGTCAAACATGTTACAGGTAGAACACCTCGGACCATGCAATATTTCTTTGCATTTTCACCCTCATAATAGGTGTGACAAACTTTTACCCATCCTAGTCTACTACCTAAGTTGCCATGGAGCGTTTCATGCTTCCATATATATTTTTAAAATAAAATAAAATAACCTAGTCCTCAAATTTGACCACATGATAGTCTTGTTACAATGCTTGACACCCATTGACTAAATCTCATGTGGAAATCATAAGTTGTTTGGCATCTAAAGATGAACCAAGAAGCACCTTATGGTAGGAAGTTAGATTGCATGTACACGAGCTTTCAGTGTGGGCTTGTGGACCAAAAGTAGTGGAAGCCCAATGGACTCTTTTAAAGAACTCTTGTGAGATTCACATTTCAGGAAAGTTGTACTAGAAATAAGCTACAAGCACGCCAAAACACAAAGTGCACTCAACATGTGAGATTTTTTTAATTTAAAAAAATCTTTGTAATACAACATGTTTTTCACATTAAAAGGGAGATAAGAGAATAAAAGAAACAACCTTTCAAGAGAATATACCCAAAGTTTTTGATGCCTCCTATATTATATGTGATACAATCACTCGTACACATATACCTACATATACACGTACATACATACATGTAACTCGATAAAGAATTGTAAAGTCTTTGTTTATAATATAGGCAGTGAAGACCTTCACACATATATTGACACAAACATTGTTCATGGTTATAATTAATGTTTGTATCTATCCGTTTGTCAAATGGACTCCTACCTCTTTGTTGTGAATAAGGTTGAATCATTTGATACTATCATTGGCTTGGTTTTGACACCTACTTTTTGACCCAAAGTGAGCAACTATGTACTGTAAAATGAATAGGAATTGAATACTAATGGTGTGATTTTAAGCATAAAACAAAACACAACTCATTGGTCAAGAGAGACAACAAGTCGAGAACCAATTGATGTTGGAAACAAGTTGCTTCAAAAGGAGCCATGCAACACTCTTGGTTGAAAGTAAATATTGACTTTTATTGATCAAATCTAAGTCACACCATGTCAAGATTTCATAAACTCAATTGCAATAACCTCCTCATAAATGTATTTATTTATTTACTTATTAAAAAGTTGTGATTTTCTTTAATAAGTTTAGGGTTGTAGATGCTCCGGGTTTCAATTATAGGCACTTCTACCTTTATTCCCAGAGCATGAGAAATAAGTTCTACAAGATATTTAAGAGAGCTTATTAACTACATGATAGTTTGCACGCGTTTCATACAAAATGCGTCATCTAAATGCATGCATATTAGGGATCCCATAGTACATGTGTTAAGTAGGCCCCATCAAATGGACCCTATTCCCTTGTTGTGAAATTTATTGGACTCATGTTGAAGTGTTTCCCCCTCTCGTAGACAATTTCATTCGAGTGTGGTAAGAAGTAATTATCATCGCTTCAAGTTTCACACTATACCACACAAAACTCGAGCCTCAAGTTCACTAAATTCACTGAATTCACATTATGTCGAGATTGCAACCCCAATATTGTCACTAAATGGAAAATAAAATAAAATATCAATCCCTAGTAGATACACTAGAAGATGCCAATGGCATGTAACACTCACTATCCTCAAAACATGCATACAAAGCGAATCCACACAATTTACATCACCAACATTTTTGAACAATGTTACATCCCTTTAATGCCCATGCATGCATGCATGCAACAAATACACATGGTAGCTATAAAATACCTCCCTACTCATGCTCAACACCATCAATGTATTTAGTTTTATTGTGTTTAAAACAAATTTCAAACAATTATTTATTCAATATCACCTACTTGCACATCACTTGCACTACCTTCTAAAATATGCAGTCTTCTCTTATAATTGTTTTTGTCATCATAAAATTGTGTGGCTTTGTGAATCAATATGTTTTAAAAATGTCCATGAATCTTTTCTTCACAAAATTCAAAGTTAGTGTATAGTTTTGAATGACTCTCACTTAATCATGGGCAAAGATTAGCTCTCTCTCTCTCTCTCTCTCTCTCTCTCTCTCTCTCTCTGAACAAATCAGTTCACCTTTTATGAGTACAAACAAATCTCACACCAAGCCCAAAGGAAGTCAATGTAAATGTTGATAATTTCAACATGATTAATTGCATGCTCATTCTAATTATTGGTCAATTTACTTTGGTTATTTGATTACATTTTCTTTAACGCCCATTGGTGTGCATATATTCTTATTAACAATATAGCTATAGATATGGATCTTCATGAACAATTTACTACAATTCATATTATAATATTACTAAGCCTATATCACAAGGTCAACTTTTCTAAAAGAGGGAGCGTATGTACCTTGTGAGTATCATTCCATGAATCAAGTGATGCAAATCTTGTTAGCATTGCCGTTGACATGCACCGTTAGTGCTAGGCCCCATGCAATTGGCAAACATGTTTGAAGTTAAATTATGAATTATGTTTTGTGACAACTCACATGTATGTTCACCCTTGCAAAGTGAAAAAAAAATCTTTAGGTTGAGTTGAAATGGACAAGTCTTCTCCTAATGCAGTTGGTGCACATGAAGGCACCTTTGCTTAAAAATGAGCGATGTCACACCTCTCTCTCTCTCTCTCTCTCTCTGGATGGCTTAGATGAGTCCATGGGACTTGACCCTTAGTTCATGAGATTGATTGCTCCACATGGAGACACATTGCGTAGAAACATATAACGTCACTCGTTTTTTTGATGACAATAAACCCATATGTAAGCCCCTTGACAAATGGATGGTGCGGATATGTCCATGGCATTTGACTCTTATTATGTTATGTGGGCCGTACATGGTCACTCTTCTTTATCAAACACCTACATTTGACTGGCATATACAAAGGTTCGTACTTAGAGAACAAGCACCGAAAAGACACGCATTACGATGAGATTGAACTATGTCCTCATAACGAAGACATTGTTCTAAGTTAGATAGTGAACACAAATGAGAGGGCCTATGTGCTCACTCAAAAGAGAGAGAACAAATCAATTTAACCTCCTACAACATCTAGATCCCATCTATGATTTTGAAACTATAAATTAAAATTTGCGTGATCTACAACATCAATTGGATGAGATGGATCCCAATGCATCCCACAATAAGAATTGTTTGTGGAGTTGGAATTTTCCACAATAGGGCCACACACCATACCCACAACCAACACTAGGTACGTACCACTGCCATATGTTTGAAATCCCCAAATGTATGATTGTGGTACATAATGTTGGTTTTAGGTTTGTTGTCGGTTTTGGGTAGATGTACCTTAATAAGGTATGTGGACCTTATGTGGTCACCCCTCTTGATCGCTCACCTATATTTGAGTGGTACATGACATGACTTGTTGTTAACAACAAACACCAAAAAAAACACGTGTTATGATGAGATTGGACTATGTGCTTAGAATATAGGTCCACCATTATAGGTTCAATAGTTGACAAAATTGAGAGGGTTTGTGCGACCATTTAAAGAGAGACGGAATCTTTGTTTTGACCTCAACTTGTTTATTGCAATTGTGTTTATTGAAACATTAAATATCAATCTTCTCGATTTGCAGTTGTTAACTGAAGGGAACGATTCATGATCCATCTCAACATAAATGCAAGTGGAGTTGGATGTGCACATGTTGGGCCACACACCTTAGGATGGGTTTGTGCCATGGTCCAACACCAAAGAAACACCAAAATCAAGTGATCTTATAATTGGTTGAGAGCAAAATTATAGACCCAATTAGTTTACACTAGGGTTAGACTCCACAATGTGAAAAAAAACAAAGTAGTGGTTTTGTGACACACTTTCCTGCCAAATTCTTGTTGGTCTCGACTCCAAAAATAATCCTATTGGCAGGTAGAGAAATCTTTCTCCAAGATTGGGCCCGAGCTTTAGTCCAAAAGTAGGGGTCCATTGAAGGGTGTTTTGGGCCCTGGACCCTATAGTAAACCCACCCTTAAAACTTGAATATCTATGAAAGCCAATTTGGGCATGTCACACATACGGTATCTTTATTGTGATGTGATTTTTTGGTAGATAGTGATAGCTTGTTGTCTTGCAACAATGTTTTCCTTGAGACCCAAACAAAATAGCTTGAAAAGTGGTTGATGAAGATTTCATACCATCCAATACAAAGAGAAAGTACACAATGCATAAGAGCATGCTAAAAGCTTTTAACCCCGAAGCATCCAAGAGGCCCTATGTAGGCCTTCACACACAAAAACATGTATTCGAGCTACTTTCACTTTTAGTCCAAATTGGTTAAACAATTTTATTGTTGCTAAAGATTTAAGTTCAATTACATAGCATGGTTGACTTGATGTTAATATATACTTGATGTTTTAATCACCAATGTCACATATGAGTCAATATTTCTTTTAACGTTGCCATAAGACAATATACTATAAAAACTTCCAAATCTATAATGTTCATAAAGAATGGTTTTATGACTTGGTCATGCATGTAAATTTGTGTATTCAAGTCGTACATTGAGCCCTTGGTTCTTCAAGGGTTAAGGTAGACGTGCCCAAGTCAATTACTTATCTTAATTGTGCACCTATTTTTGCATAAAATGTGGTTAGGCATGGTTCCAAGAACGGATACCAAAGAGACACGCGTTTAAAAAAGATTGGATTGTGTATAAACAACGATAACCTCTCTCGGCTCAAATGGGAGGATCTACATGACCATTTAACGAGCACGAGACTCTTCACTTTGACAACGAATACACAAGCTCCATAAATTACAAAAAGAGGAAGCTATGGCCTCGATTTGGATTGGCTAACTATCTTGTACTAACCTGCGTGCTTCCATATCCTAGGAGAAAGTGGGCTACATTGATTGTCCTAATTAGCGCATGCTAATATTTGGAGTTACGCAGTGCAATAACTTTTCACTCATGATTTCAATTTCAAACGGAAGTTCAACAAGAAAACGGTAGAACCGTGAGGCTTTGTTCTTTATTATGAAAGATTACAATTGTAGTTGTCCACTTTGCTCATGCCAATTTATGGCTATTCACTATACCAAACCTTTCTTGGATTTTGTGCACCTTCTTCTCAAATACGGGTCAAAAATTGAAGCTACTCATTTATCACCCGAGATTTTTAAAATAAATAATCGAGAACTGCCAAAATAACTATAGGGAACTAGATTTCTTTCAATGCATTTTAGGTAGCACTTATATATATAAACTATAGTTAACATCCACATTACATAAAGTGGACCAAAAATAACAAGAACAAGTAACGTCCAAGTGTGAACACAAAGTGGTTAGGAAATTTGCTCTTGAAACGAAGAAGTTGATGCATAGTCTCTGTCCTACAGACAAAGCCAACAAGAAAACAATAGAACTGTGAGACTTTATCCTTCACTATGAAAGACTATAATTGGAGTTGTCCACTTTGCTCATGCCAATCCATGGTTATTTACTATGCCTATAACCAAACCTTTATTGGATTTTGTGCACCTTCTTCTCAAATGCGGGTCAAGGATTGAAGCTACTCATTTATCACCCAATTTAAAAAAAATAACTAATCAACATCTACCAAAACAACTATAATTAACTATAATTTTTCAATACATTTTAGCGAGCAACTATAGTTAACTATATATATAGTATATATATACAAAAAACTATAGTTAACATCCACATCAAAGAAACTGGACCCAAAATAGCGGGAACAAGCAATGTCCAACTGTGAACACAAAGTGGTTAAGAAATTTTCTCTTGAAACAAAGAAGTTGATGCGTAGCCTTTGCCTACAGACATAACCAATAAATTATATGGGCATTATAGAATACAAATGACTTTGGTTGGTGCTATATATTACATTCTCATTAAATAGTCATAGCAGTACGCAACTCCGTATGCAACACACACTAATTGGGGTCATCACCGTAGTTGGGGAAAAGTAAGCATGTTAAGAACCATCCATCTTCAGGATTAACTGAATTCCCCCCAGCGTGTGGACGGGGCTCTCCCTGATCGATGCTGCACAGGTGGCCCCCCCACCCCAGAAGAGAGAGAGAGAGAGAGAAAGCTGCAAAGGGCAATGTGCAAGGGGAGGGAGGGGTAGAGAGAAGAGAGAGAGAGAGAGAAGAGGGGGCATGGGCAAGTACCCCCCCAGTCGCTTTAGAAGCGAGTCGGAGGGTAAGGGAGAGCGCTGCTGTTACACACATCCTTCCTTCCCTTCCCTTCCTTAACTTACTTACTACATTCCTACATTGACGTGCGCTTTGAACGATGGGCCACAATTAGTGATGAGAGAAGAGCCGCGGCCTAGGCTTTCGCCCACCACAGGGGCCAGCAGCCGCAGCCGCAGCAGCGGCGTCCCAGCCCAGCCCAGCCCAGCCCCGGCCCGGCCCGGGCCAGACCAACCAGCCCGCCCTCACTCGCTGCCTTCCCACCCCGCCACGGCCAACCAGCCAGCGGCCGCGAGACGGCCTGCCCCAGGCCTCACCGCGGCAGGCCCCGAGGCGCGGGCAGAGCCGGCCCTGGCGGAGGACGGAAGCCTCGCGGGGGCAGGCAGGGCAGCAAGTGAAACCAAGCGGGCGAGCTGAGGGCAGGCAGGGCAGGCGGGGAAACGAGCGCAGGGCAGACACCGGGCAGGGCAGGGAGCGCAAAACCCGAAGAAACGCAAGGGAAGGAAGCAAGGAAGGGCCAAGGGGAGCCCCAGCGCACCTCACCTCTGGCCCCGGGGAGTGGTAATAGAAAACAGGGGGTTCTGGCAAGTCTTCTTTCTCGCAGCAGCTCGCTCTTGCAGCCAGCAGCCTTCTTGAGGCCTCGGGCACCTCGCTCCCCCCTCTTCCTCATTCCTCTTGTCCTCTCGCAGTTAGCGACAGCCAGCAGGAGCGCTGAGGTCGGAAAGAGAGGAAGGGAGAGCGGCTCGTTGGTGGTGGGCTGTGTCGTCGTAGGCTGGCTCCTTCGTGTTAGGAAGAAGAGGGGAGAGGAGGGGAAAGGAGTAGGAGTGGGAGGGGGAGGGGAGGGGCCGCCAAGATGGCGGAGAATCACGTGGCCGGGACCAACAACCTGGAAGGGTTGGAGGCTCTCAACAACGAGACGGTCGACTTGGTAAGAGAGGAGGAGGAAAAGGAGATGCGTGAGATGGATAGATGAATGACGCGAATGTCTATTTGTTTTTGTGTGTGGTTATGTGTATTTTGGTGGGAATGGAATGGGATGTGATGAGGTGATCGGCGGGGTGGGAAGGTGGAGGATCGTGGCTGAATTGAGGGATGTGTGGGTCTTGGTGTGCAGGAGCATATTCCTATAGACGAGGTGTTCCAGCAGTTGAGATGTAACAAGGAGGGGTTGACTGACGAAGAGGGCGAGGCTCGCCTTAAAATCTTCGGTCACAACAAGCTGGAGGAGAAATCGGTGCGTTGG
The DNA here is from genome assembly GCA_950295325.1 of Polytrichum commune. Classification (NCBI taxonomy): domain Eukaryota; kingdom Viridiplantae; phylum Streptophyta; class Polytrichopsida; order Polytrichales; family Polytrichaceae; genus Polytrichum; species Polytrichum commune. The sequence continues at coordinate 24,592,165 of OX485807.1, read as the reverse complement.
GGGTTTTGGTGTTTTGTTTCTTTTTTTATGGTGGATTTCTGCAGCTCGGAATCTTAAGGATGGGTTTAGAGTGCTTGTGAATTCCTTGGGTTATGGTATGGTCTTGGGAATTCGCATGTGTGTGGGGCTAATGGGGTTTTGGTGGTGGGGTTGGAATTCTTTGTTGTTTCGCAGGAGAGCAAGTTTCTCAAGTTTCTCGGGTTCATGTGGAACCCTCTGTCATGGGTGATGGAGGCTGCAGCGTTGATGGCAATTGTTCTCGCCAACGGACAGGTGAGCAGGAGGACGATGAAGATAATGTTTATTATTATTTTTTTGTTTGGTTTGGTTTGATTTGGGTTCGGTATAGTTGAGTAATAGTAGGTGAGGTAATCTACAATTATGGTGGAATCCTCGAATCATTACAGTTCTGGACAATGAATGACGTCATGTGCCTTTTTTCTGTGTGGGATGTAGGGGCTGCCACCTGACTGGCAGGATTTTCTGGGAATCATCGTTTTGTTGGTGATCAATTCAACTATCAGTTTCATTGAGGAAAACAATGCTGGCAATGCCGCTGCCGCTCTGATGGCTCGGTTGGCACCTAAAACTAAGGTTTGTCTATCAGTGATTCTCCTTTACTTTTACAACAATAGCATGCACGGGATTTCGTGTCCCGAAGTTGATGAAAAAGTGGTAGTTTTGGTGTTGTGTTCTGGGAATGCGCCACGAGGATACTTGAGAGTCTTGCTGGCCCTTCTCTTCTTCCCTCAAATGGGATGCGTTTTAGCTGCATGCAATCACTAAACTTTGGAGCAATTTTCGGCAGGTGTTGCGAGGGGGCCAATGGGGTGAGCGAGATGCAGTCATTTTGGTGCCTGGTGATATCATTAGCATCAAGCTCGGTGACATCATTCCTGCCGATGCACGTCTTCTGGAAGGAGATCCTTTAAAGATTGATCAGGTTTGCAACTCTCTAGTCTCTTTAAAGACCCTTCATTGCTGTTTGCCTAGGGACTTAATTTTCCTTGGTCGAGTTGCTGTGTGTGTGTGTGTCTCTTAAATAGAACCTTTCTATGGTTTAGGTGGGTTGTGCGATTTTGTGGAGTTGCAATGCCCCGTCATTTTTTGTGGACACAAGAGTTGGAAGGTTCCTGAATGCACTTGGTTGGTTGGTTGGTTGTGCCTGCAGTCAGCTCTAACCGGAGAGTCTATGCCGGCCACTAAGAAGCCCGGAGATGAAGTGTTCTCAGGGTCAACCTGCAAACAGGGTGAGATTGAAGCTGTCGTTATTGCTACTGGTGTGCACACCTTTTTCGGTAAGGCTGCACATTTGGTGGACTCCACCAACAATGTGGGCCATTTCCAAAAGGTAAGGCAGTCAGTTGTTCCTCATTGTCTCCTCTTCAGATAGGATCCCTAGTTGGGCAGCGGGCCCAATTGTTGTCATCTATGAGTGCATGTAATCAAGGAAATATTTGTGCACTTCATATTTCAATTTAGTGCTTATTTTTGAACGGATTCATGTTTCCCTGGATTGGTTGGTTGGTTGGTTGGTTGTTCGCCTCCGTCTTGAGCTCAGGTCAATCTACTTGTGATTTTGGAATCCAGGTGTTGACTGCAATCGGAAACTTCTGTATTGTCTCCATTGCCATTGGAATCGTCATCGAGATCATCGTGATGTACCCCATTCAGAAGCGCAAGTACCGTGATGGAATTGACAATCTGTTGGTGTTGCTTATCGGAGGCATTCCTATTGCCATGCCAACTGTGCTCTCTGTCACAATGGCTATTGGTTCCCATCGTCTGTCACAGCAGGTATTCCTCTGTTATATTTCAATAGTGTCAATTGGGTCCACTAGCCGATTGTGGCCCTATGACTCTAGTATTATAATCAAAGATGCAGGTGAAGGTTACAAGTACAGGATAGAACATAGTTATGTCCGATATACTAGAAGAATTGGAAGTTTGCCTTAATGGGTTTTGTTACCAGTGTACTTGAACTTGTTAACGTTGGCAAGGAGTTGCCTGCAATTGCTTATTTGTACAGGTATGGAAGAAATTATGGAGGATTCTAGTTATCTTTGTGGTGTTTGTATCCGAGCACGTTGCTCTAAGTATTAATGTAGGTTGCGTGCACAAATTGTATTGTAGGGTGCCATCACCAAGCGTATGACTGCTATTGAGGAGATGGCAGGCATGGATGTGCTTTGCAGTGATAAGACCGGAACTCTAACTTTGAACAAGTTGACTGTTGACAAGAATCTGGTTGAGGTACTGCTTAATGTGCTCCACACCGCAATGCCGTTGTTCTTTTCCTTCGCTCAGAAGTGCTAATTCAAGTTTTGCATACACAATCCTGGATCAGAACAGCCTCGCCAACTTCCGGTTGTAACGTGCACCTTTTTCAAAATATTGCAGGTATTTTCCAAGGGCGTTGACAAGGAGATGGTGTGCTTATTGGCTGCCAGGGCTTCTAGAACGGAGAATCAGGATGCTATTGACGCAGCAATTGTTGGAGTCCTAGCTGACCCTAAGGAGGTACTGCATATGTTGCTGTAAAGAGTTTTGAATGTCCTTTGGGTATTATGTGGTACTCATGATTGCAGTATATTCGTTGGTGGTGGCCGGGATAGTGGAAGTACTTATGTCAAAATAGCTTCTAACATTAATGTGGCATTCCAGGCTCGTGCAAATGTTAAAGAGATTCACTTCCTTCCCTTCAACCCAGTTGATAAGCGAACTGCTATTACCTATATCGACAGTGAGGATGGAAAATGGTACCGGGCCAGTAAGGGAGCTCCTGAGCAGATCTTGGATCTGGCACACAACAAGGAAGAGATTGCTGCACGAGTGCACTCGATCATCGATAAGTTTGCTGAGCGAGGGCTACGATCACTGGCTGTTGCCAGGCAGGCAAGTTTGAGTTTCTCTACTATTATTTGCATTTGTCTCCTAGAAGTTAGATTCTCGTCTAAAGCTGAGATGGGATGATTGGCATATTGATCAGCAGATGCCTGACATAATTGATATTGAAACTACAGGAAGTCCCAGAGCAGTCTAAGGAAAGTGCCGGCGATCCATGGCAATTTCTTGGGTTGATGCCCCTCTTTGATCCTCCACGACATGACAGTGCCGAGACTATTCGGAGGGCTTTGAACCTAGGAGTTAGTGTTAAGATGATTACAGGTAAGGAAAATGTCCACATTTAAAGTGCCCCCCATCCTCTGATTGCACTTCGTTGAATGTGGGTGCCACCTTTCCTGGAGCTGAGTAAGTCTAATTCGCGTTCTGGGATTTTTCATCACAGGTGACCAACTGGCAATCGGAAAGGAGACAGGTCGAAGATTGGGAATGGGCACAAACATGTACCCCTCATCATCCTTACTTGGAGCACACAAAGACGAAAGCATTGCAGCCTTGCCTGTAGACGAGCTGATTGAGAAGGCCGATGGATTTGCAGGAGTCTTCCCAGGTAACAAAGGCGTCCTTACGAGAATTTGGATGTGAACTTGCTTGGGACGATGGACCCGTATTCATTACCTGTTTTGAGGGCATCTCAAATCTATGAATCCGTTGAGAGAATGTCTTCTAGGAGTGAAGTATGGGATATGGAGGCTACAACAGAGTTTTGATGGGGAGCAATATTTTTGTTATTTGCAGAGCATAAGTACGAAATCGTGAGGAGATTGCAAGAGAAGAAGCACATCGTTGGTATGACTGGAGACGGTGTGAATGATGCTCCTGCTTTGAAGAAGGCGGATATTGGTATTGCAGTGGCAGATGCCACTGATGCTGCACGAAGTGCCTCAGATATTGTGCTTACAGAGCCTGGTCTCAGTGTGATCATCAGTGCTGTGTTGACCAGTCGAGCTATTTTCCAGCGTATGAAGAACTACACGGTTTGCATACTTCAGCCTCACCTTGAGATTAAATTACCAGTTGAGATTTTGTGGTGTTCCAAGTTACTGCCAAGGAAGAGACACATTTTTCTTGAGTATTCTTGATGATCTGTTTCTGGGGTTGTCCTGGGGTTGGTTGTCTTTGCAGATTTACGCCGTTTCTATCACCATCCGTATTGTGGTAAGTGTGAAATCACTATTGCACCTTTGTGTGGTGTACTTGTGAATTAGGCATTTGCAGTGAAGAGAATTTATCTATTGATATTGCCATTGAGTTGCGTCCAAGTATTCAGGTTTAGCTAATATGTGTTTCCTGGAACATTGGTTTGCAGCTTGGTTTCCTCCTATTGGCCTTGATCTGGCAATTCGACTTCTCTCCATTTATGGTTTTGATCATTGCGATTCTTAATGACGGTATGTCTTGGCGCTCTTACAATTCAGCTAACGAAAATAAGAGTCTCTAGGTTACTGAATTTGTACAGGTCTGGTATACTTATTTTCCAGGCAGCTATAAATACTTGTAGGGTGCAATGTGTAAAGAGTGTTCTAGAGTACTGTGCCTTTATGCACAAAAGCAGTAGAATCCTACACCGATATTTACTAAAATGCCTTGTTGGATGACACAGGTACCATCATGACAATATCAAAGGATCGTGTGAAGCCATCTCCCTTGCCAGATAGCTGGAAGCTTAAGGAAATCTTCTCAATCGGTGTTGTGTTGGGTACCTACATGGCATTGATGACAGTGCTCTTCTTCTATCTCATGCACAGCACTACCTTCTTCTCGGTAAATGAAATTTTCTTGGCTTTGTAATTCAGTTTCTTGTTCTCGTCAAAAGTGTGTATGGTATTCAGTGAACTTACCACGTCTACAGTACGATGCCAGTGATTTCTGCACACTTCTAATTTCATTGGTTTCACTGCCTGAAGCATTTATAAGAGCAGTTCTTAAAAGACAGTTTGAGAAATTTACAGGACAAATTTGGAGTACGACACATTGGTGACAGCAATAGCCGACAGACAGCAGCTATTTACTTGCAAGTCAGCATTATCAGTCAGGCACTTATTTTTGTGACACGATCCCGAAGCTGGTCTTTCGTTGAGCGACCTGGTTTTCTACTCATGTTTGCCTTCGTTGCCGCACAAATGGTAAGCTAACACATCTTTTTCTTACTGAAAATTTCAACTAAATATGGCTGATGAATACCACATTATGCATCGACTTGTACCAAGACGCTGTTCCAAACGGATGCTTAGACTTGGTGGAAATGGGTTTGTGTTTGCAGGTTGCTACATTCATTGCAGTCTACGCTGTCTGGGGATTTGCTAGAATCAGAGGTGTTGGATGGGGATGGGCTGGAGTCATCTGGCTGTATAGTATTGTGACATATCTTCCCCTTGACGTCATCAAGTTTGCTGTGCGATACATCCAGAGTGGAAAGGCTTGGGATCTATTGATTGAACGCAAGGTACACATTAATCTTTGAGCCCAGGATTTTTTGGTTACAAATCAATAGAACAAGTGCGAATGCACTTTTTCTTTGTTACAAGAATAATTAAGTTGAGTTTAACCTGATCTGTGTAGAGGTTCTTACCCTGGAAATTGACTAGCGAGATTTTTTTTGTATGTGATGCAGACTGCCTTCACAAGGCAGAAGGACTTTGGAAGGGAAACCCGTGAAGCACAATGGGCCCACGCCCAGCGAACGTTGCACGGACTCCACCCACCAGATTCGAAGGAAGGGACGGCTGCTGGAGGCAGTGGCAACAGAGAGCTTGGTTTCATGGCTGAGCAGGCTAAGAGGAGGGCTGAAATTGCAAAGTAAACACTTAAAAAGCTCCCATTCTACCTATTTTCCTTGTGCTGCAAATTTTTTAAAGGAGATTTGTTCTGTTGGGTCCTAATTCATGGTGATTTTTGTGTTTACTGCAGGTTGAGGGAGCTAAACACGTTGAAGGGGCATGTTGAATCAGTTGTGCGCATGAAAAATTTGGATATTGGCACTATCCAGCAATCATACACTGTATAGAACACAGTGATAGAGTTCTACAATGGTTTGTAGTTTTAGGTGTCTACTAACTTGCTTGTACTTAGCGGCTTGAGCAACCCAAGAGTTGTCAGTGGGGTTGACAGAATGGAAGGGGAGGAGCTTAACCCTCATAAGGGATGGGTTAGTGGGGGAGGAGGGTTAAGCAAGAAGGTAGGTAGAATTTATCTTTATCTTTCAGACTTCTCCCATTTCAGACCTCTTGCCCTTGGAGTTCTCTTCTCTCCCTGGTTTGTAACTCCGTCGCTCTTGCATGGCCCCTTTCCCATGTAATCACAAACTTTTTTCGTCTAACCGGTCTGTGTGTGGAGGGTGGACTTCCAAGGGCTTGATGCTGGGGCTGAGTGACATCATCACATTAATGTGCCATTAGGGAGGACATCATTGGATGGGTGACCATTTCTCCCTTTCAATCTTTGGCTTCAACCTTCCAAATACTAGTCACTTTTCATGACTGGTTAGGTGCAAGCTCCAGCCTGGGGATGAGAAACTTGATATGAGTGGCTAGAATGATGTCATAGAGTGGCAATAATAATATGAGCTTACGGTGGCAGATTTGTCTCTCTTCAGGGAATTCTTACCACTTTGGAAGGGCCATAGAGATAAAGGACATTAGTTAAATCTGTGGGACTCTTTTTTAGAAATTACTGGAGACCTTACAGCAGTAGCTTTTTGCCAAACACTATCCAAAATCCTGCAAGTGAACATGTACTACTCCCATCACATTTATAGAAGACTGGGGACTTAGTAGGGGCCGGGAGTTTTAGAGGACCTCAGAGCTGTAGATTGAGATTGTGATGGGGTTTAGTGTTTGTTAATGCTCCCCCCAGCCTTCACTTCCAGTTGGCTCTTTGATGTACTTCACTTTGATAGCAAAAAAATGAAAATAAAATCTTTGACAAGTTCATTGAAAAACGAGCCTATTTTAGGTTTTTTCTTTTCCAATCTTGCTTTTGTAACATACTTCAAGCTCGTGGTCTTTCAAAGCTTCACAACGAACATGATTAATGAATAACGTAGTTACAATCACATGAGGGTAAATCGACTGTCGGAGTTGGTAAAATTTCCCTACTGGGCACTTCAAACTGTGTCACAAATCCCCACTGTAAAGTGTTTCTGTTGATGTGTCCAGGTTACAATGTGATCAGCAGATGAGGAATGAGAATCTTTCTAGTGTTATCACTGCATCATCCTATCCACGTTTACTCTATTGTAGATTATCTATACCTGAAAGGTTTTCTCATATATGGATATGAAGAGAACTTGAAGTAACCATTGACTTCACCTCAGCAAAAGATCATTGGTGCCTACCGCACTATGAACCAATGCCGGGAAGTTTTGGGGTATAGCTGGTCAAGATCTTAGTTATTCTAAATCCAACCGGTTACATGTTGACATCTTCGAGTTTTGCTTTACTCATTTGAGGTATGTTCTATAGATTCCTCTAAAATGATCGGTAATCCTCCTGAGCTCTCAAACTTTAACCGGTTATTCCTCAAACTCAATTGGCTCATATGTAACTATCAGCTGCTCCTCCCTGAGCAGTGCCATGAACCATAGACTTGCTGTGGAAATTGGATGATATTTAGACTATGCCACTCTTACTTGTATAATGCAGGTGAAAATGAGGCACATGTTGGATTGGAATGTCCTCTAAAGAAGCTTAATAGAGATAAGTTTTCATCACTATTTGAGAACGTAGTTCCAAGGAGCCTCAAGTCCTTCTTTCACATAGACCATCAAGTTGAAATTAGCTTCTATCTCATGAAGGCTACCGTACTCTGCCACTAGAGAGAATTAGTTGTTTTGAAACCATCTTGATGTACTTTCAGTCCTATTAGCCTTTTCGGCTTCCCGGACTTTAAAAATCAATTTCAATGTCATTTCATGACGGGCGGGGGGGAGAGGATTTTGGGCAAAGTGTCAACATCCAAGTGTTTCCTAGTCCAATTGGTTGCATGTTGATATCTTTCAATTTTCTTTTATTGGCTCTGCAGTGAGGGATGGTGTATGAAATGGGCCAAGTTGTGGTAGCCAATTGGCACCGGCCACATATGTATTGTGATTCTCTAATGTTAGTGACTTGCTCTTCAAGTGGAGTCCAATTGTAAGTGAGTGTTGATTTAAAGTGGTCTCTAAAATGAGCCAAAGTTCGGTTTTGGTCGGACAATTGATTGGAATTAGTCACGTGTGTAGGATAGTAATAGGGTAGAGCACTCTTGTGACTCGCCCCTTGATAATTTAAAACACATTCTCTAGATTCCTCTAAAGTGATTGACAAATTTCCTAAAGTCTTGAACTTGAGTTGGTTATATCTCAATCTCAATTGGCTCATGTATAATTAGCAATTGAATCTCCTTGTTTGTAGGTGGGAAGGTGCGCACTCCCCTATTCACCTTCGATGATGCCAATATCTAAACGAGCACTTATTGAGAACAAAAACCTTTGCTTTGATAATGAATAAGATACTCATATGAGCTCCAAAAATTATGATGCAAATGGCTACTGATGTGATTTGAATTTGGTAATCATGTTGCACTAATTGTGTTTCTCATTTCCTACAAAAAGTGGTTGTAGAGAGAAAAATATCCATTTAAGGCACGTCTATGTTGGCTCAAGTATTCTGCAACCGAAGGCAGTGCTAAGTGATTTGTGCCTTGCCTTTCCACTTTGAAATGTATTGAACAGGAAACTCGGTAGTGAATCCCCAAGCAGCACAAAACACAATAAAAGTGAGAACCTGCAAACATAGACCTATTTCCACTGAGTGGAGAGCATCTTGGCAAGGGGACTTTATTGATATGGACACACACATATTATTCTCTTACACATTTTGAGGTTTCGATATTACATAAAGAGTAGCAACTGGTATGTTAGCAATGGTGCTTCTGCTGCTAAAGTCTTAAAGCCACCAACGTCATGGCCACATGACACTTGTGTCTACAGAATACATGAGGCCCATAAATGTAATAAGAATGTGGACAAAAGTTTGCACCGGTTTACTTGTGAGTATAAATTGAAAATCTACACCGCTCATGATGGCAACGATGTCTTGTCTCAAGAATACCGTAGGTGAATAGCTGGTCTGGCACAAAATAGATGGTTGGGGCGAACCACCCTGTACACTGGTTCTTTGGAGGCAAGGGTTTAGGCATCCAACAAAGAACGAGTGTATGGGTTGGTTCGCCCAAATAAAAAAAAGATGCTACATTGATTTGAAAAATCTAAGCACATTAAAATTATCCATAAAGTAAAGCAAGATGAAACCATGGGTTTAATCTTAAACCTTGAGTTTATGAAGATTAACAGAAAGTCACCCAAGTTTTCTGAATGTTGAAGTTATTATATACAAAGAGTGGTGACCAACTATTAAAAATCGGTCATCGAGTTTGTCCTACTAGGATGGACCAAGCTAACCTTGCATAGGCTGATTTAGGATTGAGGAAAGTGGGTCCCATGTGCATACCCGATTTTAGATCTTAAATTTTTCCTAAAAGTTTTTGAGCTGGAAAGAGGAGGTCCCAAAAGGTTCACCCAACTTTCAAAATAGACTCCAGTAGATGATGAGTCAATGAGCTCTTAATAGAAAGTTTTCTCATAGAAGGACCAAACCCATGGTTTCGTCTTTCTTTGGAGGACTTTATGTATAACTCTATTTTTGAACCTACTTTTATTTATCTTTCACATTTTCCAAAATATTTCAGTATCACCAATCTACACAAGATCATCCATGTGCTTGTTTGTAATTGATTGTAGGAAAATAGGTCGAAAAGGAGTACATGTTGTAGTGAAGTTCAATGTGATTCATACTGCGAATAATAGGGGTGAACATGAAAGGGCAAGACTATGAAGGTTTCATCTCATGTTCACATATTCCACATGGATTGTGAACACTACTCCACATTAGTCCACTCTACTTGTACAAAGCAGAGGGCTTTCCTTTCAAAAGCATATAATTCAATCAAACGTACGTTATCATATCAAGCCAATATTGATAAAAGTTCAAGGGAAAAAAGTGTGAATTGTTTTTTATTTTTTTGCTAAATGTTCAACCCACTTTTAACATTTTGATTGATTATCCATCATGAGTGCAATGCAACTTTTGTCCACATTCCTATTACATTTATGTGCCTCAACGGGCCTCAAACATAATTCTTGAGCAGGGTAGGGCCAACGGGCTCAAATTCACGTCAGATGGCCCGACGTTCATTGGTTATGTATTTATTCATGTGCCTCTTGTATCTTGTAGATCACAAATGTCATTGTTGGCTTTTGAGACTTTAGTGGCAGAAGCACCATTGCTAAGATACCAGTTGCTACCCAAAAAGTGTAAGAGAATAATGCGTTTGTGTTCATATCAATGAAACACCCATGCAAAGGCTATAATAGAGCATTAAATATCATGACGAGAACACTTCCTTGCATCGAAAAAGGGGGATTTCATGCAGCAAATTGATTGTTATGTCTCCACTCCCTGTAAAGTGGTGTTGGAGGGAGATACAGTGCCAACACTGGAGATGCTCTTCACCAAGTTCTCAAGTTCTTATATAGCATCTTGGTAGCTTGCTCAAGCTTCGTAAAAACATGGATAGATTTTAAGTTTGGTATTTGAGGAGCCTTGTGGGGCGGAACACCGCAGATGTCTATGGGCAAAATATGAGCATGCACGGGGGAACAAACAGATGGGTACCGGAGCAAGCAAAGGAGTCTAGAAGGCATTACTCCAGACATCATTTCCCTGGCCCCTCTTAAGCTACCTTCTCCTATACAAGAATTAAAAGGGTACGGGGTGGGAAGTGGTCGGTGACATTGCTGTCAATCTTCACTCAAAAGGTATGGTTGCCGTATGGGTTGCAGGTCTCTCAAGGTACAAGCAGGGGGACAACCATGCCACTGGTGCAGAGTTGACTGGAGAACAAAGAAATTCTATGGTCACAAGCCTTACAATTTCCGGAGGTCAGAAATGTGGAAAACAAACAAGGAAACAAGTCTAGCTATGTGTCTCATCAAAATTGCACAGTTACGACACAAGATGAAACACGTGCGTTACAGAAAGTCTGCCGTGGGGACAAGCTAGAGGAGGATCAAGCAATTGCGGAGGCATGCCATGCTAAAACAGAGGGAGGTAGAAATAAATCACCCCTGCCTCTGATGATTTATTTATTTATTTACAAGTAACTTCGCACTTTCAAAGGGGGGGGGGGTATTCCCCAGCTATGGTTGCCCGTATATCAGGATTTGGAGTTGGAATACGGTAACTTTGGCACACCTGGTTTGCGATGATGAAAGCCATGAACATCATAATATCTCGTGGCTCGGCATTAGCTCGGAATTGCAGCAAAGCGCGCTGCATGGAACAAGTAGTCCTGGTAAAGTTTCAGTTTCTCCCTGGTTACAACCTGTCCTGTACATATGCACTGATCTTCTGCAAGGGGGAAACTTAGTCTGCAAAACCTGGCCGATGAAGGCATCGCTCAAATTGCATCACTGTTACAAGCTGTGATGATGTTGGCTCATGTCTGGTTTGCAACTAACTGAGATTGTGCTGCCCGTGCTTGTCTGCTTGTAAACTAAGTAGGAAGTAACAGTTTCTAGGCAGTCAACTCAATGTCAGCAAACCGACTCAGAGCATGGTCTTGCGGTGTGCTAACCAGGAACTTCCCAAAGGAAGTGATCTGGTTGTAATCTTCTGTTGGCTCAAAATCAGGGGCCTTGACGCTCGAGTCTTCCGATTGACGATCAAATTCAAACTCCTCTTCATCACACATTTCTAATACTCCATTGCCGAGATATAGATCATCCAGTAGCCCAGGATGAGTGGGACCTTTGAAGTGTGCAGCCTTTGGACTGGGTATGCTTTGTAACCATGACAAAACGGCGATTCGGGATGCTTCAATACGCATTGCTGTCTCCTTGTCAATCTCAGGTGCGCCTCCATCTGCTCAATCCAGAAATGAAAATTACAAACAAGAAGAGACAAACATGCCCTACTCTAAAAGACACAAACCCTATATTTGCTGAGTGGCCATCACGAGGAACTCTACAAACCCCATGCAGAACTCCTGATAGATATGGCAAACCCAGAATACTCTTCAGCACAAAGAATAATAAAGCCTGTGTTTTGCCATGCTTTGATTACATCGTTCCTTAAACCCCGAGTGGTCCACTTCAGTTAGAATCATGACAAATGAATGCAAGCAACTGGTTTAGTGTTTTTTGATATATGATTCTCTACTTATAATGTTAGGTTAGATGTGTAGGTTCCTTGCTGAACCAGGTGAGACATCCTCCAGAAGCATTGCCTCCTCGCACTCTATCTCACTGAGAGGATGAGCAAAAAGAACAGCACTTAGAAGATGTTCAGGATGCATTCAACAATAATCATCTCGTCACTCATACACACCTTCATCTGTCGTATGATGCACATATCGAGGAGGAAGAGGTGCCACATCCGGACTTGGCATAATTTGATGACCTGAGCTTCGTGTCCTCCCAATTACATCATCTTTGCCTAATAATACCCCAGAGGCTTCACAAGCACGGCCACTGTATTCACGTGCCTCAGCCGCTGCACTTTTGGAACGCATTTGTAATGACTTAGACAATAAGTCTGACTTGCTGGGAGCTATCTTGTTGCTCGACAATATTGGGCTTGCCAACACTTTTGCCCACTTCAGATTTAATTTTGAGCGCAGTGACCCTCCTGGCCACAGTCCATTAAAACACAAAGTTGCTCTTTGATATCGATCTCCATCATCATCATCATCTTCTTCTTCATAAGTGTGTGGTTTAGCTTTTTGTGGCTCTGTATCAGTGGGTGCCACCATGGTGTCTCTTGTACCAGAGGACGAAGAAACAGGAACCTGCGCACATTAAAACGTTACAAAACTTCAGTCGACATAATAGAAGGATCAAGTATTGGAAACTGAGACTTCCAGGCATACCTAAGAATCAATTGACCAGCCCGAACCAGGTTTGGCAATGGGCGAATTGCAAAGGACGAGTGAACATATCCGAAACTGCCATCAGCTGTCGTCAACTTGTCATCGACATTTCCAATTTCATAGAACTGCATCATCCAAGTCACATGCAATAACGCAATTTGTCCTGCCACGAAGGATTGCCACATAGGTAGCAGTAGGTATTGAAGACTTACTCATGTAGGTGTAGCTCAGAAAATGAAACCATACTGATTAAGGTTTATATTCTCGATACATTTCAAAGAGGGCGGAATAACGCAGGGATTATAGTGTGTTTCATAATTGGAAAACAGACATCAAGCGACGTCCATATATTACATCCATGTTTGATGATCACCTTTGTAGCCAATCAGGCCTTCAACAATCAACATATTGCATCACCTTGCATATCAAAAACCGGTCCATCGCAATCTAAAACTGAGAACCCAACTGTATTGATCCAAGCTTTGATGAAGTTGGACCTCGATGTGTTGATGAAGAGAAGGAAACCCTGAAGAGCAGGAATTGATCTTATCGATCAAAGTTAAGAATCCAGAAGAGAGACAGAGAGAAAGAAAGCGGTTGGGTACCTGAGAGACATCAACATGAGCTTCTTGATATTGACGTTGCGCCAACGGACTCCCGTTGTCGCTCCCCCCTCGCTTCTTGACACATTTCTCTGACCTTTTCTTCTCGTGTAAGGCAGCAAGCTCTTTCATAATTGACTTTATTTCGCATGAAAATTGATGCCCCCGGTCACCACCGTCGTCATCGCCATCTGTCCCCAAACTATATCCCCTATCAATCTTCTCCCGTTCAAAACCCTTGCTGGACTTGCTCGACTCGTGAGCGTCGTCTCGCTGGAGATTCCGCACACGGAAAACAACAGGAAAGCAAGGAGTTCCAGAACTCTTGTAATAGTTTGACGGGGAAGGAGGGGAAGGCTCGCATCCCCGGGGAGTTTGAGTTTGAGTTTGTGTTTCGCAACTTTCCTGCACTGCTGGCGGAGTAGCGGAGTAAGTATCTGATTTCCAGTTAGAGTCTCCTTCGCCTCGCCATAGCTGAGTAAGCTTCTCCTGTAAGCACACTGCACAAATGCCAGCTCCCGGTTGCCCCCCGCTATGTCGTTCACATGGAGGCACTTGCATCATCATACATCCTTTGTGTTCCATCGACGCCACCACCGCAGCTTGTTTCGCATAATTTCTTTCACTTTATAAGTTGGTGGAGCTCAAATCATCGTAACTAAATCCAGTCTCCACATCAGCTACAACTAAATATAGTGGTCACCTCGAAGCTCTCCCTGCTGCTGCGTCTTGTCCTCCTCCTGTGTATATTCTTATCTGTTACAAAAATATTGAACTTCCTTGATCCTGGCGTTTTCCTCATGTATCAAATAAACCGAAGTGCGGGAGCCTTCCGAACCTTCAAGAGGTTGTGGCCATCAAGAATCGTCCTCAACAATTGAAAAAAATTGTCTCCTTAATTGGTCTATAGCTGAAGTTTGCGTGCACGGAGTCAACTCTGTGATTATAAGATAATAAGGAGTCGAACAAGAGAACGGACTCGATCTTTTGCTTACTCAAATAATATTACAGCGCTGTAATATATTCGCGTCCAATAACAACACTAGTGCTTACAAACAGAGACTCAGCTTCCTTCCTCCGACTTGACAAAATCACTCATGCTATACAAATCGCAGAACACACTTACTCGTAACTGTACACAGCATATATGTTTTGTCTGCATCTGCACGGAACTTCGTTTGTATTCCTCCAAGTCCAACGCCCCATCTACAAGCAACAGCAGTGCTTGTGCAGAGAGAGAGAGAGAGAGAAAGAGAGATATCTTGCGCTGGAGAAAAAATTGTAAGCCACCGACTTTCGGTAGCAATCTGGTAAAGGGGAGAGAAAGAAATGAAGAAGAACGGATGGAGGAGGAATCAAGAGACGAGGGTCCTGTACGACGTCAAAACAGCGTCCGCGGGGATGGGATGACGTTAGATGCTCTTATGGTAGTACAAATTTTACTCTCTGTCTTGCTCAGTCTTCTTAACTTAGCTGCAGGCAGGTAGGTAGATAGCCAATTCTCACACGACACTGACTCACGCAACTTACAACGGAGCTTGAACCCAAGAGATGAAGAGTGAGTCGATGAGAAGGACGACTACTAAGGGCCAAAAAAATAAAATCTGCATCGAAATCTGTACTAATTGAACTTCTAACTTTCCAAAACAAAATCAAGGAATTCTTCTCTTCTCTCAAATTTTCCAATGCCACAAGCTGGTCACCCTCGCGCCAGCCAGAGTGCACGTGTAGTAAAAGGAGAACAGAACAGAACTGCAACCTCAGGCTCGTCGCTCCGACTCGAGACCCGAGACTCGATTGTAATTGCAATGTAAAAGACGAACAGTGGCAAGCGTGGGACCTACTAACTACGAAACTTTGACTCTCGAGTCGGGGGACTCGGAGTGGTAAAGAAAAGAAGAAAAAGAAAAGAAAAACAAAGCAAGCGGACTGTCGAACTTTCCACCACCACGCTCACTTCTGATAGGTAGCTGCTAACAGTAAGCGATGATCCTCATCAGCTCCAAAATACGGCGCAGTAGACCGCGCAGCCATTTCAGCAGCAACCCCGACTTCCTGGAAAGCATCCATACCTATGTAACTTAAACAAGCAAGCAACCCCACCCTACCCTGTCCTACTGCGACGACCGAGTCTTCAACCTCACACCATTCCACAACCAACGCTGAATAATAATCATCCTCTCCACTTCGTTTCGTCTCGTCTCGTCCGCACTCCTTGGTTGCATGAATTTCTGAACCGAGTCCTAGAGTGAACTATTACCCCTAAGTAAGTAAGTAAAGTTGTCGTCATCGACCATTGCAGTTTCCTTTTCGTAAGCAGCACGGAGTCACAGTATGAGCAAGAGTGTGCGTGTGTGTGTGTGTGGCCTACCAACTCTGTTTAAGTTAAGCGAGAAGTGCAGTTTGAGTAAGTTAAGATGAAAACGGGGGACCACAAATACGGTGCAGGCAAGCCACTTGGCAGCAGACAATGCCGGAGGTGGATTTTTTCTCGAGCAAGCAAAAGGCTGGTAAGTGAGTTGTAAGTGGTTGTTCAGTTGGTGGACTGTCGTGGCTATGGCGTCTTGTGTCCCCGCCGACGCTACAACTGCCGTCCCCTTGCCCTTGCCCTTCCCCTTCCCCTTCCCATTCCCCTTCCCTCCCTCCCCCCTGTTCTCTCCCTCTTTCCCCTGTCTTCTTAGAATCTAGTAACCGTGTAGATTTCACGCTGCGGCCGGCTCTTTGACCCTGCCCGGCGGGTATCTGAGGCGGTTATCGACAGGTGCAATACTAAATATTGTATTTGGTGTCACCAATTCTATTTGTCTTGCGCAAATTGTAAACCGCCCGTGTAATGTCACCAACACCAAATGTCAAAACCTAACATTATTTATCATTCCTTGTGGAAAAGTTTGGGCATTATAGATAGATTTACAATGTGGCAATTACTGCCACTTACTTAAGTTTTTTCCATCCAAATTTCAATCATTCATGACAACATTTCATCACAGTAATGTTAGGAAGCAAATATAGCAAACTTTGTTCCAATAAAAATTGGCAATTAGGTAAACTACAAGTAACTTAGGATGACAGGACTTGTAAACTAATTCATGGAAGTGTCATTGGGAAAGTTAACACAGTGACATAATATACCATATGACACTAAATACAACATTTTAGTGTAGAGTTTTACAACATTTTAGTGTAGAGTTTAGTGAGCACCGCACTTCACTATGCAATAAAAGGTACACGGGACCTTGAATGGTTACTTTTTCCCGTTTTCTATGACTAGATAAACCAAATGAGAAGAGAGTAGATGACGAGCCGTGTGAGGGGGCGAATCATCCACGTACGTGGATTACTTATCAGTCATAATCAATCAATTCATGGACAAAATCTAGAGATAATGGATGACATCGTGCCTTCACGAATGAAATAATACGACAAGTTTTTGATGACCCTTATGTTCTTGGATGAGCGATCAGTTATCAAACACAAGTCCGATTCATGAACTCTAAATCAATGGCTCATCCACAAGTGTTCGTTATTAAGCCTATAATGGTTAACATTTCATGTGCACATACATAATCTAAACCCATCATAACACACGTCTTTTGTTTGAGCCATCCTTAACTACAAGCCTTGCCACATGCCACTCACAATATAGGTGTCTCGTTAAGAAGAGCCACGTCAAAGTGCACATAGTAGGCACATTAGTATGCATGGCAATATGTTGCTAAGGTATCTTGAACGGCTTGTTTCTTGACCAAGCCCCTAGATGTGATTAATATGTGGTTTAGTAGGGGTCAAAAGAAAGCATCATAAAGACACATGTTTGAAAGAGATTGGACTACGTCTTCAACTATTAATAACTACACTACACTCAATAGTGAACATAATTGGGAGGACCTATGAATCCAATTATGAAATCAACAAATACGCACTTATGATAACCACAACTAAATTAAGGGGGGTCTGATTTTTTTATCCAACTTTTGCATATGTTTCATCAAAGACCTTGCTATGATTTGTTGTGTAAATTGAATTGATAGAAGTTGGAGAACGTGAAAAATAAACCAAATATCACCCACATACCTTAAGCGCACAAGTGTACTTGTGGACCGTGCGCTCCACTAGGTTGTGGCTATAACATCTTGTGTCCCAACAAAGAGGTTGTATGATGGCTGCCATCATACAATAGATGTGCCTAATTCGGTTGTTGATCTTAATCAAACACCTATATCTTAGTAGTTTGTGGTTAGGTGTGGTTCCAAGAGCAGTTACTAGAAAGACATGTGTCTAGAAGAGAGTGGACCATGTGCTCAAAATATGATAATTAATCTAGGTTCAATAATCAACGTAATTGGGGAAATGAGACCTACATGACCATTTGATGAGCATGAGAATCTTCATTTCCCTAATGAATAAAATATTCATATAAACTTGTGAGATTATAAGGAAAGTGGCTACAACCTCAACTTGAAATTCCCAACCATCTAGTACTAATTGTGTGTTTTGTGTTCTAGGAGGAATAGGCCAGTTGAGAAAGTAATCGTTTAAGACCCATATACCTTACTTTGACTTGGGGATAGAGTTCTATGCCGG
Organism: Polytrichum commune; assembly: GCA_950295325.1. Lineage (NCBI taxonomy): Eukaryota > Viridiplantae > Streptophyta > Polytrichopsida > Polytrichales > Polytrichaceae > Polytrichum > Polytrichum commune. Next base: position 24,574,106 of record OX485807.1, on the reverse strand, counting down.
CTAATAACATGGAGGAGAACACCCTTAACTTGAATATTTTGGTTTTATTTATTTTTGCAACAGACTTGGACAACACCACACATCCACATAACACACACTATACCATAATGGCTCAATGGAACCCTGACATGTGAACACAATGGAGAAATTCGCAATCTACATACATACATAAACAAATATCACCATGAACTAGAACAAATTTGCATATATTGACAAATGGGTCTCCAATGAACAAATTCACCAAAAGCTTTCCAACCACTTTTGGAAAGCCCCAAGCATATCACATTCGCATATAAAAAAACATTAAAATTCAGATACGCCCAATACATGGAAAACCATAGAAAAAACATATTATGGCCAACTACACACGAAAATTGTACACTATGCCCAAACCATGAAATTGATACATGGCCACACTTACTATCCACATGCACAAACCCGCACATAGAAGGCCTCCGCATTGCTCGACACAACAAAGCCATACACCAAATAGCCCCACACACTCCAATCCAACAAACACACAAGATGTTACACTCTAGTAAACACAGGAAATCAACACCTCCAATCCTGAAACATCACAAACTAGCTCCTCCAATGCACATGTACCTCCACCACGTGTTTATGTATAGCTTGACTAATACCGGACATCCTATATGTCTTAGGAGCCCCAATAGACTGCCACACACCCACAACCCCTAACCCAAACCCCACCAAACACCATAGAATTCAAAGACTTTACCAGCTCCCATGATAGATTTCCCACTACCATCATTAGAGAAAAATCCAACAAATACAACCCCCCATCCAAGCATTAAGAATCATAGGCATGAATGTAAACCCCCTTATCACCATCACAACATGAGTGCACGGAACTACACACACACACACACACTCACTCGCTTCATGCACTCAAAAATCTTAAAATATCCCCCAATGAAATCAAAAAAGTCATGAAACACATACACCAAATTGGAGTAAAATACCTCACATACCTGGTTCTAAACAAAAGAAAGCTAGACAACCACCAATCATTGGTAGACCCGCCCTAAAAGACTCACAAAAACAACCTCAGTTAAGGACAACCAACAATCCAAGTTGGAAGAGAAACTACCATCCCACACATTGCTACATGCTACTCATTGAGCCCACCTTTCCAAGGGTAGGAAATTTTCTTACCTCGAAGCTTGATAAACATGATCAAGGTAAAGAAGAATGGGCTCCCATTCATGTTGGTGTAAATAAAAACACCGATGTTATTTTAATTAGTTATGCTCTTGTAGTTGTTTCTTTGACGTCATCGTTGAGTAACATGCTTTGTATGCAAAAATGTTCAATAACTTCCTCATTGGAGAGCAAAAGTGGCTTTTATAAGTAATATAGGCTTACATAATTCATGACTTACATTTTGTGTATGTAATGGAGACATTTATCACATTAAATTGAAAAGCTTAGTATAAATACCTAAGCCCATTTTCTAGCCTGCCATTAGTACATATACATTTGTTTTTCTCTACACTCTTCTCGTATATAGGGGGTTTAATTTCATAATGACCCACGCACATCATTTAAGTTTCCAATGAATAGTCCACCCCTTGAAAACTCTTTGTGGTGTGATGTATCTAGTGTGCACAAATGTTAAGTAATGTGTTTAAAATTTATGCCTAGAGCATCTGAAAATAGAAATTCTATATTCTACACAACCTTTGGATAGTCACAACATCAGTCTCAATTAATGAATTGTCCTCGTGGGCCCACTAATAAATTTAAGAATAAAGACTCTGGATGTTGGAATCTCACTATTTCATGTTGAATATGAGGTCAAGACAACTGAACACAACTCATCAGCTGAGTAATGTTATGGTAGCCTCCCCCCCCCCCCCCCCCCGAATTGGATTTAGAAATTGAGCATGTTAGAGATTAGGTACCTATAAGGTCCGAAAATTTATGGAAATAAATAGTATTGGCCCCCACACCAATTTCAATCGTATATTCAGGTGGTGTACCATTAAGCTATTGTACAAGATTCCAAAGTGTTAGTTTTGGGTACACATGTGAGCCTAGAATGATCTATTTGACTAGAATGTTGTTACTTTTGGAATTGAGGAACTATACAACCATGTGCTCCACGTTGTGGGTGGGAGTGCGACAAGACACCAGTCCAACAAAGGCAAATTAGGAGAGCGTTTGAAGCTTTGGAGGCTCGGTTTTTTTACGTTTGGAGGAAGACAAGTGTTGTTGGGCTTGCCATGGGGGTTGAAAATCAGCATGATTTCATCTATTTTTAAAAAGGCCCATTCTGAGTCTTGCGTCATATACTACACAATGATCTTAATTCCAGGGCACAGTAGTACTACTACACAAGCATTGAGCCGATCGATCTTCATCTAAGGTAAGGTATAACTCAAATAACTTAGAAGAAGAAGAAGAAGAAGAAAAAAACAAAAAAAGCAAATCCTCTACAGTAGTAAGAAGGGAATGTGGCATTGCTACGAGAAGTTTTGTCCTCAAATGACAATTTAAAGGTAATTGTTTTTTATTACTACAGTAGCTCTTTTCATATTAAATTGGATCTTTCACTGAGCTTTGACTGGGTTTCATCAAACCTTATTCATTAAGTTTTGACATGCATTGTCCAGGTCCTACTACCACACCACTCAAAGGTGGTCTCCATAATGCATCGATCCCATGATATGGGACAGAGCAAACAAAACATTACTAAACAATTACATCAATGAACGGGGGGAACTTACCACTAGTTACAGATGAACCAGTTGAGTTTGAGAAATAATAAGTCAAAGTTCAAGACTTCAAGAAAAGTACCCATCGTTCTGGAGGAATTCATGGAATATGCATCAAATAAATAAAGAAAGATTGAATGATGTCAACAAGTTATCGATTGGACTTGAAACGTTGAGATCTTGACTAGTGATGCCCAAAAAAATTCTCAAACATTGAGTTACATTTGTTCCAAAGAAAGAGGATGCAATTTTTTTTTAAAACTCTCATAATCTATAGTTGTTTATCAAGAAGTTCATAGTACACAACTTGAGCAATTATGGAATTAAAGGGCAATCATGCTCATATGATACAAAATTTTGAGGTGGTGGAGGAGTGTGGCTAGGAGTGGGTTGTTTGTGTCTATTCCAAAGCCCGTAGAACCGTTTTGTAACTATGATTGCTATGTAAGAGCATGTGTGGTAAAAAATTAGTGTGTGTTGGTTGTGTATTTGTATTGTTGGTTGTATGTCTTGGATGTTGAGGGTGACATGGGGTGTCCTAAGTGGTGGTCAGACAAATCTTGAGTCCACAGATTGTAGGTCATTTATGAATTCTTGTAGTTTAATGTTGTTATGTTTGTGGCAGAGGAATTTGTTCACTAATGCTAGGTTGTGTTTGTGGAGAACGTGTTGTTCGTCTACCCATTTTACGATGTATCTAAGGGGGTGTTCCACATGCACGAGAATTATTTGTGGGTGCTCCCCATTTGATTTTTCTCTTCCTCATTCTTTCGTATGTAAGTTATTGTATTGGTGTTTCATTTGTGGTAGGTGTTTGGATTTGGAGTGTGTTTGGCTTGGTGTTTGTGGGTTATGTGGTGGTATTTCTTGGTGCAGGGTGGGGAGGATGAAGATTGTTTTTCCTTGTTCAAGACTTCATTAATTATTGGGAGGGGGGAGTTTTTATATCTTTGTTTGAATTCCGTTGGGGAGATGATTGTGTTGTTTTGGTTTTGTATTTGGGCTAGCATGGTTATATTGTATTGGTATAAAATGTTGCGGTAATTTTGGTGTATGTTCTTTCTTGTGGTGGTAATAGTCAATAGTCATTGTTGTTGAGCCATTGGGTTTCTAGTTGTGTTTGTTGTATGGGGAAGGTGGTCTCTATTGTGTCAACATGGATTTCAAATTCTCTTTCTAGTAAGGAGAAGGTTATGGTTGTGGGGATCTAGAGCATGCTTGGTGGGTGAGTTTTGGGGGGTTGAGGGATCCTCCATATTTTTGTAACTATGTATTTGGTGAGTCCTTGGTAATCATTCCTCATTGGCCTTGGTCATTAATGGCTTGGAGGAGTTGTTTGCATATATATGCATGTTAGGTAGTCTAGAAGGATGGATGTGGTGTTTATGCTAAAGTTCTCCGTGCTGAGGTGGGTAAGGATGTTGGTTGTATTCTTCAAGATTTTATAAATGTCTTTAGTGAGTTTGCTCAGGGTTTTGTCGATTTTTCTTATGTCGGGCTTGGAGAATGGCGCTCCATAGTATGCATGGGCAAATCCTGGTTTGATAATGGTGTTCAAGATTCTTAATTTTTGTCGGATAGTGGCCGGTGAGGCTATTAGATTTTGTTTTATTCTTTAGCTTTGTTTATGATAATGTCTTTTTGGATTTGCCATTTTAGTGATGGTACTCATTGTCTACATGGATAGGTGTATGGTTCGTTTTGTGTTAAGATTGGGAACCGTTTTCTTTTGTATGTGATTCTTTGGGCTTGGATGTATGCCCGGGGGGTGGACTCTTCATACCACGTATGAACTAATGTGAGTGCATAAGAAAGGGTATTATTTGAGGCAATAGCATACATAGTATACATAAGGGAGAGGTAGTGTTTTCTCTAGTATGTACATTTAAAAGGGTTATAAAGAATGTTCAAGTAAAGGTAGATGCACAATAGGGGGGGGGCTAGGGTTTAGAGAAAACAATGACAATAGGTGTGTTAATTTCATCCAATTCATGTTTTCATCCACTATTGTCACACAATAATAGTCCTCAATGACTACCTTGTTCATTTTTATTAGGGTTTCCATTTAGGTTCTAGGTTTTTACAAACTAGAGGCTTTGGAAGTGCTCATGGGCTCCCTTGAGTTTCGCTCTTTGGATCGTGGCTAAATTATTGTGCTCTTGTCTTTGTTCACTTGATGCAATCATTGACTTACATGTTTTCATTGAAAAGTGAAAGTGGCTATTATGTGTAATAAATGCATGTTTAATTTAAGACTTATATTTATATACGTAGTGGAGGTATTAATTTCATTAAATTGAAAATCTTAGTGCAAATACATGAGTCCATTTTCTAGCTTGCCGCTAGTACATATACATTTGTTTCTCTTTAAAACATTCTCGTGTATAGGGGGTTTAATTTCATACCGACCCATGCATGTCATTTAGGTTTCCAATGAAGAGTCCACCCCCCCCCCCTGGTGAAGAATGCTCTAACTATGAAAACACTTGAGTGCCATGAATTTGTGGCGTATTTTTGTTTTCTGTACTGTTTGTGCTTGCATAACATGCAAGAACCTTTATACCTAGGTAGCATCGCCCTAGTACCAATATGTTGTAGAATGCTATTGACCCAAATAATAACTTGGGTAGATAAAGATTCTATTACCTTGAGAGATACCCACCAAATATCAGTGTTGGATTGGTGTTACAATTTTGATGTCCACGGGTAGGTTCTTTGATACCATTATTGATGTTGATTATTGTTACCATGCACCACCAACAAACTTGTCCAACAATGGTCAAGACCTTGTTGAATTCCACATGGAGATTACCTTTTGGCATTTCAAGTGTTGGATTAGACATCACTCTACAATAACCAAGGGTCGTCAAGGAAAACCTAAGGCCCTTGAAAATCATCCAGAGGCCCGACCATGGGAAATAGATATTCAATTCCATAATTGACGTGCTCTCAGCTTAGTGTGTAGTGAAAGTGAACCATGTCAAGGGACCACAACAAAGTTTGTGAACAATCCATAATAATAGATAGTTCGGGACCCCAACATAATAATATAATATTTCTAGGAGCCAATGGAAACTCAATCGCTTGCCGCGATCCCTGATTTTTCATTAGACCCACATTCTTTTACAAAAGCCTAATGCAATATCTAGTAGATCATGAACCATCATTATCCACTTTGTGATGTGTAGGATGCCATGTAGATGTTTCATCCATTTGAATTCCTTTGGTCCCTGGAACCCTCATGATCTTTTGTAAAGTGAACTTGAACCATCTCCCCCGGCCGGCTTCTCGACCAATCACATGATTTGAATATCTCGGGTCTAAGGGCCCTTAAGGTCAAGTGTAAAGTGGGCTTTAACTTACATCTCTCACGTGTAGCAACAAGAAGATGATGCCAAATTGGCACGAGGATTTTTTTCGCACACAAACGCTTTAGAAAAGACAAAGTCAATAAACAACAAGGAACGGGAACTTTTGACCAACCTTACTCCCAAGTAGGTATTAAACAGTGGTAATTTTTGACAAGGGGTCCCATCTATCTTGTGACGGGCTGTAATTTCTTGACCTGTTTTTGTGACGGGTTCATCCAATATAAACCAGTTTTTTGACGGGCAAAATTCTCATTTGACGGGTTGAATTTATTTAATGCTCATTTACAAAGTAAACTTCAACATGTATTCAAAGAATGAAGTCCCTTTGCAATACATCATAAATTCTTGTACTAAAATACCAATAAACTCTTATATCAAAAACATTTATATGTAAATGTCCACTATCCACAACCTCAACCCAAAAAAATTGGGATCACTCAATCCAATGCTAGAATATGTCTATCTCGCATATTTCTCCATTCTTGCATAACAGCTAACCAATCTATATCTCCCACATCTATGCCACATAGAGATACGCGCATTAACGCGTCCAATGTATTCAATCGAAGTCGAGAACGCAATGCACTCTTCACCAAATTTTGCTTTGAAAATCCCCTCTCGCATATTGCAATACTCAATGGTATTACAAGCACCTTCTGCCATAATCTTGTGAGATTGGGCCAATTGGTCCTCCACTGAGTCTACTGCTCTACGTTAAGTGATGTGCGAGCTTCTCAAAGAGACAACATTGCAGGACATTATGGCAACCGCAGATACGCTACGAAGAATGCATAAGAACATACCTCGGGTACTCAACAGATCCCAACTTGACGAGCTGAGAGAAGCAAACCTCAACAGATAAGGCTGATAAGCTGTTGTCTATGAAACAATGTTTAACTTGTCGTGGCGGCTTCTATCGTGCTTTACGGGAGCCCTAGCATGAATGAATGCCTGTTGGGAATTTAAGATGATTAGTAGATGAATGTAGGGAACTTGTAAAGTTAAATCTGTGACAGGTCATCTCAGACTGGGTCCTGTCATTTGACGGGCATTTTAAAAGCTTTATGTCTTTTGACAGATTCAGTTTTACATTTTTCTGTCTTGTGACGAGTTGTGGTAAAATTCGACGGAAATTTGACATGTGACGGGCTGTGACGGGTGCAAAAATTAACCTTGGTATTAAACACTTGTTGAAGAACGCAAGGAAAGGGCCCATGGTACACAGGTGGATCCTTTTGTCCCGCCTCCTCTCTTCACTACACCCTTTATTATGGTCTCACTTACTATTCGGAGTAACACGGTGCTATAACTATTCATTGAGAATGTAATATTTTACAAATCAAAGTCATTTACATTCTATAATGTCCGAACAACCTAATCAACTTTCAAGCTACACTGATTATCCAAATTAGTGTATGTTATTATCTGGAGTCACGCATCGTAATAACGTCTTACTCAGGAGTCCAATTTTTACTAACAAAAATTCAGTAGGTTGTCTAGACATTATAGAACCAAAAACAAAAATAGAATTTGTTTGGTAAAATATCACATTCTTAATAAATTGGTAAACATTGTTTATGGTATTTAGTGTCACTTACCCTATTTTGAGGCGTATGTTAGGTTACATTAATGATTAACAACTCCACCATAAGTTTCACCTCATGATACTTGGTGTTCACGTGAGCTTACTAATATCTTAGCATAAGTATGTTCAATACACTAAATATGATATTTAGTATGACTTACTATTTGGAATTACGCAATGTTATATCTAGTTACTGTACATCTCATAGTTTACCAGCAAATGTTGAATTGGTAATTTGGACATTATAGAACATTGATAACACTAAGTGACCAGAATGACAAGTTTTGGTATCATTCTGATCAGTATGTGTTAGATTGTCATGTCTTGTGACTACGTTACCAACAGTGAACTACGCCATGAGTCACAGACTATATATACATCGTTACATAGTGTTGAAAATATTGTTGAGAAAGTGATATTATACCAAGCAAGTTCGCTCGTGTTCTTCAATGTCCGAACAATCTATTCAACTTGTGCTATAGAAAAAATTGAACTCATGAATACGAAGAAGTTATTGCATTGCGTAATTCCAAACAGTAAGTGACACTAAATACCATAAAGGGTGTACTAGGGCTTGCAACAGTCCCTTGACTGACTATTATGATGGTTTGACCCCGCCAACCCCTTGGGTGGTCAAAGCACTCATGCACGTACAAGATAATGAGAGGCGGGCCCGCTAATCATACTTCTAAGCATATAAATATATGTTGACTAATAAATTACTATGTGTTACGATATTCTAAAGAGCGCAATAATTGTGAAGCACACTAGCTTAAAAAGAGGTTGTGGTTTTCCCTTAAGAGTTCAACGTTCAAAACATGATGAGAAAGCGCCTACAAAATGACTAAGATATCTTCACTTTTGGGATACGTTTGATCCATTTAATAGAGGTGTCCGTAAAGTCTCTCAAAGAGGGATGAAATCAAACCATGGGTTTGACCTTCTTTGAGAGAACTTTCTATTAAGAGCTCGTGAGCTTGGCGTGTATTGGAGCCTATTTTGAAACTTGGGTGAAATTTTTGGGATTTTCTTTTTTGTCTTTTTTTCTCCAGCTCTCAAACTTTGAGAGAATTTAAGAATATGAAATAGGGTATGCACATGGGATTGTTATCATGTATCATGGATTGGCCTATGCAAGGCTAGCTTGCCCCACCAATCTGGATGGGACAAGCTAGAAAGCCGGTGTTTGTAATAGTCCAACACTGCTCTTTTTGTATGGTAATTTAAGCATTAAGGAAACTTAGCTAACTTCAAATTAATTCTCATAAACTCAAGGTTTGGAACTAAACCCATGCTTTCGTCTGGTTTACTTTACAAATCTCTATAGTGATTGTATGGAGAAGTGTTGATTTACAAACAATGTGGTAGGATGTTATCTAGATGGATGCAAAATGAATGTAAATAAAAAATGGTTTAATTTTAACTTTTATGCCACTTGTCGTGTTCACATGGGTCAAGACCATGTTGGTTTCTATGTGGGAAAGCACCTTTCAACGTTGCATGCATTGACCCAAAACGTACCATAAGTGTTTCCTAGTTCAAGATTTGGGCGAACCAACCCATACACTCATTCCTTGTTGGATGCCTAAACCCTTGCCTCCAAGGAACCAATGTACGGGTTGGTTCGCCCCAACCCTAGTTCAATCTATACTTGATGCCAAAGTATAATCTCCACACGGGATTTGAATGGCCTCAAGCAACACAAGATCACCACATAATCAAATATAGAGAATAGTCATTTGCTTTAAAGTCGAAGCAAGAAGCACTCTACAACACTGCTCGAGGAGAACCAACGGTTAGTTACAGATGAAATAACCGGTTGAGTTTGAGAAATAACCGGTTGAAGTTGGAGACTTCAGGAGAATTACCAATCATTTTAGAGGAATCTATAGAAGAATATACCTCATAGGAATAAACCCTAAACCGGAAGATGTCGACATGTAACCGGTTGGATTTAGAATCACTAGAATCTTGACCGACTATGCCCAAAAACTAACTTCCCGGGCACTGCTCTACAAGTGCAAGAGGGAATTGTCACATACAATTGTCACATATCCATTGGGGATAAAAAAAACTTGACCATGGAAGTGTACAATTGTTTTTATCTCAAATGACTTCGACTAGGCATACTACTAATTCAAGGGTGAAGCTAAATTCCATGTCAGAACATCTCTCTCTCTCTCTTTTAAAAAAGATAAAACCCCTCTGAAATGCATACTATTTCAAGGCGTTTGTGATGGCGAGTCGTTCTTTTTTTAGGGTTATGTAAAGAGTCAACCCCATAGAGAATCTCACCGTGACATGTCACACGTAAACAAGATTTTTTTGGCATTGTCCTTCACCGAAGGCATATGCAATCCACACTCAACTATGTCGAGATTTAATGTCCTTGGAACCCTAGCATTCGAATCTCTTTCAAGTTCCATCACAACATCATATCCCACAATTATGTGGCCAAAATAAATAAAAGTGCTTATTTGGACTCACCATGTCAAATCACAAATAATACAAGTGAGAAGGTGTTGAATCCACGTGGTGGGAGGAAGGAATGAGCTCACTTCTCCCACTATTTCTCCTGAGGGTCTCAATTGTTTCCCTTTATTACGATCAAGCGATCCAAAGTAGAAGATGTCTTGGGGATGACGTGATCTATTGGCATCTCGATTGTTCATGTTTTCCCTCACATCATGCAAAGACACTTGGAGATAATGTGTTTTAAGTTGTGCATATTTTGTGCATATTTTGTATAAAAAAAAAGAAGGAATTAATTTCAATTCGTTAAAACTTCCAAAGTCTTCTACGAAGGACCTTCATGGACACATGTGGTTGCCGTGACATTTAGAGATTAAATCAAGCTCTCTCAATATTTCTCACAAGGGGAAATTATCGTTTCCTAGTATGATTGGGCAAACCAAACAACTAGTTATAATTTTCACCACATAATTTACCACTACCAATATGCTCCTCTGGCCCGACAAATATGTCACTTGAAATTCAAGCATTGTGTACACTTTATATTGAAGGTGAAAATGAAAGAGAGGTATGAAGGGGCTTGACAACCATCCACACAGAGAAAGGGAATGGGGGTACATTATATAGTAATGTATATGTTACGAGGAAAATAATGTAAATATTGCAGGTTATATAAAATAGACAATTTGATTTTTTTTTGTAGATAACATGTCCCATTGCTAAATTCGGCCGTGTTTCTTGCCACTTGGTGACTGGGGATTTGATGGTTTCAATAGATTGGACCATGAGCAATCCAAAAGGCTTCCTGCTCCAACCTGGGGCAAGCCCATGGGGCCGCCCACAACCTTTTCTATATGACATTGTGTTACCTCCCAAGTAGATTCAACATGACCCCTAAATTAGTTCAATGTGGCTCTACCCTCATGAGCAATATTCAATAAAAACAAGTACAAACTAGGTGTCCTATATGTTGAAATGTGAGTGTTGTGCTAGGTATGGACACTTCTATGTTAAGATAAGTGGCGTTATTGTGGGCACATCCAATTCCACATACACTTTTTGACTGTTGGATTAGATTTATTTATTTATTTTTTTGAACATAAGGCAAACACAGCCAACGCCAAATGAATTGAAGCGTTGGATTAGATTGGACATGGTCTCCTATGGTTTCAAATTGCGAATCACAATCTTTTAAAATTCTAAGTTCCAAGATCGATGTTGAGATGCAAAAGTTATAAGAAGTCAAAGTAAAGATTCTCATTCTCTTTGATCGATCACAAAGACCCTCCCAATTGCCTCAATTTTATTTGAACCTAGAATGATGTCTGTATCATTTTGAACACATAGCCCCTTAAGTTATAATAACATGTCTTTTGGGTGTCCGTACTTAAATACAAACCTTGTCATAGACCTCACCACTCAAATACAAGTGTCCAATTAGAATGAGTAACCACGAATAGCCCACATACTTGGAGAGAGGGAACTACTACATTCGAACACACCACTCATCCATCAGACATCAAAACTTGACCCCCTATAAATTTGTTGCATGTTCATCTCAAATGACTTGAACTAGACTTATTCAAGGTTTTTAAAACTAATTCCGGTATCAAATTGACTGAAATACAACCTCCGGGTTGAATACTATTTCAAAAACTTTCATGTTGGATGAATGAGACATACACTCGTATGCGATAATTCTATCTCTCTCTCTCTCTCATACATATACCTTAGTATAATCAGCTCAAAGCAAGACAGAAAGCCTGTGAATTGGATTAGCCTACAAGCTTACTAAGTTTTAGGTCAAAAGGCCTTGAAACTGTCACACGTGACCCACAGTGGCCACCAAGCCCTTGAATGGCTAGCATTCTGTAAAATGTACCACATGCGTTCATTCTAGAGCGCATAATGGACTTTATTTAGCCCTTTTAATCCCAGTCAAAGAGTCCTAGAACTGGGTTGAAGAAACGCATGACGGTGTTCTTTGCCTTTACCCATGTTACCGGTAGACTTTTGGATGTACCCGCACCCTAAATTTGGAATACAAGATCTTCCCGGGATTCATCAAAGGGAAGCTTTAGAACATTTTGGTTCGTGTGTGCATAAGGACAAGGTGACTACGTGACTATGTATATATGTATCTACTTAACTTATTTCGAGCTCAAGGATAATTAAGTTAGTTTGTAATAACACTTACTTGGGCACGTGAAGGTAATCGAATGTCACATGTTCCCTCTATGAAGATCTCACTTGGCCGCATCTAGGATAGCGGGACATGCGAGGTCGTAAAGGAGTCTTGGAATGGAGGAGGGTGTCGGGAAGTGGTCAACTTGTGAGTACCTATGCGAAGCTATTTTATTGGCTTGGGGTTCGTGGCATCTACTATGTAAGCACATTCATCGTGGATGAGGTGCGCTAGTAAAAACAACAAGCCCATTATGGGTTGGGGGTCGATTTATTCCAGTTGAATCCCACTACACCGGTTATGGTATTCAATATCACGTACATTATTTGCGAAGGGTCTAAAGTAGATTCCTAGAGAAGTCTCGTAGTGGCGTGTTTGCTAATTGTCGACATGGCATTATTTGTCAAGGTAATTAATTAGTTGAAGTGCAAAGGAAAACCTACATTATGACATTTCGTGTAGCAAATTGCGGTGCTTGAGATGATAGTTGTTGAATTACAAGAATATATTATTTTAATATACAAATGACAAGTGTCATGTGGTCACACTAATGGTCAACCTCATTGGCTGTTAGTGTAACCTAGAATAGGCCTCATAGATTATAATAGGGTAAGTGACACTATTGGTTGGTGACACTAAATACCATGAACAATGTAGATTGATCGGTGCTTTTGATGTCAATGCATGAGTGAAATGGTCTAATACTAACCATTTCGAAGCTACGGAATAGTTCACTACATTTCTACCTTCCCAATGGATGAGTTTACGTAGACAAAACGAATCCCAACCCTGTTATATTTAGCACTTACATCTATTAGTGCAAATGCTATGGGTTCCTACACCAGTTTGTCCTATTGATTGTGGGTTACAAGTTGGAGTTACATGTTGTTTACTAACAACATGATTGTGGACTTATTGTGGACACGTTGTGCACACATTGCTTGGTCTATTACGTGGGCATGCAAGCAATGCCCACAACTTGGTCTAGCACTATAGGGTGTTGTCTAGTTTGACACAAAACAACTATCTCTTGGAAGAGGTTTGACACATGTTCTTTTTTATTACAGTGACAAAGTCCTCGTTGAATCCTATGTACAAAAATACTTTTCTGCACTCTAATTGTTGAACCGGACACCATTCTACAGTATCTATGCTTGGTCTATATAGTAAGTTGGAGAGTGATAGCTAGGCATAGCTAGATGGACACTAGATTGCTCATAAGTGGCCAAGGATTCGGGGTATCTATGTATACTTGTAAATCACATGTCAACTATGATTTTTTGAATTGATGTATCCATTCTGATAAAGTAGCTATCAGAGATTTGAAAAACTAGACAGGTGAAACAATCGCGAATTGTTCAAGTACTTGTAAATTTCAACAAATTAGGTTCAAATTTGACATCAAACATCTCAAATAAGTTTAACAGGAATTATATGGAATGAATCAGCTCACAACCTTACATAGGGGAAGCTAGGGAGGGGGTGTTTCAATTGTAACCCTTTCGTTCATGATCATAACATCAGAGAGCAGGTTGAGCTTGTTCTATGGGCCCCAACATGTGGACATTGAGATCCGGGAACAAAATGGGAAGATCCTTGACACTAACCGTATTCAATCTAAATATGAATACTCACATGGGGCGACGGGCCATCAATTAAAAGAGCTTTGCATCAGTTGGGTTGTGTGTCATAACCCAACTATATATCAATCCTAGAGGGCCAACACAAACACTTAATATTGAATTGATCATTCCTTACATGCCACTTGTTGGTGACTACATTCTGCCCCGGGAATCTCTCCATCGGTATTTGTGGTGCCTCTCCCTTTTAGAAAAGTGTGTAGGTTGCCTTACATGAGTAATGTTATGATGAATGAGTTTACACAAACACCATGAGACCCAGAACGTCATGAACATAACTCTGCCTTATAACTCAAGGGCAAGGTACATCACCTTATAAAACACATACGTGTATATCTATATATATATAAAACCATCACCATATGTATAAATTATTGTACTCTCACCCTCCATGGTAGTGTTGCAAGGCCCTCCCATTTAAAATGACAACTTGTAGGTACAAGGACACATGTTGTACTTGTACCACTACTCTTATGTAGGCCACGAGATTCCATGTCAATATGTACAAAGAGGAAGGATATATATATATATATATGCATATTCTTATTCAAACGTTGCATAAAAAGTTCATGAAACCAAGCGTATTGGTTCTCGTGGGTGACTTTATTGGATCATGCAACTCAACATGCATACCGGGAGGGATACCAAAGTTCAAATGGACTCATGTTATGATGATAAAAAGTCAAGTGTGCTTGATTTGGAGGTCACTCGCGGCCGTTTGGGCATATATATTGATCCAATTTTTTCAACTTTCCAATGTTTGAATATGAAATCTAAGCACTTACAGTACTTGACTTTATAAACCCTTGTAAGAAAAGGGGTCAATGGAGGTATCTCTCGTATTTGAGCCCCACAAAGACTAGCAAGTCAAAGTATGGGCATGAGACAATGGGAAGGGGGGCATTGAGTGCCCTAGCTAGTGGTCCCAAGTTGTTGAGCGTGGCGGTTGGGATTTTAATCCATATTCGAATAGATTTTTCTTGGTAGTAGTACGAGTGGTGTGAATGCCACGGACACATTACCGTACGTTAAGGGCAGCTTCGGCACAAAATAATTCTAAAAATAGACGCCGAAAATTTTGGAATATTATTGGCATTTTTTTGCCGAATATAAAATTAATTATTTTTCAAAATTGCCGAAAAGTAAGAAATTTTTACTTCTCAGTAGAGTTTTACTTACAGTGGAAGCATATGTGAATTTTGAAAGAGAGAAGGTGCTCCTTTTGTAATAAGCTCACTTACATTAGTCCACTAAGAATATGGGTTAAGAAGTAGCAAGACTCTAGGTGAGGCTTTTCAAATGTGTTGTACACAAATTTTTGGAGTCCAATTGAGCATAGAAGATGAAGTTTTATAGAATTTTGTCCAACTAACAAAAGTTGAGAAATCAATCCTTCTTCCACCTCCAATAAGTTTTGTGTCAAAATAAGTCTTTATGCAAAAGATATGAACAAAACATTGCAGCCGTGTAAAGATCAAAAAATTAAAATGCGTTCATAACAGTTTTTCGGAGCTCATTTGTGCATAGAAGATCAACTTTTTTGGAATTTTGTTGGTCTAAGAAAAGTTTACAAATCAAGTAATCTTTCACCTCCAACAAATTTTATGTCATTTGAAGACTCTATGCAAATGTTATGCGAGTTATAAAAATGAAGTCTAACTCGGTGCTTCACCTCAAAGTTTACATATCCCATATGCATTGTTGAACACAACTCCACTCTACTTGCGTAAAGCACAGAGCATTCTCTACTCTTCACTCACATCTTACTTGTCATTCAATGCAAGAGAGATGTACAAGATATAAGCTTAAATAGAAAATTAAAAATGAATTTAAGCTGAATTTTAAAAATTAAAATAGAAAATTGTTGAAAATATGAATATACTATTTCTAGGTGCCGAACACAATTTTTTTACTTTTAATAATTATTCGGCAAGAGAGCGCCGAAGCTGCCCTTAACGTACGGTATTAGGGCATCCCCACCCCTTGGCGCCAACGTGGCTACCAAGGGTGTGTGTACATGGCCCTTGACTGGGCCAGCACGGGATTGCCCCGGCAGTCGTCCCACTGGGAGGTGACCAACGCCCAACATAGGCAGATTCCGGGACACGTGCCTGACCACCAGGCCGCCACGAAATTTGGGGATCATCCCCTCCACCTCACTGCGACCTGCCCATGCTGGCGGACTACGCAGACCAACAACTATGCTGGTATGCTGCATTTTTAAAATTTTTTTCCAGGGTTTCATGTTTTGAGCTTTGTTGTTGTGAAACTTGTGAAGATGGATACTTGGATGGCAAGATTGGGGGAGGCCCGTAATGCTTTTTTGGATGACGATGAAGACGATGAGGCAAACATGGGGATGGCGCTTGATCAATTGCAAGACATCATGGACGCGTCTCCGCCTCGACGGGGTGTTTCTGGTGGTTCGTGTGAAGGGAAGAGAGCAAACATAGAGAGGGCTAGGGTGCTTATGGACGAGCGTATGCACTTGGATTATTTTGCTGAGGCTCCGGTCTGGGGTCCCTCTTTCTTTTGTCATCGTTATCGCATGAGGAGGTCATTGTTTTTGACAATCTTGAATAGGGTGTGTGGACGCGATAGTTATATTTTGGCAAAAAAAGGATGTTTGTGGCTTGGTGGGGCTATCTTCACGCCAAAAAATCATTGCCGCCTTGCGGATGCTTGCACTGGGTGTGTGCGCCGATGCCATGGATGATTATTGCCGGACCAGTGAGTCCACAACCATGGAGTGCATAAAACGGTTTTGTGTCGCGGTGCGTGCGGAGTTTGGGGAATACCACTTGAGGCAACCCACCCGGGCAAATTTCCTTCAACAGTTGGGAATAAACTCGGCTCGTGGATTTCCCGGTATGTTTGCCTCTTTGGATTGCATGCATTATGAATGGAAAAATTGTCCGGTTGCTTGGCAAGGCGATTATGGAGATAGGGAAGGCAAACAGTCCATCATACTAGAAGCGGTAGCAGATTAGAGTCTCCACATATGGCACATTTTTTTTGGTCTTCCGGGTTCGAACAATGACTTGAATGTCTTGGATCGATCGCCCCTTATCCATGATATGCTCGTGGGGGAGGCAAGTGATGACATGACATTTGAGGTTAATGGCCAAGAGTACAACCGGTACTACATACTGGCAGATGGTATTTATCCACCTTGGAGTTGCTTTGTGCAAAGCATTCACCAACCCGACGATGAGAAAAGGAAACATTTTGCTTCTAAACACGAGGCATGCCGCAAAGATGTCGAGCGGTGTTTTGGGGTCTTGCAAGCCCAATTTTCAATCATCTGCAATCCGTGCCAGCAATGGAGTTTGGACACAATAATTGACATTATGTTTGCTTGTTGTATTCTTCACAACATGATTCTGGAGGATGAACATGATGTGCCTGGGCTGGAGAACATCCTCAGTTTCGCAGTAGTTGACAATGTGGCATTGCATAGAGGTATGACATTAGACCAATTCACAACACACACTATGCTTTGAGAGGCGATCTTATTGAACATTTGTGGGCTTTGAAAGGTGCCACCATGCATGATTGATTTGTATTGTCAATAAAATTGCCCTGGTACGCTTAATCCTACATCCACATTGTGTTGTCCTAGTTCAACATACTCATCCACATCTACACGAATTGGCTACAACCTTCCACTATGTGATATGCTCCAATGCACATTGCCCCCCTGCATTGTTGCGGCACCCACATTGCTACTTTGTGTGGACTGGCATGGATCCACACGATCTATGTCCAACCAGCTGCGATGGAAGCTCCCACCACCACCTGCATTCAACCCACCAACGGACGATGTGGCAATCATCCACCTCCTGGTTTGCAATGGCACCAGGGGCATCGGAATCCTAGGACTGCTTGCCATTGTGGCTTGGATGCGACCTCGCACCAGCCTCACCCACACTGCAATCCTCCTTGGCGCCTTGTGCAAGCGCGATGTCGCAATTGCCATCACCATCCTCCTCGGCTTCATGCGACCTCGGCAACACTTCGTCCCGCTCCCCACCTTTGTAGTTGTGTTGTGACCCAGTCCCCTCCTGATGCCCCTCATGGCCCCGCTCCCCACCCCCGCTACCACTGTGCGACCTAGCCCCCTCGTCGCTGCGAACCCACCCCTTCGTCGAAGTCGCTGTGACCTTCCCCCTGACGGCGGCGTTTTGAGGCCGAAGATGTGCCGCCTTCTACATCCGCCCGAGCTGCGTCAGTGCGTTCTCGGACCTCCTCGGTAGCCAACTTCCGCCGCAGTTTCTTGAGCTCATCCCCCCTGCGCAGGCGCAAGTACTCCCTCGCCTCCACGGTTGTTATTTTGTCGTCAGGCATTGTCATGAGCAGGAGCATATTTTGATCCTCCAGGAATGCCGCCTTCTTCATCTGCGCTGTAACCATGGTCTTGGTCGCATCTGCTTGTGCGTAGATTGCACCCTCCCTCGCCTCTTCCCTGGCCGCCTTCAACCCGCCCGGGCGGCAGTTCCCGACACGTTGGGAGCCTCCTCCATCATCCTCGGACCGCGCACCTCCTACCGAGCTCCGGCCTGCATCCGCATGGTTGCTAGGCAAGCTACCGGATGCAGCAAGCACATGCATCGTGGTGGTGGCCTTGGGTGCCAACCACCCATCAGCCCACTTCGGATGATCCTTCATTAAGAGCCAACAATGCTCAAAGGCAAATTCGGCCTTCTATGCACTCTTCTGGCGGTACAACTCCCGGGACCTGCACAAGGTGTTCGCAACACTCGTCCCAGATTTGTTCAGTCTGAGCACCTATGCGTAGACACCACACAAACTAGAAACGTCATGCTTTATCAAACCTCACTTTGTTTCCAAACTCCGTTGGGGCCGCGGTGCATCCGGTCTGTGGCCTTTGTAGTGTTCGGAAATCCGCTCCCCAAAAACACCAGCTCTTCGTTGATTTCCCACGATTCGATCCTGTGACACAAAAAGGACCGATCTGCACAACTGCTCTTCCTCTGCCCTGTTGAAATTCTTTCCCTTCACACCAGGCTTTACCGCCCCCCCTCATTTGGCACCCTTGCGGGAGCTTGCTTCCTCCCTCCCGCCATGACATAAACTCCTAGGAAGAAGACAAAAACACACGGCACATACAAAGTGTCGCAAAACCAAGGAGCTTGCAGTGAGAAAGAGGCCCCTGCACCTTGCAGGGACGGGGGAGGGAAGTGTTGGGGCTAGAATGGCCTTTCCGGTTGGCGCTGGGCCAGTGGGGGGTTACCGGGGGTAGCCCCCGCGAAGTTGTTGTTGGGGCCACCATTGGCGCCAACGGTGGCCATGCCCTTAGGGAGCACACAACTATGTAAATCACTAAGATATAGTGTGGGATGTTATTTGGTTATATTTCTTAATTGGATATCTATATGTTTTTCATGTGTGGGTAGGTGACGATGAAAAAACAAACACCATAAAGAAACGTGTTTAGAAGAGACTATGTCGTCAAATTTTACTAACTACTTCACACTTAATAGTGACACACAATTGGGAGGACCTTTGTGTTCAAAAAAGAAATCATCAAGCATGCAATTCGAACAATCGTAATTGGATCGGGGTAGGTTCGAGTCTTGATCCGAGTTTTGTTGATGAATCATCATAAATTTGTTGATGCAAAACACATAATTTGTTGATACAAAAATTTTATTTGTGAATCTAATCAGTAAAAGTTGGAAAACATGAAAAACAAACCGAATAACACCCACACACCTTAATCTTCTTTTGCCTACAAGTCATTTCGACCATTAAAAAAAATTATGTTCCAATAATATAAAACATGCTATTCAAAAGTGGTTTCATGCATTCGAGGTTCACCTATTCTCTATGCCTTCGATGATCGGTCTCCATTCATCATACACCCACCATCGATGTTAAGGGCCATTGAAACTCATAGAACAAGAAAACACACACACCCACATGTATATAGATATAAGCCCGTAAATGTTTGTTGGGAACGTCAAAGTGCATGGAGAACAAGATTGGAGCCTTGGAAGATGTTGAAATCTTTATCTTGGTCAATAAGTACTTAGGGTGAGTTTCCATGTATGCCGCTTGCCCACAAGCTTCTAGATAATGGTGGGTCACAGGTGTTCGCAAGTAGTGTTAAGCACAAGCCGCCATCCAACCGCATTTTGGCGGTTTGCTAGAATGTGGAGGGTTGTGGACACGGGCTACTAGACTTCCATGCGCCCACTAAAGAATCTTTGACCTACAAGTGCCAGTCACCTAAGGATTAAGGCCAACTGAAAACTCAAGAGAACCAACAATGATCTGGAACTCCATCCTTGGTAACCGGGAGAAGGAGGTTAGTAGTTGGGCCCGGATTTGAGATGGGAGTACCTAGTTGGCACATATTAATCATACCCCACTAGATTCCCTCTACATTTGAAAGGGTTTGTCCTTATTCAGACGAGAATTTGGTGGACAAACGGCCTACATGGAAACTTAGTGGGAGACCTTTTCCGAGTAGCACCGAATTTGTTATAAAAGAAGACGATTGCTTTGCAACTTTCAATAAGTAAGGTAGAACTTCTATGATACCACAAACATTTGATATATTTGTGAATTAAATGGTTGGTGCCTTAATTTAGTTCATTGTGTGGGATTTTCCAAAACATTTATGAGCACTTGATCCTTAAAGGGCCGCTCTCAAAGGTTCATTATAGAGTTCAAGGTGTCAACCGATAAGGAGGTGTTTAAGGTTACTTATTATAAAAAATAAATTGGGTGATGATGATGGAAGCTACTTCATCCAAAATGAACCAATTTATTAATCGCAACCAATACAAGTATGAATAAGAAGTATGGAGAGAGAGAATCAAGGGTTTGAGATGTTCATGTAAACTTATCCAGTAGGAAGGTGACAACGCAACAAGCTATGCTAAAGCTTGAAAATTTCTATTTAAACTCGATATGACTCCAAAAATGACATCACAGACCCCAAATCAAGTATGTTAAGTTCAATTGGATTAAATAGGCTTGGGGGCTTGTCTTTACCTGCAACTCCTTCACGTTGGACAAGTTTACAAACCCCAAGCTGAGGGATATGGGCTCGTACACATGACTTATATTGGATATTCATAGTGTATAAATTCCACGATTATGGTGAATGAACCACTTAAGCGTGGCTAGTTTTTAAATGAAGTTACACGTAGAATTATTATATTTTTGTTTAAAGAAGGGGACATGTTGAAGCTGACAAATTGGAGGCTTATCACTGTACTGAATATTACCCACAAGATTTTTGCTAAAGCTTTACAAAGGCATCTTCAACCTTTGTTGGTGGAGGTAATTTACAACGACCAAACTACTTGCCTCCCTTTGAGATTCATTTTAGATAACATTCTCCTTAGATACGAGTCAATCCAATGGGCTAAGGAGTCGCATCAAGACTCAATCTTTCTTAAACTTGACTTTAGCAAAGCATATGTGTTACGAACCTCTCAATTGGTTTCTTGACAACAAAATCTCAAAGTAAAGAATTGAAGCAAATACAAATTTTATTTCTTCCTCTAAGTACAAACCACAACCAAATATGGTTTGGTCATAGAAGCTCTACCACCCGACCATAGGAGAGAGACATAAAAAGATCCTCTCTCCTCCCCCGAGCTTCCTCTTATGCCGAAGCACTACTTTTACTTTCTATATTTACATATAGTAAAAGTATTCTATTCATAGCTCTATCTCATAGTTCTACTATGAATCTTCTATCTTTGGTTCTTCTAGAACCTTCTTTCATCTCTTATCTCAATTCCATTCTTCCAATTGGAACTGTCTAATTCCAACTAATTACATCCATCCTTTATTCCAGTTGGAACTGTCTAATTCCAACTTGGTTCATTCAACCTTTCTCTTAGTTGGAACTGTCTAATTCCAACTAATTCATTCATTCAATCTTCTAGTTGGAACTGTCTAATTCCAACTAGCTTTAACTATTCATTGAGAGTTGTCTAACTCCAATGAATAACATTCATCTTTCCAAATATGAAGTGGTCTAACTCCTGTGCACCTCATCGAGAGTTGTCTAACTCACGTGCACATATTCTCAATTGGAATGGTCTAGTTCCAATGCACTAAATGCGGAGCTGTCTAACTCCAGTGCACATGTTGTCAATCTGGAGTTGTCTTACTCCTTTCCATTCATCCTCAACTGAGAGTTGTCTAGCTCTCATCTTTCTATGCTTACACACTGGCACATGTAGTTAGAATATTCCTTAATAATTCTAGTTACATTACAATATGATAGAGTTGATTGGACTTTCATGTTTCAAGCTATGAAGAAGTTAGGGATGCCTAATTCCTTCATCAATACGATCAAATTGTTGTTTTGTGATGCATCGGTCTCTCTCAATATTAATAACCAAGTAACACAACCTTTGAGATTTTATAGAAAAGTCCAACAGGGCTGCCCACTATTTCCTTACCTTTTATTATTATCATAGTTGTGGAAGCATTGAATGCCGCCATCAAAAATGCGGTAAGGACTGGCCTTATTAAAGACATCTCCCTTCCTCAATGCCACACCCAACAAATAATTAGCCAATATGTCGACGATGCTTCATAAACTGTGAGAGCGGAAGAGGTTAGTGTGGATAATCTTGTGGGGATTCTTTGGACTTTTGGGCTTGCCTATGGCCTGGAGATTAGCTCGCACAAAAGTGTGGCGTACTGGTGCAATTTTGGTACTCAACCGGGTTGGGTGGAGAAATATCAATGGAAATGGGTTGCCACCAAAGATTTGTCCAAGCTTCTTGGCACTCTTTTCGGCCTAAATCTCAAGCTACATGATGTTGACCAATTTCTTGTGCATAGGATCAAAGCCAAACTCAAGTACTAGAGTTCCACACATATGTTGCTTGTTGGTAGAACACTCATTGTGAATCAGGTGTTGATGTCATCCATTTGGTATTTTGTTGTGGTTTGGGCTAGTTCAAAGAAAGTCTTGAGGAGAATTAAGGCTTTGTTGCGTAATTACCTCTAGTTAGGGTTTGAGAACACTACAAGAGCAAGGGTGAGTTGGGATGACTATGTGATGCCTAAGAAAGTTGGAGGTATTAGCCTTAGTTCCTTGGAGGACACAATGCGAACACTCATGAGTAAGTGGATCATTCAAGCACTTCTACCTGGCCAATTGAGTTTGTAAATCTTGTTGAGGTACCGCATCAAGCAACTCCAGCCTTTTCTTCTTCTTTTTTAAATATTTTTAATCATGGTTCATGAGGCCCTTCCTCTCTTTGGTTGTTCTCTCCTAACTTCTCTATCAAAGGCGGGTCAAAAGTTTGGCTTCATATTGCTCAGTCATGGAAGATGATGGTATCCACAGTGATTTTTTTTTCTCCATTTAGCTTGGAGGATATTTTACAACTTCACATATGGTGGCAAATTGAACACCAAGTTTTGTACTTCAGCATTGCCATGGATAGGAGCTTTGTACTTTATAATAAAGATTTGAGATACTTCTGGGATATTTGGGATCCGGGGAGGAATGATTATTAAAAGGGGAGGAAGTGCGTACTAAATTCTCCCTTGCAAATATTTAGTATGATTTTTGGGTCAAACTACTAGAACACTATGGTTTGTTCCATGATAGGATGATTAGCCAACAAAGAGCGCATCCCACTTCACAAGAATAGGTTGGTTTGTATAAAAACCAAGAGGAAGAGTTGCCGGAATGGGTGGTTAGTGTAGGTTACTTTGAGGAATATAGTTATGGGTTGGTCCAATTTAGTGTTGCATTTACGGGTACTTTCCCTAAATCCATTGTTGGGTTGCAATACCTTACCCTAAGTAAAGTTATATTGTATGGTAGGGATGCGGAACCCCCTACGGCATTCTCGGGTTGGATGTACGAGTTAGGGTGGACAAACTTTCACACGGCAACACTTAGACCCAATTTAATTTATTCTTTGGAAAATTATGATATTTTTTCGTTGACCCAACTAAGTGGTGGTGGCTTGAGATTACTCCTTTCTTGGCATATTCAGCTTACTTTGGGAGGAAGTGGATCACTATTCTAGAGACTTTGAAAAGGCCAATGTCTGAAAAATTGCGGAATGAAATTCCTCCCTCCACCTCTTCAAATTGTTGGATCATTTGGCATAAGCACAAGGCATAGAAAGAGGTAACCTTCCTTTGGTCAACCATTCATAAAGCAGTGGCAATGAATGAATGGCGTGGACGAATCTTGATAGATATTGATACAAGTTGCCCCCATTGTGGCTCACTAGTTGTGGAGTCGGCGGAGCACAAATTCTTCAAATGCCCTTTGGCTCAACAAGTGTGGTGCTATGCGGCTAACATCATCTGGCAGCTCTTTGCTAAACGAGGTAACCTTGGTCCTCAAAATTCTTTGATCAACCTCTTAGCAAATCATTGAAACCTTTTAGTTGTATTTGGTTCTTCTTGAGGAGTGCTCTTCCATGGATTATTTGGCATCAATGGAATGATATGATTTTTAATGCTCTTCAATGACCAATGAAGAACACATGCCAAGTTGCATGGGACTCCTTACTTGATTATGATAGACTTGAGTGGCAATGGACCCTCACAAATTTGGAAAAAGCATTGGATGTTGCTTATGAGGATCTCCGTAAATATTTTGACAATGTTTGGTGTGTCAAAGATCTTATTATTACTCATAGCAATTTAGTGGTTACTTGGAAAGCTAGGCCCCATATGAGCATTATTTCTTAAGTCCCCTCATTTGCTATGTTTTGCTCGAGGTGGTTGTACTTGTTTTTTTGCAATTGAATTTGCTTTCAATTTGTACCAAAAAAAAAGAAAAAAAGACATACAATATATATTTGATCAACATTGTCTATATTTTCGATTGCTCTTTGTAATAGTTTGTGTTAAATATAGTTTTAATCTCATGGTCCAAGTGAGTATTGGCCTTCATGATTGTTGCAGTCTCATACAAACCAATCTTGGAAAAGCAGTGTAACATTTCAAAACAACAAGCTATCACTATCTACCAAAAGGTCACTCTACAATTGTGTATTTGCATTTTCAAAATTTAGATATTGTATGTATGAGAAACCCAAATGGGGGTTTGAAAAAGTTTGAGATTCAAAAGCCTATTTCATTTACTTATCTTAATCATACACCTATATTTGAATGAGATGTGGATATAAAAGTGAACACCGTAGAGATATGTGATAAAAAAAAAGGTTGGACTACATGCTCAACATCTCAACTATTTATAGGCTTAATAGTCACACTGGTTCCCAACAGGGGAGAGTTCCCACGCAGGTGCAGGCAAGACAACCAAGCAATGAAGGAGGCGTGGGATGGGCGGGGCCCAACCGAATGAAGATGTGATCCAGCCCGGGGCCATGAGTAACTTATGACCTCTCAAAATGGCCTACGACCTTGATTGAATGTGCTGATCATCTCACACTAATCAAATGTTTCACATCTTAGAAGAAGTGGGTGCAGAGCTAAAAGTGTCCATTCTAGGCCACTCGGCCTAGGCATTAAAATACGCAACCGGTTTGAAAAGTGCACTTGATGAATAAGTAAATACTACTAAAACTAGAAGTAATGTAGATAGTAGGACACATGCGAGTCAAGGCGCGAAGCTTTGGGGTTAAGGGAGACAGTAAGGCCCAAGGAGCTTATCATAACATTCTGAAATAAGTTGGAGTATAAAACGCCTCTCAATTAGTGTGGTCCACACACACACCCACACCTTATCACATGCTCCCCTGTAGTCCAAAAGCCTCTCCCGTCAGTGTCATATGCTATGGACTCGAGAGAAATAGCTAGGAAGCAAGACAAGGGATGGAATTTTGGCAGGGCAATTTTGCAGCAGTCCCAGCAACTGATCTTGACAGGGGAGCTAGAAAGCCAACATAGACATATATATATCAAATCCGGGTTATATAACAATCATCTTCTTAATCGGACACCTCTATCATTTGAGTGGTATGTGGTTTGGTGCGGCTTCAAGAACGGATACCGAAAAATAACATGTGTTTGTTAGAGATTGGGTTGTGTGTTCAAAATATGATAGATTATTAGAGGTTCAATAGTCAACATTGTCTTTTAGTTTTTCATTGGGGGAGGGGGGGGGGGCTATATGACCATTTAATGAGAGCAAGAATGTGCACTTTGATATTGAATCAAAAGTTTATATGAGCACCACATTTTTAGAAAGGAAAGTGGCTTTGCCCTTGATTTGGATTTGCTAACCATCTTGTATTGTCTTAAGTATGTGTTGCATATCCTGCGAGAAGTGGGCTAGTGAAAAAAGTTCTCATTTAAGACCCATCTATTTTCAGTTTGAGTTTGGGATGATAAAAGTTGAGGACTGGATATAAGTTATGTGGTTGTTATTCGGTTTGATTTGCATGTTCTCCAACTCCTATAGATCATATTAACGCAAGGAAACTTGTGTTGCATTAGCAAATCTATGATGAAGCATCAAAAAAATTAGACCTCCTTTGATTTAGTTAAGAATGTTGTAAAGCATGTTTGTTGATTATTTGATTAAATACTTGGGTCCCCCAAGTGTGTTAAATATTGAGTATGGAATGGTTAAAAAGATGACAACACATACTTCAATCTCTTTTAAACACATGTATTCTTAGGTTATGTTCTTAGATTTAACTTAACCACACACCAATCAAATTTAGGTGTCATTACAAGATAAATATCCAAATAAGATCCGTGAACCCTATATGCTACGTGCGGAAAAAGATGCAAGGTGCAATTGATGAGGTGAAATATCTGGCAATGTACCCAAGATGTGTGGCCATATTTGAGGCACTTCCAACTCCACATACATATTTAAACATCGGATCAACTCATAACACTCTCATCCAATTAGCAGTTGCAAATCATGTAAATTGTCATTTCAAGGTTTATAATTGGAATTGAGATGCATCACGTAGGACTCCTAGTTGTGTTGATTAATAGGTTTAAGAGATATAAAATCTTTAAACACATAGTTCAATCTCATTATAACGCATGTCTTTTCTTTTGGTATGTTCTTAACTTCAAGCCTCACCATATGCCACAACCACATTCAAGTGTCCAATTAAGAAGAGAACTGAACCCATAAGGCCCACACACCTCTCAAACACACGTGCCCAATGAAGATAAGAAACCAAATTAGACCCCCCCCCCCTCACCTTACCCAAACTTGTTGCTTGGGCCGCATGGCTTCCTAATTGCACTAAATATTGAATTCAACATGGACCGCATTAATTTCAAATATCTATTTTAATTTATGGAGTGGAAAGTATGAATGAATTGAAATGAAATTAATTTTAAAGTTCGGGAAGCCAAAATGCTCATAGGACTAAAAGTAAATCAAGATGGTGTCAAACATGCTAATTTCCAAGAATAGCGGAGTGTAATAACCTCCATGAGAAAGAGGCTAATATCAACTTGATGGTCGAATTGGAAGAAAGACTTGATGGTAGTATTACAATGTCAAATAGTGAAGGGAATTTATCTCAAATGGAGTTGTAAGGGGACACTCCAACACAAATTGAGCCTCATTTTCAATGAAATTGTAAGAGCCAAAGCGGCATAATATGTTATCTCTGCGGATTGGGATAGTTGACCATCGGCCAATCTCAATGGCAAGTCTATGATTCGAGGTGCGGTAAGCAACAATGATTTTGTGTTGGGGTGGTGTCGATAATTGCTTGAAGTACAACTTACATTCATAGTTGAGAAAGTCCTTGAGGTGGAGATCATATAATTCCCTTTCCGCAACGTGGAAAGGGTTCCACTCTTTTAACGAGAAAGGCCTCCTTGAGAGCATCAAACGTGAATTTTGGTGACGTTGGGATATCATGGGTTCCCCATCGAGGTAGACCTCATGATGCTTTCCACATGGTCTTTGTTTTGTGCCAGGTGTCAAATCCTTGTCCGGCCATGTGTCGAGAAAGTAAGGTTGCTTGACTAACTAACCGAGAGGAATGTAGGGGAGTGGGCAAGATGTAGTTGGAAACTTGATAATTAACCTATAGAATGCACATGGCACTATGCATACGGAATTATATGCAACCCGGAGTTTACTATGTATAGTTGATTCAACACTAGAATTTTCTTTGAAGACCCTGAATTGGTCTATGCCGAATCATTTGAGATGAATAGCCACAAACCTACAGGGGCCAAGTTTTTAAGTTGGACGGATGAGAGGTACGCTTGTATGCGATAATTCTCTTCCTTTAAAGATGTGCATCGAAGTTTCTTGGCACTCCATGCATGTGAAGAGCAAGTATGTGGCACTAACACCACTACACATACTAAGCAACCTTCACAAAAAAATATTCAAGTATGTAGCCTATAGTAGGTATGTCTTATTTAAACACTAACCTTATTCAAATACATGCTACTTCTAGTTGTAAAATGGCTCATAACAGTACTCAACTGATGAGTTGTGTTCAACTGTCTTGACTTCAAAATCCAATATGAAGCAGTGGGATTCCGACATCCAAAGTCTTTTATTCTCAAATCCATTGTTGGGCTCATGAACACGACTCATCAACCAAGTAATATCATGTTGGATACTCTCCTAATCCAAACGCTTCTAACATTGTCCAAGGATCAACACAACGACTCCTCCTTCAAGGTCAATCTTCAACACCCACTCAACACCAAACACCTTTTGACACACCCACATAACCACTTAAGAAGATTGCACATCCGGTCTTCGATTGAGAAGAAAAAAAAAAACCGAGAATCAATCTTCACTTCCAGCTCTTAGAACTTTTGCATCTCAACTTTGATTTTGAAACTTGAAACAACAATCCTCGCCGCGATTCTCAACACACGGTCCGATCCGACGGCCCGAAATCGTCCGTGGAATTGAAAGGGCCCGTACCCAATAGGGCCACATACCTTACATGCCTATCTGGAGGGCTTATCACGGGACCTACCAACCTACTAACTAGATTGGCCCGACTCTCAGTCCGGGATCTAGGTTGACCCTCTCGAGGGTCGCAACCCGAATTTGACCGGGCGCCGGGCGGGGGGGGGAGTTGTGGAGGCGCTGCCCGGGCTGCCCGCCCCTGCCCGAAGCTCATCATTCAGGGCCTTGGGTGCAGTCGGGTGGCAGGCTAGGCATGTGAAGGGCATCAAGAGGCCCCTGCCCACCCACTCAAGTCGAGTCGGGCATGGTCAGCCCAGTACGGTTAACCGATTTCTAGCTTTGTACCTCACATCCCTAAACCCCTGCCCATTTATTTATTCAATAACTTTTTATCACATTTCATTTCAGTGCGTTGTGGACCCGTAACATGCACCCCGCTTAATTAAAAGTACGACATATAAGGCGTGTGTGGTTGTTGTTGTTTGGTTCGTTTCTCATGTGCTCCCAACTTCTACCCATTCCTTTAACACAACAACACTCGTGGTGCATTAGCAAGTCTACGGTGATACCGGGTTGGAAATCAAACCGCTCGTAATTTAGTATGTTTATTGGAAGTGCATGTATGTTGATTTCTTAATTGGATACGTAGGTCCTCCCAATTGTGTTCATTGTTGAGTGAAGAGTAGTTGTTAACATTTGAAGATGCAGTCCAATCTGTTTTAAGCGTGTGTGTTTATGATGTTTTCTCTTTGATCCTCACCCAACAACGTATTAATCAAACCTAGGGGTCCGATTAAGAAAGCGAGCCACTTAAGACCCACCTACCTTACTACTTAAGTTTTTTTGGGAAGACATGGATAGGAGGGGGGAAAAAAAGGAATTTTTTTTTTAGCGAGGTGCTTTCAAATCTATGGTGTGAGGAGTATTGGCTTTTACCATGCCCACACTATGGCCACTCGTTGCTACTTGGTAATAGAAGGAGTCCTTCTTGATAGGGAAAGTTCATGTCTTTCCGAAATTTACTACTACCAGTAAGGATTTTCGTCCTACTCACACTATCCTCACTGGATGTAATGTACTGCATTTTTGTTAGTGCATACAAGACAAGAACTCCAATCAAGATGGAGACTCTCCCACTTGGTGTGCGCTAGTTGATGGTCCTAGTGTGTGCATGGTATTAGAGCATGACCAAACTTTGTACACCAAACACTAACGCAAAGGGGTGTTAAATTGGGTAACATTACTTTAGAGGGGAGTAGTCCCTCTATATGTTTCACATGCTCACTCTTTATGAGCACTGTATATTATGCGTCTCATGATTGGAACTAATATCTTACGGTACCAAAGGTTTTACATAGAAATAGGTGAAGTTGAGACTTTGTTTGGTCAAAGATTGTTTGTAGTTGATTCTCCTATAGAGGAGTTGATACTCATCTCTCTAATAATTGCATATTTGAAGGGGTGGAAGGCTTTAGAGGGAGAGAACACCTCTAAATTGGTGAGAATGAGAATATGTAGTCATACTCCAAGGTGAGCGGGCTTTGAATTGTTGCTTTTTCTAGTTAAACATCTCTACTTGAGTGGTATGTGGTTAGGTGTGGATGTAAGAACGAACACCAAAAAAAAAAAGTGTTTAATTGCCCACACTCACAATTGACCCTCCCTCACTAATTGGGATAATCAATGTAGTGTTGAGTAATGTTATCATGAGCTTGGTCAAATGAAAACTCTATTCTAAACCTATAAGGCCTCCCAATTGTGTTGACAATCTAGCACGGTGTATATATTGGATGTGTTTAGTCTAATCTCCTCATATTTGGCATGTGTTTTGTCCTAAAGACAAGCCTTGCTATATACCACTCATATGTATAGGCATTCAATTTACAAATAGCAGCTAAGGGCCACTTCACGCATGAGCCAAGAGTTGTGACCATGAAATTGTGAGAGCCCAAAAGAAAGTGCCCCAAGGATGTCCCAAGACACCTCCAAAATCATGTACTGTGGTCACGGATCCTCAAATGTAGTGTGAAGTCATATGTGACTGGGCTCTCAACCAAATACTATTTCAATGAATTTCTATTCATGCGGGTCCTCACACATGATAAAATAGAAGAAACCAACGGTTGTGAGTGTTTGGAGTGCCATGGTCTCCCAGTTTTGTGCTAAGCCTACCTCCAAGAGGTGGCTTTTGAAATAGCCCAAGTGACCATGAATCATGGTCTATTCGATGCTATGTAGGAACCCGTGTAGACTTGACATCCATCTTGCATTCACATACTCCGTTGGTTCCTCATAGCGTAGTGTGAAGAAGCGAACTTGGACCGGCTCGACCTTTTCCATCAATGAGAGTGCTTGAAGTGTAATGGTCACGGGCTCTCAGTCTCGTGTGTGAAGTGGCCCGCTCACCTTCACTACTAGAAATAAGGTACTTTCACGATAGCACCATCTGACAGCTTTTGTTTTGAGTTGAATAATTTCCATGGCTATTGTTTCGAGTTGTAACATTTTGACAACATTTCGGACGATAATCGAGGTGGGTTCACATTGGTCGAAATAGGTTTGGATTGTTGCAAGAGGTTCGGCGACCTATTTCATAGGTTTGGTTGTTACAATTGAGGTATAGTGTTTGCTAAATTGCTATGCATTCCTTGTGTTGTCTTACATATTTTGTGGGCATGAGTTGAAATAAAAGTTTGGCACAAGACATTATTATTTTTTGTGCTACATTTTCATCTTAGCTTTGCACTAATTATCTCAATCAGTGTGTGTGTTCCTATTTGGAGTTACGTAGTGCTATAATTATTTAATGAGAGTGTATTGTTTTACCAAGCAAAGTTATTTATGTTTTATAATGTCCAAACAACCTATTGAACTTTCATCAATAAAAATTGAACTCTTGAGTAAGACATCATTGCACTGCAATAACCCCAAATAGTAACACATAGTAATTGGGATAATCAATGTAGCATCAGGTATTTAACATCCATGAAATTTCAATAGGTGAAATGTTTCATTGAACAAGCAATTGCGAGTCATTAAAATTGTCATATCAAGTTCACAATAGGAGTTGAGATGGAAAAGTTAATATGAGGTGGTAGTAAGTGTGTGTGTGTGTGTGTGTGTGTTAAAGCAATCATGTAGGTCTTCTCAACTATGTTCATTATTGATTCTCGAAAGGTCTCTATATTTTGAGCACATACTCCGTTCTCATTGATTTGATGTCAACCATTCCACTCCACTTTACATTAAGCTTTGGGGCTCAAGGAAGTTTGAATGAATGGAAAACTACATGGACTCTACATTACATAAAGTGGATAATGTGTCAAGGGTTACTACACCAAATATTGTATTTAGTGTCATATGGTATTTTATGTCACTATGGTGAGTTTTCTAATGACACTTCTTATGAATAGTTTACAAATATTGTCATCCCAATTTACTTTTAGTTCATCCACTTTTGGTGTATTCTGCATCCTAACATTTTTTATAATGAACTACCGTCATGGATAATTGAAATTTTGATGAAAAACCACTTAGTAAGGGATAGTAATTGCAATGTTGTAAACCTATATTGTCCAATTTTTTTGACAAGGAATGACAAATAATGTTAAGTTTACATTTAGTGTTGGTGATACTCCACGGGCGGTTCACAATTAGTATTGAGCAAGACAATATAAAATAGGTCATAGTAATTACAAGATTTTGTGTAGATTTTGTGACAAACCCACCTAAAGGAGATGGCTCTATCACAAAATTGAAAAGTCCTGACACTTTAGAATCTTGCAACCCTTGATTTGGAGTGAGAGTAAGGTTGATGTGTCTTGTTCATTAGATTGGTCTTCATGGAATCACTGTGCAAACACCAAATGTTACATGACATCCTCTCTAGGTTCCACCTAATTATTGCAACATTCATAATGTGGATGGCAATGAATAATGTGGCAAATGTAGATTACTTGTTTAAGGGCAGTAGTGTCTAGTAATTATAAACACTTATCTCTATATATCAAGCGAGCTTAGATGTGAAGTTGGCTAGGGTACTTGGCTTTAATGAAGTGGAGAGTTTGATTCTTTGATGTAGCAAAGATTAAGTGCAGGTGCTATCTAATAAGGTAGAATTGCAATCAAAATACCTTGCACTTATATTATAACCATGACATGATTTAATAGCTACATTTTTTTATGATACGGTTCATTCTTAATCAATGATCTGTGAGTGAAACTCGGTATAGGTTCGGGAGATAGACATGACATGAGTCATGGGTTTCACACGACATGAACAAGTGACCATGATGATTGCACATCCGACACTAAACTTGAAAACTCGAACCTCGTTGGACTTGGGTCAAAGTGGCCCCACATTTAGTCATAACAAAGTCGTTTTGCAGACATATTGAGATGCATTTTTCTAGTAGTGCTTGTATGCAGTTGTCTTGGCGTTGTCCATGAAATGCTGACAAAAGATCTTCATGTAACATTCTTGACATTTGTGAAGTGGCCCCTTTTGGAGGACAAGGGAGAAGGCCACCCTTCACAAGACACACTTTCAAACTCCTGCAGTTTCCAATCACCACCATATATATATGCCCACTTGCAAAGTATCCCACCCATTATGGGATACTATTTTACCACTAGATACACCTTTAGATTACCTTTACATTACAAACAGACAGGATATCATTTAGTCTTATGAGAGATCGACGACCTTGCTGGTGTGTTGACAATTTTGTACCGTTTACAAAGAACAGTCGGCGATGATTTTTCAGCTGGTTTTAGTGCGACTCGAGTTTTGCAGTAAGGCTGCTCGGGTTTGTGGCCAAAAAGTAGACACAACTTGATTGTGCAGTTCAACTTTAACTCATTCATAGCTTGTAAGAAAAACAATGATAAGATTCACACACCCGAGCCCTCCTGCCTGACTATTTCCTTGCCCCTCATCACACTTTGTGCGCTCTTCTGACACAGTCCAAGGATCAACGCACACTGACGACTAGGATAAGATAAATATATCCGCAAGTGAGACTAGAAAAAGCATTAACTCTTTCTGTCCAAACGCGCTTTCGTCTGGGGAAACTCGGTGTCATGGGCTGCAAATATTATTTCGTGAGCATAAAAAGAGGTTTCAGAAATTTGACAACACGTGCAAACTTTGCGGGTGTTATTCGGTTGCTTTTCTGAAGTGGACCCGCATATATTTGATTGATGTATGATTTGGTGAGGATGCAAGAACAAACACCATACAGACACATGTTTAATAGTGATTATAGTACATTTTCAAGTTTATGAACCACTCCACACTCGATAGTGAACACAATGGGGGGGGAGGGGGCTATTAAATTAAGAAATCAACAAACATGGACTTCTGATAAGCTTAATTAATTCAAGGGAGGTCTGAATTTGGATCTGTTTTTTTGTTGATGCTTCAGCATAAATCTGCAAACTCAACACAAGTTTCGTTGTGTAAATCTATTATGTAGAAGTTGGAGAACATGAAAACCAAAGCGACATGGTTCAACAATGTCAAGTATGACTCACCCCATGGGTGAGGAATAAAGTGCACATACCCTTGATATCCTTCGATCTTCAGTCTGACTCTGGGTTCTGGATTCGCTTGCAAACTATTGGACATTGGAGTAGGTACAAGTGGTGTAACAAATTTGAAAAATGATAATATATACTTGCTTAGTCTCCGAGCTTAGTTTAGGGGAGGATAATCCAATGTTTTATTACATGCTTGGTATTAAGTTATTAGTTTCTACAGTGGAAAGAGTCACTATATATAGCAAGGAAACTGAAGAATGACATGTGCATCTGTCTCTGCGTTCTGAAGCTGCTGAGGGAAATAGATGTCATTATCCTCTGATTACATCAATATTTGGTGAGTGTAGTAAATCTAGGATAAATTCGTGTTATCTAGTGATTTATAAATTCTGTTTCTCAATCTGCAATATACATTTTGGTCAGACGAAATGATGGTGGTGGCGGAGTTGTGTACAGTAGATATATTACAGAAAGCGATTCTCTGATGGCAAACATCTTTGGCTTGAAAGCCTCATTCAAAGTTCTCTTTCAAAATTCAGATGTACTTTCTGAACTTTGCAGAAGATAATGACCCAGTTTAAATAGGAGCACATAGCACTCTTATGTTGAACATGTTCTTAATTGTATTATTCCTGTCCATAATCTCTGGACACAACATGAGGTAAGCAAGTCTTAAACAGACATTTTCCTCTCCGCACCCACTTCTCATATAATATGTAAAAACAAAAATAGTGCGAGATGATTAGCAGATCCAAATTGAGCCCATATCCACTTTCCCTGTAACTTTCGGAGTTCCTGTATAAAATCCTATTCATCGTCAAAGTGAACATTCTCTGAGTTCATAAATGATGCTAATCCTCTTGCCTAAACAGGTAGCCTAAGCAACCAAAGCATATTTCTGTGTAAGCTAGATCTGGCCTTAATGAGTAATATCGACCCAGTATTCTTGCCGCAATGGCTTTTGAATTCTCATCTGGGGGTGGCCCCAAAAGGAGCTTAGCAATGTGATGAACTGGCTTCGGGGCTGATTATGAATTCACCCTCATTGCATTTTGTAATGAAAGGACCTGCATGACTTACAAAATGCCAAGCCCCTGATGTTAAAAAAATCATTTTTTTAGGCACCAGTGTCTTTGCTTTTTTAGGCACCAGTGATCTTTGCCAGTGTCTGATTGAATCATATCAAATGCTCCAATATCAGTCTGCACGTGAATAAGGGTGGGGCTGGAAATTCATCACTTAAAGGTTGTGGATCAGGTCTCAAAGTTTCATGTACATAATGTACATGTGAAGGCCATGGTGATTCGAGTTTGATGGCTAATTTAAGCACCTAGGCTGTGGCAGTCAACAAGGCATCAAAATTGCTTTACCGCTTAGAATGATCATGCATCTTTCATCACTAATTGAATCCTTGTTGTTCTTGTGGAGAGTTCGTTCAGATAGTCAAGTGTTGCATTGGTGTTGAGCCATGGCTGACCTAATGTGTTGGAGGCACAAGGCGAAACTTCAAGAATATTAATGGGATCTCCAAAGTTGGCGCTCTTGATATAGTTATGGTCTGCAGAAAATGAATTGTATACAAGAGAGTTATCCTGTACTTCATCTGGAGTTTTGGTCAGGAGTTGGTTGTTTTGCATGCAAAGCTGTCCATGTTCGGTAAGTTTTCAGTGCATACTTGGCGTTGGTGTGGAGGTTCGAATGAAGAACATTCTATGTGGGTTTGTTGAGGTCCAAACATGCTAAATGGTTATTTTAACACCTCTTGCATGCCAAAATGATTTTGGTCCCCTAATGAATTGATATAGCATATTCTCCGGTCAACATTCCACACCAACTCCAAGCACGCACCAAAAACGTACTGAACATGGAGAATACAACTAACTCCTGACCAAATCTCCGGTTGAATTAAAAGGTAACTCTAATGCACTGCCAAAGCTCACACCTCAAAGAATCCAAGCTGGGATCCGCCCTGGAACCTGTGGGCATGGGAAGAAGACAGTACAAAACAGAAATTAGAATTCAACTATCGATTGTGCCCTTGCTGATCTACATTAACATGAGGCCATATAATGTGTAACATCCAAACCGACAATGTCACCACAATGAATAAGATTGACTTTCTTAACATATCTAAGAGAGGAATATGAATAGGCGAATTGGCCTTGTGGCAATTTGGAAGAAGCAGGGTTACATGAGATTTACCACTTGCAGAGTCACACTGAGCAGCCTCATCATTAGGGAAACTAAATACACAATAGATTCATACAACACACTTGAAGCACACCAAACCTATCTTCGGATGAGACATAAGGTATGTGGGTGTTATTCGGTTTGTTTTCCTTGTTCTCCACCTTCAATTGATCAGGTTTACGTCTTCAAATTTATGTTGCATCTAGCATATCTATGATGAAACATCAACAAAGACTAGATTGAAAATTGGACCTTCCATGATTTGGTTATGGTTATTAGAAGTGCATGTTTGTTGATTCCTTAATTGCATACATAGGTCCTCCCAATGTTTTGTTCACTATTCAGTGTGGAGTAGTTAATAAAACTTGAAGACATGGTCCACTTTTTCTTTTTTTTTAAATGTGTCTTTATGGTGTTTGTTCTTTCATCCTCACCTAAACACACACCAATCAACTGTAGGTGTCCGATTAAGAAAAGTAACCGAAGCACACCCACATATCTTATAGCACTAGCAATGAGCAAAACTCTTGCTGAATTGTTCAACATGGTAGGGTGGTTGATTTTTCCACAAAAAAGACCTATTGATCAATGTGACATGTGTGTGTCCTCTTTGATAAGTACTCAAGTCTACCAAACCATTGCTGTTGTGATGTTTTCAAGGATGAAGAATTCCTGTATCGATGAAGCAATGATTTTCATACGAACCACAAGATTAATGAATGTGATCCAGGAAGTCACTAAGATTTTCATGTGTTGAGATGTTTCCATAATTCAGGTCCAAGCCATTGCTGATAGGTAATCACATTGGGTCAACTTAAGTATTTTGTTTACAAAGTACTAGGTCTACAAGAGTCAGCCATAAAGTGCGGTGTATAATTTTGAATTTTAGCAGACGAGTTTGTCGGTGCACTTGCAACCTAACTTCAAAAACTCTTGCACTATGATATTCATCTGCTCGCATGATGGTGGCTGTCAAATTTTTAATGAAAATTTTCATCATATAGTTATCATTTCTTCAGTATATGCAGCTTGAGCCAAGGCTTAATGACCTGCATAACTTGCTCCTATGGTCACTGCAAAATGATTGATAATAGGCTTTCAGAGTTTTTTGGGCCAATGCCACATGTTCATCTCACACTAAACTCCATATGTCTCAGAAATCTTCACTGCCCTCCAATTATTTAGAGAGGCGCAACCATGTCAAGCCCTTTGACCCTCAATTCTTGACCACCTGCAAAGCTTATATGTTTTCCAAACCCATATTGCACACCAAAATTAGAAAGCGGCATACCTCTAAAGCCCTTCCCACCCTCAAGAATTGAGGCTAACAACACTTTACAGGACAGACTCTCTCTCAATAGTCTGTATGTGTGCTTTGAGAGCATGCCGTCTAGGCCTGGCCCTGACAAAAACCTAGAAAGCCAACTAGTGAGGGTCATTTTCCTGTGACTGTAGAAGATGCTCATAAGATTAGTATCGATTGTATAAGAGGTGACAGATTACTATAACATTGATACACAGATAGGTGTGTACCTGGATCTCACTTACTGACTTATGCAGCTGATAACACATACAAAGGCTAGAGGATCTGGAACACCATCGGGAAGCAACTGCAGACTAAGCGGTCATCCAATAACATCTTTTCAAGTGGTCATGGACATCTTCATAATCTGTAGCAATGAATGTCCACCGTGGATATGAACTCCTCTCTACAACACTTGCAATGTTGGACTTTCGGTAAAGCTGCAGTTGCCAGGTTGACATTGTATTTGAAGCAGGAAAGCACAAGAGGCATGGGCATGGTAAATCTTTCTTCATATTACTTCCCATACCTTTCTCTGAACACAACTTCAGTTGCTGAGAAAAGTATTCTGATGCCAAAACCATTGAATTGGCTAGCAAAATGGATGCACAGTACCAATTTTTAGGGATAGGTGGACATAGCAGGGCCTATGGTGCTTGTCCAACTCCAAACAGATGGAAGTAGGAGTAACATCAGTCATTCTTTTGGCATTCAATAACCCTGAGGAGCTTCCACTAAGAAAACACTAAACGCCAAGGTTCAAAATAACTTGAATGCAAGTCTCCCCAACTGGGTTTAAGTTAAGAATCAGGTTCTGTAAGAAGCATTTACACTAATAAAGACATTGCTACAATCGCTGCTGACCTATCAGCAGTAAGATTACATGCCCCACAGCACCAAGACTGATCCTTCCCCTACTTTCTTGTAATAGGATACTTATTTTTTCATACAAATGCTAAATCCCCGTCTTCAACCTCCACTCTGCAAGATAAGATCCTCTATCTTGCAAAAATCTCTGACTGGAATATCCTATATATCAGGCAATGTGCTTGGACCCTAAGAATTACTTAACAGTCCCAAGGCTTAACAATTCCTCTGTTCCACTCATACCGAGGTGATGTGGTTTCTGTTGAAAGATACTGCTCTTCATTCAAGGCGACGAGGAAACGCCAGCCACACAGTTTGGAGCTCACTTGGGCTTGTCACCTCTCCCATAAATTTTACCTCTGAAGCCGGAGGACAACCATATTTTGCAGATCATGTGACCATACAACCATTGGGTTCTCAGGACAACCGAAGATATTTCAGTTTATCTGTTTATACACAGAAATTTCTCTTCGAGTGTCCGAATGCATCATGAGCTTGTTTGAGGGAATTCTTTTTGATTGAGTGCGTTCACCATGAACACCCCCAACCCTCGAACAAATCCCCAAACATCATGATGAAAAAACTTTACTCCTCGCAGACTCTCTAAAACCAGTTTGTGAATGTCCAAATAGTTGTTGCACTCTTCCCCTACATCTACTGAAAAGTCAAAATCACAAAAAATAAAAAATAAAATAACATTGACACCACTCGCCAACTTGCCTAGCTACAGAAGAAACCACTCCCTCCCCATACTGCAATAAGGACTTTTCCATTTTACATAAGTGGGATTCCCATTCCTACAGGCACTAAATTAGATTGCAAGGGGGGTCATCTCATGCACTCCCAAAACCTGGTTGCGGTGATGTGATCTTTGCTTTGTATTCCACCTTGGCGTTGTGAAACAGGAGCTGCCATTGCTGCTGGATCGCGAGTATCCGACAAGTGGACTGGCTGTGGATAATCTGTGGGGAGTGTCTTCCATCAAATCCGAATCAGTGGAAATAGCAACTTCCTGATCCCTGTTCTCCACTTTCACAGTGTTTGTTTGGGGGCTTTTCAATGCTCGAATCACCGGAGAGGCCCTCCACCATGGACTCTTCTTCCCGCTCAGTTTTGGAGTTAGGGTTTGATGTTGAATCTGATCTCGCCATCTGGGAGCCACTAAGGCCGAGGTTGATTTCCTTCTCTCCTGATACGGCTCCTCCATCACTGGCAACGTGTCCATCGGAGCCTTCATACATTCCTTCCTCTCCTCCCGCCGAGATGCGCCTCGGAATGGAGAGAACCACCTCCAAGGAGTCTTCTTAGCCCCACCATCCCCATCTTGACATCCATCATCATGGCTGCTGTCTACGTGGGCTGGGAACGTAAATTTGTTTTCTATGGGCCTCCCTGTGGACTGCAATTCATTGAATCCTTCGAATGCCCCCATCCGGCGGGCATTCGAGCCAGATCGGTTGGCTCTCCATGCCGCATTGAAATCCTCACCATGAATGGGCTTGTGTGCAGTGAATGGGCTTCCTCTGCTGCTTGTCGAGACAGTCCGTGAGTCAGCTGATTCGATGTCAAACAACGATGCGCCCGAGTATCGGGCAGGTGTGATCTGGTGGTCATAGATCGACATTGTTGGAGTCGTCTGGTCCAATTGGGATGAGACCGAGAATCGCACCGGAGTTGTCTGTTCAACCACAGAGGAGACTGAGAATCTGGCTGGGGTGAATTCTTGGTCAAGCTCAGGAACATTCCGGGAGCGTTGATGCTTTTTTAAATGGTGATGATGATGCTCCTGCTGCTGATGACGATCCGCCGACACAGACTTGCCTCCTCCTCCTTCCAATGAGGTCGATTGCTCTCCTTTTCTCTCAGACCTCCACAGAACACTCAGTGTGCGCAATCCAACCATTTTTGCAATCGCTGCACCCCATGTTTTAGGTTTCCGCTGCCCACTGGATGCATGTTTCTTCGGCTTGCTTCGGTGGTTTGGCTCCACTAGGGTTTCGGGAACAGATGGCATGTTTTGCGTACTGTTTCCAGTTTGCCCTCCTGATGTGCCACTATCATCTGATGTGCTTGCTTCCACTTGCCTCTCTGCCTGTTCCGCAGCTGCATCTAAAGAAAAGTAGGATGATTCACGATCATACGGCAGAGAGGCATTGTCATTGTCTGTGGACGACGCACCCATTGCACTACCACCATCGCCACCCGTGTAGAATGACTTTGAGCTGCTCCCCGTTGTTCTCGCATTGTTCACATCTTCATCGTAGCGGACAAGTATATATTGGGCTCTCCGGCCAGGGGTCAGGCCCCTCAGTGGCTTGCTTGGAGGGGAGATTTCAAGGTCAATTGAATCCTCTTCCTCTTCCTGATATACTGCAAGCCTGCTCAGAGATTCTCGAAGGCACAGAGCACACACTCCAATGTTGTCCCGGCTCGGGTGCCATTGACATCCAACAATCGTCATCGTGGACTTGGGGATGACAAAGATCGAGAAAGCACACCGTTGCAGCTACCAGAAGCAGCAGGTGGTGAATAATGAGGCTGGCTGATAATAACTGCAACAACAGCTCTCTTGAACCCTTAACCTGCTCATTGCCGAGCAGTATTGAATGCCTTCATATAATTGATACTAGCACATCCCGTCTCTTGACCTGTAACACAGCAACACCCAAATGTGGCACAATTTTTCAATTCCACATGGCATGAAAATGATGATTGCATGCGAGTTATGCAGGGTAAAATCAACTTTTGAAAATGACTACTCTACATGACCAGGAAGCACTGGCAAAGCCAAAATTGTGCATCAGTTCAATGAGTCCATGTTGCATGAAGATGATTCTGGCATGCTAGTGATGCAGGACAAAATCACTTTCTGGAAATGGCTACTCCACACGACCATAGCAGCATCGGAATAGACACAATTGTGTACAATTTCGTCGATTCCACATGGCAAGAAGATGATTCTGGCATGCGAGTGATGTAGGGCAAAATCAACTTCTGACAAATGGCTAGTCCACATGACCAGGAGGCATTCAAAAAGACACAATTGTGCAGCATTTCATGAATTCAAATGGCCCAAGATGATTCTGGCATGTGAGTGGCCCAGGGCAAAATCAACTTCAGACAATGACTACTTGACATGACCCGGAGGCGTTGAACATGACACGATTGTGGGGCATGTATGTCACCCCCGACACTCCCACAGTAATCAAATAGTGACAAAACAGGCGGGTGGAACGCGGTTATTAGAAGAGAACATCATCAGTCAACATAAATCAGTCATATACTCATGGTGGGGAAAATCGATGACAGGGGGCAACACCAACACATTGGAGAAGATCCACATAACAGACACAAATCCAGAATCTACAGAGCATTCATTTCATGTTGACAAAACTTCCAAGCCAATGCTGGGTGACCAAACAAACCCAACAACCTCATGTACCACTGATGACTTCACACATTAATCTCAATGTAAGAGAATCTATGCAACCATCGAGATCACCCAGTTCATACAGGTGCTTGTTCAGGTTTGACCGTGTACCCAGACACCTAGGGTACTCAGGTATGACGCCCCTTCAAGAGCAACTACTCCCACATACTCTTCCTATCTTCCACACATTCTTTTTTACACACACCCCCCCTCCTTTCGCTTCCTTCCATTTGAGTATGAGCCAACCCAAAATCAACAGGAAAAGCTGCCACTCACACATTAAAAAGTCTGGCAGCTGAAGACGACCTAGGCACACACCATCTGGACAAATGCCAAGTGCAAGAGACACACATATCACATCCTGGACAGACAAGCCTTGTCATGGGAAGGGAAAGGAAATGCCCTCCCTCCCATAACCTGCAGCTCCCGTGGTGGAAGCTGAAAATTATAACAATGTACTGCCACTCCTTCAACGCCTCCACCGTCTGGAGCTCTTGGGAAAACCGGAATTGGGCAGTTAACAGGACATTACAGCACAGCAAAGAACAGAACAGAGGAGGCAAGAAGACCGGACCAGACCAGACCAGACTAAAGGGAGCTGCAGCACATGATGATCACTGCAAAGCAAGCAACGAGAAGCCAGAAGCACCAAACCGAACCGAACTGAACTACACTAAGCTACACTCCACCAAAGCACAGAGCTTTTCACCTGTCAAAGTGTCAAGGCGGGGGTGTGCCATCACCCCAAAACCCAGCAACTCGCCATATCCACACCACCACCAGCTCACAATGCTGCTGCCCAACCTCTTCCTTGCTAATCCTGCACCCGGCAGCTTCACAACATTGCCTCTGTTCCCCAATCAGCTCGGATCTGGACCCCAACCTAAGCTAACCCAAACCAAACTCCACTCTGCTCCACCGCACTTGCTACTCTTGCTGCAACCTTATCCTCCGCCCCCCAAGTGCCCCAAGGTGCCACCTTTCTCCCTCCCCTCCCCTCCCCTCCCCTCCCTCCCTCCCTCCCTCCGTCCTTCCTTCCTTCCACCTTGTGCCCCTCGGTGTTCTCGAGTAGCTACCAAGACAGCTGCGAAAAACCAAAGGAAAGGAAGCAGAGGAGAAAGGAAGCAGAGGAGAAAGGAAGCAGGGGAAGGGAAGGAATGGCAAGCAGACACGGAGCGAAGGAGGTCAGTGGAGTGGTGGTGGCTGTGGGGAGTGTTGCAGC
Source organism: Polytrichum commune (assembly GCA_950295325.1). Lineage (NCBI taxonomy): Eukaryota > Viridiplantae > Streptophyta > Polytrichopsida > Polytrichales > Polytrichaceae > Polytrichum > Polytrichum commune. The sequence goes on along the minus strand of OX485807.1, from coordinate 24,530,708 downwards.
AGCAGCAGCAGCACTGCTGTCTGACTTAGAGAGAGAGAGGGAGGGAGAGAGAGAGGAGAGAGGAGAGAGGAGGAGGAGGGCGTGCAACAAAGGAAGGAAGGTAAGACTACGAGTAGGGTGTGTCAGCCTCCCTCCCGAGACTCCAGGCTCAACTCCCATCTTTTGCTGCATGCCTAGGTAACTTTTGGAGGAAGAATAGATAGAGGTAACTTATGAGCTTCAGGTAACTTATGAGCCTGCCTCAGGTAACTTTTTGGCTGTGGCCAGTGCAGGGAATTCTTGGGAGGGACAAGTTATTTACCTACCTACCAGCGTATTATCATGAGGAAGAGTACCTGGTGTCCACCCCAGTGAAACTCAGTAGAGTATACTTGTACAGAGTTGCCTCTCATCCATAATCTGGTGAGCATTGTGGAGGCAGTCAAATCATTCATAATCTGGGATTTCTCCCACTCTTCGACCGGATTTGAAATGGGTGGGTAGGTAGGTAGGTAGGTGGTAGGTAGGTAATGTAATGTAATGTATGTATGTAGGTACTGTCAGCTGCTGAAAACCAACACAATGTTGCATCCTAGTAATCATACAGTTGGTGGAGGTTTCAGATGTGTGAGAGTGGTGGTAACTTGTAAGGTAGAAGCACCCAATTTCGTCATTGGCCCAACTCCAACGCCTTCATATTCTTTTCAAAGTGGGCAACTACATACTTCAACATGATTCTTCTAAGGACTAAAAACACATCTTGTTGGCCGAAAAACCCTATGTATGTGTAAAAAAATGTACATATATATATAGTCATTAACATAAGTATACAAATATATTATTGGATAATAATAAACACCTATCACAAGTATGATGTAAAACCCTAGCATTCATGGATAAAGTTGTTGTTGAGTGTTCATCTCCTGGATGTAACTCATAAGCATCTTAGTCTACAATGTATGTCATAGAAACTAATTTAATTGTTATTTCTAACTATACCATCAAATGATATGTTAGATCGTAAGTCCACTTATTGTTGGTTCATTTTTTATAATAACATAAACCAATCTTCGGGTTTGATGGACGGTCCATTAAGTCGATTGGATCCCTACACTCCATCCAATGATTAAGTACTTATCCCATAAAGTCTAGTGACCATACCATACAAGTATAAATGTTGACCTTCCCCATAATGTTGCCATTCTATCCAAATTAGAAAATCATAATCTCTTTATGCACAAGTTGCTAATTCCCAATGGAATGTCCTAAACTTGATGTTGTTGGTAATTGGAGCCATCATCCATTTTTTTAAGAGACCTTGAATTATCAATGTTGCATGTGCACGGCATTGACAACTAACTTAGCAACGATTCAATTTTCCCAAAATGGATGGTCAACAACCGCTCAACACTAACTAGTTTAGGCACACCTATATAAACACATTAAACAATCGCACCCACACTCGTAGAAATAAATCAAAACAAACCAATAAATAACTATTAGAAATCGAAGTTTAGTCACCTTACAATGACATCGAATTTGTAGGAGATTTGCTAATCACATGGGTTTTCTTCGTCCCTGCATTTATTGCCCATCAGAAGAGGCCAAACTTGCAGGAAGTAAGCGTAATGCGTCTACGTTCCCAAATCTCTATGATTCTCAGGCATGGCATCAAGTTGTTGGACATCGTGGATGATTGGGAGATGATAATGTCAACATATCAAAGGCCAGCTTCAACACACATACCAAACCACGCGTGCCAGTACCACGAATCTAACTCATCCCTCGCCTCTATGATATTGCCGCGTTGGCTCAGCGTAGTAAAGTAAGTCCAAATATTCGACCGTAACTTAACTTATTCTTCGCATTGAGTTGGTGATGTCGGATGCGACCATGATTCAGAGCCGAGGAGGCATGGGTGTGAGTGCCGATGAGTAGCCTCCCCCCTCCCCCCAAGATTCGGATCCCTCTGCTCTGCACTGCTCTGCTGCTGCTGCTCTGTTGTGTTCTGTCTGCAGGCAGAAAAAAAAACTATGGGGAGTTCGAGGAACTATGCCTGCAGGCAGCTAGCTGCTAAGCTACATAAGTTTAAGTTTACGACCGACCACCACAATCATGCGCAGTGGCCCTCATCACGGTTGGGGTGATCCAACCCGTACACTGGTTTCTTGGAGGCAAGGGTCGAGGCATCATCCAACGAGGAACGAGTGTATGAGTTGGTTCGCCCAAATCCCCTCATCACGGTTGGGGTGAACCAACCCGTACACTGGTTTCTTGGAGGCAAGGGTCGAGGCATCATCCAACGAGGAACGAGTGTATGAGTTGGTTCGCCCAAATCCCCTCATCATGGATGCGGTGAACCAACCTGTACATTGGTTTCTTGGAGGCAAGGGTCGAGGCATCATCCAACAAGGAACAAGTGTATGGGTCGGTTCGCCCAAATCCCCTCATCACGGCTAGGGAGAACCAACCCATACATTGGTTTCTTGGAGGCAAGGGTCAAGGCATCATCCAACAAAGAACAAGTGTATGGGTTGGTTCGCCCAAATCCCCTCATCATGGATGGGGTGAACCAACATGTACATTGGTTTCTTGGAGGCAAGGGTTGAGGCATCATCCAACAAGGAACGAGTGTATGGGTTGGTTCGCCCAAGTCCCCTCATCACAATTGGGGACCCGTACACTAGTTTCTTGGAGGCAAGGGTTGAGACATCATCCAACAAGGAACTATTGTATGGGTTGGTTCGCCCAAATCCCCTCATCACAGCTAGGGAGAACCAACCCATACATTGGTTTCTTGGAGGCAAGGGTCAAGGCATCATCCAACAAGGAACAAGTGTATGGGTTGGTTCGCCCAAATCCCCTCATCATGGCTGGGGAGAACCAACCCGTACACTGGTTTCTTGGAGGCAAGGGTCGAGGCATCATCCAACGAGGAACGAGTGTATGGGTTGGCTCGCCCAAATCCCTTCATCATGGCTGGGGTGAACCAATCCATACACTGGTTCCTTGGAGGCAAGGGTTGAGGCATCATCCAACGAGGAACGAGTGTATGGGTTGGTTCGCCCAAATCCCCTCATCACGTCTGGGGTGAACCAACCCGTACATTGGGTCCTTGGAGACAAGAGTGGATGCATCATCCAACAAGGAACGAGTGTATGGGTCGGTGCACCCAAATTTCCTCATCACGGCTGGGGTGAACCAACCCGTACACTGGTTCCTTGGAGACAAGGGTTGAGGTATCATCCAACAAGGAACGAGTGTATGGGTTGGTTTGCCCAAATCGCCTCGTCACCTGCTGCTACAACTCAGACGGAGGTGCAGTCGTTGCAACTCCTCTTCCTTGCTCACTTGTCTATCTCAAAGGTGCTTCATTATCTAGTTCTGACTTCAAACTTTGATGATACGTGAGGTGTGGTGGGGTTATTTTTTCATGTTCTCCAACTTCTACAAACTGGATTTATACAAACAAAACTTGTGTGTTGCATTAGCAAATCTATGATGAAGCACCAATATGAATTGGTGTGGAAATTGAGTCTCCTTTGATTTATTTATGGTCATCAGAAGTGCATATTTGTGGTTTCTTAATTGAATTTTTATGTAGGTCCTCCCAATTGTGTTTATTATTGAGTGTGGAATAGTTAGTAACATTTGAAGACATAGACCAATCTATTTATGGCATGTGTTTGTATGGTGTTCGTTCTTTGATCCTCACTAGACTACACATCATTCAAATAAACGCATTTGATTAAGAAAACTAACCAAATAACATTGGCATATCTTAAGGTGCGCCAGTGTTATTAGCTTAATATTTTCTTGTTCTCCATCTTCCACTGATCATTACTTTACTCAACCTATTTCCTTTGCACCCTTTTTAAGAACAAGGAGGGAAATGCATGATGATGGGGTTGACAACTACTCTAGTATACTTGGTTAGCACATTGACGAATGCATTGGTGATAGCTAGTGCAATTATACATGGCTAGCAAGTTGCCGGCTCAGATTAATAATTTGCAAACGTTTCAACAAAAATTTGATTCATCAAATCAAATCTCCCCTTCTTTAGGTGTGGTTATCATACATGTTTGTGTGTTGATTCCTCGAATGAATAGCAACCCCCGCCTCCCAACTCATGCACACACACAAAAGATTGATATATATATATAAGGTATAAGGGTGTTATTCGATTCGTTTTCTTGTTCTTTATCTTCTATTGACCAAAGTTATGTCTTGAAATTGTGTTGCATGAGCAACTCTATATTGAAACATGATAAAAACCATACCTTCCTTTATTTAAAAGTATGGTAAGGGAAAGTCCATGTGTGTGTTTTCCCTCTTAAGGCTCATTTGTGCTTCTTTCAAACGTGTATGATATAGTCTTACGAGATGAATCCTATCACCAAATTTCAAACTTCTATGTTGTAAAGCTCTTTTGAGCTTGGGCAATAGTCTATGTCACATGTGGCCATAGTCTTCCAAAAGCTTTTCATTCTATTGGGGCTTGTATCTTCTTCCTTAACTAGGTTGATTATTTAGTACCTTCAATTATAAACCATATTGCATTTCTAAAAGATTAAGTTCTCTTTATGTTGTTGGTAGTCTCAGGGGTGGACTCTTTATACCACGTACAAACTAGCATGAGTGTAGAAAGGGGTATTCTTTAAGGCTTTAGCGTACATAGTATACACAAGGGAGAGGTATTGTTCTTCTCATGTGTGTACATTTGCAAAAGCATGTTAAGAAATTTGGAGTAAAGGTAAAATGTGCGTAAGGTTTAGAGAAAACATTGACAATTGATGTGCTCTTTCATCTAATTTACAATTTCGTTTATTTGTTGTCATATTGTAAAAGTCCCAATGATTGTCATGTCCATTCTTAGGGTTTGTAGTTGGGTTCTAAGTTTTTCCAAATTGGAGACTCTTGGAGTGCTCATTCATTCCCTTGAGTTTTGCTCTTCGAATTGTGGCTTAGTTGTTGTGCTCGTGTCTTTGTTTGTTTGATGTTATCGGAGAATTGAAATATGTTCGATAAGTTTCTCATTGGCAAGTGAGCTCGTGGATAATCATGTAATAAAGGCTTCGTTATTTCATGATTTATATTTTGTATATGTATCCCCCCTTGGGTTGGTGGTCCATTTTTTACAATCATTGAGAGTTTTGCAATCTAAGATTAATTGAGAGTTTTACAATCATTGAGAGTTTTGGTTGAGTATCGACAATCAATTGACCTCTTGGTCGGGCCTTCCAATGTGAAAATAGGGGTATGTGGTATGAAAACAAGAATGGGTCAATGTGGACCAATGATATGATAGATCATTTGATGGTAGAGGTAAATATCATCACGCATTGGCTACAATGACTTGTATTGTAGGAACAAATTTGCATGAGTTACATTCAATGGATGAACGAGTATCCAATGATTTTATCAATAGTAAATAAAGGGAATGTCAAATCAATCACATAGTTTGTTAAAATGACAACAAAAACACGTTGCATGGTCACATGACCTGACCAAAGTTGATTTTCACCGCACACACAAAGAGAAGCAAAGTAATAATTATGTGTTGGATAAAATAAACTTGGCCAACTTGGATGATAAGTTAGAGCCTAGTTGACACCTCACATATTGACTGTGATTGTTTTGACTAGTGTGTGATCAATTGAATAATCCCTAAATAAATATGTCTTGCTAAGAAACTTTTAGCCATATTTTTCACATGATCTTTTTGGCATATACATATGATTGGGGTCTATAAGACTTAATTTTCATTCGTGTATGTATTTGAGGGGATTTCCTAGCTACATCTTTATACATATATCATTGTTAAGAGGAGAAAAATCTTGTATATTAGGAGTGTTAATTTCATGGTCATGCACGCAGGTGGTTCTTGGTTCTAACATTGAGTGCACCTCCCAAGACACTGTAGCGGTCTTAGAGCTCTCTACCTCTAGCTTCAACTCTATTGCATACATGTGTATCACCAAGCTTTTGGCGTTGTTACTGTAGCCTCTCTTACTTTGATTCTTTTACTCTCAGTCTTCCTATCTCGTCACACCATCAACAATATATGTTATAATGGTTCTAAAGCCTGCATTTAGTTTAAGGAGCATACCTCTCTTTGGAGGCATTGGCCATGCAAATATGGAAATGCTTACATGGCCAAGACCTTGGATTAGTTTCTTAATCCAAGAGATGGTCCGAGACAACCCTAAACTACTGGGTGATGGTGGAGAGATACCCAAACCTCAAGGAAGAGGTTGGCGGTTGGCGGTTCGATTCCCGGCTGTGAAATCTCCTCTCTACTTGATGGAAAACTTGCTAGGTGGTCAACTGCCTCTTATGCTTTGGCATTGGCATGTCATCCTTTTGTCTTAAAAGAAAAAGCAGCGCCAAGAGAATCTCTTAGCCATAACCCAAGAGGCAATATTGAGGAACTTTGGTTATAAACAGAGGGACAAGCACGCTAGGTATACTATACACATATTCTAGAATCCACAATTGCCATTCTCGAGTTCTAAAAGTGCCAGGTGGCCAAATAATCTGTAGTGACACTTGTATCTTGCAAAACATTCAATCTGGTGATGTGTAAGCATGGGAAATCCCACTGACTGCCTGATTTGTGCACGAGCCTGGGCCAAATTGTGCAGGGATTTGGTGTGTTTTGGTTGATAAGGGTCTCAACTTTGGTGCGGAAATAATTCCTCGTGTGGTGACGTTGTTGTTGCAGGGGCTATATATGTCTCTGTACTGGCTTGTGAAAGCGGGGTTGTTAACATGTCAGACACTAGGCATCTGTGCATAATTGAGGACTCCATAAGCTATAAATATACTAACTTATGTGGCTGGGTGAACTATTGATGTAAGTTAGCCCCAGTCTTGAGACTGCCAGCATTGAATTTATAGGTTTAAGTACAATCTCCACTCTGTGGTGAATGGGGTTCTTGATTCAGGGGTAGACAGAGTCTCGGGCCTTCATCTACATATAAGCTGCTCATGTTGGGCGAGAGCTATGATCGGGGAGAACCGGCAGTTAGTTACAGATGAACCAGTTGAGTTTGAGAAATAACTGGTTGAAGTTCAAGACTGCACGAAAAGTACCGATTATTTTAGAGGAATTTATAGAATATACCCTACTTCAATAAAGGACAACCGGAGGATGTCAACATGTAACCGGTTGGACTTGCAAACATTAGGATCTCAACCGGTTATGCCCAAAAATCTCCCCGATCACTGGGCGAGAGAGAGGATAATCGCATACAACATACCTCTCATCCATCCAACACATAAACTTGACCCACATAGGGTTGTTGCCTATTCAACTCTGATGGATTGAACTGGATTAAATTTGGAATCTCTTAAGTTGATTCCGGTGTCACATCAATTTTTTTTGAATAAATAAATCCATGGGTTGCATATTGTTTCAAGGTTTTTATGTTGGATTAATGAGATGTATGATCGTACAATGCAGTAATTTCCCTATTGTCATGTTGTTGGTGCACAAAATGTGTCATAGTATTCGACATCAACATCATAGTCGGATGTTTACCTGCATTTGCTAAGCATGCATGATTCACTTACTTATATTAGTTGGATGGTTATATATGGGTGGGCCTAAAGTGGATAATTTAATCTCTACACCCATTTTTTCCTAGGATACCAAACACATGATTAGTGCGAGATGGTTAGCAAATCTTGATCAGGGTTGTAGCTATTTCCCTCGTGATTAATGGAACTCGTATGAATATCTTATTTCTTTATAAAAGTGAAGAAACTCTTTCCTTGTACATATGATCATATAGGTCCCCTGCAACTATGTTGACTACCTAGTGAGCCTAGAATGGTTAAAGAAATCCGAGCACGTAGTCCGATCTTATTCAAACAAATGTCTTTTTGGCAATTGTCCTTAGATCTGCACCTAAGCACACACCATTCAAATACAAATGTCCGATTGAGATAAGTGATACCATTAGGCCCGCTTACCTTATACTAGGTTGAGGGTTGCTTCATGCTAACTTGATCACGCTAGACTAGTTCGAGGTCTCTAATTCCACTTTCAAAATCAAACCAAGTAGAGAAAATTTCATAAAATAGAGCAAATTGTTGTGTTGTCATGTTCCCAATGGATGAGTTGGCGAGAGAGAATGATCAATTACAAGCGTAGCTCTCATTTGTCCAACATAGAAACTCGATTCTCTACACGTTTGTGGTCAACTCATGTCAAATGACTTGGACTGAGTTGATTTTGGTGTCAAATCATCTATGTAAAGTAACATCTAAAATTTCATGCTACTTCGGGACGTTTGAGTTGGATGAACGGGAGGCACACACGTATGAGACAATTCCCTCTCACTGGATGAGTTCACGAAACCCCAACTGGAAATATACTAAAGGCTGGTTCACATGGGATCCCAAGTCCCACTCATGTTAGCAAGTCCCGACTTTTAAGCCTCAAGAAGGTATACATCGAAAGTTGGATCTTGCATATTTTATGCAAAAAGGATCTTGGGACTTGTGTTGAGACTTGGGTCTAGCTTTTTTCTCAACCCAACTCTCAACACAAGTCCCGAGCCTCACCTCCAAAAAGTGCTTCCATGGAGGCACCCATGTCATACTTGGGACTTGAGACCCCCTATTAAGTGATAAGTCCCAACTTCCACGCTCTCACTCAACGGCTGAGATCGCACGGATCAATATCGAGGGACTTAGGACTCGGGAGCCTGTGTGAACGGGCCCTAATTAATCATGTTACACCTTGTACTAAAACTTTTCCTCAAGCCCACTTCCTTAGGTAGGGTTGAACTTCAGAAGGGCACTCAGCAACAGGCGGCTGACAACCTTAATCCTAGTGTAGTGTAGTGTAGTGTAGTAGGGTTATTAAGAAGTTATGAGCCAGGAGTAGGCTAGGCCACTTATAGTACTAATGTAGGGCTATTTATACAGTATGTGTAGGTGGGGGGAGGGTGGCATAGGCCCAATTATAAGCAGAAGAGGGTGAATGCACGGGTGGCCTAATCAATGGCATTCACTGCAATTTAGTGGGCCACCGTGTGGGAGGCCGGAATCTATGGCTACCCTAGAGCCCAAGCCCTAGGATGCCCTCCCTCCCACCTCTAGCACACTAATTTAAGCGCCATTTCCCCCCTTGCTTTCTAGCTAGTGGCCTTCCTTTTTGGCCTTAGCCAATGGCCCCCCACAACATACCCTTCTTTGCCAATTGGAGGGGGTCGCCTTTTTAGTTAGTGTGGATATGATACCAGCCAGCCAGCCAGTAAATTGTAGGCACATGACTCACGGGGGTTCCTCCCCCATTCACATGCTTCTGTAAGTAATTAACCAAGCGAGCAACTTAGGTGCTCATGCCTTCGACTACGGTGTCCGGGGAGGTTTTTCGGCACAATCGGTCAATACCTTAGTGTTTCCAAGTCCAACCGCTTACCAAAACATTATTCAAACCCATAACACATTGTTTTGCGAGACTGACAATATTTCAAGGAACATTCGTGTTCCGTCCAAATACGTGAATATTATGTGGAATATTATCAGTCCCACATAACATTGTTATGGATCTAAATAATGTTATGACATGCAGTTGAGTTGGGATGTATTCTATAGATTCTTCAAAAATGATGGGTAGTTTTCACGGAGTCTTCAACTTCAACTGGTTCATCTGTAACTACACTAAATAATCCTAATATTGTGGGTCACGTAAATTTTCTAAAGCCCATGCTAATTCTCATGATGAAATTTAACGTGGACAACATTGATTTTCAACCCGCACTAAATTTCTAGTAGAAAATTAATGTGGGTCACATTAACTGTTTTTTTTAACAAAATAACGGGGGTGATTGATTTGATTTGTGCTACTTTTGACCTATAAATAATATTTAGTGTGTTGGTCAAAAATCTTCATGAAGACTTAGAGTCTTGGACCCACATTAATTCCAGCTTGACTAGAAAATTAGTGTGATCCAAGTTAATTATCTCCACGCTAAGATTCCGCCCACACTAATAAGACTATCTTTTAGAGCAGCCGGTTCTCACCATTCATTGTCTTTAACTTCCAACTTCCCCCATTGTTGCAGTGAGAAGGTTTGTTTAAGCTTAGTATTGTTATAAGAAGTTCATGGGAAATATGTATATGTAGTCTAGCCATAGGCAAATAGTTGGGCGGCCTTTGACCACCCGTCCGCTAGGTGTGTGTGTGTGTGTGTTTGGTATTCAAAGACTCATGAATGGGTAGGTAGATGGGTTGATGGATTCAAAGGAAAGGTTTAATTTGGTTCAATCATTGCCTAGTCACTCCCAAAAACAAATATCCTTTTATCCTCCTTCTATGTAAATATCAGTTGTTGTCATGAGCTTGGGTTTTTGAATCTTCAAATACTTTCTAAGTTATACCCTTGCTTAGTCCTTCTTCTACTAGGCAACGCATAAGCAATACAATGATTCACTACACACCTGATTTAGTATGACCTATACTACCGACTTATTATTCATCTATATTGATTGTCTTGCAATCACCATGTTGCAACTAGAGAGGGTGTCACATGATACTTGGTGCTACATTACAAGTCACGAATACCATTTTAAAAAAATTAACATAGCACATCAAATTTGTTACCACAACCTAGTGAATGAAATCGTTGAATTGAAGCCACCGTGCAAGCTTATCACCTAGTCTATTTGTCTATTACAGCCTCAAGGATACAACACTAGTAGGAAACAAGGTCCCAAAACACACTTCCTATGTGATTAGAACATGGTCCAATCGACAATAATGAATTCCACTCTACAATTGGCGTAGATTTCGCTCAATTGTTGTCAATTGAGCCTTGTTGTAACACCATCCTGTGTCGAATGGGAAATGCGTTCCATTTTCATGGGTTTCATCTCTCCTAATAAAAACCCATCCCACACCAAACCAAGGGGAGGGGGTCAATGCAACAATCATTCACTTCAAGGTAATTGACGAAAAATGCACTCATTTTTTATTATCAAATCACTTTATCACATTTGCCTTGACACCCACTGTTGTCACTTGGTCCATACCCAACCAATATGCAGGGTCATAACTTAGCAATAGACCTCAAAATAGACCTCATTGGCATCAAGGGGTGAATGCTTGAAAATCATAACTTGACTTATGATAACCCCTCCATCCCACCCCTTTCCAAGGAGGAGGGGGGGGGGGATGCGACAAACAAACAAATCGTTCATTATGTGTCTCCGACTACTACACTCTACATATAATTTAGTGTGGCCCACATTATGCATCATTGAACTACATATATGATCTTGCACTCACCATATGACATTCAAAGAAGGTGGCATGGCACATGAGCTTCTATGGGACAAGTCATGGAGACCACTACGGTTCAAGTGACGCATCAATTTTAATATCACACTAAATTGGTTATACAATGTGCCTATCAAAAATTGGTTATAACACTCCAACATCAATGTATATCCAAGTCGACACAAATACAAACACAATTTACTTTACATATGTGCATATAGAAGCTTTGCTTTCGTTTGAAATGTTGCAAGTTAGAGTAGCAAGGGAATGCTATCATGTGAGCGGTGATTTGTGACATGTAACATGTGAGAGGGAAAAAAAAACATGGATTTAGGGGAATTTGTACCCTATACTTGTGGATGACCGAAACATTTGGGAACTTGCATAGACATTAACGAGCTCAATCCCTCTTACATGTAGGAATTTGAAACTAACAAATAAATTGAACACAATGCAATAAGGAACAAATTGTGTCGTATACAAGGAATGAGACAAATGTTGGAATACCGCATTTAAGATTATGTCCACCAATCGTGGTTATTGTGAAATCAAAGACCTAAACATCACACATAAATTAAAAGAATGGTTGCTTGAAGTCACTCTAAGTAGAATCCATCGTGACTATCCATATCCTCTTCCACTCCCTCACCGTCCATAGAGTGTCTTTCCACATCATTACACTTAAGTGCTATATCATCTACAAATGGATGGATACTCAAACACCTTGACTTGCATCTAGGTGTAGATGTTGTTGTCATAACCTTGGCTACACTTTTAGCATATGCATGAATCTCCACCATCATAGGAGGAGATTTGATGGACATCAACATTTTGCATACACAATTTAACAGTTAGGTAACAAAAAAAAGAAAAAGAAAAATTGCATATGCAATAAGTAATACTTGTTAGCCTTACATCACATGACAAATTTACTTACTAATGCACAAGCACTTAGCCACCTTCCAAAGTGGTGCATCAACAAGGGAGTGTGAATGGGCTCCATTGGTAGAACAAAAAGGAATATGAGGTGCATCACACAATGGAGCAAGAATAGCCTCATAAATTGCATAATCTCCCTCGTAGGCTACGAGGTGATGATTGCATCCCACTGCAAGCATGGATGGATGCACTTGGAAGGTTTGAAACAAATAACAACTATAAATAATTGAATATAACAAACACATTGCATTCTAGGGATTGATATGCAAAAGAGAAATGCAACACTTGTTGACACATAAGCACTTAGAATCACTCCTTCATGTTTCGTTAATGCTTTAATAAACGCTTGCATTGACAATGGATCTCTCTCCCTACCACCTCTTCAAGGGACCGTTCCATTCATAAGCTATTTACCCGCTTTAGTTAGGTTAAAGAAGATATCAGTGCCCTCAATATCCAAGGTTGATGTGTCACTAGGTTTTTGAAAGTTGAATCGCACTGCAGACATCTTATTGTGCATGAACATAATGATGTGGAAACGCATGGTTTGAAGGACATAATAATAAACAACTTTACCATCAATAAAAATACACAAATAACAACACAACCCAACCATATATTGAAACAAAAAATATCAATTCTAAAACTTACCGTGTGAGATCCATCCATGTTTGAACACAAAGGTAATTTGTTGATGCTCCACCAGTTCTTTGCCATTGTGAATTCATAAGTAGCAACTTAAGTCATTACATCCCCTCTAACAACTTTTAGTTTAGGTATCGTAATAAGCATGCATGCATTATCAGCAAGGTGGGCAAACACGAACTCAAACAAAGCTTTGACATGGCTCAAGTTGTGCTTGTTCCAATTAGGAATGGACTATGGTGGGGAGGAGACATTGGGTACTAGGAGGCCATCTGGAAGGTCGGCAACAATGAGATTAAACTTAGAGTTATTTGTAGACATTTGCAAAGAAGAAGATCATGTATAAGGAAAAAAACATAACAATTAAGTGAATGAATGAATGCTAGAGACATGAAACTTATATTTTTCATGAAGTCCAAAGTCTCAAGAAAAAACTTGATTTGTATCAACACCATTCACCATGATCAACAATATTGATGTCTTCTTCCCTATGATAGACATGTAATACCATTTTTCTGGCCATAGCCTAATAGTAGGAAAGAAAAACTTTCTTTTACGATAAAGTAACTAAAATACTAGATGAAAGTTAGGTTAGGGTGAAATCGGAAGGCTATAGCCCGAGGAAAGTAGTTGTAGGAGTTGTAACCACTAGAAGCTCCGAGCTTGATAAGCGGGCTATCGCCAAGGAGAAGATACTTCTCGTTATATCTACTAAGGCCATAGCCGCATAGAGTCAGGCTATAGGCGATAGAGCTAGTTGAATGTAGTTTCTTTGAAATTAGATCAGCAAATGAGCATCACCGCCCATGATAGGGGGATGTAGCCTAACAAACTGAGTCTGAATTGATTGAGTAAAGAGGATTATATGATTAATACAAACATGGCAATAGTTTGTGTATGGCATTTGGAGTCGAATGAGTGTATTTCCAGAACATGTTCGAGTTCAGCGAGTGAAGAAAGCATCAAATGAGTGAAATCTATGAGTAAGATGTGAGAAGTTGTTGAGCAGAGAGGCTATAGGTTGGATTGTAAAATGAACATGGTAAGTGAAGTCAATACACCACCCTATCTTGATGGAAGGAGTGAAGAATGTTGCAGAAGATGTGAAGGCCATAACCAGGATTTGTGGAAATCTAAAAGCGGTTAGCGATAGCGAGAGGAATGATCTCAGCACAAATTACAAGTCAAAATTAGAACTTACCGAGGAAAGAGATTGACTATAGCCTAAGTAGAAGCAAATGTAAGGGCCATAGTTTGTAACACGAACATGATGCCGTAAGCATATCCACAAGAAGTTGAGGAAAGTGAGGACGAGTTCATCGGCACATGGGCCATAGCCATGAATATCAACATATTGCCAAGATAGTGAGGCCAAAAGAATCGACGGAGAGAAGGAAGAGCCGTAGAGAAGTTTAAGTCACCTTAATGTACGCAAGAGAGAGAGCCAGTGCGGAGAGGCTCTTTGCGGTCATGGCTGATGACCGAGAGTAACCTAACGGACTATCGCCTATGAGAGAGGAAACTAATAGAGGCGAAGTAGAAACTACCAGAAGGAGTAAGAGAGGGAGACGTCTTAAGTAACCACCCGAACATAAGTGATGAGGTAGTTCAAAGTGATCATTGTTAGGAAAGACAAGAAGTTTAGAGGGAGTGACGAGGCATGATGGAAATTAGAGTATCATAATGATGGTGAGTCGGCAAGTAATCTAATCCACAAAGAGCATGTTTTGATATGATTAGGAATGAGAAAGATATGGTTTGATGTGAGAGGAATTAGGCTAGATGTCGAAATCGATTATGTTGGAATCTAATGGCTATAGCCTATGAATCTATATGATTATGTAAGAATGTTGCAGGAATCAAAGCAAACCTTTGTGTGTTGTGTGACAATGACGAACCTAAGATAAGTAAATTTCAATTATAATTAAGAAAGAGATAAAGTAAATGAACAAACTCTCTGAGCAATGCAATTTGAATTATGATTGATGGCATTGAATGATTAATTAATGAAGGAAGAAGAGGCTAACCCCAATAGGATGAAAATCCATTGGAAGACTATTGCCAAGATCCAAAAAGACTATTGCCAAAGCTTTTGAGCTTCACGACGTAATTAGGAAGTGTGAAACTAGAGTGATAGGAGTCGTCAGATAGGACAAACCCACCCACGGATCAAAGCACCAATGAACCATAAGAGTGGAGATTAAGCCTGAGAAAGAGAGAATGAAAGAGTAAAAGACATACGAGTTGTGACTTAGAGTGAAGATAACAACCCTATTGTCTGATTAATGAACTATAATGTGACAGTTGCCTGTAATAGACACTAGTTAAACCTTCCTTGAGAGTTTGTACCCTGGGTTTTGAGTTATTTAATTGAGAGAAAAAACCTTACTACAAGACACACATGGCAACATGATAGCAAAGGAAGTACTAATTTTGTTTTCAACAACATGTTGTTGTGTAACATGCTGAGAGTGAATAATTGAAGGTGGAGGGTTGATTGGAACAAATGGTGCTTGAGTTGAAGCAATTGGAATTTGTGTTACAACCTCCAATGGTATTGATGAGCTAGGGGCCTCTCCCACTATGTTGTAGGTTAAATTCCTATCAAAAGAGGGATTTGGAACCCTATGTGCAAATTACGATCTTATGTTCTAACCAACTAAACCATTATGACATGTGAATTATTATTTTGTTGTTCTATTGATATGTTGCTTCTTGGTTGTTGTATGATAATTTGCTCCATGCCATATGCCTTGAGCAGGAGGGCCAGTTTTTTTTTGCCCATGTTTACATTTATCTAATACTTGGGATGATGCAATTTTTACTTGAGTATCATCATCCAAGATGTTTGTATCATCTTGTGTTTGTGAAAGCCATGCTCTAAACCTCTCCAAATTTTCCTCTGGTGGATAGAAAAAACAAAGGACAATTTAGGAACCAAGGGCATTGCAATAAAGTGTCATTGTCCCAGTTTTAAATTGAGATCTCGTAAACATGCAAAGATCACCCTCCCGTGGCCAAGTCAACAAGAATGTTGGCAAAGACTTCAACGCCATAGCCCCAAAGTCATGAGATGCCTATGAAGACCCAAAGAAACAAATTTTTTGTTTGCAAAGTATGCCAATAGAACATTAAAAGATGGCATTGAAAAATACATGTATGAATTAACCCTTTGGGTAATGAAGAAGGATAATAGATTTAATGAATCCATGGGGTCCCCTAACAACGACTACAATGCCTTGGTCCACAACAAAATTCTTCATTTTTCCATGTAAGACGTAGGGAGTGGAATATGGTCACTACACTCCACCTCATCCAATTCACCTTCATGCCCTCAAACTCGTTCGCCATGGCCACCTCCAACTACAAGATTTTTTTCAAATGAGCAAAAAATACATACAATAAAAACATCAATCGATAAAGAACAATGAAAAGAGTTGTACTTGTGCCCAAAATGAAGCTCAAATAACCCAATACTCAAGGTCAAACTCTTTTACATCACCAAGTGGAAATTGAACCAACTCCTTTATCACGGAGCTTGAGTTCCACCAATGCGATCATTGAATCTCGTACTTTGCTTCCATTGGAGTAGTTGTAATAGTTTGCAACTTCTCTAGTGTCATATCATGCCTAGTTATAACACCAAAGTGTTTCTTGATCTACATCATACCCATCAATTGATGAAGCATTAATGATGATACAAGTGATAGATTTGTAGAGGTATGAATGTATAAAAACGATACCTCTGCAAAGAACTCCTCTCCGTTCGCGGGATTTTCCACTGCGAGCAATTTCTCTAGCTCCCTGCCTTTGATAAACCCAATTGCCTTAGTCATATCAATTTTCATCACCTTCCAGACACCCTTTATAGATCTAGTTCTCAAGGGATGTTTGTCATTGTATTTATGCATGACATCTTTAATTGCACTTGTTATTTTACACTGCACCACATCCATTCAATTTTGTAAGTAACTATGAACAAATTAACTAATGAGAAGTCAATTCACTAATAGCATGTCAATAAAGACAAGTGTCAAGGGGTTCGACTCACCTTATACAAAAATTGTGAACACCTCCACAGTCAAAGGATACCAACAAGTTTTGTTACGACGATTATTGCATTTGGTATAATCATCCGCGGAGAGGAGATTCTTATAAGCCGATAGTTTTAGAGTCCTAAATTTCCACACACAATGAAGTTTGTGAACTAAATTCGTTTTGACATGATCAAATTTGGTGGACCTACACAAAACACCAACACAAATGAATAAAATATAAACAAAACGAATAAAAAATGAAAAGAGAAGCACACAACTATTCACATTGTGCATAGCCTCTATAAAAATTCCCATTGAGTCCGTTGGGTCAAGGAGTATGCAATCCATTGACTAATGCCAATTGGCATCATTAGCATAATGATGGTCTACAAGCCTTCGCCATGCAAAGATTTTATGATTCCCCTCCCAAACAAATAACATATTGCCACAATTTTTTTTGCAAATCCTTGTCTCCGGGGAGTGACAGCTCAAAAGTATTAGACAATTTCCAATGAGCATCCCATCCCTTAGTAATCAAACCAGTAACATCCTCCATTTCACCCTCATTGTCAAACACTTAAACATGTAATACTCTATCTCCCTCACCGTAGCCATTCACAAACTTATTTTCCAACTTCATGACATCTATCTCTAGTACAGGTCTTACCAACGGCAAAGGTTTTAGATGACATAAAGGAATAAACAAATGCAACTTAGATAATGGTTTAATTCTCAAACCATTAATAAAATAATTGAAGTTTGTGATTTGAAGAGTGTGCATGTGCGTCACATTATCATGGGCATTGTCAAGCTCATACGGGAAAACAATGTCTTCATTGATCTCTTGAACAACATGAACCATAGATCAACTACCAATTAAATAGCATCATTACAAGTACTTGGCATATACCTAATAAGGACTAAGCAATGACTAGCAAGGACCACTCCATAATGGCCAAGTGGGGGGCCATTCTCCATGCTTTCTTTTTTGAACTTTTTGGTATGTAGGATTTTATGTGGGCACCGTTTGGCCTTTTTTTGGTTCCATAGTGTAGTCTAAAATGGTTATATGGGGGGGAGGGCAATTCCCCTCCAACCTCTCCTCCTTTTAGGTTAGGGTCACATGGTTTTTCATGTGAGGGTCCAAGATCTCATCCATGGCCTCCTCCATACCTCGGGGGGGGGGGGGGGGGGGGGGTCACTCCCTCTTATATTAATGCATACACGTGCGCTCAAGACTTATTTATCGGGGGGCTATTTACCTTGCAGAAAACATTATAAGGTATGGTATTTTTCAAAATAAAGGTAAATTCTTGTATCTTAATACACCCTATCGGTAATTATAAATTTTTTGGGGAATCATTTAAAAATACCCTATTTTGCTTACACTACCAAAGAAAATTAGAAAGAAGATTGCATTTCAAACAATGCGCTAAAATTTTCCCTCCCAGCACATAGGTAATGAACATTAACTCCATATTGGATATGTTGGTTCAATAACATGCAAGCCAACCAGCATGCGAAGTCATCCATCCAAGCTTCTTCAACAGAAAATTACCTCTTTTCATTCACTAGCACATACCCTACCCTAGACCCACTACCCCTAGTAATTGTTTCCACGTTATTTTACATGTACTGACTAAATAAAAAAAGCGCATTATATGTGAAGGTATTTTACATGTAAACACGTTTCACTATTTAAAAACCCCTATCTCATATGTACGTTTTTTGCAAATTTTATCTAAAATTAATATATTAGACCTTATTTTTTATAGCACATTGTTGCTATGATTTTCACCAATGACCCACCCGAGCTCCCATTTACGGGCCTTGGGAGGGGGGGGGGGGGGAGAGAGCAAACCCCCCCTCGCTCTCCATTAAGCAAGCCTATGCTTCACATGGCCTAACCCAACATAAACCATGAACTCGTCCCACGGAAGATGCCTTATTCCGCGGTACGAG
The DNA here is from genome assembly GCA_950295325.1 of Polytrichum commune. NCBI lineage: Eukaryota > Viridiplantae > Streptophyta > Polytrichopsida > Polytrichales > Polytrichaceae > Polytrichum > Polytrichum commune. Next base: position 24,511,850 of record OX485807.1, on the reverse strand, counting down.
TTCATAGTCTACATTTCATGGTCCAAGTTCTTAAAATTTGATTTACAAAGCCGTTGGGCCCCTCACTAGGTGTAAACCGAATGTGGACCAAGAGGAATGACCATGCGGCAAGAAGTGGATGTGCTAATTTTTTTAATATAAGCCCAAAAAGGGCAATTTTGGGAAAAAATGAAGTTTGACCATTTTGTTGACTTCAATTTGCCTTCACTTGCCTACACCAGAGTTCAGGAAGTTTTTGAAGCCTTAGTGGCTAATTGCCGGTAGTTGCTACGAAGGGTCGGATTATTTCCAATTTACATCGGCAAGAGCCGGTCTTTTGTAAAATCAATCAGCCAATTGCCTATATTTTCATATTTTCATTGGCCAATATCCGATTAAATGGAATTCATATCGGCACTAATTGTTTAAAAAATGTATGAAAAGTTATTAGAAATCATTTCTTAGTACAAAATCTTGAATAAGTGAAAAGAAAAGGCATGTTCAAAACTTTAAATTTGAAGAGTTAGTATCCTTGGCAGGAATTGAACCTAGCAATGCCTTCACCGCTTGAAGGCCAAGGGTCCCCCAATTCTTCATAGAAGCAATTGGATTTGGTCATGGAAAGGTTGCATAATTCAAAAAGTTTAAGGTTTAGGGCACTTCCTCAAGTGCATCATCAGATGCCCCAGACAAATAGCGCTCTGAATGCTTCCGGCTGAAATCCAGTAACTCACAAGAAGAATCGGCTACATTTCTGGGACATTTTTTGGTCCATCGGCTAATTGCCGGAGGATTGAAATTACAGTCGGATTGCCATCCGATGGTTGGAAATTTGGACCGGCCATGAGGGGAAATCCATCGGCTGATAATGAACTAGCTGTCGGTTTTCCCCGAACATAGGCCTACACATGCCTTCACTTATCTTGTCACTTAGTTTTTTCGTCTTTTCGCCTTAAATTTTGATCATTTTCTTGTCATCTCTTGGGCTTCAACTGTCTTCATTTCTTGTTAAATGTGTCGAAGATGTGGCTTGCAAATCTTCCCACAACATTTTTTACAAAAAAAAATGAGCGATTCAATTTGTACATGTTCAATGTAATTTACATGTGACATGTACCTTGTGTTGTCACTACACTAAATAGGATGTTTAGTGTTTGATTATATCTAATGTTGTTACCACCCAACCTTGCTCAACACTAAATTTCAATTCTTTGATAATTAATGTTAGAAGATTTCCCATTGCGCTTCTTTTGACCACCCTGATCTACAATCACTAAACGACTACGTTTTTTTCTTTTTTCTTTTGCAACTATACTTTTTGCAAATTTTGGGGCGTGTAAAATACCGTTGGAAAGGTATTTTCAAGACCTTTCCAACGGTATATTACACGCCCCCAGATTCCAAACATTGCAGCTGGTACACCAAAAAAACAATCTGCACTTGAATTCTTGAGTTCTAGATGTCCCGCGTTGTTTGATGAAACACGTGTAAGCCGGTTTAAGAGGTAGGGCAAGGTAGGGCTGGTATGTCTCATGGGCTATAATATAATTAAGGCACATAAAAGGCAGATTCATTAAAACATTCTTGAAATGGCATTTCTTTGTCATGGGCCCTTTCCTTTTCCTACCAGACCACCTCTCTTGCCTCTCTCACCGCAAAACCCGTTGGACCATGTCAGTGCATTTATTAGGCCTTAAAAATTATATGTTGGGGACCTCAACCTCCATGGTCCCTCTCCCATTTTTTCCTTAGTGTAAACCGAAGTTGTCCCGGGACAACTTCAAGAGCCAATCAACTGCCTTGCAGAGCCTTGGTCCAACTTCATGGTCCATAGTGTAAACCGCCCCTAAGCAAGGGTTTAGGGTGGATCAATGAAGCTAAATTTGGACCAATGGGAGGGCCCATACCTTAGAGGTAATGTCCTTGACAAGGACAATCGCTGCAACCGCCTTGCTCTATGTGTGCATTGACGTTGGAGCCTCCCATGCGTCCATGTCTGCTTCACCTCTTGGCCGCACCTCGCTCCCATGCTAACTTGCTCCTCAATCCCTTACTCCCTCTGCAATGGGTGTCGTTGCCTCCAGCTGTGGGGTAGGCTCAACTACCCCAAAGCCATCCATGCCGGCGCAATATAGTCAAAGTTAGGTTAGGAAGTTGGGTTAGATGATCTAGTGTATGATATTTGGTGGGTAAAATTGTCCAAATTTTATGCATAGATCCAAATATACTTAAATTCTAGTTAATTTTGTTAACATCCAAACAACAACAAAATTGTCACCAACCTAAGGAAATAACATTGATGGAGACCTTTAATGTACCACCATCTTTTAGTGCAGGGTGCAAACATGATGAAGTGGGCCATGAAGTTGGTCAAGTAGGGTATGTGAGTGTTATTCGACTATTCTCTTCATCTAGTGCCTTGTAACTGTGTCTTAAGTGGTGGGTCTTGGTCGTTATCAACATGCAACATGATAAGTAACCGCATGTAGAGCATCTTACCCGAAATACAAGAGCTCATGATGGCTTCACATTGTGGCGGAGTCTTGCAAACACATCGCAACCTTTTGAAACTCCTATGTGGCCCATCACCTCTTGCCTCACTTGTGATTTGATAAGCACATCCTTGAATCCACAAACATCCATGCAAAATCCACATTGACCACCATACTTTAGTTGGCAAGCTCATGGTGACACATAACAATGTTGTGCTGCTAGACATAGTTCAAATAATGTTGGATATTATCTTATTTACATGTATAAGACTTTTGTAAAGGGTTTAACTCGTGCAACTGGACATAATAGCGTATGTTATTACCACATATTAACCATATGAAACTTCAAAGCATGGTGGACTTGATTGACTTTGGTTTCGAATCACTTTGGACTAGTCTAGGCAACCAACTATAGAATCACACAATATGGAGTTCAAAAAATTGCATATTGTTCATTTGGGGTCTGATTACAAAATGTATTTACCTCACCTCTTGGCTGATTTGCTAAACCATAGAAATCTTCCATATATAGATTAGAACAATATAAGTAATTCCACTAGAAAAACTAATCATTTAACACCCACATGCAACATGCCTTAGACTATCTTGCTTATATTGTAAATATTCAACTAAGGGTTGATGCAAGTTGTGAATTGTATCCAAAATGGTTTTGGCATGAATGCATATGAGACACCAATATGAGAATTTTCAAACTTTGCACATTACAAAAGCTTTACAACTTAATCACATTATTGTGATTGCTATGAGCTCAAACCGCCCAACCATAGTAAAGACAAAAGATCCTCTGTGCTCCCCCAAGCTCCCTTTTATGCCAAAACATTACTTTTACAATATATTTCTCATATAGTAAAAAATTTCTATTTGTAGCTCGATTTTTGGTTCTACTACAAATCTTTTATCTTTTGGCTCAATCACAATCAACGGATTTTGCATTTCTCTTGCATCAAAACAACACCAATAGGTAGATCATTAGCATTAGTACATAAAAAATACGTCCCTTCAAATAATCCATCATTGTCAAGATAGGTGTTGAAGGGTTGATTAAGTTTAAAAAACATGAATCGCAATCAGAAGCCCAACTACCAACCTCTAATATCCCCTTCAAGAATGCAATAAAAGCGATTGGAATTTTGGAGAATCCTTTCATAAACCTTTGATAATAGCTAAAAAGATATAAGATGCTTTAAACTTGCATCTTATCGCTAGGTATTGCTCACTCAACAATTATTTTGACTTTTTAGAGTGAACTGTATGCCTTTGTTTGTAAGTATATGCCCAAGGTACTCAATGCTCGATGACTAAAATTCACACTTGCTCTACTTGGCATAAAGTTATTGGAAGTCAAACTATTAAACAATTGTCTAAGCTGTTGTTTGTAATCCTTATTATTTTAGACTAAATCAAATTATAATTAATTAATACTAACACAAATTTACCTAAATATTTACGAAACAAAGTATTCATCAAGATCATAGATGTTGTTGGAGCATTAGTGGGGCCACAAGGCATCACAACATACTCATAGTGTCCTAGCTACAACTGAAACGTGGTCATTTCAATATTTGAATCGTTCACTTGCATTTGATGTTAACCACTCTTTACGTCAACTTTAGGAAATACCTTTGCTTCATAAAGATAATCAACCATATCATTTGTGTATGGTATAGGATATTTGTTCATTATGGTCAATTTATTCAATCCATGGTAATCTACACACAATCTCAAAGAAATTTCATTAATTTTTTTAAAAAAATTCCCCTACAAAAAAGATTGGTGCAGCCACGGAGACTTATTAGGTTAAATGTAGCATTTGTTTAGCAAACACATCAAGTGATTTTCTAATTTCTCATTTTAAGGTAAAGAAAGACAATATGGAGCTATTGAGATCATGATTGCATTAGCGACCAAGTCTATAGCATGACCGACTTCCCTTACTGGTGATAATTCAATTATTTTATCATGGAATACATCATTAAATTTATCAAGAAATAATTTACTATCCAAGGCAACCTCCACTTCCTTGTTGATTTTTGCACGTCTACCACATGTACTAAAGATATTTCTTGACATTTTCTAATAGACCTTTTCATTTGTAAATGAAAAACCATAGAAACCTTTGGTAATAATTGTTTGCCCTTGTTGGAAAATTATTTTCCATCTAAATTATTTTCATGTATTGCACATTATTTTTATGCGATGTGTGCGTCCTCTTGACATAGCCACATCATTCCTAAGACGATGTCGTATTGTGCTTCATTCCAAACCTCGAAGTCACCTCAAATATTGAATTTTAATTCCTCATTTTGAGCTAAGAAAGAATATATAGAGCTCTTGAGACTAGGATTGCATTAGTGACCATTCTATAGCATGATCAACTTTCCTTACTAGTGGAATACATCACTAAATTCATCAAGAAATAACTTCCCATCCAAAGCAACCTCTTCTTTCTTGTTGACTTTGGTTTCCTCTTCCAATTCCACCACATGTACTAAAAATATTTCTTGACATTTTTTGATAGATATTTTCATTTGTAAATGAAAAAACATTGGAAAATTTGGGTAATGATTATTTACTTATTATGGCAAATGATTTTCAATATGAAAGGTTTTTATGTACTGCACCTTCTTTACATGTGATGTGTGCGTCCACTTGACATAGCCATGTCATTCCTAAAATGATGTTGTATGGTGCTCCACTCCAAACCTCAAAGTCGGCTACAATGTTGATTCCTTGAATGTCCACCAACACCTTCAACATGTGGTGATTTGTAGCGCAAGATTCGTTGTTTGGTAGTAAAACATACGACGCCTATACTAGAACAAGGGGGAGTTCCAATTTTCTTGCAACATCATATTATATGTGCTTCCTGAATCAACCAGATTCGTGCATGGATAGGAAGAGTTCAAGTATCCTTTAATTTGAACTACTATTGGTTCAAGCTCTACTTCCATGTTCATCACTATAACATAAACTTGAACTGAGCCACCTCCATCATTCTCTTGGGCCTCTGCTAAATCTTCCACTTCCAAGGCTGTCATTTGCCATTTTTTTCTTGCATAGTCCAACATTAAATATTTTAAACTAAATAAATATATCACAACTTGCATTGTCATAATTGCATCAATCTATCAAGTTCTAATTCTAGTGTAGTAGTTGCTAATTTAATTTTGTATGTTGTCAAATATCCTTAGTAGGTCATGGTTAGGTTACAAAAATAACATGGGAATATTCACGGGCGTGTAACATACCATTGTTGAGTAATGTTATGCGTAATGGTTGAAGAGCATTTTAATAAAATGAAATCTCTTAAGATGAGAGACTTTCAATGTTCAAAATGGACTTCAAATGTTGTTTATGTCTTAATGAAAGAGTCTTTGCAAATGCCTTAAAGAGTATCGTTGTGTAGCTCAGAACTAAATTTAATATGTTGACATGACAAAATCCCATGCATAGGATTCCGATTGTAAATAGTCATAGGATGGGTATTGTTCATTGACGCTTAATCTGTAGGCTCACAACCAACTTATGTAAAACACGAATCTAATAAAGAAATAAAATACAACTATGTACATAAGTGTTGTTTTAAAATACTAGACTCTGCATATGGTAGTATATTGTATTCTTCAAGTACTTGACCATATATTTCACACTGATTTGAACCTAATTCTCTAATCAAGGAACAGTTTTGAAGGTTAAATATACTTAAATAAGGGTATATTTCCCAGAGAAATGACTAAAGATGAACCTATAAACAAGAAACGTTGATTTTCTTTACCTCCAAATCCTCATCCATGTAACATTGTTCTTCTACTTATTGATTTGAAGCAAGTTGAGAACAAAGTTTGGTAGTAGATTCATGTTGATTTCACATATAGGCTGACATAATGCTAGTTGATTCTCTTGTTATACCTGGTCTCACATAATAAAATACCTTCTTTACTATTTCTATGTCGTTCAGTTTCGAACAAATGTCATGGGAACCGATGACTAACACATGTTGATGAATTGAAAGCTATTGCATAGCCGTCACTAATTAAGGACTTTGGTTCACAACACCTACCATGAGCTAGAGGTGCAATAAAAACATCCCCCTCCCATGTTTGTTGTTAAGACATTTGAGTTGGATCCCACTATATTCGAAGAAAATTCACACCCCCCCCAATCAATCCGAATCATGAAAAAAAAAACTCATGATTGGGAGCAAAAGGAGAGGAAAACTTCCACTGAAAGTCACAGTAGTTGCCCTTACAAAGCGCCTCATTGATACACCAAATGCTGGCGAATTCAACTTCAAGGACTTCATGATTTCCTACACTTCTAAGCTCAACATGCTTCCGTTTTCTCTACGTTTTCACCCTCCTAGATCTCACAAAACTTTACCCACTAAATAATAAGTTAGGGACACCCCAACTATCTCAATGAACTTATAGCCCACCCACATTTACTGGTGCGGGTCACCTATGAACAGTTCCTACTAGCATTGGCTAAACCGACTCTAAAAGCGACCCCTGCTGGTAGGAACCGTTCGTTGGTGGCCCATACCAGTAAGCGAGGAGGGGTTGTTCACACTGGCCCGTTCATACACCATCCGTCGGCATCTCCGGCTGTAACAATGTGAAAAGCGATGGGCCAACAACCATTTATGAACATCATAATCCCCAACAATTTCGCGGTTGCAACTGGACAGAAAGTTTGGTGTGATCGGGGCAGCATGAGGGGCCGACCACACCGACCAGTTCTAACACCATCCGTCGGCATCTCCGGCTGTAACAATGTGAAAAATGGTGGGCCAACATCTACTTCTGACCACAATCCCCAACAATTTCACGGCCGGAACTGGACGGAAAGTTTAGTGTGATCGGGGCATGAGCTACATTACCTATCTATGAACGAAGCAATGCCATCGGATCCCAGTAGCAACACTTGAGCCAATGAGACTCCCCCATCTTGGCTTTTTTTGGTCCCAAAGAAAATTTGCAAATCTCCTCTATTTGAGGCAACAACACATGTGGTTGCGGGCAATTGCCTTTACAAAGGCATAATAAGCAGCAGCAGCATCGCCTATCCGAGAAATAGAGGGTGCAGTGAGTGAGCGGGGCCACCCAGCCGATTGCAGTGACGGCTCCAGGCTTATGGTACCCCCAAAGATAGGCTGAAGGGATAAATGAGCCCACACTCATCATCAGGCACAACGGGAGATATTAGAAAAAGTTGATTAGCCTTACACACATAATGTAGGTCGAAAGCTTCAAAGCGCAAGCCTCCTCATCAACCCGCCTCCACTTTATGAATGACCCGGAAACGTGTTTTTTTTTAGCCCACTTTGCACTTTGCTGCAGGTTTCATGATCGGCATCGGCAAACCACAGTAACTTAGCCAACCGGAGCTTCCGGAAAGCTTCGAAGGGGATTCAATCCTTCCAATGCAATCCAGATTTTTTAATTTTTAATTTTTTTGGTTTTTTGGAGACAGAAGGCCAATGCAGCCAGTGCCAAATGAATAAAAGCCAAGAGAATGCAATCCAGATTATGTACCTAACACCCACACCGTGCGTAATTACAACTTCATCTTCCTTTGTTATGCATTGGCGTTGGCTTGTTGGCCTTCTGTTTCAAAAACAGAACGAATAAAAAAACAAACAAAAATAAGTTCACCTTCCAATCAAATGTGCTCAACAACAAAGTTCTCTAGATCGTTTATGGTGTTTAGTGTCACGTACACTGTTTATGAGGGGCTTAAACTAGATGCCTAGAGGTCTCAAAGTGTCACATCTGCTAATTGCTAACCTGATATTAGGCGTCAATAAGATAATCTTTTTTTTTTAAAGTGAAAAATGTCTATGTTATGACATTTAATGTAGCACATTGGATACTTGAGATGTTAGTTTTGCGGTTTAGTATGCAAAAAGAAGATGTTTATTGAGCATAATAAGGGGTTGTTTACACCATGGACCATGAAGTTGTCCCAAGGCCATTTGTGATTGGCTGTTGAACTCGTCCTAGGACCACTTCGGTTTACACCAAGGAAAACATGTAAGAGTGACCGTGGAGTTCGAGGTCCCCAAAAGACATATTTTATTAAGGCCTACATTATCGACTAACATAGGGCAACGGGTTTTGCGGTGGGAGAGGCAATAGAGGTGCTCCAATAAAATAAAATAAAGGTAGGGGCCCATGGCAAAGAAACATCATTATAATAATATTTTAATGAATTTTTTTGGGGGAAGAGAAGATAAGACAAGGGATTTGTCAAACTCCCCCCCCCCCTTCAAAACTGCCATTTTTGGGCACATATTAAAAAAAATCTAGCACATTCACTTTTTGGTGCATGGTCATTCCTCTTGGTCCATGGAAAAATATCATCTTCCATGGTCCGACTTCATGGTCCATGGTGTAAACCGGCCCTAATGGCAATTACCATGTGTTTATGGATTAATATGCAAGAGGAAGTTTTTCTTGAGCATACTAATGTCAAGTGTCAAGTGTGCACTTTTAGTCAACTTGTAGACCATTGTGTAACGTAGACATATATACCTCATAACATTGTTGAACATACTCATGCCAAGATATTAGTAAGTACACTAAATACCATAAATGATGTAGGTCATTACATGGCTACATGGCCACAATACATACCATTAAGGAGGGTAAAAACATGAACTTCTATGTAAAGTCTAAGGATTATTCCAAAACAATCTAACACCTAAATTGGGATTAGAAACCCCAAAATAGTCTACTAAAGTTTTTTATTATGACTCAACAACAAACTACTAGGGGTTGGTTTTTATTGCACCCTTGATGATAGGTCTTAGAGAACGAAATCCTCATTAATGTTGTAGTGACCAAATAAAAGTAGCTTCCTCACCCTATGGTGATTTAGGGTTGGGTCCAACGCCAAAGAACTACAAAAACGATCGATCTTTCTAAATGTCCAAGCTTAGGGTTGATCTTCTTGTAAGCTAACATGTTCCTTAAGGTTGATGTGGCTAAGGTGTTGAATGTGTTAGTGGAAGTGCGGTTCAGATAACTAGTGATGCATTACCTAGAAATGCATGTTATGGGCTCTAAATGGTAAGTTTTACAATAGTATATGTTGATTGAACATTCTAGGGATGGAGGACTAGCTTGGGAGGTGTTTTGGCAAAGCTTGAACGTGACTAGTGCCGAATTAGTTCATAGAGCAAGGAAGGATTGCAAAAACCCACCAACATGTTCCTAAAATAGATGTAGTATGACCCACACTATGTGTTGCATAATTCAAGGACTCTATGCGTACCCTTTTAGCCCGAGTGTTAGGGCAAGGAATTGAATAGTTCACTTTATCAAGTCGATGTGAGTCGCACTCAACATCGGATGGCAAGTTCAATTTCCGTTTAGTGGACCCAACAACTGTGAGCCCTCCAATGCACAATCCTTATTTTTGGTCCATGGTAAGATTTGATGGCATATGTATCCAGCTTGGGATCTCTAGACTTGGCAATAACCTTCAATTTCAAGAACATTAAATTGATGTCTTTACCAAGAGATCCCCCTTTCAACTACAACATGTAATTTGCAATATGCATAAACATACATGTCAAATCAATTACTATTGCTCCGTACATGCAAGTCATCTTGTTGCTGGATTATTGAAGTCACTTGTTATGCACCGTCTCTACGAGGTTAAACCTTGGTATCTCCACATGTTCATCTATTGTCATATTTTGCAAACATCACAAAATATAAGATTATATATATAAGATTATGTATATATATGTATATATATATGTTTAAAATAATATAACATTCATAAATATAACTTATACTTATACTTATAATAAGTATATAACCACCCTAATGCCCGTAACGGAAGTGCTAGAACCCCAACCACTCAGAAAGACAAAAAATATCTTCTTCTGTGGCAAGTATGGATGATAACCACTATGATGCAATCGTTTTGATATATAATCTCATCTTCGTCCATTGTCTTAGCATTCTTGTAATCCTTACATATTTACTTGTGCTAAAACTACAAGGATGGTTTGATGTACTTATGTATAACCTTATTAAACTATGATGACCAATATAGAAGACATGTTTAATCATGATCGACCATGGGGAGATTTAAGTCCTTTTTTCCATAGATATTTTTGATCCCATTCTAAGTAACCTAAACATTGACTGCAATGGCACCTTTGAAGTTCATTGTTCGCATTTCATTATCCGTAATGACCAAATTCAAATATTTCCATAAAAAAATTCGTATTACGATTGTGAGGAGGTAAAGTAAGCACCCCTTGGGTTTCGAAGAAAACTGTATTTTTGTATCTACATTTGTAAAAAAAAAACCCTAGAATTAAAAATTGAAAATCTTGGTGAACAAAATTGATCTAAATAGTTTTAGTTAACGTCTAAAGTCCAATCCAAGCTTAGTTGCCATAGAATAAGCAACTTACACCCCTTTAATATAATTTAGGTATTATGATATAAACCAATATGGTCTAAAACCTATTGTGATCAATTCTAAATCTAAAAATATTTTATAGGGAAATGACGTTTTAGAGTTGTTTCACGGGAACCTATATAACTTAAAAATAAAAATTTAGAATGAGTTAAAACTATTTAGACTAGAAAAAAAACTTCAAGACCTAATTGTATATATAAAATTCATAGGAAATAAGAACTATACAAAAATTTAGCAAACCTGAAAAGCAAGATGTTCCTAGACAAATAGCCTTTAAAGTAGTTTCACAAAAATCTAATTATTAGACGATTTTTTAATTGTGTTAAAACAATTTGGGTCATATAAAATTTTTAAAAATATTCTATAGATATAAAACTTATAGAAAATTGACATTCTGAGAGCCCATATAAGGTTTTGATGTTAGTTGTGTCTAATGTATTAGAGGCTTCAAACTACTTACCTTTAGTCTAAGATTTTTAAAAAGAAAATTATTTTCTCTGTATATTCAATATATTATAGAATTCAAATGTTTTCTAAAAGCTAATTAGCAACTAACAACTCAAAATATATTTACAAGTGAAACAAAATCAAAACAAATAATAAGTTCAAGAAATCAAAATTTTATTCAAATGACAGTGCTTACTTTCTTATTACCTACAACACTAAACTATCATTCAATTACCTTACGCCAACTAATCTTAGTTATATAGCATTCTATAATATCAAACTATGTTATAAAATTTAACTATTACATTCTTTACTTAAGTGAAAGTAAACCGGAAACAAGAGAAGAGTTGAAAGAGATAAAAAGATGAAGGAATTAGCCTTTAGAGGTCCGAACCCTTCGAAAGCCATGGGGGGCTATTTATATATATTTTTCCTTTTTCTAATACCCTATTTTTTCTACTTCTACTCACTCCTATGTTGTTTAAAATCACCATAATGTGTGGTGTTTCAAGGCACCCTTTATCAACATGCTTACTAATATAAGGAAACCCATTAACATAAGACATGAGTTGCCTTATGTTACTAAAGTTGTCAGTAAAGGGTAGAATACAATAATAACAAGGGATTGAGATCCCAAACATGATACGAATTCAACATGATGAAGAAGAACACTATTAATCAATACCAAAACACCCTAATAACATGATTGAGCACTACAAAAATACTACTAAATACTCAAGAGTTGTGCTTGTGAGTGGAAAAACCTTGTGACCCTCAACAAGATTTTTTACCATCCTAAAACATAGTACCCTATATGTAGTTCTACTAAAGAGTAATACATGACATTATAGGGTACTGTATAGTATTTATAATGCAGGACCCCACACTCCATCCACATCCACAAAGTACGAGCCCACACAAGAATTGCGGGTAATGAAAAAGCAGACATATTAGCCAACGAAGGAAACCTCCAAGAAAAACCAACCAACACCCCACACATCCACCTGGCACACGCCACACCTTACTGGCTAGCAAGTTGCCCAACCGCCACCCACGATGGAGCCATCAGAAATATTCACAAATTCATAATAAAAGAACATACCAACCGAGAAAAAACCCATGCCCAACACAAATTCCCATATGTAGAAAAATGGTTAACTAACGACCATATAAACCAAAAACTCTCCAACCACTTTTGGAAAAACACAAAAATAACAGACGCTCAAATCACCCAAACACTAAAATTTAGATATGCCCAATATATGGGTAACCACAGAAAAAACATTTTTTGGCCCCTCAAATTCCGAAACCCCAATTGCACACTATGCTACAAAAATGATAGAGACACATGGCCACATCTACTATCAATGTGCGAACATCCTTATCTAAAAGGCCTAAGAATTGCCCGCCACAACAACGCGGTTCACTTCATCACTCAAACACTACAAGCCAACAAACACACAAGATACTACACATTAACAAATGCAGGAAACCTCAATCACATAAACCAACAACAAACGGTCCCAGAATGGCTCCTAGAATGCACATGCCCACAAGCACAATGCCAATGCCAAGCAAGACTACGACCAGACATTCTCTGTATACTAGGAGCCCCAAACCAAACCTCAATACCCCTTATACCCTCACCCGCCTACACAATACAATTCATTGAATTCACATATTGCCATGACAGATTCCCGGAACAAGCTCTCACACAAAAACATACAAAATACGACCCACTAATCAATGCTATACGGAGCAAAGGCTGGAAAACAAACCCCCTCATAACTATCACAGCCGGCGTAAGAGGCGCCATACACGAACAATCCATCACAAAGCTCACAGACCTCAAAATACCAAAACCTAACGTCAAAACTCTCATGAAAAACATACATCAAAATGCCATTAAATACTTAACATATCTTGTACTTAACAAAAGAAAACTAGACAATAAACAAAATACCGTCGCACCCCCCTAAAACGGGGCCGAACATTACAAACTAACAGAGCCCACCTCCCACAAGAGGCATAACTCCTTATGTGACAACACGGCATGCCGTGTTAAACATTTGGATAACGGGCTCACATTCACGCCGGTACTATGTACGGGCGTAATTTTTCTTTTTCTTTTTCTTTTTCTTTTTTCTTTTCTTTTCTTTATAATGCAACATGTGAATAGAATTGATGCTATTTTACATTGAATTTTTTCAAAAAAATTGCTTGCAAGAATAAAGAGTTTCATGTATTGGTTATGACCTGATTTCTAACATTTTGCTAGTGAGGCACCGATGAATCATATTGGGGGTATCTAGGTGAACCATATATTTTCAACTAACCATGTGGGAACCTAAGGGCTTGCCTTTGGGGAGATAGGTGCTAGTCAGCATGTCCGTGTTTGTTCAAGGTGTTCATTTTCAAAAGGAGGCAATAGTCATTGGGCCCCCTCTAATTCTCGTAATGGCCATTTGGGATTACATATAGACTTTGACCAACTCGAAAATGAGGCAACACCATAATTCATGCCAGTGGCAACATCGAAGTTGTCTTTTTCTTTCTTTTTTCTTTTACTATGGTCGCAACGTAGACATTACAAACAAACTTGTGTGTTGGAATTTTGAGCATATTTAGAGTGTGCTGGATAGAAGGAGAAGGACATTAAAAGCCAACAATCACATATGGATGGAGAATAGGTCCCAAGAATTGAACCCCATTGTTATGTTTTTGTAATAGAGCGTGGCATATCGGTTGTGGGCGGATACAATTAAACACGTCATGTTGCATAAGGTTTTTTAGTTATGTCAATAAGTTATGAGTAGATGGCCAATACATCTAAAATTGTAGGTGGTCGAACATGTTCTTGCCCAAAATTATGTAAGAAAGACTAGGTCATATTGTTTGTGTGTGTGTGTACTTAATTTTTTCCCATACTTAATGCTTTGAGTAGTAATAATTGAACCCTTCCTAATTAAGATTTTTTTTTATAGAAAATTCTCGCGAGAATATTATGAGATAATGTCAGCAATGACAATGGTTGATAACACCAAATATCTTTCTCGTATTCTCTTTATCAAAAGTTTAATATCTTTTTAGCATGCAACTTGCTTTTATGAACATGTGAGGGAGCAAGCACGGTCAAGTATATGAAAAAGTGCTCCGGTTGACGAAAACCATAATTGTTTTGGTCAAACGCCCAAAAGCAGTAGCAAAGTGTTGTTTAAATTGGATCATGATGATAATAAAGAATATGTATTTGTGTGTAGTGTGTCTATATTGTATTATAAAAGTAAGTGAGCTAGTTTTATCATAATATATTATATTTTAATTAGAATACGACCATATTCTCATTGATCACTTAATGCTTGATATGCATATATAATCAGTTGAAAGTGAGTTAAAGATAAGAAAAATGTAAATAGTAATATTATAAATCTTTTCATTCTCTTAACTTGTGTTTCCTCTATCCACAAGCAACACCTTTCATATGCTTTAAGTCTCTCCTTTCATATTTAGACTCACACATGTAAATCACCATTTCATGTTCCTAAGTCTCACCTCAGGCAATTGATGTTACCATACACATATAAAAACAATTTCTTCACAATTGTAAGTCCTTCCACACACAATTGATAGCACCTCACACTCCAAAATTCCTCATCACACATGTGAGCTCTTTGTTTTGCATGTAAACCTCTCAAGCATTTAACATCACTTAGCCTTTCAAAATGTAGTTTCTATCCTTGCAAGGATAATCAATTGCTTCCAAGTATGTGAGTCCTCTTCACATGTGCACTCACGTCTTAGACTAAATCATCTCCATTCAATTACTTGGTACCCTCAATTTGAACGTTATATAAGGACATTGAGCTTGAAGCTCTTGTATTCAAGAAAGTAAAAATACAAAGGTCTTTGCTCTTCCTTAAGCCTATTGATCATAATAAGGGACTCTATCTTAAATCCCAACTCTTTATATAATGAGAGAAGGTCTTTTATCATATACCTTTCTCCTAGATTGTTAATATGAAGCTGAGGTCTTTTTCCTCCACATCCTCAAAGGAGTAAACCACGCCCTTCATTTTCTTTTACACACCTTAATTTAGATGTCACATATAGCCTACATCTACATGTCCAAAATCCACTCATGGCTAGAATGTTAATTTTTTATTTTCCATGAAGTTGATGGGGATATTGCATTTTCAGAACTCAAAACAACACATACTAACCCTACATATGAAGAAGAACTTCATTTCTAGCAATATTCCATAGTTGGAAAACAATCCGGCACAAATTAATTCTAAATCATTTTGAAAAATATAGACACATTTTTATGGAATCTATTTAATTTAAAACTACACAATTGCCAAAATATGGTATAATTCTAAGTTGAGAAAGGCTTTACATTATATTCAACATCATCTTAAACCCATGGCAAAGAATATGGGTTAGCATGAAGTTGCAAGACTACATACTAAAAACTTGGGCTATGTACTAAGAACTTAGTCTACATAAAGTTGGAAAATCAAATAAAGTACCACCTATAAATTAAAATTTACGAATTGAAATTTCATGCAAATGAAATGAACAAATTTTAGCAAGAATTTTCAAATAGGTGAGGAGGTTTGAAGGGAGAATGTGTTATAAATGATTTTTGGAGCTTGAGTGTGCAAAGATTTTTTATTTTTATTGTTGTTGTTGTTGTTGTTGTTGTTGTTGTTGTTAACTAGAAAAACTAACACAATCATATGCAATACCACCTCCAACAAGAGTTTTGTGATTTGAGGTTGTAATTCAATAGATATGAACAAATTTGAGCAAGCTTTTCCAAGATGTGTAGGAGGTTTGGAGATTAAATATGAACTATGAACAAGTTTTCCAAGCTTGATCATGCAAGGAAGACATTTATTTTTAGGAGTTGTTCAATTAAGAGAACTTAGACTATCAAACATTATACCACCTCCAACAAATATCTATTGATTTAAAGTTGTTATACAAAGGTACAAACAAATACATATTGAAGGGGAACACCTTGGTGTGATCTCTCAAGTTTACACATCCCACATGGATTGTGAACATTAATCCCACTCTACTTGTATTAAACGGAGGGTTTTTATCCCAAATCTTATGAATGTGCATTGTAAACACGTACAACATTCTGATTGGTATTGGTGAGCAAGCCGAATTGAATAAAATTTATAAAAAATGTCGGGATTCCCAAATTATCATTCTAAAGTGCCGGACCAACTTTTGGCAAATTGCTTATTATTGGCACAAATGTGCCAGGCTGATTATCTAATGATGGTATTTGTTGCAACATGAACTTATAATTCGAAGGCGATCCGTTGTGTAACAATGGCGGCCCTCAAATAAGAGTTAAAGGCTTCCGCCCTTGAGCCACCATAAAGAACGACTCATTGGTTACATAATGTTTAGTGATATTGTAGATAAACTCCGCCAAACCCAACCATTTGACCCAGTCTCATTGTTATGCACCCACATACTTCCTCAAATATTGCTTTAACACTAATTTCACCCATTTTGTTTGGCCATCGTTTTCGGTCTAAATCCGGTGCTCATTTGAGCTCCATTCCCATTTTCTTCCAAATTGGCTTCCAAAACTTGTGAACTTCCGGTCTCCATTTGACACAATATCCTTTGAAAGTTTGTCACGCATAACAATACTTGGTTATTGAGTTGCGTTCAACTGCTCAGACTTCAACTTCAGTGCGAAGCAATGGGATTTCGGCATCTGGAGTCTTTATTCTCAAATTTTTTGTTAGGCCCATAAACATAACTCATTAGCTAAATATTGTTGCTTAATCACCAATTGGAAACAAAACCTTGCGGTTTCTTGCACTCTCGCCGCATCTTATGTTGATGCAAAGTGAGCCCTTTTGGTAAACCTATCTAGGACTATGTACATGGCATTGAATCCACCGGATTCCTGTATCAATGTCATGAGGTCCATGGACATACTTACTCAACATTGGTTTGGATTGAGATTGGACTTAGCAACAACCTCAACAATCCCACCCACTTCAACTACGAGGCTCAATGTTGTTGGCATGCCACACAAGTTTTGCCAGTGTTGTAGGTGTTTTATTTCATGTTTGGCCAATAATACCTCTCCGTCATAGCGGCAAGGGTTCATTTCATGCTTTTATAACTTGCCAAGGGGTTGTCATGTTCCCCTTTGAGCAATGTCAACATTAATGTCCCTTTGGACGGATAAACCTGAATTTTGTTGATACCTAATCAAAGCCCAGTGGTAGGAGCCATTTCCAACCTTTCCTAGAATGATGTCCGCTTCTTTGTCGCCCCTGTATCCAACCTAGATTTTCCTCTCCACTCTTGTTTCTTCGTGGTAGATCACCCTTAGGAGCATGTTCTTCCCTTCGGCTCAAAGCATCAATCACCACATTGTCATGGCCCGATTGGAAAACCAACTCGATGTCAAATGAAGTCAAAACAAATGTCCACCTTCATTTCTTGGGTGTGAAACCATGTGACCTTCAAAATACCTCAAAGACATGTTGTCTCATCTCTACCTTGTAATCGTATGGTCTCACTTTGCTACAAGTCATGATATGATCCAAGAACACTATCTTGGATTGTGGGAACTTACACTTATCCCCATTTGCATAAAGCTTATGCTCCCTTAACTTTTGAAAGACCCGCTCCAAGTGTTGGCATGCTCCTCACTTGTCTTGAAGTACACTCAAATTTCATCAATGTAGATGACCACAATTTTGTCTGCTCCGTTTCAAAAGATGTTGTTCAATAAGGTTGTGAATGTGGATGGCACATTACACAACCTGGACAACATCAAAACATTATTCTTAGGACCCATATCGAGTCCTACAAATTGTTTTAGGGATGTCCTCTTGTGCAAAGCATATTTGATAATAGCTTGACTTAAGGTTGATCCAATACTTGGCTCCCCCAAGTCGATCAAAAAGATTTTAAATGTACAAATGAGGGTACTTATTCTTAATAAATGAAGAACTTTCCTTTCCACTCCTTAGTCGAACCGGTTGTTCTTAGCATACCGTATGCTCGGGTAGCTTTTTAGGATTTTTTGCATCAGGTGCAACTGAGGGCCATTTGTGCGAGGGCTATTTACCTCCACTGCATAATCTTGGGTACTTCACTAGCAAAGTATCAGAATAAGGTGAGACCTAATATACGGTGCTCTTTATTTGTGTAAGCATTTTTTTTGAGAAATGTTTGATGTAGCATAGCATCACTTTTATTCATACATTACAATATAAATACTCTATAGTACCTTATAATGTCATGTTATATTTTTTTTAGTAGAGATACATATAAGGTGTTGTGTTTAGGATGATACAAACTTGTAGAGGGTCACAAGGTTTTTTTCACTCATAGCTTCAACTCTTTAGCATTTAGTAGTGTTCTTGTAGTGCTCAATTGTGTTATTATACTGTTTAGTAGTGTTCTTGTTCAGCATGTTGTATCTTTGTCATGGTTTGGTGTCTCATTCCCTTGTCATTACTGTATTCCACCCTTTATTGAAAAAATCAATAACATTAGGCAACCATGTCTTATGTTAATGGGTTGATTTATGTTACTAAAGCTTGTCGATAAAGGGTGGCTTAAAACACCACACTTACAATGATTTTAACAACACGTAAGAGGCATTTTGAATCAACATAGTGTCAAGGGTAAATGGAAAAAATTAAGTTCATACTACCAAAGGGTGCAAGATAATGAGACAAAGTAGAAATAGAAAAACTTAAGTTATTAGAAAAAGAAAATATTAGATACATAACTCCCCTAAACAAAGATTTGACGCACGTATATAGAAAAGCTATGAGATAGTGAAGTACTTGGGGGCATGATTTAAAAACTCCCTGTAGTTACTCAATTCTTCAAAATGATGGATTTTATTCCACCCTACCATTAGCTATATTTCCAATGTTATTTTATTTTTTGGTATTTTATATTCCTTATAATATAAAATTAATAAAGACAAAAGTATACACATTGGAAAAGTGGTGCAAAAACGCATGACAACAAAAAGACATGATTCATACATACCTCTACAAAACCATATAACTACAACTGCATGAAAAAAAAAAACAAAAAAAAGGAGTATAACATGAATGAAAATACAATAAGAAAAATAAGCCCAATCAAAAAACTACTTACGAGTTTGCAGATGTAGGGTCTAGTCTTGTGTCACACAGATTCTATTCAATTATCTTTTGAAAACTTTGGGTGATGTTCCACATCAATTTTGAAAACATCATCAAAGAAAACTCAAACATCGGCTCCTCTCCCATTTCTTCTCCATCATGCTGTTAGGATTGATTTTGAACTACAAAACCCTGGAATCCAAGGTGGAATACCTATTCACTGCATCGTGATGAAATTGGATTCAAGACTTCAGACACTATACAGTAATCTCCCGCTTAAGTACGCATCCCGGTTAAGTGCGCAGTTTTTTTGACAAAAATGAGGGTTCATACTTTATTGTTTGAGCATGTTATGCAAAGTCATTTGTCGCGAATGCATGCATTTTTTATCCGCTTGACATTCGATGTCAATTTGTTAATGTTCCGCTGAAACGTCACAAACAATCGTCACAATTCATCATACATCTATGTAGCTTCCGTTTGAACATCATAGCAAAGCAAGTGGCCGTCGATGTTGAGGACGATACTGTGTAGAGCTTCAAAGCCTTTGAAGTCGGTAGCACTTTCATATTCAGCCAATGTCTCGATAGGTTGGATTTTGGTCAAGTGGGTTGCCTCAGGTTTCATCCGTTCCCATTGCATCACAGGGTCTAGAAACAATATGAGTAAAGTACGCACCTACCAGCTAAGTGCGCACCAACAAGTCCGGTTCAAAATGCGTACTGGAGCGGGAGATTACTGTATTCTGGAAGAAGAAAAACAATTTGAACTACAAAACCTTGGAATCCAAGGTGGAATACCTATTCACTGCATCGTGATGAAATTGGATTCAAGGCTTCAGACACTACATTCTGGAAGAAGAAAAATATTCCCAAACTAACGCTTATTCAAATGTCAAGCTTTACAAGGATCCTACTGGCATGTGGTACAAGCAGGGCTTGCATCCTTGTTTTCAAGTTTGTTCCACTAATCTCTAGATCACCAAAGGAAACTGAGACTGAAGCAGAATTAACAACCGATACTCTTGAATTTGCTCTAAGCCTCACCACAAAAATTCTCGGACCAGCATGCAACATGCACATATCCAGTCACTGACACTAGAAATCACAAAAATCTACCCACTGAAATTTTAACATGGTACACCTATTCAAATCAGCTACAGTATCCTAGTAAGCAACTATAAACAATGGCCAAGTTGCTTACTTTCAACTCCAAGGGAGAGGTGGGAAAATGGCCAAGGGAGAGGAGAATCCATTGTGAGCGACAATGTGAGCATGGAAGCCTTGCTTCTTTGATAAAATTCAAGAGCATGTTGTTGTGCGCATGTTTGAGATCTTTGCTTCCATGACTCCGCTCTCTGCTCTTTGCTTCCCTTATTTTGTAAACCCTAAACAAGAAACCACAAAAGACCAGTCTTGACAAAATGGAACTGTAACCCTAGGTTACGTAAGGGTGAATTTACATTAATTGAGCAAGTTGGTTTTATCTATGAATTTCGAAGACTACCGATTTGTAAGTTGATGAATGAGTGTTGAACATGGTGATATTTGGGTGAATTATAACCCTAAATAATAGCATACTTAAGGGTGAATTGATCAACAGAAAGCGGTTTGAATTCAGGCCAAGTAACAAGTCCACCCTCTCCATCTTTTTATCCACCCACCCACAATGTCAAAGCATGCTCCTTAAGTTTGCATACTTAACTTCCGACTCTCATATTCTACATCACCAACATTGAAGAAGTTGTCATTTGCCTTCCACTTGCCTTCCACTTGTGAACAAATCCAGTGGCACAATTATGATCAAACCCCCTAGCCTTTAGGTTTTGGCTAAAAAGAACCCATGAAAACAACAAGGGAACTAGACTTAAAAGGTGATTTTCTAGTTAATATCAAGGTGTCTCGGATAAGCTTAGTTAGGATTAACTTATAATCACTTCATATTATTCAAGATTTTCTTTGACAATTGTATAGGTGATTTATGGGGATAAAGACTTCAATATCTTTCAACAATAATATATGCATTTATAACCATCACTCATACTCACTTTATTTACCCAATCAATAATTTGGCAATGAGTTCATTTTTATTGAACCTTGCGTGGTACGCATGCATAGGCACATCTATCATCAATTTTTTTTGCATGCAATATCTCAATTTAATGTCTTTACCAAAGCCAATGGCACTTTGATGTAGTCAATGATCTCAAGTTAATCAAATCATTTTAATGTAATTTGAAGATGCAGTGTAGTCACCCTTACACGGTGTCCAAATTCTTTAATTAATTATTATTTTAATTATGTTGTCTGACCATTATCTCTTACTTGATATTTTCTAGAGTAACCAAATGTCCTTTTACTATGACTACAGATCAGTACCACATATCATGTTAAGAAACCAAGGACTGGTTATTTGATTTAGCCTTTACATTCATGATTGTGCAATCCATAATAATCAACTATAATCAAAGATGAAATAACGTAATCCCATAACACTGGTAACTTACTTACCTTAATTTATCTTTTTTCACTTTTGAATTGGCCTTAGTGTAAACTTGTTTTCCCCTTACATGTACAGTTACTTCCAGCATACTATAGATTTTACTTTTGCTTATTTTAGAAGGTTGACAATTGAAAGGTAAGGTTGTTGAGTACCCAAAGTCAGTCTATGGATTGTCAAAGTGACTCTTTATCTTAGCCAGTATTTTCAGTGCCCAAATAACATACAATTTTAGTTACTACAATGATACCCTCCTAGGTATATTTGTCAGTTCCTCTTCCTTCCTGACTCATCAATTCGGCCATTTAAATATAACTCCCAGTGATAAAATCACAGTCTCATTGGGTTTAGTTATTGTGGTGGTGTGATTCATTGTTGAGGTTTTTTAGGCAGACAATGGCCTGAGTTCTCCAACTTGCAAACCCATTGTGAAATCCCTTAGCCTATCGACTTGAGTCTCCTCCTCAAGTAAAACATTCAAACAATGAATAGATTGAGATTTCTATAATCTACAACCTTATCATTCAAAATCATTGCTCAAATTCATCTCTTCAGGAGATTCACACCCCCTGCCGAGTATATGGTTCATTCAACCAATAAGTCTCTCAGATTCTTCAAAAAGCATCACAAATTTATACGCACCTCTTTTGAATGCATTAATTCTCTTGAAATATCATAGGCAACATAGACCATTGTCTTCACTAATTTCTCTCTCTCAATCTCACTCACATCTCACATTCTATAGATTTGTGAGAAGGATTCCAACCATTTCATGCAAAATAAAAACTTGCTCATTCAAACAATTGACTTTGTAAAACATTCGCACAATTCTTAAGGTACACTCCGATCACAAGAACCAAAGATAAGGTTCTTTAATTGTATCCTTGAATAACTTACAACCAATTCACTCCCCTTCGTGCTTTAGCTTGCAAGATAGCAACTCAATTTGCAATTCACTTGCTACGTAAGGAGAGCTCATATCAATCTAGGCTCAACACAAATTATAGACTGCACATCAATCTCACAATGACCTTTCACTACAAGACAAAGTCCAAGGTATCAAACAATCAACAATACCTTACTCCTTCCAAGAACACATAATTTAATCAAAGACATTCAATAGATTGTGAATCACTCACAAGACTTATACAATGAAGTTGTCTAACTAGTACAAACACCATGGCTAAACTTCAATTAATCCAAACAGTAGAAAATTTCTATCTAAAGGTGAAACCCTCACCCAACACTAAGATTCTCATGTCTTTTTGAAAGTGAATTCGTGAATTTTACAAATTGTCAAAGGTTTGGTACTACACAAAAGTATATTGCAATCCCCTTGCTATGGAAAAATCCACCCAAGTACACAATGACCATATGTTTGGTCTAGAAAGGTGTGGCCTTTCCTATTAGACTATGGCCTCTTTCAGTTCTTCTTTCCTAAATTTCAAGACTATTGTCATGCATTCCACATGTCGTTTAAAACTTGAAGTCCAAAAATAACTTATTTACACTATTCTTTTCATTATTACTAGACTATGCTAAAAATTTAGCATCACGCCCCCTCCTTTTGAGGAGTAATGACCAAAATTTGCATTGGATTAGCATTTAATAATTCAAATAAGGTTCATGAGCTCATTGAGCACTTGTGGGAACAAAGATTATCCCTGGTGGAAGGAAGGGTGGGAGTCAGGTTCTTGAATCCATCACACTCTTGTGGTGCGAATCACCCTCCTCTGACTCAAGCATGGCCTTGTGCTAAATCATTGTCAAATCCTCAACCACTTCCCATCCACCATCATAATTGTTGGTGAGGGCTAGGTGCTTCATGGGAACATCTTGCGTGCTTGAACTTGTGGCTTTTTTGTTCTTCCTAGTCTTCATCATCATAGCCGGTTGGACAAGTGCCAAAGTCTACTAACCTTGCTATGGTAACACATGTTGCAACTCAAAGCCGCACTTAGTTTGAAGGCGGCGATCAAATGGGACTCGATGGGTTTGCAATGACATTAACTTTGCACAACAAGATCACACACGAGTTACTTCAATTTCTATCAATAAACCTCATACACCTTGGACCCCGGTACTAATGGAAATTAAAGTCATGACTTGCCCTAACTCATGGTCCTAATAGGGACATGCCTCCAGCTCCCCGCAAGCTAATATTACCACTTGCTAACCTCAACACCCTTTCTTAGAATTTCAAGACATGCTCTTACTAGTGTGGGTAGCTAAAGTGGCCAAAAGGTTCCATTGGGACTACCGCATTACTTCCTGGAGTGGGTGAGGTCTCGGGACAACACCCCGTGACTTCACTACCCTTCCATCCTCATATAAGTTTCAAGTCCTCCGTGCATGTCCCCCACCTCACCATGAAAGTTTAGAGGCCAAGTACCACTTTTGGGGTTAATGTTCCCACAGACTTTGACAAGCTTTGTAGGCTGCATCTCTTGATTGATCATGATATTTCTTGAGTTGTTGGAAAACCCTCAATAACACCTTTTTGATAGTACTTCAATCATCAAGATCAGACAAAATCTTCATTTTAGGCAACGAAAAGAACATTCATGCGTATAGGAGGCATTGTGAGGCTCTCTTTCGGATCACCCCCACAAAATACACTTAGTCACCTTCCACACATGTGGCCACCACAATGCTATCTTGCAGGGCTTGGGTGTCACACCAAGGTCCACCCCTACAAGCGCCATGTCGAGTCACTCCAATTAAGGGTGCGCCTAGAGTGCATTCCCTGGGAACAACATAAACATTACTCTCGGATGCATTGTTCTTTTTGGACAAGTCTTTTATCCATATTTACTTAAATCTTAGCTGTTGGTGACATGTAGATGTCTAAAGGGACATCAAAGTTCAGGATCTAAAAACCCTAGGTTTTTTGAGAAGCAAAAAAAAGCTCATTGTACTCTCTATAGATAACCCCTTTTCAGAGGGTCTTGTTGAGTTCAAGGCATGAATGGCAACAGGAGAAATATGTAGTATTGATTAGGTTGTGCTCAACTAAACTACTTGAGTGTACCATAATACTCAATTACTGACCTGGACAGTCTCACATTTCATCAGCTTCACAAATAAAACTCAGTTATAGGTGCTTTCGAGCAGAGTAAAGTAGAAGTTGCAACTATGGTCTTCCAGAATTTGTGCTCTTCTTACTTTGACCTCGCATATCAATACAGTTCTGAAAGTTGCAATCGTTGATAAGAACAAGATTTGAACATCACGCAGCATTATTTGCACATGAAAGAACTGTTTCACAATCCTTGCAATGTAATCAGTGCAGGAAATGGATCATACTTAAGGGAATTGGACTGAGAAAAAGGAAGGGTTACTGAAATTGGGAAAGGTGGTTACAGGTGAACCAGCTTTACCTCCCCAACCTTGAAGACTTTATGTAGCAATCGGCATTTCCTGGAGCCCCAAATCTTGTGGAGAAATGATAGGCATACTTTGGGTTTGAACGTTGAAGCACTAGTAATATCACCTGGCACCTTCGCGCTTCGGAGAATTCTCTTCTTTCCTGCACATTATCTCAAGAAATTAGCAGGCTCGGATCACATTGAAGAATAGCTGACAAGTATGAAATTTTTTCTAGTTGTTAACCTCTGCAGCCGGAGCATTGTGGTTGATGTTGATGAAAGACATCCAATAAAACTACTAAAGTGACCATACACCATACCTACATGCAAACCTCCTTCACCAAGGAATGAATGCAGTATTAGTTGCAGAAACATAACTCCTCGATTCTGCCACTAAACTGCATGACGTGATCATAGGCTCTTGAGATGAGGATCAAGGTCCTGAAGTACTTAATCTTCTGCATGGAGGTCGGAAATTTCACCCTACCCTACACCACAGTGTGTTGGTTATGTTGTTGTTTCGGAATCTAGACAAGAAGACATTCCCTGGCATGAGTTTGAACAATGCTGAATGACAAGAAGGGGTCTTTCATGTAGTTGGCAACATTGGTCAACGTTCTTTAATATTTCTGCAAGCACGACTGCAACAGCTCATTGGAGAGCCACAACAGGCATGCTTTCACCAGCTTCCCAAAAGTTGCAACATCACCAACTTGGCAAAATCAAGCAAAAGAAAAGTCACTCACGCCACCACATCCTGATTGAATTTCGCATCGTAGGCAAAAGGGGCACAGAAACCAGAACGGTCAGGCGTTTCAAGGGACTTGTTGTGACCATGAGATCAATAGTTGGACTCTTTCTAGCCTGACTTGCGGAGGCTCATTGAACAACCTATACAAATCTGGTAAATTCCAGTATTGTAGTTCATCGATCAAATTTCATGTCTTAATTGGATAATCATGTTCATTTTAGTTGTTGTAATATGTAGAACACTCCACTAATGACAATCCAAAAGCTGGACGCATCATTGAATATTGACCTTCATGAAACAGATTCAAGCTGATAATTGATGCAGAGCTGAGTGAAGGTTAACAGAATATAGATAAAAGTCTACCATTATTTCTTCTTAAACTATTGGTGCGTTACCAGATGATCCTATTGTGTCAATGCTACATAATGTGCATCGAGTATCTCCTCATGTTCCGATGCTCAGCACTTGATTAACAAGACAGGCTGAACATGGAAAAGCAAGCACCGTTACAAAGACAACACTTGGAACTCACGGTGTTGAATAGATTGGGAAGTTCGCAACGCCAAACAGATTTCAATGGCAATCATGTAGCGTTTTCTTTTTGAAATGCTTGCTTAGATGGAGCTGAGTGGCAACAGGTCTTGAATTGGATCAAGTTGATCATTTGAGCCATAGACACTTAGAATTGCGAGTGAAATTGTGGAATAATCTTGTATATCTTGGCTTCCAGAAATTTCATCACGAGATTGGCTGTAGTCTCTAGCTTTGGATGCCTACAATTACCTGTGGATTCGCATAAATCAGGTCCCAAATTAGTTTGCTTGTCGTGCATTTCCTGGGCAGAATGTGAGCATGAGACCATGGGAGATTTAATGCTCTCGTGCAAGCATGCTCATTGCAAGGATCAACGTTGAGATCGACATTGCACAGCTGGCCGCATGCAGTATGGGCTAGATCTTTGCAAGGGTGAATATTAACAGAACTGCAAAATCTTTTCACTTCATCCCTCATTCGTGACGCTAGATTTGTGCGAGGAGGTTTTAAGTACTATTGATGATCGGATCTTGGGATTTGTACTTGAAGACCCTTTGTAATTATTCAAAGGCTGGTTCGAATCTCAATGGTTCACAATTGATCTTCACATCTGAGGCTATGCTTGTTGAAGGCGCCATTGATTTTCTTTTCTTTCCTTATTAAACCTGCATGTGTAGCGGGGAAGATGCATGCATCGAAAGAAACTCCCTGTTCTAGTACGGTGACCATAGAAATTGCTCAAGTATCCAATTGCAAACTGTATTTTCAGAGGAATTGTGATAGAAGTCTTCACTCAGATGTTAACTGTCGAATGCTTCTGAGAATATCTCAGAACGTATCGATCATTTATATTTATCTTCCTGACGTTTGAAACCTCCATCAATGCCCAGACACTCACTTTTTTGCCACAAGCAAGCAGCACCTAATCTTGAAAGTAAAAATTGTAAGCAATGGTGCAGATCAGATAAGCCTGATCATCTTCATACACCATGTGTTGCAGCACAATTCGCCAAATACTTGTTCAAACAGCAGGTCTGTTAGGATGAAAATACATAGGAATATTTCTGCAAGGTCGCGTTAGAATCACAGCTTGTCTCGAATTGGACACTTTGTGCGTGAGATGTGGTGAGATTGGTGACAACAGAAATGGCCCGCTGCATGTAGCACAACCAAGAGACTTGAGCAGAAAGCATCACCTGAAATTGGGTAATGGATTTGTATTGTCCCAAACTTACATCAAAGAGTTCCCAACACAAAGAGTTTTAGATTAAAATAATTGCCATGTATCATCAAGCATTTGACAATGCGTAGGCACCAAAAGCAAATTCTCTAATGGACTAAACTGAAATTGGGTCGCTAGATTGTGGCAAAATCTAAAGACTATATCAACCCGATCTAAGCTCCTCAAATGTACTTGCTGATCGAAGGAGCTAACGTCTGTCTCTGGATCGCGGTAAACCCCATCATGTAGACTCGCATCCACTTGCAGTATCATGTATAAAGATTAAAATCAGCGCCTGCCTGCCCTCCTGCTTGCCTGCTTGTCTGTTTGCCTGTATTCCTGCAGTCACTCAAAGTAACGATGAACAACGTTCACATCCGAAGGTGGATGTGAGTCTGGATCGGAAGGTTAGGAATTAGTCCTTATCCACCATGCCAAAAAAGTTGGATTATCACCTTCGCTATCCTTGCAAACGAGTAAAGGGATAAACCAAGAGCATGAAAAATTGTGGACGTCCAGCTTCAACAAGGACCTCATCGCGTTGGCAAGTGACCTGTCCGACTGCAGTAATTTTCATTAAAGATTGAGATCAAACATTAAGAGGCCAACCCTCTTGGTTTTGTCAGCACCACTACTACACAGGGGCTATGGACGAGGATAGATAAGCAGAACGCATCATACTTTCACGAGCAAATAACATATGTGAGCCAGGGTGCTGTTATGCGGTGTATCCTGACTGCAGTCACAGAAGTAACAATTAATAAGTGCAACAGGAAAATAGATTAGCTTCAGACAAAAAAAGTTGCAGATACCCAGGAGGCAGTACCTTTCCCTTCCTGCAAGTCGTCTGATCGAGGCCGGAAGTTGGCAACCAGAAGTCTCAGCTTTTGGCAACATACCTAGATTCGCCCATTTTCGGTAGTGAAGCAATAAACCCCTTGGTTGCACACAGCTTGGCACGAAACTCTGTCGACAAAATCCACTCACTGAGACTAACTTACTTCGTGTGGGTGAACACATTGGTGCTGGCATAAGGCAATGGCTGACTCATGGGACGACTCGGACATAACATAATACCTTACTACATAGCTTTTTAGCACGGGTTCTGGGTACATTTAAACAAGTTTAAGACGTTGGTGTTTTAAATCTGCCAAAACCTGCGACTGGATTCTTCGTGACTGCAGTAATGCGTACCACCCGTTTCTCGACTATTCTTTACTGAAGTTGTGCCTTCCGCTGTCGCCATTTTTAGTGAGGAACTGAAACTGTCTGTGTGTGTGTGTGTCTGTCTGACTCCATCTTTCGTGAAAGATCGGGAAGCTTAGCTTAGGACTTCGACTCGCTGCAAGAAAAAATGGACGAAGAAGAATCTGAACCTTGTCGATGATTTCTGGGACAGAGCACCAACAGATTACAAACAATATGCACTTCCATAACAGATTAACTCTCTCTGTGTGTCTCTCTCTCCCTCTCTCTTCCCCACTCGACAACAAATGCGTTCAAAGAGTGGAATAGATATGAGAGGTTCGTGCCAAACTGCGGCTGCCAAGGAATACTACTTGAGTTGCTGAACGATGCTACCCCACTTCACTTCGCATCCAAACCTCGACAATCTCCTTCCTGCAGTCATCGATTCCAATGGTGCCGTCATACACGGAATGAAGAGGAGTGCAGAGAGCCTGCGATCGAAGCAAGACAGGCAGACAGAATGGAAAAGAAGGAATCGTCAACACTGGGTGAGGCGCCTTACCTTAGCCTCCAAACTCCTTTTAAATACTCTCCTGCAGTCCCCAAACCCAAGGTCAGAAAAAGTGTAGGAGGGAGGAGTCGACGGGCAGCCTGCCTGCCTGCCTATCTAAAAACTCGCGGGTACTATTTCGTCTACTTTCCGTCGCTGTAGCTGGATGAGCCTAACCCCGATGAATATCTGCATGAGGTCCTTTCGACGACTCCGTCAAAACCGAGTGGGACGAATATATTGTCTATGCTACAGGTTACCGCTCTTATCTTTTCTCATTCGGTGACAGTGTGTGTATCGACCCACTTTTACTGGAGTAGAGGAGTCGTCAAGGTAACTACTTACACATACAAGCACTCCCTCCCACCCTTCCACCCTTCCACCGTCCCTCCCACACACTCATCACTCACGGGCCGGGCCTCCTTTAGTATTATTACAAATCGGCGGAAATCGAACCGCCAACCATCCATTCGGTTTTGGGTACTCTCCACTATCGTCCGGTATTTTAGGGTCATCTCGGACCCATCCAATGGAGGCTTTCCAAGTCAGAAGCAACGTACTACTGTGTATCAAATCCTGCTGCCGACACCCAAATCTTTCTCCAAGTTGCAGGAATTGGTGCGGCTACTTGCAGCGTTGTACGTACTTACTTACGTCCCATGGCTGCTCGCCTGATTTGATTCAATTTCTGATACGCTCCCAATGGTTTCGGCTCTTATATTATACCACCACACTACAACACAGTTACACATCTAGTAGGCTGGCTACTGTGGCCCACACCATTTATCATCAAAGTGTGCTCCAGAAGGAATCACCCTGCTTGCTGCATCTCGATAAAACTTAGTTGTACGGTTTTTTACGTTGATCTTCTTTGATCGACTCACAATCGAATTCTCAGCTGGGACTGTCACTACTAATAGCCACTGGGGAGGATCCTAGAGGTAGCAGGCACAAGTATTCTGCTGTTCCTTCCGGTTGGAGAAAGGAACCAAGGAACTCAATGCTGCGCAATTACCTCTAATTTAAACAGGAGCTAAGCGGACATTCGAATTTACTCAACTCTTTCCCGGCCGGCCATCTCCAGAAGAATGAATGAATGAAAAATGGCAAATTCCTCATATGTTTCTTAAAATAGACTGACTGACTTTACTTGCCTGATGACTGATGGGGAGGCCCTACACGTTCAGAAACATCTGTTTCAAAATGGAGTTTGGTAAGCCAAGGTAAAAGAATTCAGGCCTTGACATGTGCCTAACTTTGAGGAGCTGGGTTTCAAGGTTGGCTCCTCTTTTATTTTAGTTAAATTCATCCATTTCCAACTCCAATCATATGCAGAGATTTTAAGCCTTGCAAAAACACCGGCTTGGATAGGAGTTGAAAACGGACGATTCTACCCAATAAAAAAAGGGACTAGCCTTGAAACCAAGCTCCTCGAAGTTAGGCACATGTCAAGGCCGAAATTCTCTTACCTTGGGTTACCAAACTCCATTTTTAAACCAATGTTTTTGAACGTGTGTGGTCTCCCTAGACTCAGGTTGTTTTGTAAGTTGTTCACAATGATGATTTTTGCACCCGTCATATGCCTGTCAAATACCCGTCAAATGTGCATCATGTATGCATTTGGGGTTTGTGATGGGTGCAACATCCAACCCTGGCTGTTCAGCCTAATCCCAATCAGGGGCTCCTAATGGATGCCAATGAGGCATGAACCTGAGTTTGTTCGGGAATCCGTTACGGCTGCTGGAATGGGCCGGATCGGTCGATCACGGCCAAAACGGCTCAAACAGGAGAACGTGAAAGGCTACAGCTGCAGATGTGGCTATAAAAAGTGGAAAGATATTGAGGCGGGTGCCTGAGCCCTAGAGTTAGGTTAGCTGGGGTGCAGCGGGGGCAGTGACGAGGGCGGAGGAATACCAGTGGGCCAGTTCTGGCTAGCTCGGGGGCTCCAGCCGCTACTTTGAAGCTCATCCAACCAGCTCTGCACCGGTAGCTTGTCTCCACCTGCGTAGCGCACCCACGTAGGCCACGCCCAACCCAATTCCCCTCGGCCTGCGCCCGGGCAGCTCCTGGAATATCTTGAAATTTCAGTCCTGCCCACACCCAGTCAGAGTCACACATGTCTCTCTTTTAGCGCCGGCACTTGCCGCTTTTCCTTATTTATACGTCTACAGGATTGTTGTGCTGCATGACGTAATGGCCTTCCCACGAGAACAATCGTCCATAACCCTGGCTTGCCAAAATATTGAGTCTCTAATATAGCCCATAATTAGTAGTATTACAGTACTAGCGGGTAAGTTAAACCTATCCAAATTAAATCTTGGAAAATGGAGTACGTCAATGCGTAGTAGAAGCTGTTACCCAGAATTGAATTGACTGCACAAAGCGACTCAGCAGTTGCAGGAAGGGAGGAACGAAGGAAAGAGAAGCAAGCAGGTGATGGAAATCGGTGTACTTGAAAGTCAGTTACCCTTGCTGACATAAGACAGTTACTCCCCCAAGTACTCAAGTTATTTACAACAGTAGTCTCCGATTGAGAAAAGGAGAAATGATGGCCGGCTGGCCTCCCTGCCTGCCTGCCTGCCTGCCTTCCTTCCTTCCGAGAAGTCTGCATGAGGGGCAAGTTTAGAAATGTGATTGGGTGTGACAAGTCTCCGACTTATTCTAAGCCTTTTAGGCCTAGCTACGGAGGCCACCGACGGCAGGACGGCGACATAATCTACCGGCTTAAGAAGCTGACACGCGCGACGCTCGCGCGCATCATAACCAGGTGCAAATCACTCCCACAAAACAGACAGATCATTGGAGTTCTGGCTCCTCTTACAGGAGATGATCCCACTGTTATAATACTTATTAAAGCTCAGAATGATACCACCTGCTAGCTAACCAGCTTATGCTTGGAAGATGCTGCACGAGTCGATCCACTCTGCTCGCAACTGCATACCTGCAGGCATTGAAGAATTTAAACTTGCAGGGGAGGAGGAGGAGCACCAATGTATCTGATTGGTAAAGTTCGGACACTACTTAGTTGATAATCTTCATCCTCCAGGACGCAGTATGAGCATCTGGTACACAACATGCAGTGTGGGGAAATTTCGGAGAGCCCCAAGGAAGAATACTTGTAAAGGTGATGATGTTGCACTCCGAACTTCTGTTTAATAGTTTTGCTATGTCACTATACCTTAGTTGCAGAAATGTAAAGGTTGTAGAAATGAGCAAGCTCAATTTGAGTGAGCCAGGCTCGCTTGACAGTTGTACAACTTTTTGCCGGTACTACAGAAGCATACACAAAGCACAGTTGATCAAACGATGATCACCTGCTACCTGCAAACAGGTACTGCAATGACAACCAATTAATATAGGATGTAGTGGACTCTTTGTCTCTATGACAGGTATCTCCACAAAACATCATCCTCTGATGACATTGAAACGTTACTTGCACTAAGGTACCTCTCACCGAAAAGTATGCATGTTGGCGGTGAAGAAAGGGCTCAATTAAACAAATTGGGAGTACAATATTTAGATACATTCTCCGTGCTTCTCGAGAGAATGACAACATGTAACTTGACAATCCATACAATCCGAAGCGGTCAAAGCATTAGACTGTGGAATGATTACGCAACGGGTGAACCTTCAATGCAATCAGCTAGTAGTCTTGGCATCTCATAACCTTCCTGCAGGATCCCACCAGCTTATGGGCATGTCAAGTCAAGACATCATCATCAGATTGTCTGTTTACAGACCAGTCTCGACGCTTTGTCACGGATTCTTCAGGGGACAATGAAACCGCTAAAGCAAACAACATGAAAAATGCACAAAAACGAGACCACTCAGACTGACTCCTACTACTACATGTTGATAAGTTCACTCCCGCATCAACGCTATGATGTCCTTCCACATCAGAATCCTGAAGGCTAGGACATATGCCAATCCCTATGAGAACATATGCCAATCTTTATGAGAACACATTGTTCTCGCAGACACCGAATTACACTACCAGATGGCAGCATTTGGTTGCAGGAATGCTTTGACAAAAGCAGTTTGATCTCGGGTTGCAAATCAAGACACTGTACTCAAAACCCTGCCTAATTCACTAAAATCTCATAGGAGGGAACTTTCAGTTTAGGGTTTCAGAGCGTCCAAGTTTCTTTTGCAAAAGCTTGAAGTTCTATCTGGCAGGACACAGGTTGTCCAACGTTCCACTGTCTAAGAAGTGCAACAGCCCAGCAAGATGAAGCACAAATGACAGGTTACGACCCAAGATAGGAGATTCAATTCCTTCCTGGGGCATTGACTTCACTCAAAGGATCTCACACCTAAAAAAGACTTACCTCAGACGATGTGAGGAATCTTTATACTCCCGCAGTCATGCAAAAGCTGTGATAAATACGAAACAGTAAGGGAGAATTATATTCATTGGCTGCTGAATCCGCTTTGCATCTAGCTTGAAGCCATGTATAACTTCACAGTGAAGCCGTCATGATGATTCCATCCTTGTCTCAAACTGCCCAAAATAAAGCCTCCTTCATGAAATCCAGAAAACCTTCACGTGACTGCAGAA
The DNA here is from genome assembly GCA_950295325.1 of Polytrichum commune. Lineage (NCBI taxonomy): Eukaryota > Viridiplantae > Streptophyta > Polytrichopsida > Polytrichales > Polytrichaceae > Polytrichum > Polytrichum commune. Next base: position 24,477,646 of record OX485807.1, on the reverse strand, counting down.
ACTCCGAACCTGCAGATGTGGAGCTAGTTACTAGGCTCTGCGGTTGTACAAGCAATAAAGCCAATGTTTCCGTACAAGTTCAAACTCGTGGAGAGACAAAGTGCATTCCTCCTGAACTACGACAACGAAGCAAGCTACCGAATCCCCCACCTGGTGTGAACTGCAGTCATCCTTCCCAAATTCCAATCCCTGCAAGCCAAGCCAGATATGAATCAATCTCCAGCCCTCCTATTTCATCTGCAAGCGACCAGGGCCCAGGCCAAGCTCTATGCAGAAGGCTAGCTTTCTATCTATCTACGAAATGATATACCAGTCCAAAGATTGACATTCTAAGAAAACTGCAGAAACCCCAGCCGATGCCCTGGGTGGTGACTTTACATGAAACATCATCGGCGGATTCTTTGGGATATGTCAATGGAATATATCCCTAGTCATCTAAGTGGGCTTCCTTGCAAAATATATGAAAAGGGAAGATTACTGCAATTCTGTGAAGAAATTTCTGCCCCATCTATTTCGAATTGCAGAAAATTTCCCTACTCAGTTATAAAGGCGTTGTGTGATCCACATTTCTATCTGGTGGGGTTTCCAAACATACCAGGCACAACACACATTTCTTGCCACCTTAGTAGCTTTTTTTTTGTTAAGTTAATCCCGTGCACTCGTCGAGAGTTTCTAGATGCATTATTCCCCGCTCTCGACTTACTGCAGTCCAAAATTTCAGACTCTTGGACATAAGTTAGCATGAGCATGTACTAAGCGGCGAAAAAAAAAAAATCCTCACAAACTACATGGCTACATACATATTTCAACACACATCCATCCAAATTTCCTTCCCAATAAGATGCCGAGTTCCATATTCTGTAGACTTTACAGTATACTTCTACAAAAGGTTCCAAGGACATAGTTCCCTAATTACTGCAATCACATCCAGAAAAACTCCTAAATTTTTACTTTTTGCAATAAGGAGAGGATGACCCATCTGTATATATTGTAATCACTTCAAACAGTTTCAATTAACCTAGTCGTGATACATCCCAAAAGCTGAAACTACCACTCTCTTATACGGCATCACTACCAGAGAAAATTCTTAATAAAATTATGTCACCTTCGTTGCAATATACACATATACCGACTGAAAGAGAGATCTTTGTGATTGAGGCTTGCCCAGTACCCAACCGATTCTGGACCTCCTTGCAACATGACTGCAACCCCGATTACTGCAATCACAAGCAATGTGATGTGCATGCATTTGCATTTGCATCAACTCACCTGAGCGCGCAACCGACTAGTAGCTCAACCCCAACATGACCTACACAGCCCAGCCCAGCCAGCCCAGCCAGCCAGTCAGCCGAAGCAGATCCAAGTGCGTGCCTGCCTTTTTTTCAAAAACTCCTTGCCTGCCTATCTTTCTTTCAAAAAAGTTTCTGCAGGAGTTGAATGCCGTCCATCCCATTTATCCATCCATCCGCTCGCCCTGCCCCCACTCGCCTCACCTCATCAAGTTTCCATCAAGTTACACTAAGTTAGGTTTCACGTAGTTGCAGGAAGTCGGGAAGTCGCGCCTTCCCGCAGCATTACTAAGTTCCAATTTTGGGTGTGGCAGCTAAGCTCAAGTGATGGAGTGGTGCGGAGGAATTGCGAGCATCGAAGATCTGGGAGCCGCTCGTCCAGCAATCTCCGAGTGCTTGAGGAGCGGAGCGCAGGGGAGCCTGCATCTCTTCCTCTTCTTCCATCTTCTGCCTTTCTTCCTCGCTTGCTTGCTTGCTTCGCTTTACTCGCATGTGCTTCAACGTGGCACCCTTTAACCCTAGAAGCCCTGAATAGGAGGTGAGTCGCCGGCTCCCCACTGGTGCAGAACCCATTCACCCACACACTTTACATTATTCTACTATCTTCAACAGGAGTCCCCCCACTCCATTCTCTTCTTGTTGCAGGAACACTTGATAAGTGTAGTGAGGAGCTGGCTCTTCTTTTGACTTCCAAAATTGCAGTTCTGAGGATGGATCGCCTGCACTCGGACTGCAGGGCCAGAGTTCGAATACCATACCATAGAGCGTGCTCTACGGCATGGCATCGGTGCTAGTGCAGGAGTGTAAATATGATTTCCACATGGGATTCGAGTGGCTTTTCGCCAATGTGAGCATGAAACATGACATGATTGTGAAGGAAGAAGATTTAGATATGTTAGGATAGGGTAGGGAGCTAGAGATGTGTGGTGTCTACGAAAACTCATCCGTTGTGAAGGTGAAAAACATTGTGAATTAGATTATAGTTTGTCAATAATTGCTTTTTGATCGTTTGGCAGCGGAAAATAGCATCATATCCCGAATTAGTCTAATGGAGACAAGTTGAAATGAATCCGTCCTCAACCCTTCTAAGAGACTTGTTCTCACTAAGGGTCGTCTCCATCCATGATGGATGAGTTTACATGTACACCATGAACACCATGTCGGAATAGAAAGAGCCCTCTCCAACACTTACTGTAGCTATATGTTTCCTTACAAAACAAGTGATTTGAAATTTGGAAGGCTACAAGATTGTCAAGAAAATTAGTGTAATAATTTGCAACACGTTCCTTACATAACAAGTACATTTGTTATTGCGTATGTATACATCATTTATGATATTTGATATCAATTACTATTTGGAGTCAAGTATTGCCATGACTTTTTGTTAATGAATATAAATTCTACCAAGTAAAGTCATTTATGTCAATGTCTAATGTCCAAGCAACCTATTCATTTTTTGTTGGTAAAAAAAAAACTATAGTAAGAAGTTATAGCATTGTGTAAGTCCAAATAGTAAGTGATGCTAAATACCATAAATGATGTAGTATTATAATCTACAAATGTGATAACAAAGTTGGAGACAATGGAATGAACAATGAACTAAGATAATGAGCTTAAAATGGACACTCTTAGCTTTGTACCCACTTTTCTTAGGATAAGAAACACACGCATAGTGCAAATCGAAATCGAGGATGTAGCCAATTCTTTGGTAGGGCCTTATTAGTTTTCACAAGTCAGACCAACCTACAACATATATTTAATGTTAATTTCAACCTTCTCGGGTTTCTCCAAGTGAGGTCCAAGTCGAGAATGTGGGAGAGATGGAGGAACCTTGAAAGACTTAATAGTGGCCAATGGAAAGGGTGTTAAAGAGCACCCATTAAGCATGGACCTAGAAAGCATGGAACCTTAAAAAAAACCATTTCATGAATTGCCTAATCGTCAGGAGAGATGAAACTCCCAATCAAGCTATTCACTAGGGCTTGTTGAAGGTTGGCTTATGATATTTGTTTGCATGAACTCAATCAAGATATCCATCGCCTCCTACTCCCTATCGTCAAATTTTAACTTATGAGATAAGGCTTCAACTGACAACTTGATCGTTTTACTATCTCAAATATCACCAACATTCTAGAGCCCATTCCTACCCAACATGTGCACACCTCTATGATAATTTGTTCTAGTTGAGCTTAGCTCAAGGGAAGTGTAATGAATGTGCGTCTCCGTGGGGAGGCTTGCAAGGTGATACTAACATCCTCTTCGCAAGTTCATACCATGATATGGCTACCCCTAACCCCCGCCCTTCTATTGTGTACCAATCAAGGTTGCTCCCATCTTTCCATTTTTCTTGGGTCCTCTTGTCTCGCAACACCGTCCTCAATTTCCTCCTAAACCTAATTTAGTCCACTTACCTTAGCATATGGTTAGTGGGAGATTTTGATCCACAACCCATCTAAAGCTACTTATACTCTAGTCTTCATAAATGATTCAAGCCAAGTGCAATCATGCATGGTATAGTACATGTGTGGTAGTACACAACAAAAGGCAAAAAATACACAGCTATAACTACTTTGTACAATACAACCTATGACTTTGTTTGTGATTAGCTAGTATCAATTTGTTTTCTTTAATGTTTTGCATGACCAAACCCTTGAACCACCTCTAAATTTACCCTTTTCTCTTGTATAATATCATTAATGAACTTCCACTTAATATGACTCATAAATTTCACTATATCATTGTCCGATGCATAAGTTGAAGTTTTTGGCAATATTTTGTTACAAGGATGACTATGTAGGTGGCAAAATGTTGGACATCACATTGCTTCCTTGTAAGGCGCATCGAACTAGGTGCAAAATTCCCCTTTCATGAGGTTGTAGACATGATTGGTGAACATTGGGATTTATTTAATTGAGTGCTCACATGTTATGAAGCAATTGGACCAAATTGGGTATCACAAGTTTTTTGGATATCTCAACACCATGTTATTCATGTAACTTCTTCCAAGTTGTAATGGTGTTGTGGTAAGTTTGCTTCACACAATTCTTGTTGTATTGAACCATCATTCTCCACACTTTCTTTGGCCCTCACATTATGACGCATTTTTCTCCCCATGCAAGTTGACAAAACATTAACCAATATGTGATTGACTTGGAAGATTTTATGAGAAAAAGGGCATCATCCTCTTGTTTGAAAATATTACTTGGGCAATGGAACACAATTAGGATTACGTAGCCTATTTTTTTTTATTAGTATGACGGGGTGTTGTATTGCTAGTTACGAGGATATATTCAGCAATCTCCTCCATGTCTATGGTTTAATATCAAAAGTATGGAAGTTTACTTTGACTTAAACATGCTCCCTGGGATGGATGAATGCTCAAAGATGATCACATTTATTTCCTTATGTACGACATCAAACAAAACCATCTTTTTTTCAAATAAAAAGTTTGTGTAACACATGCAAATAACTTTGGAATTTGCAAAAAGAACATAGAATGATGTTGAAGGAAAAAGAAACAAGTGCATGATGGTTCGCCTTTTCTTGGTGTGTACCCCTTCAAAAGCAACCACATGAACAAGCAAGATTGGAAACTTGGGCACAAAGACAACAAGTTGGACCGTGAGAATGAACCTTAGCCACCACATGAGAGTATTGGATCAGTGAATATAAAATCAAGAGCAAGTCCACATGTTGTTGTCTTGAGTTGAGATGACAACCTTTTGCTCGAGAATGTCAAACAACTATGAGAAAATCATAGTTTTTTTTTTTTTTTTTTTTCCTTTTGATGAACCCCAAACCCTCTTAACATGATATTCTTCGGAAAAAAAGAGGAAATAAAATGTTGAAAGTCCAAAAAACCCTAAACCAAGTTTTCAAGAGGGCTACATGTTCTAATATGTACGTTGCCCGTTGTAATTTTTATGTTGCCCACTTCACGACATATTAGGGTGTGACATATGGGGTTGGATTGCTTTCATGGGGCTCACAAAGAATGTAGATGAGGAATTTTCATGAATATTGACAAATAAAATAAACAAATGAAATCGGAGTTTGTTTGGATCTTCTGTGAAACTTGAAGGTTGAGGGCTTGAGCTCAACCCTAGTTTTGCATAGTACAAGTCTTCAATGGCAAAGCTCATATACATGTAGATGAGAGAATATCATGAATATTAAAAGATAAAAGAATTGAAAATCAAAATTTGTTTACAGTTTTGTGAAATTTCAAAGGTTGAGGTCTTGAGCTCAGCCTTAGTATTGCATAACATTATTCTTGAAGGAAAAAGCTCATACACATGCAAATGAAGGAATCTATTGAAATTTGAAAAGGAAAAAAATTGAAATCAAAATTCATTTGCACTTCTGGTGAAATTTTAAGGGATGAGGGCTTGGATTGGCCCTAATACTGCACAAACCTAATCTTGAATCGCAAAGCTCATATACATGCATGTGAGACAATTTCATGAATATTAAAAAACTATTGGAATTTGTTTACACTTTTTGTGAAATTTAAGGGGTGAGAGCTTGAGCTTGGCCCTAGCACTGCACAATACTACACCGCTTGGGGCATTTAGTGTCATATATATATATATATATATTTTTGCAAAGGGCCTAAACTAGATGCCTAGGAGGTCTCAAAGTGTCACGTCCACTAATTGTCAATATGATATTGTCCATCAACATAAGTAACTCTTCAAGTGGAAAATTATTTACATTTTTTTGCGTTCTAGTATGCAAGGAGAGGATATTATTGAGCATACCTACTAATATGAAGTGTTATGAGTTTGCATTCTAGTATGCAAGAGGAAGATATTCTTGAACAAACTAATGGCCGGTGTCATCTTGAAACCCTAAACCCTAAACCCTAAATCATGAAATAACAACTCCCATATAATCTTTGAGAGTGTTATAATCTTGAATATTCACAAAGTAATGTAGCCTCAACACTTTCACGAATTCATGTATGACTCTCATATTGTTTCTAGTATTCAATGTATCTTGTATATGTGTAATGCAATCCTAGCCTCATAGTCGATGCCACTGCCTATGTCATTTGCATACATTTTCTAAGTTCAATCTTCCTTGGTGATCCGAAGGAGTTTCTTTCATACAATGAATGTGTGATGTACATGAATTTTTTTCAAGCATTATATGCAACTAACATTTGTGACCAATGGAACCAATGTGCATGAACTTTCTATTTGAATTGGAATAATGATCGATTATCCTATTTTTATTTTGTTGGTGCAGATCAATCACAATGTCATTTCTTCTGTTCCAACCAAATAGACACAGATTATAATTCATCCTCAATTTCCAAGTTGACTTGAAAAGGAAAAGAAAAGTCTGTGTGCTTTGTACATGGATGTGAATGGGAGCCCATTGTTTCTTACCTTGGTCATATTTTACCAACCTACATGGTAAGAATACTTCCTTTTTTCCAAGATGTGGGCTCCATGCATGGGCGACGTGTTTTAAAATCATCAAGGGGGTTCCACCCTCCTACAGTGGGCCATTGGTGTTTGTTTGTTAGCTAATTCTTGCTTGTTTAGGACTAAGTATATGAGGTATTTTATAGCTATTATATATAAGTGTTTCATTAGTTTTTGATCCCACTCGGGGTATTTTGTGATTTTGTAGTGTTTGTATTCGTGATTTGTAGATGGCGTCTCTTATCCAATTGTGATTGTGATAAGGGGATTTATTGTCCATCATTTGTCTTTAAGTGTTTAAATGAGGAGATTGTATTTGTCAGATTTTTCGTTAATAGCAGTTGTGGGACAATAATTTGTAGTGGCAGTAAGTGGATTTTATGAATTGTATGATGTTCTAGGCGGCGGGGGCGAAGGGGGTGGGTCATCAATGGGAGCGCCTAATATACATAGGATATTTGGTCTTAGCCGGGCCATGCATGTGCATGGGATGAGGGGGCATGTGCGTTGTAATAGCCATTCTAATACTGTGTTGTCTTGGGGACTGATGTGTCTTGGGGACCCCATATTCAGCCGGCTTGAATATCACTCCTTGGGAAAGATGAATTCATAGAAGTGCAAACTCAATTTCATGATTTTATAGACCAATAGGCACCACGGGCCTTGGCTTGGTGGTTAGGGCTCATGGACCCCAATGAGGAGGTTGTGGGTTCTATTCCCCATGCCGGCGTGGTGCTCACCACCTTAGTCCACCCAACTATGGTGGGGGGTCCTTGGACCTTGTTGTATGGGTACCTCAAAGCCCTTTGGGGGGATACCATGTTTGGTATCTTCAAGGCACTAGTGGCTAGCTAGGAACTAGTATAGTGTGTCACTATAGTGTCCATCCTCGAAAGGGGAGAGTAGTATTGTCCCAATGTCCCCTTGTCCAGTGGGCATCGGGTCATTGGCATTACGAACGGACACTTTATTCACGCCGGCCCCTTGCTAAAAAGGGACTGGAGTTTCTATCTATCTTATAGACCAATTTAGCAATATGTTCCAGCAATTTCATTGGAATCATGAACCAAGTTCACTATATAGACAACCAATCTAACTTGAACCAATTTCATTACATATTGTGAACAATCTCATGTTTTGGTACCCATATTCACAACTTCACAAAATCAATTTCTTGAACTGTAAAATTTTATTTTACAAAAAATTGTACATCATGTATAAGATTCTCCTAGTTGCTCCCCATGACTAGCTCTACCAATATTTTGATTGACCTCTCTTATCCAACCAAGTGGACTAGGAGACATATGTCTGCAATGATTGCTTGTATGTCATCATTACTAAAGGCTAGGAATGACCTTGGTCTAAATGATTTCTAAGAACTTGTCTGTATTGTAGGCACCAAGTTTGACATTGCGTGCAATGACTCCTTCACGACAACTGCAACTACCAAAGATAAATTTAGACCCTTTGAGTTGGACAAATCCATTGGTATCTTTGTCCTCGACAATCCCTTCCAAATCGACATGTCACATGTAAATTGAAACCAACTTCATCCACGTATACAACATCAACCATATTGTCACTAATGTCTAATTTTGTTTACACCACTCTATATGCTTTCTAAAACATTCTTCATTGTTATAATCATCTTGTTCATAGCGCATAAACTTGATGGTAAATCCAACTAGGTTTCAAATGGCTTTTTGAGACACAATTGATAGATACAAGGCATGGGAATTGACAAGCTTCATTCAGTTGACAATGGAATTTGCATCAAGCCTCACTACTAATTTTTAAATGTGCTCATCTTGAAAAGCTAGATAATGAACACCGCCACTCTGCTTGGGTATTAATTGACCATTTTCTTCAAAAGCTTTGGCTATGGTTATGACAATTTTGTAAGGATAACCATAATGTTCACTTGTGTTGGGATAAGATAAGTCCTCGTTAAACATAGAATGTATGATTCATGAGCAAAGTGCATCATCTATGCGGTTCTATCTATGCGGACGGCTAGGCATAGCTACCAAATTGAACCACTTTAGAAGAAGATCTTGTACCCCTAACTGACTCCAATTCTAACTTGGAAACAAAGCAACACAAAGCGAATCGTTTCCAAGTACTTCCAATCAAGTAACAAATACATAAAAGAAATGAATTGCTCGCAACAGAAACCGTAAATCAACACAGAACATGCCTTTCAATTGAAATTTTAGACAATATGAAAGAAAACAAGTCTACATAGTACAAGTATGCTTTAAAGAGTGATGCAATGATAAGCACAATAACATCTACAACAATAGCATAAACACAAACGAACACAAGTGAGTATTAGAACTTGTGAAGAAAGAGAATGCGGAGAGTTTGATACAGGCCCATGTAAGGTGTAGCAGTGAGAAGACAAAACAAACTATCCCTTCTGTTGAGTTGTGCTAAAGAGGCCCTCTCACATTATTACCTTCAGGCTTTGAGGAAGGGAAGTCTAGCTAGATGAAAACCTAATGGGCAAGACACCATAATTAGGGCTCCTGAAGCCTAAGTGACTCATTGTAACTTTTGTGCATAAGGTACTTTCTACTACACTCACTTGTGAATCATGACATCTTACTTCAATGATTATCCCAATTGGCGTGTGTTTTATTATTTAGAATTAACCGATGCAATAAAATCTTACTCAAGAGTTCAATAGGTTGTTCGGACATCATAGAACATAATTGTTTTTCTTGGTAATATACTCTCTATATATATAGAATAAAATAATATCAATGCCAAGTGAAGGCATGAATGATGACTTAAAGTGACAATCTATAGTCTTTTCCAGTAAATTGCAAGCCCTTCGACTTATTTGGGAAATAAATTGCTAATTGACATCGAGACACATCAAGAATGCCCGACAAAACATTATTCAACTATTGTGAGGGCTTTACATGGGCCTAAGATCTCCCAAGGAGACCAAACTCATGTTAAATGCAATAACTCCTCTTGGCATGGCAACCTTTCTTGTTTGCTTGACCCCCTCCCTCCCCCCCCCTCATGCCGCGCACGGGCGTTAAGAATCATACTTTGTATCTATGGTAAGAATGCAAGAAGCTAAACAATTTATGGAGTTTAGTTTTGTGAAAAAAACACAAGCAAGATGGAGGTCTTTCTTGAAGGTGAGCACCACCTTGCATTCTATTCCATGTGACCACTTCATGGCCCACCCCATAGTAGGCTTAGAGTTGGGAATAGCACTTTTCCACATCAACTAGCATTGTGGGTTCACAAGGACTTCACCCTAGCCTTCCACATATGACATAGTTACACCCACCACTTGAAACGCGTAATCTCACCATGTCCACACAACCACTTCCCACAAGTTTATATGGTATACTTATCACACCTAGCCTTAACAAATACACAACCATTCACTAGTAGAAAAGTATGACAAAAAGAACCACAGCCGAAATTGGTTGCAGTTCTTTTGACCAACCTGATATGCAGTCACTAAACAACTGCAATTTTTAATTTAAAATAAATAAATTTGTGTGTGGTTTAGCAACTGAAATTTTAAGAATTTGGGGGCATGTAATATATTATTGGAAAGGCATATAGTTTTTTTTGGCATAGTTTTCTACTAGTGTTTACACACCCCCAAATGCCTAACATAATCAAACAATACAAACCCAAAGGATCATCCGGTTAATCACATCCTTTTGAAATATTCAAATTCAAGTTACAAAGCCCCTATACATGTAGGCAATATTTCTATGAGTAGTCTTAAATGGGGTAAGCACATTAGACAAGCCCTATAAAGAACGGCCCTCAATCACATAAGATGTAGAATTGTTGAAGTCCATTTAATTATTTACTCACTTCATGAAGGGAAGGTCATTGGTCTAACTCCTAGCAATACATTCTTACCTTAGAGATGTATCCCCGTCTCTCTTTCCATTATAATTTAACCACATCTCAGGGTGGCGATTCCTTCATAATTGCTTTCCCCTTACCTTCCCTCTACATCCCTACATCTTCCTTCTTGTTATTTTTCTTTTACCTCCACAACTTTCCTTACACATAGGATAAACTAACAACCATATTAAAGGCACCATTCATCTGCGTCATTGACTACCACAATGGGAGACCCATGATATCCCAACATCACAAAGGAATCACAATTGGCGAGCTCTCGCTTGCAAACTTTTATAGCTCAAGAATGCAACTCTTTTCAACATCATAGGGTATAAATTAGATTACCTCCACCTCAAAGACTTTCTCAAATATGTATGCAAAGCATGCTTGAAGAAACTTTTGTCACCACCCCACCGCAAAAGTCATGGTTCCTTACTAAATCTCAAATCATAGACTTCCATCGGTGACCAACTATACTAATATGACCCAACATGGCAGATAGATAAAAACTCCGGTCCCTTTTTAGCAAGGGGCCGGCGTGAATAAAGTGTCCGTTCATAATGTCAATGACCCGATGCCCACTGGACAAGGGAACATTGGGGCAATACTACTCTCCCCTTTCGAGGATGGGCACTATAGTGACACACTATACTAGTTCCTAGCTAGCCACTAGTGCCTTGAAGATACCGGACATGGTATCCCCCAAAGGGCTTTGAGGTACCCATACAACAAGGTCCAAGGACCCCCCACCATAGTTGGGTGGACTAAGGTGGTGAGCACCACGCTGGCATGGGGAATAGAACCCACAACCTCCTCATTGGGGGCCATGAGCCCTAACCACCAAGCCAAGGCCCGTGGTGCCTTACCCAACATGGCACCTACAAGAGTGGACCTTGGGCGATGCCCAAGTTTCACAACGCAATAAAGCAATGCCCACTCATGTGGAGGGGATGCAAGTGCATGAGTGACACTAAAGAGGCACTAAGGGATCACACTAAGCCTCATGAAGGCAAAGTGTGAGGGTTGTCCTAAAAGGAGCCTCACGCTACTTCCAAGTGATAACCACATTTTTTTTAATGACCTGAAGTATAAAATCTTATCCATTTGAGGTGATTGAGCTACCATTTGAAAGTTGTTTTTGATAGTTTTTAGCCAATGTAAATAGCGTCCCGATTGGACCGGAGGATTTGGCCTACAAAGTCCATCAAAGTTTGTGACAACGTTTTAGCATTAGCTCCAAAGTGGTGATTGCCCTCAAAGCAAGGAGAGGGACAAACCCTTCTTTGCACATAGGACTAGAAGCTTATACGAGGGGCAAGGGTATTGAAGTCCCATGGTAGTCCGTGAAACAACCCTCACTCCTAGGCCTAGTGTGAGTTGTCCCGGTGGAACCATCTTGACTCCTTAATGACCCACACCCCTAAGGGCATACCATGTATGCATATGATTGGGTTTAGATGCTAATGGGTGAAAACAATAACTTGAGGGGACTTCAAGGCATGTCCTTAGGACCGAGAGTCGGGTGATTCTTGATTATAAACCTTTTTGGGCAAGGGGTTTACAGTAACCCATCATGGGGCGCATACCTTGCGCTCTTGTACATAGGTTTATCGAGGGAGGTTGGACTAAGTTGTGTGTGGCCCTTGGTTGTGTATAGTTAGTGGCAATGCAAAATCATCAAGTCCCACATTGTTACAAAAGAGGCCCTGTTCACACAAAATGTGGGTTTGGATTGTGTCACATTTCCTAAGGATAAACAAATTATATAACTTTTGCTCTTATAATGAGGTTGAAAATGAAGCACACTTTGTATTGGGTTATCATGTCTACAACTCCATTAGAGATAAAATACCTTCCGAATTTCATAATATAATGCTAGGTCTAAGTCCCAAGCTTTCTACCAATTGGATCATCGGATTGATATTCACTGTTGTCTCACAAAGACCATTGCACTTTGTCATTCCATGGGAAAAACTCTTTGACCCCACTTTGATGTAATTATAGTCATACAAGTCTCTTTCAACAAAATAAAATTGATACCAAACGATGTTATTCATTTATAGAAGTAAAACACACCTCACAAGACAACTCATTGACCACAAGCTGTTCTTGAGAAAGCAATAAGGAGAAGACCAAGATATGGTTGACCTAATGTACATGATGCCATGTTAACATCATATTACCAAGTAGCTTGAACCAAAGGCCACATGTCCCATGAGTCTTTTAGCTTATTGGACTTTAAAATGAGATTTCATTGGCCATATTAATTTGTGTGGCTAAGTGCAAGGCCCCTCATCAAGCCCTAAGCAAAGACTATGGTACATAAGGGGTGTGGGTGTTATTCGGTTATTTTTCTTAATAGGACACTTAAAATTTGATTGATTTGTGGTTAGGTGAAGATCAAAGAACAAAACACCATAAAGTCACATGTTTTTAAAGAGATTGGACTACGTGTTCAAACTTTATTAACTACTCTACACTCAACAATAAACACAAATAGAAGGACCTATGTATTCAGTTAAGGAATTGACAAACATGCATTTCCAATTACCATAAATAAATCATGGGAGGTCCAATTTATATTCTAGGGTTTTGTTGAAGAAAAATCATTATACATTTGCTAATGGAGCGCAAATTTAAAGACATAAATTTGACCAATAGAAGATATAGAAAAATGAAAAAAGAAAAACCACCAAAACACCAAATAACACCCGCATACCTTAGTTGGCCACATACTTGCACTCAATTACGAGCTCTCCCCATGCTCAACCTAACCCACTCTATAAGCGGGTTGCCTGAGAATCCCCATGGGCCAACATTGGCACTTGATTTGGTTAGGAGGTGGGGCGACCCTGAGGGGCGGTTTACACTATGGACCATGAAGTTAGACCAGGGCTCTGCAAGGCAACTGATTGGCTCTTGAAGTTGTCCCGGGACAACTTCAGTTTACACTAAGGAAAAAATGGCAGAGGGACCATGGAGGTTGAGGTCCCCAAAATATAATTTTTAAAGCCTAATAAATGCACTGACCGGTCCAACGGGTTTTGCGGTGAGAGAGGCAAGACATGTGGTCTGGTAGGAAAAGGCAAGGGCCCATGTCAAAGAAATGCCATTTCAAGAATGTTTTAATGAATCTACCTTTTATGTGCCTTAATTATATTATAGCCCATGAGAGATACCAACACTTCCTTGCCCTACCCCTTAAACCGGCTTACACGTGTTTCATCAAACAACGCGGGACATCTAGAACTCAAGAATTCAAGTGCACATTTATTTTTTTGGTCTACCAGCTGCAATGTTTGGAATTTGGGGGCGTGTATTACACGCCCCAAAATGTTCAAAAAATGCAGTTGCAAAACAAAAAAGAAAAATACGTAGTTGTTTAGTGACTGTAGATCAGGGTGGTCAAAATAAGCACAATGGGAAATCTTCTAACATTAATTATCAAAGAATTGAAATTTAGTGTTGAGCAAGGTTGGGTGGTAACAACATTAGATATAATCAAACACTAAATATCCTATTTAGTGTAGTGACAACACAAGGTACATGTCACATGTACATTACATTGAACATGTACAAATTGAATTGCTCATTTTTTTTTTGTAAAAATTGTTGTGAGAAGATTTGCAAGCCACATCTTCAACACATTTAACAAGAAGTGAAGACAGTTGAAGCCCAAGAGATGACAAGAGAATGATCAAATTTTAAGGCGAAAAGAAGAAAAAACTAAGTGACAAGATAAGTGAAGGCATGTGTAGGCAAATGAAGGCAAATTGAAGTCAACAAAATGGTCAAACTTCATTTTTTCCCAAAACTGCCCTTTTTGGGCTTATATTAAAAAAATCAGCGCATCCACTTCTTGCCGCATGGTCATTCCTCTTGGTCCACATTCGGTTTACACCTAGTGAGGGGCCCAACGGCTTTGTAAATCAATTTTTTAAGAACTCGGACCATGAAATGTAGACCATGAACTCGTACCGCGGAATAAGGCATCTTCCGTGGGACGAGTTCATGGTCTATGGTGTAAACCGCCCCTCATTCTAAGTGAGGGTTACCATAATATTCCCATGACCTTGAACTAAGAGTGGCCCGGTTACCAACTCTCTTTTATAATAGCCGCCCTCATTAAGTGGTCTTGTGCTTCACACACTCTCACCACCAATGTGGGAGAGTCTAAAGTGAGTTTGAATGATTAAGAATTCAATCAAGACAATATATGCACACTTCAATTCTTTTACTTTGTTCAAAGGTTTTCATAACATTATGTAGATGGCTTGCCATGTGACCATGCCAGCCCAAGTATCTTCCACATTCAAATTGAATGTGGCCACTTATTATGTAATCATTTCCACTAATCACTTTGTCATTTTTGAGCATTATCCAAATTATGATTTTTTTAGAGTTAAAAACATTTGACTTGCTAGGCTAGGAAAGTAGGTGTTCACATATGAGGGTGCATGGTCGCCCATCCTCCACTTTTTTAAAGAGTGGGTCAAGTTGAGTATGATAGGTCAGGTTGAGGTCAAGTTGAATCACCGGAGTTGGAGTTTATATGCCTATTTTAGAGGTGGTCAAATTTCATGGATTGGATGATGAGTGTGTTACGACGAGTCACAACGAGCTTCAATGCCATTTTGAAAAGATGTTTACTTTGGAGTATTGCCCACACCACTACACTGTTCATGGTGTTTAGTGTCACTTTATATTCTTTCAACCGACTTCTATTACCACTCCTTATGAGGTAAATGGGCCTACAATGGATAAACACTTCAACTATCTTCTTTGCACTCACTTGTCTTAGGCTATAACATACATACTTATTGTAAGATGATTTGCAAACCCCCAATCAAAGCCATCAGAATTTCCCTCATGATTTTTTGAAGCTCTTGTGCATATCTCATACATTTTCAAAGTGAAGATTACGTTCTTGTGAAATGATCATGTAGCTACCCCTCACTTGTGTTGATTATTGCACTTAGATTAATTAACAAATTATGAGCATATATTCTGATCCTTTTCAAACGCATGCCCTTTTGGTGGTAAACTATAGGAGGTTTTAAAAATTGTATGTGTATTTGAACTTTGCAAAACAAATTTATTCTACGAACTAAACTCACAATAACCAAAATAAGAATCCTTCCTCTGCTCTTATATTGATCCATGGTGGTCTTCATTGCTCACTACGAAGAGGAAGATAGAAGCTGAAAGGAAAGATATTTGAAAAGCCCTAGATTACAAGTACAACACGACAAGAAGTTACATAAATATTAGGACTAACGTAATGGGGTGTCGATGACTTCATAAACTACGTTGCGGTCCCTCAACATGGTTTGTTTTCACTTTACACTAGACTTGAGGGCCCACATATTGTAAAATAGGATTGTTATTTCTCACAGTATGACCTTTTGAAGGCCTAAATTAGATGCCTAAGGTTTCAAAGTATCACATGCACTAAAGGCCAACCTGATACTATTCAATCACATAAGTGAATTTTTTATTTGAAATTATTATTTACATCATGACATTTAGCTTGGTACACTGGGATACTTGATGTGATAGTTTTGCATTTTAGTATGCAAGAAGAAGATATTCTTGAGCATACCAATGGCAAGTGTTGTGTATTTACATTTTAATATGTAAGAGGAAGATATTCTTGACCTTACTAATGCCAAGTGTTATTTTTGTGTATGCTTTTAGTCAACTTGTAGCCAATTGTGTAACATGGGGATACACTCTTGAATACATGCGAAGATATCAACAAGTGCACTTGAACGCCAAGTGTCAAGCAGTGACACTAATGATGAAGTTGTTGATCAGTATTGTAGCTTAGCATATGCCTAGAAATAGGTTGAGTAACACTATTACGCATGTGACACTAGATACCATAAACAATGTAGTCAAATAATATTTCTTCTTTACTTTTATCTAAAATAGATGTCTAACACTAATTTTCAACCTACATAAATTAATCCTTTTAGTGTACACAACAACTTAGGTAAGTCAGTATACTATGATGTAATGACCATATTAAGTAATACTAATTATAATCAGAGAATACAAGGTAATTAAGGGGGTTGAAATAACTTGTTATCAATGTCCAAAGGGGATGGTCTGATGGTGCAGTTCAATGTCCACTTTCATGATCTCCCAACTTCAAACCATTGTTAGGCAAGTAATTGATTTTGTTAGTAACCTCCAGTCCCGGTTTTCAAAGACAAATTAGAAGCAAAGAATCTATAGTTTCAAGGTATGAGAGTTCTTACAAAGAACCTATTGTCATGGTTATTTTTAAAAAAATTCAAAGATCCGGTGGTTTCCATGAAAGAACCAATGGTTTAAAAAAAGGTTATTTGACTGCATTTTGAAAACCACATTTACAAATTTAAAGAACCAGAACAATAACCGACAAGGATTTGGTGCCAATTTCAATACTTGCCATACATTCGTTTAAACCTACTTACTTGCGAGCATGTGTCGAAAGTCCGGCTTGTCCTCTTTCGTGTGGGAGGGTGAAAACGCATAGAACTGTTGTATAGATCGGATATTCATATTGTAAGACACATCGACCTGAAGTCCGGGTTAGTTTACTTCAATTCGTCTACATTGATCATCCCAATTAGTACGTGCTACTATTCAGAGTTATGCAGTGCAATGATGTCTTACTCTCGAGTTTAATTTTTACTAATGAAAGTTCAATAGGTTGTTCGCACATTATAGAACATGATTGACTTTGAGCTTGATAAAATATTACATTCTTGTTAACTAGTTATAGCATTACATAGCTTCAAATACTAACACGCACTAATCGGGATAATCAATGTAGTGAAACCCAATTGAAAGGAATCGGGAGGGGCGTGCTTTTATTGTATCTCTCTTGGTCAAGATGTTACATGTAATTTTTTTATAATATATATGAGGTTCAGTAGATTGGACATGTTGAACTAGCACATTTAATATTCAAGATGTGTTACTTTTCATCAAACTTACAATGATATCTAATGTTGAAAGATAAAAAAGTTAACAATAGTATCTAGATAACTATAATTATTTATAACAAATTGGTTTGTTTTTGCCCCCCCCCCACCCCAACTCCACATGAAGAGAGTAAACAATTTTGCATATGAGCGTATGTGAGCCAAATTTTTGGTCAATTAGTGAAACTATGGACAAATAGTTAATATAAGGATGAAAGAGCATCCAAATGGATGAAAGTAGTTGAACCATAGGCTAGGAAGTTAGTTATAACCATAGGCACGGGCTTAGGTGCCCTTAGGTAGTTATTGTAACTATCGTCTTCTTCACTGCCGAGCTAAGAGGGCTGGCAAGGAGGAGGAAGCCAAGCATTCTCTGATTATAGTTGAGCGAAACGTTAAACCATAGGCTTGTCTCCCTCATCACAAAGATTGTGAGAGGAAATTGTTAAACTATCTTCTAAGTAAACTTAGTGATCGCCGCAGTGATTGCGGGACACTGCTTTCTATTGAAGCTTATTGTTATTTGGATTTTGAGTTATCGTATGACCGGAGTGGGTCGAACTATTGTTTGGTTTCAAAGAATTGATGTGGATTGTGAACTATTGACTATTGTTGAAGTCGTTATTGATTGTGCGAGAGATCGGGAGTGTAGTCGAGCGAGTCAGAGTGTGTATCTGAAGAGGTCGATTGAATGAGAAGTGAAAGACTATTGTTAGTATTGTAATTGCAACTGGTTGAGACCTAAACTGTGAATGGAATCAAGTAAGTTCTACGTGCGGAGAGTAATGTGATACTCAGAGAGAGAGTGAGTCGATTTACCTCAAATTGAGAGAGTTGTGAGCCCAAAAGAGGAGTAAGAGATGTGGAAATGTATGAGAGTCGAGCGATCAAGAATGTATAAAGAATCTGAGAGTTAATTGGAAGGACATAGACTATAGTCAGAAGGAGATTGAGTTTGGTGAAACTATCGTCTATGGAATAGGAACCTCTCCAAGTTCCGAGTCTGAGAGAAGTACATACAGAGAGATAAAAGTCATTGACGCAACAAGTAATATAACAACCTCCACGTAGGAAAGGATTGTAGTGGAATTCTCTCATGTCAGCGCCTTAAGGGGAGTTATCATGAGCAACAGAGAGGGAGAGAATAGAACCATTGTCTGGTGAGATAATTATTGAATGAAGAACATTGTTGAGCGACAACATAACCAACCCTAAGAGAGGGGGGAATCAGTAAGGCCGAGAGTTAGGTGAGAGTGAAACCATGGGCTATAGTGCTACCTACTATAGGCTGAGAGAGTAAGGCAGAAGGCCAATTGTCAGCCCGAGAGTTAAACTATGGACAATTGTTAAGGCCTGAGACGGGCACTGAGAGGGAATTGTAAAGCCAGAGGCCAGACCATTAATTGGCATGATTATTGTTGAAGCCTGTGAGAGGCAGAGCATAGAGGAGCTGATAGTCCAGCCAACCGAGTTCATAGTTGAATCTTGAATTTAGGCTGATAGGTTTGTAATTAGGAAGAATGGAATTTAAGAGATGATCTCAACCAACTGAAGTGATGAGAAATCGCTTTTGATCAGTTGATTAGAGTAAGAAGTGAGGATTGTGAGAGGGATTAAACGAACATAAGATAGAATGACTTTGGATTATAAATGATACCTAGGCATAAGTTATTCTAATCTTAATTAAGTGGTGAATTGGAATTTAGTCTAGAGACCCGATCTTTGAGTATAAAAGGACAAGCTAACCCGATCAACTATTGTCTTGTGTGTTACCTTGGTTGTTGTTGTTGCAGGTTGTGCAGGGCGACCGAAACTATAGTTGATTGTTGACCTTGTTAGTTGCATAAGTTGTGAGTAATGATTAAATCTGGAATTAGTAAATAAACAATTGTCTTGTATTGGAATTAACATTGACCAAATAATGAAGGAGTTGTTTTGAATTGAAGATGCATTGGCCAATGGTTACCAAAGACAATTGTGATACTCAAAGACTATTGTTCTCGAAAGACTATTGTTATACAATCTCATGGCGAGATGGAAACTACAACTTACTGACACACATACCCTACTGACTGAGAAAGATTGAGAGGGAAACCAAGAGAGAAAAGGAGAGTAAAAGACATACCAATCATGTTTTAGAGTGAAGATAGCATCCCTATTGTCTGATTAATGAACTATAATGTGACAAATGCATGTAATAGACACTAGTAAAGCCTTCCCTGAGAGTCTATACCCTGGGTTTTATTGTTCAGCCATAGCAAAAAACTAACTACAACGTACCTCCATCACAAGAAACATGGGTGTAAATGATATAGTAAAAAAATGGCCAAAACGAGTTGAAGTCATTTGGACCGGCTCACAAGGGACAAATTAGGGTTATTTTGACACCAATGTGTCCCTTGCGAACCAATCCAAATGACTCCAACTCCTTTTGGTTATTTTCGACCGTGTCATTTAGGCCCTTGATTTTTTAATTATGTAAGAATTTTAACGTTCTCATCCATCCAACCCGAGTCCCTATAAGCTGTTAACCTATACTAGACACTGACTATACTATATGCTTAAATGACGTGGACAGTGAACTAGACTACTTCCAGGTCTTCAAAACGAATGTCAATGCCAAATAAAACATGAATAATGAGCTCGGGAGTGCATACTGCTGTGATGGGTTTGTTTTATATTGGACAGAACAAGAGATAATATGCTCGCATGCGATAGTTGCCTCGCTCTCCCGACACATGGCCACGGTGTTGGCATAAAAAGTGACACGACTGTATGTATTTTGAAGCACAACGAGCTAGGGAGGAAAAGGAGGGAGCTGGTACAAGTACTGCAGAACTGCTGCTTGCATAGAAGGCTCGCGTGTTCCCTCCCTCCCTCCCTCCCTCCCTCCCTATCCTCCATCCAAGACTAGGCTGATATTTATAGTGTGCATGTGTAACATGTTCAGTTAATACGCGCCTCCCGAGTACGGAAGGAAATGCGGACATTGGAAGCATCTGAACTTGCTTGAAAATGGCATCCAACAGGAACCGAATGTTTACTAACGAGCAGGAGAGGAGAGGAGGCGAGGCAAGGGAGCTAGGACCCACGAATCTTGTGTTGGTTATTAAAAGACGTCGGGTAGAGCTGATAATAACTTTGGTGATTTATGTAATGATTGCCATAAAATCATTCCCGTCGGCTTTGATGAAAAAGAATTCGGTCTGTTTTGTTGGCCAAGTGCCCACTTCCCTTGTCTGTTTACAAAATATCTCATCTATTGTGGAGAAAGCGGACAAAGCCCGTGTCGGCCCTACAGGATCCGCTGTCACTTAATTACCACCCTCCCATCTCGTCGGTTTTCCGGCCGGGTCAAGCTCTCGTGGACACACTTCGCTTTCTATACATTTTACAAAATACTTCCGCTGTTGGTCCCGTTTAACCGTTATGGACTTAGAGCAAGCCCACTCGTTCCTGGATCTGCACCTGCATCCGGCAATGAAAAGTGGCCTCCGTCCAGAATGCAGATGCAGACCCAGGCATACGTGCCACTCATCCTGCATCGCTTTTTTTTCACTAACTTCAGAAGTTCCTCTATAATGATCGGTAGGTTTCTGAAGTCATGAACTCCAACCCGTTATTTCTCGAACTCATTTGCAAGTAAGTAAGTGAGCTGACGAATTTCCCCAGATTTACCCTAATTGTCATGTGGTTATTTCTCATGTGGTTATTTCTCAAACTCATTCTCAAGTAAGTAACCCAGCTCAAGAATTCCCCCAGATTTACCCTAACTCTCATGTGGTTATTGCTCGAACTAATTTTCAAGTAAGTAGCCCAGCTCAACAATTCCCCCAAATTTACCCCAACTCTCATGTGGTTATTTCTCATGTGGTTATTTCTTGAACTAATTTTCAAGTAAGTAACCCAGCTCAACAATTCCCCCAGATTTACCCCAACTCTCATGTGGTTATTTCTCATGCGGTTATTTCTCAAACTAATTTTCAAGTAAGTAACCCAGCTCAACAATTCCCCCAGATTTACCCCAACTCTCATGTGGTTATTTCTCATGCGGTTACCCATGTGCCAGCAGGTGCGTCATATTTTACCCATGTACCGGCAGGTACTTATTGTCTTGTAGGATAAAGACAGGGTCTGCATGCTTTATATAACTATAGCAGAGTCCCTGCATAACTTGCCGTTATGCAGGGTCTGCTCTAGATGCTGCAAAAAAATTCATCCAAGAATAGTGTTTACAGGGAAGACTGGGCAGTGGCCCTGCATCTGCATCCGCATCCCGGATGATAAAGCGGGGATGCGGATGCAGATGCAGGGCCACTGGCCTTGCCCTTAGACTCTACCCGGGTCTTCGTTCCAACAAATGGACGATGTGGGCGTCATGGAATTGCTTTTAAGTTATCGATGATGTGTGGCCAACAACTGGTTGTCGCATTGGAAGGTAGAGATGGGTCCTCTATGGGTCTTCATTTCAATTTCCAATCTAGATTGATCGATGCCTTCTCTTCTTCAAGACAAGTACTCCCTCCGTTTCAGAATAAAAGTTACATTTGGATATATATTGCGTTATGAAATAAAAGTTACATTTGGTGAAGTTTCTCTCAAACTTGGCCAAACGAACTGGAATGTTGCTAGAAACAATGTAAAAGTTGTTTTTGATGAACTACTAAGTCAAATAACAGTTAACACATGTTTAACAATTGATATTTGGACTTGACGGCGTCGACGCACATCAACGCGGTTTTATTCTAAAATGGAGGGAGTAATAGTGTAGGATTGAGGCTTCCAGCCCTGTGTAGTCAAGGTCAAGTTTCCCGTCCCGAGTTTAAGAGTGCAAACCAATATGTTCTAAATATCAAACATGAGCTCACCTATGTGCAAGGCGCAACCTACACCTCATGAGACGACCACATTGAAGCGTAGTTACACTTGATACTATGCGTAGCTCAACCCGTCTTCTCTTAAAAAAAAACTAGGTGGCAAAAAACACAGTGGGTCGTCCAACACATGGTCGGATAGCGATTGTCGAGAGGCCCGGCGAAACTTACATACGGTGTTAAACTCTAGTCACTTGGACAATACTTCCATAATGGCTTTCAAAAAGTACCATATTATGATCCAACATAGGAAGTGCTCTTATATGGAGCGCAAATGAATGGATCCACATCTTCTACTCAAAAGTGACCCAATGTTATATTGGAAGCCCTTTTGAAGAAAACGACGATTCAAGCCTCCCATTTATGCCACAAGAAACACTAGATTATTGCGTAATCTCACAACAAAGCCTCAATGATCATTTTGCTCCAAACCAATCACATCGTTGTTTGATTTGGTGGCTACAAAGGTTTCCCGGTTTCAAGGACTATCAACATCGTTCAAATGATCTTCGAATCTGGTGAAAGACACTCCCTGGGGAACTACAAGACCATAAAGCTAGAAAAATCCTTTGGCAAGCTTTATGGTCTGTTTTGGAAAAGATAATTTACCGTACGTTAAGGGCAGGTTCGGCACAAAATAATTCTAAAAATAGATGCCGAAAATTTTGGAAATTTATTGGCATTTTTTTGCCGAATAGAAAATTAATTAATTTTCAAAATTGCCGAAAAGTAAGAAATTTTTACTTCTCACTAGAGTTTTACTTACAGTGGAAGCATATGTGAATTTTGAAAGAGAGAAGGTGCTCCTTTTGTAATCAAGCTCACTTACATTAGTCCACAAAGAATATGGGTTAAGAAGTAGCAAGACTCTAGGTGAGGCTTTTCAAATGTGTTGTACACAAATTTTTGGAGTCCAATTGAGCATAGAAGATGAAGTTTTATAGAATTTTGTCCAACTAACAAAAGTTGAGAAATCAATCCTTCTTCCACCTCCAACAAGTTTTGTGTCAAAATAAGTCTTTATGCAAAAGATATGGACAAAACATTGCAGCCGTGTAAAGATCAAAAAATTAAAATGCGTTCATAACAGTTTTTCGGAGCTCATTTGTGCATAGAAGATCAACTTTTTTGGAATTTTGTTGGTCTAAGAAAAGTTTAGAAATCAAGTAATCTTTCACCTCCAAGAAATTTTATGTCATTTGAAGACTCTATGCAAAAGTTATGCGTGTTATAAAAATGAAGTCTAACTTGGTGCTTCACCTCAAAGTTTACATATCCCATATGCATTGTTAAACACAACTCCACTCTACTTGCATAAAGCACAGAGCATTCTCAACTCTTCACTCACATCTTACTTGTCATTCAATGCAAGAGAGATGTACAAGATATAAGCTTAAATGGAAAATTAAAAATGAATTTAGGCTGAATTTTAAAAATTATAAGAGAAAATTGCTGAAAATATGAATATACTACTTTTAGGTGCCGAACCTACTTTTTGAACTTTAATTAATTATTCGGCTAACATGTGCCGAAGCTGCCCTTAATGTACGGTAGTTGATGGGCGGAAGTGAGTGAGAGTGAGAGTGAGAGGACAATACGTACTTTAATTCAACAAGAAACGTTTACAGGTCAATGTCTCTATTTTTGTTCTAATTGTTGATATCAAAACAAAGTCATGCATGACAAGCTTTGGGAACGCCTCCAACGATTAGGGGTAAATGAGGTGATGTAAAACATGTTGTAAAAGCCATTTACATCATAGTCTTTACAAAAGTTTGCATAAATGATGACACACATGTTGAAGAATGTTTGACATTGGTGTTAAACAAGGATGCCACCTCTACCCCACACTATTTTTCTTGTACATTGATGAACTCGAAAATATTTGGACAAAATCAAAGGGTTTCTCTATGTTTATTTAACATAGTGGTTGCCATTCTTCTTTCTATTGACGATGATGTATTACTCTCTAAATCATGAGCATGCCTATGTAGATTTTTG
The DNA here is from genome assembly GCA_950295325.1 of Polytrichum commune. Classification (NCBI taxonomy): domain Eukaryota; kingdom Viridiplantae; phylum Streptophyta; class Polytrichopsida; order Polytrichales; family Polytrichaceae; genus Polytrichum; species Polytrichum commune. Next base: position 24,453,185 of record OX485807.1, on the reverse strand, counting down.
AACAAGGTATTTGAGTTTTGCACTTTTTCTAGCCTTTAAGTCATTTATCTAAGACTGAAATCATGATGTTTGGCTGCAACAAAAGGAAATTAAACCAAGAGGCATTTTACCTAGACAAAGACCAAATTGAGATCACCCATGCATACACGTACCTTGGGATTGAATTTTAGTTACATGGTTATTTTGAGCCATCTAGTAAAAGGTGAATAATTGTAGCTATGAAAGCCTTGATGGCCATTTTAGGGAAAAAAACAAGTAGTTGGAGTCACATGTTAGGAACTCATATCCCATCTATTCAAGACTTTAGTGCTTCCTACATTCACACATGACACTAAAATTTGGGAAGGCGATTTGGAAAAATCTCATTGGAAGGTTTTTGAGAAAGGCATGAAGATGCATATAATGTCTCATGTCAAAGTGCGTTTTTCAACTACCCATCATATTTTGTGGCCGAATTTGAAGAGCTTTCTGTAGAATTATACGCTTTCAACAAAGGTTTGCCTGCCTATCCCCCCTCGGTTAGTCAATTAAGCAATCTCACTCTCTTGTCACTTGGCCAAACAAGGTTCTAACACCTAGAATAAATTGATAACCATTTGGAAGACGTCATGGGATCTATCTCGTTGGGAAACCCATGACAACCCAACCACTTCAAAAATATCATATGATGATATCAAGGAGATTTATCCTGCTGAAGAGTGGAACTCTTTCCATTTCTTAAGGAAGAAAGTAGATTACCTTCAGCTTAAGGATTTTCTCAAATATGAATGTAAATTGTAATTGAAGCAACAATTGACTCCACCACAATGCAAGATTATTGTTGCTTACCGCTCCTTGAATTATAAACTTGCTATTGAAATTGGACAATGAACGACCATCCCCAACTTTAGAGATACTAAACTATGTCATTTTTGCTCATATAATGTAGTTGAAATTGAGGCTCATTTCGTGTTGGAATGTTCTTTATATAACTTTATTAAAATAGATTTCCATCACTATTCGAGAATGTAGTTCCAGGGTGTCGTGTGGCGTGGTGTTGAGTATTGAGCCACGTCTTTAGGCTAATTAGTTATGTTGCTTAGTTTATAGGCTAAGTTTAATTTTATGTTAGTTTAACCCTCATGGTAGTTATGTGGGTTAAGATGGTTGTTTCGGAGTCACTTTTTCCTTTTGGGACCTTGCCACCTTTTGGAAGGTTTCCACCCCCTTGCCGTGGGACTCATTTAAGGTTGGGCTTGGAGGGTTCAAAGCACAATGGCTCTCTCAACTTAGCATTCTTGCCAAGTCGAATATTGTAGTTATATGTGTGAGAAAGAGAACTTGTGTTGTAATGTTGCTTGAAATATGATGGATTGGCATTGAGTAAGTTTATAAGTCATATTTCATTTACTGCTACACTCTTGAATTCTCCTTGTGTGGGGTAAGAAATAGCTCGCCTAATAAGAATGAATATAGAGTTGTGTATGAATATTAAGAGAGGGCATGCCTCCTTCATTACCTTATCTTAGACTCATTACACATTCATTTGATAAGAATCTTATCATTTCATAATGGGAGATATTTTGAAGGAATTTTGAGGTGTATGGCAAGTGAGAATTGTACGTGATTTGTTTTGGAATAGGTTTCAACCTTGAAGCAGAATTGAGTGACTTCTAAAAGAAACATATTTTTGTTTTCCGGGTTTTTTGTTTTTTCCCTATTTGATTTCATATTTTGTGGTATACTTCTACATATTAGTATGTAGGAGAGTTCCATTTGCAGTATATTGGGTTTTGCAAGCCTTACAAATCTTGAGCAAAAATCATGATTTTGAATACAAAACTAGTCATTTCAAAATATATGTTGAATCTAGTTGATTCAACTTTTTTTTCCTTTTTAAAATTATTTTCTTATTAATGCAAAAGACTTCAAGATCTAATATTACCGCTTATCATGCTCAATTCCGAGCTTGTGACAATTAGTTATGATTTTATTACGATAATCCTCAAAAATAAAAACTTTGGAAAATTCCGTGGAATTGCAGAATACAGAGAATATTCTTTGCACATATGGAATATTTTAAAATTTTGGAGATTCTGGTCTCCGATTTAGGTGGTCTTTACGTGTTTTTTGGAGTAAAATAATGAAAAAAACGTAATGAGGATGTTAGATTTTTCATTTGAATAGAGTTAGGTCCTGAATTTGTTGAGTTATGTGTATTTCTTCTATATAGACCTAGTTTAAAATGAATGTCTTCTAAAGTATCCGGTTGAGGTGTTTTAGCTTCACATGGGAGTCCTAGGAGTTATAAAAACATGTTTGATTAGTTTTGGGTATTCATTGAAAGATGTGAGTGGGGAGAAATGTTTGTTTAAGCAACATATGTAATATGTACTTGCCGTTTTCACATAACTAGTGGCATTGCCGCTTTATTGTGTATTGTTCAAAATAAACAAAGTTTGTTTGTGGGAGAGGGATCCGATTTGAAATTGTTTTTTGTGAGGTATCCTCTCACACTCCTGTTTGGGCATTTTGCTCATATTTGTGTCTATTATAGGCTCATTTATTTACTTAGACATTTTGTGACGGTGAGTTCGGATTAATCACATGCAAAATCATTTTGTTCATCCATTGACATATATTTAAGGCGATAACCATTTGTACCGTGTATGATGTTTGTAAAATATTATGGTGTGTCAGCCATAAACCCCCACCCTTATGCGTCGTAGTCCGGGTGAAAACCCATGGCTCACATATACTCAAGTAACCTCACTTAATCATTCGCACGCGGCACCCACCACCCCAATAATATAAATCTCAAACACCTAACATTTATTCCAACAACACAAGGTGACGAGTATTTAAAAATACTCTATCTCCTAGTATTCATCATCACGCACAATCACCCATTGAGAACTCACATCCACTTGCAATTCTCCATACTACAACAATGAGCTGCTTAACTAACCCAAACCATTCCCTAATGGCATTAAGGCAACACCAATTATACATTTGGCTTGCCATGCTCCTAATCCTCTCAAACATTTACTTGCTAAATCACACACCAAATCCCTAATTAATGCTCCGTTCACGCTCCCAACACCTTCCCCGTATCAGTCCCTAGTAGACTCTACCCTAAGTAACCCCCATCAATCCACTCCTAATTTAGTTTCCAAGGTGATCACCTAGGACCTAGGTATGGTTCCTAACCAAGCTCAATGCCCAGAACCGAGGCCACAGTTACCCATCACCAGTTTGTTTGAAGACCAGTTGAGACTGTTGTTGAGTTTTTGTGTTCAAGTCCCATCCATAACTGAATGCCATCCCCTGCTTAACCTTGCCCTTTCACCATATGTGTGCAAGATCAGTCGGCCAAGGAGCCCAGGGCCTCCGACTACAAAGTCCCAACAGTCCTTTGTCAATGCTGCTGAACAGAACAATCTCACAGTCAGTCAAATTGCGGTCTTGAGCCTACCCCAAGATTGGTGAATTCACTCACCGATTCCCCAACCGTTGGCCACACTCGTGCCCCCTTCCTCCAATGTTGCCTCAATCACAGAGTGCCACAACTTGTGGCATTCTCCGCATTCCCCCGTATTCACGCAATGAGCTGGTGATTCAGCTCCCGAGCATTACCTCGGTGCCCAAGGAGCTTGCTGAATCCCAACCTTCTCACTTTGCTTCAAGGTTTCTTCGAGTGGGCTGCTGACCCTGGAAGCGATGGAATGCACACGATTGACGAGGCTTAAAACAAGCCGAATGTGAGAGACAGTCGGCATTCAAGATGCAAAATCACCTTGGCATATGAGAGGGAAGCCGCCAGCTTCCCGGCCTCAATGCAACATCAGAAATTTGTTTTCACCTTCCCAGCAGGGTTGCCGCTGTACATCAACTCTTCCTCTCAGTGTGAGGAATGTGTGGCCAAGGCCCTTCGTGCCACGTTCAACTCGCCTGTCAATGGGAGACGCACCCACAAGATTCAAAATTCCCTTGCGGCCAACATTACAAAGATATGCCCCTGTCCAGGGAGTCTCGCATTGCTTACCCCTTCTTACCCCGCGGCAATTCCACTGAATCTATGCTTCCCGAGCACTGATTCTCTTCATAACTACACCCTGTTGTTCTTGGTTGAGGGCGTGTACCAACAATTCAGTCGGCCGAAACATGGAAATTTGGCCAGCATCTGCTGGTGTGTAGAGGCATGTTTCGGCACTTCATGCGGCCAGGGCCTCCTTTAGCAGAGAGAAGCAAGGAAGAGAGAGAACCCGAGAGCATCACCCGAGCATACGAGGATCCTTGCTTCCTGGATCCGGAATTCTGGGACCTTACCCACCGTTCAGAACAACGGTATCCCCCCTTATAAGGACCTAATGACTACCCAAAACGAACACCCTCATACTTAAATCAAACACTTAACTCTCACTCAACTCACTTTCTCCTACCATCATCCCTAATCTAATCAAAATGCCTACTTCTTTTTGGTCTTTTTCCCATTTTTTTTCTTCTTCAAGAGCAAACCCATAACTTGAGCAACACAATAACCACATCAAACAACTTAAGTACTATCCAACTTCTATGTTAATACGACTACTTGTAATTTCAAAAGTTTGAATGTCATTTTACTTGAAATAAGAATGTGGGCACCAATTTGGGCTCACATGGTGAAATTGAGTTGATCACCAATAGACCACAAGAGCTTGTTTTCGTACATGTTGTCTTTTTACCTTGGATAGAGATCTGCAAATACATGCGTAGATGATAAAATTAATACATGGTAATGATAAGAAGGTGATATTATCGCTCCCCCTCACCTGTTGAATCCGACAACAATGAAGTTGAGAACGAGGAGCCTTTGGCGGATTCCAATGAGGTTTTTTAGTTTATCTTATCGTTGGGGGCAACTCAAGTGACCTATTTCTCAACTGCCTAGAACTAGGAGGATATGAATGACGATCACTGGAATGGAGTTTGGGATCGGTTCTTTATATGGGTGATGAACATTTTATTCAATGAGTGAAAACTTTGCTTTAAGATGTGGACTCGTAAGAGAAAATAAAAGGTTCCAAATTTCAACAATTCGTATGCTTGCGAACTTCTCCCTAAATATTTGGAGTATATAATGCTTTAAAATTATGGGGAATGGATTGCGCGTCATATGATTGAGTTTTTTGGAGTAGAAGATTATTGGGTTCATAGAATCAAATTGGTCAAAATATTGAAGGAATGTATCATCAAGTATATATCTTTTATCCAAGCTGATGATAGCTTGGATACTAAACCCGATATAAAATTGGACTAATGTTCAACTGATAGAAAATTGGATGGTATTCCATCATCGCCTAATATATTATTGGTATATTTATCAAAGTTGGCCCAAGCCACACAAGCTGCAATAGACGCTCTTGGGTCCTCTCTTCCTTTTGATTCTTCACATGAGTTCTTCTAGTATCTCGAATTGGAATACAAGGCATTTGTCGGAACATGATGTAGAAAATCCAAATTTTTTGAAAAGAAAATGATAATACCCCTGGAACCATATGTACAACGCTTGCATGGTTTGCACGAGAGATGGAAAACACATTCATGCAACAACAACTCATCCACCTCTTTGTATCAAAACATGAGAAGAGAGTATACAATTTGGTCAATCTCAAAATTTTGACAAAGTATGGACGAAGACCCACGATACTACAAACATTTACACTTGTGGAACATATTGATATTGTTGTTTGCGTTAAAAAAACAAACAAACTTGTTATAACAATGGATGTATATTACTCCAAGCCAAAATTAAAACGCGAGCCAAAATATACACATGTGCAAGGAAGTTTGGTTGAGCCAGAGGTTGGTTTTACTATTCATTGTTGGAAATATTGGAAGGATGGCCACGTGTGAGGCCAAACCACCCACCCTTAAGCGTCCTAGTCCGGGTGAGGGAATGGGGATCACATTCATGTTCAATTAACTCCTTCTTCCCCACGTCGCTAAATTCCATCACATTTCCCATCAACTCTTGCACACCAATTTATTCCATAATACGAGTACAAGCATTGAAAAATGCTATTCTCCATTTATTCCCTTCTTCCTACCCTAATCTACACACCAACTCTCAACTCCCTACTAAAAGCTCATCCCCCTATGTCGCCCGCTAATTTACTAATGAGTTGCACTCCTAGTCTAATTTCTTCCCCTCCTCCCTACTTAACTAAACCCACCATAATAAGTGGCCTTATTATCCATGGCCTCTTCCCCTAACCGGGGATAACTCATAACCGGTCCCGTAACCTTCGACCAGTCCCTCCGATGTTAGCCTCAACCAACAACAATTCAGTCCAGCCGAGGTTGGCCTTACTCCAGCAGTAGTTCAGTCCAGTCGAGGTTAGCCTCATCCACAACAATTCGGTCCAGCCGAGGTTAGCCTCACCAGCAACAATTCAGTCCAGCTGGTTAGCCTTACTCCAGCAGTAGTTCAGTCCAACCGAGGTTAGCCTCACCAGCAACAATTTAGTCCAGCCGGTTAGCCTTACTCCAGCAGTAGTTCAGTCCAGCTGGTTAGCCTTACTCCAACAGTAGTTCAGTCCAATCGGTTAGCCTTACCAGCAACAATTCAGTCCAACCGAGGTTAGCCTCACCACCAACAATTCAGTCCAGCCAGTTAGCCTTACTAGCAACAATTCAGTCCCCTACCTAATTCCGCTAAGTCTAATAAGTCTTCCCCTAATGCATCTTCCTAATTCCACTAATCCTAATAAGTCTTCCCCTAATGCACCTACCTAATTCCACTAATCCTAATAAGTCTTCCCCTAATTTCCGCTTCTTCCAAGCTCTAAGAGCTCAACTCCTTGAGAAGAGAGAGAGAGAAGAGGAAGAAGAAATGATGAGAGGAGAGGAAGAGGAGGAGAGGGCACCCAAGACCACAACCCCTTAACCTTCTCCTACTTAGTAGGACCTTATCCTATCCACTAAATCTTCACCCCCTAAACCAACAAGGACATGTTCTAATTCAAACATTTAAATCCAAGACCCCTCCTCTTGCTTCATCAAACACTACTCACTTAACCAAAACACTCCCTAATATCACTAAGCTTCTAATTAACCACACAAAATAGGCTTAAGGCCTAAAACATAAACCACACCAAGCCTCACTCTTTTCATACTTTTGATTGTTTTAATAACACTCCAATTGCAATTCTAAATAAATTCTAAACATAAAACAAATATGAGCACTCATTTTGGGCTCATACCACGATAAGAAAAATTGTCATAATTCCAAACCAAAGAACGGCAAAGAGAAGGCAAAAAACCCTTCTCATAATAAAAAAAATTCCCAAGAGAAATGAAAGCGAAAAGATTGGGGTGCACCCACTGCAATCGAATCAACCATGATGTTGATCATTGCTTTGAGTTTTACCTAAAGTTGAAGGCGTCGTCATCTTCGAGTGATTCTTCAAGGAAAAATAACTTGCTCCAAGCTCAAATGGCTAAGGTTCATAAGCAAATGAAGAAACTCGTAGTTTTTTTAGCCTAAGTTGTTGGACACCGTGCTTCTTCAGGTGAAGGGGCAAGTAGTTATTGTTTCACAATACCCATTTATGACCCATTCCTCTATGGAGCCTCGAGATAATTGGTGGGAGCAGTAGCCACATGTTCATAAATTGCGGGGAATGTTGGTGTTTCCCCAATTAAGGTTATGGTTCGACTCCCTCAACTACGTTACATGGGGCTAGCTGACTCTATAGGCCAAGTGTGATTTTCTATGTCAATTGGTATGATTGAGGCTTCATCCTCATTAGGGAGGATTCTTCATTTTTCCTCACACATTGGGAATTCCAACTTGAAAGGTTCAAACCTTAGCCTAGAAGGTATTCCAAGTGCCTATCTTTTCAGGCCTTGACCTAATGGCCCCATGTTTCCAACTTGCTAGAATTTTCCGTATTACTAGGGGAATTTTAGAAGGCATAGAGTCGTTGCCTTTGCTCCGCATGGCTCAAATGTGGCAGAGGTGGCCGTTTATAAAGATTCTCTTGAATTGATAGCATTGCGATCCAAGCTAGCCAACAAGGCTATTAAAATCTTTGCAGAATGAGAATTTGATGAGATGCATACATTTCTTACTCTAAGGGTACACTTTAGGTCGGGAGTAGCTATGCTTTTCAAAGTTGCCGCCATGCTAGCGTGTGAACGAAAAAACCTCACTCTAAGGGTTGTGCAACTCACCAACAATTTTGAGGTGTTTGTCGTTTTGTGGACATGTAGTTTTGCTATTCGTGTTGCACCAAGACGAGTTTTGATGGACATAGGGGCTCAACCTATCATAATTAGCAATCTATTTGCCAATGTGTTGGGATTGACGGCTTCAAACTTGGAACCATGCCCATTTATCTACCTTACGGTGTAACTTTGTTTAGGGTTTAGGGTTTGCATTGGTTGGAAAATTGGCAACAAAGTTAAACAAATCCAACTCCTCTACATTTACCGATTCGACACCCAAAAGAGCCGGTTCCACCTTGTAGTTTCCCTAAGTTGTTATTTTGACAATGTCTAGAAATTGTGAGTGGCCAAACTTCCACCTCCGTGGATCCTTATTGGGATTTGGGGACCATTTTTTGATTGATTTGGTGGCAACCTCCTAACACGGGGATCACCCTCGTGGAGTTATTTGCCGGTATAGGAACATGATTAGCAACAATCATAGAGGTGGGGCTTACACTGTGAAGGTACATCCATGTGGACAATGCATAGGTGCCTTGTAGATCGGCAAAACATCACATCAACCAGTTGATGGCTCAATTTAGGGTTTAGGGTTTAGGTTTAGGGTTACCCTAAACCATGGCCCAAAATATGTTTTGGTGATGGTAGAGCATTTTAGCAAGTGGATTGAGCTTGTTGCTTTCCCTTAAAAATTCATCCGAGTTGGTAGCCGCTGCATTTCTGGATCATGTTTTAGTACGTTCTGGAAAATTTGTTGAGGTGTTAATTGATCAAGGAAGGGAGTTTCCTCGTTCCTATGAGGAGTTGTGTACCAACGCCCTTGTAGATCATCGCTCTACATCACGAGATCATCTAGAGGCAAATGGTTTGGCCGAACATATTGTTCAGACGGTGAAACAAGGTTTACGTAAATGTGGTTTGCTGCGAGGCAACCATCGTGATTGGAACCTTATGCTCTCATAGATAGCCATGGGTTACCAATTCAGTATGCAAACATCATTGGCTTCGTATAGTCCTTACCAATTGTTGTATAGGAGGGAACTTGTGTTGCCAAATTCTATTCAAGAAAAATTGAATCTAGTTGTGGACTTAGATGACCCAAAGGTTTGGGCTCAATGTCTACATGAATGGGCTAAATTCTTCAAACGCGCCATGCCTATGGCCATGGAAAATATGTCTATCACCCAACTGTGAGGCCAAACCACCCACCCTTAAGCGTCCTAGTCCGGGTGAGGGAATGGATATCACATTCGTTTCGCATAGCTCCCCCTTACCAACTTCATTAGAAGTCATTACATTTCTCATTAATCCGCACATACCAATTTATTCCATAACAAGATTACAAGTGTTAAGAAACACTCTTCTCTATCATGGCACTAGTCGCGTGCTCAAGTACAATCCCACACAACTCAATCACAACTCTAATGAACTAATTCTTCTCCCTTTTTGTTGGAAACCAACACTATGTACTAATCCTAATTGACTAAGCTACAATTTAGTTTAGTTTAACTAATTGCTCCCACGAATGCCACCAACTGCTCCTTAGTAAAGCTTGGTCTCGGCCACTAATCAGCTACTGCCCCAGTCGCTAATCAGTTGTTGCTCCAGTCCTAGTAGTTGGTCTCGACCACTAATCAGTTGCCTCCCCAGTCGCTAATCAGCTGGTCTCAGCCACTAATCAGTTGCTGCCCAGTCGCTAATCAATTGTTGCCTCAGTCCTAGTAGCTGGTCTCGACCATTAATCAGCCGCCGCCCCAGTCGCTAATCAGCTGCTGCCCCAGTCCTAGTAGCTGGTCTCGGCCACTAATCAGCTGCTGCCTTAGTTGTTAATTAGCTGGTCTCGGCCACTAATCAGCTACTGCCCCAGTCGCTAATCAGCTGGTCTCGGCCACTAATCAACTGCTGCCTCAGTCCCCCGTAGCTAGTCTCGGCCACTAATCAGTTGCTGCCCCAGTCCTAGTAGCTGGTCTCAATCAACTAATTCTCTAAAAACACCTCTAATTAACTATATTCTATAGGTCCCTCTAATCAACTACATTCGATAAGTTCCCTCTAATTAACTATATTATATAAGTCCCCTCTAATCAACTACATTTTCTATCACGCTACCAAAAAAAACACACACACGTGCACCCCCACACCACACGAGAGAGAGAGAGAGAATGAGAGAGAGGAGGGAGGAATGATAGAGGGCATCCCACAACCACGACCTCTCTAACCTTTTCCTACTTAGTAGGACCTTATCCTATCCACTAACTCCTTACCCCCTAAACCAACAAGAACACGTTCTAATTCAAACATTTAAACCCAAGGCCCTTCCCCTTGCCTCATCAAACACTACTACTTTAATCAAAACACTCCCTAATGCCACTAATCCTCTACTTAACCACACAAAATGGCTTAAGGCCTAAACGTAAATCCACACCAAGCCTCACTCTTTTTATACTTTTAATTGTATCAATAACACTCCAAATGCAATTCTAAGTAGATCCTAAACATAAAACAAATATGAGCACTCATTTTGGGCTCATACCAACACCGCAATACTTTGCGATATGTTCATATTTGTAGCGGTGCTTATTGACCTCAAATGCGAAGAATCTTCAAAGGAAATTATGTCTACCTGCAATGTGAGGCGCCCACAACTTTGGACGTTGAAGCAGGGCGTATAATCCTTCCTGTGAAGGATCTCCTTCCAAGTGGCATTCTATTACTTGAGGGGAAGGATTAATATGAATGTCAAGAGCATTCTAAGAATTGCGCTCCTTGCCACCTTTCCATTGAAGGGACCTTGCATCCCGAATTGGCGGTGATGCCTGAAGGTCTTTCAAGATTTAGTTGTGTTGGAAATAAATGTACGGAAACCATGTTGTTGTGTGACACATGCCAATGAGGCTAGCATATGGCATCCTTGATTATGCCTTTGACTTCACTACCTTCAATTGATTGGATTTGCCCTCCATGTCAGAGATCCTTGGGACACACTACATCTTTGAACAAACGTTGATTGTTTCTAGGAGGAAATTCACTATTGTTATGACAACAACATTGCCATTTCTGGTAACTATGCATCAGATACACGATAAGGTATAATTTGATAGGTGGATCGCGAGAAGATTTGACAACAAAAATTGTCGAAGGCGACTAAGGATGGTGCATCACATGTACCTAACTTTAAAACCTTGTTGTGATTTTATCAAGTTATTCCTATGCTCGTTGGCGGGGAGTGCTATCATGTGAGCGATGAGCAATAACTTGTGAGCGATGAGTGAGGAAACATATTTGGAAATACGCGCACTAGTACCCTATATCCGTGGTATTTTGGCATAAATAATAACATTTTTGTTCTATAATAAAATTAATAAAAAGTTTAAAAATGCAATTATCCTAATGAATGCCTAACTCTATTTTTAAATTCAACAACCACAAGGTTGGCATGAGGATTTGGAAGATAATTTTAATATTGTTGTTGGATTCAACATCCAATTTTAATAACAATGCAAACACCTTCCACGTATTGCTCTAGATTGTATTTCTAAAATTCATGTAAGTTTGAGAAATGAATTGATGGAGGTAATTAAGTTTTAGGGTATAGGGTTTAGATATAGAAGAAAGTTGCTCACACAATTCAATGTCCACTAATTGTGGTAATTTAAAAGGAAGAATCCAAACTTTGTCACACATCCAACCAAATAATATCCAATCTAATCATATCCAATCCAATCAAACATATAGTGGATGGTATTGACAACTATCTAAATGTTCCTAAACTAATTTAGCTAAATCATTCAGATCATCACATTGAACCGCCTCATCATCTACATACAGGTTACGAGCAATTCGTGCATCGTTGACCCTGCCATGATATGAGCAGCTTATTTTTGCATATATTGGCAAACTCATATTCGGAAGAGAAATCTTGTTTCATTTTTTTCTGCAAAATAAAATCATAAGTATTAGACTTCTAGTATGCACATACTAGACATTGGAGGCCAAGTTGGCAAAGAATATGAAGAAATTGAAAACCTACGTACTCAATCAATTTTTTCTCGCAACCTTCTTAACATGCCCTTCATCAGAATTGATGGAGGCATTATGTGGCATAGATCCACCTACACTAGGAGTTGGTAGTGAGCTCCTCCTCCTCACTTGAACAAAATATAAGAGGACACTCAATAAACCATGGACAAGACTTCAATATGGCATAATTCCATATTCTTATTTGGGTTGCGGTAAAAATGCAAAGGTCACTAGATTTGTGTGAGGTCAAACCCACCACCCTTAAGCGTCCTAGTCCGGGTGATGGTTTTGAGAATCACATGTATTGTTTGTGTATTGAAAATGCTCCCTTCACATCCCAAGGCATTCATGTCATCTTAATTCACCGTGCTTTATTAATGTTAGCCTCTTGGCTTATGGTAGAGTTTGATTTCTCAAGAGTCCAACCCGCGGCTTTGGCCACACATGCCCTCAAGGAAATTCCCCTTGCACCCTTAGTCTTGACTTCCTTTGTCTGGCCATCGCTAGAGTTGTTAACATTCTCCATCACTTGTGCACTTGATTTATTTAATATAGAGGATGCAAGCATTGAAAAACGCTATTCTCTATAACCAATAGTAAGTACACTTTGCTAGTGAAGGCCACACATGCCAAGCAAGCCTAATGTGACTAGCTACTTATCTATGAGCTAATTAAGTTGTCTACCTACTAGGCTATCTTACTTACAACTGGTACCCATTAGTTAATGAGTAAATGCCACCTTGCTTACTTCCACTAATTAGCTACCCACTGTAGCTTCATGTGTATGTGTTAATAACCAAGCCCTCCCGGCTGCTTGCAGCTCTGCTGCCGAAAGTAACCAGTCTAGGTAACCAGCTCCCAGCTGCTTGCAGCTCTGCTGCCGAATGTAGCCCAGTATGGGGTAAACCAACTCCCAGCTGCTTGCAGCTCTGCTGCCGAATGTAGCCCAATCTGGGTAAACCAGCTCTCAACTGCTTGTCTAACTATTAAACTAGCCACCCCACACCACTAATTAAGACTTCCACTAAACTCAAGATAATCTTTCAACTAACCAACCAATCCCAACCTCCTAATTCTAAATGTTTAACTACCTAATCCCTAACATTATGTCTAATCCTAAGAGCTTACCCCAAGTGTGAGAGTGAGAGAGAGAGCTTAACTAATTAACTTCACTAAAACTAATAACCTACACACGTGGCTCAAGCTCTTAAGGACTTGCTCCCTTGAGAGCGCTTGATGGAGAGAGTGGTAAATGAGAGAGAAAACACCTTAAGTAGCAAAGAGGGAGAGAGGGAGAGAGGGAGAGAGAGGTGAGGATAGGGTGAGAGGATTAGCACCTCCAATCACAATCCCTTAACCTTCACCTCTAAAGTAGGGACTAATCCCCATCCACCAAGCTTCCTTCTTCCTAAACTAACAAGGTGGATCCAAAAGTGGGCATTTAACCCGCGGAGCTCACCCTGCTTCACCTTACCCCCTACTCACATTATCAAGGCATATTCTTATTGAAATCAAACCTTGAAATAATCACACAACACCACCTAATGCCTAAAGTTAAATCCACACCACACTTCACTCTTTTTATGTTTTGTGAATAATCATAACACATCAAAGTCAAACTAAAATTGGTTTCAAAGAGTTAATGACCACATGTGGGCACCATTTTGGGCTCACAATTTGTCAACTCATGAAGAAAATCAATTCAAAATGGAGCCAAGGGAGATGGTGTTTGAAGTTAGTGAATTGATCACTTAAGGACAAATTTCAAGCATGTGATGAAAGAATTGAAGCCATGAAAAAGAAAAGAAATAGATTACGTGAATACCACCCGTTTGATAGCAATGCCTCCTCCAAAAACTTTATCGAGTAGACTAGATTTTGTAAATGCATTTATGCCACAAAAAAATGCCGAAATGCTTTTGTCCAAAACATAATGTGTCATTTTTCAATGTACTCAGCAGACCTAAGTACATGTACATTCCAAAGAATCTTGATCTTCATTTCTTCTTCCATATCCTCAAATTGTTTCATAAAACCATCTTTTAACAACAAAATGACATATGCACATCACGACCATTAAATAAATCATAAAACATTCAAACTTTAAAATAAAAACTCGTAGACATTTAAGGACAAGGGAAAACATGTGCCTAAAAGGACGCTTTGATCAACCATTTTTCAAGTTCATTTTTCCTTGATACCTCCCAATACGATTCACGTAGAGTTTCGCGGGACATGTCACTAGAATTTCACCACCTCGATCATTTAATTTTGAAGATTGATTCCACTGATTTGTAGTTTTTCTAGGGTCATGGCAGGCTCGGAGTGATTTGCAAAATGTTTATTGATCTATAAAATGAAGGTGAAAATAATGAATGACTTCCATATATGATGCTCAAATAAATATTAGATAGAGAAACATAACAACTTACCTCATCCAAGAAGTCAAGGTGTCAGCCATAAACCCCCACCCTTGTGCGTCGTAGTCCGGGTGAGAGCCGTTGGCTTACATAACCTATTTAGTGTCGTGAGCATTGTAGCACCGTAATAATTCCACTTCCAATTGCAACATCAACAAGTGATATTTTATTTCAAGATATGAGGTACAAGCATTGATGAATGCTCTTTCTCATCATTCTCTTTATTCCTAACACCCAAGATCATTGCTTTTTCAACCCACCCTTAACTTCCCAAATCCTAATGCCATGAGCAAGGCAAGTTGTGGATCAAGTACCACCCCCTTTCTCCCCTTACTCATCCCATACTATCCCCATTACTACACTAATTAGTCCAGCCTATGCCCACTGGTAATCAATCCGTGACAACCCCCCATAGTCGATCCAAAAGCCAACCGGCTTCCCGAAATTCTACGTTGTTCACCTCTGACGCCCACCCGTCATTGCCCGTCATGGGGGCTTCGGGACCTCCTTCCCGACTGCAGACCGTGCTTCATCGGTGGCAATTGTCACTCACTCAGCAGGTCGGTAGGTTGCGGCACCCTAACACTCAGTGTCGCGCACCTCTCCATGAGGAGTGCCCGAAACACCATGGGCACAAGGGGGACCCCGGAGTGACACCCGGGACTTGTGGCGCCGTTGGTGAGAGGGCCCAAGTGATCCTAGTGTGGGTGAGGGCCCCGGGCGTTGGGAACGCCTCCCACCCACGGAGACTAGGAGGCACAAGGGTAAGGCCATGAGTTATGCGTAGCTCATGAGTCATGGCGTGGTGATTCTAGAAAGCTCAAGAACACCTCTATTGGAGGTGTGAGCTAGGAGTTATGGCCATTTGAGTGGGGCGCTGTCCCGGGACAGCGCCCTGGTACAGCAGTGCCTAGGAGTGATTCCCGGGACTGCCAAGGTTCAAACAGGCATAACTTCCTCAAGACTTGCTCAAATGGGGCAAGTGAGGAGTCCATCAGCATCTACGTGAAGCGTAGATGAGGATGGAGTGGTAGTTTGTTATGATCAGACATCATACAAGGAAGTTATGATGGTCTGAAGCTGCTGGGGGGTTCTAGGCCCAGCAGCTAAAGGAAAATGTCCACTTGGCCCCAACTCTTGGTAGAGAGACAAGAGGTTGGTTGACGGTGGGGTAGGGGCCCCGCGTGAAGTCCTAGAGGCTTATGTGGGTGAGGTGGTGTGGCCTCACCCACCCGAGGCCGAACGGCAAGGCCTCCATGGGCTTTGGCCTATTGTGAGGCCATAGTTGCCTAGTATGCTTCGGGTTGTTGTAGTGTTGCTCCGGCAATGCAATGATCAACATAGGATTGGACTTCCATGGATGGAAGTCCACATTGGGGAAATGGGTTACCGATTAAGGGTTGAGTCCCGAAAGCAAAGTAGGAGGGTTGGTTCCCTCTTATGAACTATTGGTCCGGGGTAAGAGGAGCTATCCATTAGCATGGCGGAATGCGAAGGGTTAGCGCTCGTAACCTTTGCTAGAAACGAAAATTGGCAAGATTGTTAAGGGACCTAGCAAGGGTTGCGACACTCAGCCTGTGGTGAAATGGGTTCTGATCCCCTTTCCTGCTATCCACCAGTCCCTTCCAGTTGAGGTGATGAGCTTTCCCAAGATTCAGTCCAAGGCGCATGCATCTCAGCTTGCCTCTAGGAGCGAATGCCGCGGCAGTAGCCAAGAGATTAATTCAGAATGAAGTAGGAATTCCGCAGTTGAACCAACGCTCAAAAATGATGTGTTGCGGCAGAGGTAGGGCATTCCATCATTGCCCCTTACTCCTTTCTGATTTCAGCTCATTGTCTTCTTTTGCGCTCAATTTCCCAGCTACCACTTCTGCATTGCTCACGTGGATTATTCGTGAGCTGCTGCCCAACTTCACCGCACTCTGTAGCTTGTGAGACCCAGTGGACATCCTTCCAAGCTGTAGTCTAATTTAGTGGAGTGGCCATCGCTCCTCAACCCCCAGGGTTGTCTATCGCGACGTCATGACGGTGTCGTGCCGTCATGTCGTGTCGTGTCGTGACGGACCCCTCCGTCACGACACAATAGGGTCCATATAGGGTCAACATAGGGTGAATGGACTAGGGTGGGTAAAATACTTACCTTCTTGCCAAGGTGGCGTCCTATGTGGCAGAAAACGCCGACGTGGGTGTGCATATTTCCCTTGCCAAGTAAACCATTTTGCCATTGTGTTTATCATTCTGTTAAAATCAAAGTAGAAAAATATGACTAAGGAGGGTGTGGGGCGGACGGGGGAGGGGGGTGGAGCGGACGGACGGGGGGGGGGGGGGGTGTGGAGCGGACGGGGGAGGGGGTGGAGCGGACGGAGGTGGGGCGTGGGGCGGACGGAGGGGGTTGGAGCGGACGGGGGTTGGGAATGGGGGGGAACGCTGGAGCGGACGGGGGAACGCGGAGGGGAGCGGGGGGGAGGGGAATAGCGTGCAATTGCGGCCATATATTTTCTGGCAGTAGAAATAATATTGCATATTCATGTAGAGGACTTCATTACCTATCCATGGATACCAAGAAGTTCATTTTTTGAACTTCATATGAATTTTTGAGAGCCAAAAAACCGAGATTATGTCCAAACTTCCAAAAAAAAATGTTTCTGAATTATATAAATATAAATATAAGCAATTGTGAAGAGTCCTTGTGAGAGAATACCATTCATAAAATTGCACACCCAATCAAAACTTTATTCAATATCAAGTTTACAAATCACGAGTGAATATGAATCAATGTAACTGGATGTGTAGTTTTTATCATCCATATTATGGTTGTATTTCATCCGTTAACGTTTATAGAGTCAGATTTACAAAGAAGGGAGTACCATTTTGTTAACAGTTAACACGTTTAACATTTATAGTGTGCAATATGTGGGGAGTAGAAGAAAGTTAACATTTAGAGATGTTTAGGATCACGTGTACAACTGATATAACTATTGCAATATTGTGCTCAACTTTAGTTAACTAGATATAACTATAGTTGACTACATTTTGTGGCATACCAAAATTAGAATAAATATAGGTAACTGCATTTTGGCAAGACATATCACAAAAAACTATAGTTAACTTGAACTTAGCACATGGATGTGATAACAACGATGTGAAAGAACGATGTGGCCTCACGAGAGGCGAGAACCTTGGTTAGCCTCCTATAGACTTCTTCTCGATTATGGAGCAAAAGCCTCATGAAGTATGAACATTGCACTAAGATCCATAAACCTCATACAATATACAAGTTTTGTATGAAAAAATGATGGCTTTATTTACATCTCCAACGGTTACAAAATTGGTATGATTCAAAATTGCTGCAAAAAAAACAAAAAAAATCTATTTTGCAGTGTCACGGAAGCACATTGTCGGGTTAACCATGTTGTATGGAGGGGACTTCAACATGTTCACTACGTGTGTGATGGTTGACCTTTCCGCTGGATTGGTCTTCGTCAATGAATCCAATGCTAACTCAAACCGCATCTTCAAGCCATTTGGATCACTATTTAGCTGAAACAAGGGGGAAGTCGAATCCTTGGCATAAATCTTCCTTGCCAAAGCACCCACTGAGAAGGACTCCGAGAGAAATGTGTGCCTATGTTTCCGAGCCATCCTCACCGGAGAGGTGGATGTTCCACGTTGTCCTCGTACATGGAATAATTCTGGACTAGCACAGTTGTCGCAACCCTTGCTAGCCCCCCTTGACAATCTTGCCAATTTTCATTTCTAGCAAAGGTTACGAGCGCTAACCATTCGCATTCCGCCATGCTAATGGTTAGCTCCTCCTACCCCGGACCTTTTAGTTCATAAGAGGGAACCAACCCTCCTACTTTACTATCGGGACTCACCCCTTAATCGGTAACCCATTCCTAGATGCGGACTTCCCTCCATGGAAGTCCAATCCCATGTTGATCATCGCGTTGCCAGAGCAACACTACAACAACCCGAAGCATACTAGGCAACTATGGCCTCACATTGGGCCAATGCCCATGGAGGCCGTGCCGTTCGGCCTCGGGTGGGTGAGGCCACACCACCTCACCCATATAAGCCTCTAGGACTTCACGCGGGGCCCCTACCCCACCGTCAACCAACCTCTTGTCTCTCTACCAAGAGTTGGGGCCAAGTGGACATTTTCCTTTAGCTGCTGGGCCTAGAACCCCCCAGCAGCTTCAGACCATCATAACTTCCTTGTATGATGTCTGATCATAACAACCAACCACTCCATCTTCATCTACGCTTCACGTAGATGCCGATGGACTCCTCACTTGCCCCATTCGGGCAAGTATTGAGGAAGTTATGCCTGTTTGAACCTTGGCAGTCCCTGGAATCACTCCCATGCACTGCTGTACCAGGGCGCTGTCCCGGGACAGCGCCCCACTCAAATGGCCATAACTCCTAGCTCACACCTCCGATTGAGGTGTTCTTGAGCTTTCTAGAATCACCACGCCATGAGCTACGCATAACTCATGGCCTTACCCTTGTGCCTCCTAGTCTTCGTGGGTGGGAGGCGTTCCCAACGCCCGGGGCCCTCACCCACACTAGGATCACTTGGGCCCTCTCACCAACGGCGCCACAAGTCCCGGGTGTCACTCCGGGGTCCCCCTTGTGCCCATGGTGTTTCGGGCATTCCTCATGGAGAGGTGCGCGACAACAGTTGTATTTTGCTTTGTGCTTGTTCATCTCATCCACTGAATCTCTTCCATAGTTGGAGGGTGCGTCTTCATCTCCCCAGGATGCCATGCCCCAATCACACACACCAATGTAAACCGTGTTATCACGATCTTGTGGGAAATGCAGCATGACATTGTTGGGATTAAGGTCATTGTGCAACACGTCATGCTTGTGCACTACATCCACAATGCACATTAGAGCCCATGCCAAATAAGCTCGATGCCTTCGATATACTACCAACCGTTTCCGTGCTTCAAAGTCTGGCCTAGGCATTTGAAGGATTGTATGCTCGTGGGTTTCCGGAACGCTGAAGTCATAGATCCTCATGTTCTTCAAGGAGCCTCTATTCCACCACATCGAATAGGATTCGTATGTTTTCATATTGAGGTATTGTAGCTTGATTACCCCAGGATGATCTACTGGACACGCCAATGCTTCAACTGAACGCTCCTTTCGGTTCTCCAAACTATTCGTGGCCTTCATGGTCTTCCCAGCCCACTCTATCCAGCTAGGGATGAATGATGCTCCATGAATTGTGACTCTCCTCACCACTCCGAAGGTCCCTTGGAAGAATTCCTTATCCAAGGCTTTGATCTCTGCATTCCTAGGCAACCATATGACACCCTGCCGGCCCTGAGTGGCAATGTTGTCTGCCATCTGCCTGTCAATAAAAATGGGAAGGTTGCGGGCGGATGTTCCTTTTGCTGCTATTACGCCTCTTTTCCAATTCTCTAGCTTCATGTACAGCTCGGACTTCCTGCCACTACTATTTCCCTCGCCAGGATGCAGAGCATCATATGCCATTGTTGGATTGTAGATTGCTTCCCTGGCTTGTTGTTCAATCCAAGTGTCCCAATCGCTCATGCCCCTAGCTTCTTCAAACTCCGCTCTAGCCGTGGCTTCCGTGAGAATAAGCATCAAACCGTTCCTCACCAACTCTAAACCCTTTGTACCATCATTGAGGTATTTTTTTCCAAATAAACCATGCTGTTATTTCTAAACCACTCCAACAGCACGACCCTACAATGGTTTCGAGCCTCATCGATCCGCGGGTCGCGTTTGCCTCTATTTTTCTTTTTCCTCGATTGCGAACCTGATACCGCGGACCCCTCCTCCGTCCCTTCCGAAACTGCTGGGCGTTTCTGTCCCCATCTTTCACCATGCTCCGAACCCTGAGGTACATCACGTGCAGGGCTCTCCGGTCTTGATGTCTGCCGTGTCGGAGATCGTGGTGGCACGGACTCACCACGAGTGGCTGCATTTATATCTGTGGAACTGCCTGAGCTTGGTCCCCTTCCTGTTCTCCCTCTATGGCCACTGTTTCCCCGACTCCCACGTGTTCCACGGCTTCCACGTGTTTGGTTGCCTCCTGAATGACCAACAACAAAGAACTCTTCGCCAAACCGAAAAGGATCTGGACGTGGGGGACGTGCTGCAGTACTTCCACTTTCGGCATCGCTTCCCGTACCCTCTCCAGTATGTGCAGATGGAGTGCTTTGGAGCCAAGCACGGTGCACCCTCGTATCCTCGTGTTGGTAAGGAGCAATGTCCTCCCCCTCCATCGTGAAAAAAACCGCGTGAGTGAGTGAATGTAGAAATCAGCAAGTGAATCTGGAAAAAAAATTGCGAGGGTTCCCCCACAATTTGCCCTGCCCTCCCAAACCCCCTGAGACCCGCGCGGTGCCGCTGTCCTTGGGACGGCAATAAGGTCTCGGGTCCCTTTGTGGTGGGAGGAGAGGAAAATGAGGGGAACTAAAGCCCCACGGCTTTATATAGGCAAAGGGGTGCACAATCATTATGGGATCCCGGTCGGATTTGACATGGGGCACAAAAAGGACATGTGGGGAACGTGGGAACGCGGGGGCGGACGGAGGGAACGAGGGGGCGGACTGAGGGAACGAGTGGGCGGACGGAGGGAACGAGGGGGCGGACTGAGGGAACGAGTGGGCGGACGTAGGGGAACTCGGGAGGGAACGCGGGCGGACGGAAGGGAACGGAGCGCGGACGGAAGGGAACGGAGCGCGGACGGGAGGGAACGGGAGGGAACATGGGGCGGACGGTAGGGAACGTGGGGCGGACGGGAGGAGAACGCGGTAGGGAACGAGGGCGGACGGAAGGGAACGGGGAGCAGACGAGAGGGAACGCGGGCGGACGGAAGGGAACGGTGAGCGGACGAGAGGGAACGTGAACGCACGGAGGGGAACGTGGGGCGGATGGGTGGGGAACGTGAGGCGGACGGGAGGGAACGGGGTTGAAGGGGGCAGGGGAACAACGTGGAATTGCGGCCATATATTTTCTGGCAGTAGAAATATTATTGCATATTCATGTAGAGGACTTCATTACCTATCCATGGATACCAAGAACTCATTTTTTGGACTTCATATGAATTTTTTAGAGCCAAAAAACGGATACTATGTCTAAACTTTAAAAAAAAAAGTGTAAATGACCGAGTTCACACTATGGCCGTCCAAGTTGAGAGGCCGTGCGATTGAGTGGCCCAACTTTGTTGAGAGTCCAAAGAAATGAACTGAAAATAACCAATAAAATATAGTAAGGGTAGCCTTAGTTGGGCATAGTGTGAAGCCTCCAAAGGCCAAGCGCAAAGTCCAAACTCAAAGGAGCATGCCACTTTATTCCTTGCTCAAAATAACCCCTCCAATCTAACGGCCAAGATCTTGTCAATGATTGATTATTTTGATGAAAAAAAAGTTCGGCCTCTCGACGGAAGTTTGGGTTGAGCATTTTGCTATACCCAAACTTTGCTCGAGAGGCCGAACTCTTGGCGCCATAACTTCCTAAAAGTGTTGCCACCTAGGCTCTTTTGGAGACGACGTCCTTTGGACTTCGGCCTCTAGTGTGAAGGCCGAGAGGACGGACTTTGGGCATTTCAACATTTTCATTGGTCCAAATGTTGAACCTCTCAAAGTTTGGCCATATTGTGAACCGGCCCTTAGATTTGCAATACATGTCTTATTCTTTTTTTTGGCACAAATTGA
The DNA here is from genome assembly GCA_950295325.1 of Polytrichum commune. Lineage (NCBI taxonomy): Eukaryota > Viridiplantae > Streptophyta > Polytrichopsida > Polytrichales > Polytrichaceae > Polytrichum > Polytrichum commune. Next base: position 24,430,858 of record OX485807.1, on the reverse strand, counting down.
AAATACAACCAACCCAGCCGAAACAGCGTAGCCTAAGTGGAAATCTATAAATAATGCTCATTTGAGGCCTATCCTTCCAAGTAGGGACTAAGTTGCTACGGGTCACAATAAGACCTTTGACCCCCCAAATAAAATCAAATTTGTTAAGAATGTCATGGTAGGCCACGTCCGACCCTTTTTCCAAGTCCCTAAGCATATGTTTCCATTCAATCCTCCCATAATCTGATTTGTAATACATGTCATAAAAGCTAATGCAATTATTGTTTTGAAGTCTACCATCAAATGATATGTAAGATCGTATGTTCACTTGTGGTTGGTTCTTTTTATGTACCAGTTTAAGCCAATACTAAAATAAAATAAACCTTATTCTATAAAATCTAGTGACACTACCATACAAGTTAGTAGAGATGCTGTATATTTTTTTAAATTATTCTATATATTTACATAACTACAACTTATAATTTTGTAAAGAATATGTATACATAATACAACAAAGTTCAAATCAATACCTCTTTTGTGCACTCACATATATTCATACGGAATTAGTATAGTGCACCCCTCCTAAATGATCACTAATGTGGGCCACATTAAATTTAAGCCCACACCAATTCCCTAGTTTAATATCAATGTGGACCAGATTAATGTGCTTTTCTAGAATGTTATAATTTGTGTAAGGTGTTGGTAAGATATCTTTATAAAGCCTATGGGAACTCGGGGGATGCACTCTACATTATGTTTGAGAATCACGTGCGTTCATGACCCCTTCTAAAAACCCCAATGTATACCATAAGTTATATGTCTAAGTAGAGATTGTGCCAACTTGAAGTAGTCCTCGCGATTTGCGAATGTTTAACTTTCGCTGTAGGCATCGTAAAAAAAAGCGGGTGGGTTCGTTGGAAAGCTGGAAACCTAAACCTTCAAACCATGTATGGAAACACTTCTACATGAGTGTGAGAACAAAATAATAGCACGTATGTGATAGCAATTTGGAATGACGTAGGGTTTAGGGTTTAGGATTTAGGGTTTATGAACCACGAAGGTTGAAGCACAAATATGTGAATTGTTGAATGAAAGGGCAAGGGGATGCGTGTGGGTTGTGAAACCATACGAACCACTAAGCTCGGGGGGTGCACCTTTCATTAAAACCTAGAATCACGTGCGTTCACTGCATATTCTAAAAACCCCCTATATACAAGTTATTTTTTGTGAAATGAAGTAATACACATACAATTGCAATAATAAATATACAAGTGACAATATGTATACACAAAAAACATCCATTCATATATAGTCATCAACATAAGTATACAAATATAATTTTGAACAATAATCAACCCCTATAATATGTATAACAAAATATCCTAGCTTTCATCAGCAAAGTCGTTGAAAACTTTTTCATCTCCCGGATGTAACTCATAAACATTTGATTCACCAATATATGTCATTATAGCCAATGCAATTATTGTCTCTAAGTCTACCATCAAATGATCAGTAAGATCACATGTCCACTTGTTGTTAGCCCCTTTTTGATACCAATATAAACCAATGTCCACGTTTGATGGACGGTCCATCAAGTCAATTGGATCCCTATACTCCACCCAACGATTACAAAACTTCCTCCGCATCCAATATGAAAACTTATGATATGTAGTATAGTAACAATACCATACAAGTACAATTATTGTATAATTTTTAAAGGCCTTCCATATATGTACGTAACTATAAATTATAACATGTATGCCATATGTATACGTAATACGGCAAGGTCCAAATCAATACCCCTCCTGTGCATTCACGTATACTCGTACATGTTTAGTACAGTGCACCCCCCGAGCCACTAAGGTTGAAGCTCAAATATGTGAATTGTTGAATGAAGATGGCATTCGGATGCCTGATATGCGTTGTGAAACCATATGAACCAGAAAGGTTGAAGCACAAATATGTACTATGTTGAATTAAAATGACATTCGAATGCGTGTGGGTTGTGAAACCATACGAACCACTAAGATTGAAGCACAAATATATGATTTGTTGAATGAAAATGACATTCGGATGCCTGAAATGCGTTGTGAAACCATATGAACAAGAAAGGTTGAAGCACAAATATGTAATTTGTTGAATTAAAATGACATTCGAATGCATGTGGGTTGTGAAACCATACGAACCACTAAGGTTGAAGTACAAATATGTGATTTGTTGAATGAAAATGGCATTCGGATGCCTGAAATGCGTTGTGAAACCATTTGAACCAGAAAGGTTGAAGCACAAATATGTACTTTGTTGAATTAAAATGATATTCGAATGCGTGTGGGTTGTGAAACCATACGAACCACTAAGGTTGAAGCATAAACATGTGATTTGTTGAATGAAAAGAAAACCCATCAAATATAGAAGCTTCAAAGAGGTATCAAAGAGGTCTCCAATGCGGGTGTCGGGGGATTTTTTCAAAAAATGCAACTAACTTTTTGACTTTACCAACTTTCTTTTTATTCCTATTGTGTTGTCTTTATCTTACCAACGAGAATTGGATCCTCTACATCTTGGATTACATCAAATATTTTAAATTTCATAAAGTCCTTTGAGCTCAGTATATAAGTAGAGCATTTAGACTCATACATATAACGAGAATAGAGTATCATGGATAGGATGGGAAAGAAGAGAGACATGTTTGAGGGTCTAGGATGTGATGAGGAGATAGTAAATTTAGGTGAACCCGATATTCCATTCAATCCATCATCCGAGCGTGAAAGAGATGAGAGAAGTGGTAGAGATCGATTTCGTGATGACTATGTTATGACCCCCTTCTCACAATCTACACAAGCATGGAAGTTGAGGGTGGAGGAGGACCAACGACGATATGCGGCGAAATTCGAGATCAATGCAGTGGAGAAGGACCTAACAAAAAGCGTGGGAGGAGATCCAAATGATGTGGTTGATTTGAGCGTGGATATTTGGGTGAAGCCCGGGCATGTGGATGACAATTCAATCGACATTGAAGATGTCAAGGTAGTGAAAGAATCTTCAAGGACTTTGTCTTTTCGTAGGAAGAGGAGAGGATTATCGCCTCATCGGCTACCATTGAAGGAACGGATGAAAGACCGAACGATTAGCTATGTTGATTTACTTCGACGGAATCCTCTTCCAAAAATGGACCCTCGACGGAAGCCACAAGCATCTACGAGGTTGCCATGACGGAATGAAGTGGAATATTAAATCGTGCATGGTTTGTACCGTCGTCACAATAATAAAGTTATTACTTGTACAATATGTTGTACCACTTCTATGATATTGCAACCGCTTATTATTGCATACTTCTATGCATGTTCATCGTTGTCTTACAAATTTTGAAATTTTAATATTATATATAGAATAGAAAATATGTGTATTTTAGTGTATTTGTCCTTACGACAAATTGTTGTATAGATAAAAAATCTCCATAGGGGTGATAATTTGTTGGTCATCATACTACATTGGTTACTTTGTTGCTTGAGGGATCCTTCATTAGTTTTGTGTGGATAAGTACACTGGTTATGATATTTAATGTCACATATATTATTTGCAAAGGGCCTAAGTTAGATGGGGGGACGCGGGAATCTGCAGTAGAAATATTATTGCATATTCATGTAGAGGACTTCATTACCTATCCATGGATACCAAGAACTCATTTTTTGGACTTCATATGAAGTTTTGAGAGCCAAAAAACCGAGACTATGTCCAAACTTCCAAAAAAAAATAAAAAGTGCAGATTCAAGGGGAACGCGGGAGCGGACGGATGGGAACTCTAAAGCGGACGTAGGGGAACATGGAGCGGACTTATGGGAATATTGGAGCGGACGTAAGGGAAATAGGGCGGACGGAGGGGAACATGGGAGCGTACGGAGGGGAGCGGACGGGGGAACGCGGGAGCGGATGGAGTGGAACATGGGGCGGACGTAGGGAACGAGGGGGCGGACGTAAGGGAACGGGTGAGGACGTAGGAAACGTGGCGGCGGACATAAGGGAACGGGTGCGGACGGGGGCGGGAACGGGTGCGGACGGGGTCGGGAACAGGTGCGGACTGGGGGGGGACCGGGCGCGGACGGGAGGGAACGGGTGCGGACGACCAGACGACCCTCCTCTACTACAGAGTGCGGGGTAGCGAGGTGCTCGGAGGAGTTAAGGATCCATTTTCTGGGATCCTTTTATACTTTTTTTACTAACCTGTTTGTGGGTGTGATCCACGTGGACCCGTTCCCTTGTGACGTGGCATATTGCCTTTTTGGCATATTCCTTGTGACGCGCCTAGTCAACTGGCCTCTGCGTGAGCGCTAGTAGCGGGGTGCTCGAAGGGTGTGCTGAATTTTTGTAGTTTAATTTTTAACGACATTTTTGAACTAATTCCACAGCAACACTATTTTGAAGTGTATGCTTGGATGTTTTGTACCACTATTATGAAGTGCAATTAGTAATTTAAAAATTAGAGTTCTAGATTAGAATTAGAAACTACAATTTGGGTGGATACGGCAAGTGAAGGATTTCCAGACATGGCAAGTGGAGGATCAGGTTGTCACAGATCACATGTACGCAAGGCCGCTGGGTTGGAGTGGGATGTTTATGATGACAACACCCGAAAAGCTAGGGCAGGTTGGGAGAATGTACCACAACCGTGGTCAGCGAAGACTGCAATGCAGTACGTGGGTTTCCCTCACTTTGATCAGTTGTGGCCAAGACCTTGTCACGAGCGACATTGCAAGGCCATTAGTGCAAGTTATATGCAGTTTGATGACGTGGATGCAAAATGGAGATTCCTAACGATACTTAGAAGTATCTCCAATTTGGATAGATGGCCCAAAAGTGCAATTCCAAAGTCGGTGGCGTGTATGATGTATGCGGAGCACGTGTTGCGAGTTAGGGTGGATTGGTCAAGTTTGGCTGCTCTGCATGGTCAGAAATTTGGGGGTATTGGAATTGCATTCACTAAATACACAGTACCAGATATTCCATACACTCCAGTTCCGGAGTGGTTTAGAAGGAATCCTAGACTAGTGGATGAGCCTGGGGCCCCAATTCCAGAGGGTCGGGAACCAAAAAAGCCACGTAATCGTAAACGACCAGCCAATGACATGGAGATGGCCATCGAGAAGGCGTTTGAGCATATGGATGAGGGCATGGAGGCAAATGTCGAGGTCAACAACCTGATCAACGATGTGCTTAACGAGGTCCTAGACGAGGTAAACCTTGGTGAACTTGGAGCGGACCCGATGGAGAACACAATGGAAGAATTGCGTAAGCAACATGCCGCGGAAATTCGTGAATATAAAGGAAGGGTTTTCGAGTTGGAAAATAAAGTTGCAACACTTACGATGGGGGAGGCTGGCAGTTCAAATAGTACACCAATTAACCTTTAGTCTTTGAAAGCAGAGAGGGACACAGCTGTACAGGAAGCCAAGCTTGCAAAGTCACAAGCTCTGGAAGTATGTATGAGGAATGAAGTAATGCGAGGAAAGATAGAGGCTTTGCAAAAGGAGGTGGTGGACATGCAACAACAACTTCAAGTGGTCAATGAAGTGGTTGTTGATCACGAAGCCAAGATTGGCGGACTGGAGGAGCAGAATGCAAGGTTGAAGAAATTCCTATTGGATGCGATTGTGGAGCGCAAGAATATGAGGACAAGCACATTGCTTGCTATGGTCAAGGCTCGTCAATTTGAAGCTGAGTTTGAGAGCATCTAGAAAGAATGGAACCGCAATCAGAGAATGCGGAACGTGATGCTCACGTCATGGCCAAAAGATGAGTATATGTACCCTAGTAAGTGGGATATAACTAATGAGTGGACATTGCCAAACGGGAGCATCGATGGGCGTCAAATGACCGACCCAGATCACCATTGGGATGTGACCCAAGTTCTTGAATATCCATTCCGCAGGTATCCCAACAAGCCCCCCGATCATGATTTGAAAATATTTTTGTACCAAACTCTTAAATGACATTGGGATACAACCAGCAGACAATTAAAGAGAGGCATTCATCCTCCTTGGTACAATGCGCAGGTCTCGAATCAGTATCGGAGCATAATTTGGAAGAAGATGCAGATGACATGCCTACGGAACGGGATCCGAGATTTGAATTGCAGTTAGAGGTGGGGTACCACAAGAACAGGCTGCAATTGATGCACTCTTGCATAGAGTTGCGGATGATGCGGTATTGAGATGGCTAAATGGTGGGCCTAGACCACGTAATGCCGTTCCATTGTGTCCTGGTAGTCGTCCATACCTCACCCGTAGAACAACGCGAAGCATGGAAGCGGGGGAATCATCACGAGCACGATGAGGATCTACTTCAGCTAGAATAGACCTCGATTCAGATTCGGATTAGGCATTTTTGTACCATATTTAGAAAATTGTATAGGAACGGAGGAAGACTTTGGACATAATGAACATATTTCATGTTCAAATAATATGTAATATAAAAAGGATTTACCGACAAGTTGTCATTTATAAGATCGTGTAAAAGATAGCATATGGATGCCACATGTTTTAATGTTATTCAAAACTTTTAAAAACTTACTTGAATATTAGTAATTCATATGATAGTCTAACCAAAAGTACTATTGACTACATAGCAATATTGAATACCACATAAAGATATAATTATATAAAACGGATAGAAAGGTCCTCAAAAAGAGGATGTCACTAACGAAGCATGTACAATCGAGCAATAGGGGATTGCAATATTTATAAAATCATTTTCTTTAAGAAACACAATAAATAAACATAAAACTCCATTCACAGTAAGAATAATACAAAATAATAATTAATAAAGGCATAACATGTTGTTGGAGAGTAATTGCAATGCCAAGTTGACAATCATATTGTATTTTTAAAATTTTGAAAGACATGCAATAAATAATTTTATTACTATAATAAAATGATACAACTTTGAAGGTAACGTTCGCTTTGTGGTCTAAATGTAAACCGAAGGCCCTAAGGTTGTAACTTGTATCAATTTTGACGTAAGTAATAAATTATGGGAGTACGTGGGAGCACCAAAATACCGCATTTGTGCAAAATCATTACGTTCGAATCCATACTGTGGGATCATTTGCTTCGACACATCTTGGGTCCTCTTCAGACTCGTCTGTGTTGCAATCATCATCCGTTTGGGGAGTCGCGCTCCGAAGATGCAACTCTCGGTCACGTTGTGAGAAAATTATCTTCTTGGTCGGCCGGGAGCCCTCTGCATCTTGTATGCCATTTTCATCTAGATGTGGTCTACCCTCATTTTCATTGTAGTCTTCAGCAGTAAACGGAAGCGATCTTCCCTGATACCTCTTCCTAGTACGTTTGACACCTCTCGTAGTTCTCAGACGCCCTCCACCCGTACCACGACTTGAGTGCACTTCATCTCTACTTCCATCTATAAAAACATCCCCCGTTATACTTCCGCCTCCAACTCCAAGTCCACATGTTCCATTGGATTGACTGTGTGGAAGTAAAACTGATGCGGATGGAATTGCAATTGGTATGTTCTCAACAACATGTCGACGAACAGATTGACGACGTGACACCTCTGTAGTAACATTTCTTAAAACATTGTGTATAGCAACCAAAGTAGCACCCACCGCAGTTGCACGTGAAACACCCAATCTAGAAGTATTGGCAATACTTCGAGTGAGATGACGACGTTGACCTTGTGCATGCACTTGCACCGTAGAGGTGGATGCAGTTCTTTGAAGAACACGGAATCGAGTTGTAGGTATTTCAAGAACATTGGGCGTTTGATCTTCTATACGATGGTTGGATATGAGGGAGGCGTCCATGGATTCAGAATGTACTCGGGCTGGAAGTGGATCATGTTGAACGTGCGTTGGCTCATTTGCGGGTAGTACATTGTCACCTTCACCAAAAGAAAGAGAATCGCTCCGAGGTTGCAAGGAATCTACTTCAATTCCTACATTCTCACTTGCCCCCATAGCAACATTATGGTCAGGGCGAAACCCTTGTCCAGTGTGGAGAGTTTCAAAAGGCGGTCCTCCAATAGACCCCTCATGATCGTCATGCATTCCGTCGTTATGTTGGGGGACATCCGGTTCATCAAAATCAAACACCCCAAGGTTTCCATCACCACCATGGCCATCCTCATCTTCTAAATCATGATTCTCGGAATCGAGGTCATCCAAATCAAAGTCGATGTCATCAACATTGTTGTCATCATCATTTCCGGCCCTATCATTTGGATCCACGTCATCTTCGTTGTCATCTTCTTCGTCAAGGTCATCGTCAGAATGGACCTCATTCAATTTGTACCATTGCGCAGGTCTTGGGCCCCTCCGATGGCAAATGAGCCTACTATTGGTATATATGTAGACGAGGTCCTCGGCACGACTATGCTTCAAGCGATTGCGATTCTTGTTGTGAACATATGAGTACATGCTCCAATTGCGTTCACATGCGGATGCGGAACATACTTGTGCAAGGATACGTCTTGCTATTGTTTGGAGGGCTTTAGCTCCACCTCCCATTGCATCCCACCATTCATGGAGAGGTGCGGCATGCACGCTTGGGTCAGTAGAATCAGCAAAAGGCCCTCGATTTTCAAGGAAATCTTGGTACTGGTGGAGGATTTGGACATAAGTGTCCTCATCTTGAGCAAGCCTGCGAAGAACTCGATTTAGGATTGTCCTCGAATTGTCATCCTTATGGAGTGGGGCCCAACCACGTAGAAGCAGATTTAACATCGCTCCAGCCCAATGTAGATCATTCAACATCAACCTCCATCTATTTTGAAACGTTAGCATAGCATTTGCAGCAAGCTCAGGGCTTAAGCGAAATGGAGGTTTACTGAATCCACGAATATGGGTTTGTAAATCATGCATGACCCTCCAAGCCATTCCCATTGCAGGCGCCTTGCCATCAAATACACGAAGAGCTTTAACAACCGGGATCACCATATACAAGAAATTTTTGCACGTGTTCCAGAATCCATCAGAACGTATAAAGCTTCGCACAGCAGAGCCCTTCATGTAAGAGGTGCGAGATGTCCTCCTCATATCACGCATTAGAGTAGGCCAATCCTCGTCAACCACCATTCTTTCCAAAGCATTGCGTACTTGGAGAAGACGTTCTATCATGATGAAGTTCGTTGCAAAACGGGTCTCTACAGGTAGGCGGAGTGAGAGATTTGGTGACAACCTCCGGAATATAGCTTGAGAAGCATGATGGTTTTTAACAAATACACAAATATGGCGCGCTTTTTTTACCAACTTTTTCACCCATTCCTCCTTCCCCCAATCTTCTAAGAGGAGATCTAGGCAATGTGCAGCACATCCTTGAAAATATAGATCGGGATTTGCTCGAATCAAGTCGCGAGCAGCGGAGGCCATAACTGGGGCATTGTCGGTGCAAACTTGGACCACATTATGTCGACCAACCTTTTCCACAAATGGTTGAATTTGAGCAACAACGTAGACATGATCCTTGTGATTTCCCGTGGTGTCAATGGTACCCAAGAAAACGTCTCCCTTTGTGCCACATTGAAGAACGTTTAGGAGAGGTCAGTTTTGCACGTTGTCCCATCCATCGCAACATAGTGTAACGCCATATTTGTCAACGGAATTCCCCAGCTTCTCCTTCACTTGCCTATCTAGGTCAACTTTTTTATTAGTTAACAACTTCGTACGGATGGCATTGTACGATGGTGGTGTGTAGGCTGGCATTCGATGACGGGCAGTTTCACGCACAGCATGAACAAATGCAGGATGTCTCACAATGTTGAAAGGAATGTTAGCTTCATAAAAAGCCGTTGCCCATGCTTTATCAAGGAGTTGTTTTGTTGACACATTGAATCCCTCCGTTATGTTGAGTTGACGTAGTTCACGAGGAGGTGTGCCATATATCACAACATCAGAATGTTGAGTGGATTGGGACATAAGCAAAGGCTCTGTTTCACTAATTATGGAGTCCGCTATAATAGGCTCCAGAGGTACAATATCTGGCACTGGAGAGTCCTCATTTACAATGCCTACATGTAAGGGCACAATGCCTCCGCAATGTTCAAACAAGACCCTAATATGCGGGGGAACCATCCTACATGTGGAAACATCACAAGCACCCCCTACAGGAGGTCTATAACCAAGGTGGGCCAACATTCTATTTCCTCGGTAAGATATGACGAACGGGCAAAACCTACATTTAACCTGCCTTTGTGATTTACCGGGAACCATCCCCTTATCCTCGTACCAATGATCCCATGCATCATTTCGGCGTGGCATGACTTCAACAAAACCTGCAAATACAAACAGGTTAGAGCAAGTAACTTTGATCGCATACTAGGTCCTATTCAAGAGTGCCACAAGGGCAACCCTAATTCACAGTCACTAGATTGGACAAAGTATCCTCTGCATTCGGGTCTCACGCATTCAATCCTCACTCCTCAAAGGAGAATCAAAAGACTTGAGACACACTATGTCAGTGGAGGCAAAAATGGCACTTGAACCCTCAATTTATAGTATTCGAATCGGACGGGGGAGCGGACGGGGGAGGGGGGGGGGGGGGGGGAGAGCGGACGGACGGACGGACGGGGGGGCGGACGGGGAAGCGGACGGAGGGGGGGGGGAGCGGACGGGGCGGGGACGGGGCGGGGAACGGGAGCGGATGGGGGAACGTGGGTTGGGAACGGGGGCAGACGGGGAGGCGGACGGGCTCTAGTAAATTTTTCCCCACTTTACCTTTACTTTGCTGACATGTCATCACACGTGGACATTGTAAATCCTACGTGTCCGAATTGGGTTAATGTAATTACACAAAAAAATCGGAAAAATTCAAGTCCGTCAGGATAAAGACAGCATCCGGCATAATGTCGTGACGGATACGTGTCGTGACGGCACGACATTATGCCGGGATTACCCTCCGTCACGACACAATAGCCAACCCTGTCAACCCCTAACCTGCCGAAATACTCTTCTTCTTCCATCACCTTATGCCTCCCCTCCAGCATACACACACACCAAGTTTCTCCTCTCGCATTCCCGAAAACCTGAAGAAGAAGAACTTCTGGACCAGCCACCGAACTTCGGTTTCCCTGGATCCGAATTTCATTAGGTCACAGTGACCTCTTCCCTAAAACGACTAACCACCGTGCCCACAATGGACAATACTCTGGTCCAAACTTGATTAACCCGGTCCAATCCAACAAGTACGAGCCTTACATAATAGCCAAGGACTAATTTAAACTACACTACTCAACTAACCAACTAATCATCACCCCACCCTTAACTCTAATCTTCCCCACTAGCTATCCAACTCTTAATTCAACCTCAAAGAATTACCAGTAACCTTAATTCCTATCTAGCTTTAAACTCAATTGTCACTCCAAAAACCAAGCTTCACTCTTTTTATGTTTTTGAATACAAAGCAAACGTCAAAGTCTAAGTCCTAGTAGTATCTTTGGTCTAAGAACACTCGTGGGCACCATATTGGGCTCACATGAGGCCATTGAATGGATTTGCAACATCAATGAATTTTTTAATTTTTTTTCATGAATTGATTATACTGTTTTTCTTGTTGCATTCTGCATAATGTCCTAAACACCTTTTATTGTTCTTAATTGAAGAGGTTTTTTCTCAGTATATTTACGAGATACCTTTTTGTTTATAGAAGGCATCTCACATTACATTAACAAAAAAACAAAAATTAGCTAAAAATCTTTAGCAAAAATATCTTAAATACTAAGGCATAGCATGAATTAGAATACCCACTGTAGTCAGGTTTTTCATCTAGGGTTCCAACTCGAAAAACACCCAGGGAAGACTAAATGAGTGTCAGATGTATCTTTAGTTTGTCACGATAGGGTCGATTGATAGTTCAAAGGGGTAATGAAATGGGTTTAACACTTCATTATCATAAGAATTCTATTCTCATGTGAATTAACTTTTCACTTCCTCAGCATAACTAGATTTAGTCATTACACACATGGTGATATTACTTAGCATATTTCCATACTTGCAAAAATTAGAACTTAGTAAATTTTGATAAAAGTCTAGTTACAAGTGACAGAACCACGAACCGAGAACTAAGCGAGAAGCGTCCTAAGCGAATCGGACCAGAACAGTAACTCGAGTCTAGTAGCAAGTATCGCGTCAAGAGTCTAGAGTCCGAGTCACCAGTAGACAGTCTTAGTTCCAAGTAACAAGTCTAGTCACCAGTAACCAGTAGCGAGTCTTGTTGTGTCATGGGAAGCGTCTGGACACATTAGCCACTGTGGAGGGATAGGTTTTATACCTGCACTAGGTGGAGCTCCCCATCGATATGGGATAAGTGGACTTAGCTTCCGCTCGCAGCTCCTTCCTTGCGACTGCTTCGTCTCCGATGTTGTGCGTCTCTTTCTCACTGATGCCTTGTGGAGCGAATTCCTTTGATCACCTTCACAATCTGTGACACAATCCCGCAGACTCTATCCCCACATGCTACACCTTCCATGAGATCTCATAGGCAATCGAGAACTCAAAATCACTTCCTTTCAATAAGGTAAAACAAGGGTCACAAAACAGAAATGTCCGCATTAAACATCTCTTCCCAATTCCGAAGAAAGGACTCCACTCTCTGTACAGGAATGGGGTACACAAAGGAAACTTTTCTCCCTAAGATTGCGCAAAGCTATGCTCTGATAACCCGACGCTCATAAAGTATCTGAATTCCTTTCGCAGGGATACACCGTTCTTGCACTTACTTAGCATGATTTACATGAAATCTAATTTAATGGAGGTCACTCCTTTCTCAGGAGATTCACCCTCAAATGAAATCCTAAAGTTATTCTCTCTCACTCGGTTGAGGTAACCTCTGTCAGGCAAAGAAGACGACTTCAGAATCTGCTATAGGGTTGATTATCTAGTTTCCGTTCACAACAAGATCGCACCAATCTCTCGCCGGCTTCCCGCGGGACTTTTAGGCACTAATGAGAACAATTTCACTCCCCTCTCGGGAGAAATCCAGTATATAGGCCTCTTATCATTCCATCAAACAATACCTTGAGAGACATACTAATAATTAAGTTGCTCATGGCCTTAAGGAGATCTCTATTCTTTTGTCTGTTTCATAATTCAAATTTCACTTCATAAATTCATTCCCATCACTAACTTGACACATTCTCATTTTGTCTCAAGGAGAAATAACACTATGAGTCATGAACATCTCATGTTAACAAGTAAAATCGCCATAACCTTTCACAGTAGTTCAATCCTAAATTCTACACTCACATTCAATTTCACTCAAATGTTCGCATCCTGCACCTTAAGTTCCCTCAGAGAAATGCTATGAGACCTATCCAACATGTAAGTGATTCTTTCTCTCTTCCCGAGAGGATCATTAAGACTTCTCTTACAAAATTCTCAAGAATGAATTATGTAATTACCCACAGTGGAATTTCACATTCCACTTGTGAGGTATGGTCATGAATACTAACATTGGATATGAGACCTTTTAATTGTTTCATAAAGTTTCACTTCTGTCACACACCTACATCGGTAAGACACCACCAAGGAATTGAAATTACACTGATTGATACGGGTCATAATTTCTTAAAGGCTCCCCACTCGATTGACAGTTTCCCATTTCAATATCTGTCACGGGTTTCTTCACAAAAGTTTAAAATCCCACAACTAAGCCTTACTCCCTTCACAAGAGTAGGGTATTATAGATTCTCTCTGGACTTATCCGAACTAGGGACATTCACTATCCACACATCAACTTTATTTTTAGAATTCAGAATCTTAAGAGACTGTCCAAGAAATTATGGACTAATCTGTCTCCAACTCATAAGCTAAATCCACATTCCTTTGTTCAAGAGTTTCACACTCCTTAATCAAATTCCACCCGAACAACAAGATGTTCAATTTTCACTTTCATCAACAACTGGTACAAATGATATAACTGAATTTACAATTTGATATATTTCAAAAGTATGATTTACAATGCAACTTAAGGGTTTCACACCCAGTAATTGGGAGAGACTACAAAATCACTCTCTTCACAAGAGGCAAGTCCCAACTCAGATTCTCCCCCTTCTGTCCTCTTCCTCCTCCTTCTTATCTTCCTGTTCCGAAAGGTGGTGACTGACCCTAGCTAGGATATCAAGGGCTTCTTCTAATTGTCACATGTTAATTGAATGTCTCATGATATCCTATGTACTACGGGTAGCAAGGAAATTTTTGACTTACTTGCCTGTTTTCATTTCAAAGCAACTAAGTGCCTAATGCTTCACTATTTTACTAGTCTTGAGTGAAATTTATCATTCATTTACTTTTCAAGACTAAAACTTAGACATTCTGTCCAAAAAATGGTACCACACCCACCTTGTATAGGAATTGAATGAAGATTTCCAAAGTAAGGGTATACCAAATCCCCTTTCCACCTTTTTTCAAACACTTGAAGTATTGATCAAAGGTATGAAGATCCTTAAATTCCTCCAATGTCTTGATCCCAAAACTCTGGATATGATGGAATTTACGAAGCAAATTTGTCTTGACATGATTTGATTTCGTACACCTAAGAGAGATTACAAAAAAATCAAAAGAATTTACAATTTGATTATTACAAACAAAAAAAAGAATTAAAAAAGTATGGACCATGAAGTATATTTATTTACATCATGCATTACATTTAGAAGAAGGGTCCCTCAACCAGTTGATTCAAACACTATACAATCAACAGAGTAATATCACTCTGCATCTTTCTCATGGAGCCTATCAATATGGGGTTGCCAAGTTGTGACCCGATGGATACTCTTCCAAACAAAGAACATTTTACCACAAACCTTTCATAATCTTTGTCATTTTTAAGAATTTCTTCAAATGATTTATTGAAAGATTGTCACTGCTCTCCTTAAATGTCTGCATCTTGAATATCTATAGTTTTTCCATATTTGTCAAATGAAGACACATACAACACCCTTTAATCCTCCCTATAATCATTGACAAATTTATTTTTCAAAAGTTGGACATTGATTTCCAAAATTTGGTCACACCAAGCAACAATATCAACTGACAAAGAGGGATTGAAAATCTTGACTTTGAAAACAGCTTCATACAAAGTCTTCCAATCATAAAATTGACATTTGTATTTTACAAATCTCGGATGTGAGACATAATTTCTTCCGCATTTAACAAACCATTGGGTAGTGGATGACCGCTATAGTCATTTCCACTATCCTAAGATATAAATCACAAAGAAAAATAATCAACTTATGACTATTAAAACCACAAACATAATTGAATCCAATTAAATAACCATTATTCCTAAACAAACAACCATTCAAGATTTTTTTTTTTAAAAGCAACTTGAACAATCTAGCAATAAACCCCCTCTCGTACAAGATGGCGGTCATCAAATCCATCCTCTACAATCTTCAAGCTCATTTTCTCAACTATCAAATTCATTATCTCAACCTTGTAGCTTTTTTATTCAAATTTTGAAGCACATAACAACCATCAAGTGAACATGCCAACTATTTTTAATCACACATAACAAGACAAAAGTTAAGTAAGGCACACAAATAAATGTAAGAAGAGGTAAAAATAAAAATAAAAATAAAAATAAGCAAGACAAATTTCAAAAAAAATTGTCTCGAAACCAAGACTCACTTTTTGGAAATTTTGGATTTTTTTGTTTTTTGTTTTTTGTTGTAGTTTTTGTGGGAAATATTGTTTGTCTTGCTTCATCCTATAAGACTAAGGGGAGGGGGGAGGTCATGAAATTTATCCCCTTGACCTTCAAAAAACTTTTGAAGCTTCTTGATTCAAATTATGGAGCATACAACAACCGTCAAGTGAACATGCCAATTACTTCTAATCACACATAACAAGACAAGAAACAAGCAAGGTACACAAACGAGTGCAAGAAGAGATAAAAGATTGAGCTTAAAAAGAAGCAAGAAAAAACCCTAAAATTTCAAAAAACTTGTTTTGAAACCAAGACTCTTTTTTTTTGAAATTTTTTGAAATTTTTCTTGTTTTTTCCTTTGTAGTTTTTGTAGACATTATTGTCCGTCTTGTCTTATCCTATAAGACTAAGGGGAGGGGAGAGGTGATGAAATATATTCCCTCCATCTTCAAGAAACATTTAACGCTTCATGATTCAAAATTTGGAGCTCACAACAACCATCAAGTGAACATACCAATTACTTCTAATCACACATAACAAGCCAAAAGACAAGCAAGATACACAAAAAATGCAAGAAGAGGTAAAGCAAATGAGCGTAAAAAGAAGCAAGAAAAAATCTTGAATTTTAAAAAAACTTGTTTTGGAACCGAAACTTTTTTTTTTGAAAATTTGGGATTTTTTCTTGCTTTTTCTTTCATAATTTTTGTGGGAATTATACTCCTTTTTGCCTCACCCTATAAGACTAAAGGGAAGGGGGAGGTGATGAAATCCATCCCCTCAACCTTCAAGAAATTTTTGAAGCTTGAAGCTCCAAGCTTTAAGCCTCAACCTTGAAACTTATTGATTCACATTTTGAAGCACACAACAATCATGAAGTGAACATTCCAACTACAACTAATTTTGACAAATAAATCTGACACATCCACTGTTCAAATTCGAAGTGTCGCCACTGTTAAATTGAAACCCATTGATGTATTGTATTAGATTTCTCGGATTTTGAAGATGACATTTGTGTTGTTGTTGACCTCTTTTGATACATCACCATTTCCATTTGGAAGTAGAGATTCCACCCCTTCAAAACCCCTTATGGATTTCCTAAAATCCTCTTGCAGTCTTTTGTACATGAGTGTGGCACACCATGATTCACCATCACAAAGTCCTCCGCTACACCATTTTTCTTCATTAGTGGGTATGAATATTGTCAACGCATTGAAACAAACAAAGTTTAGGAAAAAAATCCAAATTAGTTCTTATGTCCTTCGATTTTGACAACATAGAGGTGCAAGATGTCAAATACTTGTCATTCTTTTTTGATGGTGACGTTTTGTTTGGATTGACCATAGGCACTTGGAGGTCCAAGTGCCTATGGTTGTTCGATGAATGGTATGGACAAGATGTGCGATGGACACTCTTGGTGCACCACCAAACCATATATATTCAAAACGATTTTGGATTTTCCTTTAGGCGTTCTACTTGTGCAGGTCATCTCCAAAGCTCTAATGAATTTTATGATTACATGCATCGCAATGCAAGCAAACGTAACAACACTGAATGTGCCATTTCAACTCGTATCCCATTCTTTGTGGATGTTGTTGCCCTTGAGAAGTCCAGATTGGAATGTAAGGTTTGTTGTTTAACACCTGTATGCATAGCTTTGTGCCATGTTCGCATAATATATGTGCACTCCACATCTTTTGAAATGTCTAGGACTTGTATTTATCTAGACATGCATGACCACTTTCTATCCAATGGGACATGCCATGAATATTTGGACATTGCACACCAATGCGTTGCCAATGAGGTCATTAATACACCCATTGCCAAAACTCTGCTATAATAATGACAACGAACAAACAATTCCTAGTAGATTACCTCCTAAAATCTCCATCAAACGGTGAAGAACATCACTTGGCAAGTTTGTCCCTGAAGATCGTTATGGATAAATTCAATACTCTTGTATCTCCAAATTGTCGTAACTTTGTATTGGGCTCAAAGCATTTTGTTCGTAGCGGAATGGATACGATGGATAGTATCATGGCACTCAAAGACCATTCGGGTTTTAAGTACGTCCATGCAAGTAGATTCCCGGGGCAGTCCAAGGACAAAGTATTTGTCTTCAAAATGTTAGTAGATCTTTCGGGGAGTGGTGTGAATCTTATTAAGTATATGCATGTGGGAGGAGATATGGAGAATTCATGAATAATTTTTGACCATGTCAAACGCCTGAAAGACTGGACCACCCTTGCGTGTCATGTGTACGATAGCAAGTACTATAAGGTGTTGATCATTGTTGTGACATGCAATCTGAAGATGGCCCAACTTAAAGTCTCTTTTAGGAATACTTGAATTTCATCATGGTGGAGAATTGAATGTCAATCATGAATTTCAAGGGTTTATGGCGGACAATGCTTAGACAAATTTGAATGCGGTTGGGAAGATATATGGTGGAGGTGACCCAAGTCTACCAATGGTGGGTTGTGAGCACCCTTGTCTTTTTCATTGGTCGCAAAACTTGGATAAGGTGATGCAGAAGTATATCAAGGCATCTTTGTAGTTTTAGCATAAGCAACTATGCAAAGATTACAAAGACGCGGAGACAATGGATGAAGCTGAAACTAAATATCATGTCATTCGTTCACGGTTGTTGTCATCCGGAGTTGCCACAGAATAAGGCATTCTCAGACTCTCTGAGTGGTTGGGATCCTGGCATTTCCATTATAAGCAATGGGGTGGTCATATAATTCTTGTCAGTGCATTGCCACTATGTATTTTTCAATGTTCTTAAATTTTGAGTATTCATGATATATATATATACATAATCTATTATAATTTGTGTAATGTTTGTAGGATATGACTATGGATGAACACGTAGAAATGCCAACGTGTAACCTTGCAAAAACAATGCACAACAAATGACTCCAACACTCTGGAAACAAGATGACTTGTCTATATGAAGCGATAGTGGATGATTTGATTTGCACATTCATGCAGATTGCAAATTATAGATCGTGGTTGAGAGGTGGTTTTACTGGTAAAGGTCTTGATTCCACGTCTTTGAAATTGAAGGTTGCTACCAGGTGTGGAGATCTGAAGCTACTAGCAAATGCCATGAAGCCATATTTAGGGCCGGAAGATTTCAATACTAGGGATTGTGCTTTGGAGGGGTCTGAGATGTTTGGATCCACCAAACGAAATCTTGATGTGCCATCATGTGCGGATTGCGACTCACATCGGCTTGATAAAGTGAATTATTTGATTCCTCACCCTAACACTAGGGTTAAAACGGCATGCATAAGGAATCCTTGAATTTTGTAGAACAAGGTGTGGCACATAACACATCAGTATTAGAGACTAATTGCCCTTCTTCCCATTGGCATATTGCAAGATTGCCACCCAACTCTGCCAAAAGACGTTGTGCGATGCAAGCCAATACATGGTTTTTGTGCAATGCCAAAGTCGGAATTGGCAAACATGGCATCCCTGCTTCTACGTACAAGGGATTGAAGAAGGAGTACCGCTCCACGAACAATGTGGAGTACAAGTTTTGGTTTTACCTAGATGACATCAAACGTTGTGTAAGTGACAACAAAAAGAAGTGCGTACTAGACAAGCTTGTAGTACCCAACACATGGCATGTGAAGATACACTACAAGGAAAACATGAAAAAATGACTATGACCATATGGCCGGATATGACTATCGGTTTTAGGGCAGTCATGTTGAACCAAAGTGATGACTAGAAGTGACTGTAGTCATCATGTGACTAGGTTTTTAGTCATATTGGACATGACCAAGATGTGAACCGTGTAGAGAACGTGTTGGGAACATGTTCTCTCAGAATTTGTTTATTTTCATGATAGTCATAACGGACCACATCACTAAGATTAGTACTTGGTTAACTACAATTTTCAGGTCCTAATAGTGAATGGTTTTTATATTGCATTTGGACTTCCTTTGTACTTATTCATGTTGTGAGTTTGGGGTCTTTGATCATTTCAGCAAACGTTTTATGACAATGGCATTTTTGTGGGTTGTATACTGTATTTTGACAATACAATCATTTTTTACTTATTTGCAATGCTTTTGAGTTTTATTCCTAATGTCACAGAACATCATCTTCCAAATCTGGATGTTTTTCCACAACGTCCAACGCTTGGTTTAACATCTTCCATAGTTAGAACCCTACATCCCCTCAATACATGGGTACCATGTGCCGTGTCAATGAAAGTAGATATGGGCCTTAGGCAATGATGTTCTTTCAATTTGCCTTAATACAGACTATGCATTTCAGGTGTTCTATCTACCTTTGATGATATTCTTGAGCTTCGTGGATCTCTGTGTTAAATAATCTTCCACCTTTTTTTGTCATCTATAAAAAAACAATTGTTGCATATGAAGGGGAAATGCAAATGAATGTGCTGAATAAGGGATCAATCGATCAAATTTGAAGAGTGTGAATCATATGCACATGCAGTTGATATTCAACAAATCGTAAAGAAATTTAAGAGAAGAAGCACTGCAATTAAATGTGTTGTTCGATAACCCTCGTATAATGGATTAATTTATTCCTCAAGGACCTTCAATAACTCTACCTCCTCGAACTCTTCTTCTTCCATGGCAGTGGCATCTTCGTCATCCTCGAGTCCATCATTAATTGCGGTAGGGTTGTTGTTGTACCTGCCTAGGCACTACATTATCGTTTGTACAATTTTGAATTCTTCATGTTTGCTTTCAGTATTTGGAGATTCCAGTAACTATGTTCAAATTTTGTAGTCATAGACTCAAATACAAGGTCTACATTTAATACATGGTTTCAAAGTTTTTAGTCCTAGAGTCCAAAATAATGACTACATTTTGTAATCTGTATGGAAGTCGGCTATAACAGTTCGTTTTAAAGAGGATATCTAAAATCTGGAATTACTAACTCAATGCCATTATAGTGGTTTAATTTATTGGGTAATATATGAATAGTTCATATCATTTTTAGCTCTCTTGTTGTTACATCATAGCATATTCCCAGGCTTTGGGTTCCATGGTGTAGGCAATGACATACAGTTCCATTGCACATTGCCAATCTCCTCCCTCCCAATAGAGTTATAAATCAAACATGTGATGTTTACATTCAAAACATCCTCATTTTGGTAGACAATTTTCTTTAATTGTAGCATATATTTTATAAACCATGGGTTTTTTTTACATACTTTTGCATTCCGTTTAGAAAAATAATTACCCTTCAAATGACAATAATTCATCCTTGACCATTGCTGCTTGCAATACAAATACACCCATTTCATGTATGAATGCGCTGACACTCTAACCTCCTACTTCTTATTCCAATGTGTAAAGAGAGTGAGCTTCAAAATTGCTCCTGAGCCCCATTGCGTATGAAAAATATCCATCCCAAAATTATGCGCCAACCTTTTTTCAAGTTTTTTGGTTGCTAAATGAATTAGGCTCTTCATTTCTTTGAAGTAGTAGAGCAGCTGAAACTATAAAATGTAAAGCAACAATTGTTGCAGCATGCACATAAGGTCTTTGCATTTCATACATGTTTGAATGCAGCATAACAAACTACGCACCATCCCACGTAGATACTCCTTAGAAGAAAAACATCAACAATGTCTAGCAAACATTTTATGGCTGATTTCTTGAATTCAAGATCTTGTTTGTACTCTCGAAGATGCTTGCGGATGGTTTTCTTTGACAACATTTTTGCACCTATGCATTTTTTATATGGGCATGCGTAACTTGTGAGTTGTTCTCTAGTTGCTTTCCTCTCATCTATGTCCCACAATTAAACTGCAGAAGATCTTCTTGTGATCTCAGATCCATTTCCAAATGTTTCCATGTAATTGAAAAGGGTCCAATTTCTTTTTTGTACACGACAGTCTTGCAAAGGACATATACAAGTCTAGCGATGACGGTTGGATTATTTAGAATTTTACTATAAATGAATTTGATCACGTCTATGCCTAGTTAGCTTATAACTAGTTATAGTGTTTAGTAAGCAAATAGATGACTATCAATAATAATCAATGTAATAAGCAATAGAGAAACACCTAAACCTAACCGAGGATTTGTGACTAATAATAGTCATACATGTAGGACAATCATGTCTAAATGTAGTCATTCTCTTTATAAACCGATGACTACATGTAGTCATCAAGAATAAACAACTTAAAACCTACATGCAACGTGGATGACATGCAAGAGAAACCCTAAACCCTAATACATATGCCACTTATTGAACACCTAAACTGTAAATCCAAAACCGCCATTATAGTTGTCATTGCCAGTCATTACAACATTGGCTTGTCCGCAAGTTCATATCTTAATTGCTTACAATTGGAGGGTTGTATCTAATCTACTCTTATCACTATATTCGTTAATTTGGGAATTTTTCGGCATTTTGAGACAGTTACAAATATAAGAACATGGATAAAATCACACAGATATCGGAGAATGTTGTAAGATGCAAATACTTTGAAGCGGGTGTTCATATCAAGAACCCAATTAAGAACTCATATCAAGATGGTTTAGGTAGGACGACCCAAACATTAGACCATGTTGTTGTGGTCCATATATTAATTTGAGACAAGAGAAAGTCTCAAATTAACGAATATAGTGACTTGTGAAGATTGGGCACACATGACAAAATCAAAATGATTTAGTTGGCAAAGAAAATTTCACATTGGATGCTAATTACTAGTCCTATATTCTCCTATAATGTCCTTACAAATTGTCCCTTTAATTGTTGACAATAATATTTATAATCTTCCTTGCACATTGGAGATTTTTTTCATTAAAACCACTGCCTACCCTATCCCCGTGGGTTACCTACCCTATTACCGCGTGATTTCATTGTAATTCCGTGGCCGAGTACCTATTTTTGTGTCCGCTTCCCTCTTTGCTCTAGTGTGTTGTTCTTTGACCTTCATTTGTTCTTCGGCGTTCTTTCTTTTGGTTTAGCATGCTTGGTCATCTCCTTCATCTCCTTAGTTGAAGTTTTGTTGCTACATTGAGGTGTGAAGCTTACTTCAAGGTGTCTCTAACCTTTGAATCAATTATTGTCTCAACATCGGCCTTCCATTGCAAGGAAAATGGCTCAAATACCTCCACTCTCGCCGTCTTCCTTTGTACATGTGATACTGAGGTCCGTAGCCAATATATTGGGTGAGCATGTAGAAGAGGTATTCCAATGAATTGCTAGAATGCCATAGATATTGAGTGTTGTTTTGGATTAAATGCCAATGTTGTTGTTTGACATGTTTGAGGATTCCAAAAACGTCCCTATTCTAGGTAAGAGAAGGTGAACTCTTCATAGTGGCCGTTCCAAACCAAGTTGTGGACCTACTTTTACTTGATATTCCATGTTTGATCTAGTACTAGACCAAGGAAAAAAGACCTTTGCATCAGAGGGAGTGGGGACAACCACAACAACGAGATGACAAAATGGGACGAAGAGCGCACATCTCCGCCGAATCAACGACATGCAACAAAGGTGCGTAACCCTAAACCCAATTTTTTAAGAAAAAATGACTAAGATTAGTCATTGGTTTAAATAATATGACTAAGACTAATTATTACTTTAGAAAACATAACTAAGACTAGTAATTTCTATAGAAAATGTGACTAAGAATAGTCATCTAAGTCATAGCTATGATTAATTATAGTCATTAGTCTAGAAAATATTAATACGGCTAGTTATGTATTTTGTCATCATTAGTAATTGTGTACTCACTTATGAATCATCTATGTGTATAATAAAAACGCTAAATATGGAGCCTTCAATTTAAGCAATAAGAAGATGACCCTAGATGATGTCGGTGATCGTATGTTTATTTACATGATTTTTTCATGAGGTTTTGATGTACGTAATCATTGGAACTACAAGTAGTCGGAGTGGATGAAGAATCTCCACCATTCTCCACATTTTCAACATGGAATGTTATGCAAATGATGGGTTATGAAAATGGAGACGATGAAAAGATGTTTGCACACTGAAGAACAACAAATGTAGAAGGGGATACATTGCATGAACTTATAATATACGAAGGTTTTGTGTCTCTAGAGGTGCAGAGAAGCAACGACGATGAATATAACATCTTTAGGATTGTAGAATTGGATAACCCTCATATTAAGAAAATTAGAGAAGTTGTAAGGAACTTTATAATGTAGTCTACCAAATTTCTACGTCATGCATGTATAGAGTCGTAGGTGAATGTAATAAACATGTTTTGGGCAGAGGATGGGTAGTAGTGTATAGCATATGTAATGAATAGTTTAAATATGTTTAGTATATGACATATGTACGTGAGATGTCTCATAGTAAAGTATATGTAGACATTGACTATGTTTTGTCATCTATTGTAGTAAATATTTTAATATATTGACTATAAGGATTCATTTTTGGTAGTTCATTATCTGAATATGATGACTATGCTTAGTTATCTTGTTCATACGAATAGCATAATTGTCATGAATATAATTTTTTAATTTTTTAAATATATTATTTATAGTCATATAAAATGACTACATTTAGTCATTAAAATTGAAATGCTTATTACTAGACCAAAAATAATGACTAGCCCCTTAGAATGCAAAGCGCCAAAGATGACTAATTTTAACAAACATTCATGTATCATATGATTATTTTTAGTCATAATATGACTAATAGTAGTTGTTAATGAACAAATGTACTTGTCATATGATTACACATAGTGAAGATTATGTTGTCATATAAATACAAAACATGATTAATTCTAGTAAAAAGACAGAACTATACATGATTAAATATAATTATATAGATATGACTAAATATAATAAAAATGACGAAGGATTGAGGGGCATCCCAAAATGAGGTCCCAAAACCCCATGATGTGGTGCTCTTGGGCACCCCCCTTTGAGGGAGCCTAAAAGTACCGCACAAGCCCTTCGGTGAGGGTGGCCTGCCTTGGCAGGTGCCCAAGCCGAACCCGGGTGTTATGATATTTAATGGGTGTTTTGTGTTTGTGAAGGGATTTGATAATCGTGTTGTATTCTTCCAATAGGTTGTGCATAGCTTTTAAATGCCTAAGGTAATTATCAAGTTCCCTAATTTAATGCCTAATATATTATAATTTACGCGCAGACGCACCAGCCTTGGGATCAAAGCAACCTAACCCTAATAAATGAAATAACCTTATCTTTTACCTTGGGCCACCTTTGATTCTTTACTTCTTATATATTGAATTCTCTAAACAGAGGGACCTTAATTAAGTCCCACCCTCTCAACTTTCATTCTTAGTTTATGGTTGATTAAACAAAGTCTATGTTACTAAGTTCATAATATATGACATCACCATCTACCTGTTTGGTGCACGCCCTAACCCGAACCCCTCAAGGCCCTGTGCTGGTCTCTTGAAGGTTGATTGATACTTACACCCTATGAGCCCAAAATGGTTGCTCATATTTGTTTTATGTTTAAAATTTACTTGAAGTTGTAATTGACGTCGTTATTGAAACAACAAAAAACATTAAAAATAGTGAGGCTTGGTGTGGAGTTATGTTTTAGGCCTTAGGCTTATTTAGTGTGGTTAATTAGATGCTTAGTGGCATTAGGAGTTGTTTTGGTTAAATGAGTGGTGTTTGATGAAGCAAGGGAAAGGTCCTTGGGTTTAAGTGTTTGAAATAGGACATGTCCATGTTGGTTTAAGGTTGGGGGTTTAGTGGATAAGCTTGAGTGCTCCTCTCTACAACGGGTTTATGACCTTGAATTTTGAGGGGTGCTCTCTCTCTCTCTCTCTCTCTCTCTCTCTCCCTCTTTCTAGCTCTTGTTTAATGCCTTACCATGCAATTTTCTGAAATTCATAAACTACCTTTATAAATGAGCACGTGGCAAAGGTATTTACTAATATCATAAATGACCAATAAGCCAAAAAATACTAAGACCCAAGCACATGGCAAGAATTTGTACTTACCATGAAGCAAACACTATGGAGGAATGGATGAAAAATATGACACGAGCTTAGTGACAAACGGGCCCACGTCTCAAACCTAAAGCCAAAATTAGGGTTGAGAGAACTTACCATAGGTAAGAACTCCAATATAAACCCTTAACCCTAAAACGGAGCTTCTTTTCTACTATTCACGGTAGTGGAAGGTGCGGCCAACTTAGTGTGAATTAGGGTATTAGTTAAGTGCTAAGCGTGAAGGAGTAGGAGTCACCACCAAGAAGAGTATTCTACTTGGAGTTACCCCATCATGGCAAAAGAACAGGTTTGAACACTCATATGTGGCTTGACAATGAGTGTAACTTTCTTGAAATACTTTGATGTTTTTGAAATGGAGTCTAAGTGTGCGACATGGATAACAACTGGGTCCTGCTGTTATTTACCTCGTGTACGTAACTAATCCTCATTTTTTGTTGGTTGGTTGCATGGGCACAGGTGAGGCAGGCCCTTCACACATTCAATGCAGTAATGCTTTGTGATTATGACATTTTATGCATTTCCATTGGTTGAGGCTAATAGGATTATTTCCTCTTTGTAAGTACCTCATACATGTAGTGGACTAGAAAGATACATTTTTGCATTAGAACATGAAGGTTGGGGATCAGACTCCAAAGCATGGGATAAGTGAAACCATACAAATGGGTAATGAAAACCATTTGTTCACAAAGCATGTAAATGAGGCACTCATCATTGCAAGGCAAGTTAGGATATGGCATAGAATACTTAGGTAATACAATACACCCATCAATATATGACTGCAAAGGACTCTCTTATGCAAAGCATTATGTAATGGTGAAATAGGGCAAGGTAAGTGACTTAGAAAGAGTCTTGCAAACATTCCCACCCACCCACCCTTGCATTACAATGAAGAAGAACTTGAAGGATTTGGCCTCTGAAAAGAGGAAGTTCAAACTTTGTGAAAGTTTTGAAAAGTCAGCTCTCTCTCTCTCTTTACTTTGTCATACATAAATTACCGAGCTCAGTAAATATAATCTTTAAAGGGTAAGTACCCTAAAGTTAAATGAGCTCTACCTAACTACTGTCCACCATAGATTTTGATCATTGCATCTACAGACAAGGTTGAAACCTAATCGTATAATAAGAGCAAGGGCTTGAGAAAATACCCTTTCACTCAAAGGTTAAACCGCACTAGGCGTTTATCTTTGGTACACTCTGTGATTAGGTTAGAGGAAGTTAACTAGTGGGTGGTTCAAGCTAAGTGCTTCTATCCGGCCCCACAAGAAACCTCAATGGCAAAGGAATAGGTAAAATACTCTTTTTTGGAGTATGTGGTAATGCAAAATCAATAGAAGTATTGTTGTATGATTGTGTGACATAGATAACAATTGGGTTCTGCTGTTATTCACCTCGTGTACGTGACTAATCCTCATTTTTTGTTGGTTGGTTGCATGGGCACAAGTGAGGCAGACCCTTCACAATTTTGAACGACATCCCTAGGTTTTGCTTATCTTTTTGGGTTCATACACTTAGTGCTTGTATATTGTATGTATTCCATGATGAAGAAAGTGAATACTTACACATATATTGATTATTGGGTTATATTTTGAAGTGCACTTGGTGACAAAGGTTCTTTCAAGTTTTTGACTATAACTTGTTTAGTACATACAAGGTTATTTCAAACAATGAAAAGGGTAAAGAGTTAGGGGAGTATGGAATGCATACAATAGATGGTGCTAACACATGACTACACCATATAGTAGAGTTACTAAGACATGCATGGTATTGGAATGAGGAGGGATCCCACCCACTGTGAGGCCAAATCCACCACCTTTTAGCGTCCTAGTCCGGGTGATGACTTTGAGAATCACATGTATCTATTACAACATTGAACCATGTGCAAGGTAATTTTCATGTTCAAATGAACACATATTGTCTCACTCATTGTGCTTTATTAATGTTGGCCTCTTGGCTTGTGCTAGAGTTGGCTTTCTCAAGAGTCCAACCCGCGGCTTTAGCCGCACATGCCCTTACGGACATTCCCCTCACTCTTTTGATCTTCACCTCCTTTCTCTTGCCATTGCAAGAGTCCTCCACATTCTCCATTAATAATGCAAGTGAGTTATTTTGACCGATAGGTGCAAGTGTTGAAAAACACTTTTATCAATGGTTAAACACACTCATACAAACCCACACGTGGTACCAACTAGCCCAATGAATCTAACTATTTAGCCACCACTAAAATGGCCTAATGTGATTTAGTTTTTAATGTGCTAACACCCACTAATTGAGCTAGCCTTGCTAACCCCTAGATGGCCTAATTATGATTTGTTACTAAGCCTCGCGGCTGCAATCTAGCCCACGGTCTCGGTGCTGTTTAGCCACCCATCAGCCCAGCTACAGTCTAGCCACGGTCTCGATGTTGTTTAGCCGCCCAGCAGCCCAACTGCAGTCTAGCCCACGGTCTCGGTGTTGTTTAGCCACCCAGCAGCCAGCTGCAGTCTAAGTCCACGGTCTCGGTGTTGTTTAGCCACCCAGCAGCCCAGCTGCAGTCTAGCCCACGGTCTCGGTGCTGTCTAGCCACCCAGCAGCTAGCTGCAGTCTAAGTCCACGGTCTCGGTGCTGTTAGCCACCCAGCAGCCAGCTGCAGTCTAGCCCACGGAGTTCCAATTCCCGAATGGGTAACCCAACTACTAGTTGCACCTTAACACAAACCCTCCCATTCACTAATCAAATGTTTTCTAAGTTTTTCTTTTTCTTTCCTTTTCCTTGCTCCTAAGTAATGAACTAATCTAACACACTAATTTCACTAACTAATCACCACGTGCAATCTTAAACTCTAAGAGCTCACTCACTTGGGAGGCATTGAAAGAGAGAGCTTAACTAACTACCTTCACTAAAAACTAATAACCCACCCACGTGGCTCAAGCTCTTAAGAGCTTGCTCCCTTGAGAGCGCTTGATGGAGAGAGAGGTAAATGAGAGAAAAAACACCTTAAGTAGCAAAGAGGGAGAGAGGGAGAGAGAGGTGAGGATAGGGTGAGAGGATTAGCACCTCCAATCACAATCCCTTAACCTTCTCCTCCAAAGTAGGGACTAATCCCCATCCACCAAGCTTCCTCCTTCCTAAACTAACAAGGTGGATCCAAAAGTGGGCATTTAACCCGCGGAGCTCACCTTGCTTCACCTTACCCCCTACTCACATTATCAAGGCATACTCTTATTGAAATCAAACCTTGAAATAATCACACAACACCACCTAATGCCTAAAGTTAAATCCACACCACACTTCACTCTTTTTATGTTTTGTGAATAATCATAACACATCAAAGTCAAACTAAAATTGGTTTCGAAGAGTTAATCACCATATGCGGGCACCATTTTGGGCTCACACCCACCCACCCGGTTTTTTGTTAAAAGTACAAAGATATGTATATGAATGGAATGGCCTCTGTATGGAGGATGTTTTTCTGAATATGACTATGCTTGAATATAAGCTTAGTTCTTACCAAGAAATGCCCAGCTCTCTAGGAAGGAGGAGGAGCTTGGTGTTAAGTTAGTAGGTAGAGTGGAATTAGGCCAGCAGCTAGAAGTTTGAGTTCGAAGCTGGGAATCGGCAGCAGCGAGAGTTTGAGTTTGAAGTGGGATTCGGCAGCAGCTAGAAGTTTGAATTCGAAGCTGGGATTCGGCCAGCAGCCAGAGTTTGAGTTCGAAGTGGAATTCGGCAACAGCTAGAAATTTGAGTTCGAAGCTAGGATTCGGCAACAGCTAGAAGTTTGAGTTCGAAGCTGGGATTCGGCAGTAGCCAGAGGTTGAGTTCGAAGCTGGGATTCAGCAGTAGCCAGAGGTTGAGTTCGAAGTGGGATTCGGCAGCAGCCAGAGTTTCAGTTCGAACTGTGATTCGGCCAGCAGCCAAAGTTTGAGTTCGAAGGCACAAGGGTTCCATAATAATTACCCAGGTTGAATTAAGGTAGGGTGGTAGTGGTGCCCACTTTGTGACCCAACATAATCTAGTTAATTAGGATTAACATACAGGTTTAGTCTAAGTAATTAGTTAATCAATAAGTAGGAAAACCACAACATGCTAGGTGGTGACATTAAGTATTCATTAGATGTGTGGGCCTTGCAATGGAATGTATTATGGTGATGAGATTAGAGAATAGCGTTCTTCAACGCTTGTATCCTCGCCATGGAATAAATTGGAGTGCCAAAATTGATGTAAGATGCAATGAAGGTTGATGATGTGGGAAGATCTAACTAGGTTAGCATGAATGTAATACCCATGCCCTCACTTGGACTACGACGCATAAGGGTGGGTGGTTTGGCCTCACACACCCTCTGATCTTTGCCATTGGAGGGGTAGTCTCAATCCTCCGAGTTAAGTTTCTGGTTGGTTTTTGCTCACGGGGGGTCGTACGAATTTTGTTGGTAATTAATTGGTTTAACACGGTTTGACCACAAAAATTCAACTTGATGGGACCGGGGAATAAGACAACATGTGTGTTCAACCTGTTATACAATCTTCAAAAGTTCGGGCCAACAACATGATGGTAGTTTTGTGGGTCATTACTTCCACCTTACCACCTACAAATATACAGAGTGGTCATGTCGGTGATCAACCCGGCTTCACCACACACGAACGAGCTATGAATGGAAAGCTACTACCACAACATTTAACCGAGAGGCTCCGTACACATGGAGGTTGGAATCCCCCTCGACGGCTAGGTGGGTGATGCCCCCCCTAGCCTTACATGAATAGTTGGGTTGGCATGAGAATTTACCTTTGCCGCGTTCCCTCCATTCCAAAATTGAAGGGTATAGGATTAAAACGCTTACCGATTGACTCCCATCTTGACTTGACGAGGGTTGGTGCGGAACCCCTACTCCAACACTAGGACGCCCATAACACCAATTCATACCCGCCAACCTTGGATGGACGAACCTCTTCTCGTAAGGCAGCAGACACCCCTTCGCTTAAACGGCCACAACTTTTGTTCACAAGCTTCAATTGGAATAATTGTTAGTAATCTGGAAAGCTAACAACAAGAACTATAAATCATTCACTTATCAAAGAAACTGCATGGATCTTCTTAAAGATATGAGCTTACAAAGTCAGCTCTTAGAATTCAAGAGGCAATTGGAATATCTTCATTCAAACATCTATAATTTTTGCTTAGTAACTTATATTACAGCAAACTTAGACATTCTAGAAACCTTAAAATCATATCTACAACTACCTCAAATATCAAAACAACTGCATGCTTTCTCTTGCGAGTATAAACTTACAAAGTCAGCTCTCATATTTTAAGAGGCAGCTGGGATACCTTCATTCAAACATCCATGACTTTTGCTTATTAACTTAGATTCTACCAAGCTTAGCATTTCTAGAAACCTTAAAATCAGATCTACAACTACCCCAAATATCAAAACAACTACATGTTTGCTCTTGCGGGTATAAGCTTACAAAATCAGCTCTTATATTTTTAAAGGCAGCTGGGATACCTTCATTCAAATATTGATAATTCAATTCTTAAATTTGATTGTGACAAACTTATATTTTCTAGAAAGCTAACAACAACAAGTATAATGCATTTGAATATCAAAGCAACTTGATGATTTCTGTTTTAGTTATGCGCTTGCAAAGTCAATGTTTATAATTTAAGAGACAGCTGAGACACCTTCATTCAAACACTCATAACTTTTTCTCCCTAATTTTGCTTCTAACAATCTTAGGCTTTTTGAAAAACTAATATAAAGAGCAACATTGGCTTAAAATCTAAATGCTAAATTGTAATTTTTGTGTCTACTACACTCGCTTGAAAGTAACACAACTACTTAGAGGTGTGTTTAAAAACATAGTATTTTCTTTCAAGAGGTCTAACTATAAGAATTCTAACTTATGCATATATTGAATGAATGAGAATGTTGTTTCTCCTTCTAACTACAATTCTAGAGGGCTTCGACGTGCAAAAAATGAAAATTTGGAGAGAGATCGAAAGGGGAAGAGGGAGTTTTCATCACTTTCCAAATGAAAAGTTGGATCCCTTCTCCCTTCCGTTCACCGAAGGGTCCCGTTTCTTAAATGGTGGCAACCAAACCTTCAGAGGTGAAAGGGGGGGAGGGATACCACCTCACACCCTATTTGCTCAAGCATTTAAAAAGACTTTTCTATTTCCGTTTAAAATTCATTTTTGGTTGGTAAGGGTGGCAACATGGTCCCTTACCCTAGTTGGCAAGATTTTTTACGCTCGTAGTTGTTACTTTCTTTTATTTCTCGATTACTTCCGGAATTATTCTTGTTTTTTGCCACCGCTTGTCTTTTGCTTGTTTGATTTGGTTGTTCCTAACTTAACCTACCTACTAACTAGTCCAGTACTTTTACACTTCCGATTCGGATAAAGAACATTTCTTTTTTATCGCTTCGGTTTTTTTTAATTTCTACTTGTCCAAGAGTTTTATCCCAATGGTAAAACACCCCTAGCCAACCTACCTTAATCTAAATGGTTTTTTCGCTAAATTTCCCTATTACTAATCTAATGATTTTGCTAAAATACCTTAATTGTGAGCCAAATTGCCGTTAGGGGTAATTTTGACACTTACACTTGGGAAACGCATCATGGGGAACAAAAATTATCCGATATGACCGCAATCATTTTGTTTGGAGCGAGTGGTCCGACATGACCATGTTGAGGACTAAAAATAATGCTAGTCATTAGTGTATTTTTTTACCTATATTAGTCATAAATGCCAATCATTTTTTCGTGTTTTCTTTGTAATGATAGGTACCAATCTCTCAAGACAAGAGGTATTGACGCTTGAAGATGTTGAGATCCAATTGCAGTAGAGGGAGGTTCTCTCTCCTCGTCCTAGGCTTTCCACAATTGTGACGTTCCTAATCCCTCAGATGGATTTCCGTGTGCCACTAAACCCAGATGCCCATCCAACTCCTAGGTCCAGAAAGACAGTGCTCTACAATCTAGGAGCACCGACGGCATATCACAAAAAAGAATGAGAGAGCGTTGTACTCATGGACAGTTACTATGTGGTTGGAGTAATTGTCATTCCATATCCAGGATTTGGAGTCCTAATCAACATCGTCTCACAATTGTTGACATGTTACATTGTACATGGTCTAACTTCACGAAAATGTCATCTCAATCTTTGGGAAAGAAAGGGAAATGAATGTATTGCAAACATTTTCATTATGTGTTTAGATTTTTGTGTAAGGTGAATTATGGTAGTGATAAGTTCATTCACGCTTCAACGTACTCCTATAATGAGGTCATGTGGCTACTTGAACTTGCAAGTATGGTAGACTATGAGTGATTTTACAAGGGTTGTATTCAACTACATGTTTGAAATTTCAGTAAGTGACATGTATTAGTGTGGATTGTTACAATAAAAATCAACAATGGATTGATAGTTTTTGAGTTATCCATGGTAATAGGCTCCCTTCATTTTTTTTCTCCCAAAGTGCAAATACTTTATAGTATATATTTTGACAAATACACATACCAAATTTAGGATGTTTACCTTAAAACCATTCTTATTTTTTTAATTTGATAGTTTTTACTGCTCAATGCTCATGTGTTACCGCTCACTGCTCACTGCTTGTCGCTCATGTCTTAGCTTCCCTCAGTCGTTGGCCAACCCTTAATGTCAACCAAGGATGTAAAGAAATGTTGAGCTTCATCTTTGCCATGGCAATTGAACTACATTAGTTTATGTAGATCTAGTTGATAGACAAAAGTATTTTTTTTTAGCTAGAGGGCAATTGAGAGTGTGTTAGTAGCACATTTGTTGTTGTTTTGTTGTATGTTTTTCTAGTTATATTTTTTACACGATGTGTTATGTATAATGATGTATATTTACACGACAATTGTCCCTTGACATGGTGTCGAGTACCAAGCCATATCTTGGTTAGTCAATCTTTAGGCTAATTAATTATGTTGCTTAGTTTATAAGCTAAGCTTTATGTTAGTTCAACCCTTCGGGTAGTCACCCAGGTTAAAAGGGTTGTTGGAGAGTCACTTTTGCTTTTTGTGACCGTACCACCTTCCGGAAGGTTCTCATCCCCTTGTTGTGGAACTTTGTGACCTTTTGGAAGATTCCCACGCCTTTGCCGTGGGACTTACTTAAGGTTGGGCTTGGAGGGGTCATGACATAGTGGCTCCCTTGGCTTGACATTCTTGCCAAGTCGAGTCTTGGAGTTGTGAGTGTATGAGAGAGGACTTATGTTGTAATGTTTCTTGAAACATGGCAAATTGCTATTGAGTCAAATTTATAAGTTATCTTTTATTTACTTCTACACTCTTGAATTCTCCCCGTGTGAATTGAGAGATAGCTCGCCTAATATGAATGAATATAGAGTTGTGTATTAATATTAAGAGAGGTCATGCCTCCTTCATTACTTTATCTTAGATCCATTACTCATTCATTGAAAGTGTAATAATAACACACTTGATGTTGTTTTGTTGTATGATTTTTTTGGTTATGTTTTTCACACGATTTGTTATGTGTAATGATGTACATTTACACGACAAGGGAGCCTCAAGTTCTTTCTTTATATTAGACCATGAAGTTGATATTAGTCTCTATCTTACAGAGGCTACCGTACTCTGCTACTTTAGATAATTAGTCGGTTTGAAACCATCCAAGTACTTTCAATCCCATTAACATTTTAAACCTCCTAGACTTTAAAATAAATTTCATATCATTCCATTTCAATGGTTATTTTATTCCGACTAGCCCAAGTCCCCTAGGACATGGACCATGTAATTAGTACTCTGAGATGTTTAGCAAATCCAAAATCCAGGCCGAAGTCACTTTCCTCAAGATTTTTAGAGCTCATATGATAATCTTAGTGGTAATCAAGTGAAGATTCTTGTGCACATTAAATGATCATGTAGGTCCCCTTCATTATGTGTAACTATTGAGCCTACGATGTTCATCATATTCTCTTAGGGGGGTCACTCCCTTGAATTTAGTGGGAACATGTGCGAACACAAGGTGTTTTTAGAGGGTATTATATTGAAGAAGGTAAACATTGTGGACCCTATTGTTATGCGATTTTCTAACAATCATTATTTTTTAGGACCCTATGGATAGGTTAACTTGGTATTTATTCTTCTTTTACACGTGCATATAATAGTTATAAATTGCAATTTTTGTCGATGCCATGTAAGATTCAATACTTACACATATAAGATCATAATTCATAAATCAACACAACATGCATACAATTTATGAGCTTCCTAGTATACATTCTATTCATTCAAAACATACACAAATGGAAATGGTGATGAAATGCTTGTGTTTAAAAATACATACAAATTCTTTCAAAATTTGTGTTTAAAAACACAATTGCATACATAGATGTAACATTAGAACACAAACAACCAACAACAATCAAAAAAATTGTTTAGGGTTTACACATTCAGTTATGAAGCAATTTGTGACATTGTTCAAGTTCAAATGATTAAGACCAAACAATATGCGAGAACTTTGAGGGATCATCAATATCCCAATTGGGAAGAGAGATCCATCTTCAAGAATTTGCACACATGATGGACTCCAACGAGAGGGGAGAACCAACCACTAGTTATAGATGGACTCGTTGAGTTTGAGAAATAACTAGTTGAAGTTCAAAACTTCATGAAAATTACCAATCTTGTAAAATGACATAAATGCTATTTGTAGAGGGTAGAGCATTAGATTGCTCGTAGTTAATAGAAATATAATGAAAGAGGCATGATAAACAAAATAAGGTTAGAATAAGGCTACCATGCTAGTCCAAGGAGGGATAAGACTTATCCCATATTGTTTGTGTGAACCAATGAAGAGAAGAAAAACAATAAAAGGCAAAGCAAGGAGAATATGAGACCATATAACTCCAAACATTGTTCATATGCCTTTGTATAGGTATCTATACTTGTGCAATCTTATCTCCTATTGATTCCAATAGATTATGGGCCCACCATGCAAGTGAAGTGCCTAGAAATTTGAGTGCATTTGAAGTTGTAGAGTGGATCTTGAGGAGTTGGCGTTCGGAGCATTGGAGGTGTTCAAGGGTGCATATTGTTGTTGTAAGTGTTTATTTGTTTTTGTTTTTGCTTGAATATATGTTTAATGCAAGAACATGTGATTTGAGTTTTTTGAGTGTTGAGAGATTTATTTGAGAGACTTGGAGGTGTTTAAACTTCAAACATTTAACTTGAGTGTTTTGAATATTCAAGGGTTTCTTTGAGAACTTTGTAGATGTTTGGACTCCAATAGTACATGACTTCACATAGGGTTGCATTTGACATGTATGAGGTAATCACTCCACGCAATTTATATTTGGATGATAATAACATTGTCTAAGCTATCGGAATGAGATCAATTGTCATGGAAGCAATCTTAAAAGGTAAAATCAACCAAATTTGTATCAAATATGTGCTCCACGTATCCAAACTGCATGTCAATTTGCTCTTGGTGAGCAAACTTGTGTCGAACAGTTTAAAGGTCCAATTCAACCTAAACAAATGCATTGTCAAATTTTGTAATGGTAAAGCCATTGCGATTGCACCATACGAATGGAATTTGTACGAAATCAATTTTATGAAGGTGCACGAAGAAGAAGCAACCAACTTAGTGCAATTTCCAACGGGAGATGGCACGCTCGAGGTTTGGCACTATCACCTTGGATATTTGAACGTGAAGGGTATTCATACCTTCTAAAACATGATGAGTGATATGAACAATGGTAAATTTTCTTGCCTCACATTCTTGTTTCTTTGTGAAATGTCCATAAAAGAGAAACAACATAGGGCTGCGTTTTCAAACGAGGTGGGGAGGCGAACAACCAAGTCTTTAAAAATCATACATTTTGACGTGTGTGGCCCCATGAGGACCACATGCATGATCGGTGCAAGATATCTTGTAACCTTCATTGATAATTTTGCAAAGAATGTGTGTTTATATGTGTTAAAATCCAAACGGGATTGCTTTGAGAAGTTCAAAGAGGTCAAGGAATTCATAGAAACTCAATTGAAGCATTAAAATCAAAACATTTTGATCGGACAATGGCGGGGAGTTTGTTTTGAAGACATTCAACAAATTTTTGAAAGATCGTGGTATTATGGCAAACGTCTACTCCGTATATGCCTCAACAAAATGGAGTGGTGGAGCGTGCAAATCATACCATCGTGGAGATGGCAATGAACATGCTTCATGCTTAAAACCTTGACAAATCGTTTTGGGCTAAAACAATGGTTAATACGGTTTACACAAAAAACAGTTGTCTAACAAGGGCGTTGGACTCCATTATGCTTGAGGAAGCGTGAAGCAAAAGGCGGCCCTGCATTGCACACATGCATGTGTTTGGGTGTCGCATACGTAATGGTATCGGATGAAAAAAAATGTAAGCTCGATGCAAAGGGCACAAAATGTTTGTTTTTAGGTTATTGTGAGGGAACCAAGGCCTATAGGCTAATGTGTTTACAAACTTAAAAAAACATGAAAAGTAGAGACATGATATTTATGGGAGAATCCACGAGCAGTGGATATGCTTTGGAGATGCGTCTAGGTGGGAAAATGAAGACCCTATGGCGGTTGTTGTGGACAAATCTTCCAAATCATCTTCATGATGATGAGGAGGAGCGCGATGAGCAAGTGGAAGATCACTTGGTTGCAAATGCGGAGGCAATCAAAATTCTCGCGGAGAATGATGGCCGCGTTGAGAGATTTGACAATGATGGAAGATATTCAAAAAAGGAGCAACATCCGCCCGGAGAGTGATGGAAGAATCACATTCTACCCCAACATGGTGAAGAACGGGCCAATGTGACATTCTTGAATGGTCATTTGAATTTGTGCGACATTGAGATCCTAAGATGTCAAAAAATGGGAGGCCGCAATGCAAGAGGAATACGACTCATTCATGACCAATAGTACATGAGAATTGACCAATCTTCGAAAGAATCACAAGAGTGTAGGATGCAAATGGGTGTTCCACACCAAGAATGATGCATTAGGTGAAATTATAAAATATGAGGCATGGTTAGTAGCAGAGGGATATTCTCAAGTGTCCGGAGTGGATTTTAATGAGACCTTTGATGTTGTAGCCAAGTTTATCATTATTAGATGCATTATCATATTAAGAGCGGCCATGGATTGGAAGATCCACCAAATGGATGTAGAACGGCGTTTTTGAATGAAATATTGGAGGTGGAGATTTATATGAATCAACAAGAGGGTTTTGTACAAGAGGGAAAATAAGACTTTGTGTGCAAACTCAAGAAAGGTTTGTTCGGGCTCAAGCAATCGCCAAGGGCGTGGTACCATCGTATCGACTCATTCTTCATTAACGAGGGCTTTTATAAGAGCCAAGTGGATCATTCGTTGTACGTCAAACAAATAGGTAAGTATTTGTTGTTGGCAATCTTCTATGTGGATGATTTGATCATATTGGCAAGCAATGTAACCCACTTGAAGTGGCTGAAATCCAAGCTTGAAAAAGTATTCAAGATGAGTGATCTTGGAGAATTGCATTATTGTCTAGGAATAGAATTTGAAAGAAATAAAGAAGCATGTACCATCACTATAAACCAAATGAGCTATATCGAAGAGGTCCTTAAGCGGTTTAACATGAAAAAATGCAAACTAGTTG
Organism: Polytrichum commune; assembly: GCA_950295325.1. Taxonomy (NCBI): domain Eukaryota; kingdom Viridiplantae; phylum Streptophyta; class Polytrichopsida; order Polytrichales; family Polytrichaceae; genus Polytrichum; species Polytrichum commune. The sequence goes on along the minus strand of OX485807.1, from coordinate 24,392,629 downwards.
GAATTTCGTTCAATGTGAATTCTTAATTGTTAAAACTTTTGGATGAGGAATTTGTGAATGTGCAAAGGGAAATGGAAGGTGTTTCATACAAAGCCGGAGTAGGATCTCCCATGTATGCAATGGTGGCCATAAGGGCCGATATTGCATTTGGGGTGAGTATGAAGAACCAATTCATGTCAAAGGCCAATCCATCACATTGGATGGCCGTGAAACACATCATGAGGTATTTGAAGGGCACGTTAAACTTCAAATTATGCTTCGGAGGCAAGATATTGTCTTGATAGGTTTTTGCGATGCGGATTGGGTAGGAGATGCAAACGATTGGCGATCCACTACGGGGTACGTGCTTTTTTTTTCGTTGGCATTGGAGTCATTTCATGGAAATGCAAGAAACAACCAACCATTGCATTATTTACGACAAAGGCGGAATACATGGCTACTAGCCATTGTACTAAGGAATTGATTTGGCTTAGGCAACTTTTGGTGGATGTGGGATATGTGCAAGAAAGATTGACATTCATTATGTGTGACAATCAAGGATGCATAGCACTTGCAAAAAATCCCACACACCATTCTCGCACCAAACATATCGATATACAACATCACTTTATTAGAGAGAAACTAGAAAACCAAGTGATATGTTTGAAGTATTGTCCAATGGAGGATATGATAGCGGACGTGCTAACCAAACTACTTGCAAAGGATAGGCATCAAACATTAACAAAGGCAATGGGTTTAGAAGCCTTTGACTACTCGCAAAATGGGAGTGTAGATGATAGAGAATTAGATTGCTCATAGTCAATAGAAATATAATGGAAGAGGCATGATGAAAATAAGGTTAGAATAAGGCTACCATGCTAGTCCAAAGAGGGATAAGACTTATTCCATTTTGTTTGTGTGAACCAATAAAGAGAAGAAAAACAATAACAAGCAAAGCAAGGAGAGCATAAGACTATCTCACTCCAAGCATTGTTCATATGCCTTTGTATAGGTGTTTATGCTTGTGCAATCTTATCTCTTATTGATTACGGTACTATTTGGTATTTTTCATTTGGTAGCGTTGAGTTTGAGAAATAATCGGTTGAACTTGGAAACACTAGGATTTTGACTAGTTATGCCCAAAAATCTCCCCAGACATTGATTGGCTCTTACAAAACCTTAAGCACTAAACTACATAAAAACTCTGAAACATGTCCAACACATTAAGCAAGTCCAAAACATCAACACTACCAAATGCAAACTACTACAAAGGATAAGGCATGATGTTCATCGAGTACAAATTGTTCTAATTTTTTGGCAGTGACGAAGTTCTTTCCTTCCTTCCAAATGAGGTGGAATGAGAACTTATTTCACACCACTGAAACTAAATCACGGGGAAAACATGAGTATAGATCACGGAGCTACACATTTATTAAATAGAGGAGTATAGATCTAGGAGCTACACATCTTCCTCACACAACAAGTTCCTAAACCCTAAGCTCATACGCTCCACTAGCAATCTTCATAGCATTTCAAAGGAAATAAAAAGAGGTACTCATAGCCTAATCCATGCCACCATGCCACTTTCGTAATCACAATCTAAACATGCCACCACACCACACTCAAAACTTGCACACCCTTATGAGCTCACACACCCTTGTTAGCCACACAACAAATGAGAGAGATGGGGTGGAAATGAGCCCCTATTAGGGTTTCGGAGAGGTCATTCCTCCTTCCTTAAGGGTTTCCTTCTATGCATGAATTATTGAATGTTATAAATGAAATTAGTCTCAGTATTTGGGATGACATGATAAACATCATTTCATTAAGCAAATAGCATAAGGTCTCCCTAAGGTGTGGGGCCCTAATATATATTATTTTAATTTCCCACCATGCTGAACCCTATGGTATGTTTGTTATAAACTTTCTCTAACATAATCAATTTGTAAACAATATAACTTGGTCTTTGTTAGAAGTACATGTTTTATAATTTGTAGGTGGCAACTTTGAAGTGCACCCTATGTGGGAGCCCAAAAATCCACGGAAGTCCGGATTGGCTTCCTAACCGGATTAATATCCGGATAATACCCTGGTATTGGTCCCAAAGTAGGGTTTCCTAGGGTAGGTTAGTTGTTTCATGAAATAAGATTCTAAGCATCCGCCTTACGCGTTAAAATGGTTAGAACGGACACTTTGGCTAGACCGGAACTTAATCCGGGGAGACCGTTTTTAAACGGTCCGGTCCGGAAAACGGTTACACCAGAATCCGAACGGTTACACCAGAACTTGAACGGTTGCAGCGGAAACGGTTACGAACCCAGACCCACTAGAGGAAGAGGGAGAGAGTACTTAAGGGAATTTTTCTCCTTCTCTGAGCCATTTGCGCGAGCGGCATTGTTGAGAGAACGAGTGGTGAGCTGTTTTTTCGAGTCACCAGCAGTTGGTTTGTTGGGATTCCTTAGTGGTTGGCAAATAGAATTCCGGAGGGAAGAAGCCGGGGATTGTTGGAAGGTTGAGGGGGTGAAGCAAAATGCCGGAAGCACGAGAGGAAGATGAGAGGGAGCAGGTCCCAATTCCCGTGAAACCTGTATTGCCGGCCACCCCAAAGAGAGATTCCGAGCTGAAGGAGCTCATAGAGGGCCTTAGCCGGATGGGTTGCGAGGGATTACTCGCCAAGCCCTGGAATCTCCGGGCGGAAGCCACATTGCGGGAATTTCTGTTTGAGAAAGGCAATCAGTGGATTCGGACAATGAGGCAGGAGCCAGAGAAATGGACACTGGAGGTATGGGTTGGGGTTTACGGATTTCTGAAAGGAAAGGGCGAGGGCTGGGCTAGCCGCTGAGATAATTTTTATGTAGGAAAATTCCGAACGGACCCTGATCCAAAGGATGGATTCCACCCCGGGAATTGCCGGAACCTTAGAGAGCGGAGAGTGATAGAATTCATCCTCCCCATACTTAGTCCGGAAAAGCCAAAGCGGCTTAGCATCACTATGGCCAACACTCTGTTTGGAACGATGTCCGGAGCTCGACCCGTCAATTGGGGTAGATTAATTCAGGAGTATGTGGAGAAATCTATCCCCCACATTGGCCGGAAACCCTCCTATCTCTCCTCCTACATCCTCCACCTCTACCAGTACCACGGCTGCATCAACGAAGCGGAAGAGGATTTGCTGACGATAGCGAAAGATGAAGTGGTGTACAAGCTCGGTCCGGAAGTCGAGATTGCGGAAACCAAAACAGAGGACTCGAGCGACACCGCGGTTCCGGAACCACCTCCCGCTTCGTCCCCACCGAAAGTCCGGAAACCAGCATCATCACCACCACCACAGGAAGCTAGACCCAGCCGGGAAGTTCCCTGAAAGGACATCAACCTCTCAACATTTGAGTTTCCGGAAGCCCCCTTTAAGCGCGTCCGGGATGAGTTGACGGAACTCCAGAACTAGTATTTCCGGATGGAGCACATCACTCGTGGGGTGAACAGGGCCTTAGGCAACTGTGGACCCGGAAATATCCTCCGGGAGTTGGCCAAGCGGACGGACCGGAAACAGGTGGAGACCCTGGAGACGAAGAAGGCACAGCTTGCGGCACAGGTGGCCGCTATGACCCGGGAGCTCGCCCAAAAGAGCGAGGAGATCTGGAAGTACCAGGCGGAACAAGCCGTGGTTCTGAGCCGGGTCCGGGAGTTGGTGGGCCATCCGGGAGAAGTCGTCAACAAGGCACACCTCTACGACCAGCTGATGGAGTCAGCGGATCCGTCTTCCGCCCGGCAAACGCTCCCGATCCTGGTAAAGTACTCCCGCTCGATGAAGGATCTGCTCAAGGAGATCCAGAAGTTGCTGCCGGGTGATACCCCCAGGCGGATGCTCTATCCGTGTAGTTAGTTTTTTGGCTACAAATAAAACCCAGGGAAACACTCAGGGAAGACTTAAAAGGTGATTGTGATGATATCTAGGTGTCTCAAATAGGTTTGATTAGGTAAATGATTGGTTTATTACACTTCATTTCAGATTTGGAGTTAACATTTAGATTAGAAAGGTGTAATAAAAGTTAATGTATCTCTCAATAGCAGTACATGTAATGACAACAGTCACTCTCCTCACTCTATTTTCCCAAACAATAGTCTGGTAGTGGGTTCATTTAATGTAGACATTAGTGCGGTGCACAAGCATAGGCACAGCCATAGTCAATTGTCATGTATTTGAAGTACCAATTTGTCGTCTAATTCCAGAGGCGAGGGCCCTCTGGAGAAACCCATGGTCTTTTCCTTTATTAATCCTTTTAATGTAAATTGAAATGTCCGTCAGTAATCCTTACAAGGTTGGCATGTATTCCTTAGTTAAATAATTCCATTAATGCGGCAGTCCGACAATTGTCTTTTCGATACATACCTTGCCACCGCTACAAATAAGCTCATTGCCTTGTTGCAATTGCAACATCACTCTCTGATGTCACCCTTAATCGAGCAAGTGAATAATTCATAATGGAATTCAATAATTAATCATTTGATTATCCTTATGAGAGTTAGGTGATTAATCTTTATTTATTTGTCAATTAACTCAACACAGAAGTTACCACCTTGTAAAGGTTAAGTCTATTGATGTTCGGCTGGATCACTCCCGGCTCCAGGAGACTCCACAGGCAATGGACTGGGTCTTCTGTCCTTTCGGCTCCACCAGAGCTCCTCAACAGTCTCCAAATGGCAACTCCAGAGAGCCGCTTCGCCTTCAAAGGGTAGGCTGTGGTATAGACTTTGGTTGAGACTATTGACCACACAACATCAAAATCACCGGCACCGGCACCGGCACCAGCACTCCGGCGATTGTCCGACTTTCTGCTTTCTTCAATCGGGTTTCTCTCCAGACTATGGCGAAAACAACAACAATAACTTACAATCTCTTTGTTCGCGTGAAAACTAGATTCCAGACTTTGCTCTTCTTCGGCACAGTGATTCACAATCAAATTTGATCTTTTAGTGCTTTCACAATTCGGTTGATCACTCAAACAACCTCGTCCTCAAATCAGCACAAGCATTCTAATTTGCTTGTACTCCCTTTAACAGGCCCACATCTCAGACTATAGCAGACAATAACGACCTCTCACTTTCCCTGTGAGGCAGGAACTAAATTGGATTGCAGACAACAGACATAATCTGGTGCACAATAAAGTTGATTGCCGAGTTAATAATTCACTTCCGAATGGACCTTGCAATCCTCCTCTGAGCTCTTCTACTCGGACTTTAAACAGGTCAAATCTCACACCAGATTATCGACCAAGGAAACTTTTCAAAGTAAGTCCACTCAGGAATCCCTCCTGGTTCAACTCTGTAATTTCCTTCTTGACTGGTTACACAATTAGTCAATAGAATTCTCAAATATACCTGCCACCGATACACAGTTGAATGATAGACAATGGAAAGCTCTCTTTAACACAGACAAGGAGGTTTCAACGACCCTTTAACAATCACTGTTCTCACAACAGACAATGGATCCTTGCCATACAAATTCAAAGAAACCTTGAAAGGTTCTGATCACTCAAGAATCCGATCATGGACATTGCAAAACAAATCCAATTATCTCTGGACACAATCCTTACTCAAGATAATAGATGATGGCACAATGGCCGAATAGAATTATATTCATCAAAGACAATAGCATATCAAATCGCCAAAGAAGAGAGTGGTAGTTCTCTCAAGTGAGGTTCAGGCTATATACTTTTACTACGAGAATCCAGGGACTACCTCCCCCGAAGCCAGACTATAGCCCTTACAATCCCAAGTTTCTGAAATCTCGAGATAATAGCCTCTACTTTGTGTTCTAGCTTGATAATAACAGGCTATTGTCCTACCCTATTCACACTTAATTCTAAAATGACAATGGAAAACCAAAAAAGTTGGACGACAATCCGGGTCCACCCGGATCTCTGACGAGCACTCTGTACGAGGTTATTGGGGAGGTGGAACTAGTTCCGGCCTCACAGGCGGGTGCGGGGCCCAGTCAGCCAGCGGGTACTTCCCAGCCACTGGAATCCGGAAGATTTCTGGATCGAGAGAAGACTCTTGTTCCGGAACAAACCCGCTCATCCCTAGTTCAACGGAAAAGTACAGAACGGTCAACCAGGTCCGGACGTGGACAATCACCGAATCCGGGTCAGGGCAGGGCGTCAAGGCGGTCCCGAACGCTGGAGAGGGCCAGAACTCCGGAAAGGATGAGGACGCCGGATCGGATGAAGACTCCGGATAGGGGTAAGGCACCGGTGTCGCAGGTTTCGCCAGCTCCCGCTCTTGATTGTATGATAGTGGAGCCGTGGGTTCCTCCGCCCTCACAAGCGATGTCCACGAGGGATCCCCGGGCGACTTCTGTCTCATGTGGCCGGAACAAGGAGCGGACCACTGGAAGTGACCCCTCACCTGGCCAGAGGTCCCGGAAGGAGAAGAATGTTTTCGGTGCAGCGCGATCCGGATCGGGAGACGGATCAGGAGAGGATCCGCCCGCGACAAACGATTCCGAAGAAGAGATCGCCCCCTCCCCAAACATGAGGAGGGTATTTTTGAGGTTGCAGGAGCGACGACTTTTGACCCCTGGAGGAGGCTCTTCCGCCACAGCGGGCCTGCGAGTCAATCCAAGGACGGGACGGCTTCGAAGAAGCACCGCACCACTTAGTTTAGCCTTAGGCAGATTAGCATTAGGCAGATCAGAATTAGGCAAAAGTTTAGAAATTCCCTTTTGAGTTTTTGGCAAAATTGTAAATTCAAAATTTTTGTCAGCGCGAAAAATGGATCGAGATCTGGAAATTCCGCGAAGGACGCATTTCCGGATTTCTCACTGCCTGGGGTTTTCAAGGCGGCCGCCACCAGTAGTTAGGGATTGTGGCCTCTACTTAAGGCTGAATAAGGAGCTTGAGAAGGGTTCTCTCCTCCGATGTTGTATTTTGTCGCTTCCCACTCCATAAAGCTCTAGTTCTCCATCTATTCTGGCTTGTTTTGTGCATGGACTGTTAGGAGAATGTTGTAGATCTAGAGGGAATGAATGAATAGGAAGTACAGATAGGACAAAGGAGAGGAAACCCGGATCAGATCCGACTACAGTACTATGGCTCATTTTTTAGTGTAGTGGGAAGGAAACCTCATTATTCCGGATGTCTGGGTAACGCCTATGTGAGATAGCCGTCGTTAGGACTAGGTAAGATCAGGGAGGTGCCGGACTTACGCCATCCGATCTTCTGAAGAGGTCTCACGGATCCTGGGCGGGGCAATCCGGAAAGTGGTACGGATCGCCCAGTTATCTCAAACTTAGTAGAGCCTAAGTTTGCTGTAGCCGGATCGGTCTGTTGGAAGGAGGAGAGAAACCGGAACAGTTAGGTTTCCGGTCCGGAGATCATTCCCGGCGTGTAGTGGGAGGGAAACCTCATTATTCCGGATGCCTGGGTAACGTCCATGTGAGATAGCCATTGTTAGGACTGGGTAAGATCAGGGAGGTGTCGGACTTACGCCATCCGACCTTCTGAAGAGGTCTCACGGATCCTGGGCGGGGCAATCCGGAAAGTGGCACGGATCGCCCACTTATCCCAGATTAACATATCTCTGGCCGAATCTTAACCTTTATGTCGTTGTAGTTCCGGGAACCATCCGGATTCTCTGCATGACCTGCCATGAAAGATTAGGCCGATCCGGACTGGTTGTGAGAGAAATCCGGATTCTGACCATACAGGGACGTCTTCGCCGGATGAACCAAATCATCATTGGAGGTAGGATGTAGATAGATAGGTATTGAGGAAAGATGAGCATAGGAGTAAGACTTAATTATAGAGGTTCAATCCGGAAGGCAAGTCCCGGAACAAAGACTTCCAAAGGACTATCCGGATCCGGAAAGCCGATCCGGCCGGTGGTCGCTTTTCAAGCAGGAAAAGAGGGTCCCTGACATCCTGCACTTCACAGAATCCCTGGACGATACTCGGATCATCCGGACAGACCGGATTAGGCATTGAAAAACGCCTATCCGGAAACTTTTGGTGTTTGTGTGCTCCCACACCCTATATTTGTTCTTATGTAGTTTTCTAAAATATGGGAGTGACCCCCCCCCCCCCTTTGAGCACGTACGTTGATGGTAAGTAGGTTTGCCCTTGCCATGACAAGGTAACAATAGAAAGCTAGTAGGGAATGGATGACATATATTAGAAAGAAAAGGGCACAAGAGAAGGAATAAGGTAGAGGTTTTGTTGAAGAGGAGCCATTGTTTGGAGGAGTGGTTAGGAGTAAAAGATAAAATCTAGAGACTTGGATTACATCTAAGAAAGTAAAAAAGGGAAGAGGAACAATGTTTTGATGTGACCATTTTGATTAAGGGCCACTTCACACACGAGTTAAGAGCCGTGCCCATGAAATTGTGACAACCCAAAACAACGTGTTCAAAGGCCGTCCCAACACACCTCCAAAATCAAGCGGATCCTCACACATGATAAAATAGAATAAACGAACGGTTGTGAGCATTCCGAATGCCTTGGTCTCTCGGTTTTGTAGTAGGCCTACCTCCAAGAGGTGGTTCTTGAAAATAATCCAAGTGACCATGAAACATGATCCATTTGATGCCATGTAGAAATCGATGTAGACTTTACATCCATCTTGCATTCACTTACTCCGTTGGTCCCTCAAGCGTAGTGTGAAGTAGCGAACTTGGACCGGCTCCGCCTTTTCCACCAATGAGAGTGCTTGAAGTGTAATGGTCACGGGCTCTCGGTCTCGTGTGCGAAGTGGCCCTTACTGCAATAGCAGTTGTGGATAAGCATATACTCGGTAGAAGGTTGGAACTGAAATATAATAAGGTTTCTGGCTTTCACCAACAGAAGGTTGGAACTGAACTGAATTAAGTGATACCTTTTGAGAAGTAGTTGACAGTTAGAAGGAGAGATATAAGAGACCAGTAAGGAAAGCATGGTAGGAGAATCGGACTCACACAACTGGTAGAAGAGCCGGTAGTCCAACATGACAGAGTCGAAACCATTGAAAGTATAGTAGTTTTGACTCCCAATAGTCATGGAAGCAGTAAACGTTACGAGCAAGTAAGCTAGTGAGATTTGCTACTGAAGATTGTGGCGTTGTCTGTATGTGTGGAGGACCCAATAGAACGTTGACTTAAGTTAGTCAGTAGAAAGTAGGGTACCAAGAGGTAGGATGGGCCTAGTAGTGAATGCCGCCGCTACCGGTGTCTCCAAGAACCAATATCTATAGTCGACTTACAAACCAATACACTTAACAGTAATTACCGGTAAGGTATACGAGGGGAGTGAAGAAGAGGGGAAAAAAATGTAGGTCCGATAAGAATGACCAATCTACTGAGGGGTACATAAAAGAGTCTTTAACATCATAGTCCAATCTTTTTGAAACACGTCTCAGAGGCACACTCAACCGCATATCACTTAAATATAGGTGTCATATTAAGAAATACAATCGAATAAGGGTTGTCTACCAAGTTAAATTGAACATAAAGTGTTGGGGGATTTCTTGTCACTTGGGAATGTCTTTTTGGTATTTGTTCTTGGAGGCACACCTAACCACGTATCACTCAAATATAGGAGTGTGTCCTAAGTAGGAAAACAACCAAATAAGGGTTGTCTACCGATGATGAATGATGGACCAAAACAACTTGAAGGTGAAAATGTTGGGGAACTCCTTTGTCGCTTTCTCTGTGTCACTTTCTCATTCATTTTCTTACGAGCTCACCCATGGTCGCTTTCTATTCTAGGTGACCTTGTGTAAAATGAAGTGGGGCCACCACTCAGTTTTCGGTCAATGAGAGATTTTAGAATGTGGTGGTCATGGTCATTGGCCACTAGTGTAAAGTGGCCCTTAGCAAACCTACATGGAGGTTGAGTGGAGGCCATGCAATTTCCTCATACTTTTTAGAGCTCATGTGAAATTCTTCTTCTTCTTCTTCTTCTTAATTAATTAATTAATATTGGAACACATGAGGCGCGTGGCCACCTAGCTGGTGTTTCCATCAAGTAGAGAGAGGATTTCACGGCCGGGAATTGAACCGCCAGCCACTCCATTTGGTTTGGTACCTCTCCACTATCCTCCGGTAGCTAGGGTCATCTTGGACCATATCTTGTTATTGTCAAAGTGAAGATCTCTTTCTTTTAAATTGGTCATATTAGGTTTTAGCCGCCCCCCTATTACTGAGCATAGAACACATGACGAGTTTGAGAACAAAATCCTATGTCTCATAAACACATGTCTTTTTGGCATCCATTATTAGATTCCCACAAGAACATACATCACTCAAATATGGATGTTTTATGAAGACAAATGATTGAATAAGACATGCTAGAGGGTTGTATACACTGGAAGATTGTTTACACTATCGGGGATGGTCACAATCGTGGCTTAACAAACACAATCACCTACAACAATGTTATTTTCTCATGCACGTTGTGCAGCGCAAATCCTGTCGGTTGTGGTTGATGATGGTCGGTCTTCAATTTGCGATACTCTCATTGGTTTAACATTGAACACAAGAAAAATGCAAAGCGATTGTTATTCTTGTGTGGCGTTGGCATGTAGTGTTAAATGTGGTTGCTTCCTCAAGTTTCTCCCCTAGACCTTGGCCTTGAAGTTCTCTACAGGTGCCACATAGCGTGAACGACCATGCTCACAGTTGTTAGCATGCAAGGTACTTTATCAAATAGGGGGCGCCTGTGGTCTTGTTGTTGTTGTACTCGACATTAAAAATGGCTTTCCGGGGGAGAAAAAGAGGAGAAAAGTGTACGGTGACCACCACACGATCCCGATCACAACCACCCTTGTTTAAACAACCCTACAGGTTGTATATAGGGCTCAAGAGAAATACATTTACATTTCACGATTAGGGTAAATTGCAGGTAGAATTGGACAAGGACTTCATCAGCCTTCAATCGTCATGTGTAAGGTACATGGGTGTGATTCGGTTCATTTCTCATGTTCTCCAACTTCTACCGATTAGATTTGCGTAACAAAACTTGTGCTACGTTATCAAATTTATGTTGAAGCATTAGCAGAAATCGGATCTCCCTTGATTTCGTTATGATATTTGAAAGTGCACGTTTGTTTGTTTCTCGATTGAATACACATGTCTTTGTAGTTGTGTTCACTGTTGAGTGTAGATTCGTAGTTAATATTATTTGAAGATGTAGTCCATCCTCTTTGTAAATATGTCTTTGTGATGTTTGCTCTTCGGTCCGCATTGAACGACATACCAATCAAACATAGGGGTCTGATTAAGAAGAGGAACCCAATAACACATGCAAACTTTAATATACATCATGTTCATTCTTTGTTATGTTTGTCACATACTTTGCATGTCTTGTCGATTCTTCAAATTTAACCCTTACCATGCTTAAATGCCTAAGAAGCTCAAATGCAAATGTGTTAAAGCCTATGTGAATCAATTCTTCACATGGGTTTTGCTAAATGAATTGATTTGCAATTTTTGAATCCTTATTATGTGAGGTATATCTTCCTTGAATACATCGAACTTCTTCACCAAATGTTTTGTGAAAAAAATTTGTATTCACGTGGGCCACATCTATACTTGGGATCTCCAATATGTGCACATAAATTATCTGCCCCAAAACAAAGGGTTTTCTTTGACAATGTCTAGTTTGCATATCAAGGCTTGTGAAATAATAAATACTTGGCAATGTATCAGAATCTAAAACCTAAAAATGCATGTGTGTAGAATAATCATAGGCTTTGTAATGATCCGTTTCTTGACTCAATTGGTGCCCATATGCAACTTGATAAGACATCAAGGCAAATAATTCTCACATTTGGGACACCTCATGATTCACTTATTTCTTACTATATTTCAAACGGAAATACTTGGAAGGAAGTTGAAACGTTTTGCAGTATAAGTCGTCTAGAAGGCCTAAACATTTATGAGGTTGGGTTTGGCATTACGTTATCAAATGTGGAGATACAAATCGTCAAAGTTCACCTATGGATAGAGGGGCTTTCAAGGTCAACAAGTAGGCTTTAGGGGTCAAAGGTCTGAGAGGAAACCACTTAATGGAATTTCATCTCACATAGGGACACGCCATACAAAGGTGCATAAAGATTGTTTTACCCCACCCAATATGTCAAAAGCACTTGATCCAAAATCAAACCACTGCTCAATTCTAGTTCTCCAAATGGACCACACATAATACATGTTGTTGAAAAAGAGAGGAAGAAGTGGGTTTGTATAAATAACTTTGTTTCTTATACGTACCACATGTATCGTGTGACTCTCATCATATTTGACTATTTTCATTTCCCCCTTGTAGTAGGTTGTGTTGAATAAAGTGTTAATATCATAGACCGAGTAAAGGATTACTAGGGGCCTTGTACAAGCAATCACATAGGCCTTAGACAGTACATGGGCACCTTCAAGGGTCAATAGTGCACATTGCTCCCACCACTACAAGAATTTCACTTTCTTGCACTTGATGGATTTGAAATCTATGAATATGGATTGAAAATCTACTATTGTAATAGATCATAAAACCATCCAAATTCCAGTGAAAGAAAAGCAGTTGTAAGAAATTGTGATTTCCGTAGTGGACTTTGGTTGCTTTGAGGCCATATCATACACCGAGTCTTTGGATTCAGTACTTTAAATTTTGTTGAGCTTAAAACTCAAACTGCATCTTTGAACTAGTTTTTTCCTTCTTTTTTTTTCCTTCCCCCCCCCCCCCTAGAGCGAACAAGGTGCTACAACAATAGGCTTTGATTGAGGTCCATTAATCGATGAATGGTAGGATTGTTTGTGTCCTAGTAGAGTTATCTGTGAAGTCTTGGCATCAAAAACTCCCATTGAGCGGGCTAAAACGTGAGTTTGGGAGCTTATGCATAAAGTCACCCAACTTCTTTGAATGCTTTGGATTACCATACTTAGAGAGTGGTGCCAAGATATTAAAACAAGCTTTTAGTTTGTCCTTCCAGAATGGGTGGGGCAAGCTAGCCTTATATACATTGATCCAAGATTTAGGATGGCGAATCCTACGGCACACCCTATTTTAGATCTTAAACTTCTTTCGATTCAAAACTTATGGAATGACAAGACAAGGTTCAAAAAAATTCACCCAACTTTCAAATTAGACTCCAAAACACGATGAGCCAACGAGCTCTCAACAAAAAGTTGTTCTTCAAAGAAGGATATATCAAACCCATGGTTTCGCCCCTCTTTAGGGACTTTGCGGATAACTCTAGCATATGAAGAGGAATAGAAATGAGCGATATAATGATCTGAGAGTTTGTTGCCCATGAACATCAATATGTGCAATACAATCAAATGTCAATCGTGATTGACATTGTTAGTTCCCAACCAAACTTCAACTGATTAATAATGAGTATGCACAATCTACATGTTTTCCAAACACATGATTGTTATTATATATTGGGTGCTGCTCAAGATACTAATGTGGTCCACACACACATTTAATTCCATTGACTTAGAAACCAAGAAGAAAAAGAAGAATGCTTGAGCCTGTGCGGTTCTGAGTTAGGGCCACTTCACACACAAGACTGAGAGCCCGTGACTGTTACACTTCAAGCACTCTCATTGGTGGAAAAGGCGGAGCCGGTCCAAGTTCACTTCACAATACGCTTGAGGGACCAACGAAGTACGTGAATGCAAGATGGATGTGAAGTCTACATGGATTCCTACATGGCATCGAATGGATCATGTTTCATGGTCACTTGGAATATTTTTAAGAACCACCTCATGGAGGTAGGCTTAACACAAAATTGAGAGACCATGGCAATCCGAATGTTCACAAGCATTGGTTTATTCTGTTTTATCATGTGTGAGGACCCACATGAATAAAAATTCATTGAAATAGCATTTGGTTGAGGGCCTCGGTCACATATGACTTCACACTACACTTGAGGGTCCGTGTCCACACTACATGATCTCGAAGGTGTGTTGGGACAGCCTATGGACACTTTCTTTTGGGCTCTCACAATTTCATGGTCACGGCTCTTGGCTCGTGTGTGAAGTGGCCCTTAGAATAACTATGACATCATACTATATATGGAGCACAAGGATACCTACAAGAATAATTTGTTGCATTTCAACAAGTAATTAATGTTCAATCTTGCTTCCACAAATTCTCATCATATTCTCAGATAGTGCCTGTGTGAATTGTAATGAAGCTGTTGTGAATTCCAACCCTTCATTGAATTTGAAGTTGTTGCGTCAAGATAAGTTCATTCACTCATTGGAGTCTCATCCACTCAAATGGATCCATTAGGTTAGGGACAAAATTATGGACCTAATAAGATGCCAATGAAACAAAGAGCTTTGCTCCAAGATAGAGCCAATAAGATAGAGCATGCTAAAAGCAACACCGCACTCCAAAGCAACACCCTAAATTTTCGCGTAGGATATACATATTTAAAGTTATCCTTAAATCTCTCCAAAGTCATGGTTACATAGGTAGTTTTGATCCACTTTTGACAATTTATAATGATTGAGAAGTCTTAATTAAGTGGTGTTGGAACCCCCCATGTTAGTGAAGTGAAGGGGAGGCATTTGACTTTGGCCACAAGACAACCATGTGAAAAATGAGCTCCTTATCAAACTTTTGAGAGGACCATTTTAGGTTTCTTTAAAAGTTTACCAAGAAATTCGCTACTATATAGTCGTCTTTTGACCAAAGTCAAAAGCCTCTCCTTCATTTCACTAAAATCAGGGGTGTTGACACCACTTTAAAAAACTCCTTAATCATTATAAAATGTCATCTAAAGTGAACCAAAACTCCCTACCAAACCACAACTTTTAGGAGAGGTTTTAAGGGTACCATTATTAATTTTGAAGACGTCCACCACCTTTCCATCAAGTTCCTATATCGATTTTGGATCATCTACCTATAAAACTTCAAATCCTTACAACTTCTGCCCCACTTTTGCATATGGAATTCAACTAAGACACGATTTGGTGCATTGCAGTTCCATATAAATTTCTCATGAGAATAATTCAAAGCTTGTAAATTGTAATTCCAGTGTACAGGCACATGCACTTGGGAGACAACGATCGAGTCCTCCGATTCGTCTTTGCATCTTAAATTTCTTTGTTACTTAGGGCCACTTCACACACGAGCCAAGAGCCGTGACCATGGAATTATGACAGCCCAAAAGAAAGTGTCCAAAGGCCGTCGACCCAACACACCTCCAAAATCATCTAGTGTGGTCACGGATCCTCAAGTGTAGTGTGAAGCCATATGTGACTTGGGCCCTCAACCAAATGCTATTTCAATAAAATTTCAATCATGCGGGTTCTCACACATGACAAAATAGAATAAATCAACAGTTGTGAGCATTCGGAGTGCCATGGTCTCCCGGTTTTGTGTTAGACCTACCTCTAAGTGACCATGAAACATGATCCATTTGATGCCATGTAAGAATCCATATAGACTTTACATCCATCTTGCATTCACATACTCCGTTGGTCCCTCAAGCGTAGTGTGAAGTAGCGAACTTGGACCGGCTCCGCCTTTTCCACCAATGAGAGTGCTTGAAGTGTAATGGTCACGGGCTCTCAGTCTTGTGTGTGAAGTGGCCTTTAGCAGCAGGAAGAAGGGGACCGACTTCTTTAGCCTTAGCTTTCATCCCCAGTCACGAGTTACGAGTGATTGCAGGAAACCTCCAGCATTCATAGTTCCCAGTTGTAGTTCTTCTGGGCTTAATCTGAAATTAGGCATGCCTCTAAGATATGTGGGCCTTGCATGCTCACTCTGCTTAATTGGATACCTATATTTGAGGTGTATATATTGCAAGGTTTGTAGTTAAGTTTATAGACACTTTGAAAAAAATGTGAAAAGAGTAGAGTTGCATAAGTATCATGCTATGATGTCCGTTTTGTGTGTGGAAGTAATATATTTGGTTTGTCCTTTAATCGTTATCCCTTTTTGGAGTGCCAATATTTTTATTTCTATGGTTATCTTGCCACGAAACCTTATAGATCCTAGATTGTAATTTGACAATAAATCCTTCGACCTTTGGCCGGGGCACAATGTTTTTTTTTTTTTTTAAAAAAATTACCCTATAAGTTGAAGGTGTGGAGGGTTAAATTCAAAAAAATAAAACAAAATTATGAGTCTCCAAGTGGGCATATCACGATAATATGTCATTGCACTTCCAATTTTTGGAGATCCATGCTACCAATGAGCATGTGGCCTAGCTAGCCCACCCTAGATCATTTGCTTGGAGTTCAAGGTAGTTACATGTTTCCAAGGTGGCATCCAAATGTTACACCAATTCATTCCAACTGGAGGTGTTAGAATTGGTAAAACATTATATGAAAACCCACAATTCAAGGGTCAATGTGCTTTTACAACCAAAGCTTATCATCTAACCTGACCAATTCAAATAAATAAATAAATGAAATGTGTTCATAACATCCACATGTACATGATTGTTTAATATTGATGGTTTGACCATAAGTTCATAATCATTATTCTTGTCCAACAATCACTAACTTAACCCAATTTATCAACAACCTGCATGGAACATGCTCACCAATCAATATGACTAGCTGCAACTACATTAAATAGTCATAATATTGTGGGTCACAAATATTTTCTTAAGACTCCACACTAAGGTTCATCCCTACTTAGCTTAGCTTTACTAAAGAACCAAAGTCTTTAGATAGATATGAACACCTGCCCCCTTTTGAAGGGCCGGCGTGAATAGAGTGTCTGTTCGTCTCGTCAATGGGCCAGAGCCCACAGGACAAAGGGCCATTGAGTCAAGACTACTCTCCCCTTTCGGGAATAGACACTTTAGTAACTGAGGATGGGTACTAGTACCCTTAGTAGTGTTGATTTGTCGTATGGGTATTTATAAGTGTTGGCTTTGTTTGAGAGCACCAAGTCATGGTTCCAAGGTTGGTTGGAACGTTTGTGCTACCATTAATCGGTCCGGGTTCGATTCCCTTTGTGTCCGTTTGAGCGTTGTAATGGTATACTTGGCTTGGTGTTGCTAGTGATTCTTATCATAGGCAGGAAAGTTTGTTTAGAACCAACCGGCCCTATCCCTCCTTCCTGAGACAAGTGTTCGCTTTGAGCTAGCCATGTATTATAAGTAAAAGATTTTTTTATTTTTTTATTTTTTTATTTTTTTCCTCCTATTCTTTGTTAGTTTTGTGTTATTTATTAGTCTGGGGGTATGGGTTGGTTGTTTTCTATTTTCCTTTTATGTAGAATAATTGATCCGGCATGTTGTATGGCAATGGTGTTGATTTCCTTGAATGTGTGTTTAATGGTGGTTTCTGGTATTTTGAAATTTGTCTCAAGGAATTTTATTGAGGGGATGTGGGTTGTGCCTCTAGCTCCTGCTGTTATGACTATGAGTGGGTCGACTTTCCAACCTAAGTCTGCAATGTTATTTATTAGGGGTTGGTATTTCTGGATTTTGTTTGTAATTGTTTCTTGTGGAAATTTGTCGTTACGTGAATTCAATGAATTGTATTGTGAGGTTGTCTGATGGGTTTGGTGGTGGGTTGGTATTGTGTGGGTGACCTTTTACGCATAGGATGTCTGGTTTAAATCTGGCATTACAGTGACATCTTTGTTGTACACATGAGCATGCTAATAGCCATGGGGGTACTGTATTTTCTTGGGAGTTATTATTAAATGTTCCTGCGTTCATGAGGATGTAGCATCTTGATTTTTCTGATGATAAGATTAGTTTTCTTAATTCCCATACTGCTTTGTTATGTCTTTTCACTCTTATGGCGTGGATGTGGTGGTGGTTGCATTTCAGCAGTACGTGAAGCCATGTGTCCGCATCTTCAGAGTTACATATAGAGCATGTTATTGAAGGGAATCTTTCTCTTCCAAAAAATAGTTGTTTTCTTGCATTGCCCATGTATTGACCGGTGCGGAATTTTAATATATTAGTTTTTTGTGCATCTGTGATCATTGGGTTGTGCCAAAAAGCATTGGATAATTCATTATCAATGTCTAGGTTTCTAGTCCATTTGCTGATATTGGGGAATTGGTTTGTCATGATTTCAATGTTATTTTCTTGGTCGTGTTTAGTTAGATATGTTTGTAGGCATCTCACAGGACCTTTATCTGGTCGTTTTATAGGACCTGGCCATATGTCTTTTTGAAAATAGAATGGTGTAGTGTGTGCATGCTCGTATGATTTTGAAGCGATGGAGTATATTTTTCTGGTTCCAATTTTTGCAAGTTTGTCTGCTTGTTCATTTCCTGCAATGTTAATGTGTGCTTTGACTTTGTGAAATGTGGTGGGTTGGGTGCGGGTTTTTAATATTTCTACCATGTTTGTTAAGATTGTTTTGTCTGCATGGTTATTGTGCATGGTAGGGTGTTTGATGTGTGTGTTTAGGTTATATAGGCAATTGAGGCAATCTGTAAATATATGTGCAGGTTCGTTTGGGTATTTAGTAGATATTAATTTGAGTGTTTTGTGGATGGCCATTAGTTCTGCTCGGAAGCATGTTTGTAGCCCTGGTAGTCTTTTCAAGATTTGTATGTCTATCTTGGTTGAGTTGTATATTCCGTATCCGGCTTTTTCTTTTTTCCAATGTCTATTAGTTTTTTGGGTGGGAGGTATGAAGGAGCCATCAGTATAGTAGCAGTGTTGTGGTTGAAATTTGATTGTGGTGTTTGTTACAAAGTTTGGAAGTGATGGTGTGTTAAGTGTGCTTTGGTAGGTTGCGGGCGGGTATATGAGTTTGTTCCATTTTTTACTTTTGTTGATTGGTGTGTTATGCGGGGTGGGTGGGGCGTTATGGAGGTAGTATTGTGGGATTTGTAGGTTTTCAAGTATTGTTTTGAGTGTATCCATTTGGTGGGATGTCCCAATATTTTGGTTTTGACGGTGTATACATAAGATTTGTATTGCAAGTGGCTCTGTTTTCGGTTTTTGTCTGTCTTGGGGGATTGTTGGTTCTTCATATGTGATTGTGTCTGCAGCAAAGTGGGTGATGACGTGTGTATCTGGGAATGGTCCAATATACGGTGAGGGGTCTTGGTACCAGTTTATGTGTGGTATTACTACTATAGTGATGGTGTTTGGGTCATTTTTGGCTGCTAATCTCGCCCAGTGGATTGCTTGTTGGACTGTTTCTTCATTATGTGGATGAGCGTAGCCTATCCCTTTCCATTTATATTGGAAAGCGGTTCCTAGTGCTCCGAAGACTTTGTCTCTTGCGAAAGGGGAGTAGAATTTTGAAATTTGTGTTGAGCATGTTACTGGTGAGGAAAAATAGGAGTGTGAGATATTGAAAGTGTTTATGAGGGAGTCTATTATATTTGTTGGCAAGGTATGTAGTGTTGTTTTTGTTGAGCCATTTTTGGGGATTTTACTTTTGTATCTTTGGTAGAGCCATACTATTTCTTTTTCAAATGTTTGTGTTTGTGGTACTAGTCCATGTGAGTTGTATCTTGCTTTATTGTATTGTTGCCATAGCCAATTTAATCTGGTTGTTGGTATGCTGATAAGGTGTCTCCCAGTATCCTCGTATATGTGGGTTTGCTCATTATGTATTTGTATGGTATCCTTATTGGTAAGGATGTCTTTTTCTGGGTTACACTCGTGTATGAATATTTGTGTGAGTGCTATAGTCGTGGTTGGGGGGATGAATCTTGTATCTCTATTTTGTTCAGGGATAAAATGTGTATTCAAAATTGTTTTAAAATGTGCATGTTGTAGTTTTGTATAGTAATCTGTGAGTAGTGTAAGGTTATGCGCGATGACTGTTGGGTGGTTGAAAGGGAAGAGTTCTCTTTGTGGTATCCATTTGTGGTATATAATATTGTTTTCGAGAGTCCATTGACATAAGTATGTGGTGAATTTCTTTGTTATTTTGTATTTGTCTTTTATGATGTTTGTTTTATGGTCTATTATTATGTGTATGTTGAATTTTATGGGGTTGTTTTTTACGTTTTGGGGTGGGTTTGGGTGGAGTTGTTGCTGTGGGTTTGGGGGTTGGGGTGGATTGTTTGGTGCTCTTGGTATTAAGTGTTGGTTGTTTGAAATGTATTTTGGTTTAAGCGTACGGGCGGGTGGGTGTCTTGTACATGGATTTGGGCAGTTTGGTGTGCAACTTAGGTGACAAAACAATTGTTCGGCTATTTGAAGTGCGCTCTTTTCTAATTTGGATGGTGCTTTATAGTAGGTTTTGAAGTCGTCTGGTGTCATAAGGGTTGTGCCGTTGGGGAGGGTGATGTGTTGTATTTTGTAGATGTTGTGGATTAATAGTTTATGTAGGAGTTTGAGTGATAGGTCAGGGTTGAGATGTGGGAGTTCATTTGTAGCTTGTGTACGCCATTCTTGTTCTAACTCTGTTGCATGTAGTAGGAAGTTTTCATTTGTGCTTTTGAGGTGAATTCCTCCGGCAGTTTTTAGGAGGAATAATGTACATATAGTCGGTGATCTGATGCAATCATGTTGTGTTATTCTTGGGATTTCTTCTGCGCCGCCGTACTTAGCTAGTATGTGGTGTATGAGTCCTTTATATATTGTTCCTAGTCTTCCTTGGTCGTTAAGTGCGTTTCTTAGTTGTTCGCCGATGCATCTTAAGTATGCGTTTTTTAATAAGAAGGCCTCTAGGCCAAAGAGTTCGTGGGGTAATTGTGTTATTACATTTGCTGTGCATTTTGGTAGTCCGCATATTGTTTTTTGGATTCCTATAAATTTTTTATCTAGTTTTTTTATAGTCGGGAGTGAGTATGGAACTGCATAGAAATTGTATGCTATACCTGCTCTGATGACTGTGTCGACCATACTGATTTTCTGTTTAATTGTGGCAGGACATTTGGTTAGTTGTTTGCATTGGTGAATTATTTTATTTGTGGTGATGTGTGTTTGGAGTTTCCATTTTAGTGAGGGTACTAGTTGAATGCCTAGATATACATATGGTTCGTTTTGGTGTAGAACGGGAATTAGTTGGTTTCTATAAGCTATGTTGTGATTTTGTATTTGGTTTTTGAAATTTTCAGGGTTTAGTTTGGATTTGTTGGGACAACCTGTAATGGCACATTTTTATACACCTAAGTCCATTCCCGCCCATTCACAGAATTTATCTAGTTTGTTTAGTTGTGTTTGTATCGATTGGAGATTGTTTGTTATTGCGGCGAGGTCATCTGCGTAAGCTGCAGAGCTAATGGTTAATTTTGATGTGCCGAATGTGTACCCGTTTTTGCCTCTTTGTAGCCATCTAAGTAGTGGTTCAAGAAATATTAGAAATAAGTATGGACTTAGGGTGTCGCCTTGGATGGTACCTCTTTGAATGGGTATTGGTTTTGTTTTGCCAAAGTGTTCGCCGGTAAATATAGTAGTAGAGTGTGCGTAGATATTTTCAATTAGTGTTACTGCATCTAGTGGGTAGCCCAGGTCTTTCATTATAGCTAATAGTCTAGCGTGGTCAAGGGAGCCGAATGCATTTTTGAAATCTATGTATAGGAGGTATATGTTTTGGTTTGTAAATCTAGCATCTTCCAAGGCTGCTATGAGTAGTTGTAGTTGTCGAGATGTGCTTTTTTCTGCTCTGAATCCTTCTTGACTGTCGTGCAGTATTTGGTATTTTTCACCATATGCTGATAGTATTAGCGTTAGTGTGCTGGTGAATAGTTTATAGATTGTATTTGCAAGTGCTATGGGTCTGTGGTTTGTTAGTAGTGATGGGTCTCCTTTTTTGTATAAAAGTATGGTTAGACTTGTTTTCCATGATGCTGGTATTTTTTTTTGTTTGTAGCAATGTGTGAAAAATAGGAGTAGCATTTTATGAAATTTGTCAGGTATATTTTTTAGAATTGAATTTGGAATTCTGTCTGGGCCTGGTGCTTTATTGTTGGAAAGGTGTTTTAAACATAAGTCGTATGTTTCTTGGTCGAAGTACTTATATAATGGTATTTGTGGGTCTCCTCTTGTATTTATTATAAATCCATCAAGGTCATGCCATGGGTATTGTTTAACACCACATGTACAATTGTTTGTGTGTTCTGGTTGGTAATAGCATGTTGGAACTGTAGGTTTGTTACTAATTGATTGTTGTGTATGTATTTCGTCTGCTATGTCTTCTGGGCTGGTTAGTATGTTGTTGTTTCTATCTCTAATGCAGTCTAACGGTGGTGTGTCTTGGTTTTTGAAAACTTTGTTATTTATTTATTTTGGGCTTTTTTCGTATAGTTGTATGTATTTCGCGATGGCTTTTTTGACACATTCTTGTGTGTATTTAGTTGTAATTTTTCTTGCTTGTTTGTTTGCGGTTTTGGCTAGTTCTGCTAATGTTTTAATCCATTCATGTGGGTTTGTATCTGGGTGAGGTGGTGGCGGGATGGTAATGTAGTTATGGTTTTTTAGTTCTTCTATTATTGGATGATTTTGCCATAGTGGTGTGTTTTTTGTAATGTAAATTGCTTTTCTTATTAGGTGGTATGTAGACAAGTGTTTTTTCCATTGTTTTTGTAGTTTTCTTGGTAGGAATCCTCCTTGTTGAGATGTGCGGTGTGTTAGTGAAGGTAGGGGGGGGGGGGCGCTGCAAGTTTCTTGGGTTTTTTCTGATATTTGTTGTATTAAATGGTCAAATTTGGTGCAAGATGCTTGCCATTGGTTGTCTGTTAAGTGTTCATTCATTAATATTGTGGTGAGTTCATTTATTTGGAGGGAGTTTTCTTCGAATAATAGTGTTTTGAGTTTTTCAATGTTCTCTTGTGGAATGGGATTTAGAATCCTTGGTGGTTTGTTTATTTTTGGTTGTATGGGGCGGGCTATTAGTGTGTTGGGTGGTATCAGTAGTGTGACTGGTGAGTGATCTGAGTTTAGGTTGTAGTCGTGGTTTGTGTTTGAAGTATATGGTGTATTATTGGGTGTTTGGATATAATATCCATCAATTAAACTTGTTTGAGTATAGTTTTGTCCTCCTTGTCTGGTAAATGTGCTATTTGTTGGGATGTATGTTAAGTTTAGGGTATCTGTGAATGTACGCCATTCTATGTCTTCTGCTTGTGGGGGTGTTGTGTTAGATCCATTATGTCTCCCTATAAGGGCTATGTCTCTGTTGAAGTCACCGCATAGTATGTAAGAGTGGTTTGGATGTGTCATGATTTGTTGCGTTATTTGTTGTTGAATTGTTGTGATGTATTGGATATCTTCTAAGTGGGAAGGCATATACATGTGTAGTATTAGCCATGGTTGTAGTGGTGTATTCTGTATTTGTATGATTTGTAAATATGGTGAAATTACAGCTGGGGTAGGTATTTTGGTGATATTACCTGGGTATACATACTTGTTATTTATTAGCGTGATGAGTCCTCCTCTTGTCGGGGTATACGGTATTCTTTGTTGTATACATCTTGTTAAAGCATGTGTATTATTAAAAATTAGTTTGTATTCTGGGAATAGGTTTTGTATATATTTTGTTGATTTGGTTGCAGTTAGTTTGGTTTCTTGTATTGTGATGATTGCTGGGCTTGATGTGGTGTTTTCGATTAGGTTGTGTATGTTTGGCAGGGCTGTGTTTAAGGACGAGGCGTTCCATGTGATGATGTATGTGTTATGGTTGATCGTTTGTATTTCTTGGTTTTGCGGCCGTGGTATATTGGGTGGTGGGGGTGGGTGTGAGTATTCCGTTATGGGTTCGTTGCATTTGAGGGATTCTATTAGTAGGTTTTCGGGTAGGAATGGGAATTTGTTTGTTAGTAGCTGAAGGTCTGGGGGATTATTATTTTGTTTTATGAAGTCATATAGTTGTTTGTGGATGGTATCGGGGGGGTTAATTAGGTTTTGGTTGGTATTTATAAATTCTGTGTATGGGTGTGGTTTTTGGATGTGTCTCTCTGGGGGGTTTTGGAGAAGTGCCATTTTTTCAAATAGTGTTGTTGTCCAATCTGGGTTGGGTATGTGTATTAGTTGGTGGTCACATGTTTCTAGTAGTGGACTTATCGTGGTAATGAGTGCGTATAATATGCGTTGAGGTGGGTGGTGTTGGTTTTCTTGTATATATCTTGAGAGGTGTGGGTGTTATATAGATGTGGCAATGTGGTTTGGGTGTGTTGTTTTTAAGCATGCAGCAAATTGTTTTGCTAAGTGTTGGTACTCTGGGTGTAGTTTTATTGTGCAGGGTATGAAGTATGTTTTATCCCTATTTTTGTGTGACGGTGGGTGTGTTTTGAGTATGTTTGGCATTGGTCCCGGATTAGTTTCGATGTCTCCGCAGAGGAGTAGTAAGAGTTTCGAGGTGTGGTTATTTGATATGTTGGTTATGTTGTTTTTGTTAGTGAGGTGTTTTTGTTTGTTGTTCTTTTTGAGGGATTTAGGGGGTTTGTGAGAAGTGTGGTTTTGGTGTTGAGTATTTTTGTGTTTACGTATGTTTTTTATATGGATTTTAGGTATTGTGTATATCTTTTTGTTATTTTTGTTTTTGTGGGGTGGTGTAATTGTATATTTATTTTGGCCGAGGCCGGTAGGTCCCGGTATTTTAGATTTGGTGTTGGTGGTAGCTATTTGATGTTGGTAGTAGTAGTGATTTTTTTGGGTGTTGCTTTTGGCGTGAGATTTGTTTGTGTATTGTTGGGTCCCGTATGGTGTGTTGTTATTGGATTTACTGGTGTTTTTAGGGAGTCTGGTGTTTTTGTGTGTTGGTCTAGAGTGTGCTTGTTTATTGTTTATGTGGGGTGGGGTGATTATATGTCTTTTTTGACCTAGTCTGGTGGTCTGATACCATTTAGGTTTTATTGTAGTGGTGAGTGTTTGGTATTTTGTATGGGTTTTATTATTGATGTGTCTTTTATTTATGTGGTCTAACTGTCCATATGATGTGATTTTGTTTTTTTTTTGTGTTTGGTTAGAGTTGATATTAGTTTTTTGAGAGTTTTTGTGTATTGTCCTAGGGTGTTTGTTTTTGTTGTTTGTACGAGGAGGTATGTCTTTGTGTATTCTATATTTTTTAATAAATTTGCGGATTACTTTGTGGATGTTAGTTAATGGTTTAATTATGTTTTGAAATATATATAAAGAGAAGTTTGGGTTCTTAGTGTGTGTTACTTGGTATATTGGGTGTGTGTTTTGTTTTATAAGTGATATTTGTGATGATATATGTTGGTATTTAGGGTTGACTTTGTTTGTGTATGGTATAAAGTAAATTTTACTGTGTCTTTTGTGAGTACGTGGGTGTGTCTCTAGTCTGTTTGGCATAGGTCCTGGTTTAGATTTGATGTTTTTACTTAAGAGGAGGAGGTGTAGTTGGGTTGGGTTCTTTGTTAACACTTTGTTTTTGTATGAGTGGTGGTATTTATACTTACTTTGTGGGTGTGTTGGTTTGTTGGTTTGTTTGTTGGTTTCGATTTTGTTGTGATGGGGGATATTTTTGGTGAGAGTTTTGTTTGTTTTGTGGTATATTAGGTGTTTAGGTTGTTTTGGATTGATTTTTTGGCATCCTTGTTGTGTCTTTATGTTTTTCTTATGTCTTTTTATTGGTGTGTTGTAGGTTTTGTTTAGTTTTTGAAATGGTTGGTAAGTTTTGGTTTTGTTATTCTTTATTTTTCTTTTATCTTGATCTTCTTCTTTCTTTTTGGCGAGGCCGGTAGGCCGAGCTTGTTTATTTTTGGTAGTGCTATTTTTTTAGATTTTTTGCTTTATTTTTGTGTTTTGTTTTGTCGTTGTATGTTTTGGTATGTGGTGTTATTTTTATTTTGGGTTTTCTAGAGTAGATTATAGTGTTTGTAGCTATTGGTAGTTGTGCTTCTATTATTATTGTGAGGTGTGGCCTAGTTAGTTCGTTGTATGTTGGGTTCTTTTTTATTAATTTGTGTTTATGTGAGTGGTAGGATTTTTTGGTTCTTATGTGTACTGGTCTATTGGGTTTCTTGGTTGTTTGGGTATTTTGGTTGTTATGAGGGGTGCCCGAGGTGGGAGTTTTATTTGTTTTGATTTTTGTTATGTGTTTGGGTTGTTTATTTCTTTTGTATGTTTGTGTATTTGGGTTGTTTCTTTTATTTCGTATGTTGTTAGGTTCTTTTAATGAGTTGAATAGTTGGAAGGTTTTTATTTTATTCTTCTTTTTTGTTTTATTTCCTTTATTCTTTGTTATGGTTATTATTATTATTATTATTATTATTTTGGTAGAGTTGGTAGGCCGATTTTGTTTAACTGTGGTAGTGTCTTTGTTTAGTTTTTGGGTATTAGTTTTGTAGTGTGTTTCCTCCTCCTTCTTTTTGATATGTGTTTTTATATTTGGTTTGGATTTGGAGTCAACTATATTGTATGTGGCCATTAGTAGGTGTGAGATTCCTTTTGACATTGTGTTGTGTGGCCAATTTGGTTTGGCATGTATTTGGGTTGGGTTTTGTATCGTCTTATCTTTGTATGAGTGGAAGAATTTGTATTTGGTTTGTAAGTATATTGGTCTATTGGTGATTTTGTTATTGTTATTGTTATGAGGGATGCCTAGAGTGTGGGTTTCATTGGTTTTGATGTTGGTTGTGTGTTCTGTTTGTTGGGTTGTGTTGTATATTTTTTGTGTGGGTATGTTTTTATCTTTTTGTTTTTGGTGGGTTTGGAGGGGTGGTTTATTTTGTTGTTGTTTTATTCTTCTTTTTTGTTGGGCGAGGCCGGTAGGCCGAGCCCATTTTTGTTGGGTTTTGTTTTGGTTTAGGGGTTGTGTTTTTATTTTATAGTGTTGTTTGACACTTTTTATTTGTTTTAGTGGGTATTTACTTTTGGGGTTTTTAGTATATTTTAGAGTATCTATAGATACTAGTGAGTATGGATTATTTATTACCGTAGCATTGTTTGACCAAGCTAGTTTGTCGTGTCCATGTTGCCTTCGATGGCCGAGGAGCTAGCCGTTTCTAGTGCTTGCATGGTGGTAGCAAGTTGTCGCTTGAGGAGTGTCATTTGTGTGAAGAGGGTAGATGTTGATTTTTCCACGGCTTTTTCTGCAACTTGTTGTTGCTCACTTCGTAGCTCTTCCTTCATTGTGGTAATTTCTTCTCTTATGCCAACTATCTCTTTCATTAAGTCTTTGTGTAGGTTTGCTTTTGCGGGGATATTCTCGAGTGTTTCAATGGTGCTTGCCAAGGCAGTGTTCACATCACTAAACCCTAGCCTGGTGAGTTCAAGTGCACTAGGTGCATTAGCTCCGTCAAGGCTCCTAGGGTGGGGGGTAAACTCTACATATTTACCGAGTAGTTTTACCGTTTTTTTGCCGAATTTTTTGTATACCATAGCATTTAGGCATTGAATGTTGCAAGAGCCTAGATGCTTACCGTTTTTGTCATCGCGTTTGAAGAAGAAGTTGACCGCGTTTTTGGGTCCCATATGCTCTTCAATGCTCTTCTCGATTTCTTCAACGCTTTTGGCCTTGTTGAGATTTTTGGCGATGAGGATGAGGGCATTCTTCCTTGCAATGTCGTCTTTGGATGCGAGAGTCTGGTCGGCTAATTTCCCGTCTAAAATTTCGTTGTTGTAGGTGAGTTGATGTTCCTTCATCCGTTGTGCTTGTTCCAGTGAAGAGGCTACTACCCATGCGAAGAGGTTTTCCTTCTTTTTTTGGATGCTAGTTATTTCGAATTCCGTTCCCCTTGCAAAACTCTCTTCCACAATTTTTTCAAACATTTCGTACCACTCCTTGGATGCTAGTCCCTCACTTGTAATTTTGACCGACAAAAGGTTATTCAAGGCTAGGGAGTCGTAAGTTTTGCATATTTTCCCTCTTTTGAATTTACCCTCGTCTAGTTTGAGAATGAATGGGCGGAGTCCTTGAAGGAGCCCCACCCCGTCAATCTCGGGGGTTTTCAAGTGAAGTTTTATTACCCCACTCCACTTTGTGGACTTGTGGTAACACATGAGTGCTATGGGTTCACCTATTATATCCCCTAGCTCAATATCCATTTCTTTAAGCCTAGTTTCTACCAATGGCATTACCGTATCTTTTTCCCACACATTTTCCCCAATTTCAAATATGATTGCAATTTGGTAATCTAATGAAAAACCAAACTTATCCACCTCAACATCCGATGGGATTTGTGTGAGGTTGAAATGTTGGCCTTCCTTACCGTCCTCTCTTGAATTTGGCCATTCCTCTTGAATGACAAAGGGGAAGGAAGACAAAGTGGATTGACATTCTCTAGCCTCCTTCTCTCTCATTCCGTTTTTTACTAGGGTGGCTACCGGGGCATGGCTATCCATGGGGAGTCCTTTCCCTCTATTTGTCCAATTCATTGCTTGGAAACCAAGCCAAAAGGGAGGACGTTTCAAACCGGAGTTTGATTTGCCCTTAGCCTTTTTTTGGTTTGTGGTAACTTGAGAGGTAGAGGAGCGTTTTTGTGTAACAAACATTTCTACATCATGGTCATTTTCTAGGGCTAGGAGTTTCTCTTTGTATCTCTGAGATGAGCTTGGGTTTGTGGTGCGTTGAGACATTCTGAAAAAGTAAAAAAATTGTGTTAAGCTTCTATATTTTTTTTTTGACATAGAGTTTCTCCTTTTGGCCTCAAGGTCTCCTTCTCCCCACAATTTAATTTGTGGGGCCGAGTGAAGTATGACTTTTGAGAAGGAGAAGTGTGTTGTGTTGCTATAGGTATTGATAGTATGGTAAAGAGATTGATATACATGACCATACATATAGATGCATTTGTTGTAGTGGGTGGTATATATTGGGAGCATGTAGTAAGTGGGTTTTTTATGGTAATGTGTCCAAGCCTGTTTAATAGAAGTGTATTGTTTATGTGTGCTAAGTGGTTGCATGCAATTGAGGTGTGTATTACCTAGATTGCTAGTGAGATAGAAGAGGGTTTTGGGTGTGAAGCATACATACAAGCTATTTATATTGATTCTATTGTTTTTTCGAAAATGCAAGCATTTTTGGGCCTCATCCCTATTCATTTTAGTTTGTGTGACTATGGTGTATGCTTGCAAAATAAGCAACCACGTGTTTTGTAACAGAGTATGGTATGGAATCTTTATGCTAATACTGGAAAGCCTATGTAGTTTATGACTGTTATCAACGTATGTACTGATTAGAGAACTTATTTTGGAGTGAACCTGGTATGTCTTGAGAGATCTTTGCTGGACCAGTTCGGTTCTGGTCTGTGCTTGTGGGGGGCCTTTGGGTGCAGTTGTAAAGTCGTTGCTTGCTGGTGTGAAACCGTTGGGTGTAGGTCCGTTGGTGTGGAACCGTTGAGTAGCCTCGCTCCGACTCCGTTGTCTCGGTGCCTCCTGTCCGCTCCCGCTCCGCCTCAGTAGTCCCGGCGCCTCCAGAGTGCTCCCGCTGCTCCTCGGCGTCCCGTTCCTCCACATCTGTCTGTCGCTCCTTCCACGGCTGGCTATCCTCCTCCTTGTGTATGCGATCCTCCTCCTTGTGTGTGTGGTCGCCTTCCTCCTTTGCTTCAGGGCCCTTTGACTGTAGAGTTCTAAATATCCTATGCTTTGTGTGTATACCCAACTATGTTCTGCTAGGCTGGGGGGGAAGTAGTGAGTTGAGCAAGGTGTTGGGAGGCTTGCTTTAAGTGCGTCTAGGGGTGAGAAGAGAGAGAAATGATGTAGTAGTAAGCATGTGTGTGTGGGAGAGGGGATTTGTGTCTTGCCTTTATATTGGTAGTTTGAGGCTACCTTTGGTCGATGTTTTCTGTTATGGAGGTTTGTGGACATCATCAACATACTGCTGCCTCTGTTAGGGTTTCGATGGTAGGTCTTCCCTCTTTGCGATTCTCTAGGTGGCGGCTCCTTTGCTACTTGCTTTAAATTTCTGCCTAGATGTCCTATGTAACTGGTCTGATTTTTACCTTGTCTTTGTTTTGGGGCAGGGGGTGTGTTGATTATTGCCTCTGATTTGTTGTTGGAGGTTTCGTTGGTGTTGTCCGCTTCGTGTCTGTAGGCAGGGGGGTTGGTGTTGTTCGGGCCCCCGTTTTTCTTGGTATCGGCTGTGTGTTCGGCAGTTCTTTTGTTGGTGCCGTCGATGTAGGTGGCTGTGCCGTCGATGCAGGTGTTGCTTTTCTTCTTTTTGTTTTTGGGGTGGCTGTGGCTGATGCCGTTGGTGCAGGTGTCGGTGCTGCTGTCGGTGTTGTCACGAATATCTTCCTGTGATTCGGTGCTGTTCCTGCACTTTTTGATTTTGTCGTTTTTCTTGGTGCAGGCGCTCCTGGTGTTAGGGGTGTTGCTGGAGTTGGTGGGGGTGAGTCGATCCGGGCGGTTGCAGTTGTCTTGGTGTGCTCTCTTGGAGTTGTTTGCTAGGTCTCGGTGAGGGGGGCGTTGTTTTCGGGGGCGGCCTTTGTTGCTGGGTCGCTTCCCTTCGTCTGCTACTCTCTTGTAGCTGTGTTGGGTGGGTAGGTGCTTCTCCATTCGGTGGGTTTTCTTGGTTTGGTGCTGCTTACTTTGAGTTTTGTCGTTGTCTTGCCCTGGACCTAGGGAGACAGTTGAAATCCTAATGGTTTCGGGGACTATACCTTGTTCTTGCCAGCTTCGGTGGGTTGTGAGCTGGGCTGCGTACTGTTGGGCAACCTGCTTGATGTGTATTTGCTGATGTGGTTTCTTGCTGCTTGGTGGGTGGTGCAGGTTGGGAGACTTCCGGTGTTTTCCGTCGTGCGGACTGCAATGCTTCACACCATACATTTGATTTCTGGATGTACCAGGGACTAGATTTATGTAGTACATTGTTAGTATAGCGGTTTTGGTAAGAAGAATAGGGTTATATACTGAATGCATGAGTGTATTATATGTGCAACTTTGAGAAATAAAAACGTTTGCAAGAGTAGTGTGAGAGTATTCAAGCCTGTGTTTTGATGGTGTCGTCATTTGATGTGCTTTGCTGTGTGGACTAGAGGAAGTCAGATCTGGTCAAGGAGTAGCCTAGAAGTTTGTAGCTTTGTAATGAGTGTGTAGCATGATGGCCTAGTTTTTCAATCAAGCAATGATGGGAAGGAATAGCCCAGCCTATTCTTCCTCTTTTTCTTCTTTTCCCCTTTTGATGCAACACTCATCTTTCTGCCAACACTCATCTAACATTTTTGTGTTACCTACACCCTAAATGCAATGTGGGGAAGAAAAGCTCAGCAAATCTAGATCTGGATCTACAACTGCTTCATTCAGGAGAGCATTGCAACATGCTTACCTGACCATTGCTTGTTTGATCGATGTCCCAGCACACCACTAGTTACATCATGCTACATATCATTTGCAAAGATCCTTACTCATATGGTAGACAGTTTTTGTGATCAAAAAACTCTCTGCGGCTAGTTTCTTCGATCCATCTTCCTTCCTCTCGCCACACTACGCAGAGCTCCTTAGCGGTCCATCATTTGACCGTGGTTGCTTAGACATATAAATCACAAGCAACTTCAACTTATCTGCCTTAGTTGATTTCCCAAAGTCTTTACTAAAAGTTGGGTACAACTCTCTTGGTTATGATGGAGGCACTTTGGCTATCCCGGTGCACCTACAAGAATTTGCTCCGGAGATTATTGAGTAGGTCTTATATAAGTAGCTTTCACACGTGTTCATTGTTCTATCTATCAAGCAATAACATGTTGAAGCAATCTCAAACGCCTTACCACTTATCTACTTTACCATCAGTTTTTGTTAATGAAGCTCCTCACGCCCTCATAGCTAAAAGAAAGAGCAACGAATCACAAGGACTAGAGGCGACACGTTTAAAGGTCCTACATTCTTGCCTCATCTCTAGGTACCAATTTGGGGGGGGGGGGTGCTTGAGGCTTAAAACCTCTGCTTTTAAACCATGCCACGTCCTTGGCCAACTAGGCTCGGGACAATTAGTGTTGATGGTGTGAAGGCCATGTCTTCAAATTGAACTTTTAGGCTAAATATGGATATGTTAAAGAAAGGTGGGAAGGGGTCATATTTCTCAAAATGAAAACTATTGTGGCCCACATTGAAATTCAACTCTCGCTAAATTTATAGAAAGAAATTAGCACATGCCAAAATAATTAATTTTCTAAAAACTAATGTGGGTGAGTGTTTTATTTTGTACTACTTCTGTCCTATAACTAATATATGATTTGTTGGTCGAAGGTCTTCATGAAGACTTAGGGGAAGACTAGGATCTTGGACCCGTGTTAATTCCACCTTAACTAGAAAATCAGTGTGACCCATGTCAATTATATCCACACCAATTTTCCACTCACATTAATAGGATTGTTTAGTGTAGTTTGTAATCACATTGTGATAGACAAATTGGAAGAAATGCTTTGAAAAACTCAAGTCATTATAGCTTGTGCTCATGGGTGGGAATCCATAATGAAATCTACAAACAATGTGTTGATTTTTTATTTATATTTATTTTCCATGCATGTGCATGTGTGTACATGATGTTGATTTTTGCAATTCATGTGATAGTAATAATATGGCACAAGAAACTTACAAATCACAAATGTTTCAAATTCTTTATTTGAATGAACTTTGTACATAAAAG
Organism: Polytrichum commune; assembly: GCA_950295325.1. NCBI lineage: Eukaryota > Viridiplantae > Streptophyta > Polytrichopsida > Polytrichales > Polytrichaceae > Polytrichum > Polytrichum commune. The sequence continues at coordinate 24,360,240 of OX485807.1, read as the reverse complement.
TAGACCATCAAAGGCTATGATCATGTTCACTACCATGACTTTGAAACTTTGTGACGAAGAAAAAAACAGTTTTAGATTTGGCTCCAAAATAAAGTATGCGACCTTATTGTGGGGCCAATTTGGTTCACAATTGTTGACCAGATGGGAGAATTCCATGTCCAATCCAATAGAAAAATTGTTAGTGAAGTTGGAAATGCTCACAATCATTAGAAGAAAATTTGTCCATTACAACTTCCATTGCAACTTGTTCATTGCAATTCATGACAAGAAAACATATAAATAAATTATTTTGCTTGGCCAATCGCAACCCAAATCCTCAGTTTGATAACCAAATCTATATATCTATGCATTTTCTCATCACGAGTTGCAACGGATGATTGTATTAGACAAGTTTTCTTCTAGTGAATAAAGCCGTACACCTTAAACTTGAATGCTATGTGTGTGCTTGTGTGTTGTCAATGATGTTATCTTATGATGAGAGTTTCATTTTCAACTTTCCAATATGACGCATCATCAACACATTGCTCGTCCATATTTAATCATAAACATGTTCATGATTTGTTGCATATATGAAAGCATAGTTAATACATCAAAGAATCCAGGGTCCACCTATCGAGAGATATGCATTACATCATCCCCTCTATCATTTTCATACAAAAGTAACACGAGGATGGTTATTAATAGGGCATCTTCACATCGGTTCACACCGATATTATTTTTCTTCTTTCATCACATAAGATTACTCAAGGGACCTACCATGTTTTGTGGGGCTGGTAGATCCTTGCGAGACATTTGAGAACAATATTATGGGACGTTGGGAGCTCAATCTAAATATGAATCTCCTTGCACTGTTGATCATGAATAGAAAGAAAACATAGAAATGGTTTTGAGTAATGTTATGCAACCAACCCCCGTTGTGTGTGAAATAACAAAGCATCCCTCAAAGTAATCTTTTTTTGTTGACGCCGATGAGCACTATTGTGTTGCAACACGCATGAGCTTGCAAGATGAAGAATGCAATGCCAAATCACAAGTACGAATTTGTTACAAGTGGCAAACATAACTGAAAATTGCTCCACAAATAAAACAACCTCCTAGTGGCTATTGCATCCCATGATCTCTTGAAGTCTCATGTTAATTCCTCATGTGCCGTTGAGTGGCTGAGGAGATTAATTCTTGCCAAGACATGCCACACAACATCTATGATGTAATTTCTCTTTTCTTCAAGCAGGAGAAATAAATATGTTGGACCTTGGACACTCATTATGAGAGAACTTCACATGGAATTATATGCACTTAAGCTAGCAACAAGTTTTCAACATCGACTTGTCCTCTTACCCTTCTCTCGGATAGTCAATCAAGCAACCTCATTTCTCAACACCTAGCCAAGCAAGGAATTTGACACATGGTACAAAACGACAACCATTGGAAGACATCATGGCGTCTTCAACAATGGGAAACCCAACACCATCAAAAGCCACATTTGATGCCATCAAGCATGCCTTTCTTGCCAAGGAGTGGAACTCTTCCCACCTCATGGGAAAGAAATTAAACTACCTTCACCTCAAGACTTTCTCAACTATGAATGTGAATTGTACTTGAAGCAACCACCTCGAATCATAATCTTGCTATTGAAATTGGCCAATTGTTGACTATCCCAATCTCTAGGGATAAAATATTATGCCAATTTTTCTCTAGAAATGTAGTTGAAAATGAGGCACTCTCTATGTTGGAGTGTCCCTCTACAACTTCATCAAAGTTAGAATCCCTTCCCTATTTCATATTGTAGTACTAGGTAATCTCAAGTCTTTCTTAAAATTGAACCATCAAGCTAATATTAGCATGTATCTTGCAAAGGTCATTACACTTCGTTACTATGGGGAATTATCTCTTTTGACACCATCTTGATGTACCTGTAGTCCCATAAGCCTTTTTAACTTCCTGGACTGTAATATCGATTTCCCTTCATGAGGATATAGAAACATCATCATGAGTTGTATACCTAACATGTTATTATGGCAGTGTCATCTGTAAACATATGATTAAAATAATAATGCTTGATCTCTGATTTTCTCAATTGCTCACACTGTAACATTGATTTGAGTCCTATTCCACTGGCAGCAGGGACAATGAGAATGTGTTACATTCTCATTTCTTCACACATTTGAATATTTTATGTGTGATGTGTGTAGTGAGAAAAAATATCATGTTTGAAGATCAACTTCTGTCCTTCTATTGTACATTCTAGGCAAGTTAGAGCTGTGCATAGAATGAGTAGTGGTGTATTTACCAGATTGCACACCAGTAATTGCGAATAGTAACAATATCTCATCCTTTGTGAAGGGCACATGCTCAAGAGACACCTGAGTGGGAAAACAACAGAATCCATGAATGTCGACAAAATCATTCGGGTTCATGTATTTTACTGGAATGTACTTTCCATTTGGAGTATGAAGTTACAAGATTCTTGTATAGAAAACATCACAGGTTTGATAAACACGAATTTAGAAATATGCAGCAGCCGGCTTTCATAGTGGTGGTGATGGAAGATTGGAGATACGAAGAATGACTGCACAGACTTCGTGTTAATTGCAAGTTCTGAAACCTCAAAACATAAAACAGATATTTAACAATAATAAGTGGTTAGTAACATGCTGAAGCGCTGCCTATCATTGATTGCACTATCCAGGTTTGTTTCAACACAGGGTGCAAACATTTGTACACGTCTCACTGGATCTCACTCAAAGCAATCTGATCAAGAAAAAAAGGAATTCTTGCACAGATTCAAGAATCATGAATGGTAGATCTGCCACGCAGTGCAACCAAACAGCTTCGACATTTAATAGTGTGGACCATGTTACAAATGTGTCTAATTGCAGTCTACTAAGAATCACAAACTTCGGTGTCTGCCAGCGCAAAAACTGCTATTCCTCAAATTCCTCAAGGAGCCAACTTGAAATGAAACTTGGCACTTCAGTTGCCAAAAATTACATCAAACTTCAACTAGAAGCCTGCAATTTCAGTGAGCGCAAACTTCACTGGATGATTAAATCTACAAGTTTTGAATATACAATGCAGGAATGTGCCTAAACAGGCAGTGCAAGATTTTAGTACAAGCCACTGACAGCAAAACTGTTGGTTGGAAATGGACATATAGTTTGAAAATCCAAGATGTCACACCTAAAAATAATATTTCCCATGGATTTTCCATGAAGTGAAAATATTATTCTCAGATACAGTATCTGATCCCGTTATGTGATGGGTTGATTCTATACGTTAAATGTTGATGTGGGGACGTCAGCATGTATAGACGGAATGGAAACTTCCCTTTGAGCGAGTTGCATCAAAAGGTCAAGATCCTTGTAAAAGTGACTCCAAATGTAGTATCCTGACATACCTTATGTCGTGTGCACCCAAAGTCTTATGTGTCATTGGCAGCCTATTTCTCTGCATAGCAAGTCTTCCACTAGAGACTTGCATTGGGAACTCGGAAAATGCCAAGTTGTGCTGATGCTCATTGATGCTGCAAAGGAATTCCGCCTTCTTGTAATGGCTTGTCTATCTTCTTCACAGCTTTTCTCCACTTCAGGGTACACGCTTTCAGCGTTGCTCGTAAGCCATGCTTATCATGTAGACCATCCTTGTGCTTAAGAGCCTGGTATATCCCCTCTTGGCTCCCGCTGCTCCAATTGTCAAAGTCTAAGGCTTCAGCAGCCTCTGATACTGACTTCTTATGGATGGTCTGCGTTTGAGTTGAGACTGGATCTTCTTTCAAGGACTTACTGTGTGGTGACTTTTCAGTGATTGAAGAGGGATCCTTGTACCATTCTGCACCACCCTTAGGCTTGATGCCACCCTCTGGCCAATTTCTCACAGACTCAGGAATTACAGAGCCTATACTTATTCCACTTGCAGCATCCGACTGAATTTCTTCTTCAAGCTTTCCATCCTTTAATTTGAAATCTTCGAAGGATTTCAAAGCGTTTCGCAGGTTATGTCTGTTGTCCACTCTTGGAGAAAGATCAACACCACCTTCTTCTTCCACATGCTTCACACTCAACTTCCGTAGCAATCCACTCACTCGACCTTTAAAACCATCTTCCTTCTTGAGAAATTCCTGCAAATTCAGCCAATGTCTTATTAGCGAACCTGTCGCCAAGTAGAGAGTCAATGTTCACTGGAACCAGGCAGTCACCAAATGTGTTGGTTCTGAAATGGAACCAAGCACAGCCTTAGCAGGAGCTCCAATCAAGCAGTATCAGGATATTAGACATAGAGGAAAAAACATAACAATAGGAATGACAGACTGAGAATATCGATGTTCCTAGAGTCCCAATCATAGAAAAGTTGGTCACATTCAAAGACTTACATCAACTCTGCCTTCGTCAAGCTCAACGCTACCCCGCAAAGCAGCCATGCTAAGTGCCGACAGTGCTGGTGAAAGGGGTGGCTGGCCACTGTTAGGACTGCTAGAAGGAGGTGAGGCTTCGTCTGTGCTTATACGAGGGAACTCTTCATCAAGCAAGACATGTAACCACTTGTCGATATTGGACTTGCCAATTTTTCTGATTTTTTCATCATCCAGATTCATGGGCTCTTGGGCTGCTGCTTCAGCATCCTTTATTTTGTCCACGTGGGTAGTAATGACCTGTCAAAACCAATAGGCATGCTTGATCAGATATGCCTGGTAGACAGACGAAAAGAAAGGTTTTAAGGATTGAGATCTGTGATGATGAGCAATAGGCATGGGTGCTCCTATATGCTGTGCGGAAGACTAGCTCTGACCTAAAGATCGTATTTATGCAGTACGAGAGCACATAGGCTGACTCTAGGCATTGGTCTGTGATTCATAATTACAACAGTCCAATATAATTGAGATGCTTTCACGCTTATGAGGGTTAATGAAGTACAGTCCAACTTTAGCACACGGTCCATCCCAGACAAACTTCCATGGACTAACGGCACCAATTCTCAACACACATATACAGTCATTGGATTAGCAACCCTACCTCTTGCATCAATTCATCAATGCGTTGTTCACCATCCAACCTTGCTTCAGACATTTTGCTTTCGATCTCTAAATGTAAAGATTTCTGGTCCTTGCTGTCAGAGGCAACTTCGGAACAAAGAGTGTCCTTCACAAGGATGGGGTTTACTTCGTGCCCCACACCTGTAACACTTCCCTCCATGTTGTCCTCGACATGGTCCTTATCTGGGATTATTTCCATGACTCCAATAACTTCAGCTTTAATAGGTGCCATCCCCTTGGTCTTCTTAGACTCGTGGAGAACGTTCTTCTCTTCTGTGTTGAACCCATTCCCATCAGTATACAGCTAATAGAAACTGATGCAAACACATGCCGTAGAGAACTTATCAATTTCTGAGATTTATGTCATAGGTAAGGTTCGATTCCTGCAGAGTCACGTTCTAGATAAAAAAAAGAATCAAGTTCTAGATCAGTTTGTTGATTTCAAGGAGTCAAGTAACTCAAGGAAAATAAGAAATTTAAAATAGAATAAGCTGTTTCAGTTACCTTGTATCTCATTTTCAGTCTCATGCGCTAACTGATCATAGGATCCAAGATCTGGCTCAGCATCTTTTTGATGAAGTGGCTTCTTCTCCTGGTGACTGGGTGCAACTATTGATGCGGCCTTTCTCTTGGTTACTTCCCTTAATGACGTCTCTGGAAAGATGGCAGACTGTCCGTATCAGTATAGCTCATAACTCTATCGAGATAAGCTTTACTGAGAAAATTGTCCCTTACTATTGTGTAGTGCAATGAAAACAGCAATTAAAGGCTTAAGGAAGCTTTACCTTTTTCCCTCTTGGTAGGTGTGATTTCTTGATTGAAGATCTCTGGATGTACGAACTCAATAGGACGTCCATTATGTGCCTGGAAGGAAGGAATATCATCTAAATCCTCTATATCACTATTCTGCTCTGAGATATCACCTCGAGGTAGCCCTTTCTCTGGTGTGACAAGTTGTCCATCACTAGTGGTGACCATTGACAAACAACTGCTAACATCAACAATGTCTCGCCCACGTAGGGGCTTCTTCTGCGCGGTTCCATTCAGATCCGGTTTGACCAAAGCTGCCAGAGCCTCTCTCTGTGAATACCGCTGAAGTAGATCTTTCTCAGCTGCTTCGCAGGTCATCTTTTGGCAATCGAGTCGTGCCATGAGGGCATTGCACGCTGCTTGATTAAGGCGAGCTTGCTCTTTGTAGGAGATGCTCCTGTTATTGAATCCGACCCACCCATTAGTAAACACCTCAATGCTTGGCAGGTTATTTAAAATTCTATGTTTCATGAAGGAATCGTTCTGGGATGCATGCATACGCTTATCAGGCAACTTTGTGAGAGAGATAATGAGAGGTCATACTGGTGCATAGTATCCCGGATCATCCGCTCAAGGCACAATCGATATGAAGATTGAGTCTCAGCCCATCGCCTCTGCTTCTCCACTCGCTGTTTTTGCTTTGATAGTGCTCCTTCAAGCTCTAAGATGGCTACTCTCTCCTTCTCATTCTGTTCTTTCAGTGTTCGAACTGTTTCCTCCAGTTGAGCTACTTCCTCTTCCTTTTCTCTCTTGCCTTCCTCCCTCATCATCTTCAGTCGCAACTCCTGATATATTTTTATTGTTGTTAGTAACATATCGTACTTGTCACCCAAAATAGGGTACATACAGTAGCCATAGACGAAGAGAGTCCATCAAAAGGGATGCATAGGAAAACATGACGCTCAATGTGCTACATACTGCAGAGAAGATAAGACTGTCGAGCATAGTCGAGTTAGTTGTTACTAGATTCAACAAGACATTTATCTTGTTCAGGAAGAGAGACACTACCTTTTGCATAGTGTTTGTAACAACCGATTGCCTGTCATAATCACCTCGGCCAATGGCGGCAGATGCGCCAGCATTATTTTCCTTGCCAAAGTCCTTCATCGACCGGTACTGTTCCAGTCACACAATATGTATAGTCAGATGGTAATTTTCGACATGAATATAAAGACTTGCGCTGCCAAGTGGTGACTCCGCGGCTGGGAGAATGAAATGAGCATGAAGGCACGCCCTTGGATCTCAAAGTGTCTGGACTGTCTTCTACACTACTCAGAAAATATTCATCTTCATTCTAACTGATAAAGTCAAAAGCTTCACCTTATTGATGTGTTAAGTGAAGCCACCTATTTAGGAGCTTCAGCTATTTGCAAGGGAGCGCGGAGTCTTTGGTGCTCCCCTTGCACTCAAAACTACACTCCTAAGAAATTTAAAATTTTATGGCTTATGATGCAGCGAGATAGTCATGAGAAGTGGATATGCATGTACACTCGCTGCACTGTACCTTATCCTTGATTTGGGCTGCTGTGCGGTTAGTGAGGACTGGTTCACTTTCCCTTATTTCCTTCCAGCTGCCTGGTCCAAGTCTCTGCACAGCTCGTCTTAATCCATCTTCTTCCTCGACACTCCATCGCCGTCTGTTGGATGACTCTATATTGTTCAACCAGGTAGACGCTTCAGTAATATGGAACACTTAGAACTTTGCACACTTTTCTCAACAGACCTTAGTGTTAATTATTTGATCCTTCCACTAAATTTCATTATGATTTACGTTACACTGCTTTCTGCAATAACAGTACCGAGGCAAGCCTGCATATGTTACACACAGAAAGCATGGGCATATGGGAATGTCTGTCAATCTAGATATGGCAAACAAAACCGTTTACTGCACGTTTGCTAATGGGCAACTACCTGAGAGTGATGAAGGCTCCAAAATGTTGGCCCGAGCAGGCTTTGAGGCATCCTCGATTTCCTTTCTCACAGACACAACAGCAGCCCCAGCCAAACCACAATGAGCCTTCTTTCCTCGGAACTGGGGAGGCCATGGCCGACAATCTCCCACATGCTGTCTAACCACTTGTTCATCCTCCCCGCCTGCAAAAAACAGAGCAAAAGAGCGGCGCCTGCACAAGAATTTTACGTGAGTTAAGAGAATTTTGGACTGTGTCCACGTTTCTCCCTCAATGGAGCAGTCAAATGCACCAGGGATCAGGACATAGCATCCTGGTTAGAACTGGCAAGTTTCTTGGAGCTATCGACAGGAATGGAACTTAATGCATATAAAGACGCCGTTGTAGTGTTAAGGAAATGATATTTCGTCAGCAATCTGTGACCCAGGTGAAAATAAAGAGACCATACCTGAACTCGGCATTCTTGGATGCGAACGTAGAAATGAACTGGTTGATGGATACCCCATGCTGAAGGTCCCACCATGGCACCAGGAACTCCAACCGGTTCTTTTTGCGCTGGCGGGCTTGCCACTGTACTATCTGCAAATTGCTCGGTATAGTACGGCCACCTCCTGTACGCATATGAATTTACAGCAGTTTCTGAGACACTATATTGTAGATGAGCAGTACATAAGTGAGAGCACCAGGCCATTGCAATCCCAGCTAAAGAGATCATTAAAAAAGCGAGCTGTGGGAGGCTCAATATAAAGGGATTCAGAGGAAAAGTGGGTGTTTCGTGCGTACGTGAATGAGGGAACCAATGGTCCACTTCCCAAGACAGGGGTGAAGATGGATCAGCACTCCAGTACAGTACATTGCCGTATGCATCCACTCTGAACTTAGCTGGATCAAATCCCGCATTCCTGCATTCCCAAAGAAATCGGTCAGCTATCTGGTGCTTATTTGAGGAAGGAACATATGCGATTGAGAAACGATTCTTCCTTTTTCCTTACTCCCTGCTCTCTCTAGCAAAATCTATATTCGCCGTAAAGCGCAACAACGCTCCTTTACATTTCGAACAAAGCTGTTGAGATGACTCACCCAAGGTGATCTAACTGTTCCCAAAGCTCTTCAGCGTATTCATGAGCATGGGGTACCTCCTTATCGGAATCCGGCACAATGGGAAAAATGGCATCCCACTCCTTTAGCCTTTGCAACTGTTCGATGACAAAAGGGTATATTAGTGCTGCGTCACAATATATGCACAAGCAAAACTACCCAGTCTTCAGTATCCGTATATACCTCATTGCCAAAATTGCCTGAACAGATACTGAGAAATTAATGTATACAAAGTGATAACAATGCTGTGCTCTTCAACTTCAATCATTTGTTAATCTAGGCAAAACAATTGGCAACAGATATGAATCTTTACATTCTTTCCCCAACCCATCAATTATATCATGAGCTTTTTCCACCCAGGAAAGTCCTCGGCCCCTTTGTTGATGGACTTCATGACTAATTCTTCTCCTTCGCAAGAACCGGCACCCTCATCCCTTCTGTGCTCGAACACTGGTTCATTTACACTACAAGCTGCCTGTGCCTGTGGTCGTGGTTAACCACAATAATCAACCATAACTACGGTTGTTATCCATTCGCACTTGTCTTGTGCGAATAGCTGTAGCTGATGGTGGGTTTGGTCTTCTAAATCGCAATCTATCATTGGCTTAGGTCTTGGACACACAAGATTACAGCGATATTATCCTTGTTGGCCTCGATTGTAGTGTTATAGTGGTAGCCTCGAAGCTCTTTAGTAAGACCACATGAGGATGGACAACCACCCGAGGGTGGTTAACCATGCGGAGTAATGGACTAATGGACTAATGGTGTAATGGTTAACCACGCGGAGTAATGGGCTTGATGGTGGTCGTGGTTGTGGCTAGCATTTACTATGCCTATTCCATGGAAATACAACCAATGAAAGTAAACCACAACCACCCTTCTTGTAAATGATCCTCCTGTCACTCTCTACTTTAATACTTGCATTTTGTAGCGTTCTGCGAAGCATGTAAATCATTCCCATCTCTTGACAAAATAACTGCAGTCATGCTACAAAAGACGCGGGGAGAGTAACGTACATCATCAGGGGGAGGAGCGTATGGGACAAAACGTTGTGGAGGACCCTCGGCGAATGGGGTGAGAACTCCCTGCGGCTGAGCCAATGCATGGCGACAGAGCTTGGCATAACCAGCTGGATATCCGAGCTTCTCGTCTATCGCCTTCTCCTCTTCCGTTAACGTCAACAACATTTTACCCTGCCACAAGTACAAAATAGGCGCCCTTCGGTTTACTACTGAAACAAAGGGGTTTTTTAATATTCTACCTTCGCACATCGCACATTGCAGATAGAGAGCTCAAGTTTCACATAGAGGAACATTTTCACCCCTCTCTCACTGAGTTTCGCCCCAACGCCAAGAACCCATCAGAGGTAATGACTAGAATAAGAGGTGATGACATGAGTATTATGCCTTAAATGGCACCAACCGCGTCATGGTATACTTGAGTAGTTTTAACCAGTGGGTGCTTGAGTAGTTGCAAAGAAGGGTTGTGGACCCAATGTAAGACGAGTTCACAATGTAGGACAAAAAGAATTTGCCACGACTACTTGTGCATATACAGAAGAACGACAAGGGGACGAGAAGATATGATAGAAAATTATTCATTGATAAGCAATGAGAAGCGCTGCAGTCTTCTGACTGGGCTCAACACAATGTCTACGAAGAGCATCATTGTATCTTTGCTGAGGAGGACGAGGATTATGGTAATGAACCACAGGTTCGAATGTTAAGGACGCATGTTAAGTTGCACTGAAAGTCGAAATGTAAAATGAGCAAGGAGCTAAGACGGCCTGATGAACAGAGCATATGCAGTAGGAAGGGTGCTGAGTGCGGAACTGTAACTTAGAAGGTCTGAAAAATGTGGCTCTCACCTCCTGCTGCCGAATTTTAATCCGTTCGAGCGCCACCAAATACGAAGCTGCATAGACACCTCATAAACTGCAACAAATCCTTGCGTCGGGCGACGACTTCATTCAGAGCTATATTCTCCTGAACGTCCGTGCAGTCTTCTTCAATCACACAAGGAAGTAAATGGACGTGACGGAAAATCACCACCTCCGTCGTTAATCCTGTAGGAAGCAGAAAGCCAGCCAAGAAAATCTTCAAAATCTCCTCCGCTTCCTCCTCCTCCTCCTAAACTTGAACCAAAACCTCGCGGCCTCCGTGCAAGGACAATCCTCCAGTGTAGGATTATCTAAAATAAAAAAACTACAGCTCTTAAGAAATAGCAAGACCGATGAGGAGCTATCTCCTGCATATGCGGACCAAAACAGGTCCACTAAGGGACGACTAAAATGCGTAGAGAGAGTAACGCCGGACCCCTGCAAAGAATAAGCCGGGAAACAGAGGTAGCAATCAGAAGTTACAGCGCACAAGAAATAGCAAGAACGTCCGTAAGTAACTACCGGCCTTTCTTCAGTAAAGTGTACCTCTATACCAAAACAGGTCAAATATAAAATAGGCGCTCCGAACATGCGCACAATGACACCAGCCCCGTGCAATCGGAAGCTACAGAGCTGCACAGGAAATGGCAAGAAACTGCGGCTCCGTGAAGAGCAATCTGGGGCGTCTGTGCACCAAAAGAGGCGGTGTAAGAGGTTGGAATGCGTAGAATGGCGAATCGGAGGTGGCAGTAGTGTCGGTCTCCGACCAGTAGCAAAGATGATCGCCGCAACTTCACGGAGCCCGAGAAACAAAAGAATATTTGGCAGCAGGTTGTAGGAACGTAGAGTCTAGCGGCCCGCAAACAAAAGGGAGAGCTGTGGAGCGAGAAGACTGGAGCGAGACAGAGCGCGCGGCACAACGGCTCCAAGCTTCGAATTCTCGTCCCTCCTCGTCCGTCGGCGTCGGACACGAGCGCTTTCTATCCCCACGAACCACGCGCGAACGACGACGGTCACTGGACGAACCGTACGACGAGACCGCGACGAGACTGCGAGGGTATTGCGACACTCGTGACGGAGTTTGAGGTTCCCCAACGGTCGACTTGACCGCGATGACCATATCACAGCGACCAGTTAGGCGTGGGTTTCGTTCTACCGTTCCCCTACTTAGGGAACGCTGAGCACAGCGGTAGAAGAAGATGAGTTCCAACCTCCCAATGATGTGGGTAGAGTATTATATTATATTATTGTATTATACTAAGTTAGTGTTGTTCTTGAATCCACCCTTTCCGTATCGGGACCACATCTGTTCAAAGGCGCCAGTTTTGGAGTCAATGTTGAGGTTTCATATCACTTGTTAGTGTGATGCGTTTTATATAGGCATTGTTGGTGTTGAGAGCTAAGTGAGGTGAGGTCTAGACATACACAGGGCCGACCACCTCCACCCAACTATTGAATTGAGGAAAGCCATTCGGTAGACTTTCAGTGCTCCAAAGTATCTGATGGAGTGGGGTCATTTTGTTGAAGCACACAAAGAAAAAGAAACAAGACAATCAATTTTTTTCCCAAAAAGAACGCCAATTTTGAATTACAACTGATATGTGACGTCCGTTCACCAATCCTTACCCATGACTGCGTGGTCATGGACTATTTCTCTATCGGCATCACACTTCAAGAGCAACACGGTGTCGACTTGATTTCCACTATAATTTGGTGGGTGAGCGGTCTACATGGAAACTAACTCTTAATGATCACTTGTTAGAGTGTAACTGGAAAGTTTTGGAGGCTTCTTTGAGTTTTAGATGTCGACATGTTTCATCTTTATATAACTAAGAATCTTCTCATTTTCTTTGTCATCTATCTGCACATGCATCACTTTGCTACTCTCACCACTTGTGTACTCCTCAAATAGAATCAAACTTATGAAAGAACTCAAAATTTTCTCAAAGTCTTTTTGCCCTAAAATACCGGCTTCCCTAGTTTTATCTCTAGATTATCGACACAAGTGTTGGAAGTGAGAAATAATGGAGAGTCTATCAAAAAAAACTTGAGTTGGTCCCCACTTTTGGTGACTTTTGGTCAACTCTAATGTCACCTAAATTGAGAAAGAAAAAAATGGAATTCATATTCAAGTTGGGTTTCATCCGTGCCAAATGACTCGAGAATAGTTTGTATGTGACTTAGCTCACAAAAACATAACATTATTCAACTGCAAGAGAAGTTTCAGTGGGCTTGGGAATATGTCAAAGAAAGTTCTCGGACAACTCCCATATGCTCCTCTGGGTCAAGCTAAAAATTTGAGTCTTCCTATAGTAATTTCACACGCAACTGTATGTAGCCGGCTAAAAAGGAGCCTTGGTAACTGCATGGAGCATGTTTCCTACCTCCTACACCTGTTGCATGCTCGGCCATGACCCACACTGATGCGCCTCCTACACCCTAGTATGCTCTTCTATTTAATGCCCACATTGATGCACATATTGAATAATCCAGCTTTAGTTAAGTTTGGTGTTGCATGTATTAGCTTGGATCTCAACCAATTATGCCCAAATCTCTACAGACAATGTGTTGGATGAAATTCGTAACCTAGTATGTTTGTAGCAACCCACATGTGGCCGGTGTCGTGGTCACACCCACAAGGCCGTGCTATCTACCAAGAAGCCTACCTACCTATGAAACTTTGCCCCCACAATAACCTTCACGCCATTGATAATTGACTGGAGGCTAACCCCAATTTCCCCGTACCTTGTCACACTTGCAATTCATTTCACATTTACTACTTCAGCTAGGAGTTCATTCATTTTTGGAATTGGAACTTCCAACTATAGTGGAACAATGTTATGAAGCGGTTATGGTGTTACATGTTATATGAGACCTTCATTGTAAACCACCTCCAAAGTATAGAAGACTAACATAGTATTAAGCATGACTCACTAACCAGTAATTTTCACCTTTCTTGCTTTCAACATTACGCATGATGAGATCATTGCCATTTGATCCAGTAAAGAAGAAAAAGAAAAAGAAAAAATGACTAACATTCTTTAGGTTAATTATTTATTATTCTAATTCAGCATATAACCATGTTCACCAACCTTGATCTTTGTGTGAGTGTATTACTTTGCCTCTCTCTTAAGCCTAGTTAGCGACCATGGACAAGTTACGTGTGGTAAGGCACTTAGCGATAGTAACGGTCTTTAAAGTGACACCCCCAAGGGCTTTAGTTGATTTTGGGATTCTAACTATATTTGGAACTTTTCAGAAAAATTAGCTTAAGGTGGCATATGAGTTAGAAACATGCCCATGAAACATTTCTTGAAAACAAGTTATTGTTTGTGATCCTTATAGATCATCAAAGTACATTGTAGCATTAAGTCTTTTGGTATCATACATGGTGGTTTACTAACATTGGCTTGTTAGATGAAAACCACTTCAAAATCAAATTTATAACGTGAAAAATAATTTCAAAATCAATTAGAGTCTTCTAGTGAATAAGAGTATTGTTCACCTTTTTGGAACACCTCTCACACTGCCTCGCTAAGCAAGTAGATCATATATCAGTCATTATGACTTACCAAAGTTGGTGCTCTTCTTAAAACCGATCTTACATCCTTCTTACACGACCACTACAAACAGTCAAAGCGGTGTTATTTTCATATTCAATGTTGCATATGATTAGTGGCTTGATTCTTTTTGACATACTTAATGCACCTGTTGCACTCACTTGTCAACACTTTAACGATAAAACACACGAGTGTCGCTTTAAGATCGGTGTTTACTGCTAGGCACACGTGCCTTTTATCATGATGTTATTTCATGAATGGGATAATCAAAAACTGATCCAAAACACACACACACACACACAAAAAAAAAAAACTAATAATCATTAGGTTCCCTCCATATTTTATTGAGTTTTTTTTTTCCGCAACACATGCGAAACTTGAAGGCAACGACTTTGGGCCAGTCCATGGCCAGCCAAGCCTTGGCACACTTGAGAGCACACACAGTGGGCCCAAAGCACTCACAAAAGAAGACGAGCGAGAAAGCAAAGCACCAACTCCTCCTTGTCCTCCTCCCCTTGCATATATACAAAGTGTTTAAACTTAACCAAGAAACCAAACCGGAGTGTTTGGCTTTAAATGGCTCAATCATGCCAACTTCGAGGTTGCACTTGAGTTGATTGGCCTCCGAGACCGGGCCGATGATTGCCCCCTACACGGTGAGGTCACCTTGTGGGGGTACTAATTCACCGTGCCCTAGCCTAGCCTAGCCTAGACAAAGGATAGCTAAGTACATAGGTACATACCCTTGTTGGAAGTTGGAACCGGTGTCTAGATGAATGTGCATGACAACCATTCATTACTTCTTACACAATGGAGTTGTTTGTGAAGTAAAGTAAAGCAAATGAAACCATGGGTTTAGTTCAAATTCATGAGTTTATGAGAACCGACACGAAGTCATCCATGTTATCCTGATGCTTACATTATCCTACACAAAGAGTGGTGCCGGGCTAGACCACATTTGCCCAGGGTTGGGCCTCGCCTGGGGCACGCCTCCTTCACTACCCAAATGAAGCCCATACTCCCTGCCCGCTCCGCCCAACTTCGAAAAATAAAGTTGCCCTTGCATTCTTGAAGGCCGCTTGTCCATGTAACCCATATTGAGTGCACTTCATCTTCAAGGTCCAAATTCCAATATATATGTTCACTTCTAATGAGTAAATAAGCAATTGATTGGGACTTTGTTTTTGAAGTGAAACCGTCAATAAAGCATGTAATTAACTTGGAAGTCAAAAAATTTACAAAACCCTCATTAGCACCGAGGTTATAACTTTTGTGACTTACCATTGAAAGGGTCTTTGTCATTCTAATTATGTGTGATTAATATTTTACTCAATAGAAGTGAACATACATATTGGATTTTGGACCTTGAAGATGAAGTGCACTCAATATGGGTTACATGGACAAGCGGCCTTCAAGAATGCAAGGACGATTTTATTTCTCGAAGTCGGGCAGAGGCTTCATCTGGGCAATGAAGGAGGCGTGCCCGGGACAAGGCCCAACCCTAGGCAAATGTGATCTAGCCCAAGGCGGTTTCTAGCTTGTCTTATTGGGATGAGTGGACCAAGGCAACCTTGCATAGGCCAATCCATGATTTAGGTTAGACATGTCCCACGTGCATACCTTGTTTTAGATCTTAAAAAAAAACTCAAAGTTTGAGAGGTGGAAAGAGGAGATCCCAAAAGTTTCACCCAACTTTCAAAATAGGTTTTGATATGTGATAAGCTCTTAATAGAAATTCTCAAAGAAGGATCAAACCCATGGTTACGTCCCTCTTGGAGTGACTTTACGGATAATTAATATCAACAATGGTACTGAAGAACCAATATTGTTATATTAGCCACATGTTGATGCTTTGTATTTCACAAGGTGAGAGGATATTTGTACATCTGAATTGTCAATTGGGTCAATATCATCCTAATATTGTAGCGGTATAATGATAATTCTTTCAAGGTGATACAATAGGCCCTAGCCTAGACATAGGACATGTAAGTACATGGGTACTCACCATTGTTGGAATTGGTGTATAGATCAATGTGCATGGCATCATTATTTCTTACACAATCTCAACAATGATACCATAGTATCAATATTGTTATACCAATCATATGCCGATACTACATATTTCACAAAATGAGAGGATATTTGTACATGGATTCATTAGTTGGGTCAATATCTTCCTAAAATCATAGCGATGTTATGGTAAATATGTTAAACTAATATGTGAGCCAAATTTTTGGTCATTTCAGTTCAACTATAGGCTTATAGTTCAATTCGGATGGAGTCATCCAATAGGATGAATATAGTTAAACCATAGGAGGAAGTTATAACTATGGTCACGGCCATAGGAGGCCCTAGTAGGTAGTTATGAAAACTATCTTCTCGCCACCGTAAGAGGGCGGCCGAGGAAGGAGAAGCCAGGCAGTCTTTGATTATCGTTGAGCGAAAAGAGAAAACTATGAGCTGACCTCCCTCATCACCGCATTCGGGCGAGGACAATAGTTGAACCATTTTCTTAGGTTAACACCGCAGTGATTGCGGGTTACCAATTACTGTGGAAGAACATTGTTATTTGAATTGAGATATGTGGAATGGCCGAGTGAAAGGTCAAACTATTTTCTGTTTGGATGATTGGAATGTGCGTGTGAAAGTATTGTTGTTCATTGTGTGAGAGCTGGTGAGCAAGACAGTTGTGTAAGAGGAATTGTGTAAACAGTGATTGCGAGAGTAAGACGATGAGAATCGAGAGAGATGAAGTGAAATTAGCGTTGAAGTGAATGTGTGGTGAGAAGATGTGTGTCACTGGAATTGAGCAAGTAAAGAGGAGATTAGTGTAACTATCGTCTGAGCGTAAGTAATTGAAGTGGATTGAGTGAACGAGCAATGAGAACCAGAGAGAGTGACAATGTGATTGGAGGAGCGCAAGAGCAGAGAGCAATGAGTGAGTGGTTGAGTAAGCGAGAATACGAGTAAGAACAGAGGGGTTTGATCAAACAAAGGAGTTGAGAGAAAAGAGGGAATAAGAATGAAAATTATTGACAAGTGAAATTGAATATTGTGTGATCAAACTCCGAGCGAAGGTTCTGGAACATTGTTGAATAATCCATAACATGAAATTGAGACTGAAGGATGATTTCTTGAGAGAATCAGTGTCCGTTTCGAGAGTATGATTGTTTGGTGAGATAAAATATATTGCTAAGAATCTCCTGAGAGAGGATTTGAGTGGAACTATGATCTTAAAGGGCTGACCAGACGAGAAGGTGGCCAGAGAGTTAAACGACTAGCCAAGTGGGAGAGTGCCGTTTGAGTGCAGAAGAATATAGTGAAACTACAGTCGGGTAACTCTGAGAGAGAGAGAAATGTACCTGTGAGAGAAGAGTGAATGCCAACAGTCAAGGGTCAGTCCGAGAAGGAAACTATTGGCTATAGTGTTACTTAGGATAGGCTAAGAGGAAGCCGAATGGTCAAGAGTCAGACCATTGTGTGAAGCAAATTATTATAGTTGAGGCCTGTGAGAGGCGTTATGATAAAATGATTATAGTTCAGCCATAAAGAGATTATAGTGAAATCCTACCTTTAGGCTGTTAGTGTTGTAATTGAAAATAATGGAGATTGTGAGTAAGAGAGAAACTCAATCAACCGAGATGATGAGAAATCATTTCTGATCGGTTGATTAGAGAAAGTTGTGAGGGTTGTCAAGATTAAGTCGGATAGGTTAAACTTTGGGTTATCAAGAAGATTTAGGCATAAGTTAACCTAATTTCAATTGGATTGTAAGAGGGATTGAATTAACTTTGGTACATAAATGTTATCTAGGCGTAAGTTAATTGGATCTTTATTAAGTTTTGATTGTTAAGTAGTCAAGAGATAAGATCTTTGGGTATGGAATGCGATTTAATCCTTTCAACTATTGTCTTGTGTGTTACCCTGGTTGTTGTTGTTGCAGGTTGTGCAGGGCGACCAAGACTATAGCTTGACTGATAATGGTTAATTGCATAAGTTGTGAGTAATGATTAAATATGGAGATAAGGAATAAACAATTGTTTTGTATTGGAATTAACATTGACCAAGTAATAAAGGAATTGCCTTGAACTGAAAATGCATTGGCCAATGGTTACCAAAAGACAATTGTGTTACTCAAAGACTATTGTTCTCTCTTGACTATTGTTCTACAAAATCTCATGACGAGATGGTTACTACCGAGACTGGCACACATACCCCACTGACTGAGACACAGTGAGAGGAAACCAAGAGAGAAAAGGAGAGTAAAAGATATACCAGTCATGTTCTAGAGTGAATATAGCAAACCTTTGGTTTAATTAAGGAACTATGAAGTGACAAATGCCTGTAATAGACACTAGTTAAGCCTTCCTTGAGAGTTTGTACCTTGGTGTTTTGGGTTATTTAAGTGAGAGCAAAAACTAACTACATAATACAATAGGGCCTAGCCTAGCCATAGGATAGGTAAGTACATAGGTGCATACCATTGTTGGAACAATTTATAGATGAAATGCATGACATCATTACTTCTTGCACAATAGTATCAACAATGATACTAAAGGACCAATATTGTTATACTAGTCAAATGTTGATACTTTGTATTTCACAAGATGAGAGGATATTTTTATATTAGAATAAGTAGTTGATCAACCTCATATCATAACAAAATTATGATAATTTATCGAGGTAATACAATAGGCCCTAGCCTAGGCATACAATAGGTAAGTACGTAGGTACATACCATTGTTGGAAGTGGTATATAGATGAATGCATGACATCATTACTTCTTACACAATATCAACAATAGTTACAATGAATCGCATAATTGATTTGTATCAATATTATTATACCAGTCAGATGTAAACCAACCCCCTCATCACAATCACTGCTGGAGTAAGAGGGGCCATCCATGAACACTCCATCGAACAACTTACCACACGTAAACTCCCAAAATCCAGCATCAAAACACTCATGAAAAATCTACACCAGAATGCCATCAAATACCTCGCCTACCTAGTACTAAACAAAAGGAAACTTGATAACAAACAAACCCTTGTCCCCCCCCCCCCCCCATAAAAGGAACCTGGTTAAAGCTACACTACCGGAGCCCACCTCCCCAAAGAGGCATAACACCCCATATTGCATCATGGGTAACATGATCAGTATCGGGCTAACGGGCTCGCATTCATGCCGGTACATAGTACGGACGTTATTTTTTCTTTTCTTTTTCTTACCAGTCATATGTCAATGCTTCATATATCACAAAACTTGAGGATATTTGCATGTCCGAGTCTTTATCTAGGTCGATATCATTCTAATGACACCATAGTAATATTAGGGCAAATTAACTAAGGTGTGAAGGTTCTTAATTAGATGGTACAATGAACCCCAATAGTATAAAAAGAAAAACAACAAAATCTTAAGTACATCATAACATTACTCGAACTCTTAGTCTTGCGCCCTTGCTAATCTGAGAGCTATAACTATAATGAAAAACAACAAAATATGGTAGGTCTACTTAAGAAAATGATTTTTTGGCCCCACTATCAATAAAGTCATAAGCAATGTGCACGGTGACCTTGTTAAACCTGTGTTTAAACCTTGCCCGTAGTTGCATGCCAATGAATTTCGTTGGCCATGGTACCATATCTCCATAATCTAAAGGATGTAGAATGTTCTGTTGCGTTTTACCTTTCTAATGGATGAGTTTACGTAGACAACACACATCCCTAGCTGCATGAATGTAGCAAGTGCATCTGAGGAGGTGTTTGATCCCTTGGCACGAACATGATTATTATGGGAACAACATATACTAGTATTCATTGCAACCATTTGCGATGACTCGGCCATTGCGACTCATGGCAAGAATATGCATAGATAAATCATTTTGGTTGGTGACCGGGGATTTTGGTTACCCATTGTCCAAAAATCACAGTAAAAAACCTCCAGTTGAAAACCAAAAACATTTATTTGTGCATTTTCTCATCATGAGTCACAATGGCCAAGTCGCAACAGATGGTTACAATGAACAAGTTTTCCTTTAGTAGTAATTGTGTGTGTTGAAGCAAGTCCCCTACATGTGCAAGGCCAATTCATTTCCAAGTGCACCCCACTAAAGTAATTTGGTGTCACTTATGCCATTTCCGGAGTCAAATAATTGAAATAAGTGTTTAAGGACTATAAAATAGTTTTGTGCTATTCATAACATTCCTAAGGCTAGCGCCTTTGCCCTGTTTGCTACCCGGGGGAGGCTACTAGGGGCCACTTCACAAACGAGCCAAGAGCCGTGACCACGAAACTGTGAGAGCCCAAAAGAAAGTGTCCAAAGGTTGTCCCAAGACACCTTCAAATCATTTATTGTGGTCACGGATCTTCAAGTGTAGTGTGAAGTCATATGTGACCAGGGCCTCAACCAAATGCCATTTCGATGAATTTCTATTCATGCAGGGTCCTCACGCATGATCAAATAGAATAAACCAACGGTTGTGAGCATTCGGAGTGCCATGATCTCCCAATTTTGTGTTAGACCTACCTCCAAGGAATGGTTTTAGAAAATAATCCAAGTGACCATGAAGCGTGATCCATTTGATGTCATGTAGGAATCCATGTAGACTTTACATCCATCGTGCCTTCAAATACTCCGTTGGTCCCTCAAGCATAGTGTGAAGCAAACTTGGACCGGCTCTGCCTTTTCCATCAATGAGGCTGCTTGAAGTGTATTGGTCACGGGCTCTCAGTCTCGTGTGTGAAGTGGCCCTAAGGGTGTGAGAAATCCAATAGTGTGCATTCCCTAAGCTGGCAAATCGAGCACCATTATCTGCCTTGTTATTCTAAGTTAGGTATGTAACCCATCAAGCTTCGTTTTTTTAACTTAAATTGTATAGATTTTTAATAAGCGGATGAGGAGGGCAGCCCAATTGGAGGGCCACTCTTGCAAAGTGAATAGTGGCCCAACATAAGAGGGGTATAGTATAATTCTCTCAAAACGTCCAAGATTTTCAACACCCTTGGTGCAACACCCTAGTGTTGAATTAGCAAATCTACAATGAAACGTATGCAAGAACTATATTGAAGATCAGGCCTCCCCTAATTTAGTTATAATTAATGAAAGTCCATGCTTGTTGATTTCTTACCTGGATACATAGGTCCTCCCAACCATGTTCACTATCAAGTATGGAGTAGTCAATGAAATTTGAAGACATAGTCCAATCTCTTCTAAACATATATGTTGTCTTTATGATGTTCACTCTTCGCCCTCACCGAAGCACATACGAATCAATATAGGTGTCCGATTAAGAAAACAAGCCACTTAGGACCCATGTACACTCTAACCTCCCCAACATCATGTTTGCCGCCACCAAAGTGCACGTGATACTAAGGAGGTCTGGAGTATTAACATGGACGTGTGAGAATGGAGAAGTACCGTAGCATGTGACATTATGGAATAACACAAAAGTCAACATTGCAATAATGATAATGACGACAACGTGATGCATGCGAACATGTGGTTTGAGTTCATTTTTGAATTATTGCAATGACAAAACCCGTGATATACGATAAGGAAATGTGACCACAAGGAGGGAGATTTAAACTGCTCTTCAAACTGCAGTGTAAACACCTCCGTTCCCTAGGGTTTCAAGATGTAAGAGAGGGAGTGACATTACGGAGGTTAGGACAGTTCCGGAACCGCCTGGGCACGAGAGTAAACCCCTCTGGCGCCAACATGATTATTATATAAAGAAGCAGAGCTGTTGGAGTGTGTGTGAGTCATAACTTACTAAATGCCCTGTCATTACTTTACTACGCATGTAAGTAATCAGCTTAATCAATTATGTCCTCACTTGCAGAGCTTTCAGGATTTCACGCACTGCAAATAAATGATCTCAGACCACATAAATGACTGGAGAATGACCGTACTTGGGAAAAATTGCAGTAGTATTCTACTTACCATTACATTGTTATTAAGGAGTTTGTGTGTTCGTTCACGTGGGCCCTGAGAATATAACCATGGGATGTAGTCCCAACCCTAATGAGTCCGAGGGTCACTTCACACACGAGTCAAGAGCCGTGACCATGAAATTGTGAGAGTCCAAAAGAAAGTGTCCATAGGTTGTCCCAACACACCTTCAAAATCATGTAGTGTGGTTACGGACCCTCAAGTGTAGTGTGAAGTCATATGTGACCAAGGTCTCAGACCAAATGTCATTTCAATGAATTTCTATTCATGATGGGTCCTCACGCATGATAAGATAGAATAAGTCAACGGTTGTGAGCATTTGGAGTGCCATGGTCTCCCGGTGTTGTGTGAGGCCTATCTCCAAGAGGTGGTTTTTGAAAATAGTCCAAGTGACCATGAAACATGATCCATTCGATGCCACGTAGGAATCCATGTAGACCTTACATCCGTCTTGCATTCACATACTCCGCTGGTCCCTCAAGCATAGTGTGAAGCGAACTTGGACCGGCTCCGCCTTTTCCACCAATGAGAGTGCTTGAAGTACAAAGGTCACGGACTCTCAATCTCGTGTGTGAAGTGACCTTCAATCTGCACTAGGTTGGGACATTCCATGATTATTATCTTAGGGCCTACATGCATGAACAACACACACATTGCTTAATAATATTATGACTGAACTACTACCTCATGTCAAAACTACTCCATGTTACTTCATGGTTCCCAAACAAACAAGACATGCAAAGACAAGAAACAATGAATTTGAGTTGCATCGAATAATCAACGATCAAAGAGTATAGTAATACGACATTGAGAAATCGCTCGATGAGTACCACGGTAGACTACAAAGCTTTAAATGTCAATAATAATATCACACATTCCTATTCTAGAAATCTTGATCCCACATAATTCCGTAAGCCCGGCCAAGCAAGGGATATAAAGCTATAAACATGCGGGTAAGTACTTGAAAGGGAAGCAAGTCTTTTCTTGATGAGGAGGTCTTGATGGCCACATAGATAGATCCGAGGGCTAAGTTAAGTCAACCTCGTCATGTTGGAGCTCGGAAGCCCTGCTTGTTGATGGCAATAAATTAGGTCCAATATTCTAACCAATCACAATTTGGCCAGAAGCAGTTTAACTTACTTTGCAGTTTGTCATGGATACATACGCGGATGAATGTGACTAGCTAGAGAAAACAAACCAGGCATCTTTGTAATTGATTGGGTGCATGAGATTAATGGCCTAGCATTTGGACTGGCCCACTTTATTAGATTGCATGGGAATTGAAAAGCAGGGTGGGGGAGTTTGATGTAGAAGTATGTATGTGTGTGCACATGTGTAGTTAGTACTAAATGAGTGTAGAATACTACTGTAGAGCGAATTTTTAAAACTCATGCTCTTGCCTCAACTCAAAATTTATCACTGTAATCTTTCTTACCCGTTAATTGAAGCAATGTTTTCCTTTGATGAAATCAAATTAGTAACCCCGAGTTGGGCTTCAGATGTCAACTTTAAGAAGACCCAACAAGCGTTGGGTTTGATGTGATGAGTTACACAAAGTGTGGCACCGACACCAAAGAATCGAGATTGCAACAAGTAACACGAACCATAGGTCACATGCCACGATGCTCAAAGCCACTGTTAGCTCCCTTTGGAGGTTGATAACATCACCAAGACCAAGGTCACCGCACCCTTTCTTAGTACGTGCGATCGTTCACCATGTATTGCTGGTTACATCCTGAACACTTATGCCACATGCATGTGAAAGCATGTTTAGTCCACTATAATACTCAAGTTGAGTTTACATAGTAATTGACATCCGAGTGAATATTGGAGGAACAATTCATTGTGGATTCTTGGCCTCACAATTCATCAGCAAGTTGTTGAGTAATGTTATGGAAATGTCAACACGTCATGGGCACAAATCTGCACACCATTCACGACTGTGATAACAAACACATTGTCCAACCAACTCCTCCCATCGTCAAACCATCATTGATAAGGATTGATTTGGATTTGGGTTTTGGAAGAGTTTGACACTTATATATGAACATGACCCCTAAAGGTCCAAAGGGGTTCACCTCCGATTGAGGATTCTCAATAGTTATAAGCATACAAATAACACTTGAGGATGGATGAAAACTTGTTTGATTGTTGACTAGGGAAGTATTGTAGCAGCTTAACACTCCACATGTTGAATCTTAACTTTTTTGGGGGTGACACATTAACTTTTTCTACATGATTCGGTCAATAATATTGTGACATGTAGCAATTTTTGCTTCAAATATGAATTAATTGGTTGTGTCGAACCTGTCATGGTACTAACTATTGTAGTAACTTAGCGTGGGTGAGATGAAGAGTCTTAAAGTGTAGAAGAAGATGTCCAACTAATCATTGACATTACTAATGAAAGTATCGAAGGTTTATATAAAATGAAGGTGTGCAATCAACTCATCTAAGCTCCAACTAAAAAGATATTATTCCATACAACATTTTTGTATCGAATGAGGTAAGAAAACCCAACCGACACTAACCAATTTGGGTTGTTAAATACTTATTAGTTGACCTTGATGATCACACAAATAATACTATTGACCATGCATATTGTTTGACTTGTCAATACTGTGACTCTCAAACAATGATAGTGTACCCCAAACATAAAGTATGCAATTTGAATGCTCTCAATGTGCAAGATCAAGGAGCTAGACATAAAAAGCAACATCAACTTCAACATATTTTCAAAGTCATAAATTCTATGAAATAATTAAGCCACTTTGGAATTATTTGGATGTTACTTCAAGTTCCAAGCGCTATGGAAAAGTATGGAAAATATCACCATACCATGAAGTCTTTGGTTCAATACTTTTAGTGCCACAATGTAATTTCCATGTGTGATATATTGGGTCTCACCCAATGTTGGCTTAGTATCACCTTTAAGTGATATCAACAGGGTTAGTGTATGATATATTTGGGAATTAATACCATAAGCAATGGCGTGATATTTTATGTACGAAACAAATAACAAAAAGGTATGTGCAACAATAACTGGAACCTATGATTTTGGGAAGGTATGTATAGCATGTTATTGGAAGAGTGTATATTGTGCCAATAACAATATTGGTATGGTATGTGGTACATTCTCGAGTACTTGAATGAAATGGAATAAGTGATGAGGTGTTGTGAAAATTGCTATGAAGAAAACATGGGTATGTCAATTTTAATATGGGTAACTCCATCCTTTTCACTAATGCATACCAAAGATGTACAAGTGGGGAAAGGACGCAACCACATCCTGCTTGAAATTACTCTACATTATCTTCAAGACATCCAACATCCTTTAATCCATCTCATGAGCTTCAAGCAAGTCGGTCTCCTCGGCTAAAGACTTCCCCACTACCCCCCCCCCCCTTCCTCTGAAGGTGCAACCATCACAACCATCATTGGGCCAATTTTTTTGAATCATAACCAAAGCATCTAAATTCTCTAATCCTAGTCTACATTGTAGCAAGTTGTAAACCACCCCAAGAATAGACAAAGTATGCTTGGTTTCAATTTGCAAACCAGGAATTGTAAGAATTTGCCTAGCCAGGAGACCAATATATGGAAATCTCCAGGCATTTTCTCTCCACCACAACAAGGGGTGCAACCTCTAGGCTTGCCGACACTCACAACCTATGAAACAACAACAATTCTAAAACTAACAACCATTTCCTAGTTTCCTCCATTGTATTTGGAGCATCAAAGAATGAGATGCAAGCATGATTGCTGCTACTGCCAACCTTATCAACACATGTTTCATGTTGTGAATTCAAGAACTCACTAACCATACCCAACAAGGGAAGAAACACATGCTTGTCATATTGAGCCACACGATACATGGCTTCCAATCTTGGGCCATAGGCTCTCCTACACATTGCAATTTGTTGAACTGGAACTAGCTTGAGGGTGAGCATGTTGTGTGCTTTGCTTGCTATGATTGTGTTTGCAAATGATAGGAAATGATTCAAAACTTAATGACCTTGCTAACCATGCAACCATAGAGAACATAAGGTTCTGAGTCAAAATCATTGATCTATAACTTAGTGTTGACCTGCAACTCAACTCTCCTTGACACTTGCTCTAGATGCTTAGCGTTGCAAATAAAGTATCGTTGAGGAGCCAATGTCCCATGGGTTTGATAAACAAAACGCTACTTGACAACCAACTTTATGGTCTTCGTGATTAAGCCCACCTTTACCCATGCTACACGGAGGGCAACTAGGCTTGCAAAACCATTGATTGGCGTTAATAGCATGTATTGATGGCATGGGCGTACTCCAACATTTCCTACACCACAATAACATGCAAAATGCATGTGAGCTTCGGAAATCACCACACTATCATTGCTAACATTGGGCAACATTGTTTGCATAAAGGTCAACAAGAATCTTTCACACACACACATATATACAAAAGCCACCTTGACTATTCATATATAGAACAATATTTTGTACATAAATGGCAACCTACTTACAAACATAAAGGGCAACATTGCTCACATACCCAACAACCTTCTTTAATGCATACACGGCAACACACTTGGTCAACTAAAGGCCAACATTCTTCATGTGAGGAGAAAACCTGGATAAACCTACATTGGTGACATAGAAATGTACTTGGGTCATGCCACAAAGTTCACCCCTACATCAACAACAAAACTGCATAGTGCATTTTGGTTCCACAATTATGATAATAATTACTCTAGATTGAAAAACCACATCACATCAATACTCGGTATAGCTACATGAACAAACACCAATAACAAGATAAATGGTCAACCAAAATAAAAATCAAAATAAAAAATTAGGCACCCCAACTCCTTTCTGCAAGGGCTAGACCACCCAAGGCCCACATTGAAGCACATATAAGGCCTTGGACTCCATGAAACAAACCCACAAGCAAAAGGCTACAACTTACAAGGCCACCAAAACACAAAAGAGGCGTCGAGCACCCCATCCTTTTTTTGCAAGAGCACCCAAGGCCAACTGCAATGAGATCTAAGTCCGAATTTTGAATGCAAAAAATCCACGAGCAAAACCCAATGTCTTATGAAAACCTTGAGAAAAGGGTCTTCAAGCACCTCATTTCTTCTTGCAAAGGCCAGAGCACTCCTGACCCAATCACGGGGAGGTCACTCCATTGTCAAGTTGAACACCACGTGCGAACAAAGTTTGCTACCCCTATATTACATGTCATAGATAATTCTAAAATTTATGATATTTTTTCTACATATACATAACCATTGATAATGTCTTTTTTATATATTTTTAGTCATCTTCATTTTTGTAGTAATTTTTTTAGTTCAATTTTGCATCATTCAAGCTAGAAACAACATGTTATATAAAAAAAAGAATCATCAAATTTAGTTACCATTTTTTACTATGGAATAGGTACCATGTATATCTACTCATGAAAAAGCATTGATAAAATTTTGACCCGTTTTGGTGATGCTTTATGTACATTGTTTACATTTTTTACATGTAATTTGTTCGCACATGGTTGTTCAACTTTATAACAAAGTGACCTCCCCGTGGAGTCGTGGACCCAATTATCATGAGCTCTAACGCCGAATTTTGAATGCAACAAGCCCACAAGCAAAATGTAGTTTGGAAAGGCCAAAAAAACATTAAAAAAAAAGGCATTGAGCACCCCCAACCTTTTCTAGAAGGGCCAAAGCACCCAAGGCTTGCTTGCAAACACATTCATATCCGCAAGCCCACAAGCAAAACCCAAAAATAAATTCTCCAACAAAACATTAAAAAAACCATGTGAAAAGGGGTCGATTTACCTTTCTTGTTGCGACTATACCCTGCATGTGTAGAGGAGGTTGATGTTGCAATCGGTAATGAAAAAATACATAAACAATATCATAAACACAAGCCAAAAACTGAACGAATGAGGAAGAATTTCATACTTAGAGCCTAAATGGCCACCATGAAAGCTCTGGAAAAACATCCACCAACCTTAAGAAATGCAATCTCTAACCCACAATGCTCTTCATTTAAGGATTTGCAATTGTTCAACAACAAATCCAAATACTCTCCTCTGAAACCCTCACCTCTTCATTGCCACGTCACACTTTTGGTTTGGAAAAACCTTTGTGCAATTTCGGACTAACCTATTAGAATTTGATGCCAATTTAAGGGCTAGTGTTACCCATTACAATAGGGTATCAGGTGTGCCACATACTATTGACAAGGTATCAAATATTGATACTCATTCGAATTCTTTTGTTTCATCCATAAACCAAACAAAAATTGGTCTTAACCAATGAGATACCAACACATGTCGATTAAATGATATTTATTTATTTATAATGTATTTATGTATTTATTTTATTTTGATCATGTCAAACCAAAGAGCATGGTGCAACACATCATGCACAATGAAGACGTGCACTAAAAGAAAATTTAAAAAACACTCAAGCTTCTTCACTTATGAGATGCACCACATGTTTGTTAAATAATACATCATAAGCATAACGAATTCAAAAAAAAAACTCTAAATTCACTAGGTTGGTTTTAAGATTATCAATAATTTGTCACTCTTAATTAAAAAACATGAATAAAGAGAAATGGGCAAAGTTTTAACATGATCAGATGACGTCTTTTTTCGAGGTCTTTTAAGAGATTTGTTGCCAACATGTTGGAATATTTCATTGTTTCATGTTTCTCATTATTTGATTTACTTAATATGAAAGGACAACACACACACACACACATATATATATATATATATATATATATATATATATATGGGAGTGTGTGTATACAAGATCTCGAGTTTTGTAAAACATGAAAATTCTAATGTGTGAAACTAATATGATGTGCATAGGAATTGCATGTGTGAGCAACATGTGGCAACAAAACAGGCAACATGTGACAAACTATGAAGCCACTATCATACATGTCCACCCACCTACAACACTACACCACCTATCTACCATTGGTGTATGGATGTCATGTTCATGGAATGAGCTAAAAGACAGAAGAGGTGCCATGGAAGGCACGGTCCATATGACAACACTTTTTCTTG
Organism: Polytrichum commune; assembly: GCA_950295325.1. Lineage (NCBI taxonomy): Eukaryota > Viridiplantae > Streptophyta > Polytrichopsida > Polytrichales > Polytrichaceae > Polytrichum > Polytrichum commune. The sequence continues at coordinate 24,330,929 of OX485807.1, read as the reverse complement.
TTATCGAAACCCATACGCATTGATTTGTCATGCGCCAACACAACACATGCCAAACTACATCGATTACGGTGAATGATGTGGGTTACTAGTTGAAATTTTGCGGTGTATAAAGTTCTACTAACGGATATTGCTTTCTACTAACACAACATAAATAGGACATGTACACATTCCAAAACATTAATAATAATAATAATAATAATAACAACAACTTACTTGGTAGAAAATTTTGTTCTATGTATATGAAGGTCTACTTACTACCTTTATATGTGCAGTTTGGAATATTTTAGTAGAGCATGCACAGGTTCAAAATCTTCCCTCCTCCAGCACAAAGGAAATCTTTCTCATGAAAAAAGCCAAGGACTGAACAACATGAGTGGTTGCTTTAGTGTGCATGCGAAACAAATTTATGTTCGCCTTCACACCGAAATCCTTTTGGCTAGCCATCATGTAGAATATGCATTTTGGAGGACATGCACAATTATAGTAAAAAAAATAAGTGCTCTTTCCTGCAATGCTCGCCCCAGAGGGCCTTTACTTCTAAGTCATCTAATTAAGTGACTGAATAACTTTCATCATTCCAATTTTCCCGCTGTTCTCATGAGTCTCCAAGTGAATGGGAGGGTGATCAGTCCAAATTCTCGTAAGATCATCTTTGTTAGCCAACTTCTGAGCCCAGTGTACCATTCAAGGATTGAAAGCCTCACCTATTTCCACTTTTGTAGAATAAGTTCTCATTTATTAGGTCCATGAGTTGGGGTCCATTATGTTAAGTTATCAAGGCTAGTACCTACCCCTCGCCCATGATGCCAAATTGATAGCAAAATGAAAAGAAAGAAAGAAAAAAACAAAAAACAAAAACAAAACAAAATAAGGGATCCGCCGTATCATGACAAAAGTAAAGTTCCACCCAGTCACAGGGCTCGAGTGCAAAGTAGGAGAAGAGTGTCACTTGTGTATCACTTGTGTCCAGAGAAATGGGGATCCACATCAGCTTCTTGCCTTCCTATGGAGATTTTGGACCTACAAACTTTGCACACGTTAAATGGAAAGAAATGTCTCAATTTGGACAAATGTGTCGAACTAAAATATCAAACTAGCTAGTATGAGTGCACGATATCAAAAGCTTGTCAGTCGCATGCCTTTGAAGTTCGCTCTACAGCTGGGAGGTCAGGCTAGGCCAAGGTGATTTCATCTGCTCTCGTGCCCCACATGCACCAAGGCTCCGTAAAGTCTGTTGGTAGTAAATTTTCTTGGTGCACTTGGATGTGTGCCCAACAGTCGAATGCAATAATCTCCCATGAGTTGACATTTCACATGTTTGGGATGCATTGGATACAGCGAAAACAGACTTCAATTCCACATCATAGAAGTAGAAGTATTAAACAATTACAGAATTGTCAAAAAATCCCTCCCTGATTCAAATCCATGATCCATGATCCTGTCATCACTTCCTGAGATTGGGCTTGCAATGCGGAGGACCTGAGAGGACTGGAGAATGGTGATTTCCATGGTAAACAAGTAAATAGGTATACAGGCAATGAAGTTAATGCATGATGCTGAGCACAAATGCAGGACACGTCAAACAACGCAATTTGGTACAACATTTCTAGGAGTTTGTTAAAAAACAGGCAGAGGCCATTTATGGATGTGATAGTACAGTAGGGGCATCCAGGGCATCAATCTCAGCAGATTGGAGCACCAAGGCAAACAGACAAAGAGATTGTCCTGTCTCAGACAACTAGGTCTTCCAGAACCAGATCATATCCAGAACTGATGCCATTAAACTATCACAGAACTGGTGTGCTTGTCAAGACAAGCATACGCTTCAGACAGAACATGGGTCACCACCGTTGCCATTGCTCTGTATCTGCCCCCTCATCGAATCCATTTGATGGACCCATTACCTGCATGTCCATTTGTTTGGTGTACTTATCTTTCCTCCGTTGATCAAACTCAGTCCAGCCGCCCAGCTGCTCACACAAATCAAGAATCAATCTCTTAGCAGCACATCAATCAGCTAGTAAAGATATCAGGTAAAAACAACACAACACTCACAAATCCATACTCAGAGCAGTCGTAGCACAGGAGGTCTACATTGGTAATCTTAGTACTTCACAAGTTCTGTTACAACATCCCAGCAACAAGTACTGAGTTCTTATACTTTCAAAGAATGACCCTTACACTAATAAGTAGAATGCAAATTTCCTGTCAAACGTACCTCTCGAAGCTCCTCCATGGTGAGCTGATTCCAATGTAAAGAGAGGGTCTTGAGCTGCAAGCAGTTCCGCAATATCTCCGAAGGGAAGTCCTTCAGTTGATTGCTGTCTAGGAGTAAAGTCTGCACAACTTTCAAATGTTAAAGGTTAAACACAAATACCACATTCCCAAAACTACGTGCTAATGAAAAATAATGACTAACAGTTTTATTCTCTCATATCCAAGTAATTTCCGACGTACACTAACATATCATTATTTTAAATCGAGTGACATCCACATGCCCCTTTTTAGAAGCATGAACTGATCGCACTCACGGCTCCTACTTCATTGATGGAGAATTACCACCAAGTGATCCAGAAAGAGGAAAGGAGAGACCTTGAGTGACAGCATTTCGCTGAAGGAGACAGGAATGAACATCAATCGATTTCCTGACAGGTTGACCTAAAATCACAGCCAGCCACATAGGATGTCATGATGAGGTACTTTGAACAACTCTCTGAAGCATTTGGATTATTTTGAAGAATGGGGCTTTCAAACACAATGATGTAAACAAAAGAAAGTTCACTTTCTTCACCTCAGTAAGCTGTGCACAGCTTCCAAGGCTTGAAGGTACCTCCTGTATGCTGTACACAACAATAGAATGCATTCCAAAATCAGCAACCTTCATGCTCTATATTGCACTTGAGCGTCCAATAAGATGATATTAATTTATACAAAAGGCAACCATTAAAACACTGTTGTACTAGAACTTATTGCAATGTTGGTAGGCTAGAAACCTCTCCACATAGTAATGTTGGTTCTATGCAGTCCCTGTATCATAATAGAGCCCCTCCAGAGTTGTGAACCCTGCTCACCAATTATTACTCAAATCCAGCTTCTCCAGCAATGATAGGTTGCCAAGCTCGTCAGGCAAGGATGCCAATTTGTTCTTTGCAGCACTGAGGAACTTCAGTGATGTGAGCTGACCGATCTCTGAAGGTAATGTGGTCATTCTGTTGCAGAAGGACTCTCAACTTAGTTCAGAATATCACAGCTTCCTTCCAATGGCAAATCCTTACTCCACAAATGTATACGCCAGAATCCTATGCACATCCTTATGTCTTCAAATATGTGTGTGTGTGTGTGTGTATGTATAGAATCTATAATTGCACTTTTAAATTTTATAAGGGAACGAACAGGAGTAAAAGAGAAGACACTGACAGATTGTTATCAAGGACAAGCACAGATAGTTGATTCAGTGTCACCAGGCTTTGCCAACTTATGGTCCCATCTTTCAGTCCATTGCTACTCAGGCGTATTCTCTACATGCCCACAAAAGCACATCATGAGATATTCTAAATACAACAACTACCGAGAGATTTTGTATAGCAAATTATGGATGGATATAATTCCTATGTAATGTTCTCAATTGCTGCAGGGTTAAAAAGGGACCAGACTCTCAATGAAAACAAGCAGCGCACGAATTTAATACGGAACCCCACCTATTATGTAGTGCACAAAAACTGAACCAAACATAGTACACAACATTCACAATAATCTCCACCAGCAGATACACTTGTCTGAGGAGTAAACAGAATACACTAGGTGAACATTCCTGTATAACATAATAATTAATCTCATACTCTACGCATACAACTGCCAGAATTCAGGTCTAATTTCAAACCTGCAAGTTCACGAAAGAATTAATGTCCACAGGAAGATCCACTAAGCAATTTCCAGCAGCATCCAGTACGCGAGCAGAAGGCCCCAGAGACCAAACAGCAGCTGGCACTTTCTATCCACCCCTTGCAGCCATGCACACCTGAAGATCAGCTAACTTGAAAGTCAGATTGAACTCCTTGAGTTGGTGATAGTGAAATACATGTTCACTACATGACCCAAAATGGACGAACAAAGTTACAAATATGAGAGTCAAAATAGGAAATTATATTCCATGTGAAGAAAGTGCAAGTTCACAATCATGCCAAATGAAAGATGCTGAATGAAGGATGTGCAGAGAATGTATGGTGCATGCATCACTAAAAATGTAAAACAGTAAGCTGACTATTCTTCTGGTACAAAAACAATGTAGACAGCACTTACAGATATCGCAAACTGAGGAATAGAAGGCTAAGAAAAGGCAGTTGACTTATCCAGGGACAAAAGAGTTGCATATTCAATGAAAACTTGAGATAAAGCAGGGGAAATCAACAGATATCAGATAATCAATTCAAAAGACAATACATATGCAACATGAATCAAATGTTGAGAAATCATTTGATCAGATGCCATCCACAACAATATGCATAGAAGCAGCCACCTTCCGTGACATCAACATTGACTTTGTCAGTTCCCCACAGCTAATCATCATCTTAAGCTTTTGCTGCTTCTTTGGAGGTAACAGGAATCTAAGAAAGACAAGACAAATTTCTCACAATAGAAGGACCCAAGCTACCACGCATTTGTTCACAGGAGATCAAGAAAAGCTTTATGGACCAGAACTCAGTAGGAGATGTTGCATAAGTACCTGTAATCCACTGTCTCGAAGCGAGATAATGCCTGTCAATTTCCATGCTTTCAATCTGCTCTCATCAATTCTTGTTGGAACGGCTTGCTTGATTGGTGAAGTACTCCTCTTCGATGGTGAGGAAGTCCTTGCTGGAAACTGACCCCATGCCATGCTTCAGTGCTTGATTACTTTCCTCAACCACTTAAGTCTAAGAAAGGGCAGACTGGTGTAAAATTTTATATAAGTGTGTACCCATCTCAAAAATCCACCATTACTCACGTAAAGCTCAGGTCCAAGAATCATCTTGCTTAAGGTGAAGCATCCCTCTTACCTCTTGTTTACAATTAGACACTATAGTTCCTAAAATTATACACTTCAATTTCCAGAAGGAACTTGTGGTTTAAACCTCCAAACAAGAAGCTCATGCACATGATTTATATATGGTTTTCATTCCTGCCCAGTTGAGTAAAATACATGAGAACTGTTCAGGAGTGTACCCTTGGCTGGAACCCTTGTGCTGCCATGAGCATGACTTTGGAGCCATTAGCGAGTTGGGCATTCTTCAACGTCATGTCAGGAGTCAGCACTTTTCCTGAAAACAGCCCCATATTTAATATTCAAATGATGTAGTCAGCTTAGACAAAATGGATTAGCCATTCTGAACCGTGTCTGCCAGCTACAATACTGGAGGACAAAAGCATTACTCCCAAAGAACTCAAAGTCAGGAAGTGTAAGCTAGGATTGATCAGTAGAAATGACAAACCCAACATTGCATCCAGCCAAACCCATCATCGATGATGACGAAGTGCTCAATTCCACAAAGGATTTGACTGATGTCAAGTGTCACCTTTCATTGCTTCTCACAACTAGCCAATTCCTATTTTGAATTATTAAGAAAGGTGAATATGTCAAATTCCATCAAATGACTGGAGAGTCATGGTGTACAATGATCTCCATGAATGTGAATGCTATTCAGCTGCCTTATCAAATTTGATGACATGAACAGAAGCAGCACAATGGTATTCCCGTGAGATCGATTTATGTCAATAAGTAGACAGAAACAATGATGCATGTGTAAACATAGACAGTAAGTCAGATTTCAATCCTTACCTTTAAAGAGGAGTTTCTGGAAACAAGGCAGAACTTCCTATGCGCTGATGTTAAGTTCTTAAGAAAGGTATATTTCAATTTACACATGGTGTACAATGAACTCAAATAACGTGAATGCTGATCAGCTGCCTTGCCAAATGTGTAAATACAAACAGCACGTGTGATATTGTGATATTGTGTGCAGCACAATGATATTCCCGTGACATCAATTTATGTCGATAAAATCAACCATAGGAACAATGATGGCATATGGACACATCGACAGCAAGTCAGATTTCAATCATTACCTCTAATGATAAGTTTATGGACATGAGGCAGAATTTCCTATGCGCTGATTTTGAGTTATTAAGAAAGGTGAATTTTAAATTTACATTTAATTTGTGAAGAGTCGTGGTGCGTAATGCTTTCCATGACCATGAAAGCTGATCAGCTGCCTTACCAAATGTGTTGATACAAACAAAACATATGCAACACAATGGTATTTCTGTGAGATCGATTTATGTCGATAAATCCAACCACAGAAAAAAAATGTTGGCATGTGGAGACATAGGCATAGACATAAACGTAGAAGAATTTTAATCCTTACCTTTAAATATGAGTTTCTGGACACGAGGCAGAATTTCAGTGCTCGTCTGCAGCTGCTGCATCAAGTCATTCACCCTCGACGAAAACGGCAGCGACACTGGAATCGTTATCTGCCCGAATTTGACCGTCAATGTGACAGTTTCGTTCTGCTTCTCCATAGATCCTTAATTCCTGATCCCTGAGAACACTCAGAGGCCAAAAGAAGCGACAGCAAGAGCTTTGAGCTTCTGAAGGAAATGCCAGAGACAACGATTCCTTCCAAAACCGCTTGGCAGCTTGACACTGGGTTGTTTTTGGCGTCCGGATGTCCTGGTGACGGAAATTCAGAGGAGATTTCGAATTCGATGATCAAAACATGGCGGTATAAAAATTACGCATAGAATTGCACATCGCATTTCGATGTCCGAAGCGCTCCGCGTTCACGTTTCTTGGAACCCCCCGAACCCTAAGGGCGACAAAAAGGTCGACGACGATGGATGAACTAAGGATGATGATGTTCAAAGCCATCTATAGATTATCATCCATTAGGGGCCTCTGGTCAAAGCACACCTAGTCAATTAAATCAAGGAAAACATTCGCATGAACTTCGCATGATATATATGTCCACTTAATTTTGGACTTCTATTAATATAGCGCGCCCCCTTGGTAAATATTTTAGGAGAGAAAAACACACACACAGACACATTACCAACACACATTCCTTGCTAAATATATTAGCAAAGTCATCGTCACCAACACTATGTCTCAACACACTACTTGTTTGTTGTTTAAATTTCCCTAGAATGGATCACTATGAAAATTATGCAACTAGCACATCATAAAACAATGCATAATGACAATCGAGCGCATTAAAAATATCACGAGATTCGAACATAATTCATAATGCAACCAAGCAACCTTCGATTGTCAATGAAGCTCTTAAATATCTATCTCAATTACTACAAAATTTATGAAGTGTTTCCTCTTTCATAATGCATACAATCTCTTTAAGCTCGTGGCTTAATTCAACAAACTTGCAACGTGTTGAATTGGGGTTGAAAATTTTAAGCCATGAAATCTTGACTCCTCAATAGGTAGCCTTGAATTCCTTGAAGGTAGGAGACACTTCCACATTCTACACACACACACTTACTTCAAAGACTCTCTCTCTCTCTCTCTCTCTCTCTCTCTCTCTGCGATTGGAGGCAAAGAGGCAAACATGTTAATGCGACAATGCTTACCCTCACCACCTTCCGAATATGAGAGGTGCAAGCCTAAACCAACCGCCATCACATCTCGCACGCCACTTGGCGCAAGGACATTGCCCCAACCCCTGAAAACCAACTAGACCCCCCTAGGTTGATCACATCGTTGGCCCCATAAATATAATTCACCATCCCCCCCCCCCTCCCCACTAATGTATGGGAAAAAGGTCCCACCTATTCAATGTCTCATGTGAATTGTCATGTAAAGTACTTAATTCCTCCCGAAATGATCACCATAACGTTACACCCCTCCTTGGTTGCATTTTATGAGACCATGTACCACATGAGCATGATTCTCCTTAATTTCATGATTCCCCATTTATAGGGAGCACTCAAGTTGTGTACTATTATATTCATGACAAGCAAATGTAAATCATCCAAGTATTTTAATCACGTCCTCTTTCTTTGGAAAGACACCATCATATAGTTGCTTAGTAATGTCGTGGCATTGAAGTTGATTCACCCCTCAAAATATTGTAGTAACTTCATGATAGATGTAATAGCAAATGTAGCCTATACATACTTGCAACTTTCCACCAATTTACAGTATATGTCATTTCCACCAACTATATCAAGTTTTTTATCAACACAATGAAATCTATGATTATGTTGAATTCTCAAAGATTCTATTTCTAGAATTCATTATGGAGAGACCCTAATTTCATATTTCAAAGTTCCAAGGTTCCGTATGAATGTGATCCTTTGATGATGCATGTAGCATTAAACAAGGAGAAATTTGAGCCAACTCAGTCACTACTCTTATTTCTTCATTACCAAGTAAGTTATTCATTGAAATGGTTCACTTGCAATTTTCGAAAAAAAAGTCCAAAATATGGTTATATTCAATCCTAGAGTTTGGATTTTGAACTAGTAATTTGGGAAACAAGCTGGTTGATATGTGACTACACTAAATACTTTTTTTTAATATGGACCATAGTAATCTTCAAGAGCACACACTATTTCTCGTAATGGGAGCTAGTGTGGGCCACATAAATATTCAACCCATGCTAAATTTCCACTATAATATTAGCACGGGCCACATTAATTGCTTTTTCTAGAAGTTTAATGTGCAAGAGTATTTTGTTTCGTGTTACTTTTGTCCTATAACTAATATTCAATGTGTTGTTTGGAACTCTTCATGAAGACTTAGGGGAAGATCTAGGGTCTTAGACCCACATTAATTCCATTTGACTAAAAGCTAGTGTGGCCCCCACTAATTATTTTCACTCAATTTTTCCACCCTCACCAATAGGACTACTTGTGCAGTAGTTGGTTCCCAAGGTAAGCTAAGACATGAGCGATGAGCGATGAACAATGAGCAATAAAGTCAAATATAGTAATTTCCCATTAATATAGGTGGTCATAAGCTAAATTTGGTATGATAATGATCTATTTAATTCAATTTTATAGTATTAAAATTTCAAATTTTAACAACAAAAGGGGGCCTATTACCATGGATCACTAGAAATTTATCAATCAATTTCTAGTTTTTATTTTAGTAACCCAAAATATTGTTGCATGCAACCAGATAGATAAAACATAATCAATGTCGTAAACTTATGTTTTGAAACATTATGGTGAACACTACACCGACATTACTACTCGGGTTCAACAACATTGATAAGCTCAAGTGATTGCAGGATCTCATCATAGGTGTATGTTGGAGTGTGGATGAACTTGTCGTTGTCATAGTTCACCTTGCATACAAATTTAAACACATAGTACATGCATTCCCAATACACCCCATTTCTTTTCTTTCCCAAGGACAATTTGATGAAATTTAAGCATGTGCATTGTGGGATGTCACCGATTGTGACATAGTATGGGTTATCCTCGTTATTGACGATGCTGACAGATACTCCGAATTTTGAATATGGAAAGGCAATGACTCCAACCAAATAGTATCCATCAATGAGTTTGTCATTCTCTCATTTGCTTTTATAATTTGTTGGTGGTGTTGTTGGACTTTGACACACTATCTTTGAAATTTGGAAGTTTGGTGGGTGTCAAGGGTTTAGTGGTAAACACAAATGTAATTAGTGGATGAGGAATGCCCCAATTGCTGGGAACCTACGACGAGGTGAAAATGCCTTGCAATCGGAGCCCTACGTCCTCTAGTGCCACCACCTTCTTTCTTGCAATATTGGTTCATATCTTCAATGCCCATGTGTTGGGTACTATAGGCCAGGCCTAAACATATTTGTTTTTGTTGTCACGCACACAATGTTTAATGCTGTCAAGGCAAAACCAAAACTCATCCTCCACATTGTTGGTTGAAGGGAACTCCTTCTTCGTCACTTTGTATGTTGAAGCAAAGGTGTCATGTTTGTTAACTATGGCTTTGGCATTGAACAAAGTCCATGTATCAGCTTTCATTGCCCAACATCTTTTAATAGAATTGGATAGCAATCTTACAATGTGCCAATGCAAATTAGTAGTGTCAATCCCCAACACCGATGTGGTATGTGCCACACCATTCTCTGCAAAATTCAAGAATTCCTCTATGAATGTTTTGTACGTTGGCCCTAGTTTTTGGGCAAGGAACGAAGTTATTCATTTTTAGGTCGATGTGAGTCGCTTTGGGCACTAGGTGGCAAATCTAGTTTTCATTTGGTGGAAACAAACAACTATCAGCCCTCCAAGGCACCGTCTTTGGTGTTAAGACCATCTAACATTAGCCTTGGGTCTCAACACTTGGCAATAGCCTTAACCTTCAATGGTGTTGAATCCTAGCCTTTATTATTGGAACCACAGTTCAAACATAACCTATACTTTGCAATGTGCATGAAGGCTCAAATAAAACCATCCATTATGGCTTCATATAGACAAATTCTCTTGTTCCTAAATTGTTGCAACCACTTGATATGAATCCTTTTCAAAAAGGGTGCATGTTGGCATTTATGCACTTTTGGACCCCATGTCTTGCATACAAAGAAATAAGAAATAAAATAAAAAAATGACTATGATGTTGCCATCGGCATGAATTATGGTGTTGCTTCAATTTTTATTTGGTCCAACTATATATATAATCCTCAAGCAAGCAACACAATAATTAAAAGGCCCCAAAATTTTGTTTATTCCTTTTGCACACAAACAAACTAGACAAGCCCAAGGTTCCCACGTGATTGGTTGAAAACATTCAATTCACTCGAATACCCCCATTATGAATGGGTGGATTACAGGTGGTATGGTGCACTGGAAATCAAGTGTTAGGAAGGACACCCATATGAGTATTTTTCCACCCTTAGGGAGCTGAAACCTCGGAGTTCCTACGGGACCCAAGTTAAGGCCCTTGGTTTAAGCCCAAAATTTTGGGTATACAATTAATGTCAATCTTGGAGGCACTACACAAAATACTATGTGTATCAAGAGGTAAAACTAACAACAATAAAGAAGGAATGAACAATAATGAATGGAATTAAATAGGAAACAAATATGCTCAACAACACATGACCATCCCATGTCTACAAGGGAAACCCTAAACACTCATAAATTCCAAGCAAAATATCATCTATGACAGCACTCGCCGTAAACAAATGACATCATTTTATGTATTTGCATTGTCCATTGTATTGGCGTCCTTGTAATTCTAACAAGTGTTGAAACTATCATGATGGTTTAATACACTTCTTAGTCATCTTGTCCAAACTAGTGGACCGGTGAAAAACAACATTTGCATCCATGGCCGACCATGAGTAGACTTGGCTTGCTGTCCTTGTAAATCTTCCTCACATCATTCCAGTTGGTTTGTGCACTATTTACGATGAACCCATTGAAATTGACATTTGGCATAATATTATATTCCATGATTGTCCCATGACAACATGTAAATCTTCCCAAAACAAGGTTTATGGTGCTTGGACTGCATATAACAACATGCTATTTGTAGAGACACTATTTGATATTTTACACATGCCATGGCATTCTTGTCTAGTCTTTCAAACATTCCACATCAACAACCATGGCCTTTTGGGCGAATGTATATTCAACCAAAAATACATAAAAAATTGCTTAGGGGGTCAAAGCAAACTCTCAATTGGGTAACTAGTATATGACACACCCAAATTAAGTTTTCATTTTAACATCCCTTCCCTATGTCCAATTTTTGCTAGAGAGCATGTAGCAAATGGAAATTTGACCTTTTGTACTCAACAAAAATCCATACAAATTGCATCGGGGAGGGGAGGGGAGGGGGGTTAAAAAAAAAGACCTTCAATTGGGTGTCTCGTCTATGTGACACCAAGTTGGGTTTTAACCCCCCCCCCCCCACTTTGTCAAAATTTAATCATATGTGTTCCGCAAAAATCCACAAAAATTGCATTGGGAGGTTCAAAACAAACCCTCGATTGGGTGCTTTGTATACAAGACACCCAATTTGGATTGTTAGCCCCCCCCCCCTCCTCCCACTGTCCAAAATTTCCAAAGGATTATGCAACTAATGGAAATTTGAACTTTTGCACTTAACAAACATTCATTAAAGTTGCATAGGAGGGAAACCAACCCTTAGAATGGGTCTTTTTAACATCACATATTATCTTTTTTAATTGTTTGGACCCTTGTTGTTGCGTGTGTGTGTGTGTGTGTGTGTGTGTGTGCGTTTTTTTTTTTTTTTTTTTTCCCCCTAACTAACAACTTGGTTGATTGCTACTTGGTCGAGTGAGCTCACCTACATTACGAGATTTGAATGAGTGATCACGTTGAGTTGGACATGGGGTTTAAGGTTTGGCCATTTAGGACCTTGTGAATATACATTGAAATGCATATATCAAGCTTGAGATATCTTTGAAGAAGCTCCAAGAGATTGCAATTGTTGTAGTTCATGCAAAATTCAAGGTGTGATGGTTGAAGTGGTGGAATTCAAGTCTTTTGATGCGACGTTTTGTTTATTTTCCACCAACAAATGTTGAGGAGAAATCTCTCAAATACTCCATCATATTTGCATCGTTATGGGCCCAAGTGTAATCAATATATTTGTGTGTCAAGTTTCTTGGATTGTTTGTGTTTTTTTTTAATCATGATTTTGTGTCATAACCTTGTGTTGAGTTTTCAAGTGGAAGAAACATTGATTGTAGTTCTAAAATTGAAATCCTTGGCCCAAAAAATGCTATTTTATAGGACATATTAGAGAATGCTTTACCCCATGGCCAAAATACCAGTTAAATGGGGGTTGAACAGGGGTACATGATTGGGAACTTAGAGCATGTTTAAGTGTTGATGTTAAAATCCCCACAATGGAACTATTATGGGTTGGATGGGCTTCCAACTCTCCACCTAAACCCCTAAACCAAAATAAAGCAAGCCTCACACCATGTAATCCCAAGGCGCCTTTCCAGCCTAGTGAAGCTCCCCGCTACCATGGTCGATTGTTGACTAGTTGCCCAAAATGATGCCCAATCAATATAACATGTTACCCAAATGAAGATAAAGGTTGTCCAATCACAAATTCACACTGCAATAATGAACAAAATGCATGCCCAATTACATAATTAGAATGCTCACATGATAAACCATGGAAATATCGTGGCAAACAAATTGCCCTTGTAAAAAACATGGCTAATAACAAATTACATCTACCATACTCCCCCAAATATCTCAAATAATGAAATATCTCAAGTCCTTCAATTTTAGTATTCATTTTATGCATGTATTCTTCCACATCGTTCCCAATTGCGTTCTATAAGATCACCACGAAGGCTATAAAAATTGTCAACATCCTCGACTTTCAACAATTCTTTGAACAAATTCACGGTAACTCATCCCTTAGAGAAGAGGTTGTGTGCACTCGCGGTCGTATGAGAGTTTCATGTCACAATGTTGCTCATCCTCCACGATCATATTACACATGCATTATGATGTATGTTGTCATTATGTTATCAAGAGTTTCGACTTTCCATGTTTTCGTGGATTTTGGATTACGACCTAATGCACCTGCAACACGCCAAATGCTCTCTTGACATCTTTCCTTGCTACCTCTTGCTTCTTGGCAAAGTTCTTTATCTCTCTATCTCTTGGTTCATGGATGGTTTGAACAAAACAACTCTAGTGTGGGTAGACACCATCAATCAAAAGGTAATAAATGAAGATTTGAGTAGATATGGATAAAAGATTGGTCCAAACTTAACGATTCATTTGAAGGTGCTTTGGGCACCATCAAACATGCCAAAAAAAATTTATTTGGGAAAAAATACCTAAAGTACATGACAGAATCTAATCTTACATACTTTGAGATATAACATGATTAAACAATCACCCTAGATGTGTACTATTTTACAAATAACAAAGTGTGCATGCAACTACAAGGGTGCTACAAGGTGCTCTAACAAGAGATGTAGTCTACGTACACTGGTAATATTTGTAATTTTTATCATAGGGCATGATGATCGAAGTGCATGTACATATTTTTCATAATGTCCAAAAATAATATGAATTTCATACACAAGCATGGATTTACATCAGGGTCCAATACCAAAGAAATTCCAAAATGAAGCGATCTTATTAATCAAGTGCAAAAATTTGGACCCCAAAAGTTTACACTATAGTCTAGATCCAAAGTATGAAAAAGAAAGTGGTACTAATGTCACACCACTTTCCCACCAAATCGCAAGAAAGTACTCTTCCTAGTTTGTGAAACTAGTCTTCAAGCTTGAGTCCAATCTTGAGTCAAATTGTAAGGTTCACAAAAGGGTGTTTTGGACCACAAGTTTCTTGGACTTGGACCTTAATGTAAACCCACACTATAGGTTCACTAGAAAGACCCGACCTAAAATTCCCATTGTATATGGGGTACCTTTACTTTGCGTAATGCACCCATGTATTTTGGAGTGCATTACGTTTTTTCCAAACAATTAGTGTCACTGAAGTCTATCCTTGGGCATGTAGATGCGGTATTGCATGAGGAGGAGTGCATTATGGGAACAAAGACACATGTGCATGGGTGTCCTTATCCCCCATAAGGTAGATGGGTCTTAAGTGGCTCGTTTTCTTAATCAGAACCCTATATTTGATTGGTATACGATTTGGTGAGGATCAAAGAACAAACATCATACTGACACATGTTTAAAAGAGATTAGACTACATCTCCAAATATTAATAATTACTCTACACTCAATAGTGAACACAACTGGAGAAGTCCGATTTCCTTTGGTTTCTACATTTGTTTCGTCATTTCGTCATAGAGTTGGTAATGCAACACGAGTTTTGCTGTATAAATCTAATTGGTAAAAGTTGGAGAACATGAAAAACGAACCGAATAACACCCACATACCTTCATGCACTTCCCCTCATGCATTACCTATTACTTCTTAGAACACATCTTTCATCGGAGGTCCCTCCCTTGTGTCTGAATTGGGAACCTAGTCTTTTTGTTGAAAGAATGGACTCAATCCGGCAGTAGCGAGGCCTACTCAGTGTAGCAATTGCAAGCACGAGAGTTGTTGTTGTTGTTGTTGTTGTTGTTGCTGCTGCTGCTGCTGCTGCTGCGAACGGAGCATGTGAGGCATGGCGTTGCGGAAGGGCCTGTCCCTACTGAGGGAGGCTCTGGAGATCCAACATCATGTGCTCCAGGCAAGCATCACCAATCCACAACACCAAAAGCTCCTCATCAACAATATAAAACCTCTGGTGAGGGCTTATGTGCAACCATACACATCATCATCATCATCATCATCGGCTGGTCTCCGCACGCTGCTGCAGGGATCATCGTCGTCGTTGCAGCATGGATTTTTGGTTCGTGCTGGACTGTCCAAATGCACCGGTACAGGGACCAATGCCATTTCTCAGGTGGGTTCGAGGAGTTTCAGTGTGGCGAGATGGGTAGGTGATCAGGGTAGGGTTTTGCAAAAACAGGGTTTAGGGTTTGGGCCCGCAATAGGGCGGAGGAATTTCAATCTGTCGTCTCTGACCGATAGATTCAAGAGCTCCACGGGGAAGGTGAAGGATGCTGTGGTGAAGAAGGCGAATGGTGGCAATCTTAAAGCGGGAGCTACGGATGTTCGTGCGAAGGAGCTTGTGGGGGGTAGTATTTGGAAGCCTGTGAACTCTGCGAAACAGAGCGTGCTGAGTTACAGAGGAGCTTTAGGGTTGCAGCTGGAGGCTTTTTGGAAGAGGAATTACTTGGTGGTGGTTGGAGCGGTGGGAGTGTTCGTGTGCTTGCTGCTATGGCGTACCATGTTTGGGATTGCCAGCATGTTCGTCAGCCTTTCGGAGGGTATGGCTAAGTTTGGGTTTCTGGCTCTGGCTGCTGCCATGGTCACTGTTGGGGTAAGGTTTCATCTTCTTGGATCTGTCTATGTCCATTATGATGTTGCAACTAGTCTTTCTTTCTTTCTTTCTTTCCGCTACTAAATCCTAAACCCTCATGTGTCACATGCATGAATTCAACCATGGCAGGGAAAGCTCCGAGGAAACAAATCAATGTGATCATCCAGTCTAATTGCAGCTAATCTGAATGTCATAGGACTGAAGTTTCCATGTCATGGTTTGAGAGAAATCATTTTCTGAATTTACATCTTTTAGCCTAACCAATATCTGGCTGGCTCACTGTTGGGTAAGGTGTCTACTTGCATCCATCTTCATTATGTTCCAATCAGTCTTTCTTTCTTTCTGTGACTATATCTTAGACCTTCATGTCATCTGCATGATTTCAACCATGGAAAGTTAAGATTCCAGGAACCAAATCAATGTGATTATCCAGTCTAATTGCGTTAAAACTGAGTGTGTTAGGACTAAGATTCAGGATTTAAGTTGATATTTCATGGTTCAAGAGAAATAGTTGTCTCAAGTTGCATCTTTTAGCCTAACTAATATCTGGCTGGCTCAGATTTGGTGCGATTGAATAGGTGTCATATAGGAGACCAGCGACCAGAACATTCTTTGCTCAATCTGTACAAATGGGAAGCAACTTGGGACAAGCATGTTACAAGAATGTAGTATTGCAGAAACGAGTGTTTCTTTTGTGATCTTAATATTCGTTCTGACATGTTGAATTACTGCCTTCAATCAAGCTCTGGATACCAAGTCTTGATGAGTAACGTAGTTGAGTTCAAACCTCTTTGTTGAAGTACTACATTCCATCAATGGGACTTTGCTGGCCAAAATAGAAATTCTTTTCATGCCACACCAACTCTTTCTGAATGTTTCAACCAACCATTGTGTGACAAGTGACACCTTTCAGTTAAGAAAGTAATTATTTTTGTGCTAGAACTGATAAGGTAGTACGGGTAGTAACAGAAAGTCTCAATCCTGGCAGGGTGTTTGGCTGAGGTCTAGATTGACTATCAACCCTGATTCTGTTTACCGAATTGCAATGAGGCGGCTCAATGCTTCTGAACCAGTGTTGGAGATAATGGGTGCTCCACTAACAGGCACAGATGTCCGCGCCTATGTCATGTCTGGAGGCGGTCTGCGAGTCAAGAATTTCAAGCCTCGTTTGAGTCGCAAGCGCTGCTTTATCATCTTTCCTGTCACTGGGGCAGAGAGGAAGGGCCTTGTGAGCATAGAAGTCAAGAAGAAAAATGGCCAGGTATACATGCAACACACTAGTTACTGCCTTTAAGCAGAACTTCTTCCCATGGGCACAATTTTCGTAGACTTCAATAATAGTCTGTGACACATATGTCGTAGACTTCAATGCTGCATTCATTGTTCTGGCTTCATTCATTTTCTAGGCTGTATTTTCTGGTTTCCTTTTCCACCTTATCTGTAGTGTGTGAGCATGTATGAAGTCATTTCAGGACGCTTGTTGTCTATATTCTGCTCATGCCATGTACCTTGTGTCTGAAATTGAATGTAGTTGTTTACCATAGTTCCTCTTCTAACTTGTTTGTGGCTCTGTTTCTGTCACTGTACAGTACGACTTTAAGCTGCTTGCAGTAGACATCCCAACCGCTGGTGCTGAGCACCGTGTATATTTGGTAGGTGATGAAGCTGAGTACCGTGTAGGTGGTGGGCTCATCTCAGTTCTTCGGGATCCCATTGTAAAGGCCATGGCTGCTCAGAAGGAGTTTGAGGAAAGTGATGAGAAGGAAGAGGAGGAGGAGCTGCAGCAGGAGTGGGAAGAAGAAGAAGCTCGTGTACGAGAGAGGGTTGAAAGAGCTGAGCTGGAGGCTGCTGAGCAAGAGGCTAGACAAATTGAAGAAGCTGGAAACAAAATTCTCATCGATTCTAATGAGGTTGATCACAAGAAGGAGCCTACGAAAGCCTGAGAATTTCATAGGAGCTCACTACTGACATTTGGTGTTTTTGACATTCCCAAGGCCAGCTGGGCATGCAATCAAGCATTGAAAGTTTCTGTGATGCCAAGAGTTTGGCATGGTCAGTGGTGAGCTTTTGGGTTTGAAGTTTAAACTCCTCCTCAGGTCTCTTCTGCAATTGTGATGTACA
This sequence comes from Polytrichum commune, assembly GCA_950295325.1. NCBI lineage: Eukaryota > Viridiplantae > Streptophyta > Polytrichopsida > Polytrichales > Polytrichaceae > Polytrichum > Polytrichum commune. The sequence goes on along the minus strand of OX485807.1, from coordinate 24,312,905 downwards.
TGCCTTTGGCAACCTGCAAGAGCACTTCGCTTTAGGTTTTACTACAACATATAATCACTAGGTATTCAGTTCCTGTTCCATAGATGCGTTCTGTTCCTGTTCCTGAGGCATGGTTTCCATCCTTGCTGAGACTTTAGAATTAGTGCTAACCATTTAGCCTCTTGTCAAAGCATTTTGGTGGTTCTGTTTCAGGACCACCGACCATTTGATGGCTACAGATCGGCTTCATTAGGATGGTTACTGGGTGAGAGCTAATGATGGTGAAAAGAGAGTGTAGAATAATATATGACCTAGTCAATAAGTCCAATCCAATCTTGGGACATATGTTGTGGCCAACATGATTGCTGGTACAGCATCATTCTTGTGGCCCTTCACTTTCAATTAAAGGCATGAGGTATTGCAGGTCAGGTCTGATATTAAAGCTTTGTATCAACACTATTGTGCTGCAAGGAAAGTTCAATGGTTCGCCCTTATACTTGTGGAGTTTTGAAATAGCCTGAATGTCTCTAGTGCTCCAGCTCAAAGTTTGTAATGTAGTTTTGCTTAAACATGTGTGTTTTTCTCCTAAATAGATAATGTGATGTTGTTAACAGAGTACAATGATGACTTGAATTATACTCCATACCTTGGGGTGCATTTGCAGAGTGAGAAATGGCTACAGAAATTCATCCTAAACTGCTCTCAATTAAAGATAGAGTATTGTCAGGAGATGAAGCATTGGCATTCTTTGTGTTTCCACTCAATTTGGACTGTAGGTGCCGAAAATTTCTCGCTAAAGATTCCATAATGGTGGAGTCATAACTCTGGTGCTGTGTAGTAGATTGTAGTAACATCTTTTTTAGCCTCCTGCATCATTAGTAACATCTGCTTCCTCCTTTCTGCTCCAGCAACTTTACATGCACTGTTGGGAAAATGCCTTGACCAATACCAGGGCCAGTCTCTTGGGTACGGAACCATTTCCAGTCGAACTCGACTTCGAGCAGGTTCTGACACATCTTGAACTGAGGGAGGGCTATCAGTTGATTCATCATCAGGGTTTAGAACAATCTCTCTGTCATTGACAGTCAGGTTTTTGTATCCAACCAGGTCCATTGACACATCTTTCCCAAACTGCAGATGAGTGTGTACAGGAGAATCAGGGACAATTGAATCAACTTTTTCAGTGTCACTTGCGTTGGATTGCTCAGTATCACAAAGGCTTACAGAGTTTTTAGGTTTTCTTGTAAAGACTTTCAAGCGTGCTATGTTTAAGGTTTGCAGACCCTTTTCTGTACTTTTCTGTTTATGCGCTTCAAGAAGCTCCTCCAATGTCACACCTTGATGCATGTTGGAGACTTGGTCTTGGGGATTATTTGGATCCTCACTCGCTTGAGAGTACGCCTTAGAGCCAGTGACATATGGAGTATAAGGCACCCGGGTTACAACTTCTGGCATATTCTCTTCCATCATTTCCTGATTCTCAGGTCTTGCATTCTTACATGTACATACAAGCTTCTTTGCCCTCCTACAAGTTTGATTATCTAGCATTATGGGAATCCCCTCCTGTTCATTGTTGTAGCTCATTGTGTGTGTGCTTTGTGACCCTTGTTAGAGGGTACCAAGATTTTCCTTGTGAGGGTTTAGTATCCTATCTCTTCACCTACCTAGTGTTGAGGATAAAATAGTTGTTTGAGTTTGTCCTTCTTGACAGGCTATGACAACATTGTCACGTTCTTTGAAAAGCATGTTCATACTATAATTTTATTTGATTTCTCAATTGTGTGATGGTAACTATGTGGGTAGCCATACCAAAACCCAAAATTCATTTGACAGTCAGGGGATTGTGCGGCAGGAGGCTATGTAGATAGAGGGCAACACAGAATTTGGTAAGTGCAACAGATCTCAACACTCATCCAAAGCTACATCAATTACATAATAAGTGTCTGGTATGCTTGACAAACATATTGTATGTTGAGTATACACTTAAGCTGAGGGCTTGAAGGTGAGGGTTGATGGATAGGATTTCATAGGTACTTTGATTCGAGAGAAGTCCAAACCCTACTTCAAGAATCTGACCTCTTGTCACTACCTGCTCAACTGTCAGATCTAGTGTGGTGGACTAGAACAATACAAAATAGAATCCCGAGGATTCAAGCAAGAGTCTCTTAAAACTTTTAACTTGATAGCTTTGCCTCTCTAATTCTGGAATCTGCAAATGCACTCCACTTAAGACCACTTCTATGAGTCCAATATTGAAACTATGACACATAGATGTAGAGAGATTATTTCAAGTGGAGTCTTGCGTGACCAAACTGCTTCAATATCATCTACACATTGCCACCAATTAATCATTTCCACACCACCTACAACATCTGCAATCATGTTGTTTGCAACTCTAAGTGATGAGCAATCCAGGAAGAGGAGAAAGAGACATACTGAATAATAAGAAGTTTTTGATATATGAGGATTCTCTTGCTTCTTTGTTGTGTCCACCACTTAATGAATTTTATAGTTTGAGCAAAAAGAGTGTTGCAAAAGCTTCGAGTAGTGTCTTGCCGTAAGCAAGTAGTCACAACTGTTAGAAGAAGGGACATTGGGGTGACGATTGGACTCTGCTACCAACCAAGTTAGTATTTTACCTGCCTACCTCTCTGCTACCTACCAACCAACCTAGAAATCTCAACACTATGATGATCATTGATCACGTTCCATAGCACCGCCAACATGTAAGGTATGTGGGTGTTATTTGGTTCCCTTTTCATGCTCTCTAACTTCTACCAATTAGATTTACACAGAAAAACTCGTATTGCATTAGCAAATCTATGCTAAAATGTCTCCCAAAATCGGATTGAGAATCGGATCTCTCTTGATTTAGTTATGATTATTGGAAGTGCATGTTTGTTGATTTCTTAATTGGATACACAAGTCCTCCAATTGTGTTCACTAATGAGTTTATAATAGTCATTAATATTTGAAGACGCAGTCCAATCTCTTTAAACACAGTGTCTTTATGATCTTTGTCCTTTGATGCTCATCAAACCACATACCAATCAAATATAGGGGTCCAAAAGAAATATAAGAAAACGAGCCGCTTAAGACCCATATGCCTTAGACCTCACAAACATGTTGGAGGTACCTTGTGCCTATTCGTACCTAAAATATTGATTATAGAAATAATAATATTATCATATATTCTTATTTTATTCTTTGTTTGGGCGCATATGACTTGCCATCATGTGTTGATTGCGAATCCCATCGACCTAACAATTGACTACTAAACATTAAGGCAAAAAGAGCATGCATAGAGGAGTTGTTAAGTTTTGCAGATCATGATGTTGCCACAACACATTGGTGTTAGAGATTGATTGCCCTTCTTCACAGTGGCACATTGCAATATTGCACCCGACTCTACCAAAAGATGATGTTGGGTCATGTAGGCCAATACATGTACTCCATGCAATGCCAAAGTCGGGACCAATAAACATGGCATTCCCACTCCAACATACAAAGGATTGAAAAAGGAGTTCCGTTTTACCAACAATGTGTAATATGAATTTTGGTTTTGCCCTAACAACATCAAGCATTGTGCGAGTGGCAACAAGAAAGAATATGTGTTGGATTGACCTAGAGCACCCAACACGTGGCTCATGAAGATAGGTACAAATCTCTTGATGAAAGAGGTATCGACGCTCGAAGACGTCATATTCCAAAGGGAGGCATTTTCACCGTGTCAAAAGGTTATCGGCAATTGCCACACTCCCCAATCCTTGATCACATTTTCGCATGTCATCAAAGCTTGATGCCCACCCAACATCCACTCGAAGACAATGCATTCAAATGTAACAACACCCACTGCAAAGCACAAAAACAAGCATGATAGCACTAAACTCATGGACGGGTACTATGTAGTTGGAATAACGCCCATGCCATACCCATGGTTTGGAGTAATCATCAACATCGTGTCTAAGGAGGCCAACACTTATCGTATTACAATTAGTAATATCCCTCAATGCACATGTCCAAATTTCACTGAAATGTTGTCGGGAGCTTTGGGACGAAAAAAGAAACAGATGTACTGCAAACACCTATAATGTGTTCAAATTTCTCTGCAAAGTGGAAAACGATAAGTTCATCCATGTTCCAACATTTACATACAACAAGGTCATGCATCTCTTGGAGCTTGTTGGTGTCGTTGCACACCAATTTTTATGTAGTCAAATTTTCATACTAGTATCCATAAATGTCATTATGAGACAATATATGATCTTTTTTGTAGTGAAATCACTTATGTTTGCAATATACCAGAGCCCAACATTTTCCTTTTAAATTGCACCCATACCCAGACCATGCCCATCAGCAGTGACCTATGCCCACCCATGCCCACCCATAGCATGACATGTGCGCACCCATGCCCACCCATGCCCACACATAGCATGACATGTGCCCACCCATGCCCCACCCACGCCCCACCCATGCCCACCCATGCTATTCAAATTGCGCCCATGTATTCAAAAATTGTGTAATGTGTATTGTGTAATTGTGTAATGTGTCTTGTATGATTGTGTAATTGTGCCCCACCCATGCCCACCCATGCCCACCCATTATAATGTCAAACCCATGCCCACCCATGAATAATAATATCGCAGTCATGCCCACCCATGCCCACCCATGAACAATAATATTGCACCCATGCCCACCCAAAACCCATGGGCATGGGTGGGTATGGGCATGGGCATGGGTATGGGCACCCAATGTAGGGCTCTGCAATATACTATATTAAACTACAACATTTGAGTGTGAGTGTTTACAAAAATTCATGGGAATAGGCATCATTTCACACATTGTGCATTTCTTGAAATCCACAAACATGAGTTGAAAGTCTATTTTGAAACCCCTATACCCATGTCAATTTGGCTATCATTTTCGTTATTGCTCACTATCAACTTCTAATCACTCATAAGTTACCACTCATTGCTCATCGCTCATGTCTTAACTTCCTCATGCCTAGGTTACTCAATGGTTTATAAGTTGACTACAATGTGTGTACACAAGTGACACTTGACATTAGAATGCTCAAGAATGTCTTTCTTTTGCTACCTAAAATGCAAATACATGACACTTGCCATTTGTATGCTCAATAAGTCCCCCTTGTATACTAAAACACAAAACTATCATCTCAAGTATCCCAATCTGCTACGCTAAATGCCATGTTGTAAATAAAATTTTGCTTAAAGAGTTACTTAGTTTGACAAATAGTATCATATTGGCAATTAGCAAACATGACACTTTGAGACCTCTAGGCATCTAGTTAATTTAGTTCTTCACAAATAATGTACATGACACTAAGGGGTGGCTCACATCATGGACCATGAAGTTGTCTCATGGTAGATGGCATTTTTCCATGTTCACACTTCATGATCACACTTCCATGGTCATATTTCTAAATACTGCAATTTTTAAAACCTTCTCTTATTGGATGTAAACCAAACGTGGACTAGGAGGAGTGACCATGCTCCCCAAAATGGATGTTTTGGGATTTATTTGTTTCATGTTCTACTTTCACCCCTTTTTCTTCCCTTCTTCCCTCTTAAATGCGGTAACATTTGGGGGGGGGGGGGGAGTGCGCACACCCACCTTAAACTTTAATTTAAAAAATTAAAACAACATTCATTTGCCATGGTCCCTTAACCTTTGCAGCAAGAGAACCTCTTTTGCCTCTCTCACCACAAAACTTGTTGAACCATGACAATGAATATTGTAAGACTAAAAATAGACCTTTTGGGGACCTCAAGCTTCATGGTCACTCTTACAATTTTTTTTCCTTGATGTACACCAAAGTGGTTTGAGGATGGGTTCAATGGCCAATCACATATTTTAGGGGAGCAAGAGACAACTTCATGGTCCATGATATACACAACCCCTACTTACCATAAACGGTGTAAAACTGTAGCACCATAGTTGGTTCGTGCATCTTGAAACAAATATTTATTTATTTTTTGAAAAATTAGGTTCATCAACTAAAAATAAAATTTATGAAATTTCGTCAGTCCTATGATTTAGATTTCTTTTTCTTTTTCTTTTTGGTAAGGTCCAACAGTACTACAAGTAGGTTGTTGTTTTTTCATTCATTCATGGCAGCTTCTTGGCCTTAAACCTAAATATCCACCTTAACCTTAATGTGGCTCTTGTTTGTCTTTGCACAGTGAATGTGTTAGGTCTTTTGTATGTATTTGCACTTTGACATGTGTGAGAAGAGTGTTAGAAATGGCACCAAAATAACGACGACGGGTTGATTGTGATTTTATCCCTATTAGTGTGGAGCTCGTGAGCAGGGCACCAAGCCATTAACGCGTTAGCATGCAACCTCTTTTGACACGTTGACGTGGTTGGAGCTTAAAAGAGTCCAAATTTTCCATTAATTAGTTTTTTCTAATATAAAATTTCACTTATTCATTTGATTGGGCTCATAATTTTCGATTTTTTTTCGATTCTTGATTTTAAAATTATTTTTGCACGAACCAGCTATGGTGCTACGGTAATAACAACGCCACTGAAGTAATAAAGGAATCTCCTACATTGAAGTTTGCACTAAGTAATGTACATTACCTTCCACTCGTGACTCGCCACAAATGTCACATTTCCAATCGTGCCAGTAGTCGTCATTTGCTTTTCATGCAATAAGTCTTAACTTCCATACGGTATGCATGCATAAATTCGGTGACTCCTCTTCGATGTACACCTATATTTGAGTCGTGTGTGGTTAATTGGAGGTGGATCTAAGAACGGGTATCAAAAAGCCATGTGTTTGAAAGAGATTAAGTTGTGTGCTCAAGCATTCTAAACCCTAAACAAGAGTCAACATACATAATTTGAGGGACATGTGACGAATTCACACATTGATACTAGTTATTGAACTTAATGTGTTTATTAGTTCAATTATTACATTTCCCCCAATACACTCTAAACTTTGTAATATCACGCTTTGTGGCAACCAAAGTGCACATTATATTAAGGAGTAATATAGTGTTAACATGGATGCGTGATCATGGAGAATTAGTGTAGCATGTGACATTATGGAACAACACAAAGTCAACACTGCAATGATGGCAATAGTCACAATGGTGACAACGTGATGTGTGTGGTTTGAGTTCTCTAGTGAGTTATTTTAATGTTAGAACTTGTGATATTTGGGAGGAAAAAATGATAACAAGGAGTGAGGTGGTTGATAAGGGAAGGAGTGACATTTAGGGGGTTTAACATCCATTCCCTAGGGTTTCAAGATATAAGGGAAGGAGTGATTTTAATTTAGGGGGTTGATGTTATGGAGTTTAGAGTGTACATGATAGAACAAGGGCATACTTGGGCTATGTATTGGCCATTTTGGTATAGGACATTAGAGCTTGTTGATGTCGGAAAAGCTTTAGGGCCATTCTACACTAGAGCTCGAGGGCCCTAGACTTGTGATATACAAATTAGTTTGATTAGTTGAGAAGTCAAAGACAATCCAAGTTCACTTTACATTATACCTCAAAGGCATGAGGACCGTAGAAAATTTGAATGAATGGAAAAGTTACTCGGCATCCTATATGGCAACAAGTGGATAATGTTTCATGGTCTACCAAAAATCACATTAGCCCCATCAAAAAATAGGTGGATCTCACACAACCTAGGGGTCACAACAATCACTTAAATTTGCCATAGGCTCCTACAATATTGCCATGCTTGGGACCCAAACCTGAACATATATTGCAGTCCCGACCCTCAATATGGTCCACTTTCACTTTATAGTGAGCTTAAGAGCCTGTCAATTGGCAAAATTTGGATCATTATTTCCCATCAAATTGCATTTCAATGATTTTCAAGAGCCCTTACATTTTCGTGGTATGCTATTAGTATGTGTGTTTAGTGGCCCTTACACATGCTCTCCTCAAATTGTGTTGGTTGTGCAATTCCATATGGAATACAAAAAACAACATATGAGGGAGTAGATTTCCCTTGTTGTCAAACATGCAAGTTGGAGTCATGTGGCTTTTGTTGTATTTACTGAAATGGAATTTTGTTTCAACTCAAATTAACAAATATTAGTATATTTGAAGTTGATCCTAGAGTGCACCCAATTAACCATGTGATACTATCAAAAAATAATAATAGAACACAAAAATACTAAAATCTCAATAAGTATCAATGGTGGAAAAGATTCTTGTATGTTTATTTAAGTAAATATGTATATATTTTCAAAATCTAAGCTTTTTGGTTGCTTCAATTTTATCACAGGATCCTACAATACACTTTTGATATACCTAAATGTTTTTGGAGATGCGTGATTCCTTAGTGATTACTTGAATTTTATGCTATTAAAATATGATGAAAACATTAATCATCTATTTTTATGTTAAATATATAGAAATACATGTTGAATAATGAAAATACATTAATTTTTTTTGCTAAAATATTCACATAATCAAATCTGCATATTCTATTGGAGGATCTTAACATACAATCGTAGGATCCTATGATAGAATTCAACATGTTATACTTTTAGACTTAGTCCATTTTTACTTAAATATATGTGCATAAAAGATGTGTTAAGAGGAACTAAGATAATTGAAATCAAATAAATTTAGAATACCGTCCCAAAATAAACAACCCTAAGCCAACAATGCATCTCAAAATAGTTTAATTATTGACACACCTTATGTTTCAACCCTTCTTTAAAACCACCTCCAATACATAATGAGAATATCAATAAAAGAGGGCATGGACATGTAAGTCTTTACAAAACCTACGTTTGGCCCACTAAATGCTTATGGGGTAGGATTTAGACCATTGATTCATTTTCCCTGATGGCTCTCTCCAAGGATTTGGGGGGGGGGGGGGTTAGGTCCTTTATTTTTCTTTGAAGCATTTGACTTCACTTTCCTACTTCTTTTCCTTGCTAAGGTTTGACCTACAATTACCTCATCCACTACAACATCATCATCCTCTTCCTCTTTATCAAATAACAACCACTTTGTCTTCATCCCCACTAAGAACTAATGCATTATGTTATCCTCTTTAGTGGAAGCCCAAACATCACTCTCACAATCACTAGGATTGTGTACCTCTTCTATGACATCCACTTCATTTTCAACCCTAATAAGAATTCCCACAAATCCGCTTGCTATGTGATTGACCACAATATTTATCAAATGAAACTCTCGTGGGTATTGGAATTGATACATCCGATGTCGGTGTAAAGTCTCCAACCATGCACTTTGAATTCAAATCTATAAAGAGTCTCCCTCCTATAAGAATGAAGGAGTGGAGGGGGTCGAAAATTGGCAACGCGCCTTTGATCAAAGATATGTCGTCCTAAAGTGGTAGGTGATCTTAAATGGTTTCTAGCATATATATATATATATACATATTCAAGTTTGAAATATACATATCTAAAAGAAAAATCATATAAGAAAATCTATGAGCATCACTTCAAGAATAAATTATGAGATATTGACTTTCATTTTGAAAATAACAAGATCGACTCTCATGTTCCTTTTTTGGATTTGCTAAAATGTGTTCATGTAAGTTTTCTTGGATTGTCCAACCCCTACATATGTTGGAATGTTGGAACTGTCCACTTTAGACACACTTACCCACGGGAGGGTCACTCCATTGTCAAGTTGAACACCACGTGCGACCAAAAAAATTCTTCTTTTGGTAAGTTGCACCACCAAAATGGGTCAAAATTTTATCAATTTTTTTTCATGAGTAGATATACACAGTACCTATGACATAGTTAAAAGTGGTAACTAAATTTGATGATTTGTTTTTTTCATAAAACATACCGTTTCTAACTAGAATGACACATAATTGAACTAAAACAATTACAAAAAAAAAAATGACTAAAATTTTCAAAAAAAGATACAAAAGATACTATCAATGGTTATGCATATGTAGAAAAAATATCATAAATCTTAAAATTATATATGACATGTAATATAGGGGTAGCAATTCAGCAAACTTTGTCCGCATGTGGTGTCAACTTGACAATGAAGTGACCTACCCGTGCACTTACCTTGGCCCATCAAGCATCGAATCCATGAAGTTAGTATATATTTTTTGAGTTTGTTAGCAAGGCATTGAGGAGTCTCTCTCATTCATGTTCTTCCTCCCCTTCATTTGCCATTAAGCTAGTTGTCGTTCCTTCAAGGTCCTCCTCAACCTTGGATTCAACTTCAACTATGGTCCAATTGGCTCTTGAGAGGAGCTCAGCTAGAATATGTTGTTGTGACTCTCCAATGAACAAGCTTTGAGGTGGAAGGTCCATGGGCATTGTAAGAGAATATTAGGACTATGACATAAGGAATCTAGTTAGTGCTACATTAACGTTCATTAGATTCACTTGCAAAGGTGTCGATGATGATGCATTTAGAGTTACATGTGTATAGGAGTGTTTTAGAATGAATGCATGAATGATGTTTTTGTTTTTGCTCCTTGTGATTCATGCTAGTTTCGAGTGAGAATTTGTGCATATGAACCAAAAATAGGCGACACATGTGGAACCACCTACGTGTCATGCCACCTCTTATTTTTAACAATCCAATATTGACATGATGAAGAGCCCCCCACCCCCATCGTTGTTCATGCGTTCTTTGTCCGGGCGCTCGTCTAAACTAGGCCTAAGGACGCCTAGCCGATGAAATGGTAAAAGTACCCTATAACCACTTCAAAATTGCTTGGAAGTGAACGATCCTATTGCCGTGTGGAGAGACGACCCCATTACCGTCCGGGTTCCGTACAGAGAGGAAGGAGGAGGAGGTTGTGAAGCATCAGGGTTTTAGGGTTTAGGGTTTATCACTCGAGGGCCCGTTTGGCAACGGACAATGCGAGCAAGCAATGGCGATGCATGTTGGATTGCGTCGTCTCTTGCGAAATTTGCAATCGAGCTCTAGAACTACTACTCCTTTGCTTCGCCCGCTTGCGTCATCGAATTTTCACATTCCCAACGAATTTTGTGGCAGATTTGCTTTTTTTTCTTCGAATTCCGATGGCACAATCCCTCCTGCTCCTCCCTTAGATGGGGAGCCCTCGCTCTCACATGCCAATGTAGCTACTCTCGATGACGTTTCCGTGTCTGCTTCGGTGATCGAGTCTACGGAAGCAGTTTTTGCGAAGGCCCGGGTGGCACCCCTTCCTGAAGATTTGTCTCAGGAGGATCTGGAAGCTGCGAACTATGTGGCACCCCCTGTGGAAAAGATCAAGCCTACCATTCCTTATCCTACTCTCGCCAAGGTGGAACGTCGTGGTCGCCAGGAGCCGCAGGTTATTCTCGATGCAATTCGAATGGTTAAGGTGAGCTGATGATTCAATTATGTCATATTTTGGTCAGTGGACACTTAAGGTAAGGTATGCGGGCCTTACTCGGTTGCTTTTCTTAATCGGAGAACTATATTTGAGTGGTGTGCGGGTAGGTGTGGATCCAAGAACGGACCCCAATTAAAATTGTTTAAATGAGAATGGATTACGTGCTCAGATTTTGTTAACCATTGTAGTCTCAATACTCCACATAATTGGGGAACCTATATGAGCATATAATGAGTTCGAGAATCTTCACATTGATAATGAATAAGATATTAACCCGAGCTTCGAATATTGTCAGGAAACTGGCTATGGCCACGATTTGGATTTCTCAATCATCTCTCACTGATGTGTGTTTCATATCCTAGTAGTGGGTGCAGAGCACAGAGCTAAGCGGGTCTCAAGTGGACACTTTTAGTTCTGCACCCACTTTTTGTAGGGTATGAAACATATTCAAGATGATAGGCGTATCCAAATTGTGCCCACAGCCATTTTCCTCATGATTTTTGGAGCTCATATGAATGTCATATTGATCAGTAAAGTGGAGAGACTCTTTCTCATTAAGTGATCGTGTAGGTCCTCTCAATTATGTTGACTATTGAGCCTAGAATGGTTAACAAATTCCGAGCACTTAGGCCAGTCTCTTTTAAACACATAATGCTTTTTTGTGTTTGTTCTTGGATCCACACCTAACCACACACCACTCAAATATAGGTGTCCATTTCATATGAGTAACTGAATCAGGCCCACTTACCTTATTGAGTTATGACCTGGGTACTGCATGCATCAGGCTGCCTTCTCCTGGAGCCTTAAGTCTCTTATCTGAAAATCTGTGGCTTGTTTGGTCAGCAAATGAGTACATATGTGCATTGAAATCTCGTCTATTGAAAGAGTTCCCAAGGGTGGAGAATTTTATCCAGAGTGCCATCATTGTGTATTTGATCTTGGTCTTAAATGTGGCTCATGAGGTGGAAATTGCTGGAGTTGAAGTCATTTTTAGTTCAATGATGCAAATCAATTTCCGGATTGGAGCTAGCAACTTCATGCACCACTATCCTGTTTTTGTCATTACATTGAGATTGCCCATTTAGAGCATCCATGCTTGGAGCTCGGTGAGTTTCAGAATGTGAATGCTGAAATGCTCTGGATTGCAGTATTGGTTCTCTGTCCTGAAATCATTTTTCACTAGAATTATGATGTTTTCTGACACTGCATACATCTGATTCAGTGGTGTTCAATTTGATTATGGCAGGAGAGTGCAAAAGCAAGATTTGATGAGACGGTGGAAGCTCATGTGCGCTTAGGAATAGACCCCAAAAGAGGTGATCAGGTTATTCCTCCTGCCTCACTCATTCTCCTGATTACTTGAAGTTGAAGAAGCAGTGCTCTCGTTGCGGCTTGGCTGAGCCAAGTGGTGATCTGGAAAATATGCTCTTTTTACAGATACATGCTAGTTCGTGTTTGAATTTACGACATGAACTAATATTTAGAATATGCAGATGGTCCGTGGAGCCGCAACTCTTCCAAATGGTAGCGGAAAGGTGATTGCACTTTCCCTCCTGCCTGTATAGGGTTAGAAATCTACACATCCAATGCGATCAATGTGTCATCAAAGATCTGTGATTCTGTTAACTATTTATCCTTTTTGATTGCCAGCAGCATCTTTATCCAAATGAATTTGTGCATCAGCCTGTAGAGGGTTTATGGCTTTTCAAATTGCTTTGAGCTTTTGATATGGACTAATACTAGAAAAGTTTCAGATTGTAAGAGTGGCAGTATTTGCTGAAGGACCAGAAGCCCAGGAGGCTCTTGCTGCTGGTGCTGATGTAGTGGGTGCCGATGATCTTGTGGATCGGATCAAGGACAGTAAGTTCTAGTGCATCTTTTCCCAAAAATCACAAATGCACACTCTGTTAGAATGAAATGGCTCTACTTATATCTTCATTGCAAAGTTTCACTTCCTTCTTTGTCTTATGATGTGGCTGAAAGTGTACATAAAAGTTGCATCTGAAACTCATGCTTGCAGATTTTTGTTTCAGTTATCTAATTGATCAGTAAATATGTGATCCAGGTGGGGGTAAGTTGGACTTCGATAAGTGCATAGCAACACCTGCTTTTATGCCCCGACTTGGCAAGGTGTGTGTAGTCTTAGAATTTCAACTTATCTAGCAATCTGTACTGAACAAGATTGGTGGCCTTCTTTTGCCTAGGTACATGTCTTGATATTTGTTTTAAATAACAGGTTGAGTTGTAGCATTTCATGTGCTAAAGTTTTCTATTTTGCCTTTGATTTGGAAGGTTGCACGAATTTTGGGACCACGTGGGCTGATGCCAAATCCTAAAGTAAGTCTCTCTTTTCCCCATGTGGCCTGTTTCAGTATTAAATTCATTTAGGTGTTAAATGTGTCACATTAGTATACCTCCTCAAAATTATGCATGGGTAATTCATAGTATGTTTGGAAAGCCTGGGTTGAATCAGATTCAATCAGAGTTGTAGTGTCTAATAGCTTGGTAGGACTGGTAGTATTAACAAGTTGTCCCTGTTTTGTGTGAACATTCTGGTTGTTAATGTCACATATCGTGTGCATGGTATTGGAATACAGGTTGGCACTGTGACTAATCAAGTTGGGGATGCTGTAAGAGCTGCCAAGCAAGGTCGCGTAGATTTTCGTGCCGATAAGGGAGGCATTGTTCATGTTGGCCTTGGGAAAGTATGTAATTTCATTCATCAAAACTTGAGCCATATTTCCTTACTGGCCCTTTTCTCTGCTTGAGGATTTTGCTTGTTGGTATGAGTTCCTTTCCTTTTTCAAATATATTCAGGACATGAAGAGCTGGATCTATTGGTGTAGTCTGTTTTATTCTAGTAAAATGGACTTGACATGTATTTGGAGATGTTATATCTAGAAGCAACTGGATGTGTTGCAGGTTAGTTTCAGTGATGAAGCCCTGCTTCAGAATATATCCGCCTTTGTTGGAGCAGTACTGAATGCCAAGCCTTTAGGTCTGAAAAAAAGTGAGTTGAAGTTCAACCTTTAAAGCAGCATATTTTAATTTGTATTTCAATGTTAAACATTGTTTAATAAATTCAATCAAAAGATGGTGCAGTTGATAACAAAAATGATGAAGTTCTGCATTAGTGAGTTTTGTATGTTGGAGCTTGTATCTTGTGGGTTCACTAATGTGTTTTAAATCTAACATTGAGCCTATGGCATACAACCTCAATGCACACTGTGCCACCTTTAAATTGAAGTGCTGCCCTATTGTTTCAGAATGTTGACCTTGTACTACCCAATCAATCAGGAAATGAATTGGTTCTTCCTGTTCTCTCTCATGATTGAATCCCTTCGAATTTGCAAATACAAACCTTCCTTCCAGGGTCCTTTCACTTCTGGTGATCCTGTGATGGTGTCCACAGTCTTTACAATACCCAGACGTCTCACTGGGTTTAGTGGTTGTTGCAGCTTCAAGATATGTTGGATACTTCAACAGTTTTACATTGTCTTGCACGGTGAGTGCTTTCTATGCACAATCCAGGTCTCGTCAAGAGTTTCATGCTCTACTACTTAGTGTCTCCCAACATTGAGAATTGTGTCCTCTTTGCCTGTTTCATGTTGCTTGAATATGGTTGCTTGTGAATTTCGGTCACCAGTGACTCTGCTGCTCATGTTTCCTCTTGGCTGATATCCCATTTTTGTGATATGCAGATGGGCAAGGGTGTCCCAGTCACTATTAATTCTGTTGCACAGGCTGCTGATGGCTACATGAAGACGTCTGGGGTGTCACAATAGTAGTAATTCACCCGCTTCCTGGAATCAAGTCATTCACATTTTTAGATTTCATTTTACTTTGCCTTAAATGGTCTTCTATTACACCACCTTCATCTTGTATGCAAATTAAGAACAAAGGCCAGTTTTAGCATGTCTCTATTTTGGTAGGACAGTTACAAGTGCATGTTTTCTTTTGAGTGCACATTGAATGTCTTTTGAAGATCATCTGAATATCTGCCTATGTGTCTTTCCTCAATGGAAACTCAGTCTGACAACCTTTTCCCAAGTTCCACACCTTGACAAACGAGCTTTCTATGACGCATGGTTGAGACCTACTTGACAAGGATATATGGCCCTCAAGCACTGCATGTTTTTCACTATTTCATACTTGTTTCTGGCCAGAGATGAAGGCTGGGATTACCATGCTCGATTGATACCTCATTGTGTTTTTGCTAGATTGCAGACACAGTCTGTAATTTGGCTCTATTTGTAAGGTATAAATATATGAATGACAAGTACCTGCCTGAACTCCGCAGGCCTTACAGATTGCCCAGCTTTGGGATTCATCAATTGGCTCTGACTATTGACATTACGGTTCAGCTTGGTGATGAGGCTGAACCTCGGAAAGTATAAAAAAGACTTGTGTGGCTTTGTTTGTTTGTTTTTTTTCTTTTTTCTTTTTAACAGTGTACCCAGTGTCCAGTGCACTCGAACAAAGAGCTACAAGAAATTTCCCACATGCCTTGTTAACTGCCTAAAGTGGTTCAAAATGGGTCAGAAGATTATTGCTGGGGGGATTCTAGTACACTCTGATTATTCATCATACTTTGTTGAAGCTGTTGGGCTGAATTGCCTTGAGAAATGTGGTCTTCATATCCTCTAACTTTTTCAGCTCGACTCTGATTTTGAAACTTGAAATATTATGTGCATGATTTGCAATTGGTAACCCCATGAGACAATTCTTGATACAATCTGCTAGTCAAAAAGATTTGTGGAGTTGGAATTGACCACAAAAGAGGCTGCTTGATATAGTCAACTTCCCGAACTTTGAAATCAATTTCATTTCAATGTCATTTTTACAACTGAAGTGTCAATGTGTAATTTGTGAGATTCTAAGTGTGCTGCAACCAATGTTGGAAGTACATGTGGTCATACTTCAAGGTGAATAAATTTTTATAGTTTGAATAGAGAGCCACTAAAATTTTCTGATCATTTTGATATTTGCTTATTCTATCGAGTCATGTTCCTTTGGATACATGTTCTGAATATGGTTCCTGCATGCATCCGAGCTTGGGAAGAAATTCCTCCATATGACAATTTTCCATCCATATCTGCATTAAATAGGCTCATTAATATGGCACTTAAAATAGTGACTTATTGTGCTGACTTGCGGTTCCAAGTTTATGAGATAAAGCCAATTTCACTTGATAATGTTGTGCGAGTTAATCATCAACATTACAATGATCATATATTACAAATGTATTTATATTAAAAAAAATTAATCTTTTTATTTTATAAAATCTTGGAAAATTAATGTTAGTTGTATCAATGAACTTAGTGAACATAGAAATGGTCTACACTCGCTTGCCATTACTTGGCATATAAGGTATGCACTCTTAAAGTAGTTTGTAACCCTAAATGGTTTCCAGTACATAAGTATAAATGTCCAAGTCTAAAATGTACATATGTGAAAAAAAAATCTTTAGAAAAAAAACCTATGAGCACCACTTCAAGATTTCACAAAGATTTTTCTTGTTCCTCATTTGGATTTGCCAATCTATTCTGAAACCCATTCCCAAAGCCTTCTGCTTATTGGAATTTTGAAGGTTGTCCACTTTTGCCACATGTAAAGCTCTGGCAACTTTTCTAACTCTATACTGACAAGCGTGTTATTAGTGGTAACACACACACTCCCCCCCCCCCCCCCCCCCCCCCTTGAATTATGCCAGGCCCTTACAATTCTCCCGTCTCCAAATCAACATGTAGATCAACATTTGAGGTGCCCTAATCAAGGACTACCGGCTAGAAAAGCTTCTTGAGACTTTAACACGCAATAATGCCTTCAAGAAAAAGAGGGGGGGGGGGGGGGGTGTGTTGTGTTGTTCGGAAAAGGGAACACCCCTCACAACGTCCCCTTATTCTCTCTTGGGCAACCTATTTCTATAAGAAATACACTTCCACTGCAAGTTTGCTTTTATTGTAAAGTCTTGAGGAGGAGGACTCATGGCTGAGAGACTTTTTGCTGTCAATTTACGACAGGTTCAATGAATGGGGAGAATCGACCGCTTGTTTCACATGAAATAACCGGTTCAGGTTCAAACTTTACGGTAATTATGGATCATTTTAGAGGAATTTCCACAATATACCTCAAATGATGAAGGAAAACTGATAGATGTCAACGTGTAAGCGGTTGGACCTGGAAATATTAGGATCTCGACCAATTATGCCCAAAAAAATTTCCAGACGCTGTACAGGTTCAAGAATTGAAGGTGTCAAGGTGTGTTGTTTATGTGTGACTTTGCTATGTTTTAGTGTTGTTTATTAGTGGTGGTTGGTACTCGAGCTGCAGTGACACACGATCGCTATTTACACGACAGGGAGGGGGGAACTTATTGAATGGGGGGAGAGAGAGAGAGAGGTTATTAAGGGCCACTTCACACACGAGACTGAGAGCCCGTGACCATTACACTTCAAGCACTCTCATTGGTGGAAAAGGCGGAGCCGGTCCAAGTTCGCTACTTCACACTACGCTTGAGGGACCAACGGAGTATACAAGTGAATGCAAGATGGATGTAAAGTCTACATGGATTCCTACATGGCATCAAATGAATCACGTTCCATGGTCACTTGGAATATTTTTGAAAACCACCTCTTGGAGGTAGGTTTACTACAAAACCGGGAGACCATGGCACTCCAAATGCTCACAACCGTTGGTTTATTCTATTTTATCATGTGTGAGGACCCGCATGAATGAAAATTCATTGAAATAGCATTTGGTTGAGGGCCCGGTAACATACGGCTTCACACTACACTTAGGGTCCGTAACCACACTACATGATTTTGAAGGTGTGTTGGGACGGTCTTTGGACACATTCTTTTGGGCTCTCACAATTTCATGGTCATGGCTCTTGGCTCGTGTGTGAAGCGGCCCTAAGTCAATGGGCCAATTGAACATCATCATCATCACATGGGCCTAGCACAAACCCTAAAAGAAATGGCCTCAAGCCTCCCTCATGAATGCTCGAGATCTGCTTGCATCTTATTATTATCCATAACTTAATTACACTACTACCTCCTCAAACTATTTTTCATCAATTAGGCATGCATCACGACTCCCAACCCTTTCATCCCACGCTCTAGTTCGTCTACTCCACGCTCGAGACCTTAAATACTCAAGTTACTTGCAATTATGTTAATTGCTTGCATGGGCCGGGACTTTATGGGAGGAGATGGGAAATTGTTGACACGCATGCACGATCCTTTACATATGGGGGGTGGGTTGGAGCTTTATTAGACCAACTAACCAACCCCAATGAGGGTTTTATTTGTGCTTCATAATTACACTCATCCTACTTTATCCCACTCGCGCAAAAATGCCTTGAATAAATATGTAGTTTTGTGTTTTTACTACCGACTTTGCAAGGGGCCATCACATCTCCCTCCAACAATATATCGTAAGGTAGACGGACCTGTATCCTTAAAAGTTTGAGAGACTCTATTTAGGTTTCAGGATGTGATACATAGGGGTTTGAGAGTATATATCGATGTTATTAGTTAAAAAGTGTGAAAAATGACTTTATTGGAAATTAGACATTGACCATACGCATTGATTCATTTGGAGCATATGTATATATAGATTGGATTATTAGGGGCTTTTGAGTTTGTGTAAGTCGCTTAGACTCAAATACATACTATGTATACCTCGTTGCCGTTATCAAACATGGATTTTATTTTCACTTCTTCTTTTTGATGGTTGGCTAAAGTTGGATTCAATACCCCAAAGCACATAAAATATCATGATGGTACGTATTGTTGAAGGGGGTTGTGCAAATTGCCAGGTATCATGTATAAACACACCCTGCTCATTTACAAGTTAAGTGGTAACTTTTCCCAAACAACCTATTTCTCGTAGGATATGGAACACGTGATTAACAATATTTGATTCGTATGTCAAAATGTTGTCTATATTCAATCATTTGATTCAGTATGAAAGTGAAGATTCTCTCTCTCTCCTTAAATGATCATATAGGTAGCCCCAATTACAACTGATTATTGAACCCATAAAAGCTAAGAAATTCGAGCACGTAGTTATATCTTGTTTAAACAAGTGTCTTTCTTGTGTCCATTCTTAGAAACACACCTCCTAACACACCACAAAATATAGGCCTCTGATTATGGTAAGTAACCGAGTAAGGACCACGTACCTCAAAGGAAGCATAGGCATAACAATCACCGTCACATTCTACTACATCTCCCTCCACACTACATAGTCAAATTCGATTTGGAGGGATGAAAATGAAGAGGGCACTCTATTTAACTATTTAAATATAACCATTACTCTACTCCCATCAACAAAACAATATCAAGCATTGTGCGTTTGTTCAAGTGGACCCCGAGAATCTATCCATGGGATGCCACAACTAGTGCAGATTCCGATTGAAAGACTCTTTCAATGCTAGAAAGTGTTATCTCCCTTCACGCTATGTATGTACATTTGAATACTTGTCTTATTGAATTCAACACAAAATTTCTTGTCTTACACATTTTGGGACTACAATATCATGTATGAGTAGCAAATAGTATTGTAATGGTTTTTCTTATGAGCAATTTAAGTTCTAAGGTGATCTCCAATATGCAACTCCTTTAGATTTGCATTTTTGAATGAACATCCATGTTGCATTTAAAAAAGTCTTGACTATGTCTTGAAAGTTGTCTATTAAAAACACTTCCCATTTAAGGTAGATGTGCTTGATTTGGTTACTTATCTTGATCGTACACCTATATTTTAGCGTTACGTGGTTTAGTATGACTCCAAGAATAAATACCAAATGACATGCATTAAAAAGACACTGGATTGTGTGCGCAAAATGTGGTAATCATTCTAAGCTCAATAGTCCTTGGTGGGGGGACTCAATGTGCCACATGAGTGTAGAAACGGGTATTTGACTGAACTTTGGCTTACAAAGTATACATATGGGAAGGGTATTGTTCCATGTACTTTTTTTATAAATAACTCGAGTACTGTGAATTTTGGGGCGGAGGTAAACGTAGCCTAAACAACCCCCCCCCCCTCGCCAAGGGTATATTTTCTCAAACATACCGTATACTTCCCAAAAGTTCATGTGCTAATCCACAAAGCAACACAAAGTGAAATATGAGGATAGATATGAGGAACGTCATTTAAATTCTTTTTTAACGGATTGCTTATATTTTTATACAAAATTGAAGGAATTCACTCTAAGAGTTCAAAGTTTCCGTATACATACATGAGACTACTTTGTAATCTTGTAATCTTCTTTTTAATTGTGAAATTTTTGCACATAAGGGACATTAGTAAAGGTTCCTGAATGCATGTGGCTTTGACTCTCAAAGAAGGGTGTCCCCCCCCCCCCCAACCCTTTTATGGTGTTTATAGTCAACATGATTAGAGGGGACGTATATGAGCATTTAATGAGCACAAAATCTTCACTTTGATATTGAATACGATGTTCATTTGATCTCCAAAAAGGATTCATTAAACATCTCATGTTAAGTGCACTTGTTTGAAAAAGTAACCAATTGAAAAGTCATCTACCTTACCTATGACGATAATCGCTTGGGCACAACACCATAATGGGTTACAACTTAAGGACATGGCATGACTGTCATCTATGACACAAGGTCGCAATATGTGACATGCATATGGACGAGGCATGATTTAGGGTGCTATGAATGAAACAAATTTAGTTGGTCCTACTAAACATCGAAAGTCTAATTGAAGCTTTATTGTCTTGAAATAAATCACTTAAACCCCTCTAATGTATATAAGTCACCGCATAGCACCCCAACAATAGGGCTTAAATTTTATCATTGATAAGTACTAATATATTTTTAAGAAAATTTAAAAGAAGAAGGTTTTATAGTTGCTTTACAACAACAACCATAACTTATGGAATTTTTTTAGATTGAACTAAAACTACTGGGCTATAAAGAAATTTAAGATCTACCTATGGATATAGAACTTGTAGACAATAACAACTCTTACAAGTCATAATGAAGTATGAAGTTATACTAAATTTTAACAAGGCTAATATTTTTGAACAATGAAAGTCTTTTAAGATCTATCAACGCATATAAAACTTATAAGAAACATACTTGGGAGTGATTTGTAGCCAACTTCTAAGGTCCATACAAGTCATATTATACAAGTGAGGTAAAGTTTAACCCACTAATGTGTCGATGAGTCACATCCATTTGAACCTTTTTAAAAAAAAAATGATTGGTGACAACTCAACGAGTTGGGCCATCAAAATATTAGAGATTATATTATCCTATACATCATATGTAGTAAAAGATGGAGGTTTGTAATTCAAAGGCTTTCAATTGGGTTATATTAACTTTGAGTATTGTAAATACTTACATGGTAATTCATATGTATGATTTTTACGCACATTGGGTACATTTTTTTAATAGTTTTTTAATAGTGTTTATCAATTCATTTATTTATTTTAGATGTGAAAGAATTAAAATAACGGGTCTTACATAAAACGGGAGATTAGTTCTTTGCGGCCTTGACATCTTGTAGACAAAATCTTGTAAAATTTTTGATCTTCTCTATTCTTCGATTTGAATGATGAGGCCCTCACCTCTACAATTTGTACAAGATTAATGTAAGGTGAAAATATGTCAACCAATTTATCTCTCCATGTATCTTGAAAACTTATATTGATTGTATAAGGTGGATGATGAGTTCAAGTACTTTCTCCCTCCCATCACTGGTCTAGATTCCACCAAATGAGAGGTCTTATTCCACCAAATGTGATTCCATAAAACGTTGATTAAACAATCATCTTAATTTTTTGTGGTTAGCACAAATTTAATCTGAATTTCTTGTAGGTGCTTTGAGTATAATTACCTTATTCAGTTCATTGTGTTGATCTATATGGTGACTCGAGTTGCAAATAGAGCACTTTGGACCATCCTAAAAAAATTCTCGTAATTTGATTGTTGGATCATATTGGTATAATTTCTACCATAAGACTTAGGACAAAGTGGGTGCATAAGGTTGTCTCATAGGAGGATAGGCCTCTATATAATTGTGTTGTCCACAACCAGTACACCAATAACTAGTTTGGATATGACTGAATTTTTAAACTGGTAGTCTATAAATTATTGACATATCATATATTTTATTGTACCTAATAGTTCTTGCTTCATATTAGTAAACTTAGACTCTACCATTTGTGTTTTTTTGACCTTAGGTGAAGCCTAAATTGATCTAAGAAATCATTAAAATACAACAATTCACTTACCTAAATATAATGATAAAATTTACAATGAATAAATTACCTTCGTAGAAATCAGGAGATATTGTGGCATTGAAACCTCTTCATACCTCACCTTGTTCAATTTTTTATATAGTTTCTTACTTATTAAAGAGAAATCCATCATTTGTGAGGAAATCATTAGATGTTGAATAAATACCTCTTGTAAAACCCGCTCTTGCAATGCCTCTAGAAAGAAGTCAATGATAGTATTTTCTTCTAACCAAGCTGTGCTACACCTATCATTAACCAACTTGAATCATCGCATGAACTTTGATATAGTTTCCTGTTCCATTTGTTTCAATTGAGACAATACAATAAGATCACCACGTTGATCTATGACGGTTAATTTTATTTTTTATTTTAAGAAAAATGTCTTTAAGAAATAGGGGATTTTCATGTGTCATGTTTTGTGATGGCAACATGATACTGGACCAAAAAATGCAACAACTGTCACGTTTTGCAGTCAACATAGTGGTCAATTACAAAAAATAAAAATAAAAAAGATTCCAAAGATATTTTCGGACCATTAAATTTTTCTTGACTATAATCTTTAATAGTCCATAAATATTTTGAATTCAACTGCTAGTAGCAATCGACTACAAGAGTCGAATAGGAGTATATATATATATATATTTATATTTATATATTTATATATGAACTTATATAAATGGGCACTCACCTAAGTGGTAGGAATGGCAACATCTTTGAGTCCTTCTAACATAATTGCTCAATACCCCATATCTTCTTCCGCTTCCTCAGGCATGAAATTGGCTTTTTTTGTTGGCATTAGTGACTTGAATCTTAGACACCTTGTGCTTGTTTGAGCTACTAGATCCTTGCCCTTTGCCATGCCTCGTCATAACATTGTCTTTATATGGTTGCACACACTTCTCCACCTTGTCCACGCCTCCATTGCCTCCATCGCCACTAGCTATCTTCCTTCTAGTGGCCTTCCTTTGGCCTGCACCGTTGGTCTTTCGCATCATCTTTGAGTCAATGGCCAGGTAGTTGCACGACTCCATCTCTTGTACAACCATCTCTTACATCTCTTTGGTAAAGAAAAGGAAAGGGTGTACAACAACATCTTTATAATGCGTTTAGATTTCTATGCAATGTGGATAACATGAGTAACATGCATGCACCTACATATACTTACAACGAGGTTATACGACTACTTGAACTTAATGGTGTTCTAGAGTGTGAATATTATTGCAAGTGTTGTGTTAAGCTACATGTATGAGACTGTCGGTAAATGACATGTATTGATTCGGATTGTTATAATAAAAATCAGCAATGGTTAGAAAGTACACTAAATGGTTTTTGATAATTTGGCCCCTTCATTCTTGCTTCATTTAATATTTTGCAGTTTACAATTGAAAATATGCAGTTAATAAACATGTCAAGTTTAAATTATGAACCCTATACCCATGCACATTTACTGAACTTGGATTTATTGCTCACTACTCATCACTCATGAGATAGCTTCCCTCATGTATGAAGATATACTAAAATCCTAGGATGAATTGCATCTACCATTGGGAGGTGTTCAAGTACATTACGATATATTGCGGACATTGTTGTGTGTTGCGAACAATTTTAATGCTCACATGAAGCTGAATTTTGAGGTTCATGAAAAAACTTGCCTAGACATGGCCAAAGAGGATTCAATCAAAACCCTAAACATGCTCCTTGTGTCTCTATGTAAGCCCACATTGAAGGAAGGAGGAGCATGCAATCTTGTAATTGCTACATCGGACAGACAACCCTACACAATGTGAGCAAATCCATT
This sequence comes from Polytrichum commune, assembly GCA_950295325.1. Lineage (NCBI taxonomy): Eukaryota > Viridiplantae > Streptophyta > Polytrichopsida > Polytrichales > Polytrichaceae > Polytrichum > Polytrichum commune. Next base: position 24,288,504 of record OX485807.1, on the reverse strand, counting down.
TCCTTTACAAAGCACCGCCACAATAATCGATGTACAATTGTGGCCATCCTACACCCTGGGATACTCTACACACCCCATGAATGGGGTTGGGGATTCGTGGCACTCAAGTAAAATCATCCATCCAAGATATCGTGGATGAAGTGGCTCCAATAAAAAAAGCCCCCCTATGGGATTGAGGGCCGATTCATTCGAATGTGACGTCACTAGACTAATTCGGGGTCTTTGAGTCTATTTCTGGAATCAAATTGCCCAAAAATAGCCATTTAGATGATTCATGTGTTTTTATTCATCCGCACGGATGATTTTACTTGAGTGCCACGAATCCCCGGCCCATGAATGGCACCCACTACTGTGCAAATGTCTTCATGCGAACTACATGTACAAGAGAACGCAATACACACGATGTTTCTAATTCTCCATTGGAAACATGTTGTTTGTCTAATGTTCAATGTGTGAGAAACAATGCAGCACGGAATCCACTTCCAACATGATTGCAAGCTTCGTGCAAGCTTGCTTAGGGCTCCGATGTAGGGTTAGCCCTGAAATTAGGGTTGAATTTGAGTCATGGCAAGATGCCCTGGTTACGTGGCCAGTTCACCATCTGGTGTCATGTGGAATCCTAAACCATGCCTCACCCATATGCGTGTGTTCAGCTTTCAAGTGCCATGGGTGACAGTCATGTCACTCCCATTAGCTAAAAACATGTACATGGGCCATAGTTGTAGCCCTAGGCCTTTATTTCCAATGAAGATTTGTAACCACTGCCCTCTCTTGTAACCATGGCAATGGTGTGTAGCCTCCCCACGACCTTGGTAACCATGGGTAACCTGTAACATGGGCTTACGGGCCTTTGTAACCACATAGCTCAAGAAGCGTGATGTAACCATCCACAGTATCGAACACAACCACTTAGTGGTTGCAAGAGACATTTTCAAGTTGCATTGATGCCCCCCCCCCCCCCAAAAAAAAGGTTTGCATGGGCCAATGGCCCCCAAAAAAATTGGGAAGAAATTGTTGGGCTTTGGATCGGAAGGAAAATAGAATCGTGGAGACCGAGGCGGGCATGTTTCTGAAGGTGCCAGCGCACGCGGTGTCCTTCATCTCCATGTCCTAAGTAATGTGAGGGGTGCTCTACACTTAGAAGTGAACACCTTTGGAGGGAAAGAAGAATTCATTTACTGGGTGCATTCCAGTGAACTTCATATTCTCATACCACCCTCAATGTTGAAGGCATTTGAGCCCACTATCACCAACAATTGTTTTATTTGGCCACATGAATGTAGAATCCAACTTGATAATGATGGTGTGAACATCCTAAGTTGAACATGGGGAAAGAAGAGATTGAGTTCTCTTATGTGCTTTGTTGTTCAAAACTTTCCACTCTAATGGTATATATCATCACTCCAAAAAAAATTGAGAAGATCCAACAATCACAAAGTGGAAGTTGTTAAGTTGGGGCACCTAGTGAATTTTTTTTCTTCTAAATTTGGTTGACTTGATGGATGGGGACCTTGGATTAAAATATATGCACATGTACAAAATTACTAAACATAATTTGAGAATTTGATTTCTTTGAAATGGATTTTATATGCCTATTCTAGAGGTTAGAGTTCATTGACCAGATTATGGGCGTCTTGTATTGTTCTCCCTCTTGATTAGGAGACATTTGGTTGTGCAGGAAAGTGTTGTATTTTTCATAATATGTTATTTTGGCCTCAAATGTCATATTATCAATGTTTTTCAAGAAAATGTCTTTTCAATGTCCAATGTCATTTTGTATACATAAAGAAGATACATGAGTATGAAATTACATTCTAAACTTTGTAATATCACGCTTGCGGTAACCAAAGTGTACATGATATCAAGGAGTTTTGTAGTGTTAACATGGATGCATGATAAAAAGAGAATTAGTATACTACATGATAGTATGGAATAACACAATGTCAACATTGCCTTTTACAAATTCATCATTACATAAGCACACCTTCACCTGAATTTAAACATTAGGGCACACAAAAAACACATCCAAATGCTATTATAGGTAGGTTTTTGCTATCACTCCAAACAACCAAAGAAAACAACTCAGAGTCCTGGTCCCTAGGATAACTAAGATAGTGTTTTGTGTCTGTCCATGTATCCATTCTGTAATTGAACTGAGTTGTCATGAATGGAAATAGGCTATAGTTAGATTTAACTTTCAGACCATCAATTTAGTCTCACGGAGACTATGGCTACCACTTCAATCTAAAGGTATGGCATGGTGGATCAAGCTTGTAAACATCACTTTAAAGGCAAGAGGAGGACTCTTCATTGGAATCCTAAATGACAAGTGCAGGTCACTATAAAATGAAACCCCTTATATACAAGAAATTTATAGAGAGAAACAAATATACACTTACTAATGGTAGGCTACAAAATGGACTCTTGTATTTATGCTAAGTTGTCCAATTTAATGTGATAAATGCCTCCACTACATTTACCGAATATAAATCATGAAATGAGTACACCTTTATTACATATAAAATCCACTTCACTTTCCAATGAAAATGACGATGTCATTGAGATAGATTTTCAACCATAGGATGTGACTCAACAATGGCATCAAAGAAACAAAGACAAGAGCACAATTTCTTAGCCACAATCCAAAGAGAAGAACTCAAGGGAGCAAAGGAGCGCTCCAAGAACCTATAGTTTGTAAAAACCTAGAACCTAAATGCAAACCCTAACACAAATGGATAGGGTAGTCATTGGGGACTATAACTATATGAAAATAATGAATGAAAATGTCAATTGGATGAAACTAACATATCTATTGTCAATAAATCTTACGGCCCCCTTTTTGTAAATCTACCTTTACTTCAAAATTTTGATATATAATTTTTTTAATGTATACACTTCAAAAAAAACATGTCCTTTATGTATATTATGTATCCTAATGCCTCAAACATTACCCCTTTCTACACACACATTAGTTTGTATGTGATATGAAGAGTCCACCATCTAGCTTTGAAGTTCATGCGTTCAAATTATTGTTTAGAATTATGTAGGCAATAAACCAGTTTATAGCTAAATAATAGGGTCAAGTTGCTCTTACCTTTCTATGCATTTATTTTTTATTCAACTCTCTCATTGCCTAAACTATAGTACATGGTAGTTCAAACTTTGTACCTCTTACAATAATTTCTCTAATTACCTTGCCCTTCTCTTGGCTATACACCTAGCTTGTTGGTTGTGATTGACCTTGCTCATTCAACTATTATGTTGTAAGAACATTGCCAATATCTACTAAACTTTCCAAATTTACAAAGATTTTCATCTTAACTTTTAAATGTGTTTGGCTATACTCTCGCCAATTACAAATTACTTAATTGACGCATAGTCTATCCTGAATAAAACTCATATAGCCTTCTAGAATTTATCAAGCAATGGTTATCGTTAATTTGTTGTGGAACAAATCGGTCCATGTTCAATTATGAATAAGGATTTGTCTTGTCACATCAACCACTGCCCTTCTTCTTTATGGTGGCTTGCCTTTGGCCGAATTGCCCACCAACTTAAATGACTATAGCCAAAGGACATACATCAATCATGACAACCACTTTATCACAACATCATATTCACTGACACAACACAACTCCAACAATTTCTTCATAAGCTTTCCCTAACCCCACATAATCACATCAAAATCATGAAAACTAAGTCATGTCTTTTATTTGTATCACTCAATGTATCAAATGTATTGCTAGGCCATATCATGGATCACTGACTTTTCTATCCTATAAAGGCAACTCTTGCCTATAGCCTACGCTCCTATCACAAGATTATGTAGCTATTTTTTTATTCTATCTCTCTTACACATTCAACCATGACATGAGCTAATTCTTTCTAGTTGAACACCATGTGTGTTTCTTAATGAAAACATCCATTTCGCCATATTGCAGTATATTTATTGAGTGTTGCTATGCACTATGTATTATCACTAGATGCATTACATCAATTGTCTCCAATGCTTCTACTTACAAATAAACTAAAATATGTGGATCTCAAGATTATTCCCATGAGCAACTAGGTGGAGTGGATGCATGGCCATGGCCATGGTAGTGTGTTCAACATAATATGGCAGCACATGCCTGGAAGGTGGGGATGAAATAGATGCTAATTGTCTACACATATAAATTCACATACATGTTGGGTATGATGCATATATCAAAATGCCAATACTGTCAAAGCAATTGCAACAAACTTAGACTTACATACCCAAGTGGGTACGATTCACTCAAGGCTAAATTAGTCCATCATCATCAATGAGAGAGGCCATTTTTATCATTAGGGACGTCCTTGGCATGCACTTCTTTGTCTTTGAGACGCACATGCACCTTCTTAAATATGGAAACCTCCTCTTCATATGCAATCAAATTGAGTCTACTTTGTCGAAAAGCATGTATGCAAAGACATGTAATAACATTTTATTTCAAGGTCACATCAACGTCAACAATATTCAAATCACCCTCGGCAAAGCGTGAAATTAAATTCAATACACAATTACATTTGGATGCCAAAGTGTCAAGAAACAATATCTCCATGTTTCACACATGCCTCAATGAAGACTTACAACATAAGATGGCCCTTCTCTCAGAGACCTCTCTAGGATTCACCTTCATTTCAAAAGATGTGTGTCCTTTGTGATGCGGTTGAAAAGATTGTCATCATCCTCCACATTAACGTTTGTATTCAAATTTGTATCCTTTTGGAATTTGAATGCGCTACGTGTTTCATGGGCACAAATTAAGAGAAAGATGCAGAAACATTTAGTCTGCTAATGATAAAAGCCACAACATACTAATGTAAACTTTTAAAAACACACAAAAAAAGTCATAATATTACATCGATCGTAAGCTTCAAAGGTTTGGATTTGTTAAACACATTTAAAGAGCTTTTCAGTGGAGAACATAATTTCATCTTGTTGACACCCACCAATCATGTATGAGCCTGAATAGAATAGTTAGAGAAAAACTTCTATTGTCATCTCTTGCTTTTTGAATTTGGGAACGAGAATAATTATTGTTGCATCATCGTGAAAAATGGAGTATGCGAACTCAAAATTGGCCTCTACTTTATATGTGACATGTTCATTCCAAATGAGGACCACATTGGGAGTCTCTTTGGGATATCTGCCATCATCAAACGAATGCCTCCATGCACCGAAGAAGAGGACCTATGTACTGGAACAAATTCAATGTAAACAATCACGAATGGTAAACAAAATCAACTCCACATCATTCATGCGTGAAACCCTTGCCCCTTACTATTTTGATAAAGTTGTAAGTATCCACAAGGATCATACCACCAAAACCTTATGGTATCGTCTTTGTGATAGATGTGTTCTCAATCAAAACACAAATCTTAGGGGCGGTTTACACTATGGACCAAGAGCCATGACCATGAAATTCTAAAATCTGTGATTGGAGAGTAAAGTGCTCTTGGTCCCATTTGGCTTTACACTACCTTGAAAAAAGGAGAATGACCACTAACTTTGAGGTCCCCAAAAACTACTAAAATCTACCATTTGGATAATGTGCCATGGTCCAACGGGTTTTCCGTTGAGGTGAGGCAAAATGCTCGACTCAACGGAAATCAAGGGAGCCGTAAGGCTGAAAATCAGCCATTGGCCGAATTTTTTTTTAATATTTTTTTTTCCCGAATTTTTTTTGACGATACTGTATTTATATTAAAAAAATCAGCCCAAAGTTGTCCCGGTCCAAATCCACTTTACACTACAAGAGTGACCAAGCCACTCAAAAATCCATTTTTTATTTTTCATGGTCATGGCTCTTGGCCAAGAGCTATGACCATGAAAATGATTTAATTTTCTTGGTCATGGCTCTTGGTCCATAGTGTAAACCGCCCCTTAGGAACAACATGATGTTCTTATGGATGCATTGGCACACATTGAGATTGTTGGAAAGATGGGGAAAGATTCCTCTTCGAGGTTTAGAGCCGTGCAATGCCTTCGGATGGTGGCAACACCACCGACATAGGCTAGATTTGTACCACAAGTGAGCATCCTTAGATCCACACTTCTTTGGATTTTATTTTTTGTGGTGTGGCCTCCCATGATTGCATAGCAACCGACGTTGAAATCTCATCATCATATCATGGGATGGTTGATCTTGGGACAAGAGAGGGCCATCAAATGAGTTATGCTCTACCTCCTCAATGGGGTGAAAGGTGAATGGGCAATCGATAGACCGAGGACTATATTCCAAAATGCCCAATGTGCAAGTTTTAAACTAAGCATGTCCAATAACACACATGCCACTAGATTTATCAATCCATGAAGCCAAGTATCAAGGAAGGGACTTCTTCGCAATTGCATTCCTAATCAATGAACTCAATTTAAAATACATACGACATATGCATGCATGGTTGTTTGTTGAATTACAACAACACATGAAACACATTACATCCAAAACATCACATGTAAATGACATGCTTGATGGCAGCATTGCCACTCATGAACTCTATTAAGGCAATGTATAATGCGCAATCTCTTAGGACTTTTATGGATAAAGAAGTTGTGCCCATAATGCACCACCCAAAAGAAAGAAAGAGAAGTCGAGTACAAACGAAGTGTGAAAACTAAAGTCGTCATGGCCACGAACTCAAATCGGGTGGACTTCCATGGCCCACCTACATACATCAAACCCTCCCCTCAAAACTTGCCACAAAAACATACGGTCTCAGGGCCGGTTTACACTATGGACCAAGTTAGACCAGGGTGTTGTAAGAGTGTTGATTGGTTGTTGAACTCATCCCGGGACCACTTTGGTTTACACAAAGGAAAAAAAATGGCCAAGGGACCATGAAGGTCGAGGTCCCCAAAATACAATTTTCAAGGCCCAATAAATGCACTGACACGGTCCAACGGGTTTTGCGGTGGGAGAGGCAAGAGAGGTGGTATGGTAGGAAGAGGCAGGGTCCCATGGCAGAGAAAAAATATTATAACAACATTATATGATGTGTTGAATCTTGAGAAGCAAGTCCACCCTCTATGTGCCTAGATCATATCATAGCCCATGAGACATACCATTTCTTCCATGCCCTACCACTTAAACTTGCTCCTACATATTTCATCAAACAATGTGGGACATCTAGAACTCAAGAATTTGAGCGCACATTTGTGTTTTCGTCCTACCAAATGAAATGTTTTGAATTTGGGGGATTGTGATATACGGTTGGAAAGGTCTTGAAAATACCTTTCCAACGGTATATTACACGCCCCAAAAAAAATTAAAAATTACAGTTGAAAAACGAAAAAGAAAACATTGCAGTTGTTTAGCAATTGTAGACCAGGGTGGTCAGAAGAACCGCAATGGGAAAACGATTGCAGTTTTTCTTTGCATAGTTTTCTACTATACTAAACATGATATTTAGTGTTTGATACAGTAAATATGAACGCATACACTAAATATCAACTATGGTAATATGTGGAAGTTACATGTTTTAATTTAGTGTTAGTAAGGATATGAAAAAAAAAATTAACACTGATAAAAGGAGAATTCCAACATGTCTTCTAGGAAATCTTCTAACACTACCAAAGAATTGAAAATTAGTGTTGAGCAAGGTACGGTGGTAACAACAGTGAACATAATCAAACACTACACATCTTATTTAGTGTAATGACGACAAAAGGTACATGTCACATGTGAATTACATTGAAGATGTACAAATCAAAAATCGCTCATTTTTTTTTGTAAAAATTGAAAGCCACATCTTTGACACATTTAACAAGAAGTGAAGACAAGTGAAGCCCAAGAGAAGACAAGAGAATGGTCAAACTTGAATTTTTCTCAAAAATGTCCTTTTTGGGCATGTATTAAAATGAATAAATGAAATCAGCACATTCACTTTCTGGTGCATGGTCATTCTTCTTGATCCACATTCGGTTTACACCTAGTGAGGGGCCCAAGGCTTTCAAAACTAATTTCTCAAGAACTCGGACCATGAACTCAGCCCATTGAAAAGGGCCCTCTTCCATGGTCCGACTTCATGGTCCATAGTGTAAACGGGCCCTTAGGGGCGGTTTACACTATGGACCATGAAGTCGTCCCACGTAAGAGGCCTATTTTGCGTGGGACGACTTCATGGGACGACTTCCATGGTCCGAGTTACTAAAATATTAGTTTTCATGGTTCATGGGCCCTTCACTAGGTGTAAACCGAATGTGGACCATGAAGAATGACCATGCACCAAAAAGGCTTAAAACGGCATTTTTCTGACATGGGCCCTTGCTCTTTTTCCCGGACCACCTCTTTTGCTTGTCCCAACGGAAAACCCGTTGGACCATGGCAGTGGATAGAGTAGGCTTAAAAAATAATATTTTGTGGACCTCAACCTCCGTGGTCACTCTGCCATTTTTTCCTTGGTGTAAACCCAAGTCGTCCCGGGACGACTTCAACGTCCAATCACATCGCTTAGACGGCCGTGGGACGACTTCATGGTCCATAGTGTAAACCGCCCCTTAGGGTCAAGTCCCATGGGAGCGGTCTCCCTTGTCCAAGCCCAAGCCCTAAACCAAAATAACAAAGCTCTTTTGGGATCCTACTTCAAAACCAAAAGAAGGAAGGAAGGAGAGAAAGGGGGGGGGTAAGGAAATTTTCTTTCTTTTTTGACTTTTCCCTTAGCGTTGGGCCGCTTGTCTTTTGCATGAACCATGATGATGGGGGTAAGTTAATAACGAAAATAACTGAAGAGCGGTGGGGCCCATTAATACAGTTAAGTAGTTGCCCCCCTACAGTTAGGATTCCCGTTACTGACTCTCCACGTGGCACCTGCTCCCTGGCCGCGGTTACCGAGAAAAGGACAAAATAATGTGGGCGGCAGTCAGTGCATGGGCCCCACCTTCACTTGGACGGTAGCGAGCGCCCCGGAATCTTCCCGGAATGTAGATTTCGGCAGACCTCCTTCACGCGGCTTCCATGACGCCGTTCCCATCTGCAAGAGAACGTGGGAACGTCCTTCCCTCCCGGTCACTTATGATCCCCCCTAATGCCCATCCCCCTTCTTTATTATGCGTCCTCAGTGTACACCCCCTCCGGCCCTTCCTTTACTTAAGGCTTTTATTCTTTGTATAAGATTAAAATTTTGACAGTTCTCGGTCGGCAAAGGGCCAAGAGCTTGTGCCACTCAAGCAAGTCGAGGGTGGAAACATTTCAGACCTTGAACAAATGCCAAATAACTGCAGTTTAACTAGAATTTTTTTCAATACATTGTAGGGAACAACTATAGTTAACCATAATTAGTTTTCAAACCAATTTGAAGAACAACTATAGTTAACTAGAAAAAAAAAAAATCAAGTGTTCTATATTCGAAGAAGTTCGCCTCTTGATTTGTTTCAATTGAGGGTCTTTCATATGCTCATGCCACTAAGCATCATCAAGAAACGCCTTTATACAATCACTCACAGTGTTGGGCTCCGGAACAACCTCCATGGACACCAACACAAATAATACACTAGTGACACTACAATTGAATCACATGAACATGCTACACTCAACTTTAGTTATCTAGGTATCACTATAGTTAACTACAATTTTTGACAAGTTAAATCGCAAACAACTATAGTTACAAAAGGCAACTAGTTAACTAATAGTTGAATTAGTTGGTTAGTTGTCCAAGGTGTGAAACATTTGGAACCTCTAGGAGCTTGGAGATCTCCTATTAATGCCTACCAAATTTGAACCCGGAATACACATAACAACACTGATTATCCCAATTAGTATGTGTTACTATTCAGGGTTACGCAATGTAATAACGTATGGGTGAGGAGTTCAGTTTTACTAATGAAGTTCAATTTTATAGGTTGTTCGGACAGTATAGAGCATACGCGACTTTGCTTGGTAAAATTTAGTTACATAGTTATAGCACTATGTAACTACAAATAATAACACACACTCAACATGATGATCAATGTAGCCTACACAGTTAATGAGATGTAGTGTCACTCATCCTATATTGAGGCACGTGTTAGGTTACACTAGGGACCAACAAGGTTGACCATTAGCATCACCATGTGACACTTGTCATTTGCATGCTCACTAAGACCTCTTCTTGTAATTTAGTGGGAGTAAACATGGATGAATCAACCATAAGCTTACACAACCAAAAATGTTTTGAACGCGGAGTCAGGTTGTGACATCTTATTAATCTCGTATATCTTTGGATGGAGAGGATCTAGTACAAAGAAGTCCACGTTAAGTTGGGGGCCAATTCATTCATTTCCACTACATTATATATGGTACTTAGTGTCACTTACTATTTGGAATTCACATGTTATTCATTCAAGAGTAATAATTTGACTCCCTATAAGTTTATGATTGACTCATCCCCAATGACTTGGATAACTCTAGTTCATTATGTTTGATTCTCATTCCAATGCCAAATCAACCTACATACGAATTGTCTCCGTGCATACTATGTGGTGGTTTGTATGTTGGATAAAATGAGAGGTACGCTATATGCAATAATGCCCTCTAGCCGTTGAACGAGGCCTTTACACGGGTTCCATCATGTTGCCTCCCCCGAGTCATAGGAGCTTGGGGGTGACACATGGAAAGCCCTTTGTGAATCTTCATGGGTCTTTCACCTTTTCACCCTCCTATTCTACTTTGGGGTTATCATTGGGAGGGGTTTGGCGGTGCTCGGGTGGCTTCTTGGAGGTTATTATTGACATGGCTTGTTTGGTGTTGAAAGGTAGGTCCATGGGGGAAAGCGAAGGAATGGAACGCCGGAGGTTTTCCAATAAAGGGTCCACCCCCCGGGAACAAAACAAACCCATGAAAAAGAAGTGCTAGGAATGTTGGAGAGTTTCAAAAAGGGTCTCAAAGAGATTGATGTGTGCTTGATCCTAGGACATTGAGACTCTTGGAGCAAAAGGCCACGACAATTGATCCTACCTTGTACGAGGTTTAAGGTATGTGGGTGTTGTTTGGGTTTGTTTTCCATGTTCTCCAACTTTAACCGATCATATATACGCAATGAAACTTGTGTTGCATTAACATTTTTTTGATGAATATCAGTAGAATTCATGTCCAAGATCGGACGTCCTTTGCATCAATTATAATTTCTAATAGTGCATGTATGTTCATCTTTTTAAATGAACAACTAAGTCCTTTCGATTGTGTAAATTGTGAGTCTAGAGTTCATAAGTTTTGAGCACTTAGTCCAATCTCTCTTACATGTATGTAGTATTGTTGGATGTTTATTCTAAGATATAACATGAAAACACATCACTCAAGTATAGGTGTTTGATTAAGACAAATAACTGAATAAGGCATGCGTACCTTGTTGGTAATTTGTTGCATGCAAGTCTATCTCTCAATTGTGTGATTCGTTTCACTTCTACATGGTCCCACCAAACCAATGCGAGACCTTGCATGCATGATGATTCATGTGTCAAATAAGCCTTGTAAAGGAAGCTCGAATTTAATAATTCACACATTTTTCACTTCATGGATGATAGGTGGGCTTGGATCCAATAATTCTCCATGACCCGGTGTAAGGTACGCTCATATGCAATAGTTCCCTCTCTCTCCACGTGTGGAGGAGTCACCCCCAAATATGCGAAACTCAGATGTTAATGTTCCCTTGTAAATAATGGAGTTATGATCTAGGGACCTAAAAGTGACCATGGCATACTAATGTTTTTTTTCTATTATTAAAAGTTGGTCTTCCATAAGATATGTGCCCTGTTATGAGCACTTCCAACCTCACATACAATTTTGACTACTAGATTGGATTGGGGATTGGAGTTCGAATGCAATAAATCATAGGAAATCAAAGGGGAGACCGTTTTGAATAATTAGCATTTAAGTTTGAGCACACAGTCCAATCTCATTGTAATATGTGTCTATTTGGTGTATGCTTCTAACTACAAGCCTTGCCATTTCACACTCAAGTATAGGTGTTCGATTAGGAAGAGTGACCACCTAATTAAGGCCCATGCTTATTCCTTATTGAACACAAGTTGTGTGATTGATAGTATGTGTCAACCTACTTGGACAAAAGCCATGAATGCATGTCAATTCAATGAATCTTGGTAGATGGTTGTCACAAATGGTCCATGTGAAGCAAATATATTACTCATCTGGTGTCTTTAATGGTTACCTTTTTCCAACTAGCCCACTTGTCCAAGGACTTGAAACACACAATTAGTTTGAGATGGTCGTAGATCCAAATCGAAGCCATGGCCATTTCCCCTCATAAGCCTTGGAGTTTGTATGAACATCTTTCTCATTATGAAAAAAGAAAAAAAAGAAAAAAAAGAAAAGTAGTTCTTCTTTTCATCAATTGGTCACATATTCTCCCCAATGGTATTGACTATTGAACATAGAATGGTTATCATATTTTGAACGCACACTCCAATCTTTTCAAACATATGTCCTTTTGGTGTTTGTTCTTGGAGCTATACCAAACCACGTACCACTCAAAGATAGGTGGCCTAAGATAAAAGGGCCTTAAGTGGTTCATCTTCTTAATTGAATCTCTATATTTGATTGGTATGTGGTTCGGCAAGGACCAAAGAGCAAACATCATAAAGACACATATTTAAAAAAAGATTGGACTACATCTTCAAGTATCAAGAACTACTCTACACTCGATAATGAACACAATCAGGAGGACCTACGTATCCAATTAAGACATCAACAAACACGCACTTCCGATAATCATAACTAAATTGAAGATCTGATTTCAAATCCGGTTTTACCAGGTGTTTCGTCGTAGATTTGCTAAATGCAACACAAGTTTTGTTGTGTAAATCGAATTGGGTAGAAGTTGGAGAACATTGAAAAACTAACCAAATAACACCCACCCACCTCACGAAACGATGAAAAGTAACGTAAGAAGCGTTTGTCTACCTTATGTGTAAACCGGTGTAGTTCACGGTCTATGATTGAAGAGGCACGGTGGTTTCGAGGCAAGGGGGGTTGGCCCGGGTCAAGTTTGTTATGAAGCGTGGGGCCCACATGCCCCACCCCCCCCCCCGGACCTGCACGTCCTTTTCTAGCTTTGTCCACGGCCACGGGCGGGCCCGACGAAAAAGAGTTGAACCCTTCAAAACCATATTCAATTGGGATTTATTATTAGTGGGCTTTGGTTATGATATGATAGTGGAGATTTCATTTCATGGTGGGTCCACCTAGTACCCTAGTAGTAGCCATGTAGCTATGGGGGGTCATGTATGTCACATGGGCGCCCATCATGAGCCCCACATGCATACCACATGCGTCATGACACATGGGGCACCTACCATCCCTCATCGCCATCATTTAGCCTACCCAACATTGATGAACATAAGTTAACGCCAAAGTAAGGCTTGACTATGCCTCACAAAAGCAATACCCCCCCGTATAAGGTAGACATGTCTAATACCCCCAACACAACAAAATTATATGGACACTATATTTGAGTGGTATGTGGTTAGGTGTGGATCTAAGAACATACATCGAATTGACATGTGCTTGAAAGAGATTGGACTACGTGCTCAAAACATGCTTGTCATTCTTAGATTAAATACTCAACATGATTGGGGGGAGGGGGGGGGGGGATATGATCACTTGATGAGCATGAGAACCTTCATTTTGATGATGAATACTCCAAAGTTTATGAGACAAATGGCTACATACATGATCTGAAAGTGTTCATCATCTTGCATTGATTTTGTGTTTCATATCCAACAAGAAGTGGGTGCCAAAAAAAAAGTATCCACATGACACACATCAACCTTATACCGGAGAGAAAGAATTATTGCACATGAGTGAACCTCTCACCCATTCAACATGGACACTTGATCTCCGATAAGTTTGTGGTCGATTCATCTCAAATGACTTAGACTAAACTAATTTGAGGATTTTAAAATTAACTAGGATATCAAATCAACTGAAACAATAACATTTGAGCTACAAATTATTTAAGGGCCTCTATGTTGGATGACTAAGAGGATTATTATAGGAATGGAGTTGACCTACATATTTCCTATAACATCAATGATCCATCTTTACATGAATGGACAAGTTTCTTCTAATGTATTGTGATGAAATAGTTAAAGAGGTCATGAAGCCTCTCACCTCCTACCATCTTATGTTTGAAACAAAATCTATTGAAAGGGGGTAACCTCTCATTCCAACGATCTTTGTATACAACGCAAAAGACGATTGATGTGCCTATGATATCACATGTGCATGTCTTCATAATTGCCTATGATGATGCATAACATTTCTCATAGGGTATTGGGTGTTATGTGGGGTCCCGGGTTAAAGCTAGGGGATGCTAGAATCTTTATCACTACTCATTTGGAATCTTAGTTGAGGGCTCTCTTCTTTGCCCCGTTAGAAAGTGGACAAACAATAGCTACTAATGTTAAGTGTTTGCATTTCATCGAGAAAATTGGAAAGGCACGATTGAATGAAAAGGCTCAATTGGTATTCATTGCATCATTACAATACACATTTCTTAAAACCATTGAAGTTTACATTTTTTGGAACGTAAGGGTGATCTTGGTTCATGACATTTGCCATGGGGGGTCATGCGGTAAAACCATACCCCTCTCGAGTTGCTGGTGGTCAATTCCAATTTAGTTTCACGAAACTAAATTGGGGTCTCTATCCCAATTTAGGGATCAAGTAAAAAAGTAAAATCAAAATAACTCCAAATATAATTTGCCAAGCTATATAATGGTTTCATATGTTTTCACCCTCCCCTGTGGTAGGTGCCGTGAAATTGTCCATGTAAGGATGGCCAATCGGTCCCCTTATAAACTCCATGCAAACTATGTGGGGCCATACTTGCAGATGAAAAACATCATATGCTTTGATGGGAACAATGAGAGATACATGCCTTGCTCTTCAAGCAAGGCCCCACCAGCATCACCGGGGTAAAAGGGGGAAGACAAGGGATCTAAGAACAACACGTGCACCCATAGGTTTGTGGTTGGTTCGTCCCAATCATGTCCCTCGACTACTTAGTAATTTTAATGTTGGCGCGAGGGTTGAATCGATCAAAGATCATACTTTATGGTTATAATATAGTTGAATGAGATTCTGAACTATCTAGGATTGGTGGGCCAATCTCAAAGAGCAAGATATCTACATTGTTTGAGATATTTAGTGCCAAATAGATTGTTTGCAAAGGGTTCGATTTGATCGTTGACAACTTTAGATATATCACATTCATCGATTTTTGATATGAGACTACACTAAAGTGTGAGGCCAAACCCCCCACCCTTAAGCGTCCGTAGTCCGAGTAGTGGGTTTGGGCTCACATTCCTCCGCGGTATTGGATTTGGACTTGGATGAGTCCATAGTGCAAGGTTCACCCTTCAAGTGGTCTTGGATTTAACTGGAATTTCACTTTTAACAACTCAATGTACGATTTCAATACGTATGTGGAGAATGCACAAGTTAACTATGTTATTTTAACCTCCTTATGCTCGGGTGCTATTTTGTCTTTGTTTGCTTCTAACGTCCATCCGGCTGCTTTAGCTACACAAGCCCTTAAGGATATCCCTCTCCTAAATGGAGTCCGTGCCGTTGACTCTATACTACCACTTGAACTATCACTTGTGTATTCCGTATCGCTACTATAAGAGGTCTCACTTGGTGTCTCCATACCGTACATAAGCCTTTAAGTATTAAGAAATACTTATGTGACTTATGTCAATCTCTCCCTCGCACCTTTGGTCTTTGCTTCCTTTGTCTTGCCATCGCGAGAGTGCTCCACATTCTCCATTAAGTTGTGCACGTGGTTTATTTTTAAAGAGAGGATGCAAGTGTTAAAAAAAACACTATTCTCTATAGTCAATCTCAAATACATTTACTTGTGAAAGCCACACATAACACTAACTAGCATAATGTAACTAACTACTTGTCTATGAGCTAATTAGGTAGGCTATCTACTAAGCTCCTTCATGAACCCATCTCTTTACTTTCTAATTACATAAACCTAGCTCCTTCATAAACCCAGCTTCTTAGCTTCTAACTAAACAAACCCAGCTCCTTCATAAACCCAGCTCCTTCATGAACCCAGCTCCTTAGCTTCTAACTAAACAAACCCAGGTCCTTCATAAACCCAGCTCTTTACTTTCTAACTAAACAAACCCAGCTCCTTCATGAACCCACAACTTTGTAGTTGTAATCCCCAACTACCTCACTAATTATTCAAGCCCTTAACTAATCTTCCTACCTAATTTCCCTAATTCTACTAACAACCCCTTTCTAATCACACAATTCTTCTCTAATCCTAAAATCCTAAAATCCTAGAGAGGAGAGGGGGAGAGAGAATTTCCTAACTTCACTAAGACTAACTAATCCACACAAGTATATTTTTGCACTCATCACAACATCAAGTGCTCAACTCTTAAACATGGAACTTGCAACCACGTGTATTCAAAACATGAACTTAAAGTACCACAAATTGGAATCATGAATTAACTTTAAAATCCTTCACGTCAACACTAATTCTACCAAGAGGTCAAGCCCTCTTCAAGGCTAACAAGCCTTGGCTCTCAAACTAAAAACTAAGCACACACATGTGCTCCAATATGGCTTCCCACACCCACACTTATAACTCGTGGGGTGCCTTGGAGCACAAAGGAAAGAGAGGATGAGTGAGGGAAGAATGAGGGATTATATAGTAAGCTTGAGGGGGTGAGCACCCTCAAGGCTCACGATAAGCCCTTGAGATTTCCTCCTACTTAGTAGGCGCCAATCCTATCTTCTAAGTCTTCCTCCCTCAAATGATCAACAAGGATCCTAATTCGAACATTTAACTAGCCTTGGCTTTCTACCTACCACACTTTACCAAACTTGGGATGCTTCAACCCAAACTTAGCCTCCTTCGCTTTCCGCCGCCATAACTTTCTCCCCTTACTTTCCCAAATCGTCGCTCACCACTTAATTCAAACCACGATGCTTAACTCGTGATTTGATTGGTGCTTTGAGAATTTGCTTATCCTCCACCTTGCATTCTTCCTTGGGCCTTCCCCATTAAGTGGCCATGATGAGGTGGTCCACTTGTGCGCTCCATGTGATCCTCCATTCATCCCAATTCGAATGCACTTGCCTCTTGAGTCACTTTGGTTGTCTCCATCCATTTGTACTAGCCTACTCACTAACTACTCAATCCAAGTTCTCCTTACCTATCCTCATTCACTCAAATCCTTCCGAGGGTAAAAACACAATAACAACTCACATCCTAGCCTCTTACAACATGGTACTTCTAAGACTAACATTTCACTCTTTTTATATTTTTGTGAAGTAACATGCTACTTCAAGGTGCATCAACTAACGTTTCAAGGGTCTAAGACTAAATGTGGGCACCCTTTTGGGCTCACATAAAGCGTCATGTTAGTGTGGGTTATCATTTGAAGTTACGCGTTGCTATAACTTGTTTTACCAACCTTATCTTCTTTACCAACTAAGTTATATCATATTCTTCAGTGTGCGTACTAACTACCTACGTAATGTGGGTAAAAAATATATACTCTCAGTAAAATGTTATAGCAATGTGTACTCCAAATGGTAACCCACACTAATTAGGAGAAGGAAAAGTGTAGTTCTGAGGATAAGTGATTATTGAGATGATTATTTTATTCAAATTGGACATTTAGTGTAAGGCGTGAGAACTGAGAAATGAAATAAAGAGTCATGTGACGACTTAAAGTTGTTTTTTCCAGGTTTATGTACACTTGAAATCACTATGCGATACTACTTCATATATAATATTGATGGATAACTTATTTAGGGGCGGTTTACACTATGGACCATGAAGTCGTCCCACGGCCGTCTAAGCGATGTGATTGGACGTTGAAGTCGTCCCGGGACGACTTCGGTTTACACCAAGGAAAAAATGGCAGAGTGACCACGGAGGTTGAGGTCCACAAATTTGTTTTTTAAAAGCCTACTCTATCCACTGCCATGGTCCAATGGGTTTTCCGTTGGGACAAGCAAAAGAGGTGGTCTAGGAAAAATAGCAAGGGCCCATGTCAGAAAAATGCCGTTTTAATGATTTTTTTGGATTTTTTTTAATGATTTTTTTTCCAACTTAGTTAATGACTCCACTTTTTGGTGCATGGTCATTCTTCATGGTCCACATTCGGTTTACACCTAGTGAAGGGCCCACAAACCATGAAAACTAATATTTTAGTAACTCGGACCATGGAAGTCGTCCCATGAAGTCGTCCCACGCAAAATAGGCCTCTTACGTGGGACGACTTCATGGTCCATAGTGTAAACCGCCCCTTAGTAAAAAAATTAATTATTAGTGGTTCCACCAACACAAATTCTAAACTCGGTTTGTTTCTGATTTTACACTATTGGAAACATCTACACAAAATAGTGTGACTTGTGGCCACTTTACACACCAAGGGCAATGCCCATGAAACAGGGAGGGCTCTTGAAACTCATCTCAAGTTTGTGCCATGGAAAATTTGGTGTGAGCATGGGCCTCCAAGTGTATTGTGGACACATATGCAACACAATCGGGCTCTCAATCAATTTCTATTTTGAAACAAACATGTTCATGTGGGTCATGAGTCTACACAATAAGTCATTATAAATCTCACAAAGGTTGTGAGATTTTGAGGTGTTGATGTCTCCCGATTTGGTACTAGACCCACCTTCTTGAGATGGGCTTGACGCAAATCCCAATAGGTCACGAAACCTCATGCACTTGCATGCCGTGTAGGACTCCATGTAGGTTTGTTCATGCATTCAAACCTCCTTGGTCCCTTGGTCCCTTAGGCCCTCAAGCTCTAGTGTAAAGTGGGACGGACTTGGAAGTTCCCAACAATGACAAAATTTTCAATTTTAATGGTCACATGCCCTCAAGTTCAAGTTTAAAGTGCCTCTAATTGGAAACGTCCATACAAATGGTATCTCTCTCTCACATACGCACATGCACACGCACACACAATCAAAGCCAAAGCCAAAGCCAAAGCCTTTTTTTTTTTTTTGGTTTGTTTTTAGATTTAGAAGGCCAGTAACTGAACACCAAAAATGAAAAAATGAACCAAGATAGCCACTCTTATCAAAGATCAGTTAGTTTTGACACATATTGGATTTTTTTTCCTTTTTCATTTTTTCCCTTAGAAAATAAAATTTAAAACTATTTGTAGGAGATCAAAGATACCGATTCTTAGTTCAACCATAGGGATGTAGTCTAAAATCGATTTTCTATGCCATTCCTTTTAGTATCCAAGGAGAGTTTTGGGCATAATCGATCGACATCCAAGTGTTTCCAAGTCCAACCAGTTACATGTTGACATTTAACAAGGTTTCTTTATGAAATTGGATAATAATCTATCTATAAACTCCTCTTAAACGATGGGTAATTTTCTTGAAGTTATGAACTTCAACCGGTGATCTTTCAAACTCCGGTGGTTCGCCTATACCTAGCATCGTGTTCTCCCCGTACATTGGTTCCTTTGCATATTAAAAAAACATCTTTGATTCACGCCATGACCTCCTAGAGATATATTTTACTAGGGGTAAAGAACCCACATAGCTAATGTCAATAATGGATAAGTGACAATAGGTATTGGGCCATGCATGCCTTCTTGCGAACCGAACCTTTATAATGCTCACACATGCGGCCACGGGGCCCACAACATCAGGCGACTCTTCTTGGATTGGAATTTGGGGCATCAATTTGAGAGTGGGGGAATCATGGTCATGGGGCGGCACATGTTGGCACTAAGTTTAATTGATTAGCTACTAATTAAGCCATGCCTAATGACTTGGGTATGACCAAATTAAGGGAACTCATATTGATGCCACACAACTAATCATGTGACGACTTGACCTAAGTGAAGTGAAGTAAGGCAAGGGGGGAAGAACTTCCTTGTTCATTGAACCCCCCCCTCCCTTTGTTCAACCCAACAAATACTAATGTCCACACATTAAGTTACCAATAAGTCGGTACTTGATTCAGTGGGTGCATGTCACGGTGGCTACTAGGATGAACTTGATTATTCTATTTACAACACTTCCTAATATTGCCACTTTGAACGCGTGTGTGCATTTGTAGGTTACATGGGCCCTGGGCTATATCACATCTTCATTTGGTTCTTCACTTGAATATCAAACCTTCAAAGATGCACTCTAAACTCCATAATATCATGCTAATGGCAACCAAAGTGTACGTGATATTAAGGAGTTTTGTAGTGTTAACATGAACGTGTGATAAAAAGATAAGCATTGTAGCATGTGACATCATGAAATAAATAAATAAAAATATTGCAATAAAGAAGATAATTATAATGATGACAATTTGATGTGTGTGAGGGTGTGGTTTGAATACTCTGATGGTTTATGGGAGGGAAACATGACCACAAGGAGTGGGATGTTAAACTGAGAGCATACATTCCCTAGGGTTTTGGGATATAAGAGAAGGAGTGGCATCAAGGAGGTTGATATTATAGAGTTTAGAGTGTAATTTTAAATTCAAAGCCAAAGGTTAATAAAACACACCATGCAATTCCAAAACGCCCAACCAAAATGCTTGGGTCAACCTCAAGATACAATATTCTCCCACTTAAATACGCACTTTGAACCGGAGCCGTCAGTGTGCACTTAGTTGGTAGGTGCGTACTTTACTCATATTGCCAGTGATCCAAATTGGGCTAGTCGGAAAAGTAACCATTATATGCCCATCTAGCGTACCCGTAAATAATACATGTTAGGGTGCTCACGAAGCCGCTGGTTTTGTTTGATCCCCTTCCCATTGAGGCTTGATGTTGATGGACAAGCTTCGACCACCTCAAAAGATGAACCACCTATCGATGACGAAATCCAGATTATCGAGACAGTTGTTGAATCTAAAAATGCTACCGACTTCACAGGCTTTGAAGCCCTACACAACACTATCCTTCACATTGACGACCAATTGCTTTGCTCTGATGTTCAAACGGAAGTTGGACAAATGTATGATGAATCATGATTATTCTTCGAGACGTTTTTGTGAAACGTTAACAAATTAACATTGAATGTCAAGCGTTAAAAAATCATGCATTCGTGGCAAATGACTATGCGTGACATGTTCAAACAATAAAATATGAACCCTGATTTATGTCCAAACAATTGCACACTTAATCGGGATGTGTACTTAAATGGGTGTGTACTTAAGCGGGAGATTATTGTATACCTTTCAACTTCAACATTACTTTGATTCAATGGTCGATGATGTGGTCATACAAGAACCATGCATCATCGGCTTGTGTCTAAATTTGAAGATGATTTGAATGTTGCATCACACATATTTGTTCAATTTTGTCATGCGAGTACGAAGGTACTTTTATTGTCCTTTTTCTAGTAAATTAATTCTCGGATACATAAGTTTTTCAACACATTAAACAACGGTCTTGAATTTTGTGAGGCGGAAGTACTAAGTTACATTACATGTTAGTAAGCGCGGGAGTCTTTTGG
The DNA here is from genome assembly GCA_950295325.1 of Polytrichum commune. NCBI lineage: Eukaryota > Viridiplantae > Streptophyta > Polytrichopsida > Polytrichales > Polytrichaceae > Polytrichum > Polytrichum commune. The sequence continues at coordinate 24,267,025 of OX485807.1, read as the reverse complement.
AAGAATATACATCTATATTTGCAACATTATACAGTAGTGCGTATTATAGTTGGAGAAAAGCAACAGTTTGTCCTCTAAACAGGCGTGGGATTCATGGAAGCCACGTTTGGGGTCCTCTGGAGAATACGGTGCTAGAATATTAATTGTCACTTTAAGTCACGAGCATGAATATTGTAGTAGTATTTTAAGTTGAATGTTCTTCGTAACATTACTTAGTGGCGTGGGCCCTCAGAATATAATAATGAGGTGTTGAGAGAGAGTTCAATCTGAATATGAGTTTCCCAATGCAGATTTTCGAGCATCTCAATGTTATATTTTGAGGGCCCACAGAACAAGAGTTGAACGTTGAGTAATGTTATGTTGTTAACAACACTGATTTGTTTTTATTATTGTGGGTTACCGTTTGAGGTTGCATGTTGTTATAACTTTCTACCAACATTGTCTTTTTTTTCACCAAGCAAATTATGTCATGTTCTTTGATGTGCATACTGACTATATATGTAGCTTGAGTAAACATCATACGCTCGGTAAAATGTTATAGCATTGTGTAACTCCAAATGATGACCCACACGAATTGGACAAATCAATGTAATGGCGAGGGATTTCAATGCACCACAACATGTCTTAGTTGAATTTCGTATGCCGAACTATAAGCGCATACAAAAATGTACTTATTGTTCATGATTTCAAGATGTTGGTCTTAGAACCATCTATCTTACCCCATGTATGCTTAGGGTTGATTTTGTTTTTCGTCTAAGTCTAACTCGGGGTCTCATGCTACACTAACACATCCCCTATTGAGTTCAACAATCGTCACACGTAAGAGGTTGGTCAAAGTTTCCAAGCATGTTTCCTTGGTGCTTGCACTTTAACCTCTTGCAATTGATGTTCTTCGACTTGTATTAAAACAAATCCATTCTAATGGAAAAATAAATAAAAATTCAGATTTAGCCTCTTGGATTTGTACGAGTTAATTCATATAGATGGGCATGATCATGCACTTACAATTCCATATATCAAGTTTGTTGTAAATTCTATGTTTTCATCTCATGTGAACTATAGGGGGAGGGGGGGGGGGTCAACAAAGACATTCTTGATACACACGTTAGAGAACCCTCAACATACTGGGTTTCATAGACAAAATGAATGATCAATTCCTTGCATAGGCGCGTATTTAAGTTGAAAATGTTGTGACCTATATATAACCTCCTGGAAATGATACTTTATACATTCTAATCAAAGGGCGTTGATATACACCTCGCTACGTACGTGGGGGTACACATTATAGCATTAGTTTGTTTAGAATGGTTGTAAAACCAAACATGTTCCAATACATCAAAATATATCATCAATGAGAAATGAAATAAGTTGGTTTAAAGGGACTACAATGTCATGGCATGTAATGTCACGAGCCTAATAGTATCAATTATCTTATTATATGGATAATGGCCTACACCCAAGTTACACTAATGATCAAGAACTTGACCATCAATGTACCCCACATGACATCTGGCATAAGTATGCTCAATATTATATTCTTCTTGCATACTAAAACATGATACCATCATCATGCATACTCCAATGTCTTATGTTAAATGTCATCCCATCAGAAATTCTAGTTTCAAATAATTTCTAATATTCACGTATAGTGTCATGTTGACAATTACCATGCTAACATGTCTACACCCTGGGCTAGATCACATCTTCATTCGGCTGGGCCACGTCCCTCCCACGCCTCCTTCACTGGATGGTCTTCTTGCCCGCACTTGCGTGCGAACTCTTCCCCGTTGGGAACCAATGCGACAATGCCTGGTCATTGTCATTAAGTTCTTTTGGCATGTGAAGGAACTCCATCAACTAACTTGGGAATAATGAAAGTGATATCAACTTGAACATTTGTAATTTTGACCAGGTATTGTCACATTGGTTCCCAACGAGGAAGAGTTCCCATGCATGTGCGGGTAGGAAAACCGGGTAGTGAAGGGGGCCTGAGAGGGGCAGGGCCCAGCCAAATGAAGATATGATCTAGCCCGGGGCCATTTCTACACCTCAACACAATTTAGTACAACCCCTTTGCAAATAGCATACATGCCACTACACAAATACATGATATTCATTGTTTGTTTATATTTAGTGTTGTTGCCACCCTACCATGCTCAACACCAATTTTCAATTCTTCAACAATTAGTGTTAGACATAAATGTGCCGCTACCTTCCTTACTGCCACCTCCCTTATTATATCCTTTTTTTTTCATATCCTTACTAACACAATATTCAAACATGTATCTTCCACATATTACCATAGTTGATAGTTAGTGTTTGAATTTACATTTAATGTTACTTACTTTCATAGGGTTATTGATATTCAGTGTACGCGTTTGTATTTAGTGTATCAAACACTAAGTATCATGTTTTGTGTACTTATCATAAACAACGAGCTTTGATTCAACTTGTCCACCCAATACTAAATACCATTATTTGCATGCTGCTCTCAGTGGCAGTACATGCATCATTAGGTCACCACTATAGACCATTACTTTACTCCCAACATTCACTGGATTTTGAAAGTCCATCGTATCAAAAGGAATAGTATGTTATTAATGATATCAAACCCACCCAATATTGAGCATCCCCCCAATCTCCCAAATCACTTTCGGGTGCACATGCAAAATGTACCTCTTCGAAATCCCATCCGTTTTCACACAAATTCGTGCCCTATTTCAAGCACACCATTTGTGGTATTTAGTGTCACCTACTCTTCAACATCACACAGTGGCAATAACAGTATACTCCACAATTCAATCTTTACTTTAAAAAAGAAAAAAATAACGAAAAAGTTAAATAGGTTGTTTGGACATTAGAGAACATAAATGACTTTTTTCTTAATAAACTATACAGTAGAACCGTGAAGCTCTGTCCTTTGCTATGAAAGACTACAATTGTAGGTGATTACTTTGCTTATGCCAATCCATGGCTATTCACTATACCAAACCTTTCTTGGATTTTGTGCACCTTCTTCTCACATACGGGTCAAGGATTGAAGCTACTCATTTATCACCCAATTTTTTTAAAAATAAATAATCAAGAACTGCCAAAAGAACTATAGTTAACTAGATTTCTTTCAATGCATTTTAGGGAGCACTTGTATATATATATATATATATAAACTATAGTTAATATCCACATTACATAAAGTGGACCAAAAATAACAAGAACAAGTGACGTCCCAGTGTGAACACAAAGTGGTTAGGAAATTTGCTCTTGAAACGAAGAAGTTGATGCATAGTCTCTGTCCTACAGACAGAGCCAATAAACTATTATATTCTCAGTAAACAGTCATAGCATTTGTGTAACACCTAATAGTAAGTGACACTACTGAATAGTACCATAGAAAGGTGTACCAAAAATATACTAGTAAGTTAAAAACATATTTAAAATCCGCCGCTGAAGAGTGGCTCCCCAGCTCCTCAAAGGAGGTCCAATGGTAATTTAAAAATACCCTAATACCTACGCCGTACTCTATTTATACACAGTATACCTACGGTCTATATACAATACTCCCTATCCACCCATGACCTTGGGTTGCGGGCGAGTGCATGGTCGTGTATATACGGTCGATAACCGTGTACTGTATATCTTCAGGTATATACGGTCCACCGCTGCGTGACGTGGCGACTAGCCTGCTTTTTCACTGGCTAGGGCTACCTGTCCTGCTCTTTGAGTTGAGCCACCACCAATGTTCAAGATCGAAGACTTCAATGCCTTTTAAATGCGATTTGGCCCTTCAAAATATACCTCTTTCTCAAAACAACCCTTCATAACACAATCCCAGATCGAAAACGAAGACGTCACTTGAAGTCCTCAGTGTAATTTGCCCATCACAAAACCCAACAGGTGTAGGGCATTGTCGCTACAAGAAGTGGAGTTAGATGGTTGATTCTTCACATTGTACTGGAAACATGTACCATATAATTCATGCGCAGGTTTAATATGAGCTTCGTGTTTGGTTTATGTATTCTTAGGTTGACGTCTTGGATTTGAACCAACCCTTTACCCGAAGGGCTGAAATTTGAGAGCCCTTCAAAATGAAACTCATACGAGGGCTTCAAGCTTGAACACTGGCCAACACCAATCTTTCCAAGGTAAAGGGAGGGGGGGGGGGTAGTGGAAGTATTCCAACTAAAATAGATGAAATTCATGGATGATGTTTGTAGTAATTGACAAGTGATATAGCGCACCAAAGAGTGTTTAGATGAAATATGTGTGTAGAAGTTTTATTATTTTGAAGGTTGATTTGTAGGGAGTCCAAATTCAATATGGCCGCCTAATGTTAAAGTGGTGCCATAACACTATCTAGTAGAAGAGGGAGGTTGGGTGGGGCCGGGAATATGTCATACTAGGTTCGGGAACCTTTGAGATGCTTGACTCAGTAGATTTAGAGTGAACAACTTTGAAGTTGTTGGGTGACACACGCCTATTTTTATGTGACATGTGAGATCTACAATGGCGACCCTTGATCCTTGTGCATGGGGTGTGAATATTTGGCCTTGCTATTTTGAACCCAGCTCACATGGAAATTAAACCACTCCTTGTGGTTAAATCAATGTTATGTTATATAAGTGGCCATTGAAATTGGTTGGTGGCCAACTATCCCAATATTTACAAACAACAAATTGTCCCACTTTTTGCTTTTATAACGTATTTGAGAATGAGGCACACTAGGTATGTATTGGAATGCCCTTGTTACAACTCCATTGAAGATAAGTCTACTTTGTATTTCAAAACATAGGGCTAGGTGGTCTCATGTCATTCTACCAACTTGACATCAACCATTATTTCACATAAGCCATTGCATTTTTGACTCCACCTTAATCCTATGAGCCCTTTGGTTTCCTAGAGATGAAAAGGAATTTCATTTCATCTATAACCTCCAAGCTACTTAGTCGTACTTTGTTTGTAAAATGTGGAATTTTAGCAACACATACAATCCAAATAAAAAATGACATTGGAGGGGGGCGGGTCACAATCATGGGTGAGTAAACCTATTCATTACGGTGAAGTTAATTAGTCTCAATTGCAAGGATGGAATTATGGCCCTATGGATTGAATTTGAATTTTTTTATTTGTACTCACATTACAATGTTCTCTGCTTCCCCTCAAAATCATGTGACTATTGATGGATGTACGGGTGCAGGATTTGATGTTGGAGGTGGAGGGCACGGGAATTTTGTATCGCTTGTGCATAAAACATAGGGGATTTGTCTTCCTATGGCCTTTGCCTTTTAGTGAAGGTCCTTTGTTGCCCTCCACGTGGCATTTGCATATAGCCCCTTCTCATCATTGCTCATATAGTTGTAAATCATGATTAGGGTAAGGCACCTTATGCATATTTTTCTTTGCCCAAGCTCCTTGCCCAACCTCAGTCACAAAACAAAAGGCATGCTCAAAACTGACCATGTACCCAAAAACATTATAGCCCCCCCCCCCCACCCACTATGTGTCTTTCATGGATTCATCACAAGTATTGTAATGCACCAGTTGTTTAAACCACCTACTTCACTTTGTCATATAATAGAAATAGAAATAAATAAAAGTAAATAAAAAATATACCCAAATGAACCTCACATGGGACCAAAAGGTTCCCCACAAAGGCTTGCATGTACAAAAAAATGTCAACCTCAGTGACATGCAATGATTTCACTTAGTGTTCATCATCCGTATCACTAAGACGATGTATGTGGGCCTCATGTGGTCATGGGCTCAGTGCATCCTGACCGTTGACCCACCAAAGTCCATGCAACAACGCCAACAAGGGCTGCATGGATCGCGATGAGACCCACACGAGTCTACATTAAATTTAGGTTGGATCCGGCCACTAGTGTAGCATCTTCCTCGCTCCTACTTCCCCCACTTGCCATTCCTTCCCCAAAATCCTCCAACTCCAACTTAAGGCCTAAACCTCTTGGTGGCCATCATACATGGCCTCCTCTTATTCACTCAATCACTCATGGCCTCCTCTAGTTCACTCAATCACTTCCCATACTAAAGCTTCCAACAAGTCTCCAAGCCATCACACATGTTCATCCGATGAGTGGAAGCATTTCTAGCTCCTTTAATTTGCCCATTGAGAAGAACTTCCGTTGAACCCCCTACTCATTGTTGTCCTTCATCCTCCTCGGCACCGGTGATGTCCAAAAGTAGCTTCCTACATCTCCATTTCAAATGCTCTTCAAATCCACCCAACATTTGAATGATGATGCCTATTGTTCCCTAACTCGAAATACCTACAAATGCAATTACCCCTCAACGCCCAAGCATTTGAACTACCTAAGCAACTTCTTACATCATCATCCTTTCAAGCGTTCGCTTCAATTTCATAGCAAGCATTTCCTAACCCCAAATCTTTTCAAATGTCGTTAAGTCACCGACCCCAAGCATCTGAGCTACTCATCCATCCCTCCTTTATCTCTAACTTACGTCTTCCTTTCAACTGCTCTCTTTCAAGTTTCCATCCACTCAGCCTCCATCTGAAACTTGGAGCTCCACGATTTATCACCTTGTTGCAAAAAAATACGATCACTTGTAGACTTGTAGAGATGTGAATGCAACCATATAATAAAGCATATTCTATAATTGGAGAGGTAGTTAGATGTCATTACGTAGTTTATGTCACTGAGGCACTATGAATGTAGGGTGTGTGGTCATGGGCGGACCACATCCAAGCCATCCATTCATAGAGCCACATCCTACGGTCTACGAAACTGTTCGGGCAACCCAGAAAAAACTTCCGACAGATGAGGTTTGGGTGGATGAAAATTTAATGTTTGCAAGATGAAGGGGTTGATTGTTCATCCCATCGTATGAGAGCATTTGTGTGCGATTTTGAGGGTTTGTAAATATTTCTGTAGTCTTGACCTTCAACCGGTTATTTCTCAAACTCAACCGGTTTAATTACAACTAATTGCCGGCTCTCCACGATCATAGTATAAGACGGGTATGCGGCCACACTAGGGGAACTTGCAGCTCCACAAGACAAGGTGGACGGGTCTTAAATGGTTACTTATGCTCCGACTAGCCCGCGTCTCCTAGGGTATGGAGCATGCAATTAGCATGAGATGGTTAGCAAATCTAAATCGAAGTTGCATCCACTTTCCTCATAATTTTGGAGCGCGAATGAACAAACATATCATTATCAAAGAATATTTGTTCCGCTCTCATGATATGGTCATCCCCCTCACCCATACACACACAAAAACAACCGTGTTGACTATTGAGCTTACAACAGTAATCTAATTGTTTCGGACACGTTTCTTCTTGGTATCTATTCTTAAGGCCTCATCACTGCACACCGCACCGCATACCATTCAAATATAGGTGTCGAGTTAAGATAAGTAACCAAATTAGGCATGATAAATGTTTTTTATTAGGTTAATTATTTTGAGTCATAAAGGTTGTCATTTTGATTCTCAAAATCGGAGTTGACATGCAAAAACTATAAAATCTCAAGTGAAAGTACACTTGTCTTTAAATCTCAAAGGACAATGCATTGCCAAAGTTTAGTCGACCTCGAGACATGACCTTTTCTCATATTTAGGGTTATTTTGACAATGTTCTTTTCATTCTTTTGAAAGTTGGCTTCTTGTACATTATAGTGAACTACCAAATGAAGCGAAATATGTAATTTACTATCTTCATTGATAAAATTAGCAATTTGTTTTCAATACTACAAAGCAGGTCATCAAAGAGTGCTCCTAAGACCATTGTTTGGTTGTTTTTCAAATTGGACTAATCTATGAACCTAAGTTAGGAATTTAAAGGATCAACACAAAGAAATATCCCAATGGCAAATTTCATAAAGAAATTACATGATTGGACAACACCTCACGGATTAATGCATCAACAAAGAGTTTATTTAACCTCGAGATACGGGTTTTTCCCCCCTTCTCGAGGATCATTATCACAATCTTCCTTTCATTCTTTTGAGAGATTTATTTTTGTATAATGTATTGCACTCCAAAATGAAGCACAATATGTAGTTTATTACCTTTATTGATCAAATTAGAAAAAAAATTAGTGTTACAAAATAAGTCATAAAAAGCTAGTCTTGCAACTAACTCCTTGGCTATTCTTAATTTGGATAATTGAATGAACCTAAGATGAGGAATTTGAAAGACCAACACAAACAAATATTCATATGACACACTTTCAAATAAATCAAACTAAAGTCATTGGAAAACACCTCAAGGAACAATGCATCATCAAGTTTAATTGACCGCAATGAAAGGAAACTTTATGGATTGTCTAAACATTATAAATTCGATTGAGATTAGGTGACATCTGTTGAACTAGTCATAAGTTCATGAATTTTTTTTATATATTTTTAAGTTCATGTGATATTTGCTATGGTCATATCAACGAGTCGCTAAATTTTTTAGGCTTAAATAATATTAAAAAACATTATAACCATAAACTAACTTCATAAGATCTTACTTTTGGTTGAATGATGGATTCCACAATAGAAAACCATGTTGTGCAATAAAGATTTCTAATAAAATAGGTTTTGATATTTTGATATAATTTCTTGTAAAAATTATTATTTAAAATAAGTTTTTTTTCACTTAAAGTAGAATTTTGAGTGTGCATACAATGCATTTTAAGTAAAAGCTTGAGTGTGTATATATTTTACTTTAAGTGAAAGCTTGAGTGTATATATATTTTATTTTCAGTAAGAGTGTGGGCATTTATATATATGCTCACCAAAGTATCCATGTTTTAAGGTATAATAATATTATATTTCTCTTTCAAACTATGAGATAAATTTGTATTGTATTTGAGCAATCTAGGATGTAATTTAGTTGTATAGATATTCGTTCAAACATGGAGAACATGCTTCACAGTTTCAATTACATTCTAGAAGACTCAGAGAGTGATTTGGAATATGAATTTGATGATAGTAGTGAAGAAGAATTAGAAGAAGATCAACCCACTCAACCAAAAACAAAACATGTAAATCTAATGTGGTTTATTCCAGATAGATGTTATGCTTTCACAGAAAAATCATACATATTGATGGCTGAGTCTCTAAAGCATAATTTTACACCATCCGTCGATATGATTATTGCGGCGGATCCTACTTTTCAAGATGGTGAAGATGCACACTTGGTGAACTATCAAGTCATTTTATGAAAGTGGAAGAAGTTGACCGCACAACTTCAACTTCTTGAAGAATTTCATCTTTGCAACAAAAAGAGTCCATCTTTGAAACTACCATGGTTTGAAGAGTGGGGACATATTGTGCGATCAGTGTATGAAGAAGGTCATCGGGGAAACAATGCAACTACAACACAATTAAAAGAGAAGGGATGGATGATCGAGCAACAATCGCATGGAATCCCATGGGAATACATTTAGGAGTATATACATCAATATCCACATTACAAATCTAAGAAAGTTAAGGAAGAATTTCCAACAAGTTCTTCATAAAAAAAACGCACATAACGCTTGTATGATGTCCAATTTGAAGTTCCTATGCAAGAGTTAAAAAATGCCATAGAAGACATCATATTAGACTACAAGGTGAACTTAGTTAAGTTCAAGACTTGGAAAGTAAATACAAGACCATTCAAGGCAATTGTGACTTTGTACAGTTGTCATCGAGGTGCGGTGTACCATCGAGATAAACGAAAAATCCAATTTACAAAGTGTAACCACACATGAACAATTTGTTTCAAAGCATTGGGAGTGTGAGTTTGTTTTGAAAGTTGTAGATCCATATGCAGAACAGAAGGATGTGAGCTTGTCATTGGATGTGGAGAAAATCGAAGGTGCTCAAGCTAAATTATACTTAAGAAACCACACCATACATGAACCATGCTCTAATGTTGACTAGTTTTTTCTTCCGATACATCCTCAAGCCATCTATTATTGCGAAGAAAGTTTGACAACCCTAAAAGATGTACAAGCTGTTCTTTTGGCATCGAGACGGAGAGCAAGGTTTTTAAGTGAAGTTGCACCTCCTCATGAACAAGTTTCTTTTCGGTTTTGACTTACCTCAAAGGATGTTGGAAACATTGCATGGAATCTCCAAGTGTTGAATGTGATATCACGAAATGATTGAACAAATGTATATGCTTACATTCTTGATTGGGAGGAAAAGAAAAATATTATATTTTTCTGAATATATGATCCATGCAATGTGGATCCTTACAAAAGACCGTTTGTTCTTATTATGATGGATGGTTGGATGCTACAACTTGCAAAGAGGTTGACACCAAATTCAGCGTGGGCAGTTGATTCAACATTCAAGACTAACCAATACAACATGCCACTACAGTCTAACCTTGATAATGTCACCCTTGTTAATAGAACACCTTGATATTGTCACCTAAAAGTTTGAAACCGATTTTCATAGTGTAAAACTCCCTCGTTATTATCCCTATCACCCTTGATAATGTCATTATTTTTTTTCAAAATCCGTAGTGTAAATGTGATAATATCAAGTATGGATGGATTGTATGGGTGGGCATGGGTTCGATATTATTGTTCATGGGTGAGCATGGGCTAAAGCAAAGCATATTGGGGGTCATTGAATGAGCTCTCATTCAATGCTTTCGGCATAGTGGGATGCCTTGTGTAATTTCAAATTTCAAACGTGTTTGGGAGTCCAAATGCTCAATTCTACATACTCGTAGTTGTCTGTAAGTTGAGGCCAAAGGTGGAAGTTCACAAACACACAGATACACTTCCTGCTGATTTTTCCTGTTGCTGATTTTTCATGCTGTTGATTTTTCGATTCACAGCAACTTGGTGGTGGTGGTGGGTTTCTTCCCCTTATAACTTGCATTCCACAAATTTGAATGTTTGGTTCTAAGTTCTGTCCTTGCTCTTGCTTGTAAATATGTTGATATCAGTAATTTTCCTGAAGTCTTGACCTTCACATGTTCATCTGTAACTACCAGCTGGTTAAATTCAGATGAAGTAGTGCACCAATTTAGCCTACATACAGTGCAGTCCCAAGCAAGTCATTGAATTAAGGGCTTTGAAGTCATTTTGGTGGGCTTTGTGAAGCATAGGAGCATATGGACTCTGCTCACTGAATTTGCAGATTTCTAGAACCTTAGAACTATTTGAGATTTCTATAGGATATTCTTGAGCTGAGTTTTTTTGTCACCTTTTATAGATTCTGGGCACTGAATCTGCAAACTTCTATCCTACTTTGACAGTAAACCCCCCCAAATGTTGCGCAGTTTAGTTATTTGACCTTAAAACAAATTTTTGACAATACTAGGCACTTGGTGGTGCCTAGTTCTAAGTTCTGTCCTTGGTGGTGGTGGTGGGTTTCTTCCCCTTATAACTTGCATTCCACAGCTTTGAATGTTTGGTTCTAAGTTCTGTCCTTGCTCTTGCTTGTATATATGTTGATATCAATAATTTTCCTGAAGTCTTGAATCCATATATTTCTTTGCTCATTTGGAATCGTGGGAACATTGGTCATAATTCTCTGCAAATTTGTTGTGATCACCACATTAGAGCACACGGTGAATTGAGTGACTAGAGAACCAACAATCAAACCTCAACATCTACTAGAAGAATTATTTAGCAATTTACCTTCAAATTTTGAAACAAATCCTGGGATTTTTGAGTGCTCATTTGGGGGAATGGTTTGGCAAAAATAGGTACTTCCAATGGCAAGTAAATCCACGCGCAAACGAGTAGATTTATCAACCTCTGATAAGAGGAAAATTTGTGAAGTCCACAAAGCTCATCCAGGTTTGAAACATGAAGACCTTGCACAGTATATGGTGGATCAACATAAATTCAAGCTTGTGGATCGGACCACTATTTCCAAGATTCTTCGTTCAAAAGAGAAGTGGATGAACATGGATACATGTGTGCGTGAAGGCAATGTACGACGCGCTCGAGTTGGAAAATGGCCTCAGCTTGAAAAAGCTTTGGTTTTATGGTTTGGACAGGTCAAAGCACGGAGGGGAGTAGTAACTGATGATGTCATTATGCAAAAGGCTAAGGAATTGAGGGATTCATTTGGCATATATGATACCGAGTTCAAGCTTTCTCATGGGTGGTTGCAAAATTTCAAAACTCGACATGGAATAAAGTGTTATTATCTGCATGGAGAAAGTGAAGATGCGGATGGAGTTGGAGTTGCATTGGCCATAGCAAAGATCCCATTCATATTGAAGAAATATGATCCAAAAGACATCTTCAATTTTGATGAGACAGGTTTGTATTATAGAGCCTCTCCTTATAAGACTTTGAATATTGGGAAGGCGAAAGGAAATAAGAAAAAGAAGGACCGTGTGACATTGGGGCTTTGCACTAATATCTCAGGGAAGGAGCGATTGAAGCTTGTTTTCATTCACAAAGCAGCGCATCCCAGATGCTTTCCTCGGAATTTTGATCCAAATAGGACAGTACACTATTATTCTAACAATTCAGCCTGGATGAATGGTGATGTTTTTACACATTGGGTGAAGAGTGAGAACCGAAGAATGACATTGAAAAACATAAAGATTTGCATTATTGTGGATAATGCAGGAAGCCATGATATTCATGGTGAGGTCAAGAAAGTTATAGATGGGTTTGATGCTTTTGTACTCTCCCATATCACTATCTTGTTCCTTCCACCAAATGTGACTTCAGTTGTTCAGCCTTTGGATCAAGGAGTGATTGCAGCATTCAAAATGTGTTATAAGCGCAAGCTTGTTGCCTGGACTTTGCAACAAATTGATTACAACTCAAATGAAGATTTGGGGAAATTGAATGTTGATGTATTTCAAGCTATGCTATGGTGTGTGGCGGCATGGCATGAATTAGATGATCAAACCATTAGAAATTGTTGGAGAAAGTCCGCCATATTGCCTGCAGAGTGGAATGCAAATATAAACAATCTTGATGAACGTATGAAGTCCAAAGTGGAGGAAGCAACTTTGGAATTGGGTAGACTCATCGCCGCATTAAATTTGGGTTTGGATGTTGAAGGCAAGCCTGTAGAAAAGTTTTGTCCTTTGGAGTACATAAACATGGAAGGTGAAGATGATTTTGAGGTGGAATTTTCTACTAAGGAGCTTGTGCAATTAGTGCAAGATGGCGAACAAGTTCTTGATTCCATGGAAGTGGACCCATTGATTGTTGATAGCAGTGATGATGAGTCTAAAGTAGTGAAGCTAAGCGATGCACAAAAAATATGCTAAAGATGTTTTGAATTTTATGGCTAGCCAAGGTTCTCAGATTTTCAGCACTCATGAGTTCTTAGAAATGGAAAAAATCCATGACAAACTCATTAGAATTGGTGTTGCACATTTAACATCAACAAAACAATGTGACATTAGAAGCTTCTTTGTCTCTAGTGAGAGGTCTTTACTTGATCTCAATGACACATTATGATGTGCTCTTGTTGTTATTCACAATTTTGAATTAGATTTTACATTCAAAAACATTGAAGTCTCGTATTTGTTATTTAAAAAATCTAATTGTAATTATATTTTGATTTTCTACATATTTTTTGATAATATCACATTATGCACACACCTTGTTTATATCACACTTTTTGGTGAAACGGAGGGTGTGATATTATCAAGGTTAGGGTGTATTTGGAGTTGTATGTCCTAACGAGGAAGGCATCGGAATGCCTATGTTCCTGATGTTATGTTTTAATTATAAAAGTAGTGGACATGAGGGAATTGCTTTAATTAACAATGAAAAAAAAATTGAAGTTCTGGGAGACGTTCGTCCCAACGCGATTGTTAATGACAAAAACAAAAGAGAGTACGATTCTTGTAGAGCCGTCATTCAAATGGATCCACATTGTTGGAAAAATGGTGTTGTGAGAGGGACACAGACAAAATGTCCTATTTTGTTGTGCAACTTTCATACGAAAAAAACATGTGTGAAAAATCTTCTACCTAAAGTTGGTGAAAATGAAAGAGATGAATTATATAAAGAAATGTGTACGTTGATGGATGCAGAGTCCGAAATAGAATTTGAAGATAACTATAATACATTCAAAGAAGATTATGGACATATTGCAGTTGTTATGAGATATGTGAATGTAGGTTGGACATGCAAAAATTGTTATTATAGAACAATGTGGACTAGATTTGGAAGGTTATTTCCCAATGGGTTTGTTGACACCACCAACCTTGTAGAAAGAATGTGGCATTTCATCAAATACACATTATTGCGAAGAAAAGTTAATCGCAGGTTGGATGAGCTAGTTTTAGCTATTATTAGCGACCCAAGTCTCAATGGAGAACGAATGGGGATATGACTTTGATTGAGCATTATAAAGAACGACAAAAGATAAGTGAATCGGAAAAATATTATTTTCGTGGATCTACCAAATTCCACACCAACAAACTCAAAAAACTCAAAAGATTTTTGAAAAAACATTTGGAAGATTCTTCTCAAGTTCTTCGTGAAGTAGACATATTCAGTTTAGTATTTGAAATGCGGTCTCAAACTAAAGAGGGTTTATGGTACATAGTGTTGATGGGATCCGAACAATGTGATTGTGTTGATACTCAATCAAGATGCAAACACATGTTGGCTTTGAAAAAGATTGTCGACAAAAGTTACTACAATGTACGGGGTGTTATAGAATAAGATACCTTCAACATACACAATGCAATTTATGAGGAACTACCATCCAATGAAGAAGAAATAAAGATTGCAAGAACCTTCGAGACAGTCAATGACGATGTTGAGTTCTATAAGGAGATTGAAGATCTTCAAAAATCATTGCAGAGCTTTAATATTGGAGCATTATCTATTGATCAAAAATAAAATTCGTGAGCAAAATTCAAAATTAAGAAAATGGATGGTTGCAGTGGAAAAGATGATAGCTCGGCCACAAACAAGCTTTATGCCGCGTGCCGGAAGTAACATAGAGACTCAACAAAGGAATGTGACATGGACAAGGCTTGGATTTAATGTGCCAAAAACAAAACATATTCATGATATTGGTGAGTCGTCTATTGCAACAACGTTACTCAACAACGTTGACCAACGTTACTTTAATTTCCTCGACCCGATGCCAATTTTGAGAGTCATCGACGTCAATATGTGGCAAAGAAACATAGTCGACCCCGATTACCAAAACTGAAAAAACAAACTTGTAGTGCTTGTGGCACCCACAATGTCATGCTTACAGAAGAGAGGATTGTATTCTGCAAAAATTGTTCTCTCGAGGTGAATAGGAATGTTCAACCTACATGTGTGGATGGGGCAAATGGATCTTTCATTGGTCGTGCAATAGAAATGTATTTCATAGATGAGGATAAATGGTATCCAGAAAAATCAGCAGATTTCAATTATGCCACTTTAAGTGAGCATTGTCAATCATATAGGATTGACTTCAAAAATGGGGTGGTTATATGGGGGATACGATTTCCAAATGAAAATGTATGGTACCAGTATACAATGTAATTGATTTCATTCAACACCATTTCAAAAAACAAAGTCAAGAATTTGTTTTGGACATTGTACCTAGAACATTACATATTTGAATGTTGTATATATTGAATTCTAAATAAATAAGTAAATATTTACATATATATATATTATCATGTTGATTTACATGATCGATGCATAGATTTTGTAGTGATGCATAATTTTGTGAAGTTGACTAAACTTTGGCAATGCATTGTTCTCTGAGGTTTTGTCAAATCATACTATTTCTTTTCAAAAGTGTGCCACATGAATATTTCTTTGTCATTCGCGCTCCAAAATTATGAGGAAAGTGGATGCAACTTCGATTTAGATTGCTAACCATCTCGTGCTAATTGCATGTTCCATACCCTAGGAGACGCGGGCTAGTTGGAGCATAAGTAACCATTTATGACCCGTCCACCTTGTCTTGTGGAGTTGCAAGTTCCCCTAGTGTGGCCGCATACCCGTCTTATACTATGATCGTGGAGAGCCGGCAGTTAGTTGTAATTAAACCGGTTGAGTTTGAGAAATAACCGGTTGAAGGTCAAGACTACAGAAAAATTTACCGATCATTTTAGAGGGATTTATAGAATATACCCCAATTTAATAAGGGAAAACCACAGGATGTCAACATGCCACCGGTTGGACTTGCAAGCACTAAGATCGCCAGTGGTTATGTCAAAAAATCTCCCAGATCACCGGTCTTATACACAATGGGGTAGCAAGCCGGGCAAGCGTTCGGGCAACCCAAAAAGTGGAAAATTATGGGTGAACCCTGCACGTAGAGAAAGGACGACTCCGATTCGCTTGCCCTCCATCCCTGGCCGGCTTTATGCCTCAACCAGGGACTTGGACGGGGGAGGGGGTCTAACAATTTACCCAAGGTTAAATCGCCATGGTCAACAACTGGGGTGATTGTCATGTCAATTGTAGAAGCACATGCGATTGCAAAATTGTAGTCGATATGGTAGTAAACTAGAAAGAGACAATCAACCTCCAACATGCCTTACTGATCTTCAACACTCATTTGCCATTTGTTGATTTCTTGTGCACTCACATCTGATGGATGCCCTCCCCGTGGGTATATATGGACCCCACAACCTCATTTTAGCCTCACTTTGGTGGACATGAGTTGTATAACAATTGTTGCCATTTGGAAACCAAGGTGAGTTGGAGAAGCCCCGTTGGGGGTTTGTGACCGAATGGTTCTATATACTACGCTACATTACATTATCCATTGCACACCACATTTTGGTATCACATTGTGGCATCCACAAATCAGTGTTTATTGTTTGGATTACGGCATTGCATTTTAAAAACACATGTAATTTGTAAAAAAATATTTTGAAAGTGTTTTAGATAGTTTAAGTTTAGCCACATGTAAAAACCAAAAGTTATTCCACGGTAAAACGGGTCACGGCATACTAAAGATGTTGCAGCCACACGAATCCATGGATATAGTATGAAGGAATAGTATTAAGAAAATCATATAGACTGAGTAGGCACTCTTAGTTGCATACATTGACATGAGGATACATACACAATAGACATCAGTGCACATACTACATATAAACTACCATAGCCAATGTACCTATGTATGAGTGAGCAATGAGTCACACCACATTGCTTCGCCATTTTGTTATATGAAGTTACTCTAGTGATTCACATGAATGGACAATAAGTTTTACAAAAGCTTGTTGTGAGTGTTTGTTTTTTTTAATTGTATGTTCATAGTCTCTAAGTTAATCATGACTAAATATAGTATGTTGCAATGACACGAGTTCAAGTGTATTTAAAATAAAATAAATTTTGGTTTGTTAGCACTCAATTTGGAAGTGCTACCATAGTGTATTTGATCGGATCCAAATCAATCATCATTGGTTTAGTGGCAACAAAGACGGATGAAGAAAAAACACCAGCAAATCCTTCCTATGGCCAGGATTTAGGTTTGGGGTGACTCTAAGAAAGTCTCCCGGGTTGACTATGGTAGAACACATGGGAGGAGAAGAACAAATGCACCAAAGGGTAGACACAACCCATCAATTTGTGGTGGCTCGGGATCTCACATTTTTCTTAATCCTAGTTGGCAAAATGAAAAGGGGTGTGTGTGAATATTTACCATTGTGTGGAGGCACTTGGAGCCGACATATATGATGAAAAAATTCATTCCAAGCCTAATGTTGCAAAAATGTTCAAACAAAGTTCCAAACATCCATTGTACTAGTGCGAATTTTAAGGCGGCATGCCGTGAAAGGATCGTACCTAGTGCCGAACTAGGCCGGAACAGTAAATCATTGATTTCCATTCATCTCCAGCCTCCACCCCATCCTCAAGCAGTCCCATCCATCTTTTATTTCCATAGGGTCACATGTCATCAACTGGAGGGGACTCCAGCCTCAAACTCCGTTGACATCATTGATTACAATATGGTGTTAAGAGTATTGATTGAAACACCTATGGGGCGAAAATAATTTGGATGATACCACCGCATGAACCCCACTTGGTATGTGCACCATCTTTACCAGTAGATGTGGAGATGGCATCAAAAGATCCACCACCACAAGGCGTAGTTGTAGGCATAGATGCAGTGGAAGTGTTGTCGGCTGAGTTACAAAAGTGGACGTTGGACCACGAACAAGAATTCAAAACCAACATTTAAATATATTTGGACAAAACATTTGTCCAAGAATAATAAGGTATGAGCACTTGTGGGGACAAACACATAAATTGACAACAACAAAAGCAACAACCACAACTTCAAATGTTTGTAATTCATATTCGCCAACCACCCTATTTGTGTAGTTTTGTGATCTAGCATACGTCATGTTGGCGGTTGGGATTCTCAAATATTTGTGCATAAATCCAAGTATGATTAAATCCTAGTCTGGGGTTGGTATGGGATGAATGTGCGAATGAGGTTTGGGACTCAAAGGCTCATATTGAGGAGTTGACAAATGTTGTGGGTGTTAACCATGAACACCAAGGTTATCAATAGTGGTTGGGATTGATGGTCATGGTGAAAATTTGGAAACGTATGAAGCGTTGTTGCCAATATACTTGGAGGCAATGCAAGTTGATTACGCCATGGTAATTGACACGAATTGGGCAATGGAAGATGACTACATGGGCTTCATCACATCCACTCTCATGTATGTGACGCATGAGAGGGCGATGAGGGTGAGTTTCAAAAATTGAAGGATTCATCCAAAGAATGACATGCCCATCAACTTCTTTTTCACCTTGTGACCATCTTTGGAATCCATGTGGCCCGACAACCTTCCACCCAACGCACAATATGACCCTAGTATTGAAACTAATGCCAAACCCTATTTTTAATTCCACCGGAAGACTATGGTGTCCTATTGCATCATGCAAGCTCCTGCCTAACTAGCCTTGGTGTGGCCATGTGTCCATAAATGGATCAAGGATGGGATCCATTCTCACATATGCTTTGAGGACCCAAAGCCACTTGGAACATTGGCTCTACCAGTCATTTGGCCCACTTTAATTGCTTGATACCTCACACATTGCGATATTGTTCTTGTCCGATATGCATTGCCTTCTTACACCGCATGCTATACTAGAATTTGGAATTCAACGGGGAAGGTCTCCGAATTCTCTAAATTGTTTAAATCTAATCAGTACAAGTTGGAGAACATGAAAAACAAATCAAATAAAATCCACATACCTTACTTATAATACATCACCCGCAACCTCTTCATAACAACAGAAAACAAATATGGAACAATGGAGAACAACAAGGTGACGGCCTCACCAGTAGCACCATCACCACCACGTTGTCAATTGTTATAGATGCACAATGTAGCCCTAAGCCGTGGAGATAGGTAGACAACTAGCTAGTTGGCTACTAGTGCGTATGTTTGACAAATCTAATTTGATGTCCAACTTCAAATCCAAAACATCACGTGACGTTTTCAAAAACAAAAGTGGATGTCAATTAGCAGCTACATTTCCTTCTAAATTGTCACCTCAATGTCACATGCCTGGCATTAGGCATCTTTTCAATTTCTAACGTGTCAATTGATGTCTGGTTTTTTTCTTTACAAGTCAAATTCTAAATTGTGCATGTCAATTGACGTGCACTTTTCTTTTGTGCAAGTTTTCACGTGCCAAATGTCCAAAACTTGCAAAACCATTATCAAAATACACACAGCTAGCTAGCCGGTAGAGAGGGAGGGGGGTCTTTATTAGGCCCAACCAGTTTGAGTGAGAATGGGAGACCGGGTATGGAAGAGGGGACCCGTGAGCGGCACTCCCCTGTGTTTGAAACCCACCTCCTATATCTGTCCTTTAGGGGCCATTGCTTTTCTTTGCACATTGTGGCCCCACCCCCACCCCCCCCCCCCGCCCCCCCTTGCTTCATCTCCCCTTATCATATGACAGTCTAATATAAGGTAAGTGCGCCAATGACCACACGATCAATCCTCAAATCCTTGTAAGTACAAATTTACAAGCTTAAATTGTTTCAAATTTTGAAGGATTGTTAATTGTGAAGTGAGGATTCTCTTACAAAAAATAAAAAATGAAAGATATTTTGATTTGTGAAAGCTATCACAAATTGAATCCAAACATACACAGGTGGATCTCAAGAGATTAGTGAGCCCTTCACCGCACAGTGTGCGGTACCTGTACATTCACGTTCTCTCCGAAATTCCCTGAACGTTCCCGAAGTTCCCGCGAGAGTTCTCAGGATTGAAAACTGTGCGGTGGCTGTGCGGTGGTTGTGCGGTCCATGGGCCGCGTTCGGTCAATGGCGCACTTACCCTAATTGCCATGATAACCTAGACTTAGTAGTGCATAGGGAAAATAAGGGACTTACAAAAACCTCATGAATGAGATTTCTAGATAAGCACCGTGAACGAATGATAGATGATTAACTTCCATAGGTTGAATTTGATTGCATGGGATCATATGAGGTAACGCATGTGGTCATGTTTTGGGGACTTTCACATCCACAAATAACTTTGATTGTTGGAAGCCATCATGAATTAGGAATTGCCTCATTGCCTTAAGGTAGAGGGTGTCAAAAGAAACACCCCGTCCAAGAGCAACATTTATAAACGCCTCTCAATCGTCAACACTCCATCACCACCTTGAACAGTTCCCTATGGAAAAGGAGTTCCCCGGGCCCATGGAGTGACGAGTTTAGGTGCCATTAGTGGCGCCACCTCGTACTTGGGCTTCACCACATTATATAGGGTTGGTAATAGGCTCCACTCTATCTTGGGTCGGTTCAAGGGGGGGGGGGGAGGTGGGAGGTGTCCTACATCCTATTCACCAAGCGGGGAAGGGAAGGGGTTGGTTGTGGGCACAAAAGGGGTCGGTTCTAAGCATAATGGATTCTCATTTTATCCAAGGTTGTCATACATGGGACCATGGGATTGGATTAAGGAAGCCAATGCTTTTGATTGTAAATTTTCATCAAATACTCAATCGAGGCTATCTTTTCTTTATGCCTATGTTTTGTCCAAAGGCTAATATGTTGTTTTTCTATATCAGCCACATAGTGATATGTATGTACAATAGCTTAAAGTGTTGGTTTAAGCACCATCTACATTAGAGCATCCCTAGGATAGGGTGCAACGCCATCACTAACTTTAGAGTATAGCAATGTATATGGGTGGTTGCCTTCGGTCGCAAGACTGCTACGTCAAAAATTATATTCATAACTCTATCTTTGGTTCTACTATGAATCTTCTATCTTTTGGCTCCATCACAATCCACTAGTTGGAATTGTCTAATTCCAACTTGTGGCAATCATCTATTCTTCTAGTTGGAATTGTCTATTTCAAACTTGATGCAATCATCCATCTTCTAATTGGACTTGTCTAATTCAATTTTGATAATTTGTTCATTCATTCTTCTAGTTGGAACAATCTAATTCCACCTAAATTTATTCATTGAGAGTTGTCTAGCTCTAATGAATAACATCCATCCAGTAGGAGTTGTCTAATGCCAATTCATATCTTCTACTTGGAGTTGTCTAACTCCAATGCACAATTCCTTCATGGGTTGTCTAGCCCTTGTGCACCATTCTCTCTTGGTTGTATGACCCAATTCTTTTTTTGGAGTTTTTTTTTTGACTCCAAACACCATCTGTTCATGTGCTAAGTACATGAAAATATGGTTAGTCTTTCTTTCTTGCATAATCCAACATTAAATCTATTAATTTGGGTATATCATATGTATTCATATCTCTTCATGGTACTTTGTCAAGTTCAAACTCTAGGTTACATAGTGATCTAATTATTATGTTGTTCATCTTGCTAGAATAGCCTCTCAAAGTAGATTCCAAAGCTATGCGACTCAAAATATTTAAATTATATCTCAAATTTAGTCATATTATTTCAAAACCCATTGTTGCATACAAAAACGCATGTTTGTACTACCCATCTAGATCAGACCTTGCCTTGTATGGATATAATGCTTCTTCAATAATGTTTTACGGTTGCACATAAAACATTGTCCGGCAAGATTTAGGACCAAATTGGTCGAGATCCAAGTGCTTCCAACAAATTAAATGTTGATATCTTTTGGTTTTCCTCTATTAATTTAAAGGTTTGTTCTATAGCATCCTCTAGAATGATCATCGATATGCCTAAAGTCTTGAATGTGAACTAGTTATTTCTCAAATTAAATGACCCATATGTAACAACCTAGCAGATCTCAAGGGTGTGCCATTATGGGACCACCATTCACATGCCACGTTCACTTGTAAATGCATTACTTATACATTGTTTATTGAAGTGGACAACTAGAAACCCATGATCCTACCTTACATATGTAGAGCCTCCACTTCCATTTCAGTGTGCTAATGGTGGTTGTTTAATGTAAGTTATTCACAAAGGCGGCACAAAGGTCATGCTATGCCGCCTCCACTTGAGATTTTTTGTTCGGTTGGAGAACGCTTTTTGTCCATTATACCGTTAATTTTAGGCATGAAGAATAGTACTAGGTGTGCCTACCTTAATGCCACTTGCTATGAATGATCCCGCACCAAGTGCTAGAGAAGAACGGATAAGAAACTCAAAACATACTACACTTCAACAATTTTGACATCAACTTAGGGCCACTTCACACACGAGACTGAGAGCCCGTGACCACTACACTTCAAGCACTCCCATTGGTGGGAAAGGCGAAGCCGGTCCAAGTTCGCTACTTCACACTACGCTTGAGGGACTGACGGAGTAAGTGAATGCAAGATGGATGTAAAGTCGACGTGGATTCCTACATGGCATCAAATGGATCATGTTTCATAATCATTTGGACTATTTTTTAAAATTACCTAACACAAAACTGGGAGACCATGGCACTCCGAACATTCACAACTGTTGATCTATTATATTTTATCATGTGCAAGGACCCGCATGATTAGAAAATCATTGAAATAGCATTTAGTTAAGGACCCGGTCACATATGACTTCACACTACACTTGAGGATCCGTGACCACATTACATGATTTTGGAGGTGTCTTGGGTCAGCCTTTGGACACCTTCTTTTGGGCTCTCACAATTTCGTGGTCACGGCTCTTGGCTCATGTGTGAAGTGGCTTTTAGGCCCCAAATATCAATAAAGACAAAGGTCCTGTCAAAAGGTGAACCCATAAATCACCTCCATACTCCATAGTTAGTAATCACCAACACATGTGGCTTAGGGCTTGTAAAAACTATATGACCGGGTCCATGAAAACATATTCCCTATAACATCATGGTTGATTCAACCCAATGCAATCTCATTACAATTGTTTATGGTATTCAATGTTAAATATGGGGGCAA
The DNA here is from genome assembly GCA_950295325.1 of Polytrichum commune. Lineage (NCBI taxonomy): Eukaryota > Viridiplantae > Streptophyta > Polytrichopsida > Polytrichales > Polytrichaceae > Polytrichum > Polytrichum commune. The sequence goes on along the minus strand of OX485807.1, from coordinate 24,243,780 downwards.
GAAGAAGTACACTTGGAAACTATCCAAACATTCAAATAGCTAATCGGTTTGGCTTTCCTTTGAAAAGTTTTACTCCGGAAGGACGTAGATGCAGAGCCCATCAAATTTTAAATAAACAATTGTGAGTTTTAATGGCTTTTAAGCGTTTTCACTTTGAAATTAAATACAAAAGATATTGGTTTGGTATCCTAACACCTACCTAGGGGTAATAGTAAACATTGACCCGCTAGAGGTTGGTTGTTGGTTCATCCCGGTCTAAGCTCGATGTACTGTTTAACATATGTAGTGTCACCTGCACTATTCAAGAAGTGTCTAAACTAGACACCTAGAGATCTCAAACTGTCACGTTTTTGGATTGCCGACATGATACTATTCGTCAACCTAAGTAACCTTTTTAAGTGAAAATATTTACATTACGATATTCAACGTAGCACATTGGGATACTTGAGATGATAGATTAGCATTTTAGTAGGCAAGGGAAATACATTATGAGCACACCAATGGCGAGTGTCATATCTTCACCTTTTGGTACTCAAAAGGAAGATATTCTTGAGCATATTAATGTCAAGTGTTATTTATGTACACTGCAGTCAACATATAAGTTGTAGAGCATTGTTTAACATAGGCATACAATCTCACACCATTGTTGAACATACTCATGTCACAATGTTAGTCAGCGCACTTGAATGCCAAGTGTCATGAGGTGACACTAATGGTGAAGTTGGTGATCATTAGTATAACCTAGCATACGCCTAAAAATTGGGTATTTGACACTATTATGCATGTAACACTAAATATCATAATCGTGTGGACCGATTCGGGGTCTTTCACCCCAAATTAGGGGTTAATCTAGCTTAAACTAATGACATCCATGTTTTTGCCCTACCCTAGTAGGTGTTGTGAACAAAGCATTACAACAACATTTGAATTGAAGGTGACGAGTTGGAAATTCATAACATTACTCATGCCACTAGCTTGGTCGCTTTTCTAAAAGAAGCAGGCTAGTGCCAAGCTTCAAAAGGCCATGCATTCCATCGCCTTGATTCCTATGATTGATTATCAACATTACATACCTAATATTTGAAATAACCATATACTACTCAAGCTAGCTCACGCCTTGTCCTGCACGGTACCTAGCCAAGTAGCCAATACGACTAGCATGCATGTTGATCATCATCAATTATTAAACAATCATTTTGGTTACATAGTTTCGATTATAGACTCTAGGAGAGAGCCTCACCTAGTTGTCCACTATTTGAAAATGAACAACATCCAGACCCAATATTATTTCAATTTTGCTAGGTGGCCTTACATAAGGAAATTTGTAATTTTCTCGAAATGCCCCAAATTCCCAACACTAGGATAACAACACCTTGGTGTTAAGCAGTGTTACGCCTAGGGTCTCGGTTTGAAAACACAAAGTTAAATACATGTTTAGCACCGTAATGGACACGAGGCGTTAGAAACCCCGAATCAAAAAAGGCATGTTGAGATGAATGAGCCGTAAACCTATAAATAACGAGTAGGTTCTTACTTTACCGGTAACAATGGCTACCACCGCTCGCTCCGTGACCAACACTTGTTTATCAACACAACCTCCAACGAAGCCTTGCCATCACATGATGAGCAAATCAAATGTGCTTGAAAACCCAATAATAATAAGGTAGTGGTTTATGGAGAGGCGTGCCCCAATGCACGTAGCTTAAATTAGATGAGGATTTTCCATAGCAAATAAAGTCACGATGCATGCGTATCGATTCCAACTTCTTATTATTGACCTTGTTTTGTGGGTCCCCAAATTCCTTGGGCCAAAGTGGCGCTCCGTCATGCCCATACGAACCTCAAGAGCCATTTGATGAGGAGGTGAATGTGTGTGTTCACTATTTCCAAATAAAGGTTGGGGAGTTATTAGGCACCTACCTAAGAAGACACCTCTACATATATACGGGGCTAGTAGGATACGATAATATCGCATGGAAAGTACCTACACCAAGTATTGTATTTAGTGTCACATGGCACTTTATGTCACCGTGGTAACGTTCCGAATGACACTTCTTGTGAACGAGTTTATTAATATTCTCATCATGTTTTACTTTTAGTTCATCCGCTTTCGATAAGTTCCGCATCCCAACTTTTGGTAATGGTGTATTGTCATGGATGATTGAATTATTTTTGAGGGTGAGGTTGGGCGTTTGAAGGTCTTTAACCCCAAAAAGTCAAAGAAAAACTCACCAAAAGTACCTTAAAATATAATACTATTTATAAAAATCGTTAAAGAAAATATGTACCTCCATTGGTGGATTTGACCGTACTAATGATATCTTCCTAAAGTTTGAATTATTCATACAACATTTTAGCCATCCATGTGTCTCGTATCATAAGGTTATAATAAGGTGTCATAAGGTGGTAACCAAGACCCAAAAAAACACCCCCCAAAAAATACATATATAAACTAAAAGAAAACAAAAAGAAAACAAACAAACTTGGCCTTTAGGGCTTGATTGGGCCGAGGTGCTAGGAGGTTGTGGTACCGCCATTGGGGAAGGCCGCAACAAGACCTTGGGTGACCTAACAAACATGGCCTATTGCAAGCACTCCACAAAGTTTGACTATGGGATTGAATTGAGAATTGTCTCCTTTATGCTAGATATGTTATTTAGTGTCACATGCATAATAATGTCAATTACCCTATATTGAGGCGTATGTCAGGTTACAAATAATGATCAACAACTTCACCATTAGTGTCATCACATGCCAATTGGAGTCTAAGAGCGCTGACTAATATCTTGGGATTAATAAGTTCAACAATGTTATGAGGTGTATCCCTATGTTACACAATGGTCTACAAGATACAAAGAACATTTGGCATTAGCATGCTCAATTATATCTTTCCCTTGCACACTAAAACGCAGATCTATCATTTCAAGTATCCCAATGTTCTAAGTTGAATGCCATAATGTAAATATTGATCCACTTCAAAAAGTTGCTTATGTCGGCGAATGGTACCATTTTGGGAATTAGCAAACGTGATACTTTAGAACATATAGGCATCTAGTTTAGGCCCCTCGCAAATAGTGTACATAACACAAAAGATCACAATGTGAAACATGCAAACTATCATTTCAAGTTGCACCATCGAAGTTGAGTTGCAATAGTTACATGACGTCAAAATATAGAATGTGTGTTCCCTTTAAGTGATTATGTAGGCCCTACAATAAAATTAATTAATTTCCCACCAAATCAAATTGTGCCACAAATTTTATGTTGGTTGACACATACTTGACCCCCATTTAGAATCCTACATTTTGACACTAATAAATATAGCTTAGAGTGATATCTACAATACGCCATGTGACCCTATTGTGGGTACTTCTAACCACACAAACAACTTTGGACCCATGGATCAAATCAAGAATTGTCTCATTCAACTAGCAATTGTGGTTTAGGCACTTTGTCATTACGAATTCTATAATTGAAGCTAAGATACAAAGTTATAGAAGGTGAAAGTGAATATTTGTATTCTTATATTCTTAAATATTTCTATAAATGATCACATAATGATGTATGAATTTTGAGCACATAATCCATTTGCAACAACAACTTTTTGACATCCATTCTTAAATATAACAAACCTTGCCATATGTTACTCTATAATATAGACGTTCAATTAAGAAGAGTGACCACCTAACAGAAAGTCATACTTTACCTCTTGGCAATGAAAGTACTTAGTTTTTTAACGTGTCTCCAATATATATTAAAAAATAAAGGAAACATATTGGAAAACACAAAGTGAAAATAAAAGCAAAACGTAATTCCAAATATACTTTCACAATATTACGTGTGTAAGGTGTTGTGGACTGGCAACTGTGGCCTTCAAAAGCGTTAGGATTATAATACGAAAATGAGGAGTATATTTAGCAATACATGTTTTTGGCTTTGCTTGTGACATGGACCCCAAAATCACCTCCAAAATTAGCAGTCCCACTACACCGTTTATGGTGTTTAGTGTCACGTACACTATTTGCAAAGCCTAGACTAGATGCCTAGAGGTCTCAAAGTGTCACGCATGTTAATTGTCAATATAATTTCATTTGGCAACATAAGTAACCTCTTTAAGTAAGAAAAATATTTACACAATGACATTTAGAGTAGCACATTGGGATACTTTAGCTGATAGTCTCCCATTTTAGTATTCAGGGGGAAGATATTTTTGAGCGTACTAATGGCAAGTGTCACATGTTTACATATTCGTCTACAAGAGGAAGATCTTATTGAGCATACTAATGGCAAGTTTCATCTGTGTACAATTCAGTCAACATGTAGACCATTGTGTAACATGGGCACACACCTCGTAACACTATTGAACATGCTCATGCCAAGATATTCATGAGCACACTTGAACATCAAGTGTCATGAGCTAACAAATATGATGAAGTTGTTAATCATCAATTTAACCTAGCAGATGCCTCAAAATAGGGTAAGTGATTGCATTAGGCATGTGACACTAAATATCATAACCGGTGTACTAAAGTAAAGTGGTCCATACTAAAAATAAGCGACTAATTCAATTTTTTTTGTGATTTGACACCTACATATGAGTGGTACATGGTCAGTTGTGGCTCCAAGAACGGATACCAAAAATGCATGTGTTTAATAGAGTGTGGACTATGTGTTCATATTATGGTAACTATCCTAAACGCAACAGGGAGAACCTATATGACGGTTTAATGAACTTTAATTATGAATATAAAAAATTCACATGAGCTCCACAAATAATGATGAAAGTAACGACGATCTTGATTTGGATTTCCTAATCATGTTGTACTATTTGCATGTCACATATCCTACAAGAATCGGGCTAGTTCAAAAAAATAACCACTTAAGGGTCGATTCAAATAAAGAAAAAAAAAAACCAACGTTGGGCAAACTGATGTTAATTTGAGCACGTTGGCCCTACCATGCTCAAGAATCCTCTTGGTGCATGGTGGGGTATATTGCCTACCTTGCGGTGAGTGGGCTCTTGTGTGTGTGTGTAATACAAATTATTTTGATATCCAGTTACTATGTTGGGGGGGTATACTGGTTCTTGTTTATTGTCAAGTTTTCTCTTATTAAGTACTAGGTATGTGAGATATTTGATGGTTATTTCGCATATGTTTTTCATTGTTTTGGTTTATTAGTGATGTGGGGATATGTAGGTTCTGAAGGAGTTCTATGCTTCATGTGTGAATTGCACTCCTTACTCTTGCGTCGATAACTATGAGGGGTTTAATATTCCAGCCTTCTGCTCTTATTGTGTCTACTAACAAATTGTATTTGTCTTCTTTTGTTTGCATGGCTTGATCAAGGAATCTATCATGCGTAAAGGTGAAATCAATGATTTGGATGGTTAGGTCTGGTGCATGTGTAGCTTAGTATCCATGGCAGGAGGGTGTTGTATTGGTGGTTGCCATGTTGGCTACTAACATCAATGAGTGTGAGGTGTCTAGTTTATACATTTGATTGCAGGAGGTTGGTGAGTTCGTGGGTAGCGGCATTGTGTCTTGCGATTCTTAGGCCTTTAAGAAATGTATTGTTACATAGGGAGAGTAAGTGCAACCAAGTATCTATGTTCTTAATTTAAAATAATGTACAATTGGGGGGTTGGTGTGGTTGTGTGTGGCCAGAAGAGATTTTTTATATGATTGCCCATGTATTAGGCAAATCATAATTTGAGGAGTTGTGTGATTTGTGCATCTGTAGTTTGTGGGGTTTTCCAAAAGTGGTTAGACAATTTGTGATGAATTTCATCATTGGAGAGCCATTTTTCTGCACATGTGAATTTTATAGCTCTTTCTTTTGTGAGCCTATTGTGTTATGTTTCTATGAATGTTTGTAGGTTCCTTATTATGCATGTTAGGTTGGTGCTTTGAGGGAGGGTTAGCTAATCTATAGGGTTGCTTCACATTTGGTCCCAAATCTCAAGTCCCACTCATGTTAGCAAGTCCCAACATGGAGGCAAAAGCCCAATGATTGAGTCTCAAGAAAGCATGAAAGCATGGTTTACATTTGTTGTAGTCAAGTCTTGATTATTTTAACCAAAAGATATTAGGACTTGTGTTGCGAGTTGGGTCTACTTTTTGCTTGACACATCTCTCAACACAAGTCTCTAAAAAGTGTTACCATGTAGGCATCCATATCATACTTGGAACTTAGGTTTTGAGATTATGTGGTGGTATGTCCCAACTTCCATGATCTCACGGCTGAGGGGTTATCACACCAACCACTAGTGGCATCATCCGTCAACATTTCCAACTGCAATAGTGTGGAAAGTGTGGGCCAACATCCATTTCTCAACATAATCCCTAATAAGTTCACAACTAGAACCAGATGGAAACATTGGTGTGTTCGGGCCACGAATTTGCATGGATTGACCTCAAGTGGATGTAGTGTGAACCTCCCAAGACTCTACATGCCATGACCTAGCCATTGGCAATGCCTTCGTTGCAGTGGGGATGACCACCACATAATTGGGGATGGCCTCCATCTATACAATAGAGTATATGTAAAGTAAAAGATGAACCATGGCTTTAGTCCCAAACCTTGAGTTTATAAAATTAACACAAAGTCACCCAAGTTTTCTTAATGCTTAAGTTATCAAACACAAAGAGTGGTGTCGTGCTATTAAAAATAAACTTTACAGTTTGTTCTACTAGGATAAGTGGACCAAGCTAGCCTTGCATGCCCTAGGCTAAATCAAATATGTATTCAGTTGGGTCCCATCCCTCCCATGTCTCCTTCACTGCCCATTCTTCCTACCCGTGCTTGAGTGGGAACTCTTCCTCGTTGGGAACCAATATGACAATACATTAAATCCACTACAACACAAAACATAATGTGTTGAAATGTCTATCGCAAGCCTTGAACCACTGCATTTGGAGACATCAAAGATTCCATCCATGTGGTTGAAAACTAAATCCAACTGCTTGAAATTATGTCCAACTACCCATGTGTAACAATTTGATTCAAACATTCACCCAAAAAATGATGGTAAAGTATGGTTCGATGAAAGTGCATCCCAAGGCTCAAAACTAAATGAAGAATTTTTATTTAAATTTTTTTCCCATTCCCACATCTTCACCCCGTAATTGGCTATCATATATAATTATTAAATCCTCAACTATTTTTTGGGTCACGTATGCACAACTTGATTTGTTAGCCCTAGTTCCCCTCAAACATACCAAAAATATATCTAGCCTAAGGCAACAAATGAGAAAGCCCACACCATGATATAGTGAAAACAACCCACAACTACATGGATCAAGTGCAAACTTGTGATCCCACAAAGTGCAAAGGAGAAGTCCATTTGAAGAAGAATGGTGTCCCATTGTAGTGTTGCCTTCAAACATACAAGCATTCAAGTATAACAAGATTGACCTACTTGACATCCACCTTCCTTTTTAGGTATACACATGCATATATGCAATTAAGTTGCTTGTGCAAATAGGTTGCCTTCATGTTTGACCCAAGCAAATGACCCACAAAATTTACCTCATGTCAAAACCAAAGCACAAAAATTGATAACGTTGTTACTCAAAATGTATGGCAACCATTGAAAAGTAAATAAACAAATCCATGTATCTTGCTATCGTGGTAACATTGCGTAAATTAACATGGAGTGTTGATACATCAGCGTGGGGCAACCAAATTGCACATATCAATATGATACCAGGCCACACCGGAGCCCCAGCCGGTCTAGCGGCTGAAAAGCATCAGCCCTGGTTTCCAGGCAGGGCCCCAGGGGCACTTTTCCGGCTTACCAATATGGTTGGGGTGGCTGGGGGAGGGGGGTGGGACTGCAACCAACCACCAGCCAATCTGCCCGGCTGGAGCCATGGAGCAGCCCCACCGACTTCCATTCCGCTGATCCTCCCAGTGATCGAGGAGATTTTAGGGCATAACCGATTGAGATCCTAGTGCTTGCAAGTCCAACCGGTTACATGTTGATATCCCCCGGTTTTCCTTCATTAAATTGGGGTATATTCCTTTAGTGACCTTGGTTGTTGAGGTACATAATTAAATAAACAATTGCAACTAATTCAAACATTAGGGGCAGGCCTATGATCGGGGAGGAACCGGCAGTTAGTTACAGATGAACCGGTTGAGTTTGAGAAATAACCGGTTGATGTTCAAGACTGCAAGAAAATTACCGATCATTTTAGTGGAATTTATAGAATATACCCTGATTTAATGAAGGAAAGCCGGAGGATGTGAACATGTAACCGGTCGGACTTGCAAACACTAGGATCTCAACCGGTTATGCCCAAAAATCTCCCCGATCACTAGGGCAGGCTTAAAAAAAATTCGAACCAGGGACACACATCTTCATGGCTGTGAAACAGAGTCACGCCGGACCCACAGCCAAGTTCAGCCCGCCTGGCTGAAGTGGCTGGCCGAACCTGGTTGGAGGCCTGGTGTGGCCCTAGTATGGGTGTTGCGATGACTGACCTACATGGGAATTAATTTCCTTACTCACCACATACAACTATCAACGTGTCGGTTTCAATTCAAATGTAAACGACACTCCCTCCATGTGATCCGCATGGTTCAATAAATCAATGGCCAAAAGAAGAAGAAAAAGAAAATATTTGTTGAGTGGTCCCAAAGTTAATCGACGAAGCCTATTTCCGATCGTGGCCCCTTTTGAAAAAGGATGTTGGTGATAATGAGCTCAATGGCTTCAAAGACAAGCTTGGGTGGTGTAGAAGTTCTAAGACGACCTTGGCATGCACCCAGGCAAAGTAAGGGCTATTCTAACCCTTGTCGATAGGGTCACTTGTGGTTTCATGACACTTGGCAGCGGGGGATGGGTGGGTGAGTCCTTTTAGGAAATTCGAGTGTGATGACTTTAAGGCCCAATGCACTGATATTAAGGCCATCTTATTTACTTTTTTTATTTACTTTTCCCCTACGTCTTCTTCTTTATCTCCCTTTTAGAAGTGGTCAATCCAATCATGGAAAGAAAAAGCCTGGGGACTAACGGACGGAGTTACCAAAGTCCAAATACATCCATTGCTTGTCAACAAAGAGATATTATTGTACGTGTTTTAAGTTACCCGAACCGCATGTGTGTTTAACCCAAAACACATGTGTGTTTTAATCTCTTGACTTCAATCGTAATTGGATGGTTGGAATGAACCACTAAACCGTTTATGGTATGTAGTGTCACATGTGTAATAGCGTCACTTATCTTATACGTTAGGTTACATGAAAGATTGGCAACTTCATCATTAATCTGACCTAATGAACTTGACGTCCAAGTGCGCTTCCTCAAATATTGGCATGGGTATGTTCAATAGTGTTATGAGATCTATCCTTCTCTGTAACAATGGTCTACAATTTGACTTAAGGGTTAGTTTCCATTTAGGCCACTTACCCACTAGATTCTAGTGGAAATCTAGATTTCACATGGAGGAATCTACATTTCCACTAGTATATAGTGGGCGAGGGCAGTCTACATGGATACTAACCCCAAAATATGTACACAAATGACACTTGGCATTAGTATTTGCCATTAGTATGCTCAACAATATTTTGCCTTGCATACCAAAACACATAAACATTATCTCAAGTATCCCAATGTGCTACACTAAATGTCGTAATGTAAATAACTGATCAATTAGATATGTTACTTACGTTTACGAATAGTATCATACTAGCACGTAGCGGACGTGACAATTTGAAACCTTTAAGTGCCTAGTTTAGGCCCTTCACAAATATTGTACGTGACATTAACTACCATAGATTCATTCATTTTGTCATCCACTTCATCTTGCCAATTACTTGGTAAATAAGGTACACAAGCATAGTATGGGCACTTCCATGAGATTTGGCTTCTTTTTGTGTGCAATTAATCTATGATTTTGTAATGTTTGTTCACGTTGGTGACCAATCACTATGACCGCCATTTTCTAAATTCAATAATTGTTGGGAAATTAGTGACGGTCCCATTTTGCTTTACACAAGGGCGTCAAAAAATAAGTGTGACCATGTCAACAAAATGAAAGATGGTGAGAAATTGACATGAAATCTTCCATGTTCAAACATGTATAATGCTTGGTGGTCACCCAAATTTTGTCACAAGAGAACGCAAATAGGTTGTCCCATTAGAAGATGAAGATGACTATAAAAATAAAATAAAATATATGTATATGTATATGTATGTATACATATATGTGCACACATATGGACACACACACACACACACACACATATATATATATATTATTTATTTATTCCCATTAAAAAAAGTATGTCATGTTCTAAATCCGCTTTACATAGTATCCCGTGATCAAGGCTACGTAAAAGTGATGTGGATTTCTCTTGGTCATGGTCGTGGGTGTAAATCAACCCTTTGTAAAGTAACAATTCATTTACAAATTCAATGCTACAAGAATGACATCAAACGACTAAACTTCAAGTTTTGACTAAATTACAAAGAGCATGCAAGTGATCCTCTTAGGTGGTTACATTGGTGTGTCTTAAGTGGTTGGTTGTCAGACGAATGTTGAGCATTGATATTTTAGCTACCCCGATCAATGAGACATTGTGTGATTAACACGAAAAATAATAACATAAGTGTTTGTAAGCGGAGATAATTGAGACATTTTGCATGCAAAAGTAGGTGTTTGAAATGGATGTTGACACGTCTACACGTCTACCTTAGATCCCATTGGCAACTTTCACAACATGGTTGTGTATATGGGAACCATGAGGATGCAAAAAGTGTGCAATGAATTGTCATGTGCCACACCACACACATTCGAAGATCTTGGCACTTTAAGAATAAATGTACACTTCTTTTATTGTTTCAATTCGTGCTAAAATTCTAAACAATCACTTTGGTTTTCATGCTATGCATGTATGTGTGATGCATCATAATTTTCATGTCACAATGTAGAGTACATTGTACACACACCATATATATATATATATATATATATATATATATATATATATTAGTTGCACTAATTAGGTGGACATGTCTAAAGCCCCTCCTCCGCTCAAACCCTATTTAAAACTTGTCATATTTGCTCTAAAAATTGAACCACTTTTCCAAAGTGCAAGTTCACACTGCAAGTGCAATGAACCAATTCCCAAGCCTCGGAGGTTCTATAATTTGAATGTTGCATCCCATGTGATGAGGGTTTTATTCCAAGAAGCCGCCATGTCACTAAACATATCTTTGCATATTTGCATGCATTCTTACATGCTTGTACCTAAAACTTCATCCCCTCGTTTAGATGTGCCTAATATGGTTACTTATCTTAATTGACACTTATGTCTTTTTATGGTAAATGGTTAGTTTTTGGCTCCAAAAATGGATACCAAAAACAACATGTGTTTCTACAAAACTAGACTATGTGCTCTACACATGATAATCATTTTAGACTTATTAGTGAGCATAATTGGTGGTCCACCTATATGGCCACTTGATGAGCATGAGGAACTTCACATTGATAATGAATAGAAGATAATCATATAAGCTGAAAAAATTATGAAAAAGTAGCTACAACCTTGATTTGAATTCGCCAACCAACTTGTACTAATCATGTGTTTCATATCTTAGGAGAAGTGGACTAGTCAAAAGAAGTAACCCTTTAAAATCCGTCTGCCTTAAATTGGAAAAAAAGTAATCATTCAAGACCTAAGAAACGTTGCCATTAAGTTTCTTTTTGTGTTTGTTGTAGATGTGGTTATTTGTTAATGGTTTTGCATGGGCAATTCTTAGATGGAACCCTCTATGGAAGTCATTGGGTCAATCATGACATACTTTCCCACTTAACAAGTAGCTACAAAACACTAGGAGGTTGTCATATCTACTTGAAGTGGTTGGGTAAATTTGGGCTTAATATTGGCAATATTGACACAGCCGCATCATACTTCATGTAGGCGTGGAGGTGATATCAATGCAAAAAATGTGGAAGGCAACTAACTAAAAGTCCTAGAAGCACAAAAACCCCCTCACTAGGGTTGAGTGGGGAGATCGAGAGCTTGATTCACTTACTTATCATAATCACACACCTATATTTGAGTGGCATGTAGATTGGTGTGGCTCCAAGGAACGGATAGAAACCACAAGTGTGTTGAAAAGAGATTGGATAGCATGATCGAAATATGATAACCATATAGGTTTAGTAGTCAACATAATTTGGAGGGACCTATTTTTAATGAGCGCAAGTATGATTAAAAATAAAGCAAGTATCTTCACTTTGATAACGAATCAAATATTCATACGAGATCCAAAAATTATTAGGAAAGTGACTACGACCTTGATATAGATTCGTTAACCATCTCGTACTAATAGTGTCTTTCACACCGTAGAAGAAGCGGGCTAGTTAAAAAAAAATTAAAAAAAATTAAGAAGCAACCATTGAAGACCCATCTACCTTACAAGTAAAAGGTAAGAAGTTAGGTGGCATTTTGGTTGCAAGAAAGTGCCAACTTGGGCAACAAGTGACAAGCAACAACTTTAATTCAAGTTATGCTTTTGGCCACTCTCTCACATTTAAAGTGACCGGTGGAAGTGTGACGATGATCCTATCAAACTAATTTGTACCCAAAAGAATACCTAACCATCCCCCGCCGATCCCTAAAGCCGCCAACAATTTCTAAGTCACAATAACTTTGTCCGCACGGTCTCTCGAAGAGGGACTAAACAACACTAACTAGGAGTTTGGTGCGATTTGAGACTCTCCTTAAAAAAAAAATGTTAGATTGTCTTGTATTAGAAGCCTATCTTTGTAGTTGGGTGATTTTTTTTTTTAATTTGAAATTTCCTCTTTCAATTTTACAAAGCTTTTAGAGAACATTAAGATATGAAATAGGGTCTTGCCCATGGGGACATGTACATCACCCTATGTAAGGTTAGCTTGGCCCATCAATATAGTATGACAAGTCGAAAAATTGATAATTTCATACAGTCCATTTATTTTAGACCACTATTTCAGCAAGTTCATATAGGCTTTTAGTTGATTTGACGACTTTACAAATATTCCTCCAATCTCACCTTTTCACCAACTCACATAGAGTTTGATCCGAAGATGATTTGAGTAACCAGAATATTCGCTACAATGATGTTGTATGCACAAAACATAAAGTGAATGTCGATCCGAGACCACCCTAACCTACCGGGTGATAGTGGAGATGTACCCACTTCCGAATGAAGTGGTTGGCGGTTCGATTCCCACTATGAAATCTTTTCTCTACTTGACGGGAAAAAACTAGCTAGGTAGATAGGAAGCCAAGAGCCCACCCCTTGCAAGGTAGGCAGTAAACCCTATCATGGACCCAGAAGATTCTTGAACATGGTAAGGCCAACGGTCTCAGATTCACGTCAAATTGCCTAACGTTGGCTATTCTAGAGTGAATGTAATATACACACTTCAAATGAAAAGAAAGAGAAAAGAAAAGAAGTTGGATGGCATTCCGGTTGCAAGAAAGTGCCAACATGGGCAACAAGTGACAAGCAACAAGTTCGATTTACGTTTTGCTATATATTGTCCGCAAAATTGCAACAAAGCAACTTTTGGAAGCACCCATATTGTGAGCCTACGACTAAGTTAACTAACCCACCTAGTGGCTCTTGTTTCCGTCATGTAGCCAATTTGTACCAATAAAACCACTTAATTACTAAGCCTTAGCCGCCGATTCCCACACCCCATGGGACACACTTTGGCAGTTGGATGTATCTTGGGGATCATAGCTTAGATCGTGAAAAAGTACTTAATTAGCTTTACGTGTGTAGTGTTTGGACGGTGCCCAAATAAGGCCAATGTCAGATCTCGAGTTCGAAGACCGTTCCCAATCAATATCACGGGGACTTCTTCTTAATGGATATAAAGGTGGGTTTGAGGGCCGGTCCACACCATGGACCATGAAGTCGGACCATGCAAGTTGGCCTTTTCCCATGGTCCGGTTTTCTAAGATATCAATTTACAAAGTCTTTCGGCCCCTCACTTAAGTGTAAACCGAATGTGGGTTAAGAGGAATGACCATGTATGTACTAATAATTGGATGTGGTGATCTTTTTTTAATGTATGCCTTAAAAAAAGGCAATTTCCGAGAAAATAATCAAGTTTGACCATTCTCTTGTCTTCTCTTGTCTTCATCTTCTCTTTCCCCCAAAAAAATTTCATTAAAATTTGATTATAACAACATTGGTTATATGCCGTGGGCCCTTGCCTTTTTTTCTACCATAGCACCTATTTTGCCTCTCCCACTGCAAAACATGTTGGACCATGTCAGTGGATAATGTAGGCCTTAAAATATGTCTTTTGGGGATCTCAAATTCCATGATCACTTTGACATTTTTTTTCCTTAGTGTAAACCGAAGTGGTCCCGGGATGAGTTCAACAACCAATTGCATATTTTATAGGGCCTTCGGACGACTTCATGGTCCATGGTGTAAATAATCCCTAAAGTAAGGTAAGGTAAGGTAGATATGTCTAATTCGGTTTCTTGTGTATCTTAATTGGACACTTATATTTGAGTGCTATGTGATTAGATGTGGCTTCAAGAACGGAAACCAAAGATACATGTGTTTCGAAGAAATTCGGACACCTATATTCAAGTGGGATGGTTAGAGGTGGCTTCAAGAACATAAACCCAATATACATGTTTAAAAGAGATTTGGACATGTGTTCAAAATATGATAACTATTTTAAGCTCAATAGTTGATAGAATCGAGGGAACATGTATGATTGTTTGATGAGCATAAGAATCTTGACTTTGATAACGAATTATGAGGGAAATGGCTACGGCCTCAATTTGGAATTGCTAACCATTTTGTACTAAATGTATGGATCATATTCGAGGAGAAGTGGGCTAGTTGGATAAAGTAACCATTTCATGCCAATTTTCCTAAAGTGAGCCTATTCATGATCAGTTTTTCTAAGACATGTGTTTAAAATAGATCGAGCTACATGTTCAAAATATGGCAACCTTTCTAAGCTCAATAGTCTGTACTATCGAGGAGACTTGTATGACTATTTAATGTCCCTGGGAAATATCACTTTGACGATGGATAACATTTTCATACGAGCTTTAAAAATTATGAGAAAGATGGCGACGCACATGATTTGAAATTGGTGGTCATCCCACACTAATTGCATGTTTCGCAACCTAGGGGAAGTGAGTGCATAGCATGTAACATTTAATGGTTAACACATGTTTACCTTAAATGAGGGTCCAAGACAATATAAACTCCAAGATCATGCAATCATGTTGGTTAAGAGTAAAATTTCATCTCATAATCCAATAGTGCAATCATGGACCTAGGGAGTTTACACCAAGGCCTAAGTCCAAAGTAAGAGGAAATGAAGTGGCGCTATCGTTGCACCACTTTCCTGCCAAAGTCCCCCGCCTAATTTGAATTATCAAACTTCAAGCTTGGGCCCAATGTTGAGTCCAAAGGTAAAGAAAGGGGTGTGTTCCACCCCAAGTTTCTCATACCTTTATCTTAATGTAAATATATCCTTATCCATTGGTTAGTACTAGTTGTGAGTATCCGAACCTTTTAGAAATTCATTAACAAATCTAAGAACATTCACCACTTCACCTAAGGTACGTATACCCAAAATCAACATTGAACTTAAAACCAACACCATATGCTACATGCATTGTATATTGGGGACTTCAAATGTAAGACAATGGTACATAGTGTTAGGCTCGTTTTATGTATATGATTGATTAGGTCTGCATTATGTTTGATCAATCCCAACATGGGCTATGGATTCCCAAATTTATAGGTGCCATCTCCAAGTTGGGCCTATAAAAACTAGAATTTGTGATTGATTCATCCTAATGAAGTCATTCAATATTTTTGAAGTCCTTAGATATTTGGATTCAAGATATTCACTTTGGTATATTTGTGTTCAAGAGGGATTTTTTTTTAAGAGAATTGCATTGGAACAGAAAAGTGGAGTGACGAAGCCACACATGGAGGATATCACGATTGTACACATTTTCATTGAAATTTCTACATATACATCCCAAAGTTGGTGATTTCATACAAATTCTATAATTTGTAGGAATTTTTTGGTGACTTCGATTTTGGAATGACAAAGACCCTTTCAATGGTAAGTCACAAAAAGTATAACTTTAGTACTAATGAGGGTTTTGTAATATTTTTGACGTCCAAGTTAATTACATGCTTTATTGACGGTTTCACTTAGAAAACGAAATCCCAATCAGTTGCTTATTTACTCAATGAAAGTGAAAACCCATATTGGATTTTGAACCTTGAAGATGAAGTGCACTCAATATGGGTTATATGGACAAGGGGCCTTCAAGAATGCAAGGGCAACTTTATTTTCAAAGTCGATCAGAGCTGGCAGTGTAGGAGGTGTGCCCAGGGCGGGGCCCAACCTTAAGCAAATGTAATCTAGCCTGCACTTGCCATTTGACCCATGCTTCATCGATCCCAACCTCAGATACGAATACCCAGCTATCATGATACCTACTATGTTCAAATTCGGTGAGAAAAATATAAACTTTTGTGATTAATTTATCCTAATCTAGGATTTGTGGCCCCTTTAAGACATGTTATGACTTTTAGTGGTTTTGATAAGGGTTTCAACAAGTGAGAGGACCCACACTAATAACCCTAAAAACGACTTACATAACTAAGTTAACAAATACTATATTTAGTTTGTAATTTCCAACAATGTGGGAAACAATAATTTCACCTTCGTGTATGCATAGCTCGGAAGCCACCACAACCTTGTTTTATTTATTTATCATGAAATGAATAGATATACCAACCTTGGAAATCTCTTGCATACATATCATCCTTTGTTACATCAAATGCATGTAATAAATGAGTTGGACATTGCAGTGTACACTCTAAACTCCGTAATATCATACTTGTGGCAACCAAAGTGCACATAACGAACAGTAAGGAGTTTTGTAGTGTTAACATGGATGCATTGAATGTAACTATGTAGGCAACATCCAATGTAGACTCGGTCTATGTCAAATCGATTCGACGATGGTCTAAAGGAGGAGGCAAAGTGTAGATTACTTCCACAGTCCCTAGAGTGAGGATTGCGATTAGTGTTTCGGTAATTGGGAAGAGATGGAAAATATCGGTCACAGTTTTGGAGTATTAGACCTAGACAATGCACTCAAAAGAGTAAAATTGCATACAAACACGGAAAGGGTGCAAAATCAAACTTGGACACATGAATGTATGCACACCAACCAATAAACAACGAGCAACAAACAATACTAGGTTTCCCAACAATTTATTCCTCTTCTAAAGAAGCTATGTAATTTGGGCCGAGATACAAAAGAACGCTCACTTTAGGATCCATAAAATACTGGACTGAAATGCTTACTTCATTTGTGACGTGTTTTCAATGAATTGGGTTCTTTCTGCAATTGATTTTTTCAATTTGTGCCAAAAAAAGAAAGAAAAACATACATGTTTTCAATGAATCTTACTTGCTCAACAAAACACTAAGGTACAAATTTACTGCGAGTCTTTTTTCTGCCTACATTTATCTCCACGTTGCATATGGCAACTTCTTAGCTCATTAAAGAGTTTGCATCAAGAAATCCTTTGTGATGAGACAACCTTGTCATCAACACTCTCTTTTTAAGTACCTAAACACATGATAGAGTATCACACTCATACTCATCCCCACACGAATTGATAGAAGATGTTATTTAACAGAAATCGATGTGTTATTCCATAATGCCACGTGCTACACCAATTCTCTATTATCACACATCCATGTTAACATTCCAAACCTCTTTAATATCATGTGCACTTTGGTCACCACAAGCATGATAGTATAAAGGTTAAAGTGTATATCATAGAACATGTCAATATACCTATATGTATACAACTTCATTGTGTGCATATATCAAGATTTACTTAGTGCCCATTTATATGTAAATTTAAAACTTCCTCCGTCCTTTCAGGCGAAAAAGTTTTTTGCACCATGGAATGGAATTGTAAATCCGCTACAAGCCTCTCAACAATCCCCATTCATGTACAATTTGAATTACAATATGCATGTGATTTGGGACTCAAAATTTCACAAGGTGCATACTTCGATGAAAGTTGCTAGTATTGACACACACATGGACTTTGAAGCTTCGACGTAGGAGTTTCTTGAAGAGACTTGGCATAAGCTTGGGCATGCTTGGCTTCATTGTGGTCTTGTCATGTGCTTTTTTGACCATGTAATCCAACGCGGAAGTTTCTTGGATCTTGAAATGGCTTGTGGCTCGTGACAACTAAGTTACAATAACTTAGATGACCACATTTTAGTACCCTCACGGTGGACTTTGCCAAGACTTTATTAAAAAGGGGAATCGCCGATGAACGCTATACTACCTTAAGTTTGGGAAAATCAGACACAAATGGTGTTCTTCTCCATGATCTCGTTGAGTGTTGCCATCGATGACGTATTTTGATGTTCTACTCACGTGGCAAGCTAGTTATGTTCTTTGTCATGAATCCCTTGAATCAACCAAGGATAAGGCAAGCATGCTTATTTTGGTTACTCATTTTGAGTGAACACCTACACTTCACCTACATTTGTGTGGTGCATATTTAGGTGTGGATGTAAGAACGAACATCCAAAAAGATCCAATTTTGTGTTCAAAATTTGTCAATCGTTAACATAAATGAATGGATCTATATGATTAGATGGTAAGATTTTTTTTGACAATAAATAAGACTATCACACTAGGTAAAGAAATTACGAGGAAAATATTTCCCGCGCAACATTGTTTGTCAATCATCTCTCATTAACTGTGTACTCTCATTCCTAGTTTATTATGTCCCAAAAATGACCATGTATATTCTACAATTCATTTTTCAAGTTGGACCTTCATTTTATTGAGGCTTTGGGTTCAAATACACATTGCAGAAACCCTTCAATGCACCTAGATACTTCACCCTTTTTTCCATCAATGTCACATAAGACTATATTATAAAATTTCCTTAATATGAGATAATGCATTTACTGAAGTTTCGAGTGCTTAAATATACAAATATATCACAAAGACTTGGTGAGGCTTGTGGAAGTTGTGTATGTAGGTTGTATATTGAGCTCACCTAAAAACCACACCAAAACCATTTAACTCAGCTACCAAAAACCCTTGGATGAATTCTACTCTATAACAAACCAACTACACCCAAACCAACTTTATTAGCTAAGCTAACATGATAGACACCCAACTTGAGGTTAGGTCTCATGATTCAAACACAACATTCTGAGACCGATAAATACACCTCGCCACCATGACACACAACCTCAAGGCACGGCTGGGGATTCGTGGCACTCACTAAAAATCATCCATCCAAGATATCGTGGATGAAGTGGCTCCAATAAAAAAAAAGCCCCCCTATGGGGTTGAGGACCGATTCATTTGAATGTGACGTCACTAGACTAATTCGAGGCCTTTGAATTTATTTCCGGAATCAAATTGCCCAAAAATAGCCATTTAGATGATTCATGTGTTTTTTTCATCCGCACGGATGATTTTTATTTAGTGAGTGCCACGAATCCCCGGCCTCAAGGCACCAACATATACACACGTAATAATATACGTTGTGAAATCAATAAATACACCTCAACCATCATAACACACAACCTAAAGGTACCCACACAAGCTCACGTACTAATATACAATCCTAAACCATCAAAAGGCCTTCCCAAGTCCATATGCTTGCCTAAAACAATGGTGGTATCACCTTGCTCCGTAAACCCGCTCCAATCCACATGTGAGTTGACAACTACGATTAAAGGTAAAAGCACCCCTTATTCACACCACATCACTCTCCCTCCTCCCTTCCTTTAAGGATAATATCCACACCCCCCACCCCACACACACACACACAATCAAAAATATTAAAAAAATAACAAAAAAAATTGAATATGAATGGAATAGTCCCTTATGCATGTGGGGGGTATGAACTTAGTCAACCAATGTGAATGAAGGGACCTTAAGGTACACTAGCTTAAATGGACACCCATTGTTAGATGGTCAAAGTCTTCTCAAAATGTAGCACTTATCTTCACATTAGAAGGCCAATGTACTTTTTGCAAAGGGTTTGTGCATTGAAACCCGTTTGCAAAAAGTAGTTCATTCTAACACTGACTAATAACTTTTCATTTCTTTTTAAAAAAATTAGGCACAAAACACTAACTGATAACTTCATAAGTTGAGGCCCTAGTAGGGATAAGGAAGGAGGTCGTCTACCATACCCAAACATGTCTTGTCTTGTTGGTGTCGTGTATCTTATACAACATGCATTCCCAATGACAAGTGCATAGTAACCAACCATTGGGAGCATTTAATATTTTGTTTTGTCCTTTTGGACGCACATGCGCCATGGCACATGGCCCCTGCCCCTCCTCCCATGCATTGCAACTTCTTTATTGTTCTTTATACATGACCTTCTCCACCATCACATGGAGGCGGACATTAGCCCTTATTTGGTTGCTTTTCTTACGAAAACACTCACACATAAGGTAGACGACCCATCCCAACCATCACCCCATTTTCGTAGTTCAGGTCAACCTATTCAATGTTGACATGTCATAGTTGAAATTCAACTTAGCCAAATGCCAGTGGTTGAGTTGACAACTAGATTTAGATTGAAATCATAATTAGGTGTCATAATCATCGATTATGGATAACAAGCATTCTTGGTTTTGTAACCAATCGGTGATTAGAAAAAGGGTAGCCTATACTACATGTATAGGTTAAAGAGAGTATCCACTCATAGAATTCTTAGAAATTCGGTTATTGCAAAAATTTATGAAAATTTATAATTTTAATTATTTCTTATTTTTATTTCTCTACATGGGGATTTGTTTCTTTGATCATACTCAAACTGCAAATATGCTAAATTTATTGACTAGTTGGGATTGGGTCAACTACCTTACTTGAGTGGTATGTGGTTTGGAGTGGCTCCTAGAATGGATACCAAAAAGACATGTGTTTAAAGAAAAGGAATAAAAAAACACACACACATTGGATTGCGTGCTCAAGATACAACAACCATGTTGAGCTTAGTAATCAATTATTTGGGGGGGGGGGGTGGTGGGGTCTCTACCCAGTTCTCGAGCATGAGAAATTTTGCTTTGATTGTTAATAAGATATGCATAGTGAGCTTTGAAATTTATGAGGAAAGTGGCTACAACCTCGATTTACAGTTGCAAACCATCTTCTACTAATTACATCTTTCATATACAAGGAGAAGTGGGCTAGTTGGAGAAATGGACCATTTTAGACCCATCTACTTCAATGTTTTGTAGAGTCAAGCTTATATAATTGTTGGAGGGTGTTTCTACAAGTCATGCTTGGACCATACTACCTTGTGAAATATTGACCAAAGGAAAGTTGCTTCCTTATGTGCCTTGTCTTTTATGTTGAATGATGTTCCATCTAAGGGAAGTGGAGGGAGGAATTCCATTCCACCACTTATCTAGGATCAACTTCCTAAGAGCCGCTTGGGAAGTGATCCAAAACCTGCCAAACTTGGCTGAGTATGCCATAAAAGGTGTAACATCGGGCCACCACCATCGTGCGAGGTCAAAGAAAAAATTGATCCAATTTACCAACGAACAAGTTGAATTGAGTATGTGCACTTCCATGGGAGAGCTCATCCACCCGAACTTTGGACATTCAACCTGAGAAAGTCATAGGAGGTACAACATTCCTTGCATTAGGTTGCACCTCAATAAGGCTAAAGTATTGCAACCCAACAATGGATTTAGGGAAGGTGCTCATGAATTCCGCACTAGATTCCACTGGGCCAAAACTGAAAGCCTTGAGGTATCCGGCGCAAACTACCCATTCCGGCATCGTATCCTCTACATTTTTATGCAAACCGACCCATTCACGTGAGGTAGGTTTAGCACCGTGCTGACTACGCGTCCTCTCACGGAGCAAGCCATAATGTTCCACTAGCTTGATCCAAAAATCATAATAAACCTCAACAAGGGAAAATTTAAGTCGTGCATCCTCCCATCTCAAAAAGTCATTCCTACCAGGACCCTAGCTATCTCGTAAAACTCTCAAACCTTTCTTGTAAAGGGACCATATATAATTCTTTCGCTTTCATTAAAGTAACTAAGATTTGGCCCATTTAAATTTCACATTTTGGGCTTTCTTTTGTTGACCGCCCGCCAGCTTAGATCAGTATCATATGAGTTGCACATCAAACAACACCGGAAGAAATGAATGCAATATTTGAATTGAGATGTTCATCTTCGACGCTCATCCATCCCGTGTTGGAATTATAACCCCTATAGGCTTGTAGTTAATCTATTTGAATTTTGTACCCCTAGAATAATTTCACGGTCTTCGAAGAAGCCTATTCCCATATAAAAATGATATGAAATAAGTTACATGTGACTTCCAAACTACAATTTCACCTTGTTGTTTAATGGTTGTACGAGGTACGTTCACATGCCATAATTCCCTCTCACCGTACATGAGCCAACATGCATGGTGCTTGCCGGTGGCCACTTGAACTTGTCCATCGTTGGATGACTGAACTCCTTTTAGGTCGAGAGCCAATATATTCCAACTGGATCCCACCAAAGTAATTGGGGCTTGGACACCATTTTCATAGTGAAATCCTCTTCGAACATCAAATTTCAAGCCCTAGAATTAGTTAATTAGTTCGCACGTTTTCATCCGCCTAGTGGATGAGTTACATAGAGTAGAGGCATCCATAACCAAACACTTAAAAGAGACTATGCATTAGAACTAGAGAAGTAGAATGTGTTTAGTTTTTTTTCATGTGTAGTAAGATAGAAATCACGAGAACTGCAAAAAAATTTTGATGATTTTCTTCCTCCAATTGAAATTACTGTGAATTTTTGAAGTCAAAATTTGACATGAGTATATTATCAATGTCTAGAGTTTGCTGAAACCGCTCGTTTTAACCATTCATTCCTCCTCGTCGAGCACTCAAACCAAGGACACGTGTCATGACATTATTGGTTTCGGCCTTATCGAAATGCAATCCTAGCTTGATCAAAATTATGACACCCTATAGGTTCTCAATGGGGTCCTAATTGGGAATAGGTGTCCCTACTCTAGATAGCCTTAGCCTCATCGTACCACACACATGGCATGTATTTTATATCGACATGCAACAACAAAGATATCATGTAAGGTCAAGGCATCCATAGTGGACTAGGTCCCTTTAATGAGATCTATAGTTTCTTAGCAAATGGATCTATAGTTTCTTAAAGGTTTATGCGGTGGCGGTGTGTGATTGATTACCCTCATAAGAGTTTTGACAGTTGTCATAGCCAAGCACTAGAATTTGGATGCACCTCCTAAACAGGTGCAAACTCTCTTATTTTATTGGTTATAGATGCCTCAACCTTAATGACGTGAAGCATGAGTTTGTTATACATGTTGTATGATAAAAACAATGTTTAACTTCCATTCTTTGTAGCCATGGGCCTTCAAATTTTGCCAATGAGTAACACACTACACATTCACAGGTGCCATCAGTATGAACATTTTGTAAAACTAAAGGTAGCTAGGGTGGTGAACATGGTGGAATTTCACTGTGGTGTGGTCAAAAGATTTGGACCAAAATTTTGCGAAAAAAGAAAAGAAAAAAGAAGAAGAGATATATGGTGACACATTTTCTAGGACTAATGCTTTTGTGGGTATTTTGGCACATGAAGAAACTTTAATAATTCTTGCATGCCTATATAATCACTAGTTAGGCGACCATCCCTCGACAAATTGAACAAACAAGCAAATTAGGCCATTGTTTTTCTTCTTTCCATGGTTACATCATAAGTAAGTTGCTCAACAACCATGTCACGGTTTGTTGCAAGACAAAATCTCTTGTTCTTGACACTAATGCAACTTCTAAAGATATAATATTGACCAACAACACACATACACACCAACAATGGTCAACTTAGCTTTGTGGTGACCATATTCCATCATGGAGACTAGTTTGGGGACTAAGTTTTTCACGACCCTCTATCTTAGTGCATATCAAACACCAAATATGGTGATTTCCCATCCTCCTTAATGACCGATTCGGCCCACGGTAGTTTTGCGGTCCAAGTGTCCTAGATATATGACTACCTTCGTAAGATTTTTGACGACATTTCATTTATGCCATTATGGCTAACTCAAGGTACAGAGGGACCAACAACCTCATTGGAGACATTTGGGAGAGTAGCAACATGACTAGCAACATGTGAAAAAAAATATGCATAAGTGGACATTAGCATGTACATCAAAGAGACCGATTGCCAAGAGTCTCCCAAAAGCAAAATGCACAAGCATGAGATTCACAATGCACAAGAACTCAAGGAAGCGGGATAATCCAGTAAGGAAACAACAACCATGTAGAAACACAACACATTCATAATGCCACCAAGTGCTCACAAACACTAATAGATGGAAGGGCCAAGGCAAAATGGTGAAGAAGAAAAACATGTGTGAGCCAGTTGCCTAAACCCAAGGACCAGGTGCCTCGCACATGAGCTGGGAGATCTCTTGAACTCGCCAAATCTACAAGTCCAAGTGCCCACAACCATCACATGTGCTCACAAACACATAGCATCTTGTCTCAATCATAGTCACCCCAAACTTGCCAATTACCAAAAACTTGCAATCAAAACAAATTCCACATGTAGTGTTCACATTAAACTTGAACTCAAACTCCCCAAAACCTCTCAAACTTGCCGAATCAACAAACGCATGTGCCCACAACCACCTAGTAGCTCGGCTCAATCTTAGTCTCCCCTAAACTTGTTGAACTCCATTGAAATGCATGGAAAACTTGCAATAAATGCAAATCCCACATGCAACATTCATAGCATACTTGAACTCAAACTTGCCGAATTTGTATGTGCATATGCCCACACATACTTGGCTCTTGAACTCGCTGAAACCTCTCAAGCCATACTGGTCTCTCAAGCAAAGCATATGGAGACAAAACCACTAGCATGAGGTTGTTGAATGGAATAGAGAGGATAAGGTCTTAGTACTTAGTGGGCAATCCAAGTTGCAAGAACCAAACGAAAACCACAAACCAACTTGGTTAGTCACCAAGCATCCAGACTCCACCTGCAACCAACAAAAAAAACATAAATGACCAAATTGCCCAAAACTCAATCCCATATGGCCAATTGCTACAAGTGATAACAAAAAAACATATAAAAAAAAATGCAAACCAACACACGGGGGTGGCGAACTTGGGTTTGGCAGAGGAGGCAAGGGCGGCGACATGACAATGGTGCAACTAGGGTTTGTTGGCGACACTTATAAGGTTTTGGGTTGAGATGGGGACTTCAACACCGAAAAAGGAAGGGATAGGCAAAGAGACATTTGAATGGGTCGACACTAGTTGGTGACCTGTGACAGGTGGGCAAAGGTTTGGGCAATTGAGTTGTGGGCACGTGTAAGTATTTGGCTACCTAGCCCCTTTTTCCAACCCCCAAACACACATGGGTGTTGAAACCCACATTTTTGGGTAGTTTTTGTGAATTTTTGCCAAAAATGTTTTCACTGGGTGCCATATGTTGGTTATGGACACATGCCAAACTTCATTAAATACTATATTTAGTGTAATTTGCCATGTGGAATTATGCAATTCTATAACTTTCTACTACATGTCTTTTTTTTTGGGCCAACAAAGGTCATATTGGTTATTTGAACATTCTAGAACATCTCTACTTGGAAGAAAAAAAAATATCAAAAGTGAAGTTATACAATAATGTGTAACTCCAAATAGTAAGTGAGACTACATACAATATTTTGTGTAGTGCTTTCATAAGGCATGTGGGGAGGGAGTCATGTGTCTTTGTTTTATAATTCTTAAGGTTTTCAATTTTGTTTTGTGACGATGTGAGACTAAAATTTATCAGCAGAGTCAATAGAATGCACAAGGCAATAAACTCACACTTATTATGAAGGTGAAGTGTCCCTCGTTCACATTGATGTTGTCCCTCTGCACAAGCCAACCTTTATGGTATTCAATGTCAATGCACACTATTTTGCAAATGCTTACACCAAATTGTTTGAGAGTTTAGCAATGTCACATCTCACGGTTTTTAACATACGTAATTCATCAGTTGTTAAGGTTTTTACATGATTCAATCTTACTTTGAAGGACTGAGAAAAGAAGAGTGAAGTAAAGAACTTAAGGATTATCCACTACATGTTGGAGACCTCTATATTAAATATAATATAATTATTTGGAAATTAGAATTTTACCAATTTAATGATTGAAAGTGTTACTATTCTTAACATGTCAAACACACACATTCTTCTTAGTAGTTTCACCAATGCATCTGAGTCTTATTCAATTTCTATAATTAATTATTACTCTTTTAGCTAAGGATTTTTTGTGAAAACCATATGAAAACGTTTTGACAACTAGTTTACGGCCTTTACATAGCTATTGTATAGACCAACAATTATTTATAGACTAAAAATGTCGTAACACTGCTTTCCATATACAATGCATTGGTCCAATGTGTTAAACTTATGGTGAGGTTTTTTGAAATTCAAGCAGTGAACAAGGAAAACCAACTGCTATTTCCATATGAACCAGTTGAGTTTAAAAAATAACCGGTGAAGTTAAAGGCTTCATGTGAAACACCCATTGTTGTTAGAGGAATCTATGGAATATACCTAAATTTTAAGCAACAAGTACCGGAAGATGTGAAGGTGTAACCAGTCAGACTTGAAAACATTAAGATTTTTACTTTTATTTTTGTGGAACACATGAGGTGCTTGACCACCTGGTTAGATTCCGTCAAGTAGAGAGACGATTTCATAGCCGGGAATTGAATTGCCAACCATTCCGTTCAGTGGGGCGACACTAAGATTTTGACTAGTGTTGCCCAAAAATCTCCCCAAACACTAGAAGAATTCAACGCGTTGTAAGTTATCAATAGATGTGTGAACCCATTAAAGTGGACTTTGATATTAAGCAGCAAAATCCATTTGAATATAACATGTCTAATGGTTCATCCTCATCATAGAATGCAAAGTATAGGATACTCAGTCACACTTTAATTGGTGACCCTCGAGTCAAGTTTTTAAACATGACCTTGCTTATAGACACAACAACTTGGCACTTTTTCTCTACGGCTCGAAGAGCAACAAAGCCATAAAGGTAGATTGGTCTTAAGTGGCCCGTTTTCTTAATCGGACCCCTAGATTCGAATGGTATGTGGTTCAGTGAGGATCAAAAAGCAAACATCATATAGACACGTGTTCAAAAGGAATTGGACTACATCTTGAAGTATTAATAACTCCTCTACACTCAATATCGAACACAACTAGGAGGACCTATGTATCTAGGTTGGAAATCAGCAAATATGCACTCCCCATAACCATAACTAAATAAGAGGAGGATTGATTTTCAATCCGTTTTTTTTAATATGTTTCATTGTACATTTGCTAAAGCAACACAAGTTTTGTTGTATGAATCTAATTGGTAAAAGTTGGAGAACATGAAAAACGAACCAAATAACACTCACATACCTTAACAAATTCCTTTGTGGTGTGTGTGTCTACCATGCCTTAAACGGAAACAATGGTTTTCATCTTACGTCGAGAAGGTTAAAATGTTGTAAATTGTGTCCAACTATTTTAGGTACACTATTCATAATAGGTGAACGTACTTTACATGCATCTACCCCATTTTAAAGGACAATACACAACATGGCTACCACAATACAAGTGTTGGTTGCATGCCATTCCAATCCATTGGACCTACCTACAAAAGATTACGAAGTTCGTGTGTGCCTATCTATTTGTGCTAAAACGTTACGCGAGGTGTTAATTGTGTATATATGTGATTTTAATTAGCAATTGAAATGATATTTCAATGCATCGAAGTATGTTTCATTCAAACTTTGTATGCAAACATTACAAGGGTTTAAAAATTACAATGCAAGCAGGTGACCCAAACCAACATGGGAGGAGCCTGATGTTATGGTGGACATTCTCCTACTTTACATGTACTTAGGGGCGGTTTACACTATGGACCAAGAGCCATGACCATGAAATTCTAAAATTTGTGATTGGAGAGTAAAGTGCTCTTGGTCCCATTTGGCTTTACACTACCTTGAAAAAAGGAGAATGACCACTAACTTTGAGGTCCCCAAAAACTACTAAAATTTGCCATTTGGATAATGTGCCATGGTCCAACGGGTTTTCCGTTGAGGCGAGGCAAAATGCTCGACTCAACGGAAATCAAGGGAGCCGTAAGGCTAAAAATCAGCCATTGGCCGATTATTTTTTTTTTTTATAAATTTCCCGAATTTTGTTGACGTTACTGTAGATCGTTGGGATAGAAATTTAAAAAATCAGCCCAAAGTTGTCCCGGTCCAAATCCACTTTACACTACAAGAGTGACCAAGCCACTCAAAAATCCATTTTTGATTTTTCATGGTCACGGCTCTTGGCCAAGAGCTGTGACCATGAAAATGATTTAATTTTCTTGGTCACGGCTCTTGGCCAAGAGCTGTGACCATGAAAATGATTTAATTTTCTTGGTCATGGCTCTTGGTCCATAGTGTAAACCGCCCCTTATTATGCAAGGATTTTGGGTGTTGGTTTCGACACCATCTACCTTAAACTGTTTGGAAAGGTACATTAGCTCAAAAGCAATGGAATCCATAATCGTTAGTTTCATGAAGGCCATGTTATGGTTATACACATATTTTATGTAATAAATAATGTTTTTTTTTGTTTTTTTGTGTTGTTTTGTGCTTCAAGCTCCCCCCCCCCCTACACAAACTCTCACTTCTAATTCTCTCATTTCCACTAAAGATATTGGCGTATATGAATTAGTGAATGTTGAAGAAAACAAAAAAGGAAATAAACTTCGG
This sequence comes from Polytrichum commune, assembly GCA_950295325.1. Lineage (NCBI taxonomy): Eukaryota > Viridiplantae > Streptophyta > Polytrichopsida > Polytrichales > Polytrichaceae > Polytrichum > Polytrichum commune. The sequence continues at coordinate 24,214,879 of OX485807.1, read as the reverse complement.
TGTTTGTACACCAAAACGAATGAGAGCGTGATCACCTAATACCAATCACGGGTGGCCGTTGATTCAAAATCCAAAATCAATCCATTTATGGTATTGACCTTTCCACCTCATCCAAACATGTGAATGCTTGTATAGGATACGGTTGATTGTTAAGTTGGGTCAACCAACTCTTTGAGTTTGTGTGTCCTTTAGTAATTAGGAACCCAAAATCATCATGTTGTACAAAGAGGTAAAAGTATCCGTAAATCTACATATGCTTTTAAGGACTTGTGTCTTCATGAGATGTGAGACCTAGACAAACTTTAGGGTGGTCGAGTATTGAAGTAGTAATACAAGGAGAAGCCCATAAGTGCACTAAATTGTCCTATTATATGTGGACCACATGAATTCTTTATAATGGGAACTCATGTGGGCCATGTCCATTTTCAACTCACACCAAATTGCCCGTTTAAAGGTCGTGTGAGTCGCATAAATTCGTTTGCTTTCATTAAGAAAACCAACATGGGCGAATGTTTAATTCTACGTTACTTTTGATGCACGGCGACTTTTATTATTCTATGTAATGTGTTGGTTGGAAGTTTCAAGGAAGATTGAGGAAAACCCAAAGCCTTGGACCCACATGGTGTTCATCCGACATGATATTAGAGTAGCTCGCATTATCAATTTCACACCAATCTCCCACTCACACAAATAATATTTTGTTTCTTTGTTCTTTGTTCTTTTAGTGTAGTAGCTACATCATTCATACCTCTTCGTGCGGTTTACTACTTAGATTCATGCGTTGCTTTAACTTTCTTTATTAGGAGCATCAATTTTACCAATTATGTTGTATAATGTTGCTCAATGTGAATACATAACACTACTCAATTGACGAGTTGTGTTCATAAGTTCAATAATATACTCAAGAATAAAGACACCGATGTTGGAATCCCAGTGTTTCAGACTAAATATGAAGTCATGACAACTGAATAATGTTATGTATTATGTACTTATGTTATATAAAGTAAAAAATTGATATTTTTAGTAAAATGTTATAACAACGCAAAACTCTAAACGGTAAACCGCGGTGATATGTATAATCGGTGGGTGCAACTTGCCTTGTTTGTGTAACTTAGGAAACAAAGTAAAGGAAGCGGCCATGGACAACTAAAGGTGCAATGCATTGGGAGGCGGTCCGCAAGGGGAGAAAGGCGAGGCTAAGACCTAGCCCACTTTGTAAAGGAGCGCATTAAGACCCGGGACCAATGGGAAGGGGCCATGCCGTGAGCCTCATCCACCGTGACCTAAATTCGGACAGAGTAAGTTAATTAATGCCAAAAGGCAGCCTATAACAACTTAATAAGGCGCGGGCCTCCACCGTCACATGTCGCCCTTTGACATTCATCCATCTTCATTTCAACTTACGTGTTTGAGTAACTTACGTAAACTCATCCATTGCAAAGGTGAAATGCATCAAATTATATTATAACATGTTTGGGTAACTTACGTAAACTCATCCATTGCAAAGGTGAAATGCATCAAATTATATTATAACATGTTTGGGTAACTTACGTAAACTCATCCATTGCAAAGGTGAAATGCATCAAATTATATTATGACATGTTTGGGTAACTTACGTAAACTCATCCATTGCAAAGGTGAAATGCATCAAATTATATTATAACATGTTTGGGTAACTTACGTAAACTCATCCATTGCAAAGGTGAAATGCATCAAATTATATTATGACATGTTTGGGTAACTTACGTAAACTCATCCATTGCAAAGGTGAAATGCATCAAATTATATTATGACATGTTTGGGTAACTTACGTAAACTCATCCATTGCAAAGGTGAAATGCATCAAATTATATTATGACATGTTTGGGTAACTTACGTAAACTCATCCATTGTAAAGGTGAAATGCGTCAAATTATATTATAACATGTTTGGGTAACTTACATAAACTCATCCATTGCAAAGGTGAAATGCATCAAATTATAGTACCGTAGCACCACAGCCGGTTCGTGCACCTCAAAACAAATATTTATTTATTTTTTGAAAATAAGGGTCGTCAACTTAAAATATAATTTATGGAATCTCGTTAGTCTTATGATTTTAAAATATTTAATTCGTTTTTTTGGTAAGGTCCAACAATACTAGAAGTAGGTTGTTGTTTTTTTCATTCATTCGTGGCGGCTTCTTGGCCTTAAACCTAAGTATCCACCTGAACCTTACTTAGTGTGGCTCTTGTTTGTCTTTGCACAGTGTATGTGTTGGGTCTTTTGTATGTATTTGCACTTTGACATGTGTGAGACGAGTGTTAGAAATGGCACCAAAACAACGACGGGTTGAGTTTGCTTTTATCCCTACTAGCAAGGAGGAGAGGGAGGTGGATATAGAAAGAGAATTTGCCACTTTGAGTGAGCAGGGCACCAAGCCATTAACGCGTTAGCATGCAACCTCTTATGGCGCGTTGATTGCTTGGAGCTTAGAAGAGTTCAAAATTTTCATTAATTATTTCTTTCCTAATATAAATTTTCACTAATTCATTTGATTGGGTTCATAATTTCCTAAAAAATAAGTTTTTTAATTTGGGAATTATTTTTGCACGAACCAACTATGGTGCTACAGTATAACATGTTTGAGTAACTTACATAAACTCATCCGTTGCAAAGGTGAAATGCATCAAATTATATTATAGCATGTAAAAATGGTCAACTTTAGACGATTGGATTTCAAAAATAATGTTAGGGACCCCAAATTAGTGTAATGGTGTTGACCCGGAATGCATCGGTCCTCGATCTTATAGGGGATTTTATATACTATTACTTTTGATGGAGCCCCTTCATACCCGATGGATGAGTTTGCATAGACGCTACGTATCCCAAGCTAACTCGCATGGCTCCATCATCTTCCATGTGTGTAAGTAAGTAAACACGTTACTCAACTTTTTGTACGACCATGGGTTTTGGTCTAGTGTGGAAATACACTATTGATGGTGTAAATAGTGTCAATTGCTATTTGGAGTTGCATAACAATATAATTCCTTATTCTATAGTTCATTTTTTTCCAAACACTTTATATATATCATGGCCCATTATAATCTTGTCATACCATGATAATTTCTACCTACAATATGGAACTTTTCATGATGCATGCCATTTTCAAACCCACAATATTATATGTTCAAAACCAAGAATATGGGATCAAAAGTATTGTACATGAACATGAATTAACATGGTTTGAAAACAGTATATCAATATTATTCAAATATTAATATTTTGTTAGTATAGTGTTGTCTTATATTTACATATTGGACTTTTGCCACCCAACTTTTCAATCCCCACATGAAATATAGTGGACCACAATATTTTTTACCCGTTCTAACTTTCAACCCACAATAATCAATATTAACAATGTCGTTGGAGTATATAATATAATTATTAAACAATTAAGGATAAATTTTAAATTTTTAAATAAGAAAAGACACCAAATTATCACAACAATGTAGTAGAAAAGAGATATTTATCTCACACGCTCCATTTAACAAATTGTCGCCTAGAGATTGTAAAAAATAACACATTTTGGATCAAATTGATCCATTTTGATACTTTCTTCTTCTTCTTCTTTTCTTTTTTTTGCCCCTATGGATCCTAGGTGACAAATGTCAAAGGGGTTGCGTTTACAAGACCCCCTTTTCTCTTTCTTGTGTAGTTGGGTTCATGTCTTGGTTGAGTTCATATTCTATGAAGAAGTGACATAATGGCTCACAATGAATAACTAGTATAAGGAGCATGGGTCCCATTTCAATGCACGACCATGATGTTGATATAGAATTGTTGGGCTCTAATGATGTTATTGTTGTCGCATCCACATCATATTGTTGTCCATCTAAAAACATGGCCTTAGTTTTGTTTTCCTTGTCATTTCAATGCAATCCTCAAACCAAATCCCATTGTCTTTTGAAGCTTATGATCTTACTCCATGTGTTTCTTAGCAATATGTGTTGATGGTTTCTTGAGGGGGGGGGGGGGGGGCTATGCATACGACAACATCATCGAGCAAGATGTAGACTTCAACCTCCAAAATTTACAATAATTTATTTGCTTAAGTGAAATAACCAAGACTTTAACCATGCATGGAAATGAAACTATTATAGTTCAATACTTTGCATGACATAGATGGCTTATGTACTTCTTCTTTTAATAAATTTTTGAGACTATTGTTCCGAGAAATTTAAAATCTAACCGCTAAATGCATATTTGTTGACGAGATTTTTTTTTTAGATTTAATTGTACATGTGTTATTGATTTTTTAGATGCAAGGTAACATAACATTTGTAATGTTTGAAGAGGGGATCTTCTTTGAAACTAATATAGGAATGTGTGTGACCATTTAAAAAAAAAATTGCACACCAATTGAGTTTTGGGACATATTCACAAATGGGTTGTGAATAGGTGTACCATGCCAACAGATTTTTAGCCAAAATGATAAGGTAATCTTCCTGAATCCATTAATCTTTTCTCATGTGTTTTGAAATATTTTGTTGTATTATTTGGGTCACATCTACCATTGAAATATTCTATATGTGCATTTTAAAGTACATTTCCCAAATCAAAAGGTTTATGTCTGACAATGTCCAATTTGAAAAGCAAGGCTTGTGAGAAAAACCAAATGTGGTCATCTTTAAATCGTTTTGTATGTGTGTGGAACTTTCATAAGTTTTCCAATGGAGTCTGTTGTTGGCTTGATTGGTGCCCTGTAAGGCATGCAACTTGATAAGGAATCATAACAAGAATTTCTTCAATTTTGGGACACCTCATCATTTTTTTCCTTATTAAATTCCACATAGAAGTATTTGGACGGTGGAAGAGTATAAGTAATTTACATGATCTAAAAATCCACATGGCATTCAACTAATCAATGTGAAGATATAAAATTGTAAAAAAAAAAATCATTTATACGCAAAGGGGCTTTGAAGGCCATTTCATGATAGCCAATGGGCACATGAATTCTAACATGTGACCATTGACCAATGAACTTTGAGTGGTGAGACAAGTAACAAACTTGGTAATGCACGCTATTGTATCCTATAACCATGGCTACTTTAGTCGACAACGTAGAAGCCCAATTAATATAATATGTTTTTGAACATGCTTCTTACTGGAATAATGTGTGTGTATGGGCACATACACACACGTGATGTGGGGTGGAGGAAAACAAAGGCTATGAGAGAATCTCCAATATAGATTTCACCAACAAGTGAGATAATGAGAATACTAAGAAATATATCCCGTGAGTTTATTATTGAAAACATAGCCACATATTGCGGTATATTTGTTGACTCTAACTACACTCACTCTCCACCAAATATGGAAACCTCGTATTCATATGCAATCACATTGCATCCACTTCACCGACAAGCAATAATGGAAGCACATGCGAGGAGATTGAATAATGAGGTCATATAATGTTATATTATTGACACATGAATGGAAGGAAAGAAATGAGTACATGTTCACATGTGGATGCCAAGGCATCCAAAACAAAAATGATAGGTTTTGTGCAAGCCTCAATGAAAATATGCAATAAGAAAAGGGTACTTCTCACGGGCACCTTGCCATGGCTTAGCTCCATCCACGAGTTGTGTTTCTTCAATCTTGGAGTTCAAATGAATATCACCATCCTCAACATTGCTATGAATTTTGAATGCACTCCCAACCCTATTGCCACAAACAAACATAAGGATGCAAGAATGTTTAGTCTATCATTCACAAAAGCAAACTCAACATAGTATTATGTGATTGGTGGTGAGTCAACGAGATGAGGCTATCTTCCCCTTTGGACAACTCTTTCACGGTATTGAACATAGCAAGAATCCTCAAGTTCATGAATGCTAGTGTGTTGTTGATTGCAAATTACATTGATTTCTTGAATATTGGGACAAAAACAATCAATATAGCATCATCGTGCAAAGAGAGGATACAAACTCAACAATTGTCTCTACTTTGTCAATGACATGTTCATTCTACATTGGGATAATATTGGAAGGGGAGGTTATGTTAGGAATTGGGACTTGTGAATATCAACCAACATCAAATCAACACCTCCATGAGCCAAAGTAGTAGATGAACGTTTGGATTTATGTGCACTCCCCACCTACATACCAACTTGAATCCAATTAAGTCAAAGACAAAGGATAAAAGGAAAACAAAACATAAAAAAACCATATTCCAATTCAATGATGCCATAAACACATTAGCCATTTACCGTTTTTACGAACTCATGAATTTCGACAAGAATTCCACCACTAGGACCTTCTTGTATTATCTTCGAGATCAAGGTTGATAGATAGATAGAAACTCCGGTCCCTTCTTAGCAAGGGGCCGGCGTGAATAAAGTGTCCGTTCGTAACATCAATGACCCGATGCCCACCGGACAAGGGGACATTGGGACAATACTACTCTCCCCTTTCGAGGATGGACACTATAGTGACACACTATACTAGTTCCTAGCTAGCCACTAGTGCCTTGAAGATACCGGACATGGTATGCCCCCAAAGGGCTTTGAGGTACCCATACAACAAGGTCCAAGGACACCCCACCGTAGTTGGGTGGACTAAGGTGGTGAGCACCATGCCGGCATGGGGAATGGAACCCACAACCTCCTCATTGGGGGCCATGAGCCCTAACCACCAAGCCAAGGCCCGTGGTGCCTGCGAGATTGAGGTATTCTCATTCAAAACACAAATCGCAAGAACATCTTGTTGCACTTGAGGTAGGCTTAGCAAACATTGAAATTCTTGAGTGGACATGCATTGTATATTGTTCAATGATGTGGATTTTCCGACATTCCTAGGTGTTGCCACTACCACAAAGACCACAAGAGGATCGTCCTTAGCTTCTTCCTTCCTTGTGTTCTTATGGTTGATGTCGTGCATTGCATTGAGTAGAATGCCAACAACTCCGGTTGGGTCCAAACAATAAAGTCAATTGAGATGTGTTGGTCCTTCATATCAATATGGACATTTTGGATGTGGCGATGCCAAGTTGTTAATCTATGGTTACCTTCCCATACATATGACATCTTACCTTTCATTTTGATAAGATTTGGATCAAGGGAATGAATGATTCAAATGCATAATTTGAATTGTGCCAATTCATATCCCATTATTCAATAATCTCAATGTTAACATTTTGCGACTTACCATCCTTGTCCACAAGAGACACATACAACACCTTGTCACCATCCATGTTCTACTTGTTTTCCACATGTCTGCCAACCTTGACCAAATCACCCAAAAGCACATTCATCCTTCTTTTTTCTTCTTCAGTTCTAGCACAAAAAGAACTTTGCAAAGAATACAAAGAGTTTTCAATATGCCCAACGGGATGCATCGATGCTCATAGTAAGTTTCCCATTCACTCATCCACCACACAAGCTCCTACACCATAGTATGTAATCATCCAATTGTTCATGATATTGAAGGTTTTTTTTTTTTTTTTTTTTTTTTGGTTTTTGGTTTTTGGTTTTATGTTTGATTTTGATTTATTGTTTTCAAGCACAACCTGATTTTTTAGGAATGCAGTAAGATGCCCTCTTGCAATCTCGTAGAAACAATGCATTCCAAATGGCTACAACAATCCGGAAACAAGATGACATGTCTTTACAAGGCCACCGTAGATGACATGTCTTTATAAGGCCACGGTAGATGACATTATCTAGGCCTTCATGCAAATCGCCAATTATTGTAGTTGGATTAAAGGCGCTTCATCTAGTAGAGGTCTTGACCAAGCAAGTTTGAAATTGAAGGTCGCAACATACACCGGAGACCCTAAGTTTATGGCTAAAGCAATGAAGTCATACCTTGGAGCCCAAAAAATGAACGTAAGTAATTGCACATTTGAGGGATCTAAATTATTTAGATCAACAAAAATAAAAGTGAACTTGCCCCATGGGTCCGAATATGAATCTCATCGCCCAAACAAAGCCAGCTACTCAAAGTATCTTTCTTCCCCACTGACAAAGATGACATTCTTGAAAGTGTAGATAAGTTCATTCATGCCCCAACTTTAAGTTACAACGAGGTTATGCATCTACTTGAGCTTGTTGATGTGGTGGAGCATGCATAAGTACATTGGGATGGATGATGGCTAGGTATAAGCTTAATGAGTGTTAGAGTTGGATTTGAATAATGGTGTGAATTTTATTGCATACATTCACATGTGAATAAAGAGCCTATAACCATGGTAAATAGGTATTGTGTTTTCTTTCATGCCAACAAGGATTTATTTATATATGAAACTGAAGTTGTATTTGTACCAAGACTTACTAAAAATGTTGGATCAAGTCACGTGTTATTGCTTGTTGCTCACCTCTCATGTCGCGCACCTCTTCATGAGGAGTGCCCAAAACATCATGGGCACAAGGGGGACCCCGGAGTGACACCTGGGACTTGTGGCGCCGTTGGTGAGAGGGCCCAAGTGACCCTAGTGTGGGTGAGGGCCCCATGCGTTGGGAACGCCTCTCACCCATGCTGACTAGGAGGCACGAGGGTAAGGCCATAACTATGAGTAGCTTATGACGTGTGGATTCTAGAATGCTCAAGAACACCTTAGTCAGAGGTTTGAGCTAGAAGATATGGCAATTTGAGTGGAGCATTGTCCCGGGACAGCACCCTAGTACAGCAGTGGCCTCATAGTGGCTCCCGAGACTGCCAAGGTTTGAACAGGCATAACTTCCTTGATACTTGCCCGAATGGGGCAAGTGAGTGTTCCACCGACATCTAAGTGAAACGTAGATAACGATGGAGTGGTCGCTTGCTAGCATCAGACATCATAAAAGGAAGTTATGGTGTTCTAAAGCTGTTGGGGGCTTCTAACCCTAGCGGCTAAGGGAAAATGTCTACTTGGCCCCAACTCTTGGTAGAGAGACAAAATGTTTCTTGACGGTGGGGTAAAGGCCCTGCCAAAAGTCCTAGAGGCTTATATGGGTGAGGTGGTGTGGTCTCACCCACCGGAGGCCGAACGGCACGGCCTCCATGGGCATTGGCCCAATGTGAGGGCATAGTTGCCTAGTACGGTTCATGTTGTTATAGTGTTGCTCCGGTAACGCGATGATCAACATAAGATTGGACTTCCACATCTAAGAATTGGTTACCTATTAAGGGGTGAGTCCCAAAATCAAAGTAGGGGGTTGGTTTCCCTCCTATGAACTATAAGGTCCGGGGTAGGAGGAGCTAACCATTAGCATGGTGGAATGCAAAGGGTTAGCGCTCATGACCCTTGCTAGAAATGAAAATGATCAATATAGTTAAGGGGAGCTAGCGAAGGTTGCGACATCTCACATACTAACGCCCTCCAAATGGGTAGACATGTAGGGATTAACTAGAAATATATTAGTCCATCTTCACCATCTAAATGCAACATAGACACAAAGTCTTTGTAAAAAACATCATTTTTTGTGTTTAAAGGTCACATTTCCTAGGAAAGAAGATGTGAATTAACTCTTATACAAGACATCCACTTAGAATAAAGAATGTTCAAACCTCACGCCATCCCCCAATAGTGCCATTATGTACCTTCAAATGCCCACACCAATGGCAATTTTGGGACAATATTGTAATAGCATAATTGAACATCGAGTTTACTTTCCATGTCAAACATGTTGTCTTCAAAACAAAATGTTGGAAAACGATGAATCTATGAGAAAGTGAAACATGATGTGAAATATGTTCTTAAATCATCCAAATGGTATTTCATTGCATTGTGGGTAGGAGGTTCTTTGCATGATCAAGGCTTGGATGTGGAATTGCTTTTGGTCGAGCTCAAAGAGCATGGTGTGAACACGAGTTAGTTGGGATGATTGCATTCTTCCAAAGGAATTTGGTATGTTGAGTTTAGATGTTGCACACTCTCCTCGAAGGACACATAGACTTGCAAATTCTTTTGAGGGATTGGATTAGTCAATTCACTCCCCCCTCACGGGTGTTGGCATCCATCTCTATTCATCAATCTTCACGCCGCAATACTCTCTCAAAGGAGGTATTAAAGTACAACATCATATTTCTCAGGGTTAGTCTCCATGTAGGTTGCTCGCCCACCATATTCTAGTGGAAATGTAGATTTCACTTGATGGTGTCTACATTTCCACTAGAATTTGGTGGGCGAGCGGTTTACATGAAAACTAACCTTTCATCTTTCAAAAGTAAATTACTCAACACTTTTACTTTTTATGTTTTTCCTTCCCATATTGGTCGTGAGAAATCTATTCACCTTGAGTTGTGGCATTCACTAAGGTTTGAAGTTTGATACCAATACGGATAGAGTGTTTGTTATGCAAATGAAGGGGGCTCCTTAATTTTGCATATATTTGGGAAGACACGTGACATGATTCCATCACTTGACATGAAGCTCGGACTCAAGTTGCCTTGCCATAGATTGAACAAGGTATTCGGGTGAAGTTGACGGAGTTCTATGTGTCTGTCAAGGAACCCGGATGCTCTCACCGTTGCATGAACACCCATGCGCACATGAATAGGCATGTGTTTATGCAAAAAAAATAATTTGATATCCTTACGGTGTGGGTGGTGAAAGGAGTTTAACTTGAAGAAGATTCATTGGGGAATAAATCACATCCACGTGGATGTAGTTGGGCAAAAGGACTTGTTTCTAGATGAAACCCACCAACAATCCATTTCATAGATGATAGCCCCAAATAGGGTCCTTTTGTTCCTTCCAAAATGTATCGACTCAAGACCCGCCTCACATAACATTACTCATGATACAACTGTCGTTCCGTGGGCCTCCAAAATCTAATAGTGAGATGCTCGAAAAGTTGTGCATGGAGACTCATATTCATACTGAACTCCCAACATATCACCGTTATATTTTGAGGGCTCATATTGTTGAGTAATGTTATGCATTCCCTTTATCAATGTTTCAAAACAAGTGTCTCCATTGGTTCCCAATTTGAAATGGTTGGGAGATCCAGGCCAGGTGCATCCCACTTCTAGAGGGTGGTGTATAGGTATAAGATATATAAGGATCTTAAGTTGTTAATTAAAAAAAGAAATCCCCCCCCCCTGACTCGCCCACTTCTCCTAGGATATGAAATGTGTGATATATACAAGATGGTTAGCATATTTGATTCGAGGTTGTAGCCACTTTCCTTATAATTTTTGGAGTTCATATGAATATCTTTTACATCAAAGCAAAAATTCTCATGCTTATTAAATGGTCAAACATGTCCTTAAGTATGTTGAAAGTTGAACCTAGAATGATTATTTTATTTTGTGCGCACATGTTAATCTCTATTGAACATGTGTCATTATGATATTTGTTTTTGGATCCACGTTAAACCACATTCCACTTTAATATTGGTGTTTGATACAGATAGATAACTAAATTAGGTATGTATATTGGTCAACTTCTTTGTCATTTCATTGGAGATGCTCCAATCCACATTCGAAATCCCATATGCTTGCAAATTATATGGGTATTGTTTACAAAACGTTTGGTTCTTGCCAAAACAAGCATAAATAAAGAGCCTAGAATTTTTAAGGGAATGGAGCAATATGTTTGGTTACATATCCGGTTCTTCACCAGCCAGGGTCACACTACAACCAAGACTTCTCCAGTGAAGATCTTCAAGCACAGATGAGAAAATGACATGGTTGCCAACATAATGACACTTTTTGTTAGGGGAGTTCTCTAGAGGTCAAGATTCTTGGGCAACCTTGAACCCTCGTACAAGAAACTTGGACTCCAAAGGGATCCATCTTGAAGCATTTTGAAATTTGTTTTCCCGTCTTGTCCTCCGCCATAACAATTGTTGCCTCAAACTACCTTGTTTTGGGTTGATATTCTTAACCCTCCAATGCACTTCTTCACCATAGCCTAACCCAACCCTTAATAGATCCTTGGAGGCTCCTCTCTTTGCAAGTCAAAATTGGACACTACGTTTTTGCATAGATCGTAATCGTTCTTTGAAACATCCCCACACCATCCCGAGTGCTCTAGCCAATGGGATTGTTCCAACCCCATGTTTAATTGGTGTACATTGCTTGTGCAAGAAGTAGTATTGTATTAGTGTTGAATTATCTCGTTTAAACTTGTGCCAAATATAAATATTGAATCGCGGGGGATAAAGCTAGGAGGGGCATGGTAGGGACTTATTAGGTCACATGCATGTTCATTAGACAACCGTGACCATTGAAACCAAATTGAAATATGTTTTGGACAATCAAGGATGTCAATGTAAAATTAATATGTTCATTGCATTGAATGATAAAACTCAACATGGCATCAAAATCAGTGTGTTATGTGACACCCTCTCTAAGTGGGTACATGACAACTAGTGTGGCTTGATGATAAGTAGTGTGTACCACATTAAATCACATTTGTAGTGTGGTAATCACATTTGACTTACTTTCCTCAGGTGTTTTGTTATATGTTGGATGCTTGCTTCTTGTGTTTTGCTTGGATCACATACCGTAGTACCTTTAACATGCATGTTATTTATAGGCAAATGATTAGTAAACAATATTTATAGATTCAACAATTCCGGGTTTAATTTTTCCCATATAAAATTTCTAGATCTAAAAAATACAGCTTCCAAACAATTTGGTTTTTCTAAAATTAGTTTAATTGGTACCAAAGTGGCAAAGGTACTACGGTAGTCATCATCTTGAAACTTACTAGAGGCTACTTGAACACGATGCATGCTATGCATGGGGGCAAAGGAACACCCAAGGAGCACATGAGGGAGGAAGGACGGTGGAGAGAGGAGGAAGAGGACTACACTAAATAGGTAGATTAGTGTTGGAAACACTAATAGTCGACGAAAACGCTAAATGTAAATTGTCTCTATAGTGTTAGAACACTAAATGTCAACTCTAACACTGTTTGTACCAAGTAGTAACTTTAAATATTTGCATGAGCGCATTTAGTGTTAGATGATATTTTGTAAATCTCGGAATGAAGAATTGAAGTAAGAAGAATATGAGAACCTCGTAAAAGGTATAATTTGTTCAAACCCTATTCAAACACTAATTGTAATATCAGTTGAAAATTAGTGTTTTAGGTAACTATTGCATCTAACACTAATCTACCTATTTAGTGTACTAAGGAGGGGATGATGGGAGGTGGGAAAATAGATTCTCAATTGTTATTTTGTTAGACTACATGCACACTAGTTTAATCATATGATTTAGGGGATTGTTTGACCATACACTTTGTTAAAACGATCACAAAGACACGTTGCGCAGTCACATGACCTCTAGCTTTTGATGTTTCATTGCACACGTGAGGAGGAGTACGGTATGTAGATATGCTTCCTCTTTCTTTACAATTAAGCTTACAACTAGATTTGTTCCAACTTTGACAATACATGTGATAGCGCAACGTTGTTCTTATAGTTGTTCTAATGAGTGCATGGTCAATCTAACAAACCCCATGATTTTATGTGGCACACACTTTTTCATCATCGGATTGACCCATGGAGATGATATTGCAACCAATTGGCTCGAAAGGGTTACTACAACATGATAAGTCACAAAGTCCATAGAGATAGAGATGTTGCGTCGACTAGAGTCCGGGGAGATTTTGGGCAAAACCGGTTGAGATCCAAGTGTTTACCGGTCCAACCGGTCAATGATATATTTCATTCTTACTTTGATAATTCAAAACGTGTGTTTAATGTTTTATTAGCAGAATCGCTAATTTTCTTAAAGTCTTTGACTTGAATCAATCATTTCTCAAACTCAACTAGCTCATCCGATCACTACACTAAATATTGTATTTAGTGTCACTTACTATTTGGAATTCTACAATGCTATAACTATTTACAATATATCTCATTTTGCTAACAAAGGTCGAATTGCTTGTTTAGGCATGTAGAATGTTATTAATATCTTTACTTGGTAGAACAAAAGTACATCAATAGTAAGAAGATATAGCATTGTGGAATCCCATACAGTAAGCGACACTAAATACAATATGTAGTGTAGTGATCATATCTCCATGTTTGTAGACGCCAACCATGTGTTGGTAGGAACGGGGGACGTCTCACCCTGATCGTAACCACAAGCTCATATGTGAACCCAAAAATATTTAGGGAACATGATCATAGACATGATCTAATGAACATGATACATTCATCTCAAGTACGTCACTTTGTCATTCTTCCACTGACGTACGTCGCACCTCATTCAAATGTATTTCTCTAACTATATACATGATATTATTAAGGGATTCGATACACTTGGTACTGGGAGCAGAGGTGAACAAGTGAATAACGACGAGGGGTACACAAAGTCTCCATGAAGACTTTCAATCAACATATTGAATATTAGTTCTAGCACAAAAATTAGCACGTACTAAAATATTCACCCACATTGTTTTCTAGAAAAATAGGTAATGTGGCCCACATCAATTTTCTACCAAGAATTCAGCATGAGCTAAAAAAACAATGTGGCCCATAGTCATGGGACCGTTTAGTATCACTTGCTATTTGGAATCACACAGTGCTATATCTTTTTACTATTGATGTACTTTTTTACCAAGTAAATTTGCTAATATTCTATAATTTCCAAACACCCAATTTGACATTTGTTGGTAAAGTGTGAAATATATAGTAAACATATATAGCATTATGTGATTCCAAATAGTGAGTGACCCTAAACACAATATTTAGTGTAGTTTTGTGAGGAAAAAGGACAGGGTACTATGTGACTTTCTCCCCACATGCAAGGGAGGCCAAATAATGGAACGTGGGACATGGAGCCCTCTAGCAGGTGTTACCTAAGTAGCTTAGTCTATGCTATGCTATGCTATGCTATAGTGTATTTCCCCTATAGTGCTATAGTGTAACCCCCACTAGTTTAGCAGGTGCCACACCCCTCTAGGCCCAATCCCTTGTTTGTTTATTATTTATTTATTACGCCCACATAATTTTGGCATTGAGCCAACTTCTAGCAGTCTCAACTTAGTCCACATATTGGCACTGTACTAGCCTCCTCTTTCATTTTAATTATATTTCTCTAAAGTAGTACACCATTTAGTGTCACTTACTATTTGGACTTACATTGTGATATAACTTTCCTTATCTATATATATATATAGACCAACCTACGTCAAATTGGTTGTTTGGACATTATAATACATTCATATCTATACTTAGTAAAATGTACATCAACAATCAAATGTTGCAGTAGTGTGTAACTCCAAATAGTAAGTGACACTAAATACCATTAACAATGTAATATTATTGCACGTTTCTTTTAGTACTAAAATGATTGTCACAAGCCTGGTGTTTTTAAGTTCCTCAATATGTGCACATTACATTTGATCATAGAGTTATGGTTGAACTTAGGGTCAAAATTCCCTATGTAATGTTCAGTCTCTTGTTTGAGTGTCACATGCAAGATTTAACGTGTTTCTTTGAGTTTTAGGCACCAACATGCTTCATGTTTGTGTAACTATGAATCGTTTTGTATTGTTTGCCACCTATATGCACACGTATATCTAGATGATCTTTGATGGCTCTTGTTATTGCACACACATTTTGGGGTGGACATGAATGTGGAGCTCTCATTGTGGGTAGCTTGTGGAACAATCAAAATGGGATGAGAGTTTATCGTTGGATGAAAACAAGTTGTAAGATAATCTCTACATAAGAGTGAGGCAATAACACTTGTCCATGCTCTGCGAACAAGTATAAAAACTATTAGTTGTGTTCATGCAACACTAACGGTGTTCCCATGTATTCACGAATGCTCCTGACAGGGATATTGTGAATTGTGGGAGACATGCCGCTTCAGTAGTCTCCAAAATTGTGGCATCCATTTTATCATGCTTTAGTATTTATATGCATTGGAATGTTGAGGTATGTCCATAGCATATGGTCACCTTTGAATATCCAAGGATTTGTGGTGTCTACGTAAACTCCTCCACAAGGTAAGTGAAATGCAATAAACTATCTTGTAGTACGTAGTTAGGTTTCTACCAACAAACTATCTTGTAGTATGTTATCATGTTTTTGCCAACAAACCATTTAGCAGTACGTAGCTAGGGTTTTATATATTTCATGTTTTCTTTTTTACATTGCAACATGTAAGTTTCCATTGCCTAATTCTAAGTATAACCAAAATCTTTCATAACAAGGATCTTGAGTGGAACAATCGTCTTTCTCGTCATAGGCCACTGCATTTTCAGATAACAACAAATTCCTTCACTAATTGGTTAATGTTAATTTCAATACAGGACAACTTTTTTACTCAACAAATCCAGTGTTTAATTATAGCTTACAACCATGCAACAAGTAGTCAATCTTAAAGCCAAGGTATAGTTTTGACTGCCTTGGAACAACCTACACATCAACTATAAGCAAGACAACATCACCAAGACCGTTGTTAATATAGTTAACTCTCTTATTAGCTCTCACATATCATCATTCTTGTACTAGGTATCAATGTCCAAGATGATTTATGACTAGGTTATCATGACCAACCAAAGTTCATCCTCTTGTTACAACAAACCGTGATTCTATAGTTTGAACTTTCCTATTTCTACGGTCGTCCATCTCCACAATTGTACAACTAATCAATAGGTTATTCTTCCCTCGTCATGTTCAAATGATAATGAGTCCTCTCAATCAACATTCAACATCCAAGCACAAGTACAACTATGGTTCTCTCATCGACTATAGCTATAATTTTGTAATAGGAATCACTTTATCTCGTGCAACTCCTTCCCCTCACAAAGATGAAGAATGTTCAAGTGGTTCCTTTCTCATACCAACTCTTGGTAACTTTATTATATATACTTCGGATATTTAGCACAACACTTTACCTAAGCGTAAAGAGGATAAAACCCTAATATATCAATGATTGAGGTTGTAACTTTTTACTTTAAGGAGACATACTTATGTGAAAAAACACCAAGTTAGGGAAGATAGTTAGATAACAATTTTCCTTTAGGGATGTTCCCACCCACCCTTCCGAGTATTGAAGGATACCGATGGCCTAAATTCTTGGACACGTCATCACGCCTCCCCTCATAATGCCGCTTGTGTGGTAAGCGGCAAGGCTGCTCGGCCAATCAGGGCCACCGGTTCATGGAAGTTGCCGGTGGTGTGGCAAGGGCCTGAGAGCCCGTGACCAAATATACTTCGAGCACCCTCATTGGTGGAAAAGGCGGAACCGGTCCAAGTTTGCTTCACACTACGCTCGAGGGACCAATGGGGTATGTGAATGCAAGATGGATGTAAAGTCTGCATGGATTCCTACATGGCACAAAATGGATCATGTTTCATGGTCACTTCGATTATTTTCAACAAACCACCTCTTGGAGGTAGGCCTAACACAAAACCAAGAGACCACGGCATTCTGAACACTCTCAACCGTTGATTTATTCTATTTTATCATGCGCGAGGCCCTGCATGAATAGACATTCATTGAAATAATATTTGGTTGAGGGCCCGGTCACATATGACTTCACACTACACTCGAGGGTCTGTGACCACACTACGTGATTTTGGAGGTGTCTTGGGACGGCCTTTGGACACTTTCTTTTGGGCTCTCACAATTTCATGGTCATGGCTCTTGGCTTGTGTGTAAAGTGACCCTAGGTTGTAGGTAGCACAATCAAGGAGAGAATGTCTAATCATGTTCAACATGTCAAGTTGTTTCTTAAAGGACTTCTTTTGCACCTTTAGCTAAGCAAAGATTCACCTAATACTCTTGGTTAATTCTTATATAATAAGCTAAATGAGGGGATCAAGGACTTGGGCTTGGACCAAGTTGGCCTTTACAATATTGCTTATACCTTCATGTGCGAACACAACTAACATGAACTCTATTGAGGTAGAGGGTGCTAAAATCAACACCGCACCCAAAACCAACACCTACAAGTGCCTCCCAATCGTCAATACTCTACTACATTCAATTGTTTCCCATAGTGTAGGAGTGCATGGGCCCATGGAGTGACGGTTTTAGGTGCTATTAGTAGTGCCACCTCGTACTTGCCTCCACTACTTCCATGTAGAGCTAGGTAATGAGCTTCACTCTATCTTGAGTCGGTTCAAGGTGGGTTTAAGGTGGCTTATCAGTGCCTATTTTAGCCATTCTATTCACGTGGGTGGGGGGGGGGGATGGTCCTAGCCAAAGAGGTAGGCCCACAAACCACAAAGGGGTCATATTTAGGCATAAAGGTCAAAACATGGGATGCAAGGTGATGTTTTTGCAACCGAATTAAGTGGGATTGTGGAGCTGACCAAGTGGCTTTGCGCACTGTTACTAGTTGGGTTTTGATCTAGCTTGGGTCTAGTGCCCAACTATGGTGTGTTGGTTATAGGTAATGAAGGTGGGGTCCTCATCATATGCAAAGGTCATCATACACATGGCCTAGGGATTGGTTTAAGGAAGGTTGTGGTTTTAAGTTTGAATATTCATCAAATATTCAATTGAGGTATTTATTTTCTTCTCTTTATACCTATGTTTATCCCAAAGGTTGATATGATTTGTTTATTTACTTTATGTCAACCACATAGCCATACGTATGTGCAATAGCTTAAAGTGTTGGTTTAAGCACCCTCTACCTTAGGTAACCCTTAACTTTCTAAAAGGCCATATTTTGGCTTGATGACTCTTCAAGGCAAATTCATCCAAAGGGGAGGTACTAGACAGATCTCAATAGGTATCATCATGTTCCTTGTGATTTTTTCTTCTCAATGGTGATGATCCCATTCCAGTTTGTCAAGATGGTTGTTCATAAAAGATTTTTAAAGTCATGAATGAACTAATTTTTTCTCTATTGACAACTGTTTAATATATACAATAATCTCGATTGAAAATTGGTGATTTTCTATGGACCTTTTTTCTTACCTCGAAGTGTATATGTATTATTGATACAATCTTCACATTTTGGAACATGGATTTTATTGCACATATTTATCACAATTTCTTAAGTTTAAAGATCTTAAAGCGATTATAAATAAATTATGAAATCACTAAACATTGCTACCACAATGATGTGATCTTGAGTTAGTAGCAACAACTTTGCTTTTAGGTGCAATAAAATTTGAGGTCTAGCTTTTCAAATAATCTAATGAAACAACAAAATTTTAAGGGTTCAAAGTCAATGTTATGATAGGGCTAACTAACCAATACGATGTTGTGGTGTTTGGAAACCCCTATGTGTGACATGACCCTTATTACAAAAGAATGAGAAAAGACATCCATAGGTGGGAACAATAATACAATAAGATATATCTATGTGATATATTTGGCTATGGTCTACACAAAGTTTGCATGTATGGTCAAGGGTGAAGCAACTCTCATTCATGCCAAGTGGAGGTTATTGCCAATTCTCTTTATGTGGTGAATGTGTATTTGAGTTTGTCATTCATTAACCCCACACTTCTAATATTCCCAACCACAAGAATGCAATCAATAAACATGTTCTTATTGAGATGGTCAATTTTTTTTTATCTTATGTGCTAGAATAGCAAACTGTGGCACTAAAAATGATTATATAACATCCAGATGAGGCCCCAAACGGCTTTTTGGAAATTGGGTGCGTTAAGGAGTTTTGAACTAGTAGAGTTTATTTGGAATGGAAAAGGCAAATTGGGGATCTATGTATGTAAATTGTTTAGACTAATGCATAGGCCCTCTTGGAGACTTCAAATAAGAAATGGGAGACATCACCATGACCCAAATTTTCTTAGACAAAAATCACCGCAAGAGCGATGTGAACTCAACTCATCTTTGCTTATTAAAAAACAATTTTAATATTTGGGGTGGTTGATTGGCTCGAACTCATGAATGGGCCTAAACTCATGAGTTGGCCCCTATTCTTCACCCATGATTCAATTTATTTTGGAGGACCTGCCATGTTGTACTAAAAAACATTGAGAGTGATTTCCTCGAATAGCTTGAATTATATGAGAATCATTCTCCCTACATGTCCACCCCATTAAGATATGTGAGTGTTGTTATGTTCATTTTTTGTGTCCTCCGCCTCCCTTGATTAGATTATCATCTTCAATTTTGTGTCGCTTTAACAAATTATTGTGCAACACAAATAAACATCATATTCACATCAGGACCCCTCCCTAATTTAGTACTACGACTATAAAAAGAATGTATGCTTGTATATTTCTTACTTGAATGCATAGGATCTCCCAATCATGTTTACTCTTGAATATGGAGTAGCTAATAGAGTTTGAAGGTGTATTTGTCCAGACTCTTTTAGACTTGTGCCTATATTTGTTCTAGGATCCTCACCCAACCACACTCGCACCAAATATTAGGATTCTTATGATAATTGAAAGTAAACAAATAACACCCACATGCCTTCAAACGTTCTCTACCACTTGAAGAATATCATGTATGCATTTGAACACACAAACAATAATATGTTTGTAATGCTATTGGACACAAGTGCATTGGACATATAAGTCACAATTCCAAAATGGGTCTCTACAGGCTAGAGTACGGCATGCTAGATAACACCTTTATAACATGGTGTTTCACGACAAACTTGGTCCATCTCTTTAGTCGATACAAAAGATTGTGAGTCTTTCATGTCGGATGAGAGAATCTAACAACAATCTTAGGGCCACTTCACATATGAGCCAAGAGCCGTGACCATGAAATTGTGAGAGCCCAAAAGAAAAGTGTCCGAAGGCCGTCCCAAGACACATCCAAAATCATGTAGTGTGGTCACGGATCCTCAAGCGTAGTGCAAAGTCATATGTGACTGGGCCCTCAACCAAATGCTATTTTAATGAATTTCTATTCAAGCAAGTCCTCACACATGATAAAATAGAATAAAATCAACGGTTGTGAGGGTTCGGAGTGTGATGGTCTCATGGTTTTGTGTGAGCCAAGAGCCGTGACCATGAAATTGTGAGAGCCCAAAAGAAAAGTGTCCGAAGGCTGTCCCAAGACACATCCAAAATCATGTAGTGTGGTCACGGATCCTCAAGCGTAGTGCAAAGTCATATGTGACTGGGCCCTCAACCAAATGCTATTTTAATGAATTTCTATTCAAGCAAGTCCTCACACATGATAAAATAGAATAAAATCAACGGTTGTGAGGGTTCGGAGTGTGATGGTCTCATGGTTTTGTGTTAGGCCTACCTCCAAGAAGTGGTTTGTTGAAAATAGTCCGAGTGACCACGAAACATGATCCATTCCATGCCATGTAGGATTCCATGTAGACTTTACATCCATCTTGCATTCACATACTCCATTGGTCCCTCGAGCATAGTGTAAAGCAAACTTGGACCGGCTCCGCCTTTTCCATCAATGAGAGTGCTTGAAGTGTAATGGTCATGGGCTCTCAGTCTCATGTGTGAAGTGGCCCTTATGCAAGTATGTATAGAAGGCACCTCCATGACATCTCTAACTTGTATGGGAGAATGAAGTTTGTTGAATACTACACTAAATATTGTATTTGGTGCCACCATTCTATTCGTCTTGCTCAATACTTCAACCGCATGTATAGTGTTATCAACACTAAATGTAAACCTATCATTATTCGTCATTCCTTCTAAGAAAAACATTTGGGCATTCTAAATTCGCAACATTGCCAAAAGTATAACTTAAATTTTTATTTTTCATCCAAATTTCAACCTCTGATGCCAACATCATTACAAAAATGTTAGGATGCATAATATAACAAACTTTAACTCATTTATTGGCATTTGGGCAAACAAAAGTAAGTTGGAATGACAACATTTGTGAACTTATTCATAAGAAGTGTCCTTTTGAAAGTTACTACAACAACATAAAATACCATATGATACTAAATATGATATTTATTTTAGTGGACCCAAAGACAATTATACAAGGTTAAGTAATTGTTGATTGCAAGCACAATCTTTTAATAAAGATACATGGAAAGTCACCAACCCCTAACTTCCCAAGCCTATGCAAGGGTTGTCTTGGGTGCATTTCACCATATGTTAGTCGTGGAATTTTAATGGAAAAGTTCTAAGGTTAAAACATGATTCATCTGTAGGATTTTGAAATATGGGAGAAGAGCTATTTGGAGGAAAAAATGACCATGAATATCCCTTTGAGATTTTGGATTCTACCAGTTGAAGAAATGGATGCACAAGCAAATGTATGTTTTTATCTTCCAAACAAGACCTTTGGCCAACCAAATTCACATGGAAGATGAGTGAAATGCATGTGTGATTCACTAGATGGGAACGACTCAATGTTCAAGGACCTCCATAAATTTTCATCACAAAATGTGCAAATGACGATAGGGCTAAGCCAACTTTTGCATTTGCTATTGTCCCATTTCTAACTACACTTCTGCAAATAATTCTTTAAATGAGAGAGTGTCCATAAGTTAAAGTGAAACATTGGTGTGAGCACAAAGGCCATTTTACATGAACATTGAGCAATATTTTCATTTTCACCAAAATAAACATTGTTAATGTTCATGTGAAGTTTGCATTGGAATGGCAACCATCAAACATCCTCACACGAGCTCCCAACCCAACAAAACATGGCCACTTCCCACTTTGGCATTTTTTCACACATTTTAATCATCTCCAAATTGCACGGCTCATGTGTCTATGGGTAAATATATACGTTGGCTTGATGTTTCAGGATATTTTTCATGCAGATGAATGAGCTAGGTGGTGTTAATGTAGGGAAAAAATCATCCATCAACCAAAAATGTGTTGCTTGGGAAATCAAGGGTTAGAATGTTAATGGTACTAGTAGTTTGACCTTGTAATGCCTTGATATTTGAGTTTTTATTGAGGTTTCTCTCATAAATCCATGCTTTGGTAGGGAGTTTAGCGCCTCTTTTGACAATCTATTGAAGGCGCATTTCAATGGTGTCAGAACCCCTGATTTTGATGAAAATTGAAGTAGAGGTGTTTGAATTTGGCCAATAGAAGGCCATATATAAAGGAACTCCTTGTTTGAGACCACCATTTGAGGTGCCATCAAAAGTTTGCCACAAAAATCATTTTTATGTCACCGTATTTTGGCCTAAATCAAACACATGAGCTACAAACATTGGGAGGGTCTTGACACCACTTGGACACTCCTTAGACATTATAAACTATCAAGAGCGAGGCAAAAATCCTTGCCAAAACATGAGGTTTTGAGAGACTTTCAAGGAAACTCTACTACGAGCATTTGATTATGTGAATTAAACTAGTATCGGTGAGTTATGCAGGAGTGACTCCTATGCATATAATGTGCACTAGGACCAAAAATGCTAACATGGGAGTGGTAAGCGATGAATTTTGAATAGCGAGACTAGTAACAAAATTGGCAATGCATGCTATTGTGTCCTATAACAGTGGCTACTTTAGTTGACATCTTAGAAGCCCAATTGTCAAATAATGTCCTATGCACTCATAATGTGGTCGTGAACAATTCGCTTTGATCCCTTTGACACTAGTTCGAATAATTTTTGGATTGTTTCAACTACTCTTGTTCATGTTTAGGCATGAAATGTCTTGCCACGAGGATGTTTTTTATTAAACAAAGTTGGCTATTTTTGGATTAATTCAAATATGGGAGTGTGCTCTCAACTAGTTACAAGGAAACCAATCCATATGTGTTGGCTTGACATTTGTCACCTCCATGTTCGAGAGGGCAACATATGCTAAACACGTTTGTTTTTGTTTGTTTTTTGTTTTTTTAATCCCTATGTGCAAATGATTCCCATTTGATATGAGAATTTGTATGAAAGTTGAACACAACATATCCTAAACATAGACCATTGGGATTTTTTGTTGGACATGTGTTGGTGGGTGTAAATCCATGTGGAAGGTGCACAATTGTGGCATCAACCTCAAATTGCAAAGCCTCCCCCAAAATCATAAAATAATGGTTTCAAGATTTGTGAGTTGATTTGAGTAGGTATATTGACCCTCTTTTGGATGAGGATAACATTTTTGTCATTTGGAGATGATTTGAGTGGAGGTTTGATCGACTTACCAACCCCAATTTATTTTATGAATCGTTGCCCCCTTGAGACCACTATTGACATTCCTATTATAATCTCCCACATAATACAACTTCAATGCTCAAATTTTGGACTAGGAGTAGTTACCTCTAACTTGCACACATTTGTACAGTTGGATTTGTCAAAAAAACTTTAGATCTTCAACTACGGTTGCTGAAATTGAGGTCAAATTTTCTTGGCAAATTTGAGGGAAATTGGGCATGGGAGAGTAGGGGTTAATATACATGTTTTCTAGCATGCTTTGTAGTGGAAAAAATGGGCACATAGGCATATGTGATGAGGGGTTGAGAAAAACAAAGGCTAGGAGAGAAATGTGCAATATAGATTTCAACAACAAGTGAGATTATGATAATACTAAGAAATGTATCCCGTGAGTTTATGATTGAAAACATTGCCACATATTGCACTATATATGTTCAATGTAACGACACTCACTATTTACCACACTATGTATTACCATTAGATGAATCCTCATCCATTCCTTCTAACGCATCTATCTCCATATAAACCACAACACCAAGATCAGAAGACAACTCATGTAGTTGACGAGTTGGAGTGGATGCCTTGAGCCGTTTATTATCACAACAAGTGCCAAGTAAAAGTGCAGTAATGTATGCAGCCGAGTCATCCTAACAGATCGAGAAAGATGTGAACTTTGACCAAGGCCATGGTAACGTCTTCAACACAACATGAAAGGACATGTTTGAAAGGCATGGATGCAATAGAAGCTAGTCATCTACACATACAACGTGACATACATGTGGTTAAGGATTTATGAATTAAATCAACGACACTTTCAAATAACAGCCACGTAACTAAAACTTATGTACTCAAGCGTGAACGCTCCAATCAAGGTTGAATTGGACCATCTTCATCATCGAGTGAGGATCTTGACCTCACTCCGACAACGGTAGTTGATGTTTCTTTGCCACGGAGTGGAATAAGCACCTTCTCAAAAAATGGAAACACCGTCTCAATGCATGTCACATGCCTCAATGCAATTCTTGATGTAAAAACACGAGATAGATCTAGCAGAGTCTTTGTTCACGTGTTTTAGGATGCCTTTGGCATCTAATTTTGGATATGTATTTTAGACTACAATGTGATTGTTGACTCATCACTCCAACTCCCATAGCATCATATGAAGGTCCTTTCCAAAAAGAAAGCTTTTTGTTTTTGTTTTTAGGGGGGACAATGGTAGTACTCAAGGTCTAAACAGAAACAAATTCCCGCATCATGGAAAACCAGTCTAATCGTTTTATTATATAAAAAAGGTAATCCCTCACACCTCACCAACCACAGACCTATCGCACTTGCTAATACCATATATAAATTTTACACAATTATACTAACTTCTATCCTCTCAGCATATGGAGAAAGATACCAAATATTACATGATAGCCAAGAGGGGTTCAGAGCTGAACGGAGCACCTCCAGACAAATCCAATTATTAATCGCTGCACTTGAAGACGCACGATTTACAAACCAAGACATATATATCCTTTACATCGACTTCAAAAACGCCTTTGGCTCCATTGACCACGCTAGACTCTTAGCCATAATGAAAAATCTCGGATATCCTGATGACTCCATAAACCTCATAGGAAATATATATTCGCAATCCTCTATCATATTCACTGGCGAACACTTTGGTAAAAACCTTACCCATTCCCATTCAAAGAGGTACCATACAAGGCGACACCCTTAGCCCATATTTTTTTATCATATTCCTGGAACCCCTCCTTAGATGGCTACAACAAGAGAATAATGGTTACACTTTTGGTACATCTAAAGTTACCATCTCCTCGGCAACATATGCCGATGATCTCGCCGCAATTGCCAATAAATTAGAAACCCTCCAAACACAACTCAATAAACTAGACAAATTCTACGAATGGGGAGGAATGGACCTTGGCATATCAAAGTGTGCAATCACTGGATGCCCAAATAAATCCAAACTTCACCCTATAACCTTTAAAGCCCTACCCCAAGCAACCAATATAAACTACAAAAACCAACCTATACCCGCCTTAAACCAGCACGAACCATACACGTATTTGGGAATAAATCTTGCACCGTCACTCAAATAAAAAACACAAATCAATACCACTACAGCTAAAGTAATTAAACAATATTAAGCCCTCGTAGCATGCCCAGCTACTATGAAACAGAAAATTAACATGGCAGATACGGTCATACGTGCTGGAATAGCATACAGCTTCTATATAGTGTCATACTCCATACCCGCTATTAAAAAACTTGATAAAAAGATCATTGTACTTCATAAAACGATCTGTGGCATACCCAAATGCACCTCTAACATCGCTATACAACTCCCCCATAATCTATTCGGAATTGAAGCATTCTCATTACAAAATGCCTATCTAAGATGCATAGGTGAACAACTACAAAATGCCCTCAATGATAAAGGTTGAATTGGAAAAATTTACACTGGTTTATTGCAATTCATACTCACCAAATATAGAGGCTCTAAAGACATTACCCACATTAAATACCACCATTGTGTTAGATCACCTATTACTCGAACATTGTTCTTACTCAAGCACAACGCCGGAGTCCACCTAAAAAGTACAATAAACAACTTCTTACTAAATTCATCCCCACTCGAAACCGTATGGATGCAAGAAGCACGCCACCTTCCTGGCTTAACTACTCACACCTCGCTTAAATTATTACACAAACTGCTTATACACAATATAATCACACTAGACCAACTCACCATGCCCAATGGTACCACTTTAATGACCCCCGACGAATTTAAACTCTTTCACTCCGCTCCTTCTAAACTCATACACAACGCTCTAAACATCGCTAATCAATTATTTTGTCATCCCCCTTGTACTCATTGTATCCTACCATGCCAACAACACCATCCACCTAGATCCCTAAAAAATCCCTACATAATAAGCCCCCACGCCATTCTACCACACCCATCGACTGCCCCCGTACACCCCCCTAACCTTCACATTCCCCATATGCCCCCTCCACCCAATTACATGCTTAAAGACCCCTGCAAATTTCCCATATATGAAATACTAGATCACAAACAAAACCAATCTAATGATCATAACGGAATAAATAGAATAGTCACGTCATACCTATGCCAATGGAAAACTGCAAATAATACCACATACCACAAGTGACGTACCCAAAGGGACCTTTACCCCTACTGTGAAACCAACACATGCAACCACCACACACGCCTACTCACCCATTACTACACGACCAGACAATACAAACACTATTCACATATCGTTAATGCCTACTTCTCCACATCACAACATAAAGACACAAGATACGTCACACCACCCACAAGTATTTCCCGAGCACTTATCTCTATTAATGAATGTTACCCCGATAATGACATCGAAACAAACTCTGATACTATCCAAATACAATTCGATGTCGCCCACATATACGAAGATAATGGCCGCCACCTCATCACCATTCCAAAAACTCGATTACTATGGTTATGGAAACAATACCACATGTCCCACAATACCACACACGGTCTACAACCAACTACTCAATCATTCGAAACTGAAATTGTTTGGCTATATCAAAGATACAAGTACCGTATTCCAAAAAATGACCCACTCAAGCGGGCCTAATATACACTACCCTCCCCAATATTAGATCTCCTAATTACAACATTCAATATTAACCATTCATACTTCTCCTCCCCAGTCACATGCCCCACACATTTTACCCAATTCTACTCGCCATTTTCTCGAGACATTATATTTGGTTCCCTAGGCAAAGCGTTTGCCCATAAATGGCAAGGGATCGGCTATGCACACCCTCACAACGCCACAGACCTACAACAAGCTAATCATTGGGCTCACATGGCAGCCCAAATTGACCCACATACAATCACTATCCTTGTATCTCCGGATATTGATTGGTACCAAAACTCCACCCCGCATCAAGGCCCATTCCCGGACACACACGTCATTGTCCATTTTGCTGCTGATACTATCATATATGAGGAACCCACAATCCCCCCGAGCTCAACTTCACAAGGAAAGAGCCATCAACCATACAAATATTATGCATTCACCATCAAGATAATAACATTGCCACCTCCGACCAAATGAAATTACTACACGATACGGCCAATAGCCTCCAAATATTACATTGTCACACCCAAATTGCACCCCCTACTCCTTCAAACATCACCATTAACTCCAGTAAAAACTGGTCTAAATCAAACTATCCTAATACACTCCTACACAATAACACCCCTACCCCTCCACTCCCAAATTACCAGACAAACCTACCCATTAAATTCCACCCCCAATTCAGCTACTACACTGATGGCTCCTTTATAAAACCCAAAAAAATTGCCCTTGGCGAATGGAGAAGAGAAAGAGCTGGCTACGGTATCTACAGTCCCAAAGGCTTAGATATCGCCAAAAGACTCTATGGACACCAAAACATACTACGTGCAGAAATGATGGCTCTACACCAAACACTAACACTAATAAATACACAATTTCCTAATGAATCCGCATACATATTCACAGACAGTCTAAACGTACTCTATCTACTCAACACCCAAATTAAGCATCCCACCCTTCATAATAGCCACCCAGACCAAGTCACACTCAACTCCATGGTACAAATCCTTCAAAACCGTACACAACCAATCACAATTTTCAAAGTTCGAGCACACGTTAACATTGAAGGTAATGAAAAAGCAGATAAACTAGCAAAAGAAGGGTTAGAATTAGAACACCGTATTGCTACTTACTCATATGAACATGCCCACGCCACCCCATACTATTATCAAAAAGACGTATGGGCCTCCATGACGGACGTCCCAGATAAAGGTCCTGTCAGATTCTTAGACAAACAAATTATAAAATATGATAGGGAAACCAATATAGCACTCATGGCCACACAAAGCCCCAATACTTCAAAATGGACAGAAAATGTACACATAGACAAAGAACTATCCAATGAATTTTGGACAAATCCCTTAATCACCGGCAAACAAAAATCCTGCATTATTAAATTCCGCACAGGAACATACATGGGCAATGCTAGGAAGCAACTGTTCTTCGGTCCCCAACACTACCCTTCTATTATGTGTCCTATATGCAACTCAAACGAACCAGACACTTGGCTCCACGTTCTACTTACTTGTAAACAACAACATATACATTCACTTAGAGTTAAAAGACATAATAAAGCAGTTGGCGAAATTAGGAAGCTCCTAATCTCGTCCGAAAAATCCCGATGCTTTACTCTCATGAATGCCGGTACCTTCAATAATAATTCCCCCGAAAATACTGTTCCCAATTGGCTCCTCCCTTGTATATGTAGCACAATCAGGTGTCACTGTAACGCTAGATTTCGGCCAGATATACTCTGTGTAAAAGGACTACCATATCAAAGCAACCCTCCCATTGACATTGACCCTAACCTCACCATACAATTTATTGAATTCACATACTGCAATGATATATTTTCCTCAGAAGCCACTGAAGCAAAAAATCACAAATATAAGCCTCTAATTGATAGTATTGCTGCCAAAGGATGGAAAATCGAACCGCTTATTGTCATCACAGCTGGGGTCAGAGCTACTGCCCACACCCCATCTATGGAAATTCTTGAAACCAACCTCAAACTACCCATGGCTACCATCAAACATACCTTCAAAACCATTAATACCATCGCAATTCAATATGCCATGTCAATCCTCCTCCATAAAAGGCGGATTGAAAACCACCAACCGCTCCCACAAAATCTAGACCCTCCATAATTCAAAACTTCACACTCTAAACTCACAATTAGATTAGATTTATTTCATTAGTTTTTATGTCCCAATCATATGAGGGATTGGAGCCGCTCGGTTGGTACAACCTACCACGGAATCATCACCTCGCTTACATCCTCACATTACACCCACTCCTTATACTTTTAATGCTATTCACCCTAGTGGGCCTTGCTGGACCCATGTTTTTTGGTTATTATAGTGTCCATCCTTGGAAGAGGACAGTAGTTTTGTCCCAGCTTCCCCATGTCCTGTGGACATCGGATTGTTGGCATCACGAACGGACACTCTATTCACGCCGGCCCCTGAATTGGGACCGGAGTTTCTATCTATCTGCTCAAGGTCCATCCCAACCCATGTTTTGAAAACCAAACCTCCCAACTAATGAATATTTTGTCCACAAGATTATCAATTTAACCCCCGAATTTTCAATCCTCCAAGCTAGTCTATCCAACCAATGCCAACTATGTCCGTTTTGTTTCAAGTATACTACGTGTATGAGGGCCACTTCACACACACACGAGACCGAGAGCCCGTGTCAAGCACTCTCATTGGTGGAAAAGGTGGAGCCGGTCCAAGTTCCCTTTACACTACGCTTGAGGGACCAACAGAGAATGTGAATGCAAGTTGGATGTAAAGTCCACATGGATTCCTACATGGCATCGAATGGATCATGTTTCATGGTCGCTCGGACTATTTTCAACAACCCACCTCTTGGAGGTAGGCCTAACACAAAACCGGGAGACCATGGCACTCTAAACGCTCACAACCGCTGATTTATTCTATTTTATCATGTGCGAGGACCCGCATGAATAGAAATTCATTGAAATAGCATTCGGTTGAGGGCATGGTCACATATGATTTCACACTACACTTGAGGGTCCGTGACCACACTGCATGATTTCGAAAGTGTCTTGGGACGGCCTTTGGACACTTTCTTTTGGGCTCTCACAATTTCATGGTCACGGCTCTTGGCTTGTGTGTGAAGTGGCCCTCAGCCATGTGATAAAGCATTAAGCACATAAATACAATAGATAAAACATGTTTAGATTGATGAATATAAGAAAATAGTTGCTCACCCTACTTATAAGATTCACGAATATGATATCCGAACCCTTGGATATGCCATGGTCCTATAGCTCTGTACCTACTTACTTAGATCCTACCATGTAAGGTGCTAGTGATGGCATGTGCCGGATACCGGCTCAATGATTGTATCACTCAACAAAAGTAATTTGGAAAAACAAAAATACAATGGATTTTTCAATTTACATTAATGATTGTCAAGTATACTTTGAATCTCTTCTTGTGAATGAAGCTCGTGTGAAAACAATCCTGGAAGTATTTCAATTTCGCTATTCTCGATGTTGATTGTGTTAATTTGATTCAAGAACCTCATTTGACCCTTCCAAGTGACATAGCCCCCCTCAAAATGGATAGTGTTGATCATCAGCATTTTGTCTTCCACATTTTGCCTTGGAGAAAAGTTGGTGTTGGAATTGGGTGTTTCTACCTTATGTGTTGTGAACCCTTACCCCCCAAAACTTTATGATGTAGTTGGATACTATTAGGCTACATTCTTCATGGTAATTAGTATCACTTACTACTCAAAGTTACACAATAATATGACTTTTTTTACTAAGAAGACATGTTTGTACTAAGTAAGAGTCAATTATGTATACAATGTCCAACAACCTATTCAATCTTTGTAGATATACAACAAAACCTATTGTAAGAAGTTATAATGTTGTGTACTCCCAAATCCATAGTGACACAAAAACCATAAACAATGTAGCGGTAAGTTTTGAGTGTAACTTGACACTGTGTTTCAAAACATTTTAGCTTCCAGTAGTAATTCTAGTCAAACCTTAGCTTATCCCATTAAGTCTCAATCAATATAGAAGCTTTCCTTCATTTAAGTTATTCACATGTCCGCATCATCCAATGTACAAGGAAGTTTCTGGGCATACATAATCAACTGAGATCCCAGTGGCGTTTCCAAGGCCAACCAACCACGTGTTGTAATCTTCCATTGTTCTTTCACTAATTTGAGTTGTATTCCATAGAGTCCTCTAAAAAGAACGGCAAGTTTCCTCAAAATCTTAGACCTCAAACTCAACTGGTTCATTTGTAAGAACTGGTTGATTCGTTTCGTTCATTGCCCGCATACATGAGAGGGGCATGTTTTTCCCTGTTGCCGGAACCGTCTTCCAGTCACAAACAAAAAGCACTGCCCCTCCATGTATTATTAATACATGGGTGTTATTTGGGAGACCCTCGACTTTCCAAGGCATTGCATTGGGAGCATGATGTGTAGAGGCTTCTATACCAGTTCTATGCATAGTGCCCGAGAACAGCAAGGTCTTCGTTGTTTATGGTATTTAAGTGTCACTTACTATTTGGGAATACAATTCATTTTGAAATATAAAGTATACAAAGCTTTACTTGGTAAATTACCTAACATCCTAAGTAAAGCGGCCATCACACTGTGTAATGTAGAACAACAAGAGACATTGATTAAGTATCGCAAATTACATAAATTTTGTTTGAGTTGCACTCCCACCAATCTTATTGAAGTAGAGGCGACACAATAGAAAACTCATGGTTTCGATGTGGAAAGACGCGTTGATTATCCCAATTAGTGTGTGTTACTATTCGGAGTTACGTAGTGCTTTGACTAGTTTACCAAGCAAATTCAAATATGTTTTATAATGTCTAAACAATCTATTAAACTTTTGTTTAGTAGAAATGACACTTAGGAGCAATGAGGATGTTTTGCACTGAGGAGCTCCGAATAGCAACACATATTAATTGGGATAATCAACGTAGTGATATATGAAGACGAAGAAACACAATAATAACACCAAATTTACTTCCTTGAAATGATTGGATGCCGGAAAGAACAAGCAACGACCCAAATTATCGTAGTAAGAACCGATTGGGATGAATGAATAAACAATGGATTTGATTTCACGAGTCGCGTTTGCTAAAGAAATTACAACTTTTCCCATGTCACAATATTGTTGTCGGTTGCATTTTTCATCTCTCTATGTTAGGTAAGATGGGTGGGGCCCCAACTCCAAGGCACCACCAACCGAGCCCTCGGTAAGTTAACCAAGGGTTTTTCTAGAGACGAATGGGGCCTTGAAAACATGGGCCGCATGTGGGAAGGTCGCGGGAGAGGAAGGAAACGGGGCCCACCACGTACCCTCCAATAGCGAAGGCCCATGTGCTCCCGTATGTAAGTGTTGGGAAGATGATGCATGGCCCCTTGACCGGCCCTCAAATGAAGGGGGAAAGGCAAAGGGCCGGGGAAAGGCTAGGAAAGGCTCATTAAACACCATCACTATGCATCATTAACACTCTGCATTAATTCCCCATGGAGTCATTAATTGTAAACACTTTGCTAAGTAGGGGCCTACTACATGGTACTATGTATTCATGCACCCCCCCACACCCTCCCCCCGGCCCCGTGGAGCCGCCGGGATTCGAACCCGCGATTCTAGCCACCTCAACAAAACCTCCCACTCCTTCTGCCCACCTTCTAGGCTATTCTTCTTCTTCTTCTTCTTCTTCTTCCTTCTTCGTGTCTCGCTCCTTCCGCCCTCTTCTTTCTTCTTCCGCTCTTCTCTCTCGTTTTCTCTTTTCTCTCATCTGTGTCTTTCTGTCTCTCTATTTCTCGTCCACTCGCATCGCGTCAGGCTGCCATAGCCGATACTGCTTCCCCCTCTCCTCCGGGACTCCACTACCCACGCGCATCACTACCCACGCGCATCGTCACCCCCACGCTCGGCTCTCTCCAACGAGCCTCTCAGTGCGGGGTTTGGTGAGTTTTCAACGGAGTTCAGGGGATTGTGGCGGAGTGCACTGTAGCTTAGTGTGTGAGGGTAGTTTGGTTTTTCTTTTTCTTTTATTTTGTGCGAGAGGTGGATGTTAGTGTGTTGGCCGTGGTGTAGCTGTGAGCTTGTGGTGTGTAGCAAGTTCCGTGTACGGGGCTGGTGGTGCTCTGTTGTTGCGCCGGAGTCGGGGGGGTTGATAGTGGACAACGTTGTGTTGGTGAGGAGGTCGTTCGAGTTGCGAGCCGCTCCGGTAGGGCTTCCCACTGCGTCTGTCTGTCTGTTGTCCGTCCGTCCTTTGTGGTTTTAATTCGTCTCGCGGCCTGTCTGGTGAGTTGAGAGTATGAAAAAGAACGCTGCAAAAAAACAGGTTGGAGTTGGTAGTTTGTGGTAGCGTCTGGTGTGTGATAGAGTGTTTTAGTGGTTGCGGTTTGTGTCTGTACCGTGGTTGTCAGGTGTTTTGCATGTGCTATCTAGTGATATATATTGTGGCAGTGGGAAGCCTGTTATGATAGTGTATGTAGTAGAAGGTTGTAGAGGTGGACGTGGCAGCTCCACGCCCCTTCGTTAGCTCCGTTTCCCTCCTCGTGTGCGTGTAGAGGGAATGCATGATCTTGTAGAAATTTATGTATAGATCCGTACTCGGGGCGATATCCGCATTTTCCGTCGCGGCGCTATTTTTCAATGAGGTGCGCGGGAAGAGCTTGAGATATCGTGAATGTAGGTAGATCTCGCACGGTTCAACTTTTCAAATGCCCGTGCAGTTTCTGTCTTTTTAGTAGCCAGCTGTGCACCTCTCGCTTCTTTCTCTCGATCCATCAGAAGAACATTTTAGCTTGACAAAGGTAACGCTGGCTCACCTTCTTTCGTCAAGAACTCGGTCAAGAAGTATCATCGCGCCTGGGAATACCTCTCCAGCACATCAATATTCTGCTCCATCTCCACTTGATGGCTTCAATCGCGATGCGTACTTTTTGCTACGAAAATACGGAATGTGCACTCATCATGGATGAATGTCGGCAAGTTGGCGCACGGTGGTAGGTGATTATCCCGGGATTTGCTTTGCTACCACTTCGACCTCTTCTCCAACGCAGAGGTGCGCCACACATTTCCCAGAAAGTTGAGCAGATGTGTAACCTGAGATCTCGGAAAAGACTCCTTGAAACTGAAACGGCTATGGAAGGCTCTTTGGCGGCGCTCAACGGCAGCATATCTGGATCGACGAGTTCGTTATTCCACCTCGGTCATGGTGGCATCTCGAGTTCCGGACCTATGTTCTCGCCTGATCTGTGTGCATCATCGTGTGCATCACCAATGGATGTAATAACCTCTCCTCTTTCCTGCTTCTTTTCACCTCGCCGGATTTGTTGATTTGTACAGCTGAAGTTAGGAGTAAATGTGGTCTGTCTTTAGCTGCTGCTCTTTGAATCATCAGGTTGCATGTGTAAATGTCCTGAAGTAAGCGTAGAGCCAGTCCAGATATGTGAGCCACATCTGCGTCAAAATTGCGTTTGGCGTCTGGGCTTGCGGGGACCTATGTGCTCTGCCCACATTATTTGAACTATTTGAGCTTCATGTGGAAGCTTTAAGTCGAGTCAAGTAATATTTTAGCAGTTTTATATTGTCGGGAGGTCTTTGTTCTCCTTCATCTTTGGCGGCAGTTTGGCTCGTCGGTTCTCTTTCGTAAGGTGTATAATGGCTGGCTTGTAGCC
The DNA here is from genome assembly GCA_950295325.1 of Polytrichum commune. Lineage (NCBI taxonomy): Eukaryota > Viridiplantae > Streptophyta > Polytrichopsida > Polytrichales > Polytrichaceae > Polytrichum > Polytrichum commune. The sequence goes on along the minus strand of OX485807.1, from coordinate 24,179,541 downwards.
TGCTACTCATGATAGTGGTTCAGATGATTTAGTGTCTTCGGTGAGAGAAGTGCTTCGAACTATGCTTAAAAATACATCTTTCATGATGGTAAAAGAACAATCTTGGTACCAGTTCGTCTCTCCAGGAGACTTCGCCTACTAACGAAAATGGATATGTCATGGATGGCTACAAGCACTTCGTGGAGACCGGTTACCTACTACCTGGAATGTAGGTTTGTGAGGTATGGTGAGATCCTAACACGTGTAGCCTAACCGTTTGTACGGAGGTGAGTTGTGCTACATGTGGAACACCGTAATATGCGCAACCCTTAAAATGACTAGGTGTGAACTGCATGTGTGCAGAGAAGCGAAGATCTAAAGCACTTGCTGTTGTGTGCAACACACGAGCTGGAGTCTGCCCGAACTGTTGCAAATGCTCAAAGCCGTCTACACGAAGCGCGTGTGCTACACTTGGAAGAGCAACTGAAAGCAACCAGACGAGAGAGGGATGAAGCACTGGAGACCGTGATGCAACTGCGAGGTCGTCTGTCTCGTTCGCCTAGCAGGAATGGCTCATGTCTCATCGATAGCATTCCAAGCGCCGTGGATGCAGCAGTGGAAGCACGCAAGCAGCAACAGCAACAGCAGCAACAGCAGCAATTGGAAGAGCTTCAACAACATTTAGAGCTTCACGACCATGACTTCTCTTCTCCTCAGGTGCAAACGATGCAGCTTGACCAGCACATGGAGGATGTTTCTCAAGTCAGCCATCAGCTCTCCTCTCCACACGCACAGCTCATGCGCCATGAAAGCCACATGGAGCAGTTGGAAGAAGCATCTCAGGTTCTTCAAGATTTAGGCCTTCCATCGCCTGATGCCTGCTCAAATGGCCTACTCCCGCAAATGCACTCGCCAGAAGATCACTCCACGTTGAGCCGGTCTTATCAGGGTCCCACATCACCAGTCTTACAACGGAGCTGCAGTAGGCTCCAAGATATGCAGCAGGCGCCTTCGTCACCGGAACTACAGCATGTGGAGCAGCAGTATCAACTGGAGCAGAATGTTCATCTTCGTCAACATCATCAACTGAACCACATGGGTCTTTCTCAGCAGTTCACAGAGGGGCAGCTGGAGCAGATGCAGCAGCAGAATGAAGAATGCAGAATGCAAGCAGCAGCAGCAGAATGCAGGCAGCAGCAGCAGCGTCAGGCAGAACAGCAAGCACTACTCCATCAACAGATAATGCGCAAGTTGCCAGCAATTTCTGTGAAGCGGCATCGGGATCCAACCTCCGTCTTGTCGGTGATGCAGCACCGAGAGTCGCCTTCAGGATTATCAGGGCGCCTTCACCGGGAAACACCACTTGGAATGTCAGCCATGCAACATCGGGACTCCCCAACTGCTATGTCCGTTATGCAACATCGTGATTCACCATCAGCCATGTCTATGATGCAGCCACGTCGGGACTCTCCAACAGCATTGGGTGCGATGCAACATCGAGAATCACCTTCTGCAATGTCATTTATGCAGCACAGAGAATCACCTTCAACAATGTCTGTTATGCAGCACCCTGCATGGCAAGCTATACCAGGAGGCAATTCTCCTTACTCCTCTCCAGGCATGAGCTCGCCTCCATTGTCCAGCAGCCTTGGTTTACCTTCTGTAAACCTTCACAGTGGGTCAGCTGTTGCAGCGCTTTTGAGCCCACTGGAACGATTTGAAACTATGGGGGTTTCTAGCCCAATGCATCTCTCTTCACGACCAGTTCATCTTCCAGAGCCCCCTGAGGCCGACCTCCAGGTGATGCTCAAGTCCCTTCCAGAGAAGGGGAAACTCCTTCAAGCCGTAATGCAAGCCGGGCCACTGCTACGAACGCTGCTTGTGGCTGGACCACTACCACAATGGAGGCATCCCCCACCAGCACTGGATACACTTGACATCCCACGAGTGTCAATGTCTTCTTCAACTTCGTGCGACATGTCTCAAACATCACTTAGCAACACGGGTTTGATGGCCGGGAGTGGTCTTGACCAACACAATGGCATGTACCTCCCTGTGCCAATCCCCTCGCAGGAGAGCATGCTCTCCCATCTTTCATTACCACTTTCGACAATGTCTACAGGTGCATCACAGGGTATGGTTCGCGTAAGCAGTATGGGCCACCTGGGTCCTGACATGAGGATGTTAAGCCAGCCCCATAAGTATGCTAAAATTCATTGAGTGTATATGTACACTATGCTGAAGTAGTCAACCCCAGTCAAGTCATTCATCATAGTGTGGAATTCACTCTCGTGTGTTGGCTTTGTAGTCAACCCCAGTGGAGTTACTTTGATGAGTTTGGACTTGCACTTGTGGTGTTGGATTCGAGTCGACCCCAGTCAAGTTACTTAAGACTTGCACTTGGTGTGTTGTTTTGATTTTATTCAGGGAGGCAGATTCAGTTGCACTTTCTGCAAATAGTTATTAGAGCTATTTGCTTGATCAACCCCAGTCAAGTTTCTCCCGGTGTGGGAGGTTTTACTTGCACTAGGTGTGTTGTATTCTTCCGTCAACAGTTCCACTTTCTTGTGGCTGTTTGTAGATAGAGTTGCAGACAGTCACTTCCGTGTCACATCGTCAACCCCGGGCAAGTTTTTCGCGACGCGAAGTTTTACTGGCACCTGGAGTGTTGTATTTGCCACTCTCCGGATAAGAATAGAAGTCTTTGCAGGGATCCTATTTTCTTTGCACCAATCAGTCAACCCCAGGCAGATCTCATATTTGCTCTTGGTGTGTTGTTTTCTAGCATCACGCAATTTTTAGTTGGTCTACGATTTTAGTAGCTCACCTTGGTATCTTGACGGGTACCTCAGCAGCCCAGCATCATGTTATCGATGTCTTAACTCTACTCCTGTTGTACACATGGACTCGATGCAGTTTGTGGCGGAGCTAATTTTTAGTGTAGGCATACCAGCAGATCGCATTGTATCTCTTTTCTTTCAATGAAAACGCAAAAAATTAGCCTCTATGGGCGAAAGGTCACCTTGTCATAGTTGGCATTGTCTTTTGATTTGTCTTTGCTGGTTATGGTGGTGCCTGTTCCGTCTCAGACTCCAGGGAGACACTTTCCCATGTCGTGCGTGCGATTCACCTTGCGTGTGTCAATTTGCACCTTTTCCATCGTTGTATGTTTCACAACATTGTATTATGTCCGTCCATTTGTATCTGTGATACAATGTGATGTTGCATGTTCACACTTGTGTGTTTCACAACAGTGTATTTTGTCCGTCCATTTGCATCTGTGGTAGAATGTGACTCTGCATGCTTATGTGTGCCTGTGACAACTCGATCAACCTTCGGTATTGGAGATGTCTGAAGTCGGTGACTCTGCAACCGAAATGAGTTTTGATCTTGTGCAGATGGAAGCAGATCTAGATTTCTCTCTTGAGATAGCAACCGGATAAATGGTGAGGTTGCTCAAGGCAGCATGCATCTCAACATCTCCAATCGAGGTTTCTCTCTCTACGAAGTCTGGTAGGTACCGTTCTCTCCTCGAAGCCCTCCCAGTTTTTTACAGTTCCTCCTGAGAACCCAGCGCACAAGCTTTGACTTGTTGCCATATTCATAACCTTCCCACCAAAATTGCATAATTGTGAGTCAAAAGCCGAACAGGATGGTGTCAAATAGATAGATGTAGTGTGCGAGTTGTCGGTTCAATACGCTGCAGATAGGGCCAAAGTGGGGTCGGGCCAAAGTAGATTTGTGGGACCAATTCAAAGAGTTCCAAAGAGGAAGATAAGTTAAATGTATGCCATGAGTATGTGCGTGGGTTCCAAGAGTGCTTTTACCAACAAAATCTTCAAGTGCCAATCCATTGGGCCATTCCTCAGCCCAGAGGCTCTGCACCTACTTGCATTGGAGAACCTTCAGGCATCTTTTAATGCATATGGTTGGACCTGTTCATACATTTTAGTGAGTCTTCAAGTAAGACTTCCGCATTTGTTTTAAGTTGTTCAGCTACCGTACTAATAATCTTCGTTTGCAATAACATCATGACAGTGAAATGGCTGAGCATATCTCAATTTTTGCCCCATCGATGTTTATCCCTCAACGACACCTTCAACGGAACTCGAGTCGCACAAACTACCAAGTCAACTCGTTCTCTCCAACACAACCCTGTTAATATCCATAGTATGGGTTTGCTAACACATTCAAGAATATGATGGAATGCGGTTAGATTTGGTGCCTCTTGCTCTTGAAGTCACCTTTTGAATTCATTGTTTGAATTCATCGTGTGTGTTAGGTGTGTGACCCTAAAATGTGGGCACTTCAAACCCCACACACGATTTTGGCTGTTGGAACAATTCTCAATTCCGGTTAACATTTGCGAATCACAAACATTGCAAAAGTCGGAAGAGGTCAAAGTGAGGATTCTCTTTCACTTTCCTTTAAAGTAATCCAAGAGGCCCTCCCAAATTCCCATCTCAAAATTCATGCATCAACACCGATTTCACAATGATTTAATCACATCAAACTACAACATTCAATCAACGCCCATCAAGCATACAGTTTGTTTGTTTGTTTGTTTGTTTGTTTTGTTTTTTTCTTTCCGTTTTTCGTTTCTATGATTTAGAGTTGCAAGATTTAAAAGGATGAATTCGGATTTGAATCAATGTGAAGTGCTTCATTGGGTAAATGTAGAGGTGAAAATATGTTACACCTCAAAAAGTGTAACACTCACAAAATGACCAAAAATGTATCAACACTGATTCATTATCAAATGTTAATCATTTGCACTTTCAGATTCTGTTCATTAATTTGTTATTTTAGTGCCCACAAACAAACATTTAGCTGTTGTTCGACAAATGAACCTTATGGCGGGACACCGGTGTCCCAAATAAATCGGAGCCTCCTTAATGATTGGTTTTGTGGTTGTAAGTAATAAAAAATAGAAACCAACTTTGAACATTAGAGCGTGTACATGACGTTGAGATAATCTCAACGCCGCTTTGATCGCCCTTGACTGACCATTTTTGATGTTGACACGGGCTTTAGGGTTTAACCGGTGTCCTGCCATAAGGTTCAAATACACAAGACCAATGAACGTTCTTTGGACAATTGTTTTTTTTTGACGATGAACATATATTGTTAGAAAACATACAAGGTCATTGGGGGTAGGGAACATAGAGAGGGGCAACTCTCAAGGGTGCATATGGTGGAACTGGACAACCTTAAGAAGGGTGAGTTAACTCCTAAGCAATGGAGATCATTTATGTGTTTTGTGCGGTGTCAATTTGACATCTATTCTTGATCCTAGCATCACAAGGATTGGTGTACATGTATAAACTCAATGTATAGAAGTTGGCAATTCAATGCATAAGGTGTATGATCTTATTGTAGGCACATCTAACTCCACAAACATTTTTGACTGTTGAATTATATAAGGAAATGTGGCATTTGGTTAGCAATTGTGAATTGTGAAGATTATCATTGGAAGTTTCATAACCATAGTTGACAAGGAATAATTGTAAGAGGTCAAACTAAAAATTTGCTCTCTCTTTAAGTCATCACACATGCCATCCTCAACTATGTTCACTACTGAAACTCATAATGGTGTTTTGAGCACATAGTCCAATCTCATTGTAAAATGCGCTATCTAGTGCCCATTTATAACTTACAAGCCTTGCCATATACCACTCAAATGTAGTTGTGTGCATAAGACTAGTGCTCGATTAAGGCCCACATACCGCAGTTCTCTACTTAGCTATGTCCTTGCACTCCTTTCACTGGAATTCCAATTTGGAAATCAATGGTGAGCTTGGTGACTAGTTTAAGTGAAACCCTGCAGTAGTTAACACATTTTTATTCATTTTTTTATTTTTATTTTTATTTGGGGGGGGGGGGTTGGTGGGGTTATTGCCTTGGCTAAATTTGATGATGATTGTTGGTGACACAACTTTAGAGTGTCAAAATGCACACTATGTGATATTGCAAACCGATTAAAGCAAATTCTAAAGAAACTAGACACCCAATTGTGAATGGAATGCCTATTGAAGCACGGAAACTGTAGGGTGTTGTGTGGTTTAACACTTGATTGCCGAAAGCTTATTTCCACATTCGATTGAACATGGTCTTGACCAATGTAGATATGACATGTGCCAAAAAATAAAAAATCTAGGAAATAATTGTTGTGTTGAACTAGACAACACCCTACATTATCTTGCGTCATTTGTAGGGCAAGGACAAGTTTCTAGTGACGCATGACAATTGTTTGAGGCTCATGCTTGTAATGTATAAACTGGCACATGGAGCTGATTTGAACACCGGTAGTGAATTGTTTGCTGTTGTAGAGTCTGTCATTGGATGGTAACATGAGGTGATTAAAGCAATCAATATCATGCTATGATGTTAATCCCTAATCGCTTTTTCCATATTTAGATTTATAGTGTAGTCTCTCTTAATAATGGATCATATGAAAATCTTACTCAAACCCTCTTCAAATTTGTGTAATTGTCAAGAAAAATGACCTTGCAAAGCAACAAGCTATTAATATCTACTAGAAGTCACATCACAATCTACAATAAATTGTAAAATCTTAAAATACCATGATATATGAGAGGCCCAAATTGGGCTCAAAAAGCATTTACGAGTTAACCCTTCCAAGTTTGAGAGGCCCAAAGTGTCTCAAGGTGTCATATGGAGGGGCCCCTCCTCCACTTGACCCAAGCTAAAACTTGTCATATTTGCTAGAAGGGTTGAACCACTTTTTCAAAGTGCAAATTCACATTGCCAATGGGATAAACTAGTTCCCAAGCCTTGCGTGTTTCAAAATTTTAATGGCTCTTCCCATGTGACAAGGGTTTTGTCCCAAGAAGTTGCCATGTCATCAAACATCTTTGTAGATTGCACGCATTCTCACATGCTTGTGTCTAAAACTTCATCCCCTTAGTAGTAGTGTCTAATGTGGTTACTTATCTTAATTGAACACCTATACTTAGAGTGGTATATGATTAGCTTTGGCTCCAAGGATGGATACTAAAAGGACAAGTATTTTTAGGAGATTGCACTACGTGCTCCAAATTTAATAACCATTCTAGATTCAATAGTGAGCATAATTGTGGGTCCAGTTATATGGCCACTTAATGAGCACGAGAATCTTCACATTGATATTGATTATAACATATTCATATAAGCTCCAAAAACTATGAAGAGAGTGGCCATGGCCTCAATTTGAAATTTCCAACCATCTTGTGCTAATTGCATGTTTCATATCCTAAGAGAAGAGGGTTACTTAGAAGAAGTAACCATTTAGGACCCATCTACCTTATTTAGGAAAAACAACCAATCAAAACCAGGTTAGTCATGGAACCAAAGAGCTTGGAATCCTCCAACGCATGATCCCATGTATTGTCATGTTTTGCCCGTAGGTAAGACTTCATGGCCTTGGCCAAAAGGTTTGGATCTCTATTCCTTGCAACAACCTTAAGTTTCAAAAATATAGAATCAGGACCTTTGCATGTAGAAACCCCTTTTAACCATGAAGTGTAATTTGAAAATTGCATGAAAGCACAAATCATGTCATCCACTGTGGCTTCATACAAGCAAGTCATCTTGTTGCCGGGTTTTTGCACGCACTTGTTGTGCACCGTCCCTACAAGGTTGCATGTGGGCATTTTCGCCCATTCATTTATTGACTTATCTTGTCAACAACACATACACTATTGGCGCGTACATCATCACATTTATTCACATAAATTAATAAATAAAAATTAGTTAATTCTCTTTCGTGTGGTAACTTACAAGAAGCATATGACCACCCCATTGCTTGTAATGAAAGACCCAAAATCCCAACCACTAAGAGGACCAAGAAGGCCTTATTTTGTGGTTGCTCCAGATGACAACCATTAGGAATGTATGACATGATATTTAGTTTCAACATCATCTATTGTCTTTGCGTCCTTGTAATCCATACAAATTTTTCTGTGTTGAAATTGCAAAGATGGTTTGTATAATTATGTGTCACCTTGTTCTAGCTAATAGACAAGTGAAAAAACCAAGTGCGTTCACAACCAATCATGGAAAGGGTTGGGTCTCCTTCTCCATATGTCTCTCTCACTGCATTTTGATCTGCTAGTGCATTGTCTACCATAAAGCCCTTAAAGTTTATAATTGGCACACCACTCTCTGTCATGATGGCATTCAGATTCTTCTAAAATAGTGTTTGTGCCACACCATCTTTAGATTGCCTGTTACAACATGCAATCATCATCACCTTACAATATCTGTTATCCTAAACATGACATGTCATTGTCGTCCAATCCTTCGAACGGTTAATGTGGTCGAACATTATCTACAAATTCTCCATGTCTCCTTTGACATGCACGCACTTTACAAATAATCCACCATTGCCATGAATGTCCACCAATATTTTGAAGACAAATCTTTTGTCCTTTGATTGGCCTAGTAACCTACTACCATGGATGAATTTTGAAGGTGGAATGGTCTATCAATGCTTAATACTACCCATTGTCCCCACTATGCACAAATCTCTTTGATGCCGAGACAAAGTTACGACAATTTGGGGACACAAGTGTACTAAATTTGTCCATGTCCACTTCCATTCACGAACCAACCACGTAATGACCATCTCTGATTGTGAGCAATTTCAAAAGGTAATCTTTTAGAAATGATTTGTTTTGCTGCTATGGCTATAGTAGAGCTTTTGGCAGTGGGTGTTATCATCACCTCGTTTGCTAAACACTGGTAAGCCATATCCAATGATTCACGACATGAATCATTGGACGCGGGGTGATTGTGCACTCCCAAGTTTATACAAGCCCTCGACATCCTTGGGGATGTTGAGTGGATGTATATTATGAAGATATGGCACAAAGCACTGCACATATGTTCTAAACAACATACATTACACTTCCATTTTGATTTCTATGGTGCAACACAACCAATGGCAAATGGGATAGGAGTCATCCCTACCCATTTTGTGTTGTTTTGCAAACCCATATCGTAATGCATGTAATCATAATAATCATTGGGGCACTGGAGATGACATGCACAAGTAGAGCACCAAAATGATAATCCAAATTTGTTCTAGATATTGGTGGTTTTAATGATGCACCAAGGGTGTCTGTCGCATATCTAGTCCATGCCATCCATCGAATTGCCATATGCGATTGGAACTACAATTTGCATAGGGGCAGCGCAAACAAAACATTACCGTCAAAAGATACCTCACAAACATTATTTTCAAAATTAGACAATACAAACACATCATCATCATTGGGCTCCAATTTAACGGTGGCCACATTAGGGATTTGAATTGTAGAAGTGCCTGATTAATTCGTTAGAACCACAAAGGAAGCCTACATCTTCAATTCTAAAATACCTATAACCCTAAATGAACTAGGACCCAACATCCACAACACCATTGTTACTCTTGTTTTTTTGCATCAAAATCATTTCTCACACTTTGCCATTTGCAGAGTACATCTCTTGCTTGACGTACATGGTTCATATCTAGAAGTTGAATCTCAAACCAAACAAATCCTCTAAAACAATCACTTGGTCATTATCTTGGAGGGGCAAAGTGAAGGGAATCAAGGATCCAATAGCTCTAATAGTTGCCATAATAAACCATAGGAATGAGTTCACTACGTCAAATGAGGTAGGTTATGTATTTATTGAGCACATCTAGCAACAAATAAAATAATATTTCAAATAATAAAATAACACCATGCCAAATGTGCCACCTTCCAAAATTAGATTTTAAAGCTGATAAGAGGAAAGGGAAACCCTATACACAAGCCAAGAAACCACATGTGTTTGAGGTTGTAGGACACTCTTTATCAAATTGAATTGCATAGCAATAGGTCATCATAGAGAGGAAAAGGCTTCAAATGCTCAAGGACAATAATGTGACATTGTCAAAGAGAAAAAAGAAGGAGAATAAGATACTCCACATAGAAACAATTGGAAAGGGCTAGAATGGAAAGGTGGATGAGTAGAATTGTGGAAGGAGATCTCGTAGAAACAACACGGGAACTCAAGTTTGCGAACACAACACTTAGTTGTAGGAAACCAAGCACGACTTGCAAGATTGACCGACCAACTATTTTCATGGGGACTCGTAATAATGTGGTCAACGACACTTCATATGGATCTTCATGATCCAACGGAGAGGAATACATATTCAAGAGGGTAAGTAACATCAACTGAATTATTGAGTTCATGTTTTGAATTATAGTGGGTATTCTTCAAGTTCCTAAAATCATGTCTTAGATTTTTCACCCATTGACAAAAATTAAGATACCTCATTGACCACATTAATTAATTAATTTTTTTTTAAATTGTAATATTTGATGTGGCTCATGTTTGTGAAGAGGCCCCCATATCCTAGACATGTTTCAGTTCCGTATGTTGTCGCCTAATCCTATTAGAGGTGTTGGGTGGATAGGAGTCAAATGGAGATAAGGTGGAGGATACGGTGTAGAGGAGGAAGGGGGAAAGTGACCGCTTGTGGAGGAAAGACAAAGGTGGCATTGTGCGGAGGAGCCACTTAGTTGAGGAGGGAGGGTGGAGGGGGAGACGTAATGACGTCATATGGGGAAGAACGGCCAAGAGATGTAGAAGGTGCACTAGTGGCTATGAAAAGGCAGGGAGGGTCCTGCAGAAGGCGACATCTTGGCAGAGGAAGGGGGAAGTACATCAAGGGGGGGGGGGGGGTATGGCAGGGGGAGGAGGAAAACATGCAATGGGTGGAAAGAGTGTGGTTGCGGGAGGAGGAAGGTTAGCTGTGGGTGGAGTAGGTGCAGTAGCTTGAGGGGGAAGGTTGGAAGCGGGAGGACACACTATGATTACTGGAGGAGGATGGAAAATACGTCAACATGTGTGGGAGCTGTGCCGGTTGAGGTAAGCCCTTGCCCCTTGTCTTGATTAAGTATCCTTGTGCCTTCAATTCCCTTGGAAGGGTTGGCCATTATGGGCCCCTTGGGGGTCCTAGCAAGATGGTCTAAATGCCTAATGGGCACCCGAACCCCTTGAACGGGTATGGCCACATGCCCAATATGGACAGGGCATCCAACCAAGTATAGTGAAGATTAAAGCATTGGAGCCAAACACATTGAGGCCAAACTATTTGAAAATATTGAAAAAAATGAAAATTTTCCAAAGACACCTATCGGCACCAAGGATGTGAAAATGGACATGATGCAACCTCTGGCCATCACATCGCACCACGCTCAGAGGGCGTTATTCTAGTACCAATTCTATTTACCAGATGGTAATTTTTTTATAATGTCACCACAAGAGTCTACTACCATGCTAGTTGACATGTCAGTCGACTATACATCAATAGTCGGCTTCCAATTGATTGCTCATGGGAGCAATCGGTTGCATGTAAGCAGTTAGCTCTCTAGTTGATCACTTGTTTGAGAAGTTGACTAAGATGTCCACTGCTATTGGAAGCAGTCAATAGTCACAACAAAAGTGGATTGTACATAAGCAATCGGCCCTCTAGTGGATTGCTAATGGGAGCAGTTGGCTCTCTAGTAGACTGCTTTAATTAGGAATTAATTAGGGAGTCAACAACTCATTTAGTACTTGTTTAGGCAATGTACTACACCCATCAACAATTGATTCAAAAAATTTAAAATTTAAAAATTAGGGTGGACGTAGTGAAGTGTGCGGAAACGTATGATTTCGCAATTGCAAAAGGCCAGTGGGACATCAATGAGTTGCTATTGTGTTTGGGTGTTGACAAATTTCATAGCGCATGCGCTTAATGTTTTTAATTTCCATAAATTGCTATGTTTATGGGTTTTAAGGTTCATGTCAAGCAAGTCACATTTTTTGGTTCTAACATCCATTTGTGGTTTTAAGACAAGGTGTTTTCTCATTTTGGTGTTCATTCACAAGGCAAAGGCCACATCAAGTTTTTTTTTGTTTTTGTTTTTTTTTTTTTTGCCCCCCCCACCTAAAAACGCAATGGAAGTCAAAGTAACCAGTGTGTTTTTTAATCTGACCACTACAAATACTTAGCTAATGAACAAAGGTGTCCCTTGGAGAGGAGGCCGTGAGACTCTACATCCTTGCAAGTCTTCATTGAGGCATTAACTAAACCTGCAGTGGTGGTTCTTGATGCATATGTATCCACAGGTGATTGCACCTATTGTCTTTTTGACAAAACAATTTTGGAACAAGTTGATTTGTGTTTGAATGTTAATGGTTGGTGTTCATTGTGGTTTATAGGGGCTTCTATACATGCATGTAATCATAGCAGTCATCACCTTGTCACACTTGAAGGTGACACTACCATATTCGATGCAATATTGGCTCCTATGTGTAGTGGTAATTTCCTTGTGCCATGTGGAAGTATGCCTCACACTATCAACCTTGCAGATGACAATGAATTTGTTTAGAAGGTGGTGAAGCGTTCTCGCATAAGTAAGTCTGCCATTGCATAAATCAAGTTACTCGTTGTTCAATGTCTTTTGTTTGGGCTTTTGTTGGTTTGTACATCTAAATATTTGTTGTTGTGTCAACATAAACATGATAGCAAAGGCTTCACCCCCTCCCAATTGAGAGCTTCCTCTACATGTAGAGGTTGTTGCTAAGGTTATGGTATCCATCTTGTCACATGTCCTACGGAGGACTAAACGGAGGGTTCATAACCCTTATGTAGATGGTGAGACAAAGGTGGGAAAAGAAGACGATAGTGAATGTAGCAGTTTGTAAACATTATGCCGATTTGATTTTGATTCCGCTTTGATGTCCTCACTTGGAGTTTCTTGAATAAACCACATATAGCGAACATGATTTTGTGTGCACATTTAAAGCCCATGTTGTTGCTACATGTCATTCAATTTGTTTACCCACCTCCCACAATGTTTATATGCAAATTTTACATTTCCAATTTATTAAGATTAGAAATTCTTTTGTTAGATCCCCAAGGCCCACTACTATAGCAATTATATAATCACTCAATACAATCTTGTTCAATTTCAGTTCATAGTGGTTGGGTTGCCATGGCGGAAATCTAGTTTGACCAACAAAAAGCCTTGGGGGGCTCCTCGGGAAATAAAAGGCTAAAATCTTGTGGGAGAGCTTGGGAGAGGTCCCACAAGCTTGGAAAGGAGTGCGAGGTTCGGCTCGGCACAAAAGTGTCCCCTCTAGGAAGGAGTGCCCCAAGAATGGCTCTAGTTCCTAGCCAATTGACCCAACAAATTTAAATATGTGGTTGAGGATATAGGAACCAAATACCTATCTAAATCCACTTTGCAAGCCCAATTTGATGACACGTTGGATCTTTTCATCACAAATACAAAGACACACAAAACATAGATGTGATGGCATGTGGCAATGACCTAATACTTTCACTCGTGCAGTCATAAATTGTAGGGGTCCATGTGCACAGGTCTAACAAACTCACCAAAATATCTACCTAAATTAATATGTGCAATTAGGGTGTCATTGCAAATAGGTGGCTTTTTAACCATGAAAATTACCTTGGGTCGAAATTGAATCACAAAAATCATAATTTTTTTTATTCATCCATATATCAATCATAGTAAAAACTTAACTCTTGTAGTTTTTTTTCTTCAGTATGGTAGCAAATAATTGAAACAAATTGGAATGTCAATAACTAAGCATGGATCAACCTAATTGCAGAAGGGGTTCCAATTTGATGAAATTGGAATAACCTCAAGTGGGGGAGGGGGGAGGGGGATTATTGCTTATGAGTGTACCTACCATTCATGTGCCTATTAACCCCCTAACTTCCCACGCCCAATTTTCCTCAAATCTACCCAGAAAATGTGACCTTGATTTCAGTGATTGTAACTAAAGATCTAGAGTTTTTTTGAAAAATCCAACCATGTAGATGTTTGCAAGTTAGAGATAACTACTCACAGTCAAAATTTTGAATGTTGAAGTTTTATTATGTAAGAGATTATAATAAGAATGTCAATAGTGGTCTTGAGGGGCAACAACTTAGAAATTAGATTAGGGTTGGTTTTTTGATCGAATCTCCACTCAAATCATCTTCAAACGACAAAATGTTACCCTCGTTCAAAAGAGATACACCTACTTAAATCATCTCACAAACTTTGAAACCATTATTTTTTGATTTGTGGGGAAGCTTTGTAATTTGAGGCAGTGGTGCCATAACTGCGCACCTTCCACATGGATTTACACCCACCAACACATGTCCAACTAAAAATTCCAATGGTAGATGTTAGGATATGTTGCATTTGAGTGTCATGCAAAATTTCAAATGAATTGGGAATCATTTGCACATAGGGATTAACAAAAAGAAATGTTTAGGATATGCCGCTCCTAAACCATAGAGGTGACAAATGTCAAGTTGTGATTTGTGAATTGGTTCCATTGTAAACCAATTGAGAACACACTCTCATATTTAAATTAATCCAGAAGTAGCTAACTTTGTTGAATCATAATTATCCACGTGACAGAACATAGCATACTTCAGCATGAACAAGAGGAGTAGTTGAAATAATCAAGAAACCCATCCAAACTAGTGCCAAAGGGCTCATAGCATGATTATGATTGCATAAAACATTAGGGGTTAAAGGATGTTGCTATTTCTTTTAAGTTCTTTCCTCATAAAGAAAACTTTAGTGGGTCATGCCTCTTTGAAAAACTCAAGATTAGATTGTAACAACAACACAATTGCACATAAGGGGCGTTCACCTTTGAACATGTGTAATGGTGTGAAAGGATTATATTGAAAGGTCAAGGAGTGTGAAAGCTTGTGAGAGGTCAACAATGTAATTATACCGGAATCGACTACAACGTTAACGAAAATGGACTTTCTAGAGCAGGCACTTTTATCTCTTCATCCACTTCTCTAGGGATATTAACCCTTTTATTGCCCATGAGTGCATTCCAATGAACTTGGAACTCTTATATCACTCTCGATGTTGAGGGCAAGTCAACCCATTATTACCAACATATTCTATGATCAACTACTTATATGTGGAAACCAACTCAATTATGAAGATTTGAGAAGGAAAATCTCTTTCTTTCAACATAATTTGAGGAGATCCAACGGTCTTAAAGTTGAAGTTCCTAGTTTGGGATAATTAGCGATTCTTTTTTTTGTTTTTGATAATTTGGGTGATGAAATAGATGAGAAGTTCACAAGAAAATAAAATTTTATGTACACACACATCTATCTATCTATCTATCTATCTATACAATTATGTCAATCTAGAATAAATAAGCGTGAGAGTTTGATTTTCCGATTTGGAGTTCATATCCCTAATTTAGAAGTTTATTCAACTACTAAAGATGGTTGATCCTTGCACCCTCCAACCAAGTCTTAAAAGTGACACATCAAGAGTTGTTGTTGGTTAGGGTTTTCTTATTGTTTATTATAGATTAGAATATAAATATATGTTAGCAAATGGGTTGGTGACATGTCCATCAAAAAAAGTTTGACATTTGTATTTTTGTGATTCCAAATCGTCAAAGTGCATTGTAGCATTTGGTATTTTGGTGTCACATGGGGTGGGGGGGGGGTCCAAGAATGTTGGATAATTAGGTGGAAACCACCTCAAATTCAACCTTATTGTGTCTAAAAGTTCTTTATTAAACCAAGGTATTGTTCACCTTTTGTGGAAATGTCTTTAAGATTGCCTCTTTGAGTGGGTAGATCCTAAATTAGTCGTTGGGATTGGCCAAAGTTGGTGCATTTCTTAACCCTTAAATGCTCATGCAACCCGAAATGGGTTGCCACCTAATGTTTTGATGGGTTTGCGACCCACTAGGTGGCAATCTACATGAATGGAAGGTATCCACTAGTGTAGGATGATGCCCATTAGCATGTGGGCCAAAATAACATATGAACACCTCGTACTCCAAGCATGCAAGATTTTTTGTTAGGTTGGCATTGCTTGTTTTGGGAGGCGGTTCCATGTGTTGCCCAAATGTACGAGCCAAATTTAGGAGCCAATATCTTTCACATATGATGCTCAATTGAGTGGGGTTTTCCCCTTAAGACAAGGTGACGGTTGTACACAACTTGACTAGATGGATTCAGGAAAATATAAGTGCACATGTTGCTTGCTCCATGGAAAAGGAGAAGTTTCCCAAAATAACCTCATGTGGCCCCTCCAACTTTGAGGGTGACAAACTTCATCTAAATTTTCTCAAAAAACCACAAATATTTGTGAGTAGCTCAATTGTCATCCACATAACATATTATGACAAAGTTGCCGACTTTTTAAAATTTGTGGCATGACTGAAGTGGTCATGAAACGAAAAAAAAATTAGAATCTTTGGTTGCCCTCTATATGAAGGCCATGTTCATATGTCAATATGACCTAGGAAATGTGGTCCAATTGACTTCAAATATTTCCATAATTAATATATGGTAATCTAGTTCAAATCTGTACAGTTGAATTTTAGGAGAACATAGTCTCTTTTTCTACATAACAAAAAATCAGCATTGATGCTAGAATTGCCCAAAAATGGAATATGAAGGCTTGAGCGTTTAGGGGTTAAACCATTCTTACAATCTTCTTACACCACCACTTTGATTGACCGTAGTGGGCTATGTTGTACTTAATGACACATATGACTAGTGTTTTTTATCCTTGGCATACTTAAAGCATTGTTGTACTCACTTGTTGAAACTTTAAGGATGAAATATAGGTGTCGTCATAAGGTTGGTATGACTTTTGGGCACACATACCTTGGTGACCTTCTACAAGCTTCAAAAAACTTCAATGTTTCAAGAGAGAGAGTGTGTGTGTGGGGAGGGGGGGGGTGCGTGGATGAAGACATAACATGGCTCCATGGTACAATGGCTTCACTTTTTAAGAAATCATGTGGGGTTCTCACAAGTTAGACAGAATTAAACACGCAATTAGTACAAGATAATTAGCATATCCAAATTGAGAGTGTAATCATTTACTTCATAAACTATGGTGTTCATATATGAATACCTTATTAAGGATCCACACAAAGATTCTCTTTCTTCCGCCCCTCCCCCCCCTCCAAACATAAAAACACACACACACACACACAATCATGTTGAGTATGTGATATGATGAGTGTAATACTAACATGTGTAATTAGGGCCCACTCCCAACGAAAGCCATTTGTTTGGAAATACACTCCAAACTCCATAATATCAACATCCTTAATGTCACTCCTCTTATATCCTAAAACCCTAGGGAACTGATGTTCTCAATTTAGATCTCAGTCCTTGTTATCATGTTTCCCTCCCATATAGCACAAGCTTAGACATTCAAATAAACCACCAAAGAATTCAAACCACATGCTCGCACGCCTCACATTATCATCAGTGTCATTTTTGTCATTATTGCAATGTTGACTTTGTGTAATTCCACAACGTCACATGCTACACTAAATCTCTTTTACCATGCATCCATGTTCACACTACATAACTCCTTAATTATCACGTGCACTTTGGTTGCCACAAGCATGATAGTGCAGAGTTCAGAGTGTAGTGGATACTAAGACCCAATCTATGTAACAATACCTGGACAGGGGAGAGATTGCCTACTGGATTGATGAAACTATTCATCTACTAGGTGGATGCAAACAAAATTGGAAAGAGAACATGTTCACAAGACTGAAGAATGTTATGCCCAACCTCGACATTTGATTGTGATCAAAAACAAATATGGGTGTGATTTGCAGCAATGTGAAGAAGAGGCAAGAATGCCTACATAGTTGGTGGTTCAAAGAAGAATGTTGACTTCAAAATATGTCACCACCAACATATGCAGTGTCTTTTGAAGGCTACCAAAATTTCCCAATCTAATATTTATGATTGATCCCAAGGTTGATTGAAAGGTATGCGCCATCCAGAGTTCGGGAAGTTTTTGAAGCCTTAGTGGCTAATTGCCGGTAGTTGCTACAAAGGGTCGGATTTTTTCCAATTTACATCGGCAACAGCCGGTCTTTTGCAAAATCAATCGGCCAATTGCCTATATTTTCATATTTTCATTGGCCAATATCCGATTAAATGGAATTCATATCAGCACTAATTGTTTAAAAAATGTATGAAAAGTTATTAGAAATCATTTCTTAGTACAAAATATTGAATAAGTGAAAAGAAAGGCATGTTCAAAACTTTAAATTTGAAGAGTTAATATCCTTGGCATGAATTGAACCTAGCAATGCCTTCACCGCTTGAAGGCCAAGGGTCCCCCAATTCTTCATAGAAGCAATTGGATTTGGTCATGGAAAGGTTGCATAATTCAAGAAGTTTAAGGTTTAGGGTACTTCCTCAAGTGCATCATCAGATGCCCCAGACAAATAGCGCTCTGGATGCTTCCGGTTGAAATCCAGTAACTCACAAGAAGAATCGGCTATATTTCCGGGACATTTTCTGGTCCATCAACTAATTGCCGGAGGATTGAAATTATAGTCGGATTGCCATCCGATGGTTGGAAATTTGGACCGGCCATGAGGGGAAATCCATCGGCTGATAATGAACTAGCCGTCGGTTTTCCCCGAACATAGGGGCCATCGCGTGCTTTATGGGGTCACTTGTCTAACATGGCTAGCTAATTTGGGATGTTAATTGGACTTTTAAGTGAAGTTAAGTTGTCCACATGCCGATTTCGCACATATGACCTTTTTAACATGTCATTCAAGCATTCAAAGCATATCCTCTCCATGGATGAATCATTTTCATTCATGAAATTTGAATAAAACACTTCAAGAAATAGACTCGTCTTTGGAAGCATGACTAGACACATAGCATCAATCTTATTGTGTATCCATGTTGGGACAACTTCCATGCATATTACAAATGCTTCATAGGCAGTGTTTACGAAACAACACATGTTTGTTGAAACGTAGCAAAGTTTTCCTTTTGGAACACCATGTGACACCTGTGTATGCACACACATATGCCATTCTGATAAACACTGGTGAACCTTGAAATGAATCTCCCCCCACCCCCTACATGAGTTATTCAGCTCACTGATCCACTGGCCAAGAGCATGACCAGGGGTGATCCTTACAGGAGCCCCACAAGAGGACACTCCCAGCTTTTGCAAAAAAAAAGGCTTCCTACGAGATGGCCCAAATGGATTATTGTTGTTTCAGAGCCCTGCAATGAGCTCCCTGGCCGCAACCTTAAAGCCATATTGCAAGACCAGATTTAAGGCTCCAAGTATGCAGTCAATCGTTTCCTGGCTTATAACTGCCACTAAGAACATGCCAGCTCTTCTTCATGGGCCTCAACAACTGTTTAAGGGGTCCTAATACTACAACCAGCCCTCTCCACAATGGGGATACAGACCAGAAAAAGGGCACTATATTTTCCAGTTTGATGTACCACCAGTGATCATGCTCTTAAGTGCCCACATTGTCTAACTCAAAGCAACTGCCATCAGACCTCAAATCTACGGAGTTTTTGGATAAGGCAATCACTAAGACCTCAAATCAGTTTTTGTCATCTACAGAGTCTTGGATAAGGCATCCAATAGTCACACTAAAAATTATAAAATATGTACTTTCCTCAGCTTCTCACACTAGAAGCCCCAATATGTCTATCAAATTTCGACTAGAATCTCCAGGCAAATCAGAAATCCAACTGCAGCAGAAAGGGTATCAGTAAGTAGCAATGAGAAGCCTCAAGATTTTTCAACAGTCACACTCTTGTGCAATGACATCCTCCAAAGAATAACCAGAGCTATGCATGGCTAAGACCTATACACGAAGGGGATTGTCACCCCCAGTATTGGTGTGTACAATACATGTATCTCATGCACCCACAAATACTTCCATTCAACAATTTTCTACTTTGTGTGTACAGTCTCTGCGGGTTTTGCAAGGGGGGAGCTTGCAATCCTGTACGAGGCCCTGAGAATCACAGTTTCAGCCTGGATGGGTGATCAAATCACAGAAAAAGAGAAGAATATTAATAATAATACAAGGAGGATCAAACCATTAATCAAACTAGAGACGAAGAATTGTCCTTAGTGTGTCTGATAGGTTGTTGATAATCTGCTGTTCCTGAGCTGCCTGCCATCCCTGTGAGGGCATCTCTTCGTAACATCGTTTATGATACGCTAATGACCTTGCAAGGTTTGGGAGCGTCGTGCTAGTTGCAACCCGCTGAGAAACACTAGGTGGTAAGGGCATCTCACTATTTGGCACTTTCTTGCCTCGCCTTACCTGCCCCTCCCCAACATAAAGCTCCTGTATAGCTTCAAGTGCCACCGTCGCACTATCAGGTTGGCCATCACCAAAATTATTGTCAAAGATCAATGCAATTGGTGAGAGATCTGTTGCTCTCAAGAAGGGAATTGGGACTGTGTTTCCAGCTGCATAGACAGATAAAAGCTTATCTTGTATGCCAAACCCTGGACGGTTGGCACCTACTCCCAAGGGTGTCCCTGGACCAAGAGTTACTTCCATTCCAGGACTCCGCCTCAGTACAGTGGAATGTATATCCATGGGTTGGGTAGGCTTGGGAGAAAGAAGGGAAGAATGTGAAAGAGTGGGTGTAGGTGGATCCAAGGGGTTGATTGTCATGCCCTTGAACTGCTTTGTGGTCCCTCCAATGAAGACCTGACTGCTTTCAGGTGTCTGACTGCGGGATGGATCAGCTTCTGGAGCCTTGCTGTCAATGGCACTTTCATTATACAAAGGCTCTGAGAACAATGAACCATCAGGTGTCCCTCGTATTGATGCGGTCATGGATACAGTTCCATCAAACATTGCTCTCTGAGACTCAACCCCATCACTATTTTTGAGTTCCCCTGCACTCAAACTTCGCATTGTACCACTAGGCTCAGCATATGAAGCTGTGGTACTAAACGCTTTAACAACAGTGTCTCGCACCAGCATAGTTCCTGCACTTGTGTCATGCATTTTGACTGTCTGACCCTTCTCCCAAGATGAATATTGGCCACCTGATGAGGCTGTTCCCTGCTCTTGAGTATAGTTTGCAGCTTGGGCAGCCATTTCAGCTCTGATATTCCGCGCTTTGTCAATTTGAGGGAGCATATGTGAGGCAGTGCCCTTGCACTTCTCAATGAACTTGTGAGAAAGCATTGAACTTGCAGTAGGTCGTAATCTGGGTTCCTTTGTCAGACACTTGGCTACAAAGTCATGGAATATCAAAGACCATCTCTCTTTGTCTTCAAGCATTGGAGAAGGTTCTCGTGAAATCATGAATAGAACTCGCATGGGATGCACATTTGAGCGAGGTGGCAGTCCTTCTGCCATCTCAATTGCTGAAACGCCAAGAGCCCAGACATCTACCTGAATACATGAGAATCATGTCATTTCAAATGTCTTGTGATGCAAGATAGGCACCTGAAGGTGCTGTTCCTGTAAGCCAAATCCACCCTACATTTTAACAACCCGCCTGTGGACATACTTATTGAGAATACTATATCCATGCAGTTTAGGACTCACATGACTTGACCACAATCAAACCTTGGATTCCTTCTACAACATGTATTGATAAGTATATATAAGTATAAGTATATATAAGTATATATATATATATAGATGTGTGTGTGTGTGTGCGTGCATGCTGTTGAACCAAGTGCACTACAAATTCCAAAAACAATTACCAAGAAAACAGACTCTTCAGGAGACCAGGGACCTGCTTTGAAAATAGTACTTAAAGCGGTGTATAGGGCAACAATTGTGCAGATTAATTCACCCGGATCTCCTGAAGAAGTAATTGCATTTTTGGATGACTTAATTGGTCAAAACTGGCTAAACCCTGAAGAGCCACATATTCAAAAACATCTACTCTAGAGCATCCTGCATAATCACATCATCGCCGTTCATACTTCTGCATGCGCAGAGCCAATGATAATTCAAAGTTGCTCGGACATGAGTTGCCAAAATCGAAGTTCAGCTATAGACAATTACAATGAATTCGAAAGCGCCATCTATGCCTTTTCCTTGCAAAGCACCTTTTCAAACGTCAATTTCTATGTAACAAGATGTCACCAATTCCCAATTTTCTTGAAGCCGCCAGAAGTAGAACGAATTTCCACCAACCCAAGTACTACATAGCCTTTAACAGAAGATTGACAGTTTTAAGCTTTACAGAGTAAGTCCGCATTTTGATCCGTTTGAGAGGGGTTGCCGAATTCCATATTTTTGACTTCAAAAGACCTGTAAAGGTGGAGAAATGAATGAAGCTCTGAGGAAGCACATGTTTTTGGAGTTGTGTATTGCGTACCTTGCCATCGTAGCGACTTTCTTGTATGACTTCAGGAGCCATCCAATGCGGGGTCCCAATGAACGTATTCCGCTTCGACATTGTTCTGGTGAGCTGGGCAGCCACTCCAAAATCTCCAAGCTTCACTTCCCCTTGCTCCGTGAGCAGGATATTCCCTCCCTTGATATCCCGGTGCACCTTGAATATAGAATGCAAATAGGTCAAGCCCTTCAACGCTTCCCGACAAATGTACGCAATTTGCTGCTCCTCCAAGGCCTCATCGGTGATGTTCATCAAATCCGCCACACTCCCTCCCCCACAATACTCCATAACAATCCACAAATAATCCTCCCCTTGAAACGAGCCCAAGTATCGCACCACATTCGGGTGGTTACATTGCTGTAACATGCCAATTTCACCTCGAATCTCCTCATACCCCTCCTCCCCCTCCGTCAACGAAATCACCTTCACCGCCACGAGCTCCGAAGTCACCAGATCCCTCGCCTTGTACACTGCTCCGTAGGAACCTTTCCCAAGCTCATTCAGCAGCTCATATTTCAGGGATGGATCCTCAAACGGCACATTTTCTTGCAACAAGCTCGCGCTTCGGTTGCGCATCTCACTTCGTGGCAGAGTTGGCTTCTTCGTTTCTTCCTTACTCCCTCGGAAACTCTCGGCTGCCTTGTGCACCACCGTGGAGTAGGTGTCCCCCAAGCTCACCCCGTGCTGAATGACCGTGGAGAACTGCGAGGAAGACGAAACCTCGTCCGGCTTCGTGATCACGGTCGCGAAGATGGACGATGAGGATGTCGAGGTTGGAGACTCTGCTCCCTCTGCTCTCCCCACCGCTAACCCTAGCTCTGGTGACGGTGACGGTGTTTGCACATGCCGCGAATTGCTACGCGCCAGGCCCCTCGAATTGCTCCGCGGCAGCATCATCCCCGGGCCCGACCTCGGTTCCGACATCGCTCCCCGATCCCCTCCGACACACTACCACCTCCCTACCGATTCTCCAAACCCCTCCAAGCCATTCCCGCACATCGCCATTCCTCCACACTCCCCTGTTCCCATCCCCGCAGCTTCGCTCCCACGAACATCCTCACATCATCTCATCTCACGCTTTAGGTAACCCTAATATCCGTCCACACCGGATGCGGGCACGGCGATCGAGCGCCATGGTCTGGATTCGAGGCTGCCGCGGAGGGATAAAAAACCCTAGAATAGCACCAATCTTCGCGCCATCGCATGTAGTGACCAAATGTTCTTGCCCCCATGGTTGTAGGAGCCCTTATAAAGATACACGACGAAACTCAGTGAGTTCGAGCCGGAGGCGGCTGCTGCTTCTTCTTCTTCACTATGCGAATCCCTCGCTCTTCTCTTCCTCCTCCTCTCCGTCTTGGAATCCGCCATCGCCTCCCTCCTTTCTGCCTCCCTATGCGTTGCGATTGCGAACGAGCTCGGCTGCCTCCAGCCTACGTTTTTTCCTTGGTTGAGTCAGTGAGGCTGGACTCATCACTCGCTGCCGTTTCGTCCTTCCTTTTTTTTTATACATGGACCGGTCACTGCCCTTGGTCTCTATACAATGCACAGCTGCGATGGTGGTGAGGCCGTCGCCCTGCCGTTCCGATAACAGTGCACGGGAACGGTGGACTTGCTGGTTTGGACTACATGGGTTTGGACCATGTTAAAGTGGTTTACAATTAATATGCACGGGTGTAATGATCATGACGGGGTCCACATGGACTGTGTTGAACATGTGTAATGATCGGGACAACAAGGGTCCAAAGTACTTTATATATGATGGACAACTGCGATGGTGGTGAGGTTGTCGCTCTGCCGTTCCAATAACAGTGCACGGGAACGGAGAACTTGCTGGTTTGGACTACATGGGTTTGGACCATGTTAAAGTGGTTTACAATTAATATGCACGGGTGTAATGATCATGACGGGGTCCACATGGACTGTGTTGAACATGTGTAATGATCGGGACGACAAGGGTCCAAAGTACTTTATATATGATGGACAATTGCGATGGTGGTGAGGTTGTCGCTCTGCCGTTCCAATAACAGTGCACGGGAACGGAGAACTTGCTGGTTTGGACTACATGGGTTTGGACCATGTTAAAGTGGTTTACAATTAATATGCACGGGTGTAATGATCATGACGGGGTCCACATGGACTCTGCTGAACATGTGTAATGATCAGGACGACAAGGGTCCAAAGTACTTTATATATGATGGACAATTGCGATGGTGGTGAGGTTGTCGCCCTGCCGTTCCGATAATAGTGCACAGGAACGGTGAACTTGTTGGTTTGGACTACATGGGACCATGTTAAAGTGGTTTACAATTAATTTCCACGGGTGTAATGATCATGACGGGGGTCCACATGGATTGTGTTGGAGTGGTTCACAATTCATATGCACAGGTGTAATGTTCGGGACGACAAGGGTCCAAACTAGTCTATATACAATGGACACTATGGTGGTGGTGGTGGTGAGGTAGCCCGCCATTTCAAAAACGTTTGGTTGTCCAAGGTGGGGTGTTGAGCAAATGATTTGGGCATTGATTTGTATGCATGAGTGCAATAGGCCGGGATGGCAGAAGTCCATACTAGTTTGGTACATTGTGGTTAGGTAGATGTTTTATTTATTTGTTATTAATTTTTTTAATAGTCCGCCTCTCCTATGATATGAACCACACAATAAGTATGATATGATTAACAATCCAAATCAAGGCCAAAACCATTCTCCCTATAATTTTTGGAGCTCGTATGAACACCTTACTTGTCGAGAAGAAGTCTATGGGGGCTGAAATGGGCTTATGGCCTCTCGTGAGGCCACGTCGTTCTTTGCTACCTTGGAGACCCGTCCATGTTGTTCCAAATCTACCAATCCTAGTATCTTCGTAATCCTATCATTTTTTGTCTTCCCCGTTTGTTTCTTCGCGTAAGCCTCGCTCTTGTGTTTTCCCTTTTCTTTGTTGCTGCTGGCAACGAATGTATGTTGAGAACTTTGTGCTTGATTCTTCACAGGATCTGCCCTTTCTCAGAAGGTAAGTTGAGTCTAGTTGAAGTCTTTAAACCGTTGCCAGAACACTCTTGGTGACATTAAAGCACTGCTGCCAAACTGTTTTGGTACATGTTGGGAAAACTACTTTAATTTGTGTCGCAGACGGCGCCAAGCACGACGACGGAGATGAAGGGAACGTTACACCGCCCTTCAGAGGCAAAGCTTGCAATCCTCCAGGAGAAGCTCGGGTAACTTATGTCTTTCTGCAACCTACTCAAATTCCTTCGATAGTTTGTCATCACACTCCACCAATTATTATGCGCGTTTCTAACATCTTTGAGTGCAACTTTAGGTAGCAAGTGACTTCGTTTGCTGCATTAGGGTTCACGCACAACATATATAGATATACCGGTTGCATATATAAGTTTGGACGTGTAGGTCTTCTTGCCGTTGCAGCTGCAGCTCTCTGCTACACGTCTGATTCGAATCCGGCCCTTCCATATCGGGTACATCCATGC
Organism: Polytrichum commune; assembly: GCA_950295325.1. Taxonomy (NCBI): domain Eukaryota; kingdom Viridiplantae; phylum Streptophyta; class Polytrichopsida; order Polytrichales; family Polytrichaceae; genus Polytrichum; species Polytrichum commune. Next base: position 24,153,851 of record OX485807.1, on the reverse strand, counting down.
ATGAAGTTTTTGATTCTAGCTCTTGTGATGTGTGTGCAAGAGAATATGTTTTAGTAGAAGGATATGCAACCCTGTAAGATTCTTCAAGTCAAATGGAAAGTAGTCCCTTCAGAATTCCACACTTTGCCATTACTTGGTGGAGCACCTTCTGATGTCACATTGAAATATTGTGTAGGGTGGTGGACCATATGGGTCAGAGGTTACCCGTGGCCAAGACTTGACTGGGAAGGATTTCAGTCGGCGGACGTTAATAAAAAAGAATTTCAAAACGGTAAAATCAATCATTTTGTGGTTTCTATGATGAAAGTATCTAAAAAACAAGAGGTTATGGTTTGAACAAAGACATCATTTGTAACAAGCATCCCAATTGCCAAAGCCATTTGTACAATAAACAAGCAGATTTGTAGGTTCCAAGTGTGTAGCCATATGTAATGCCATTTTTCAATATATCTCACCATCTCTTTGAAGGACGGTCACTGAGTTTGTCCTATGCTTTTTCGGCTTGTGCAGTCAATATTGCGGCAAGCACATTTCAAGGGAGCTAAATTGTTGGGTGCCAGTTTCTTTGACTCAGATCTGATGAGTATGTTGTATCAGACCGTTTTTGAACATATCAAGTTTCTCCATGTCCTTTTTGAATTATTGTTCACATTATGTTTGTAGAATGATCTTTTATTACGATCTGTTTGTAAATTAATGTGAATTTGTGGCTGCTTTTGGGTGTCACAAGAGCTGATCTTACAGACTTCTCCCTAGCAAATGTAGCTAAGGTATCACTGCTTTATCTGAACGAGGTGTAGAATTTTGCACTTGCGGGAATTATTATGTCTTAGCCAGAAGGTGGACACAAAGATTTGGGAATGTCATGTTTCCTTATATAGTTCATCAACCAATGTTCATGGTTCATCGTTATACTAATGTTGGACAGTAATTGCAGGCTAATCTGACCAATGTCAATTTGGAAAGTGCTTTGGTAACGGGAAACACTTCATTCAAGGGTGCAGTGATCACCAATGTTGGTAGATTATATTTTATATAAAAGTGACTGCGAAATCAAAGGTCTTGGGACAAAATTAGAAAAGTCACTCTTGCATTTTATTTATCTTTCCCCAACAACTTGGAATCTGACTATGTGTGACGCCAACACTTCTGTTTGGTTTGAATGGAGCTTTTGCATTAGAGTCTGAGTTGATTTCGGTTATGTGTTATCAGCCAAATTCGTATATTCTATGTGCTCATTGTTCAATGTTTTTTTAATATGTGGAACAGACTTTACTGAGGTGGGCTGGAGGGATGACCAAAGGAAGGAACTCTGCCTTTGGTCAAGCAAAGTCTCGAATCAGGGAATGCATAGACATTCACAAAGATGAGAGTAAGGTGCCTTCCTCACCTTCTGCGGGTGTTTCTAAGGGATCAAGTCACTGCCATCATCTATTTGCTTGAAGGTTGTGTAGTGGTGCATGTCTATTGTAAAAAACAATATGCAGGTTCAATCGTTGTTTCGGTGTCCCATATCTATCTCCACCGCTTGAGCCTCCTTTCTAATCGTAGATTTCGTTTTTCCCACAGCTGCGTTGAGAATGCATTTTTGGCTACAGGTGGTGAGGGTTTTGTACAGTGTGTTTCTTCAAGGGTTTTAGGGTTTAGTATAATATGCACGTTATCATCGAGTTTGCGTTTATTCTGAGTAGGATGTCCAAGTAGTAGTTTTTTTGAACTCACTGATAAGTGGAATGGGTTCTCGACGTTGCAGTGTCAGGCCTATGGAAGAGGATACAGTAAATTCTCTGTCTTGCATGTAATTGTTTCTGCTTTCATTATTTCTTACAAAGATGATTCCCACTTGCTATATAGGCGAAAACGAATTATAGAGAGCATTGGATGTTGGAGAATACAAATTCCACGTTTCCCTTGTATTCTGTAGGCCTATCCCAAAACTTCCCTATAAGCGCAACATGAAGAAAGAAATTGGAATGGTGAGTTGATTTGAGAGTCACCCTTGAGATGCTGAGGAAGACAAGAACCTTGCTGAAACTGGGGTCTCTATGATATTCTAATAAGATGAAACCACAGGGAAAATCTTCTGATAGTAAAGAGCACCTCTCCTCCAAGGCTGATGAATTCTTTTGTTCATGCAGATTGTGCACAGATTATTGATGCCATCATTCTGATCCTGAAGATAATACTCAGGTCTACGAACTTTCACTTATTTGGAGTATGTTTTTGATGTTGTGAGCCATTCAGGAGGTCAACTTTGTCCAGTTCCTGCTCCTTTGTGGAGGTTATCAACTTTGCCGAACATCTATGATATGTGTGTTGTTTACAGATTGGTGTAATTATTATATGAGATATTTTTTTATCATAAAATTATACTTTGTTTTTTCTTCCTCATAACCCAAACTTTTTGATTGTTGTAGAGGCGATGTAGGGTTGTCAAGTTTCTTCTACTGGCGGATATTAATTTCTTTCTCTACTTGTTTCAGATATCACTTGTTTTTGCAAATGTTACTGCTGAGGATATTTTACTGAAAGAGAAGTTGCATGCCATCTCTTTTGCCCACCCAAATTTCAAGGTGCCTACATTCTACTTGTCTCAAGGACCGATATGACTAGTTCTTGGTTTTCACAAAGAAGTGTTCAACAGACTATTTGTCCTTGATTAGTGGTGATTTCCTCGGGGGGTGCACCTTTCATTAAAACCTAGAATCACGTGCGTTCACTGCATACTCTAAAAACCCCCTATATACAAGTTATTTTTTGTGAAATGAAGTAATACACATACAATTGCAACAATAAATATACAAGTGACAATATGTATACACAAAAAAACATCCATTCATATATAGTCATTAACATAAGTATACAAATATACTTTTGAACAATAATTAACCCCTACAATATGTATAACAAAATATCCTAGCTTTCATCAGCAAAGTCGTTGAAAACTTTTTCATCTCCCAGATGTAACTCATAAACATTTGATTCACCAATATATGTCATTGTAGCCAATGCAATTATTGTCTCTAAGTCTACCATCAAATGATCAGTAAGATCATATGTCCACTTGTTGTTAGCCCATTTTTGATACCAACATAAACCAATATGCACGTTCGATGGACGGTCCATCAAGTCAATTGGATCCCTATACTCCACCCAACGATTACCAAACGATTTCCAAACGATTTCATCCAATATGAAAACTTATGATATGTAGTATAATAACAGTACCATACAAGTACAATTATTGTATATTTTTTAAAGGCCTTCCATATATGTACGTAACTATAAATTATAACATGTATACTATATGTATACGTAATACAACAAGGTCCAAATCAATACCCCTCATGTGCACTCACGTATACTCGTACATGTTTAGTACAGTGCACCCCCCGAGGTGATTTCTAGTGGTTTAAGGTTCAGGCTGAAGTCATTGAATTGTTTAATTATACAAGTGAGAGGGTGGTCTAAACGTTTATACTTTCAAGGTTATTTTGTAGTACAAAGTTTCTCAGAAGCTCATGCTAATTGTTGTTGCTGCTACATTTTGTTTCTCAAACATTCAAAGAGGCAGTTTGGTGGTTCTTGGCGATGCCTCTGTTTTTGAAATTATTGAGACTTCAATATGTGATAGATTCTGCACTCACAGTTGCGTTTGTGGATCTATAGAAAAGACAGCTGCTGCAATCTACAATGTACTTTCAAAGCTTCTTAGACGAAAGAAATGCAACACATACATTGAACGCACATTCCATCTCAACCTCACAAATTGAGTTCTCCTTCACTGAAAATTCAATACAATATATAAAATTGTCCTGCAAGAGCAATTCAATTTGACCTATTAGTATACAAGGGAGCCTGTTATGTCATATTCCAAAAACACTTCATGTAGAAAACTATTTTTCAACATTGGCCAAGGAGATGTTTCAGCATAATCGGTTATGTTTCACCTGCGCAAATAATCAATTGCAACGCGTATTGTTGCGCTGCACCTACACGTGTGATACAATCTATTCAAAGTCATACATAAGAGCTTGTCACTATGCATATCCTAAAAGAGCAATTAAACGGAGTTATAGCGCTGAACAAAAATGAAGCTCTACTCATGTCATAAATCCACAACCTTGATTTTCTCACACAAACAAGCCTCCAAACAACTTAATATGTTGAATTGAATAGCTTGGTTGAAGTAATGCATAACTATTATGATGAGGTTCAAAAAAGAAGTACACGAATGAATTTGAATAAGACGTATGCAACGATTTCAACCATGGAATCGATTGTGGTCTCACAGAAGTGATATGCATGATTCTTGGTCAAAACATACGATATCTTTTTTCAAATATTTATATTGTTGTGGAATATGTGGCGTGACAAAGATAGGAAATCGTAAACAACAATATCGATTACTGCATAATTCATACAATGATGCTACAATGCCCACCCAAGGTTTTACCCCATATGGAGCAACAAACGCATATCTTGCAGACTTCACAACCAACGCCTCAAGTGACAAAATGACTTTTTGTACTCAATGTCATTCAAACAAGAACAAACATCCGAATGCCCTTTATGTGGTGTACAACTCATCAACATATATGAGATCCATAATCACAATCAATCATTTATATGTCCAAATGCTATCTTTCCTCGACATTGAAATACATGTACAATTGAAAGATTGGGGTTTTAGTGTTGGCAAAATTATGGACACTAGTCTTTTGAGCAATCCTTTGTTTGGTTGCGATACAAAGTTAGATTCTTCACAATCAATTGAACATTTGGCATATTCTCTAAGTCCATTATTGGCATAAAACCTAACTACCAACCCAATCTTTTAAATATATGTTACAGTTTTTGAGCAGCCTCATAAGAGCACAAATATGTGCATTCTTACACCAGATGTAATTCAACAAATGCTACATTACACTCGACGTCATTTTCATATATGAACATTCCGCATGAAGTCTCTGATTTGGCACTATTGTTCGACATGCGCACACAAGAGGGACCCAAAAAACATGTGGATTTTCATTCCATAGGAAATGTGCATTTTTGAAATGGTACTGGCTTTGATAAAAGAGGAGAACCCAATGCATTTAGAAACAATACATTGAACGCAAATATAGGAGGTATGACTCTTGAAAGTGCATTATTTCTATTTTCATTTCCGCATGAAAATGGAGCCTACGATGATCGAACAACATTATCAAAATATTTGAAATACCGCATAAGTACATTGTTCTCTCCTTTCACTCTATACAAACCATACTTATTATACATATATGACATACGCAAATCTTTGCAATTCTTGAAAGAAATTTTGCAAACATGTCTGGATAGAGAAATTAAACAAACAAAACAAGCACACCCGAACATGAATGTTGCCAAGGTACTACAACATGTAACAAAATACAATCTTCATTCATCAATAGACGATGGCACAAATCCTAACTACAAGACTTACTTACAATGGTAGAAAAATTTGGCATACCTGATTTTTTTCTTATTTTAACAGCTGATGAAGCAAGCTCTCTACGATGGGAGGAAATTACACATATAGAACACATAGTGCAAAAAATTGATGCCTCACATACATGGAAGGACTTCCCAGTGGAATGTGCGTCCCTATTTCATGTTCGGCTTAAAAAAAATGCATTTTTACATTTTATCAGGATCCCATATACTTGGTTGTATTAAATAATACATGCTTCGATATGAAATACAATTTCACGGATCGTTGCATGCACACATTATTTTGTGGATAGAAAATCTAGATGTTGAATACATTGCAAATGAGATTAATGCTACCGTCCCCGTTGTGTTTGATCCAATACTGAAAAAATTTCTTGAACCTACAGATCCACATCAGAATAGGTTGTTCAAATAAGTCATGCGAAAACAACTGCATTCATGTTATTCACGATATCATCACAAAAAATGTAGGTACTTGTAACTATGGTTTTCCATTCCCTACTCATTCAAAAGCAAAAATAACATAGAACATAGAATAAAAAAAATGAGATTACTATAGACCCCGAATTGAGGACCAAAATGTCGTTCCATACCATGCATGCATTTTACTTCTTTGGAGTGCACATATGAATGTACAAAGGATCAATATTGCGTACTGGTCATATTAGTTACTCAAATATGCAATGAAATGTGAGCCATACGGTCCCATACAATTAGATAAAACCAGCGCTGAACGATTGGGCATTCAATGAGCATCAAACGTTCAGTTACAATTGGTATCTTAACTTATTATAACCAAGCCAATTTCGCCAGCGGAAGCTGTGTTGGCTTGCCTTCACAGGCCGATAGTACAGAAAAGCAAAGCAATTAGATACATTAATTCAAAACCGCCTTTGCTACGAACAAAAATAGTTACAAAATCAAGAGTACTAGAATTCCATTCTATTTATGCATAATGCAATAGACCACTTGATTTTGAGAACATGACTTTTGTTTCATATTTCGAGAGATTTAAAACAAAGAGAATATAAAGGCCTAATGACAAATACTACGGATATTTGAGGAGGCTATTGGATGAAATTATGGAAGGTAAATTTCACAATATTAAAATGATACGGGATAGAACGGAACAAAACCTTATAGATGTAATGACATTTTAAAAGCATTTTATCTTGGTCATATATAATACATTAGAATTTAGATTCAAAGACAACCACATCATGATAGCGTTTAAAGTGTTGGGTCCGACTAAGATGCCATCTAAACAAGTTGGTGTGGCTAATTGGAAGGTGGTTGATTTGAAGTTGTTATATGACGAATATGAAGTTGAACGTGAAATTGGAGGAAGAAAGATACTCATATTGATAAATTCTATTACAATCAAGAGATAATTCTTTGCATTTAATTTACAAGTAACTACTGATTGGTTGGACAAAAGTTTCAAAGATGTTTGATTTATGATCACTTAAAATTACGTCTTAAAAATAAAATATGAGAATTTATTAGTTCTAGCTGAAATAGCTAGAGTACAATGTATTAGCACGGTGAGTTGTGAGAGGGCATTTTTAATCCATAATTGCATAAAGACCAAATCAAAAAATAGAATGTTAACAAAAAATTTGGAGAGTATTTTATAGGTTGTTTTAGAAAGGCCAATTGATTATTGTCATGAAATCATTAATGAAGCCATAAGAATATGAAAAAACAACATCAAATTTAGGTATTTATTTTCTCACCCCGAACGGTATCTATGTGGAATTATTGGTTTCAAGCAAGAAGATAATAATTTGTTGTGATTTGTCCATGAAATATAAATTATTGTGTTGGTGGTTATTTGTATTAACTTAAATCCCTTTTGTCCTCAATGACTTCAAATTATTTAAGGGTGTAGGAAGATCATGAATGTGTATTTTTTTGTTTTGTATTAAAACATGTGAATTCATTCTTAAATTAAATAAATTTATTATTGTGAGTCTGTATTTTATTGCATGACATGTGTATAAGAATATGTGTGCAAGATGAACTTGTTGATCTTTGTAGTCATAGAGTAATTGAAGTCATTGGTGGTTTGAGGGGTTGTAAATCCTTAGCCCCCAACCGGTGGGGGTATTTCAACCAGGTTCAACTCCTGCTAAGGATAAACTGAGTGTGAGGGAATGTAATTTAGTTTAAAAAAAACATGAAAACTGGGCAAAATAATATTTAAACGGATTTTTTTACTGGACGGTTTTTTTACATCCGATTTTTTTAACGTTTGGCTTTCAACCGAGTAAAATGTCAAGTGGGGGAAATGAACCGGATGAACTTCATGCATCCAACCCAAACCGACAAAAAATATGTAATAACTGGTTGGGGCCCATTTTAATTAGTTATTAGAGGGTTCGTGTGAAAAATCTCCCCGAACACTGGATGAAGGATTTATCCGAAGATAGGGCCCACAACATACGTTCATATACAATAATGCCCTCTCTCCATCTTGCTTACTTTTTTGTGCTTTTGACCCCTTTCTCTCTCATAGCCATGTACTCAGAGTCAACCTTGCTGATAAATTACCATTTTTCCAAGTATTGTCCATGTGTTGTTTTTGTGCCTTGTAATCAATGTTGAATGTGATCGATATGACCTACTTCAACTAGTATGACATTTGGTATGGGTGCAAAGTTATCACACCATATTACATATAAGAGTATGCATACTAGGGCCACTTCACACATGAGTCAAGGGCCGTGGCCATGTAATTGTGAGAGTCCCTAACTCTCATCCAAAGGTTGTATTAAGTTGTTTCATTAACATGGTCTTCCGGGATTTGCATCAGGTCTACCTCTTGAAGATGGGCATGATACAACTTTTAACAAAACATGAAACATTATCCATAGTCTATTGTTAAGGAATCCATGTAGATTTTTCCTCCATGATAATTTCTTTGGCCCCTTAGGCCTTCACCTTCTAGTGTGAAGTGAACTTGGATAGTCTCACCCTTTTCAACCAATGAGAGATCGTGGAATAATGGTTTATCAAAATTTGAGAAGCTACAAAAAGTCTTTGTGACATTGTGAATTGGTTGCCACTATTAGCATGATTGGACCGGGAGCAACTTGAACCAACCTTTGCATGAAGGAGGGAATTATTGTATACAAGCATACCTTCCATTCATCCAACATGAATGGGCTTGAAATAGTATGTAGTCCAAAGGTTGCTACCTTTAGTTGATTTAACACTAGAATTAGCTCTAAAGACCCTGAACTAATGTAGTCCAAGGCATTAGAGAGGAATTGGCCACAAATCTATAGGGGTTCAAATATTCTAGGCAATTTGGTGTGAAATCAAAATTGGTGGGCTAGAATAAATCTATAGGGTCTCAAATTTTTTATGTAATTTGGCATGAAATTCAAATTGGTGTGCCAAATTTGTTTATTGCCATAATAAACCTTGTCCCTTAAATGCTTTGACAACCACAAAGTGCTTGATTTATGGTCAAAGGGTCACATCATCAATTTCCAGACCTTTGTTGGAGAAATTCCATTCACAAGATGTTTACGTTAGGCTACGATGCATCTTTCAACCGTTGAGATTGTGCAAAAGACCTAAATTGCAAATTTTACGCCATTGAGAAAATTTGAAACTTTAGTACTCAAAATGCAAACCGAGTCAAGGGGATGCTTCAATCATGTACCTCTTGTAACTTTTTTCCATTGCAAATTCTTACTTACTAATGAATACACACCATCTCCACCAAAAAATGAATATTTAGATGGAATTTTATGCTTGTTGTACAAATAAACTGCCTCTATCTAAATTATTTCATCCACCTTTGTGTGTGACTTACACCTAATAGTTGTTTTCTTCAAAGATATTAGCAAAATGCACAAACACTTCCACACTACTACATCATTAATAGTATGTAGTGTCATGTACACTATTTGTGAAGGGCCCAAACTAGATGCCTAGTGGTCTCAAAGTGTCATGCATGCTAATTGCCAATATGATTCCATTCACCAACATAAGTAACCTCTTTAAGTGAAAATAATCTACATTATGACATCTAGAGTATCACATTGGGATACTTTAGATGATAGTTTTGCATTTTAGTATGCAAGGGGGAAGGTATTTGTGAGGGTATTCATGGCGAGGTTCATGTATTTACGTTTTAATATGCACGAGGAAGATATTATTGAGCATACTCTGGCCGGGGATTCGTGGCACTCAAGTAAAATCATCCGTGCGGATGAAAAAAACACAATAATCATCTAAATGGCTATTTTTGGGCAATTTGATTCCGGAAATAGAGTCAAAGGCCCCGAATTAGTCTAGTGAGGTCACATTCGAATGAATCGGCCCTCAACCCCATAGGGGGGCTTTTTTTATTGGAGCCACTTCATCCACGATATCTTGGATGGATGATTTTACTTGAGTGCCACGAATCCCCAGCCGCATACTCTTGCCAAGTACCATTTGTGTACACTATAGTCAACTTTATAGAACATTGTGTATCACAGGATTGCACCTCATAACATTACTGAACATACTCATGCCAAGATATTAATAAGCACATTGGAACGCCAAGTGTCATGAGGTAACACTTATGGTGACATTGTTGATCATCAATGTAACCTAACATATGCCTAAAATAGGGTAAGTGACACTATTATGCATGTCAATTTGACGACCATAAACGATGCAATCCGTACCATTCAATTGGGAACGTAAGATTGAACCTAGTTGAGAATTTGCTCCACTCTAGATCAATTGAATCAATGATACCCGTGCACATAATGCATGCACCTATGCACCTACTTCTTCATTTCATTGCTCCCTTTAACCTTGTTGAGGGTTGGCCTCAAAGAGTCCTCATTGAATAGTTAGGTTTTTTTGAATTCCATCAACTCTCTCTTGTTGGAGTTTTGGTTTTTGCAATCAATGTAGGTGTATGCTATTACTTTTACCTTTTTGGGGCATAATCGGTCAAAATCCTAGTGTTCCCAAGTCCATCCAGTTACATGTTGACATCTTTTGATTATATTGGGTACATATCATAGATTCCTCTAAAGCGATGGATTTTTTTTTTGGAAGTAACTTCTCAAACTCAATTGGTTCATATGTAACTAGTGGTTGGTTCTCCTCGATCATTGCGCATGGTGTATAAATTTTGTACTAATTACACGTTGAGATCATTATGGCCAGGGATTTGTGGCACTCAAGTAAAGTCGTCCGATTGGGTGAAGCTTATTGTAGGTAAGTACCTTTGAGTTGGCGAATAAGACCCCTTGTCCCTTCCTAGCTATTATAGAGTTATTGCTATTGTGTAAAAATCGCAAATAGGTGGCATAGAACCAATGTTCAAGATTGAAGTCTTCAATGCCCTTCAAATGCAATTTGGCCCTTCAAAATATACCTCTCTCAAAACAACCCGTCAAAATGCAACCCCAAATTGAAAATGAATACATCGCTTGAAGTCCTCAATATACTATGCCCGGCACAAGAACCAACAATCAATACAAGAATTAGAGTTAGATGGTTGATTCTTAATTTTTCACATTGTACATGATACATGTACCATTCATGCACAAAGTTTAACATGAGTCATCATTTCTATATTCTTGGATTTGAACCAACCCTTCAACTGAAGGGCTGAAATTTGAGAGCCCTTCAAAATGAAACTCATATGAGGACTTCAATCTTGAACACTGCATAGAACCTTGATGTGGCTTAAGGACACTCTAGCCCTATTTTATAGCCTAGTCAAGTTGTCACCAAGGCCATGATGTGGCATTGGATTCCACATATCTAATTTGATTAATAATGTAAGTGCCGATGTGTATAACACGTGGCAAGTTGCTATGACATGTTGTTACAACCAAATTTTATTTTCTTTTATTCATAATTCATAATGCATGTGTGAGAATTTTAGTATGTAATATGTTAGATTACAAAATATTCAATTGTGATAAATATAAATAACTACAAATACATATCTTAACATATTATTATGTTTATTTTTGTGTGATTATTTTAAAATGATAATAGAAATAATCATAATAAAATAAGTATGGTGATATTAAGATGAAAGATCATCAATATGTTTTGCTTTAATGAATGTATAAATTTTTTTATTGAAATAAAATCACTTGTCAAATAATTTTTTTTTTTAAATTTTATCTCATGAAACACACCACAATCATAATTCCAACCATGATGCATCATGTGATGATACATCCATGAAAAGGATATACTCATAAATTTTGAAATTTATGGTGATACCTTATCCACACACACACACTCATATATATCCACCAAAAACATTTGCTTAAGATATCTTATATTGGACACATTTCAATGGCATAACATTATTCATATCCATAACAATGTTTTGCGGGACAGACGGTGTTCAAGGGAATATTCCCTGAAAATTTCACATCAAATTTGAATGTGAAAAATACATGGAATGTTCTCTGGAATATTGTTAGTCCCGCATAACATTGTTATGGATATGAATAATGTTATGGGTATTTTCATGTTTACCATAGGAATTTCAAGGTTTTTGCAATTATGTGCCATGTCAACACAATATGTGCCATGTAGGACTTTGAACCTTGAGGGAGTGTGTGACGCTCGTTGTCAATCCCCCTAGGTATGTGATGGGATTAATCCGTTTGTGTGGTAAGGGCCCCACTCACAAACTTTCAAAGGCAAAGTTGTATAAGAATAGTAAAGAATACAACAAAACAAAGAATCATTGTTATTAATGTCATGCAAATTACATTATTTTCTTCTATTATGCATCACATTATGTTATTTTGACGCAAAATTATTAAATAAGAAACACGTCAATGGTATACCCTAATGCAATAATAACATTATAGACATGACTGGGACTAGACATCCACTTTCTTTATATGAGTTCCCACCAACATTACCAAGGTCCAGGAGGTCTAATAAAAACTTGGACCGCATAGATTTGTGGTTAATTCGTTTCATGTTAGTCCCTTTACACTACAGTCTAACCTTGATAATGTCACCCTTGTTAATGGGACACCTTGATACTGTCACCTAAAAGTTTGAAACCAATTTTCTTAGTGTAAAACTCCCTCGTTATTATCCCTATCACCCTTGTTAATGTCACTATTTTTTTCCAAAATCCGTAGTGTAAATGTGATAATATCAAATATGGATGGATTGTATGTGATGGTTGGATGGACATATTGTAGTAGCCAAAAGGGTCATGAGCCACCCCTGTGATAAATGCAATGTTATTCAAAGGGTCATGAGCCGCCTTTGTGCACCAACCCTGAACGGTGCTGTCTATACACGGCACTCAAAGGTGTTGTCTTTGACGGCACTGCCAAGACTTCTTGGCCTCTATGCACCCCACCTTCCGTCACATGTGTTCATCTATGTGTCTTTGAGGGTTTCAGCTTGTGTGAAGTAATTTAGGATGTTAAGTTCTACGGTTTAGCTGAGCTGGTACAGAGTAGTGTCGACTTAAGCTAAATTAGTTCAATTGGTTTGCAATGTAGAAATCTCAAGATATGTGGCACGGTCTTCACTGTTTCTATAGTCAATAGTCGCATAGGAGAATCTAGTAAGATCATAAGTGTTAGCCGCTCATCCTAAGTGGGCATTCAATAAGGAACAATCTTCTAGATTAGTTAGTCAAGCTCATAAGTAGAAACAATCTTCTAGGTAGGTTAGTCAAGCTCATAAGTAGAAACAGTCTTCTAGGTAGGTTAGTCAAGCTCATAAGTAGAAACAGTCTCCTAGGTAGGTTAGTCAAGCTCATGGTCGAGCTCACTTGTATATAATGAACCATTGTTCATTTGGAATTTAAATGCACACTTTCTATCATAGGCTTGTGTTTCTTCATGCAGTGCAGGTGTTCTTCGTTGTGTTGTTGTTTTTGTTGTTGTTGCTACATTGGAAGCTAGTGATTGGCTGGTTTTTTGCTCTTGTAAGCCTTCGTTGGCATTGTTGCATAGCTTTGTGAATTTGGTAGCGTATGAATTATTAAGGACAAGGTGCGAGATGTATGTCAAGTAATTGGAGTAAGAGTAATTGAAAAGACAGATGAGCAGTGTGCGAACTTGCTTTGGCTAACCCGCATTTTGAACAATGTGTGCATTGCAGGTTGACGAGGGTTAAATGAGGTTGCAGCCTCAGCCAGCAAATTGTTCATGACAATTACGGTTCGTTTGAGTTTTCTTTTGATTTGAGAATGTCTGTTGGAATGGGTAGCATGGTGCTAAAGTAGAGTGATGCCTGGAAGTAGCATTGAGGTTCCTTTTTGTATTTCATCGGTTCATGGTATGAACTTGCAGGAATGTTGGCTCGTAGTTTCACATCTTCGATTGTAAATTGGGCAATACATGACATTGTTTGTGTTCAGGATCAAAAAAATTATGTAACCAACTCAAAATCTTGGAGGCATTTCAATCAAATGTGGCAGTCTACTGACTTGTGATACGTGTTGTTCATCTGTGCTCACCTGTGGTATGGTGCATTACTTGTTTTGATCGAATTTGTGATGATACATGAATAATGTTGCTGCTAAAACAATTCAATGCACCAGTTTTGCTAAATTATCATGGTGACTTATATTGAGTGCTCATTTAGGGGAATGGTTTGGCAAATATAGGTACTTCCAATGGCAAGTAAATCCACGCACAAACGAGTGGATTTATCAAACTCTGAAAAGAAGAAAATTTGTGAAGTCCACAAAGCTCATCCAGGTTTGAAACATGAAGACCTTGCAAAATATATGGTGGACCAACATAAATTCAAGCTTGTGAATCGGACCACTATTTCCAAGATTCTTCGTTCAAAAGAGAAGTGGATGAACGTGGATACATGTGTGCGTGAAGGCAATGTACGACGTGCTCGAGTTGGAAAATGGCCTCAGCTTGAAAAAGCTTTGGTTTTATGGTTTGGACAGGTTAGGGCACGAAGGGGAGTTGTAACTGATGATGTCATTATGCACAAGGCTACAGAATTGAGGGATTCATTTGGCATATCTGATACCGAGTTCAAGCTTTCTCATGGGTGGTTGCAAAATTTCAAAACTCGACATGGAATAAAGTGTTATTATCTGCATGGAGAAAGTGGAGATGTAGATGGAGTTGGAGCTGCGTTGGCCATGGCAAAGATCCCATTCATATTGAAGAAATATGATCCTGAAGACATCTTCAATTTTGATGAGACAGGTTTGTATTATAAAGCCTCTCCTTGCAAGACTTTGAATATTGGGAAGGCAAAAGGAAATAAAAAGAAGAAGGACCGTGTGACATTGGGGCTTTGCACTAATATCTCAGGGAAGGAGCGATTGAAGCTTGCTTTCATTCACAAATCAACACGTCCCAGATGCTTTCCTCGGAAGTTTGATCCAAATAGTATAGTACACTATTATTCTAACAATTCAGCCTGGATGAATGGTGATGTTTTTACACATTGGGTGAAGAGTGAGAACCGAAGAATGGCATTGCAAGATAGAAAAAATTGCATTATTATGGATAATGCAGGAAGCCATGATATTCATGGTGAGGTCAAAAAAGTTATAGATGGATTTAATGCTTTTGTACTCTCCCATATCACTATCTTGTTTCTTCCACCAAATGTGACTTCAGTTGTTCAGCCTTTGGATCAAGGAGTGATTGCAGCATTCAAAATGTGCTATAAACGCAAGCTTGTTGCCTGGACTTTGCAACAAATTGATAACTCAAATGAAGATTTGGGGAAACTGAATGTTGATCTATTTCAAGCAATGCTATGGTGTGTGGCGGCATGGCATAAATTAGATGATCAAACCATTAGAAATTGTTGGAGAAAGTCTGCCATATTGCCTGCAGCGTGGAATGCAGATATCAACAATTCTGATGAACGTATGAAGTCCAAAATGGAGGAAGCAGCTTTGGAATTGGGCAATCTCATCGCCGCATTGAATTTGGGTTTGGATGTTGAAGGCAAGCCTATAGAAAAGCTTAGTCCTTTAGAGTACATAAACATGGAAGGTGAAGATGATTTTGAGGTGGAATATTCTACTGAGGAGCTTGTGCAATTAGTGCAAGATGGCGAACATGTACTTGATTCCATGGAAGAAGACCCATTGATTGTTGATAGCAATGATGATGAGTCTAAAGTAGTGAAGCTAAGCGATGCACAAAAATATGCTAAAGATGTTTTGAATTTTATGGCTAGCCAAGGTTCTCAGATTTTCAACACTCATGAGTTGTTAGGAATGGAAAACATCCATGACAAACTCATTAGAATTGGTGTTGGACATTTAAAATCACTAAAACAATGTGACATTAGAAGCTTCTTTGTCTCTAGTGAGAGGTCTTTACCTGATCTCAATGACACATTGTGATGTGCTCATGTTGTTATTCACAATTTTGAATTATATTTTACATTCAAAAACATTGAAGTCTTGTGTTTTTTTTTTTTTTTTTTTTTTACATTGTAATTTCATTTTGATTTTCTACCTTTTTTTTTTTTTTGATAATATCACATTATGCACAAATCTTCAAAATGTGACATTATCAAATATGTCACACCTTGTTTATATCACACTTTATGGTGAAACGGATGGTGTGATATTATCAAGGTTAGACTGTATTCAAGACCTCTGATGTTGATTATGGGATCCAATCATTTTGGAAAAGAAAGATCCATGCTATAATATAATTGATTATGTTCTCACCTTGGGTAATGTTGGTAGGGGCACAACTCAAAGAGATAGGTGTCTAGCCTTGACTACAACCGGTCGTTCATCCAAGTGGAGAGCACTTCTATACATCTAGTCTTTGAAATTTTATGGTCCACACAAACTACATTTCATCCATAACCCTTTAGCTTGCATCCATGAGCATGCTGACTATGACCAATAACCGGCTGGAGGAGCTGGATGACTCACCGCTTATGTGGCTCCTCGTCATCTCACTCTCCTCTTGATGGTTATCTAGTCCATAGACCACCCTTGGGTGAAACGTGAAGAGAATTAATCCAAGCTGGAGCTCTCATCCGCACTTTTAGTTTGGCCCAATTAAAAATGAAGCAGCCATACGCAGAGTCCTCCTCACTCTCAATCGGGGCCACTTCACACAAGAGACTGAGAGCCCGTGACAATTACACTTCAAGCACTCTCATTGGTAGAAAAGGCGGAGCTGGTCCAAGTTCACTTCACACTACGCTTGAGGGACCGACGGAGTATGTGAATGCAAGATGGATGTAAAGTCTACACAAATTCCTACATGGCATCGAATGGACCATATTTCATGGTCACTTGAATTATGTTAAAAAACCACCTCTTGGAGGTAGGTCTAACACAAAACCAGGAGACCATGGCACTCTGAATGCTTACAACCGTTGATTTCCTCTATTTTATCATGTGTGAGGACCCCGCATGAATGGAAATTCATTGAAATAGCATTTGATTGAGGGCCCGTTCGCATATGACTTCACATTACACTTGAGGGTCCGTGACCACACTACATGATTTTGGAGGTGTCTTGGGCCGGTCTTTGGACACTTTCTTTTGGGCTCTCACAATTTCATGGTTACGGCTCTTGGCTCGTGTATGAAGTAGCCCTTAGACTGGGGTATGGCCAAGGATGTCCTACGAACAGACACTCTATTCACTCCGGCCCCTCCCTAGAGAGACCGGAGTTCTTCTTCTTCTTCTAGCCCTCAGACAGTCTGCAATCTGCAAAGTAAGTACGTACCGTAAGGTGCTTCATCGTTTATCCTTTTCCTGATGCCAAATGGTAATTAAGTGGTCGTATCCAATGGGAGACCGCCACGTCGGACCCGAAGCAGTCAGGTACGATCATAGATCCATCCGCCCGTGGTGAGTCTGGCCATTCAGGAGTCCACGCGAATCATGCCGCGGCGATAAATTGGAATCATCAGGTTGGAGGCTGTGTTTGAATCATCATCATGTCATGCCAAACATCTTTACTCAGAATCTCACGGTGATTCCTTTGATAGTGTAGGTTGCGGGCTGATCCAATCGTAGACAACTTAAAAATAAGTAGTTGCAGACAGTTCAGTTGCAAGTTGCACATCGAAAGGGAATCGTCAGCGGAAGCCGCAAGTTTCAGCCGCTTAAGTTTAACTTATAATAAGTCGTGCTGGGATTGATTGGAGCGGGTCACAGGGCCCTACTGTGATTATTCCGACACTCCAAGCAGGCTGCTGGGTTTAACTTAAGTGGTCGTGTGATTCGCATTGCGAGCGAGAAACTGGATGCTTGCTGTGCTATCAATGGCCATTTTGATGTATGTGGAGCACTTTGTATTTTGAAGTAGAGTCGCCGTTGTAAGTTAGGCTAATCCCATTCTCAGTGTTATCTCCGACCTCGCAGACTCGCACCGTAAGTTGTGATCGAAGTTCGTGCACTTCAAGGTTACTTATTGGATTGGGCAGATTGTTTGTTGCGCTCTGGGTAGTCGGATTGTACCCGCTGTTTAATGTTGTTGCGGTGACGAGTGGGTCATCTGGACTCAGGAGGCGGCTGCCAAGGAAACAGGCACGGCTATAATATTGCGACTTTGAAATATTCCAGGATTTGGGTTTTGTTGTGTAAGTGTGGATTTTCTTTACGGAAGTTCGGCAAGCCCCAGGTAGTAGTAGTGGTAGTGGTATCCCTGGAGTACTATTACATCTGGATCTGCAAAGTGTATATATTGCTTTCGCAGAGGTTTCGAAGCTCGGATTAAGCGAGTGTGCATCGGTGGTTCAATCTTTGCAATAGTGTGTTGGGGGCAGATTGATCGACGGGTGCACTTATCTGGAAAGCCTCACTACTCAGCTTCTTCCTCTCCGGAGGTGAACCTTTCATTGCCAAATTACAAACAAGCAGCACAGAAATTCACGGGCGGGAAGCAATCAATGCGGATGGATTGCAGCGAGGTGGGAAACTCATCAGTTGGTTTTTAAGAGTTTCGTGTCCATGTAAATATGCATTGCATTGGCAAGGTCTAATAATTCTTTAGCCCGTCCCTTGCATTGAGGGTTCCGCTATAAGTAGGTGCTGGCGTGGACGCATTCGTTCTGGATCTGCAGTTCAGTGAAGGTCAACTTTCGAATGCCAAGGCGATTGCAAGCGGGACTGGTTCTTCTCCTCCAGTTAGGTTCAGGTGAAGTATAAGAATACTGAGTGTTTCCAAGCCCCTTAAAGATCTCCTGCGAAGACGAAGAAGAAGCTAGCTCCTGAGCTGCCCGACTCCCACTCCCTACCTCCACCCTGCAACGCTGCTTGCTCATTGGATTGCCGAAAGGGTAAGGGTGAGGATCAGGATCGGGTGAAGCATGACGACAACACTGAATTTATTCAAGCCCCTTGATCTCCTGCGAAGACTACGAAGAAGATCCTGAGCTGCCCTGCAACGCTGCTTACTTAGGTATTGCATTGCAGAGAGGGTTAGGGTGAGGATCAGGGGCAGGTTGCAGCAGCAGCAATCATGTGTGAAAAGGTAGAGTCGGAGAGGATTCCACGGCGGGAGGTGGCAATGCACCCGAAAGTGCCACAGGATGATCACCACAATGTGACCAAAAAACTCTCACCCTCAAGAGGAAGAAGGTTCTCCCGGCCCGCATTTTTGAGCTGGAGACCAGCGGTCGCCCTGCGCATCGCAAGGGCGCACCCGCTTCTCGTCTTTCTCACCATCAATTTCGCACTGGTGATCCCCTTGGAGTACAGCATGAGCATGGTGGCCCCGGGCGGGGAGCCTTTCGATGCGGGATTTCTGGCTACTGAGAGGCTCCACAAGCTCCTCAAGGATCGGCCGGCTTGGAACCACGTGCTCGCGGCTGCCAACACCGTACGCCATCCAGCCAGTCGCATTTTCTTTGAATTCAGAGTCTTGTGTAGGTTTTGAAACGATGAAGTTGGCTATGGTGTTTTATTCCTTCAGTGCCGGGAGGTAAAAGTGGACATTGCATGTTTTCGCTGGTGCTGCATCAAATTGCACACATTGCGTATTTTCTTTGAGTTTGACAGTGTTTGTGTAGTTTTTGGAAGATGTTGGGCATGGTGATGTTTTTTTGGGAGGGGAAAGTGAACATTTGCATGTTTTTCGTGACGATGATGCAGGTGCTGGTGCTGTATCAAATTGCGTACATTGCGTGGGTGTGGGTTGTGGAGGGCCGATTTCGCCCCACTCTCGCCTCGCTCTTCATGTACAGCAGCCGCGGCCTCCTTGGATACTCCACGCAACTCCCGGTTCCCCAGGTTTTTCGCTCCCCTCCCTCCCTCGCCGAAATGCATTCGATCGAGCCATGGTTTGGGGTTAGCATCGCCGAGTGTCCAATATCCCTTGAGCCTGTGACCTCTTCATCATGAAGAACTTTGGTTTATTGGTTTTGCATCAATTCAGAATGCTTCTGGAGTCTCTACTGAACCCTACTGAAGATGCATTCAGTTCTCCAATTCTCTCGAGCAGTCCTTGCAACGTAGAGAGAGAGAGAGAGAGAGAGATCATCGCCGATATCCTTATCCTTTGAGCCTGTACATTTCCATCATGGATGTAAAGTACCGAACATACACTCGATTCTCCAATTCTGAGAGAGAGAGAGAGAGAGAGAGAGAGAGAGAGAGAGAGAGAGAGTAAACATCACAGTAAACATCACCGAGCCTTCAACATCTCCTCGTGCCTGTGACATCATCATGATGAAAGACTTTGGCCTATCGATTGGCATCACTTCGGAGTTCCGAGTCTCACCATTTCTTGGAGGAGTACACTCTACAGAACATGCATTCCAATTTTCTCTCTCGAGCAATTCTTGCAACTTTGCAAGCTGATGCAAGAATATGAGTATGCTACCTGGATTCCCTCTCTTCCCTCACCGAAACGATCCAATCGAGCCATGGTTTAGGGTTGTATCGCCGAGTGCTCAGTATCCCTTTAGTCTGTGATATCTTCCATCATGAAGAACTTTGGTTTATCGATTCGCATCACTTCAGAAGAGTTCTGGAGACTCGCCATGATTTCTTGGGGGGTTGAAGCCTACCTGAACATGCATATAATTCTCCAATTCTCATGTGTATGAGGAGGATGCGATCTGGGTTGGCCGCATCTCTTCAGTTTCAATGTTTTTGCAATGCATCTTGGTGTTCTGTAAGCCGACACCTTATTAGTGTACAAAGTCGCAAGGGTTTACTACAAGGAAAGGGAGGTTTGTGATTTTCCATGGCTTAGTATTTGTCAAACTATGACAATCTGACCACTGCAATAGTTCCGGATTGAAATGTACATGTGAATGCATATTGAGAGCTCGGAATTTCTTGATATGAGTTCAGAATCACAAAATGTACATGTGAATGCATGTTGAGAGCTCAGAATTTCTTGACATGAGTTCAGAATCACGGATAGCCCCTCCCTTCCCATGTTTGATGTCTTGCACTTGAGGAGGCATCGAACTAGTTAATGGATGCGAGGAGCCCTGTCACAGGCTTTAGTAGTCAGTTAATCTACCGCATCTATTACTAAATGTAGTGGTTAGGCCATTGTAAGTTCATCAATTACAGATTGTAACGTGTTTACTTATTTTGAATGATAAATAGACATGCATGGCATGACCACTACAACTAGGCAATGGATGCGAGGAGCCTTGCCATGAGCTATAGTAGGTGACCAGTCTACCGAGCCGCAATAGTAGTGAGCATTGAGGCAGGTATTGGGTACCTACTGCAGCTTGTTGCAAGGCAACAATTGTTCATTACTAGGCATAATGGTCACGCCATTGTAGGGTCATCAACCACAAGTAATAATGTGCTTCCTTAAATAGACACAGAAGCAATATTGCTCGGTTTGACCGTTACGGACTACATAATGGGCGAGCGAAGAGTGGACAATGAGCTGTGATAGCATCGAGACAGCCATCGACTCTCGCTCATCATGGGACATAACTGGTCTCCTTATGGATGAAAATTATAGGTTATGGCTGAGAATGTCCTTTGGGTGGATTCAAGAAATGCAAGAGAGTTGTTGGAAGTGTCCTCCACTTGGATGGCGACCTGTCATGAATAGATACCTGGAATCAATCTACTCGGAGCCTTTTTTTAAAATTATTTTTCTCAACTGCACACTGATATTTTGTACATGCGGCAGGATTTTTTAGGTTCGGAGGTGGACTTCCCAGTCGGCAATGTCTCGTTCTTCCTCTTCTTTTCGGGTCACGTGGGCGCCTCTCTCATCGCCACTTTGGATCTGCGGCACATGCAGCGCAGGCGGGCTGCCCTGACCATGGACACCCTTAATGTCCTCCAAATTCTCCGACTCTTGGCCACTCGAGGTCACTATACCATCGACCTCGTAGCGGGTGCTTTTGCAGGCTGGGCGTGTTACTATGTGGCGGGGGTTTACCAAGAGAGCATGCTTGTCAGTGTCTCCTGCGCATCCTCCATGGCTGGCTCATCAGTGCAGCCCTTGAAGCCCAAACTGACAGTTGACAACTAAACCCAAGGTAAGTGAGCTTAAAATACTAAAAGCGGGTGCTAAGAGTGTGTTACAAGAGGCTTAACATCCACTTTAGAGTTAGAGCCTAGAGATGCGTAAAGTTTTGATTTTGAAGCCGACATGGCTAACCTAAAGTCACTCAAGTTAACACTAACTACAACTTGCAACCATTTGGGGGCAGATTAAACCTAAAAGACGTGTGACAAGGGAAGTGATTCTTTTCCTTAGATGCACGGATTTCCAGACTCTCGGACGGTGTTTGATCATGCTAACGATTACAAGACACTTGTCCCCAGAGCTAAAAGTGAGTAAACTCGCTTCTCTGCACCCACTTCTCCTAGGGTATTAAACACATGATTGGTACAAGATGAATAGCAATTCCAATTTGAGGTTGTAGCCATTCTCATAAATCTCAAAGATCATATGGATCTCTTATTCACTATCAAATTGAAGACTCTTCATCTTCTCATCCCCCCCGCCCTCCCCCCCCCCCAAAAAAAAAATTAGGTTGACTCTTGAACTTAGAATAGTTAACAAATTTTGAACATGTCATCCAAACTCTTTTAAATACATGTCTTTTGGGTGTCGGCTTTTAGATCTGCACCTAACCACACACCACTTAAATACAGGTGTTTGATTAAGATAAGTGACTGAATTGAGCCCAACATGATACTAACCTACACTTCCAAGCGTTTGTCCAGATCTACTCTACAGTTTGAAACTTTGAAACGGCGAGGGGCGCATGGATGGTGTCGCAATTTAGCTTATGACGGTGGATGGATGGTGGGGTTCAGTGACTAGCATGTTGAGTGGACAACCCAACACATTAAATTCAACGGACTGGAATGGCACGGATTTAAGCCAGAGCCCTCTACAACATGATTGAAAAGTTAAAACCTAAAAGATGTGTGACAAGGGTCTCTCCATGCCCACCAAGCAAGCATCTCTCTGTTTCAAAACTGCTAGATGTTGTCCGAGTTCTCCTCTCAAGGAGTTGGCAATTTGCGGGGCTTCCCTGTTTCAAGAGGAATAGTAAATCTAACCTGCTCCCGATGTCCCGATGTCACAGTTTCATCATCAATGGTATTGTGCAAACTGTCTGACATTTGTCCCCCTAAGTAAATGGCAAGAAATTTGAGCTGACCCGTCCGCTATCCTGAATTTCATTTCTATCAATTGGCTACCTCTAAATTGAAATGCTTCGGTTGTTCCTTGTATTTCTACCTAACATAGAAAATTTCATGAAACATGGTTCAGCAAGTTGCCTAAATTTGATTTTGAACTTTGGAGCTGAAAGTTATAGTCGATGGCTAAACCTAAAGTTACTCTACATAATACTAACTACGCTTGCAGTCTTTTTGGGGCAGATTAAACCCTAAAAGACATTTGACAAGGGAAGTGATTCTTCTCCTCAGTTGCACAATCTTCCAATATAACATTTGAATGTAAATTGCGTACCGAATCGTCTTGCCAGACTTGTAACCTATTCCCTTGCGTGCAATTCTTCGTTGATCTCACACAAGATGCCTACTTACCGAGTTTTGCCACAATGACACTTAAAGAGGGCACTGTGACAAGTGTTGAGTGTAGTTTCCACATGGGACTCAAGCCGTCTCAACCAGTGTAGAAATGATATTTTTAAAGTTTGGGGGAGTTTAATTTTTTTAAGGGGGTCTGAATACAGAGCCCTCTACAACATGACTGAAAAGTTTGATTTGATGTCATCAGTAGTATTGAATTTCATAACATTTTTTGCCTTCGAAAAATTGCGGGTGACACACATCCAGGGATCTAGAGTTTGCTCAAACAGAAATTCAGCTCGCAATTTGTAATACTAGCATTCTTGCAGCATTTGCAAGTTGGCTCTACTACTGTACACCAAGAGCGCGCCCACCATTTCCTCCAAAAAAGTAAAATTGTTATCTGCTTTGAGGTTTTTAAGTTATGGCAACATGAATGAATGTCCCTCCGTTTATAACCAATTAGGATTGAGTTACTGATGTATTTCTCTCAATTTTGGGTTATGATAAGAAAGATGTTAGAATGAGCTCAAAAAAATTATGAGGATAGTGGTTACAATCTCAATTTGGATTTGCTAATCATCTTGTACTAATTGCATTGTACATGTTGAAGGAAGAGTGGTGTGCAAGGGAAAAGTGTGTTTCAAGCTTACTTACCTTAGATTCACTCAAATATAGATGTCTGATTGAGATAAATAATTGAAGTAGTCCACTTGTGTTAAGGTATGTGTGCCTCATTCGATTACTTTCTGTAATCAAAGACCCATATTTAAGCGATTTGTGTTATATGTGGTTCTAAGAACTTGCATAAAATGGATGCATTTACGGAAAGATTGGACTACTACCTCAAAGTTTTATTAACTACTCAGACTCAATACTGAACACAAAAACGAGGGGACATGGGTAAGGCCCATTCTCACATGACACTATGTCCTGGGTCTTTAGAATCAAAATGCACTTTAAGTATTGGCTATTCCCATATATGTACGTAAGTAATTGCCAAACCTAGCTAGCGACCTCAAGGACTGTGGGGATGTAGCATGAGGGACGGACCCACCAGACCTTCCCTTACTACACTAAATATAGTATTTAGTGTCACCGATTCTAATTGTCTTGCTCAGTACTAATTGTAAACCATGGTATAGTGTCATGAACACTAAATATTAACCTAGCATTATTTGTCATTCCTTGTAAATTTTTTGGGGGATAATAGATTTACAGTGTTGCAATTGCTGTCACTACCATGTGAATTTTCATCCAAATTTCAATCATCCATGACAATGTTTCATCACAAGTTGCTGACAAGAGAATAATGTAGGGTTCTGGCCAATGGATGAACTCATCCATCATCCATCATCCATGACAATATTTGTCAAATTATTCATAAGGAGTGTCATCCGAAAAGTTACCATAGTGACATAATATACCATATGAAACTAAATATCATATTTAGTGTACTTGCTAGGTTTTATGTAAGACACTCTACAAACAACTTTGACACCACTCATCGGTCCAAATGGTCCCATGTTTGTTCTTTGTTAATGTTGCCCTTAGAGTGCCAACACCTGAGAATGACTACGTTGTTGTAAACATATTAGTTGACATCCCTGCTCCAATACGTTGTAGTTTCATTTCGTAAAAAAATAGAAAATAAAACCTCTGTCAAAGATTTTTAAAAAAAAACTATAATGCAAATTGGTGGCAAGTTTTGCTAAGGGATTGTTTAGTGCAACTTGCCAAAAGTGGAGTGTGACGAATTAGCATGTGCAAACACAATATAATTCAAACCGAGCTAATACTAATATGGACATGTTGCCCCCTTGAAAGTAAGAGCATGTGTGAAAGTAAGAGCATGTATATATGGACATCTTTGTTATTACTTTTTAGTTTCTACTTAACTAGAGCATGTAGGTTTGGGGCAATAATGATAGGAATTGTGCCACCTTTGCAATACTCAACCATTTCTACCAAGCACTGCCCTTTTTCTTAGCGTCATGTGGGAATGGGCTTGCATTCATGCAAAGAATCAACACCCATGCAGTTTTGGTAAACATATTTAATGAAAAGAAGGTTCGATTTCCAATCCGAGTTTCTGAATGCAAGTCACCATAGCTTTGCTAATGCAACACAAGTTTTGTTATGTAAATCCTGACAATTCGTAGAAGATGGAGATAATGAAAACTTAATCAAAGACTGCTCATGTGTTTGGCAAAACTATAGCTTAGATCTACAACTTATTAAAATGGGTTGGTTCAAAGTGGGGTGAGCATTGAAATCAGCAAGAGACCTCATCTGGAGATCAGGCTCTCATTGGTGGGAGGCCCGGACCTGAGACCCCCTTGCTGCCCTTTTTGGATGGTAAGCCACTGGCCACTCTCATTGGACCACAGGATATCCATAACTCTATCTGCTGCCCGCTGCCCCACGGAAACTTCTCCCCCCTACCCGACCCGCCCGCTGCTCCATTTTGTACGGATATCCGTTTCTTTCCACCTGCCCGGTCTGCCCGTTCAAGTGCGGGCATCGTCTTCCTCCCCTGGGAAGCTGAGGGAACAAGAGCCAAGCAGCGCCATAGCCAGGACCAGTATCAGTATCCGACCCAGTTGTGCCGCATTACCAACAACCGTTCCTCGCGTTTTCGGAGACTTGTTGGTCCTGTGTTGTTGTTGTTGTTGTTGTAAGATATCATCATGGCAGCCATGGCCGTCTCCGCCTCCGCCGCCTCCAGCGTCACCGCTGCTCCCATCCGGGAGTTCCAGGGCTTGAAGGCTAGCACCAGCTTCAGCAAGGTCCAGACTGTGGTGCGTCACTCATCACCATTTTCTTCCGCTAATTCATTCCCTCAAGTAAACGTAATTTCAGAGCCCAAGATGGGGAAGGATGTTTACGTTGTCATGTGCCCACGAGGATTGTTGTAGGACATTATTGGGATAGTCCCTTGTATCTCTAGTCTTGAAGTCATCGAATGTTGTGAGGCTTTCACGTAACTTCTTGTGTGACATCTCCTCGTCTGCTACCTCCGTTCACATGAATTCAACTCAGGATGTGGGGCGATTTTGATGTTGTCTAAGTCTGATGAGCATGTCCGAATCATTTTGGGTCTTTATTGGGACAGCCTCTTGTGTCAGGAGTCTTGAAGTCAACGAATGCCGTGTTTGTTTACTTACTGAAATTCTTGGCATTTTCTCTTCCGCTTCCCTCCAGTCACAAGAATGTAGTTCAATATGTCGAATGATTTGATGTTGTCTAATGGTGATGAGTATGTTCGTATTGTTGTAGATCTCTATTGGGACAGCCCCTTGTATCCTTAGTTCTGAAGTCACCAGAAATTTGGCCTTTCATTCTTCCTCTTTCTCCAGTCATAAGAATGTAGTCTAAGATGTGGAATGATGTCGATGTTTTGTGATGCCGATGAGTATGTTCGAATTGTTGTAGGTCTTCATTGGGATAACCCCTTATATGTTAAGCTTTGAAGTAACTGAATGGCTCATGGTTTTTACCGAACTTCAGGGCCTTTTCTCTTCCTCTTTCCTCCAGTCACAAGAATGTAGTTCAAGATGTGGACGAATTTTCATGCTGTCTAATGCCCACGAGTCAATGAGAAGTTGTGGATGTCTTTATCGGAACCCGCCGCCCCCCTCTTGTACCTGTCATCTTGAAGTCACCGGATGTCGTGTCGTTTATTTTTTATCGAACTTCCAGGCCTTACAAGTAAATGCGGCAGCTGCATTGAACGAAATTTACTAGGTAGAATGCATTGCCTTCTCTTTCTTTTCACTAAGAAGCTTGGTCACCCCGCAGGCCATGCTCCCCAAGTCCGTTCAAGGAAAGGGTGCCTTGGGAGCTCGCTGCGACTACATTGGATCTTCAACCAACCTGGTGAGTCTCGAAACCACATTGACAACTCTCGATTCAAATCATCCTTTAGATGGTGCAGGTCGACATTATGAATGTCCAGTAGTGGGTGCAAGATAACAGCAAGGAACGGACTGTTTAAGAAAGAAATTGCCAATATATGTTTTATGATCCTCTGTAAGGGTTTCCATTATTCCATAGCAACCAACAGATATGGCTGGGATGGGCGCCGACTCTCTTGCCCATACGTGATAATGTACAAATGTCCTTGCCCTAAAATTATTGAAAAGAATAGGAGCCTCCTACATTTATTCAGTTGTTGATAAGAATATGTCGTGGCCTCTTTGCAAACAGATCATGGTTGCCTCCACCACTTTGATGTTGTTCGCCGGAAGGTTCGGTCTCGCACCATCAGCCAACAGGAAGGCTCTTGCTGGCCTCAAGCTCGTCGACAGGGACTCGGGTCTTCAGACTGGTGACCCCGCTGGCTTCACCGCCACCGACACTCTTGCCTGTGGCGCTCTCGGACACATCATCGGTGTAGGAATTGTCCTTGGCCTCAAGGCCACCAGCGGCATGTAATTTTGAAATTCGTCGGCATTACCTGTAAAGAAAGGTCTATCATTAAAATTTCTTTTTCTCACAGTGTGACTATTATGCTCACGGATCTTCAGTCCAAGGCTTTGAAGAAACTTGTATGTTTACTCTTATCACGTAATGCCTTCCTGCCGCGATGCCTTCCTGCTCTTATGGAGGACATATGCCACAGTTAAAATCACGCTATTCCTATAATGGCCATAGCAATGTGTGTTTGTTCCTGTGGTGTTCATTGTCACTATCAGTAAGTGTACGTCCTTGATTTTTTGAATGAATCTCATTTTTTTCACCATCATCCATTCTTGTGCGACATAAAATGATTGTACTGATCAAATGTGTTTTTGAAGTTTATGCAAATATTTCTGTCAATAGGAGAGGTACAGGAGTCGATAACTCTGATCTATAAGGTTTTAATACTATTATCGATCATTGGTAGTCGTGACTGCTCGGTTGTCTCAAAATTTTGAACAGGAAAACTCGGATTGTGAAGCACATCCTAACTGGAATAAATAATACACACATGTATCAAAACATTGACTTGTAGGATATAAAATGGCAACTTAGCACAGCTTCCACAGCAGATCTAGTCATGAAATATAGTTCACATTTTTAACTTGACCATTGGGACAAACAGACTCCTATGTTCTGCACAGGGTAGCAAGCAGAGCCTTTATCTCCAACTCTCTGAGGACAGGCAAATCCCTGTAGGACAATTCAAACCATATCAGCCAATAAATCCAGACACTTTGAATAAGTGATCACTACCTGATGGCATGAAGCTACTTTATTGTGTGTAATTCGAACTGCCACTCTCTACGACAAGTTTCTAGAAGTGGATACTCAAAGATGTGAACGTGTAAGCGATTCCTTGCTTTTGATAAGGCTGTAATGTGGAAAGATTCACTCTTTGAACTAGACTTGAATGAGGTTCGCGTTATGGCGGAAGTATTTGCTACTTGGTTGTCAAATTGTCATGTAAGCCAGTACGTTGATCTTCGACATCGCAGAATCGTGAATAATGGCGAAGGGTTTGATTTCTGAGTTAACAACAATATGTATATAATGTTTACAGATCTAAATCTCTAAAAGCCCAACCAGGTAGCCAATGTGCAACTTACGTATGCACCGTTGGCCCGAAGGCACCTGTTGGAACAGGTACCCTGAAGAGAAAACCAAATGATCTCCTAAACTAAATGAGGGCATGTTCATCTGAACTTGGTTAAGTTAGAGGGAGCACGATGTAGGGAATCACACATTGACCAAAATTAGTGCTCAAGCATACGAAGACAAGAGTATTCTAAATGGATCATAAGACACGCCGTAAGATGGTGGTGGGGATTGCGAAGGAACTCTGGAGTTGAATTGACGACATCCTTAATCATCGCAAATGTACAAAAATAGTTCATTTTCAGTTCAATAATCTCGCTGGCAACAGCCGCGTGTGGATCCCGTCAGGATTGGGAGCGCAGCCGAAAACTAATTGCAAAAGCCGGAGGACGGATAAGGTGATTCTGCAGGAGCATCCCACATGTGGGTGGTTGTAGGATGCAAGTGCTACGTATTCTGAAGTCCAATATTGTTGACTCAGAATTCCTTCCATGAAGCTCAAAGTGGGAGTCTCGCTATGTAGGAAAAAATGAACTAGGAAAGATGATGATTCAGGGCTCGGCTGACAGGGAGGGATAAATGTATATGACCATCATTCATTCTGGTCGAGGGATCTAATACTCCTCGCCCTCGTCCTCGCCGTCGCCCTCGGTGGAGTCGGCGCCGACCTCCTCGTAGTCCTTCTCCAGGGCAGCCAGATCCTCGCGTGCCTCCGAGAACTCACCCTCCTCCATCCCCTCACCGACGTACCAGTGCACGAAAGCACGCTTTGCGTACATGAGGTCGAATTTGTGGTCGAGACGCGAGAAGACCTCGGCGACGCTTGTGGTGTTGGAGATCATGCACACGGCGCGCTGCACCTTGGCCAGGTCACCGCCGGGCACCACGGTGGGCGGCTGGTAGTTGATGCCGCACTTGAAGCCCGTGGGACACCAATCCACGAACTGGATGGTGCGCTTCGTCTTGATGGTGCCCACCGAAGAGTTCACGTCCTTGGGCACCACGTCGCCCCGGTACATCATGCAGCACGCCATGTACTTGCCGTGTCGCGGGTCGCACTTGGCCATCATGCTCGACGGTTCGAACACGCTGTTGCTCAGCTCCGACACCGACAGCTGCTCGTGATATGCCTTCTCT
Organism: Polytrichum commune; assembly: GCA_950295325.1. Taxonomy (NCBI): domain Eukaryota; kingdom Viridiplantae; phylum Streptophyta; class Polytrichopsida; order Polytrichales; family Polytrichaceae; genus Polytrichum; species Polytrichum commune. The sequence continues at coordinate 24,123,715 of OX485807.1, read as the reverse complement.
GCCGAAATCACAGGTGCGTATGAGGAAATCATGAAGTGGATCCGCGGGTAAGGCACCAGATTGGTCTGGAACTCTGTCAGATCCACGTTCAGCGCTCCGTCGAAGCGCAACGAGGCCGTCAGCGACGACACCACCTGCCAATTAAACCATGTAACGCAAACACCCACAATCAGATGTATTTAAATCCCACCACCAGCATGATATGACCCACTTTGGAAAAATTCGCCCACATGAAATTTTTTTGTGCAAAGATGGATGAGGACGATTAGGACGACATCGACTGGTAATTGAACCATGTTAACAAGCATCCACAATCATATACCAGCAGCACCAGGATATGACCCACTTTCAGTAAATGTACCATACATGCAAAACATTTTGCAACCATGGTTGATGACGATCAGGATGTGGATCGGTTATGATGAGTTTCAAGACGAAAATTCACGTGACTGTATTGCTCATGAAGTCACCTGAGTGACAAGTCGATTCAAGTTTGTGTAGGTGGGGCGCTCGATATCCAGATTCCTGCGGCAGATATCGTAAATGGCCTCATTGTCCAGCATGACGGCCACATCCGTGTGCTCCAGCAGTGAATGACACGCCAAGATGCTGTTGTAAGGCTCCACCACAGCGCCGGACACTTGGGGGCTGGGGAAAATGCACATGGACAACTTCGACTTCTTGCCGTAATCCACCGACAGCCTCTCGAGCAGCAGCGATCCCAGGCCCGAGCCCGTGCCACCTCCCACAGCATGAAAGACAAGGAATCCCTGCAGACCCGTGCAGTTGTCGGCCAGCTTCCGGATTCGGTCCAGGCACAAGTCGACAATCTCCTTCCCAACTGCAGGAGCCACAACACAAATTAGGAACAACAACTTTGGTCACGTCGTGCACACAATACTCTTGGCATCACCACAATTGGGGTGTTGACGATTGTGATACTTTTCAATGTCGACAAAAATATATCTGATTCGTTCGAACATTAGTCATTCCAAAATCCGTACACATAACCATGCTTCATCAGCGGTGTGGTGATGGCCAGACGAAAGCTAATTTAGTGTCGATCTCTCCCGGTAGTGTAGTCTCCCGGTAGTGTAATCCTCCAAATGCACCGGTAGTGTAGTCTGAGTACCGATCGAAAACGATGAGAAAGTGGAGGTAATTACGAACAATACACACATGAGGAGTACATGTGAAAGGCACAGTGTGTGTGAGGATTTGTCGGTGACATCATTGAATTAGGTCATTAGCTGGAGGGTGGAGATGGATTAGAGTGAGATGGGAAGGAATACTGGTGTAGTGGCCGCGAGCGAAGTTGTTGGCAGCGTCTTCCTTGCCGCTGATGAGCTGCTCGGGGTGGAAGAGCTGGCGATATGTGCCAGTGCGCACCTCATCCACCACGGTGGGCTCCAAGTCCATCATCACACAACGCGGCACATGCTTGCCCGCGCCTGTCTCGCTGAAGAATGTGTTGAACGCATCGTCTCCTCCTCCCACCGTCTTGTCGCTTGGCATTTGCCCGTCAGGCTGCACATATTAGGTACAACAAACTCATCATGGATCAGACAACTCAGATATATTCGAAATTGAGGTGACAACAGACCTGCAGCCAATACTGTTGTGAAAGTCTACTCCAGAGATCATACCAAATTATGTAGCATGTAAATTTGGGATGCTTAGTTTGATTGATTTCTCAGCCGTTTCTAAAAACCTCGTCAATCCCAACTGATGGTTTCTTCGTCTTCGAAGGGCTGCCTGCGACTCTAAACTGTACATAGGGAAGTAGTTGGCATATGATTTGTACACATGGCTGCATATACGCGTACCTGGATGCCGTGCTCCAGGCAGTACAGCTCCCAGCAGGCGTTGCCGATCTGAATGCCGGCCTGGCCGATGTGGATGGAGAGGCACTCTCTCATGGTGAATAATTATAACTTCCTGATGCTGCCACAGAGGTCGACTTGAAATTAAACAATAAAATTACAAATCTGGTCTGAGTGCAGAAATTGATTAACGTGAAGTGTCTCAACTCCTCGGTACGATCTACCAACACAATGAAGATGCAGATAGAAAGTAGCAAACAGTGAGACTCCACCAGGCTAACTCTCTCGATCTAGAGTAGGAACGAGGACCTCCTCCGACAACGAGAGAATGAATAATTATGAGGGAGGGTGACGGCCAAATCAGTTTCTTATAACGAGCCAGGAGATCACTGGAGGCGACCGGCCGAATCTGATGGGTTAACTCAATTAGTAGAGGGTTATGCCTTAACCTTCGAATTTAATTGCAGGTTACCCGGCCATACTGCCTTCCTTGAATATCAACATTCTTCTAGATTGGAACCATGTAGACGAAGTCAAGATTCTTGCAAATGTTTCTCCCGATTTTACATGCTTGCCATGACATCCATCATACATGTAGAGTGGATTCGGAAGTTAACCGCACCAGTTCCTGCAACTGCTTCCGCAAACACCGGCTATGAAACAACCCGATAACCAATATAGTAGTCAGTAAAGTATAGCACCCCATGGTCAGCAACTACGGTTTGAGGGATCCACTGATCTCAATGTATGCACAATTCGTACATGCCATCTGAGTTGAGATGAATTTTATTTTATTGGAGATGATAAATATGATTCAGTTGAAAGAACTGATCGTTCTGAGTGCGTAGTAAGCCTCTATGGGTTTTGATCAGAATGTTGATGATGATGTTATTCCTCCCACTGGTTAATCCTACTACTTTCTTCCTGTGATAAAGTCCTACTTCCGGTGGCTAGACTGATGATGATGTCATGACAATGTCGAAATCCTTCAGTGCATTCGTGCTCTACAATTTAGTACCCTTGGTTGTCGTGTGCAATTTGTTTTATGAGCATCAACTAGGGGCATATAATAGGTTTCAGGGTACTATGTATTGAATTTATTAAGTTTCCATGAGGCTGTAGAATATCATTCCCAGAGCGATGTACAATATATACCAAAAGATACAATAGCATTTCTCTACACTACTCCTGGGTAAATTTGTACATATAAACCATGAAGAATGAGTCAATGAGCTACTGATCCGAATATTTTCTAAGTGTCTTAGGTATATCTTATCGACCAACGACATTCTATGTAAAAGAATTTAACGTTTCCCATAAGCTGTAATCATGCATGGGTTTGGCAATTCTGAATTCTGCGTTGAGTTTCGATGGTTTCAGCCTCATCAACCATGGGCTTCGTGCCGTGTCTTTGCATCATCTTGCAAGCTTCAATCAATACCTAGACTTCAGAGCTCCCGTGCTAATTCATCAATTCTCGGCTCGAAGGCTGTTGTGATATACACTAGATTTAATGATCAGCCTGTCTATTGGATGTCGTAAATTTGAGGTCCACCCGCGAGGTTGTTGCTTTCCAGAGGCAGCATTAAATCATATGCGGATAAAGGGCCGCATCTGGTGGAGGTGTACAGAATGTGAGCCATGTCCACCCAGGGTGTGGGGAGCACCTGCAACATTAAGGTAAATGGACACCTCTCTCTTTGCACCCATCTCCCGTAGGATATATATGAGACACGCAATTAGTGTGAGATGATTACCAAATCGTGCCCGCAACCATTATTCTCATGAATTTTGGAGCTCGTATGAATATCTTATTTATGGAGTGAAGATACTCGTGCTCATCAAATGGTCATACTACCCCCCCCCCCCCGCCCCAAGTATGTTGAGTGTATAAAGCCTATATTTGTTAACAAATCTCAAGCACGGACTACTGGAATTTGTTGTAGCTAATGTCTCATATGGTCTTTCGGTAGCATGGTATACACCAAATCTAATGCCTTTGTGCTTATAGAATCTGGTGGTTCGAGTTTGAGACCGGATGGATTGGCGCATGATAACCCACTAAAAACGCCGAAGGTTGAAGTAATCTATGATTCCTACCTATTGATGAGGCCATGAAGACCCTTCTGGCAGCCTTCAAACTCACTATGTGGTAGAAAGTAGAGCGTCCCCTTCATGCAAACGAGGTGCTAGCAACAAAAGCCAGCGGCTCCAAACTCCGTCTCCAGTGGCTTCGGAGAGGCAGGTTTAGACCGTAAGGGAGTGGAACATCTAGTTTCTTGGGCTAAGATGCTGCGATTGCAATCTTTCTTTTGCTGCAGGATGACATGAGCCTCGTGTATTTTAATAGACACTACCCTGAATTCGCAGACTTTTCTACGCCTCAGTTGCTACAAAGCTTCCACGCAGGTTTGCTGCGAATTTTGATATTGTCTCACAGGTCAGCTCCTTCTGAGCTACAAGCCAATGTTCACTGCAAATTTCGTCTCATTTTCGGAGTCTTACCTCAATGTTCTCTGATTTTCAAGGATCTATGTAGTAAACAGTTGTGCGCATTGTGTCCTGTGCGGTATCTGCTCGACACATCTTGGATCGTTCGTCATGGTTTGAGCTTCGGTGACTTTCTGTTGTGTCCTCCAATGTGCCTAAACGAGAAGTGGGTTTACAATCCGCCAATACTCATATATGAACCCATGTTTCAAGTCACACACGTATTTCGGGTGTCCAAATAACACCGTGATGTTATTTCAACGGCCAATTTCTTTGAGATTTAAATTTCGACAACTAACTGGTAGTAGCAGCTGAAAAACAAAAACAAATGGCAAAATTTGCTTGAAGCCTAAAACTAATTACATATAATAATTTCCTCGTACAGAGATATTGATGATTACCTGGAGTTCCTCGGCATTGGCATGGATGTCATCCGATCCTCCCGCACTGCTGGTCAGAAGATGAAGATATGTGCCCACCCCACGCGGGAAAATTATATTGTTCTGTCACACGAATTTGGAGAAATGAGAATACGTGATATAAAGCTTAATAAAAAAATTACAAGGATATGAAACACATTGCATTCGTCGTATGCTTCATGAATTTGTAAATGAAGAAAAGGTTTGTCAATGCTACAGACACATCATTAGTTAGCCAATTCTTCATAAATGTAAATGCTACGGAGGTCATGCAGGGGCAGAGAGTCTTCTTGGGGCTCGGTGGCCATCTAACACACTACTACGTGCCACCGAGCAGGCAACATTCATATTTGTCGAGATCGGGACATTATTGGCCTCTTCAAAGACTGTGGAACCCAAATGTCTTGTTCCTGTCATTTTGTCAGGGAATGACCTCCATAAGTTGCAAGTGTAACGTAGATGAGGGTAATGTGGGCACCTCCAGCCCAGTGGAATCATCCAGCCGATGGATTCGAGCATTAGAAGCTTGAACAGGTTAGCAATTGCGAATCAGGACCAAAAAATTTGAAATTGCTGAAATCAAAGTTGAGGAAGGTGTTGATCTAGGTTATGGAGTCAAAGATTCTTTGTTATATAATTTGGTGTTATAAGGGGGAACTTTGTCATCATGCAATGTTGTGTAAGTAGACGGCATCACTAGGTAATTCTACATGGGTCATTTGTCAATGAAAATCAAGTTCAACGCCAATATTGATTGTGTCATCATGATGTCTCTAAAGTGGTTCATGGGTAAAATAAAATATCGTCAAACTAGCTTTTCATTATAGGATACCCAAAATACAAGTTGGTGGGCACCTCACAATCACATGTTGCCTCCTAATTTGATCACCTTGTCCACAAAAATCAAGCATGTCATAACTCAGTGGATAGTACTAATTATGAAGGATGGTGGGTGTAGTTTGATTTTTGAGGAGACTTATCCAAATATCATAAGGTGACAACAAAATCAACATGTATTACTCACACACCAAATAAGACTGACTGTACTACTAATTAGGAACCAAAAAGAGGTGTCAAATTAAGAAAGCTAACCAAATTGACCTCATCAACCATAAATGATGTCTTGAACATAGACATTAGCTGCAACATTAGCTCCCACTAGTTACGAGTCCAATCTCTAAAAGCACAGGTATTTTTTATGTCCACTCTTTAGATTCACACCCAACCAAACACCACTCATATAGTAGTCCCCATTTCGAGGTTTTTATGAGGAGGTTGTGGGTTCTATTCCCCATGCCGGCGTGGTGCTCACCACCTTAGTCCACCCAACTATGGTGGGGGGTCCTTGGACCTTGTTGTATGGGTACCTCAAAGCCCTTTGGGGGGATACCATGTCCGGTATCTTCAAGGCACTTGTGGCTAGCTAGGAACTAGTATAGTGTGTCACTACAGTGTCCATCCTCGAAAGGGGAGAGTAGTATTGTCCCAATGTCCCCTTGTCCAGTGGACATCGGGTCATTGGCATTACGAACGGACACTTTATTCACGCCGGCCCCTTGCTTGAAAGGGGTTGGAGTTTCTATCTATCCCCATTTCGAGGGTGTTGGATTGACTTCGGTCAGTCTTAATTCATACCCTAAAGGCGATCACAAATTGTTTCCCCACCGGCGAGAGAGTGAGTGTATGAGGCCATAGCAATGTCTGTTTGTTCCTGTGGTATTCATTGTCACTATCAGTAAGTGTACCTCCTTGAATTATATATGAATCTCATTTTCTCACCAGCATCCATTCTTGTGCGACATAAAATGATTGTACCGATCAAATGTGTTTTTGAAGTTTATGCAAATATTTCTGTCAATAGGAGAGGTACAGGAGTCGATAACTCTGATCTACAAGGTTTTAATACTGTTATCGATCATTGGTGGTCGTGACTTCTCGGTTGTCTCAAAATTTTGAACAGGAAAACTCGGATTGTGAAGCACATCCTAACTGGAATAAATAATACACACATGTATCAAAACATTGACTTGTAGGATATAGAATGGCAACTTAGCACAGCTTCCACAGCAGATCTAGTGATTAAATGTAGTTCACATTTTTACTTGACCATTGGGACAAATACACTTCTATGTTCTGCACAGGGTAGCAAGCAGAGCCTGTGTCTCCAACCCTCCGAGGACAGGCAAATTCCTCTAGGACAATTCAAATCATATCAGCCAATAATTCCAGACACTTTGAATAAGTGATCACTACCTGATGGCATGCAGCTACTTTATTGTGTGTAATTTGAACTGCCGCTCTCTACGACGAGGTCCTAGAAGTGGATACTCCAAAGATGTGAACATGTAAGCGAGTCCTTGCTTTTGATAAGGCAAGCAATGCAGAAAGATTCACTCTTTGAACTAGACTTGAATGAGGTTCACATTATGGCGGAAGCATTTGCTACTTGGTTGTCAAATTGTCTTGTAAGCAAGTACGTAGATCTTCGACATCGCAGAACCGGAATCGTGAATGATGATGAATGGTTTGATTTTTGAGTTGATAACAAATATGGATATAATGTTTACAGATCTAAATCTCTAAAAGCCCAACCAGGTAGCCAATGTGGAACTTACCTATACCCCGTTGGCCCAAAGGCACCTGTTGGGACGGATACCTTGAAGAGAAAACCAAATGATCTCCTAAAATGAGTGAGAGCATGGTCATCCGAACTTGGTTAAGTTAGAGGGAGCACGATGTAGGGAATCACACATTGACCAAAATTAGTGCTCAAGCATATGAAGACAAGAGTATTTTAACTTATGATCATCACATTCACGGGAGTTAACAATCTCCGTTGGAAACTTGGAAATCCAGGTGGATCATAAGACACGCCGTAAGATGGTGGCGGGCGAATTGCGAAAGAACTCTGGAGTTGAATTGACGACATCCTTAATCATCTCAAATGTACAAAAATAGTTCAATTTCAGTTCAATAATCTCGCTGGCAACAGCCGCGTGTGGATCCCGTCAGGATTGGGAGCGCAGCCGAAAACTAATTGCAAAAGCCGGAAGACGGATGAGGTGATTCTGCAGGAGCATCCCACATATGGGTGGTTGTAGGATGCAAGTGCTACGTATTCTGAAGTCTAATGTTGTTGCCTCAGAATTCCTTCCATGAAGCTCAAAGTGGGAGTCTCGCTATGTAGCGGAAATGAACTAGGAAAGATGATGATTCAGGGCTCGGCTGACAGGGAGGGATAAATGTATATGACCATCATTCATTCTGGTCGAGGGATCTAATACTCCTCGCCCTCGTCCTCGCCGTCGCCCTCGGTGGAGTCGGCGCCGACCTCCTCGTAGTCCTTCTCCAGGGCAGCCAGATCCTCGCGTGCCTCCGAGAACTCACCCTCCTCCATCCCCTCACCGACGTACCAGTGCACGAAAGCACGCTTTGCGTACATGAGGTCGAATTTGTGGTCGAGACGCGAGAAGACCTCGGCGACGCTTGTGGTGTTGGAGATCATGCACACGGCGCGCTGCACCTTGGCCAGGTCACCGCCGGGCACCACGGTGGGCGGCTGGTAGTTGATGCCGCACTTGAAGCCCGTGGGACACCAATCCACGAACTGGATGGTGCGCTTCGTCTTGATGGTGCCCACCGAAGAGTTCACGTCCTTGGGCACCACGTCGCCCCGGTACATCATGCAGCACGCCATGTACTTGCCGTGTCGCGGGTCGCACTTGGCCATCATGCTCGACGGTTCGAACACGCTGTTGCTCAGCTCCGACACCGACAGCTGCTCGTGATATGCCTTCTCTGCCGAAATCACAGGTGCGTATGAGGAAATCATGAAGTGGATCCGCGGGTAAGGCACCAGATTGGTCTGGAACTCTGTCAGATCCACGTTCAGCGCTCCGTCGAAGCGCAACGAGGCCGTCAGCGACGACATTACCTGCCAATTAAGCCATGTAACACAAACACCCACAATCAGATGTATTTAAATCCCACCACCAGCATGATATGACCCACTTTGGAAAAATGTACCCACAAGAAGATAACAAATTGTGCAACGATGAATATAATCGATTGGGATATGGATATATTATGAGTTTCACAAATTTACGCGTCATCATGTGAACATTTTTGTCAAGTTTGATGTGTTTAATATTGCTCAGGCAACCTGAGTGACAAGTCGATTCAGGTTTGTGTAGGTGGGGCGCTCGATGTCCAAATTCCTGCGGCAGATATCGTAGATGGCCTCGTTGTCCAGCATGACGGCCACATCTGTGTGTTCCAAGAGGGAATGGCACGCCAGCACGCTGTTGTAAGGCTCCACCACAGCGCCGGACACTTGGGGGCTGGGGAAAATGCACATGGACAACTTCGACTTCTTCCCGTAATCCACCGACAGCCTCTCGAGCAGCAGCGATCCCAGGCCAGAGCCCGTGCCGCCTCCCACAGCATGAAAGACAAGGAATCCCTGCAGACCCGTGCAGTTGTCGGCCAGCTTCCGGATTCGGTCCAGGCACAAGTCGACAATCTCCTTCCCAACTGCAGGAGCCACAACACAAAAATGGTCAGATTCCCTGTTTCTCCAGGTCCTCATGTTTCCTCACATACTACATGGCACAGACTTCATTTCGAGCTGAAGCTTGTATTTCTTCGTGGACGTGAAGAACGTGAAAGAAATAATCTTCTTGTCAAGGTTTCCACAGAAACTACTATACCTGTGTTTTTCTACCAAGTAGCTAGGAAGGTTATGAAAAAAGAAACACATGAGGAGTACATATGAATGGCATAGTTTGTGTGAGGATTTGTCGGTGACATCATTGAATTGGGTCATTAGCTGGAGGTGAAGATGGATTAGAGTGAGATGGGCAGCAGTACTGGTGTAGTGGCCGCGGGCGAAGTTATTGGCAGCGTCTTCCTTGCCGCTGATGAGTTGCTCGGGGTGGAAGAGCTGGCGATACGTGCCAGTGCGCACCTCATCCACCACGGTGGGCTCCAAGTCCATCATCACACAACGCGGCACATGCTTGCCCGCGCCTGTCTCGCTGAAGAATGTGTTGAACGCATCGTCTCCTCCTCCCACCGTCTTGTCGCTTGGCATTTGTCCATCAGGCTGCACATAAGTTATAAGGTACAACACCTCATCATGCATCAGCCAATTCAAATATTTCACACATGGAGAAGACAACAGACTTGCAGCTCATACTGTTGTGGTGTTCTATGCTAATGTATATACAGTCTTATGTAGCAAGTAATTTTAGGATGATTAATTTGATTTTCTCGGCCGTTACTGGAAGCCTCTTCAGTCCCAATTGATGGGCACTTCGTTTTCAAAGGGCTGCCTGCATCTCTAAACTGTGAGTTGGGAAGTGGTTGGAATATCATTTATACCTGGATGCCGTGCTCCAAGCAGTAAAGCTCCCAGCAGGCATTGCCGATCTGAATGCCGGCCTGGCCGATGTGGATGGAGAGGCACTCTCTCATTGTGACTGATTAATTCCTCTTACAGGTGTTCGACTTGAAATACAACTGCAAATCTGCTTCTCAAATCTTAGAATACTGACAGAAAACCAAAGTATCTCAACTCCTCGCCACTATCTATCTACACCTTGAAGATGCAGATAGAAAATAGCAAAACGTGAGGCTCCAGCGGAGGACTTGGAGCGGGAGCGAGAAATAAAGTGAGGGAGGCTGGCGGCCAAATCAGTTTCTTATAGCGAGCTCACGGGAGGTGCCTGGCCGAATCTGATGGCTTAAGAGACGGAAGGGATCTGGGAGACGGTTATGCCGCCCCCTAGCTGCTAGGAGCTGCCATACTAACTGCAGGATAAGCCGGATATGGCCACTAAAGAATGTCAAGTTTCTCCTACAAACTGATGTAGATATAAGGATTCTTGGAATGTGGATGCTAACCATGGATGCCACGGCATCATCTTTGCAGAAAATTAAGACAATTGCGGTTGTGAGTAGTTTAGAGCTATACTCCGAACACCCACAACATTCATCAGAAATCTTGTTCCACCTGCATCCATCAAACGCCCGCCACCACATTCTTGCAGGTCTGTGTGCAAGCTGCAGCCAAATTGTCACAAACGGCGGGATTGGTAGGTGCTTCATTAACAGCTATCCACGTCAATAATCCTCCGAGGTAATCTCAACTCAAAAATCAATTGTAATTAGGAACGAATCTCTTATTGTGAAGCTCTTGGTCCGAAATCCCAAAGAGTACTTGACGAACGAATTCATTTATCCTCCATTACTTCAGGTAATGTGTGATCCTTGGGTTGGGAGTTTAGTATTCTGAGAAGAGAAATCGTGATACACTTGAATGACTTGATAGGTTGTGAATGATCATGAGCTCATACAAGAGTATGCTCAATTGTCCACTGATTGTGCCATTCAAATGCCCATTAGTTGCAGAATTTTTTGTTGCACATGTGGTAGCTACTGACATCACAGCACCAGACTCAGCTTCATTGCTTTGATACTGTGCAATCTACATGGTTTCATAATATCGTGTAGACAGGGTGAACAAAACCTTACAAGGAGACAGCTAAAGGGTTAAGTGTCGATTCGCACTTGAGATGCTTTTCGAGGGAAACCTCATTTTCTCAAGGTACAATCTACATCATTATATTGACATTTCTTCTGTGCTTCTTGGGTACAATGAGTACCGAAGATATGAATGCATGCCCTGTTGATCTACGTTTTGATATGTCTTAGAGAAATTGGGTCCGATGGTGTCGAATTTCCTGTTGGTTGCAACCATGCATTATTTTGCAAGTTTTGGTCGGACGCTTCATCTTGGCTAGAAATTGTTCTAGTAGATCTCATCAACTCTATTGCGTGTCGTGTTATCGAGGATCACTTGCATGCATTGCGCAGAACACTGACACTGCAATTTGAAGAGGCTACGAATTTTCGATCAAGCTGGGATGCATCTGGTCGAGATCTGAGCAGGTCGATGTTGGTCATGCCCAAAATGCATGGTGCGCACCTACAACATTCATTCTCCAAAGGTAATGACATAAAATAATTCCTCATTGCATGTAAGAGTGTGAGCTAATTAAGAACAATGCATGTCGAAACCCTTGAAAATTAACAGAAGGTGGAATTGCAAATTACTTGGAGGGTAACCATCTGCTCTGCTAGCGAACATTTCCTCGAGTTTGGAATTAACCACATCGGCGTATGGATTAACCTGCTTACAAGTAAGCTACCCTCCAGACACCTGGAGCAGCAGAAACCAAAGGATTTGAAAGTCGTCTGCCTCAAGAACGGCGCCAGACGGATGAGCATTGTGGCAATTCAACTACATTGATGGGCTTAAATTGTGTGTATGTGAAAATAAATTCCTGTCAGTGGGAAATCGCAGTGGTGGTCAATCGCTTTCTATGGTTCATGAGAAATTGACAACGCCGTAATCTTAGCTCCCCAAACCCCGGGGAACGGATGTGCTCAATTGTTGTCACATTTCCCTTTCATATATCAAGAGTTTTGACATTAAAACAATTCACCAAAGAATTTAAACCACACACTCGCATACATCACGCTGTCATAATTGTCATTATTGTCTTTATTGTAATGTTGACTTCGTGTTGTTCTATAATATCACGTATAACACTAACTCTTTTATTTACATGCACCCATGTTAACACTACAGACCTCCTTAATATCACGTGCATTTTGATTGCCACAAACATGATGTTAGTGAGGCTAGAGTACCATCACCATGGGTTGATTTGTAGCTACAAAAGAATAGGATGGCATAATTGTCTCCAATCACTTGCAAATATTTTGACCTCCATGAGTTACAATAGTTTAGGTAGAGTGCCTAAGTTGAAACACAAAAATAATTTGGACACTTAAAATGGACAGGGAGAACCGACCGCTAGTTACAGGCGAACTGGTTGAGTTTGAGAAATTACCGGTTGAAGTTCAAGACTTCAGGAAAATTTCCCATCATTTTGGAAGCATTTGTGGAATAAACCTCAATTAAATAAAGAAAAATGGACTTGGCAACAATAGGATTTCAACTAATTATCCTCAAAAATCTCCTCGGACACTAGACAACTACATGTGAGTGGCATGTCACATATAGGGGTGGGTGTAAGAATTGGCACCAAAAAGACATGTGTATAAAAGAGATTAGACTATAGAGTTATATGTGAAGTCTTTCAAAAGAGGGACAAAACCATGGGTTTGATCCTTCTTTGAGAAAACTTTCTATTAAGAGCTCATTAGCCCATTATATATTGTAGTCTATTTGGAAAGTTGGGTGAAACTTTTGAGACCTCCCCTTCCCACCTCTCAAATTTTGAGAGAAATTTAGGATTTAAATAGGGTATATACATGAGACTTATTGTCCTAATTCTCAAATCGGCCTATGCAAGGCTAGCTTGGCCCACCCATCCCAGTAGGACAAGCTAGAAAACTAATTTTTAATAACCCAACATCACAATTTGTGTATGATAATTTAAGCATTAAGAAAACTTGGTGTGACTTTGTGTTAAATGCTCATAAACTCAAGGTTTGGGACTAAATCCATGGTTTCATCTCCTTAACTTTTAGATAACTCTAATGTGTTTTGAATATTATGCTACACCGTTTATGGTATTTAGTGTCAGATGTGTAGTTTACCATATTTTGAGGCATATGTTAGGTTAGTACACTCATGATTAGGAATATCACCATTAGTCTCACCTCGTCACACTTGCCCTTCAAGTGCGCTTACTAATATCTTGGCATTATGTTCAGTACCGTAGTTTACTAGCAGGTTCAGCAACTTGCTGCCTAATATTTAATTAAAGTTCAAAAAGTAGGTTCGGAACCTTAAAATAGTATATTCACATTTTCGGCATTTTTCTCTTTTAATTTTTAAAATTTTGGCTTAAATTCATTTTTAATTTTCTATTTAAGCTTACATCTTGTACATCTCTCTTGCATTGAATGACAAGCAAGATGTAAGTGAAGAGTTGAGAATGCTCTGTGCTTTATGCAAGAAGAGTGGAGTTGTGTTCAACAATGCATATGGGATATGTAAACTTTGAGGTGAAGCACCTAGTTAGACTTCATTTTTATAACACGCATAACTTTTGCATAGAGTCTTCAAATGACATAAAATTTGTTGGAATTGAAAGATTACTTGATTTCTAAACTTTTCTTAGACCAAAAAAATTCCAAAAAAAGTTGATCTTCTATGCACAAATGAGCTCCGAAAAACTGTTATGAACGCATTTTAATTTTTTGATCTTTACACGGCTGCAATGTTTTGTCCATATCTTTTGCATAAAGACTTATTTTGACACAAAACTTGTTGGAGGTGGAAGAAGGATTGATTTCTCAACTTTTGTTAGTTGGACAAAATTCTGTAAAACTTCATCTTCTATGCTCAATTAGACTCCAAAAATTTGTGAACAACACATTTGAAAAGCCTCACCTAGAATCTTGCTACTTCTTAACCCACATTCTTTGTGGACTAATGTAAGTGAGCTTGATTACAAAAGGAGCACCTTCTCTCCTTCAAAATTCACATATGGTTCCACTGTAAGTAAAACTCTAGTGAGAAGTAAAAATTTCTTACTTTTTGGCAATTTTGAAAAATAATTAATTTTATATTGGGCAAAAAATGCCAATAATATTCCAAAATTTTAGGCATCTATTTTTAGAATTATTTTGTGCCGAACCTGCTTTTTAACTACGGTAGTGTTGTGAGTTGAATGCCTATGCTCCCCCTATGTTACACAATGGTCTACAAGTTGACTAGGCCCAAACCACACGGGAGGAACGGCAATGAGTTGGATGAATAGCATTGGTTCAAATGAGCAAGTGGTTGCCACATGAGAGGAAGTATGGGGAGTGGCAACAATGACTTTTTAGCTTCGGATTTTGCTTTGGATCTTGCTTCGGGATCTACTTGGCAATAAAGTAGAGTGACATGGCACAATAAATGTAGTTCACGACTACCGGGCACTAGTGCCCGGAAGTCCCACAATATAAGGAGAAAAATGAGGAAAAGGAGACTTTTCTTGGGCAAGGTGCCACGTTGGAGGAAGTTGTGAAACTTCCGGTGCCTCTCGTGTGGGAAGGGCCTTAAGGTGTGTGTACATAAGCAACACTTGGCATTAGCACGCTCAAGGATATCTTCCCCTTGCATACTATAACACAAAATTATCATCTCAAGTATCCCAGCATATTATGGTAAACGTCATGATGTAAATAAATCTTTACTTCAAAAAGTTATTGATATTGGCAAGTAATGGACATGACACTTTGAGACCTGTAAGCCTTTAGTTTTAGATTGTTCGCAAATAGTCTTAGGGGAAATACTCATGTCATACTAAAATTATAGGTGAGAAAAATTATAGGGTCTTTAAAATGATATTTGCCTAAAATCTATAAAAGTTTTAGTTCTACCATAAGGCAATAGATAAGTGGGAAAATCACATATATTTAATATAGGGTGTCAACTAAGAGACAACATTTGACAATTATTAAGGCTAAGATAGGTACCTTGAAGGGGTAATTTTTTTAATATATTATTTTTTTAAATCATAAATAAATAAATACATAAATACATAAATACCCCTCATATGACTTGGCATGGAAAACATGTCACAAATGCATAAATGTACTAAGTTTTGGACCATTAGATCCACGCCAACACATCCTTGAATGCATGGTGAGATTAAGGGCTAGGGTCTATGTGCGATGTGAGAGTTTTGATGCTACCTCCTCCATTCTCTGAGAGTTAAGAGTTTTCTTGCAACATGTCCATTGTGTCTAATTCGACCTACTCCATTGTCTTCTTCCTTGTTTGGGTTTATAACTTACGAGTTTGGGGCTCAAAGCTTGTGCTCAAGTGTTGTTGCCCTTGTTGGGTTGTCATTGAAGGTTTGGGGCTCAAAGTGTGTTATTAATTGTTGTTGCCTACTTTGGGTTTATCACTTAGGGTTTGGGGCTTAGAGCTTGTGCTCAATTGTTGTTGCCACGTTGTTGAGTTTCTCTTGCTCACATTGGGGAGATTACATTATTCTCAAAGAAGTTTTTCCTTACCTTTCCTTCTGCAACACTTGAGGTTCTCAAAATGTAGACTAAGGTTTTTTTTGTTTAGTTTTGAAGATGAATACTCTATTGTTGAGATGATTGGTCCCTTGGATGCTCACAAGGGTGACACTTGCTCTGTTTTGTGCATTACTTTAGAATTAGCCAATGTCATTGACTAGCCCTTGAGTTTCTGGGATTGAAAAAATAAATGTCGTATTCACAACAAATTGGAAAAACTAGACATTATAGGGTCAATCGGTGCATGTCATCCCCAAGCACTCAAAATCTAATCATTGTAGTAAGATAAGAAGAGTGGAAATTATTAGTGACACTCAAGAGATCATGATCCCCCAACCAAAAGAGGATGTGATGGTTTCAGATGATGCTTCACCACCATGAGCTCCTCCCTGAGCTTCCTCTAGGGTAATTGGTGAACAAGACAACATCCCAAAGAATAACCAAAAAGAAAATTTACTTCCTACAAAACAATGGATAAGTATTTGGGTTTGCTACTAAACTAAAAGTTGAATTGCAACAAATATCTTCAGACCACCATATGTGGTCATTAAAGTCTTGGGATGAGGGAGGTGTAGGAGTGGTGAAACTCTTTTGTTGTGAGTGCTATAAGCACTTTGGTGGGAATACAATCCTATGGTAGAATCTTATGATAGAATTCAGCATGTTATAATTTTGCACTTGGAGTTAGTCCGGATTCACTTAAAGATCGGTGGTTCTGAATCTTGAAAAAAGTTCGTGACTACAAAGCAACCAAATTACAAGAAACTACAAGTCTGATTCAAAAGAAAATGGATAACATGCTTTTTGGTTGCTTCAAGTTTATGGGCGGATCCATTGATGCACTTATGATACACCTAAATTTTATGGGAGATATGTGAATCCTTAGTGATTACTTGAATGTTATGCTATATAAAGTATGTGATGGAAAAAATCAAATATATATTTTTTGATGTTAAATCTATATAAATATATATTGAATAGTGAAAATTCAATCAAAGCAACTACTATAATATGATCATAATCAACTCTACATATTTCATTGAAAGATCTTACCAAATAAATTTATCGTAAAATCCTATCATAGAATTCAACATGTTATGATTCCATGCTTGACCTTGTCCAATTTTACTTAAATTTCAATTTCATGAATGAATAAAAGTTGGATCAAAACCCACTTACTAAGTGATAGTAATTACGACATTGCAAATCTATAATACCCAAAATAATTCACAAAGAATGACAATTAATGTTAGGTTTACACTTAGTGTTGGTGACAATACATGGCGGTTTACAATTAGGATTGAACAAGACAAATAAAATTGGAGACACTAAATGCCATATTTAGTGTACTTGAGACTCGCCAGTTATGCCAAGCTCAAAGGAGAAACTATGTCAACACAAATTGTTGTTCTATTCGTCATTTAATGCACCCCCAAAGTACCACCTTCTTCAATCAAACCCTCCAACCAACACTTAGGAGGTTGGAGCAATTGGCAATTACATTTTGTTCTTTGGAACCTTCAAGATTGGTAATCAATTTCCTTCTAGATTATGAAGTTCCTTTGAAACATTGGCATCCATTTGCCCACCACAATGTTTGTGATATATAGAATTTCAAAGTTATTACATAGTTTGCCTTCAATACAATACTCATGAAAACATCACATTCACATGTGACAGTTTTTTTCAAGGCCGATTTAGTTTTTAAGTTTTTGGGATGCACTTGAACTTTGGGGGAAAAAAATCACAATTGATAAAAGCTATCTCCAAAGACCAATTCAAGTTGGCCTTCTTTGCATTTGGAAAAATGACATATATGACATTTTCATAAATACTATGTTCTTCATTATAGTTTGTTATGTACAAATTCAATTGCAAGTTGGGTTGGGACTCAATCACAACACACTTATTTCATTCTACACATGAGTTAAAGTTTCCAATACCTATGCCCAGTACAATTGACATGAATCATTCTAATGTCACTTCTAAGTTTGTAACTAGGATGGGATGTGGACACTTGGTCAAACCTCCCACCCTCTACAAACTTTGCAAGGTGGGCAAGCAAAAAAAAAAATTGGGTTCCTAAGCCTCCTTGAAAATCTTCTTGAAAACACATGCTTCATGGACACATGGACACAAAAAGATTGTATGATCAAATACCCCAACTATTAGCCTCTATGATGGATTTTGGAGAGGTCATTACAAGGCATGCATAATAACCAATGTTATCAAATCCAAAGGCTATGATGTAAAAGGTCGGCAACACCCTAAAAGTTAGTGATAGGGGAAGAAAATGGAAGTAACATAAGAGGGCCCAAATACCATAGGGTTTCTAAAAAAATGAAACATTTTTCTTTATTCAATACAAGAGAAGGGACATTCTAAAGGCCCTTCGATACTTGGAGGGATAAGAGCATGACAATACAGATATGAATGTCATTGTCTAAATACTTTTTCTGGAAGGTCTATAAAATTGTCCTCCTACATAACATGAACAACAGTCCAAATGTGTATCTTACATATCTACAAATATATCATAATTGTCCATGAAATGCATCTCTTACCTATTATTAATATATTAGCCACTTTGCATGAGAAATAATATTTTTAAAATATTTTTAAAATAAAAAATAAAAAACTAGGGCAATTCCTTACAATTGCTTAGAGTATATCATCAACTACAATAATGGTTAGGAATATCCTTGACAATGTTATGGCTAGTAAGTTAAGTATGAAATGGAGATTAGTAATGTTGGGGACTAAGGGCTAAGGGCCAACAACAAAGTGGATTCAATGACATGCCTTGCAGCTCAAGCCTTTGTTCACATTGTTATACACATTGTTCACTTGCTATAAATTGGAGGTTGCAAGGCTAGAGAGAGAAAAGTTTGTGAATCAAATTTGTTGGTGTTGGATTTGAAGTTTATATCTATTGGTGTTTTCAAATAACTTGGTGATGTCCATGTAAGCATTTTTGAGTTTCAAGTTAAATAATTCCTCATGAATCAAGATTACATAGATTATGATGTATGACCCTTCAAATTAGTGTGAAATCACTTTTGGGACATTACAAGGCCTGTGTAAATGGCATGGGAGTCTTCTATAAAAGCTCACCTACAAGTTTCGTTTTTGCATAATGATATACAGACATGAGAACGTTTATTTTGTAAGGATTTTTTTTTTTTTCCACTACTATTCAACCAGCTCATCGGCTGCACACATATTTTAACACATTCTTGATAACCAAAAAGACACCTCCTTATAAGTAAACTTCTATCTGATTTTTTCATAGAAAAAGCACTTACATTTGCCATCAATATCCACGAAACATTTTGAGCCTACATGATTTCATTCGCATTACCATCCACCCTTGTAAAATCTCTCAATTGGACAACACTAAGTTAATGATGTACAGTAATCTCCCGCTTAAGTACGCACCCGTTTAAGTACGCATCCCGGTTAGGTGCACAAATTTTTTGACAAAAATCAAGGTTCATACATTGTCATGAATGCATGAATATTCTACACTTGACATTCAATGGCAATTAGTTAACGTTTTGCTAAAATGTCTCAAATGGTCGTCGCAATTCATCATACATCTATCCAACTTCCGTTTGAACATCAGAGCAAAATAATTGGCCGTCAATGTCAAGGACAATGTTATTTAGAGCTTCAAAGCCTTTGAAGTCAATAGCACTTTCACATCAGCAAATGTCTCGATAGGCTAGATTTCGTCATCAATAGGTGATTATGGATGGCGCCTTCACTGACTTCATACTCCGGCCCCAGCTCCCGCTTGCTCGGCGCGTTTGGCTCGCTCAACTTTGCAACGATTTCACATCATTGGGCTTCAGTCGAGCGGGTTGCCTCATGTTTCATCCTTTTCGTGCTGCGATTCATCAAATCAAAAGGTCTAGGAAGCAATATAAGTAAAGTATGCACCTACCAACTAAGTGCGCACCAACGGCTCCGGTTCAAAGTGCGTACTTAAGTGGGAGATTACCGTACATGGGTATTGACGCCAACCATATTGACACAAGAGTCCAAAAGGCTTTTGAAGAAAGTTGGATAGCTCACATGATTGTGTCAAGTGCAAAAGTAATCCAACCCGCCCTCGGCCCTCACAAACGGCGACACTCGGGAGTGGGCCTATTCAATGCCTATTTAATAAACCTCGCCGGAATCAAGACATGGCAGGCAAAACTCTTGACTTATCATATCCAAGGACACCTCAAACATTGTGCCGAACGAACAATGTGCATCATGCTTAGTCAGTAGTAGCCCACGATTGATTGAGCCGCCGTCAATCGAGCTGTAACTTTAGTAGTAACTTTGAAGCCATTTCAAATGTCTTTCAGGGAGATGGTGGTGTTTTATGGAGATGAGCCACACCATTCTTTGAATCGATCGGCCTTTTGAGCTATCATTTGAATTAAACATCAAATGAACCTGCTATCTAGCTTCTTAACAAGAAGCACCTTTGTCACTTCAGTAAGATGCTTCTTGTCGAAGTGAAACCTCCCCAGTTGGATCAATTTTGCATTTGCCAATCCCCAGTTCAGACTTATGTGTTGTACAATACACACCATTTTGCACTAGCCTTCCTCAAGCAGCCTTTTTTCTGCAAGTAGCAAGATGAAGCACATGGTCACTGCAGCACATGCTACTCCCAACTGTTGATGATTTAGTAGCAAACAAAATGAAGTGGATGCTGACTCAAACACGTCTGATAAAAAGAGAAATGAAAATATGTGTTCAAAGGCAAAGCCCATACAGAGTGCCTGCAACTTAAGCATATTGGCAAATGACCCAGATTCCTTCTTGTCGGAGGGATTGTTGATGTCGAAGTGGAGGCTGACTCATACGTTTCAATGGAGAAATGCAAATATGTGCATTGAAAGGTGAAAACCATACGAGTGCGGCAACTTAAGTATATTGTACAATGAACTAAATGTCCGCGCCAGATTCCTTCTTGTTGGAAGGTTAGTTCACTTTGATCAGAAACCTTCCTCTAAAGACCTCATGATGAATGACAGATGTCACAACTATATTGCAAAGAAGCTAGGCATATCATTGCTCTGGGCGGTGACAAAATATAACTTCGGAGTTGCAATACATCTGATAGAGAGAACTCCACCGAATCGTATAAAATAACATCCGCTCAATCCGCATAACATAATTTCTCCTGCAGGTGCGCAAACTGGAAACACGGCAATAATGATGCACTGGCACTACATATTCTAAATAATGCTATTTTAGTTCTTGTGTCCAACAAAGTCATGCTTATTGAAAATTAGAAAAAACAGTCTCACTGTAATAGTGTCTTCATTTTTAAACCATACAGAAATCAGGTTCCAAAAACACACTGCAAAATGGGGGGCAAGATGAGGGTAGTGAGAAAGCCCCGAGGACAGGGAAGCCAGCCGTATACATACCTTTCATGGCACAGAGATTGGCAAATGTCTTCTGAATATGGTCTCCCTGGGTTTTATCGTCAATATCCTACAGTACCGCTATTGCTGTTCACAAGCTTAATATGGGAAGGTCCACACCCTTTACACTATATACGAAACATTGGGGGTGCACCATAGATGCACTCAAAAATATTCACAAATCTTTCTCTCCACCTACGCTGCCGCTTCCACATGCCGCTTGCCTGGTCTACCTATGGGTCCTGCTGGGGATGGCCCCCTGAATCCCATGGTAATAGTGTCATTCACACACCAGTGAAATTCAGACAGGTCATTCTTTGGTGCCTGGCACCGATGACAAACCTTCTGACCCTCTCCTCTACTACTTTCCCTTCCCACCAATCCCCGGAGGACACCACTTAGCTTGGAAAACTCCAACGGAGTCATTGAAGAAATGTGTTGTTGATGTTGATGTTGATGTTGATGTTGATGTTGATGTTGATGTTGTTGCTGCAAGTGGGATAGATGTGCTTGGGCGTGCTGTAGCATCAGTGAGTTGCTCTGACCTGTCACCATTGAAACTCTAGGTAGAAAATTGCCATTGGCTGCCCCTGAATTAGCAGAGGGTGAAGGCCTTGACATGGTATTAGTCATTGGAAGAGAATTAGGACTGCGGGAGCTACTCAAAGGAGGAGCACTAGACTGCACTACGCCATTCCTTGATAATGCAGAAGAACCTGGTCTTACACCTGGGCTTTGATTTTGAATCATGGAATCATTAAATCTGTCCTGCAGAAATAAGTCAACAAGTGGCCCCTGCTGCAATATGTGCTGCGGTTGTTGTGCACCTGCTTGGCCACTCAGTTTCTCTGATTGTCTGGCTGAAGAGTCACGACCATCATCTTGCATCCACGCTTTGTTGTTCTCCAGTTTGCGCCGATGATCCTCACCATTCTGCAGCGGACTCTCACCTTTCCCAGCAGAGGGGAGACTAAATCCTTCAACCCGCTGACTTAAAACCGATCCACCATTTTGCCACCCTGCTCTTGGACTTGCAAAACCATTCTGCCCCATCCCTTCCCTCCTGAGCAGTGTCCGTTCCACTTTAATTCCTTCAGGTGCTGTCATGGTAACCTTTCCATTAGTAGGGGAACTGTTGCTAAACCTCTGACCATTTGCATTTGGTAATGGTGTGGTGGGCGGGGAAGGATTCTGCTGCAGAAAGACAGATGGCGATGTCGCCTCTGGTGAAAAAGGCTCATCAGTGCCACTGCCAGGTTTAGGTCGTTCATCAGAAGGAGACAGATCGCCTCTTGAGGAATTTGAATCTTCATCATCAGCATTCTCAGCTTCTGCATTGCGCTTCCTCGTTCCTTTGCGTTCCTTCTTTGATTTCTTGATTGAGACAAGGAAATGGCAGTCCTTCTCCCGGCTTGGATTGTGCTGGTTTAAAATAATATTGAAGTTTGTATTCTCATTGATGGGAAGTTTCTGGCGCTTATCTGTGTCCTTCAATGTCCGTCTGCACACAAATACTGCTGACAGCTGATTTGCTGGAATTCCAGTTTTTTGGCTCATTAAAGCCTGAAAACGTTTGAATGAAAGTACAGAATGCACTCCCACCACTCCCTTCTCATGCTCATGTTCTCCATCATAAAATACCACTTGATATGGTGTTGCGAAGCTCTCCATTGTGATAAAAGTCTGGAGTAACTTAGACTGCTCAGATCTATATTATCCTTACGGGATCAAAATAATAGCTTGATCAAAAAAGCCAAATCCTACGATCCTCCACTCACCTGAACAAGCCACCAAAATTTCCACCCTAAAGAATTAGACAGAAATTTCTTCACCAACTTGCTACAAACAAGAAGCCAAAGGAGAATATCTAACCCACATGTTATACTTCAGTTGACCACGGGTATGCATCTACATCGTGGAGATCAGACAGGACCAGCCAGGAGCAGTTACAAACTACCAGCTTGTATGCAAAGAGCTTCTAACTGTCAATTAAGCAAACGGCTGATTAGGGAGAACGACAAGATGTCAGAGCCTTAACCTATAAACCATCCCTTTTAACAAAGTGTCAATTTGGATTTTGTCAAATGATCAATTGGAACCTAGTGATTGATGATTGAGCAAGAATTTGAAGGTAAGTAAATGAAGCTGCTTACGGATTTACGTCTTCAACCCTGCTTAAGTTGGAAGAAGTAGTTGGCACGCTCCATGGTGCAAACAGAGCTCCAAGGCTCATACCTGCCACAAACACACAACATCTGAGGCTAAACTTCACAAATCCCTAATGTTCTTCCCCTATTCCCATAAAAAGGACCCCCAAAATCTTCACATGCGTGCACTTGTTGCACGGAGTTGAGCCGGTCAGACTTGGAGCACACCCACCACACAAGGCAATCCGCTAGAGTCTACCAATGTCCAACACAAGATCATCAAAAGACAACCTCAACATCGAAACAATGTTAAGAAATATTTCTAGTGCCATTTGAGAAAGAAAAAATAAAACGAAATAAAACTTGCACTCAACTCTCTCACATTCTCTGATACTGGAGTACAAAGAATTGCAAGACTGCTCTCTACCTTGTTGGTATATGTAGGAACACATGGCAATGTAAGCTCCGAAATGGCAGAGCAAACGTAATAGCTAAGCTAGCAAGGCATACGCTCTGTTAATCTCGATTATTCCTTTACGGATTGTTGAAATGCTTCAACCAACGAGAACTTGAGAAAACAAGCTCACATATACAACCACCTCTGGAAGGCACTGTACTGCTCCACCGACAGTAAATAGTAAATATTAGGTATTGCGATGACCGAAAGAGGAAAGGAAAAAAGAAACCAAGGTCATCATCACCACGACACCGTGTTCCAATTGCCCGATCTATCTTAACTGCGATCCACTCTTTCAACACCGATCTTCCAGAGTAAATAAGAAAATGATAGGTCTTTCAATGAACAAAATAAATGAGGGTATCCATCGACACCAACGATGTGTGTGTATGTGTTTCAATTCATCAGCTACCTTCTTAGGTATTCGCTGCTCGATCTCAACAGCGATCCACTCTTTCCATGAGCTGGGTTGTGTCCGATTGGCATGAAACTCCTGATGCATGGAAATGTTGGTGAAGAAGCCTGCCAATGAGAGGACAAACTTTTGTACCTCCACAGACACATTTGCGGACTCGCTCCACTCAAGCAATCGAGACTTGTGCCTACATCTGGACCGGATCTATGTTGCCGCTACCGGGAAAAAACAGATTCTATGTGTTTTAGATGTATATGGCAATCGCGAAATGAAGGGGAGGGAGACGAGAGAAGACGGAAGGGAAAGCGAGGAGCGATCGTGCGAGAGAGAGAGAGAGAGAGAGAGAAGCTCGCATCGCGAAATCGGAGGGTGCTTGAGAGGAACTGCTCCGGGTGCCCTAGCCCCACCGACGGCTCAGATGCCGTGTGAGAGATCGGACGGCGGAGGAGGGCGCGGGACACCCTACGGAGGAACTGTCACATATTGGCAAGGCTGGCAGTTATGACAGTACACAGGGAAAAAAAAAAAAAAAAAAAGTGGACACGTGTTACAATGAGATTGGACTATGTACGTGCTCAAAATACGAAATTAACCATTCTAGAATCAACCCATGGTTCAATTAGACCTCAGCTCTTAAAGGATTGGATTGTGTTTTACATTGGATAAGTGACGATTTGTACAACCTTCCAACAAGTACTGAAAGGATGTTTTATTTGGTCCATAGTATTGGGATCCATATTTAGCACAACATATTAAAACAAGGGAGTGGAAACAACGCCATATGTGATAACGGTGATAAGATATACAAGGTATTATGTCCTTGACTTTTGCGTCATCAATACAACCAAAACTCCGTACAATTCATTCTACACTTATGCAGGTTCCAATCATAATAATTGCATATGATAAACGAGTTAATTTCGTATAAGAATCATTTCTTGATCATTTTGAGCGCATATCAATAAGTAATCTTAAATTTTTCTTTAGTATGGCATCTTGCAGCTCATGTGTTGGGGCATCTTGGACGTTTTTGGAGTGAAATCTTCAAATTCGTTATGGAAAGACCAAACTTCATGATGTGTTGCAATTTTGAACCGTCTCAATGGTGCACCTTGCAAGGTCTCAAGGGTGAATGTTGTTTCACAACACATTCTGGAAATCATTGATATTTCCCATGGGCTAGGAATTTAAGGGATACCATATCTGACTAATCATTACCATGCTTCATGCTCCCTCACCTATTCTAAGTATAAGAGAGGTCATGTTCCATGGGGACCTTGTTGTGGCATTGGGACCAAAGTTGTCATTCTTTGATAATCGCAACATGTTTTAATTGTGGTCCTTGCCCAAATTATTCTCATGCTTAGGTTAAGTGGTAGTTGAAACCATTTACCTTCCTAAAACTAGACAGTAGTACAAGAACACATGGACCTTTTGAACACTTTTTGGTTGAATTCAATAAAACCACATATATATATAAACTTTCAGTTCATGTAACAATTTGTCCATCCTTTTAAAGTAGACCATCAAAAAAAGAATGCTTGCTTCAATTGGATTTTTTTTGCAATTTTGTAAGATGGGCAAGTTGACTTGAATTTAGAAAGTTTCCCACCAAAATGAGAATGTTCACTTGACACACTTCTTTTAAACAACATGGTCGTTGGACAAATTCTCATGTCTTTATGATGGTCAAAGTCTTGTTGAGTTTAGAATGCACAACTTTGATCATTTTGACAATTTGGATGATTTTAGAAGCTAAATCGGACACTTTGGATGGAAGACTCGTAATTTAATGGGATTGACGAATTAAAATTGTGAGTACATGCGTGAACCCTGTAATATAACCGAATCACAAAGGCCCAAATGGGCCTCTCGAGGGTTTAAAGGTCAACTTAGGGCTTGAGGGACAAAACAACGATGTCCAAGGACATTAACATTTTGAGAAATATCACAAAGAAAAACTTGCCATAGCATCAAAGGATGACATCCATCTGTCGATTTACAAATCCACATTTAGTTTGGTCCTTCATAATGAATTCGGACTCGGATTGAACCAATGTTAGATTGTTGGTATTTATGTGCACGCAAAGTGAATGCACGGTATCGATACAATTAATGAATAATGATATCAAATCAAAGAACCCAACGAACCAATTTTGAGTTTGTAATACTACATTGATTGTCCCAATTAGCGAGGGAGGCTACTACACTAAATAGGTAGATTAGTGTTGGAAACACTAATAGTCGACGAAAACGCTAAATGTAAATTGTCTCTATAGTGTTAGAACACTAAATGTCAACTCTAACACTATTTGTACCAAGTAGTAACTTTAAATATTTACATGAGCGCATATAGTGTTAGATGGTATTTTGTAAATCTTGGAATGAAGAATTGAAGGAAGAAGAATATGAGAACCTCGTAAAAGGTATAATTTGTTCAAACCCTATTCAAACACTAATTATAATATCAGTTGAAAATTAGTGTTTTAGGTAACTATTACATCTAACACTAATCTACCTATTTAGTGTAGTGCATGTGGGAGATTAGTGAAGGTGATACTAACTTTCTTTACGTTATGAAATTAGTGCCACCATATGATCCAGGAAGTATTATTCATCCTGACATTATTCACGAAAAGTATAATTTTACAACATCACCAAAAGTTTCGGCATTATTCATCTTGGCACATTCACTTTTTCATATATTTTTTCACTTTACAAGCACCTTAGAGCACACATTATTATTTTTGAAATGTATGATAAATGAACATGTATTCATGAATTCCATATCACACAGTAAAAATTCAACCCTTATTGATTGTGAGACTTGGCAAAATAGTGCATGCTTTGGGAATTGGGATAATCAATGTAGTCAACTATGAATACTTGTTGGGTAGTACAATATGAGAGAATCTTTACATACCTAAGTTATTTTTTGGGTCAATACCATCCTGATACCATAGTGGCATTGGCATGGGGAGATTTTACTTGGGTATAAAAATTCTAGAATGATATACTAACCCTTGTGGTATCAAAAACTAACATATATTCAAACGCCCTTACCCATGCTTGTGGCATCATAAAGATATGTATCCTCATTGCACCCAAATGGCATTAGAAAATTTGATTTCAATCCAATACTACTATAGACTTTGAAAGTTCAACATAATCTATTGATATAGAGTTCATATGGTTATCCTAGAGGTTGTCAAAGTTCATTGATCAAATTGTGACTGCCTCTCTTTTTAGGCTTGAGTGCCATATTTGGTTTGAGGTGTTGCCCTACATGCTACAAATAGCTCATTGTTGTAACATGCAACAATGATGGGCAAGCAAACATGCCTCCACCTTCAAGCCTTGATGACCTCCTACAATCTCCAACCGCATGTTGGAGGATTGTTCTCTTTAGAGCATGTTTGCACTAGTGACCGTGGACTGTGACCCACACTTTCAAAATTCTCTCATTGGTTGAGAAATGAGTGGTGATTCCACTTCTTTTTACACACGGTCAACAAACATAAGAGTGACAATGTCAAAAATAAATTAAAATTTTAAAAATAAAAAATGACAGGGGTCCTACATGTCCATAATGGATAATGCTGGTGGTCACTTGGATTTTGCACACGAGAACACTTTAACATGTTGTATGAACAACTCTGAAAGGTGACCCCCCCCCCACCCACCCACCCACACACACACACACACACACACACATTTGTTCTACCAACCTATAGTTGTGATATAAGCTATTTCAACAAATCCCTATTTGTAATGATTTTTTACTTTTTTATTTCGACAAAACACTACGTCCATTTCTAAGTTTGTTTTGCACTATGTCCCATGACGAAGGCATTTGAAAAATGATTTAGGATTTCTCGTGTTCATGGCTTTGGAGCACCAACCATGACCACAAGAAATTGTAATTCAATCTCTCTCACGGCCCTCTGGTCATGTGTGTAAATCGTCCATTATATACAAGTCGACTCTTATCAAATTTTCATAATCCTATTGTTGTAGCCCAAAGAAATGTACACTTTGAAATCCGTAATATCATGTGTTGTGGCAACCAAAGTGCATGTGATATTAAGGAGTTCCGTAGTCTTACATGAATGCACAATAAAAGAGAATTAGTGTATCATGTGACATTATGGAATAACACAAAGTCGACAATGCATCAATGACAACGTGATGCTTGCGAGCATGTAGTTTGAATTCTTCAATGGTTTACTTTAATGTCAAAACATGTGATATATGGAAGAGTACTAAACAACAAGGAGTGAGATTTGAATTGAAAACATCCGTTCCCTAGGGTTAAAGATATAATAGAATGAGTGACATTAAGGAGGTTCATATTACGAAGTTTAGAGTGTATATTCCAAGAGGGGCGCCACCTTGGCCGCATGATGAAATTTCCCATGAAATTGTAGACTAAGTTTGAGGCGCCTCCTAGTGACAATTACAAAAATGCCCAAGTCTTCTTCTTGGTAAGTTCAAAAAGCCAGCTTCAAAAGACACAAAGAGAAGAAGAAAAGAAAATTACATTTCATCAAATTTTAAGAATATTTAATTGTTGCAAAAGTTTAAATTGCTCAGTTGAGGCAACTAACAAAAAGAAATGTTATTCATAATTTGGAATATATGATTTGCTGGATGAGTACTTTAATTTAAAGTACATGGACTTTTGTGAAATAGTATGATACTTAAACTGACATGTGCAATTAGGTTACCCCACATTAATTTATCAACACTCCACACTGTTTTAGGTGTTTATTATCTTAGTAACAAAACACAATAACTGCTTTGATTTACTTTGGTTACTATATAAGGTAAGTGTGCCAATGACCGCAGGATCAATCTTCAAATCCTTGTAAGTACAAATTTACAAGCTTAAATTGTTTCAAATTTTGAAGGATTGTTAATTGTGAAGTGAGGATTCTCTTACAAAAAAATAAAAATGAAAGATATTTTGATTTGTAAAAGCTATCACAAACTGAATCCAAACATACACAGGTGGATCTCAAGAGCTTAGTGAGCCCTTCACCGCACAGTGTGCGGTACCTGTACATTCACGTTCTCTCCGAAATTCCCTGAACGTTCCCGAAGTTCCCGCAAGAGTTCTCATGATTGAAAACTGTGCGGTGGCTGTGCGGTCCGTGGGCTGCGTTCGGTCAATGGCGCACTTACCCTATATGAACAAACTTTTGAATTTGTGTCATTAGATTCTAACCCGGGGTAATTTGCATGGGTAAAGAGGCAACCTATTTGTGAAGGCAACGTAATTACACTTATTAATGAGCATGGAATAATTTGAGCCTTCAAATGTATCTTCTAGAGATAGTCATTCGTTGACGATGCAAGTGGATGTCTCTCATATTGGACATACTCTAAGTGCTAGTTTCAGGGTGTTTACCGAATTGCTAAAAGGTATGCAACATCTGCAATGATCAAGGATCAAGGTCATAGGGAAATGGCCCATTCAGTCATACCTTATCATGATAAAAGATGGAGGATGCCTTAAAACCATGCCCTCAACATGAATCCCATGAGAACTCCAAGGTTAATCCACCTAAGGCTGGAATAGTACTTGGATGGGTGACCTTCCTAGCACTTTCATTCCTGGTGCACCCTACCACCTATAATCCAACCAATCACAATGGGAGTATCTAGTTGAACTGAATATTTTCAACCAACCATGGGGAGATCTAGGGGCTTGCCCTTGGGTGGAGATGGGTGCCAACCCACTTGTTTGCACTTGTTCAAAGGTGTTCACCTTCAAAAAGAGGGAGTAGTCGTTAGGGCCCCTTCTAATTCTCGCAAGGCCCGTTTTGGGATTACACGATGGATTCAGACCAGCTCAAACAACGAAGCAACGCCACGATTCATGTGGGTTGCAACATCACAATCTTCTTTCTTTCTTTCTTTCTTTTCAATAAAAGGTGGACGGAGGATGACATGTGAGGAGGAATCCATGACTTGCCTTCCAAGTTCCCATCACCTCTTGGGAACTTTGAGGGAGTCTTCTTCGCACACTTTAGCCAAATTTTGAGCACCCCCCTTCTCACTTTGCAATAACTGCAAACATGATGCGACTTGGTGACGAGTTGAGATCGTGGGGTGGGTACTAAGGGTGGGTTGGAGGTGGTAGTGTTTGAACCCAAGGCCTACTTAGAACCTTAAGTCATTGTGATGAATGCCTATCCACCTCCAAGCCCCTTCATAACATTAAGTAGCAAGCCCAAATTAACCTTCTTGAAAGAGCATCAAATTGGCGTATGCATGTTTGATGCTCTTTCAAGAGCAAAGGTAACACTAAGTTTGAGTTTTACTTAGGCTATTTTAAATCTATTTGGGTAGTTACTTTCAATGCTTAATATTAATGATGTCGGTTTCTAGGACAAAACTAATGCCAAGTGGTGATAAAGGTTCTAATCTAGGCTAAATTACGATCTAAACAAATTTAAATAGCGATAAAGCAACAAGAAAGTTGGTGAGGTCAAAAAGGTAGTTGCACTTTTTGGAAAAGTCTCCTGACACCCGCATTGGAAACCTCTTTGATACCTTTTCGAGCTTCTATATTTGATTAATTATTCATTCATTCACCCTTGCTTTGCAAGCTTTTCTTCTTCTTGTTGAGGTAAATTTGCGGGTATTCAAAGGGTACCCTCCTAACATTGCTACTTAATGTTATGTTCATGGCAAATCTATTATTATTATTATTACTTGAAGAAGAGTATCCCAAATGAAATGGCATATGGAACTCCGATTTACTCCCAAAAAATATGTGGAAATGCTTAAGGAAAGTGGTAGGTGGAGGACCCAAGGGGCAGATGAAATTGGATGGAAACCCAAACCTTGCTTTCATTTTTTGCCGGTATGGGTGAGTGGGTCGATTCACCCAAGGCCCCTCACCCATTCAATTCGCAAAGGCCAACAAACTCGCCTCCACATTCAAACATCAATAGAGTTATTTGTAAACTAAAGAAGATGTAACCACACCAAACATTATGCAATCATGTGGGTAGGTCCCATGACCCTAGAATATGTCAATTACATGATGTGGGCCTTCCAAATAAAGTAAGAATATTTGTTACTATTCATACATGTAGGCTGACACTTGGAAATTTGCGTGGAGTTGTACTCCCAACAATCACAGGATACGTTGTTCATCATGATATTATTCACTAAAAATACTAATCATAGCAATAACATCATTGAAAATACCAAAACTATTCATAATGTTCATGCTATTCATATCGGCATTATTCAATATTCGTACCAACATCAGTTTCTTCTTGTTTTCTAAGTCTCTTCCCATGAAGATAAGATATTGGAGGCCCATGTCAGATTCTAAATATAGAATGGAACATAACCATGCAATTGAACAATGTTATATGCATTTAGTCACAAAGCTTGAGTTTTTGAGGATTAACACAAAGTCACCCAAATTTTCTTAATATTTAAATTATCGTGCACAAAGAGTGGTGTCGGGCTATGATACAATTGGGAGAAGGAACAAAATAAAAATGTATCGTTGTCAAGAATGTCAAAACTTTCACTTATATGCTATTTAGAACCTTATGTCGTAATACTGAGGATTCCTTTAAGAACCAAAACATATATTAATAAAACCACTACTTGATATTCAATTGAAGTGCACATAGAGAGGTGACTATTTGAAGGAGCTATTACTTCAAGAAATGACATATAGGGTATCAAAATGCCGTATTGATACAAGTGTAGCATTTGTATCATGCATATAGATGAATTTGCACTAGTTGAAGAAACCCGGTTGATAAAAGCTCCGTGGTTTAATTTATCAATGGAATTCTTGTAGTAAACCTGATAAATTGGAAGGGAAGTTTATACCTATCACATAATTCATAGTAGAGAGAAAAAGAGGATTAGTTGCAAAGATCCATACGAATATTCCACATGCACGGGAACATGTTCACCCTTAAGGGTCTAATATACAACCATATACACAATTTTCACGGGCCTCATCAAGTTTAGAAATAGTATTTTTTACATATTTTTGGGTTTGAATTCTTGTCATTTACATTTGTCTTACCGTGTGTCAAAGAGAATACACAATTATATTAACACTTGACATTGAAGATTAAAAATTAAAAATAAAACATATACGTTGGCATCCAAATGCACTCATGATGCATATTGGGTGGAAGTCCTTTGAGAACATCAAAATATTCAGTTGATTCAAAAAGTGTATTAAAAAAATAAGTTGATTTTAGATAGGGTCACTTTTGACATGATTAGCCAACAATAAAAATATGGAGCTCAATTACATGTTTTTGTGCTTCGAGGGGCCCAGTTCGAGCATCTTAGGTGCTTAGGGGTTTAGGACCCGTGTTGAAACTTCATCTTTCTCCACCAAAAAAGTACTTGAAGTAGTTTCACCCCAAGCTTAAGAACAAAATTGGTTTTTATATGTTCACGAAAATGAGAAACTCACCTCCAAGTGGCTCAAAATTTTTGATTGGACCATAAAAATAAGTGTAGAAAACTTTGTAACTACACATCCTTTGATATATCTCCATTCACGAGTTCAAATGTACTAAGAAAAATTAGAGGTCACGTAATGTAGTCGAGAAGAACATGGGAGGGTACAAAAGTACATGACAATGAATGATGGGCTAAGGATTCGTGTAGATCATGTATCTATGTGAACTCATCCATTAGGAAGATGAAAATGCAATGAACTCTTATGTAACATGAAAATGGATGGTTTTACTGTTCTCCCTCTTTAGTATGAAACATTTGGGAAACACAAAAAAATCATATTATCAAGGTGTTGTTTTCTTGTTAATATGACAAATGACGTAAAATTGTCGTACTATCGATGGAATATAAAAACATAAGCAATATGAGCTTAAAAATATATACAACGAGTTTAAGCAATATAGCTTGTATGAAATATGTTGCCTACCCAAGTTAGCAATTGTCATCTAACTTAAATTCCCTACTAGCTTTTTAATATTAATAATTTTATTAGCACCAAAATGTAAAGAGTTGTCTAACAAGAAATTAGACGACATTGATGCATGATGTTTAGCATCATTGAGCTTTATTGTAGGTGGAGCAACATCATCCACATCTACTAAATGTAGATCAATATCAAGATCAAAGCCTTGTGCATAGTTGATTCCCAAAGCAACATCCACCAATTCATCATTACTTAATTCTAGCTCAGTAATCTCTTCCCCTTTCATCTGATGTAAGTCTCGACTAATGTCTCATATATCATCACCCAATCACAACTTTGAAATCAAAGCACCAAGTTCATCTGATTCTTCTTGCATTTTATTCTTTTCCCTTCTACCAACTAGGGCAAAATCAACATTTCATGTTGCAGGTAATATACACACCATCCTCCAACAATTCTTGACTATCTATACATCCAATTCACTTCATACTTCATAACTCCACATGATAGCATGTTTGATGTTGGGCACCACCTTCCATAAGTTCTTCAATGTAGCATCAACATACTATGATAAAACCCACTGCAAAAAAAAATATATTGAAATTTGAAAGATGCTATTATACCTTGATCCAAAGGTTGAACCACGCTTGTAACATGGGGAGGAAGGAATACCAAAGTCATGTTGCTCAATTCCAAGGTTGAAAAACCACAAGACTTACCAACTTCGGTAAAGCTAACAACATGTGAAGATGCATTCGATTTTGGCCTTTGAACTAATTGTTGAGCTGCAATATCCAAGCTTCAAATATATCCCCCTTCATCCAAGTTATTTTATTTGAGTATCACCGAACATACTCATGAGGTTGCCACCTTCCAAAACATTGTGGTTGCTTAGACGTATGAATCACAAGCAATTTCAACTTATGAGTCCCAATTGAATTAACAGCAAGAACAAGTGTTACACGTTCCTTCTGTAACTTCCGACCCTTCACCTTCCCTTGTGCTAATGTTTTATTAGGATGTGCTCTAAAATACAATCCAATCTCATCCATGTTGTAAACATCTTCAGCCTCATAATTTGACAAAAGGATAAGAAGGAGGCCACTCTAACCCTAACCAAGTCCATTCTACACTAGTAACCCTAATTATCATTAAGTTTCCAATGGTAAGT